>CM053142.1:129436795-130686795 GCA_028571685.1 Heterohyrax brucei
GCCTGACAGCCAAGCACAGGACAAAAAAAAAGTCCAGCCCTGAGTTGCAGTTTTGAGGGACTCTTTGAGCAAAATACTGAATAACATAGGAAGCACCTTACGATGGAAGGAATACACACCATCGCTGTACCAAAAAGAATGAGTAGATGTTCAGCCGTTTCAGAAAGAACCAATGGTACTGAAGGAAGAAGTCCACGCTGCGCTGAAGGTGCTGGCGATAAACAAGGCTTCAGGAATTGACAGAATACCAGCTGAGATATTTCAACAAACAGAAGGAACATTGGAAGCTCTCACCTGGCCATGCTGAGAAATTTGGAAGGCAGCTACCTGACTGACTGACTGGAAAGGTGAGCCAGTGGGATGAGGAAATTATTTAACAACATCAAGTAAAATCCAGCTAAACACAATTTAAAAACTGTTGCAGCACTACATGGACAGAAAACCTGCAGAAACTCAAGGTGGATTCAGAAGAGGATGCAAAACAAGGGATATCATTGCTGATGTCAGACATACCTTGACTGAAAGCAGAGAAGACCAGAAAGTTGTTTCCCTGTGTTTTACTGACTTTGCAGATACATTTGACTCTGTGGATCATAGCAAATTATAGACAATGTTACAAAGAATGGGAATTTCAGAACACATAATTGTGCTCACAAGGAAGTTGTGCATAGACCAAAAGGCAGACATTCGAACAGAACAAGAAGATATTGCATGGTTTCAAATCAGGAAAGGTTTGCATCAGGAGTGTATCACCATACTTACTCAGTATATATGCTGAGCAAATAATCTGAGAAGCTGTACTATTTGAACAAGAACAGGGCATCAGGATTGAAGGAAGATTCATTCACAAGCTGCAGTATGTAGATAAGACAAGCTTGCTTGCTGAAAGTGAAGAAGACTTGAAGCACTTGTTGTTAGATGCCATCAAGTCGGTTCCAACTCATAGCGACCTCATCAACAACAGAACAAAATACTGCCCAGTCTTGCACCATGTCCACAATTGTTTTTATGCTTAAGCCCATTGTTGCGGCCACTGGGTTGATCTATCTAGCCGACCCTCCACTCTACCAAGCATGATGTCCTCCTCCAGAACTGTTCTTTCCTGACAACATGTCCACAGTATGTAAGATGCAGTCTCGCCATCCTTGCTTCCAAGGAACACTCTGGTTCTACTTCTTCCAGAATAGATCTGGGTTCTGTTGGTGGTCCATCATACATTCAACATTCTTCCCCAAGAAGCACTTACTGATGAAAATAAACGACTACAGCTTTCATTATGGATTACAACTCAACATAAAAAAAATCGTTTCTAGACCAATAAACAACATTCTGATAAATGGAGAAAAAGTTGAAGTAGTCGAGGATTTCATTTTCCTTGGCTCCACAATCAAATGACATATCGCATGGGGCAAATCTGCTGGAAAAGACCTCTTTATAGTGTTACAAAGCAAAGATGTCCCTTTGAGGGGTAAGGTGTGCTGACCCAAACCATAGTATTTTCAATAACCTCATATGCATGCTAAGCAATTAAGGAAGAACAAAGAAGAATTAATGTATTTGAATTATGGTCTTGGTAAAGAACATTGAGTATGCCATGGACTACAAGAAGAATGAACAAGTCTTTTTGGAAGAAGTGTAGCCAGAATGCTTATTAGATGGCAGGACTTCATCTCACATGATTTGAACACGTTATCAGGAGGGACCAGTTCCAGGAGAAGGACATCATGTTTGGTAAAGCAGAGGGTCGGTGAAAAAGAAGAACCTCAAAGAGATGAACTGACGCAGCAGCTGCAATGATGAGCTCAGACATAGCAATGAGTGTGGGATGGTGAAGGATCGGGCAGGGTTTTGTTCTGTTGTACCTAGGGTGGCTATGTGTTGGAATCAATCGGATAGCACCCAACAACAACATAGATAAAATCCAGTCTCCCAAAATAAGAACTTCAAATCTTCAGTTTAAAAGAGTTATCTAACCCCAGTGCCAGGTCTGACTTTATCTGTGAGCAGACTAAATGTAGGTTTCAATTCTTACTAGCAAAAAAGATCTTCCATTGAATTGCATTTAAATATTTTCTATGCATCCTGCATACTTTGAGACTGATAGCAGAGCATAAAAGCCCAACTCAGCTTAAATATGAACTACCATTTGTTATTATCAGTGCTGTGTGTCATCATTACCAGCCTCATATTTCAAACAGACAGCTGGTACTTACAAGGTCAATGACATATTTATATGAAAAACCCCAAATGAAAGGATTGCAGAGATCAAAGATTTGGGACAATCATGTAGAGAAATATTGCCATAGGCAATTCATTCATTCCAATTACTGAGTTTTTTATTTTTCATACCTATGGTGCAGGGATAGAGGAGATTGAAAGTGAGGATTCAGTAAAAGTCATCAAAATAAATGATACTCTAACATAAGGCAAACACTCCATGAGAGAAATTGGTTAATTGTTACTGCTGAATGTCCACTCCCTGTTGGTGAATCACTTCAAGAAAGCGTGATGTTAATACAAAGTGATTCCGTTGTGCAGCAGGATAGTAATGATCTTGGAGACTGAGGAAAACAAATCAAACTCAGCTCGGTGGTACCAAGGAATAGATGTGGGCATGCTGTTAGGCTTTCAATGACCTTGATGTATTTGCATTAATGGAAGAGGAATGCCAAGTTGGAAGGATTTTTATTTTCAGAACTAAACAGAAATGCTATCATACGCACTCGAAAGCTGGACAATTAATAAGGAAGACAGAGGAAGAATTGGTGCCTCTGAATTGCGGTGTTAGCAAATACTGAATATATCATGAACTGCCAAAAGAAAGAACAAATGTATCTTGAAAGAAGTACAGCTAGACTGCTCCTTAGAAGCAAGGACGGCAAGACTGTGTTTTATGTATTTAGGACATATTGTCAGGAGGGCTCAGCTCTTAGCGAAGGGCATCATGCTTGATAAAGCAGAGGGTCAGTGAAAAAGAGGAAGACCCTCAATGAAATAGATTGACAAAGTGTCTGCAACAGTGAGCTCAAGCATAACAATAATTGTGAGCATGGTGCTGGACTGGACAGTGTTTCATTCTGTGGTATATATGAGTCAGAATTGAGTCCACCTAACAACAAGCAGAAAACAGAATTAGGGTGGCTGTGACTGTTATACCTCACTTTTTCTTACTTCATGGGAATACTGGGGTTTTCTGAGAAAACAAGCAAATCTAAAATATTCCATCCAGATGATACCATTTAACATCTATTTCTGTGATCTTGACCCTGTACACAACTGAAGCAGAATATGTAGGTATTTGAGAGCAATGGAAGGAAACAGAACATTTCTAATTATTTAAACTTTCATGGTACCCACACTTTGACTCTCATTTGAAGCCATGCATTGAGCTGCTAGGAGAATATTGTGGAAAGGAAAGAGAAACTAGGTTAGGAAAACAGAGAACATTGCCAGGGACAGATCTATGAAAAAATATGCCACAAATGAAGTTTAAGTTTCCAAACTTTCCTTATTGAGTATTTTCTCATCTCAGTGATGTCTGGTCTCCTCCCTGCTTTTAAGTATCATTAGCATTTTGCTCATTCTTTGAGTTTCCTTCCTTAGTTATCAAGCTGTGTGTCCTGGCTTGCTAGGAAACTGGAAGGACACAGATGCAGAAAATCTGTTTATGTACAAAGGCAGTATTGTAATCAAAAGATTTTGAAAATTAACCTAACCAGAGACAGAAAAGATTTAAACAATGAAAATACCACTTCAAGAAACTAAATGAGACCTACATAGCAAATGGAAGGACATTCTGTACTTATGGACTGGAAGGCTTACTGCAGTGAAAATGTCAATGCTACCTAAGTCAATCTATAGATCAATTCAATCTTGATACAAATCCAACAACATTTTTTACTGAAATGGAAAAATTAATGAACAGCTTTATAAAGAAAGTTACCCTGAGTAACCAAAGCACTACAGAAGAAGGGCAAAGTAGGATGCCTCATAATCCTCAGTATTAAAATTGTACTATACAGCCACTCTAATCAAAACAGTCTCATACTGGTTCCAAATAGACACATAGACCAATGCTGTATAATGGAGAACCCAGAAATAAAACCATCCATTTGTGGACAGTTGATTTGTGACAAGGGATCAAAAACAATTCAGTGGTGAAGAAATAGTCTCTTTAGTAAATGGGGCTGGGAAGACTAGATATCCATTTGCAGAAAAACAAAACAGGAGCCATACCTCACACTATACACAAACTAACTCAAAATGGATCAAAGACCTGATGTTTAGCCTAAAACTACAAAGTTTCTGGAAAAAAATACAGAGAGAAAAACTAGGGGCCTATTTGGGGGAAAAAAAAAGGCTAACAGAATAACCACAAATGAACAAATAACAGAAGACAAATCGGATAATTAGGACTCCATAAAAATTAAATACTTTTGCTTATCAAAAACTTTATGAAAAGAGTAAAGAGACAACCTACAGATTAGGGAAAAATCTTTGGAAATAATACATTCAGTAAGGTCTAATTTCTAAAATATGTAGAAAACTTCAATAACCTAACAGCAACAACAGAAACAATTAAAAAATGAGCAAAGGACGTGAAGAGATATTTTACTAAAGAAAACATTCAAGAGGCCAAAAAGCTCATGAAAATAAACTTGTGACCATTAGCTATTAGAGAGAACCAAAAAAACCCAAGCCTGGTGCCATCGACTCAATTCTGACTCATAGCGACCCTACAGGACAGAGTAGAACTGCCCCATAGAGTTTCCAAAGCGTGCCTGGTGGATTCAAACTGCCCAACTTTTTGGTTAGCAGACATAGCACTGAACCACTACACCACTAGGGTTTCCAGCCATTAGAGAGAAGTAAATCAAAACTCCAATGAGATGCCATCACTCCAGCTAAAATGCCGCTGATGAAAAACAAAACAGATAATAACAGATGTTGTCATGGCTGTGGGTAGATTGGAACCCTTATCCTTTGCTGGTGGGCTGTAAAATAATACAATCACTATGAAAAATGGAAGCTGCTTCCTCAAAAAACTAGAAACAGAATGACCTGATAATCCAACAATGTCACTCCTAGCTATATACCCTATACGACCTAGTAACAGTGACATGAACATACATACACACACCTGTGTTCATTGCAGCATTATTTACAACAGCAAAAGAAAGAAAGAAAAGAAAACAACCTAAGTGCCCTTTAATGAGTGAGATAAAATGTAGTACACACACATAATGGAATACTATAGAGCCATAAAGAACAATGATGAGTCTGCAAAACAAAACAGATGGATCTGGAGGATATAACGCTGAGTGAAATAAGTCAATCACATAAGGACAAATACAAGGTCAGACAATTAAATTAATGAACTTGCCACCATATGCTTACAGTGGCAACACTATACAAACGACTTGGTAAGGTTTCATAATCCTAGTACAGCAGAGTTTCACAGCTGTGCTCATGTCGACTCCTGGCCGTATCCTGCTGAGAGGTGTTCATTGTTGTTTCGTGTGCCTTCATGAGAATGTCAGAGCTTAAATTAGAGAACAAACAAACATTACATTTCTTGTTAAACTTGGCAAGAATGGAAGTAAAATCAAGGACATGTCAGTCCAAGTTTATGGGGGTAATGCCTCGAAGAAAAGGGCAGTGAACAAATGGATTAAAGGTTTTTCTGATGGCAGACAGAGCATCACTGATGAAGAGAAATTAGAATGGCCAGTATCAAGCAGAGCTGATGAAAACATTGCAAAAAATTGTCAAATTGTGTATCAAAATCATTGGCTGACTGTGAGAAGCACAGCAGATCAAGTAAACATTGATAGAGAAATAGGCAAATCTTAACTGAAAATTTTGGCATAAGAAAGGTGTGTGCAAAAATGGTCCCAAAGGAGCTCAGTGATGCTCAAAAGCTAAGGGGAGTCCAAGTTTGCCAAGACCTTTTGGAGAGGCAAGATGATGTTTTGGGCCATATTATCACTGGTGACGAAACATGAGTGTACCAGTACAACACTGAAACACAGCATGAAAGTGCACAATGAAAGTCTACCAATTCTCCATGACCAAAAAAGTTCTGTTAGAGCTAATCCCAACTCATAGTGATGCTTTAGGACAGAGCAGAACCACCCCGTAGGGTTTCCAAGGAACATCTGATGGATGGATGTTGCAAAACCTTTTTGATATTGAAGGGATTGTTTATTATGAATTTGTACCAACTGGACAGTTAACTAAGTTTACTGTTTGGAAGTGCGGCAAAGGCTGCATGAAGAAGTTAGACAAAAATGACCTGGACTTTCTGCCAACAGCTCATGACCCTTGCATCACGACAATGCACCAGCTTACATGACACTGTGAGGGAGTCTTTAGCCAGTAAACATATAACTGTGTTGGAACACTCTTCCTACTCACCTGATGTGGTCCCTAATGATTTTTTTTTTAACTTGAAGATAACGGAAATATTGAAAGGAAGACGTTTTGATGACATTCAGGACATCGAGGGTAGTATGATTACAGCTCTGACCATCATTCCAGAGAGAGTTCCAAAATTGCTTTGAAGGGTGGACTAGTCACTGGCATCAGTGCATAGCTTCCCAAGGAGAGTACTTTAAAGGTGACCATAGTGATATTCAGCAAGGAAGTATGTAGCACTTTTTCTAGGATGAGTTTGTGAACTTAATTGTCAGACCTCATATTATATGATCCCCCTTTTACAAGTTAAGAAAATATACATAGATAACATATATATTATGTACGTATAAGTAAAACAAAATGAAATACCATCAAGTTAATTCCAACTCAGTGATACTGTATGACAGAGTAGAATCACCCCATAGGGTTTCCAAGGAGCACCTGGTAGATTCCAACCACCGACTTTTTGGTTAGAAGCCAAGCTCTTAACCATTGCACTACCAGGGCCACAGAGACCCATATTCATTGATGGGTTACCAGGGATGTATGGGGCTGAGGGGAAATCACTCTCTAGAGTGTAAATACTAGTTATTTCTGGTGATGGTAAAAGTAATGGGTGTAATGGGCACACTTTGACCAAAGTAAATAATATGACTGACAAGTGTATCTGTGCTAAAGAGTATGACATATATGATTTGGTAATGACACAATAGCAACAAAACAAGTGTATGGTCACATATGTAGGTATGTGAGGCAAGTACAAATGACTACATTTATGTGCACAGACAAAAGTATCTACATGTTCGTGTACATACAGATACCTGTGTGCACACACATATAACCATAGGGAACACAGTTACAGATAATTCTCAGATGTAGTTAAGCACCTTGTGAGAATTATTTCCTGGGTTTGAAAGCTTAGACCCTAAATCTCGTGGGACAACTCAGTCAGTTGGCATCATAAAGTTCCTGTCGTGCATCCTAATGAGATAAGTTTAAGATCAGACATGTAAGATACAACTATTGATCTCTACTCATTAGGAGCAACCAAGAAAGAAGGAAACCAATTTCAGAGAAGAAATTAGCTCACCAGGTTAATAGCCTACATGAGATACAGACTCATCTACCCCAAGACCACAAAAACTAGATGGTGCCTGGTGGCCACTACCAACCATTTCCACATTAAAGCCACAACGTATGGACCCTGATAGAATGAGAGAAAAAAGCAGAACTCAAAATTACTTAAAAAGTCAGACTTTTCACAGCAGACTGGAAGACCCCCTGAGACTATCACCCTGAGATACTCTTTAAACCTTGCACACAACTATCTTGAGTTCACCTTTTAGCAAAATAACAGGTGGGTTGATAAAACAAAGGCTATCATTCCTGAGTATGATGTCCCATTAAAAAAAAAAATCTATAAGAGATCAAAGGTCAACAATTACTCTAAAACAAAAACAAGGAGAGATAGTGGACAGGAAAACTAGAGTATTGGTAATGTAACAACCAGAACACAATAAAAGAATGTTGATACATTGTGAAAAATTAACTAATGTTGTTGAACAAACTGTATAGAAACTGTCAAAACAGAACTTTCACCAGAAACACTATAAAGTTAAAAATGATAATAATAAGGGGTTGAAAATCAAAGAGTTCTCCCCCCCTTCCATGTAAAAGACATGTCAGTCCCAAATCCAGCTAAGGACTGGGACTCAGGATTATGGCTACCACGTTATCCAACCATCTGCCTTAGTCCCAAACACCTAGAACACTGGAGACCACTGTGGAAGAGACATGTGGAGTCCACCCAGCTACGGGGTCCTCGAGGACAAACGCCTCAGTTACTACAGACGACCCTCTTGTTCCGGTCTCCTCCTGCAGCACCTTTTCACAACTGCATTTTGATTCCTTCAGAGCAAATTTGGGTGCCCCGCTTCAGCATGAAACTCAGTATACACACAATGCACTTCCAGCAAAGAGACAGACACTTTGCTACTGAGTGTTCTAGCAACCATAAGATGCACAAATATTTGCCATCTTTGGGGTTGATATGAATGAACTGACTCTGTGGCAGTGGGCAGCTCCCTATTGAACACCTTGATTGCTGATGGCAGCACTAGAAATCAGTTCTCTTTTTGTCTATTTCCCTACGTTCTTGAAAACTCTGGTAGCATAACTGTTAAGTGCTATGGCTGCTACCCGAAAGGTCATCAGGTCCAAGATGCTCCTTGGAAACTCCATGGGGCTGTTCCACTCTGACTTGTAAGGTCACTGAGTCCTACCTGATGGCAACAGTGGCTTTTTGGTTTTCTATGATGTATTTTCATAAAATCAGTCATTTAAAATCAAATGTAAATTCAAAGTAGTGATACTTCTCTGAGGAAGCATCTTTGCATTTTAAAGTAAAAGGCTTTGTTTCTTTCTAAGGAGTTTCATTAGAGCCTAAGCAGGAGAGTGAGATTCTTGTGTGCATGCCCAGGGGAGTATCTGGAGGAGGTGAGGAATGCCAACCTGAGAGATCTCCACTTCCCCGACTCGGAGGACTCGCACTTGTGAATGAATGCCGGTGTACGTGTGTTTACTGAAAGCAAATATGATGCCCTTCTGCTGTTTTCTCCTTGGCAATAATCATTATTCAACACACTACATATATTGTACCTATTTGTCTACTGTATTTTCTCTGTCCCCACTACAGTATGTATTTCCATTGTCTAGACTACTGCCTGGTGTATAGTAAATGCTTGATTAAAATTTTTGAATGTATTGTTTATAGAGATACTATACTTTAGTCCATTATAAGTTTTGTAATTATCTTTTCTTATCCAACTTTGTCATTTCATTTTGTTCACGGTGTTTTTTGGTGAAAAGAAGTTACTCTTTTTAGTAGAGTTGTGTGTAAATTATTTGTCTTTTAAAATGATTTTTTCCACATTCCAAACTTGGAAGGTACTCTACATTATCTCTTAAAAAGCTCTGTCTTTTTTGTTTTCTCCAACTGCACATCTTTAATACACCTGAAATTGGAATTTTGTTTATGATGTGCAATGGCAGTTAACTGTATTTTTTGTCCATACGGATAACTAGCTGTCTCAACAAATGTGCCGATTGAAGATTCCCATCCATTCCCATTGATTTCCAGTGTTACTTGCCATGTAACAAGCACCTGCTTTTGCTTGGAACTGTTTTTTGGAGTGTTTGGTTGCATTGGTTTATGTATCAGTCCCACCTTTTTATAGTAAATCTTAATATCTGATACAGCAGTCTTCCTACCTTGTTTTTCCTTCATAAGAGGTCATGACAATTTCAGCCCTTTGTACTTTCATATAAATTTAATGTCAGCTTGTAAATTTCCCTATAAACACACACACTCAAGAACTTGCTAGGGTTTTTATTACAATTACATTGAATCAATAGATCATTTTAGGGAGGATTGACATCTTAACAGTATTGAGTTATTTTAGTCTACAACCACAACATAGTTCTTATTTTACTTAGGTCCTCTTTAATGTCTTTCAGAAAATTTTATTATTTTCTCTTTCAAGGTAATGCATATCTTTTATTTGGATATATTCCTGACTGCTGTATATTTGTTATGCTTATGAAAATTTTATTTTTGTTCTTAATGTGGATTTTAAGTATTATTGCTTATATGTAAAACTACCATTTAGCTTCGTGTGTGATACACAGATCAATTTTGTTAAATTCTGATATTAATCCTAACAAATTGTGTGTTGATTCTTTGGTATTTCCTATATACATATCATATCATCTGTGAAAATAATCATTTTTTATGCCTTATTTACTATGTATATAATTTCCTTTCTTTACTGTGATATTGAAGCCTCCATTACAGTGTAGAATAGAAGCAGTGGGAATCTCTGACTCATTCCTGATCTCAGAGCAAAATCTTTTAATGTTTTGCTAAGTGGGATGAACACAGAAAGTTGATAAAGCCCTCTTCTATTTCAAGGTTAATGAGAATTTTTAGATTAAATGGTGTCGACTTTTATTAATTTTTTTTCTATTTCTTTTGAGATGATCATATGATTTTTCTTCTTTAACCTATTCATGCAGTAAATTATACTGTTGGATTTTGTATTTCTAAACCAATCTAATATTCCTGGTACAAATGTAATTTATTTTGGTGCATTATCTTTTTACATATTGCTGCATTTCACTGCTAATATTTTACATAGGAGTTTGCATATGTATGTTCATGAGTGCAGTTGGCCTTTAAGTATACTTTTCTAATCATCCTTTTAGACTCTAGCATCCTTTTATGACTTCACTAGCATCATAAACCATGTTGACAAGTGCTGCATCCTTCACTCTCTTAAGAGCCGGCAGAAGAGCGGACTATCTGTATTCCTTGAGTGCATAAGGGAACTCACCTATAAACCAATAAACTATTTGGTTCTGGTATTTACTTTATGGAAACTTTTTACTAAATATTAAGTTTACTTAATAGTTACAGAACTATTCAGAATTTCCACGTCTTCTTGAATTGCTTTTGGTTAACTATAATTTTATCTGGCCATTTGTCGGTGTTAGTATGTTAAAACCAATTTATTATCTTTTTAATGTCTGAGGCATCTCATGTAATAATCCGTTTCACTGCTGATGCTGGTCAATAGACCGTTATCTCCTAGTGTCTTGATCATGTTCCCTATAATTTTGTAATCTAATTAATATTTATATGAAATTTGTTTTGGCTTTGCTGATCCTCTATTGTATTTTTATTTTCCATTTCATAAATTTTTACCCTTCACTCTATTCCTGCAGTCATCTTTCTATGAGTTTATTTACTTATTTATTTTTTAACTTCTACAGATGAATGCTCACCTTTTCTTTAGGCTATTTTCTAATATTTCATTGTGAAAGGATACATTTCCCTCTTAATGCAGTTTTGGTCACGTCCTGCAAGTTTTGATATATAATGCCTTTATTGTTGTTTAGTTCAAAATATTTTCTAAAGTCCATTATAATTTCTTCATTAACCAATATGGCTATTTTAGAAGCATATCTTTAAATTTTTAAACATAAGGAGATTTTGTAGTTCCCCCTCCCCTACTTTTTTTTTTTTTGCTTTCATTTCTAATGCAATTGCATACAGTCAGAAAATATATCCTGTATGATTTCAGTGAAGGATCCTTGGTGGCACAGTGGTTTAGCGTTTGGCTGCTAACCAAAAGGCTGGCAGTTTGAATCCACCAGTTCCTCTGTGGGACAAAGATGTGACAGTCTGCTTCTGTAAAAGTTACAGCCTGGGGAAACCCTGCAGAGGCAGTTCTGTTTTGTTCTGTAGTGTCACTATGAGTCAAAACTGACTAGGTAGCAACGGATTTTTGTTTTGGTTTTTGCTCTAATTTCAATCCTTTGACACTTGATGGCTCAGTATTTGATAAAAGTTTCTGTGTCTTTAAAAAGGGACAAATGTTCTGCGAACATTAGTACTGTCTTCTAAATATGTCCACCAGACTAAAGGAGTTAGTTGTGTTCAAATGTTCTATTTCACATTAACTCTTATCTCTTTGTTAAATAACTAAAAAGAACTGGGTTAATTTCTTCTTTTTTTTTTTTAATTTAAAAAATCCTACAATGATCTTGAATTTATGTGTTTTTCTTAATCAGTATATCAGTTTTCAATTAATGGACTTTGAGGCAACAGCATATTTTTCAAAAAATTTGAAATAGCCAGATTTTCTAGTATGTTTTGAAATTCATTCCATGTAACACCAATTTAGCCATACCATCTTTTCTGTGTACAGTTGTAGTATTTGCATGGTATGTATTTTTTCAATACTTTTGCTTTTAATTTTTTCATATCTTCACTTTTCAGATGTATCCTTAGTAAATAGCATATAATTAGAACTTTTTCATGCCATCCTTATTCCTTCTCTAGAACATTTACTAATAAATTTATTTATACAGCTACCATATATTTTTTTTTCTGTTTTTCCCTGCCTATTCTATTATTCTCTGTTATGTCTCTTTCTCTGGGCTTGCTTTTCCTTCTACAAGTTTACAACAGTATATATTTTGTTTATTCCTAATTGTTACTCTAGATTTGCAATGCATATCCTTTAACACTCAAATATAAAGATAACAAATAACTTTACCATTCTTATGGACCTTAAAATATTTTACGCCTCTTTAGCTCCCATATAATTTTAATTTGCTTTCATGTATTTTAATGCTACCATTTTATGTAAAAACATTATTACTATTTACTATATTCAATAGTTCTTTAGATTTATATTGTCTTGAAGACTTTTTTTGATCTTGCATTCCAGTTCTTTCTTCCTTTTTTCTTTTTGCTCCTGGGATTATTTGCCTTCTGCCTGAAGTACTCCCTTTGGAGTTTCTTAAGAGAAGGTATACTGGTCTCCTGTTCTCTCACTTTTTGCTCTGACAAAACTTCTTTATTTTTCATTCATTCTGAAAAACCATTTTACTGTACACAGCTGCTTTGACAGTTACTTTCTTTCAGCAGGTCCAGTGGCTGCTTCCCCTGTCTTCTTACTTTCAGTGTTATTCTTGAGAAGTCAGCCAGTGTAACAGAGGCTATTTTGGAGATTGTTTTTTTGTCTGTTTGTTTATTTTTAAAGATTTATTTAACTTGGATTTCTGCGGTTTTAGTCTGATGGGTTTATTTGTGAATATCTTTTTATTTACCTCACTTTGGAATCACTGGCCTTCTAAAATGAGTTAATTCATCTCCAGAAAATGTTCGGCCAGTTTTTATCCAAATATATCTGTCTTGCTCACTATCTTCTGGAGCTCCAATTAAATCTGTATTTGACTGTTCACTTTAAAGTCTGTGATCTTAAACTCTGAAGCCCTCATTGACACTGCCCATCTTTTTCTCTCTGTGTTCTGTATTTCTCTCCCATGTGTCTGTCAGTTTGTCGCACTGTGGGGACTTGAGTGCTGCTGTGATGCTGAAAGCAGGGTCACCCATGGCGGACAGGTTTCAGCTGAGCTTTCAGATTAAGACAGGCTAGGAAGAAGGAACCGGTGGTCCACTTATGAAAAGAATGAGCCAGTGAAAACCTCATGAAGAGCAGTGAAATACTGTTTGATATAGTGCCTCTCGGGTTGGGAGGCACTCAAAGTATGACTGCCTCCTCAAAGTTGAGCCAACCTTGATGACATGCATGAAATCAAGCTTTTGGGACCTTCATTTGCTGATGTGGCATGACTCAAAATGATAAAAAAAAAAAAAAAACCTCTGCAAACATACATTAATAATCAGAACCTGAAATGTATGAAGTTTGAATCTAGGTAAATTAGAAATCATTAAAAATGAAAGTGAATCCATACACATTGCTGTTCCAGGCACTGATGAGCTGAAGTGGACTAGCACTGGACACTTTGAATTGGACACTCATGTGGTCCGCTACGCTGGGAAAGACAGCTTGTAGAGAAGTGGCATTACCTACCAGTCATCATCAAAAGAATGTTGCGTGATCTATCCTGACGTACAACACTGTCAGTGAGAATATTCGTATGTTTACAAAGAAAACCAGCTAATATGACTATTATTCCAATTTACTCACTGACCACTAAGGTCAAAGATGAAGAAACTGGAGCTTTTTACCAACATTGCTGCCTGAAATTGATCAAATGCACAATCAGGAGGCACTGATAATTACTGGTGTAATTACTGGTGTAAAACTTGGAAACAAAGAAAAAGGATGAGTAGATGAAAAACAAAGTTGTTTTTTTTTTTTGTAATACAAATGACTTCTTCATTGCACACACCCTTTCTTTCAGTCACATAAATGGTGACTATACACATGCACGTCAACAGACAGAATATGCTGGAATCAAATTGACTGCATCTGTGGAGAGAAATGAAAAAACACAATTTCACAAGTCAGGACAAGGCTGAGACCACATGCAGATCAGACCATCAATTAATCATAAGCTAGTTGAAGTTGAAACTGAAGAAAATTAGAACAAGTCCACAAGAGCCGAAGTATGACCCTAAGTATATCCCACCTGAACAGAGACACCTCAAGACTAGATCTGAATGCTGATCACTAATAACCAAAGACCAGACAAGTTGCAGAATGACATCAAGGCCATTATATATGAAGGAAGCAAGAGGTCATTAAAAATATAAGAGAGAAAGGAGAGACCTTCATAGATACCAAAACAGACTCTGAAACTTACTCTTGAATTTCACCTAGCTAAAACAGAAAGAAAATATGATGAAGGAAAAGAGCTGAGCAGAAGACTTCAAAGAGAGGCTCGAGAAGACAAAGTATTATGATGATATGTGCAAGGACCTGGAGATAGAAAACCAAAAGAGAAAACATGGTCAACATTTACGAAGCTGAAAGAACTGAAGAAAAAAATGCAAGCCTCAAGCTGCCATACTGATGGATTCTACAAGGGAAATATTAAACAGTGCATGAAGTTGCAAAGAGGGTGGAAAGAATCCAGAGGGTCACTCTACCAACAAGAATTGGTCGATGTTTAACCATCTCAGGAGGTAACATACGATCAGGAACTGCCAGTATTGAAGGAAGAAGTCCAAGTCACACTGAAGGCAATGGTGAAAAATAAGGCTCCAGAAATTCTTGGAATGTGAATTCAGATGTGTCAGTGAACAAATGCAGTGTTAGTAAGTGCTCACTCATCTATGCTAAGAAATTTGGAAGACAGCTACCTGGCCAGGCAACTGGAAATTATCCATATTTATGCCTATTCTTGAGAAAGGTCATCAATCTGAATGAAGAAATTACCAAACCATATCATTAATATCACATACACACAAAATTTGACTGAAGGTCATTTAAAAGCAACTGCAGCAGTGTATTTACAGGGACTTGATAGCAATGGGTAGGTTTGGGGCCAGTAATTCAAGCTTGATTCATAGAATAAGGGATATCATTGCTGATGTCAGATGGATCCTGGCTGAAAGCAGAGAATACCAGAAAAATGCTTACCCGAGTTTTATTGACTATGCTAAGGCATTGGACTTTGTGGATGATAACAAATTATGGATAACATTACAGAGAGTGGGAATTCTAGAACACTTGATTGTGCTCATGAGGAATATGTACATGGATCAAGAGGCAGTTGTTCAAACAGAAGAGGATACTGCATTGTTTAAAGTAAGGAAAAGTGTGTGTCGGGGTTATATTCTTTCATTATACCTAGTCAATCTACCTGCTGAGCAAATACTCTGAAAAGCTGGGCTATATGCTGAAGAACGAGGCATCAGGATTAGAAGACTCATTAACAACCTGCAGATGACTCAACCTTGGTTGACGAAAGTGAAGAGGACTTGAAACACTTGCTGATGAAGATCTAAGATGACAGCCTTCAATACGGACTACACCTCAACATCAAGAAAACAAAAATCCTCACAACCAGACCAGTAAGCAACATCATAATAAACAGAGAAAAGATCGAGGTTATTGAGGATTTCATTTTACGAGGTTGCACAAACAACACCCATGGAAGCAGCAGTGAAGAAATCAAAAGACACACTGTGTTGGGCAATCAGCTGTAAGAGATCTTTTTTAAGTGTTAAAAAGCAAAAGATGTCACCTTGAGGACTAAGGTGTGACTGTACCAAGCTATGATGTTTTCATTTGCTTCACATGCATTTGTAAGCTAGACAAATGAATTACAAAGACCAAAGAACAGATGCCTTCAAAGTATGGTATTGGTGAAGAATGCTGAATATACCATGGACTGCCGAAGAACTAGCAAATGTTTTGGAGGAAGTACAATCAGAATACTCTCAGAAACAAACACAGTGAGACTTTGTCTTACATACTTTTCACATGTTACCAGGAGAAATTAGTCCCTGGAGAAGGAAATCAGATTTGGTGAAGCAGTGGGCAAGCAAAAAAGAGAAGACTCTCCAAAGGTGAACTAACTGCAATCATGGGCTTAAGCATAACAATTTAGAGGATGGGGAAGGACTCGGCATTGTTTAGTTCTTTGTGCTTAGGGTCATGAAGTGATTCAATGGAACTGATTCAATGGCATCTAACGACAACAGTCTGCATTTGGAATATCTTCTTCTAAACTAGCTTCTAGTTCACTAGCTTTTTCTTAGCTAAGTTTAACCTATGTCCAGTCACTTTTTTCTGTGTGATTAAGTGTAAGTATACAATCCAAATTAATTCTGCATGCCCACCTACCTGCAGCTCCTTCTGCTCTCCTTGCCTAGTAACAACACACTCCTCCTTTTCATTCTATACTTGGAGTAGCCTCTTAACAATCTCCTGTCCCCTCCTCTCCACTTCTATCCCATCTAGAAAGAGACCAGTAGGACAGTATCCTATAAATGCATACAGCCATAAAGTGCACACACTATATGATCACATTGTGTTCCCTAGTCCAGCCCATTTTTGTCTGAAGAGTGGATCTCAGTCGTGTTTTCTGGACAGGGGCAGCAGCGTGTCTAAGGGCCACGCTCCCAGGGGATCCCCTGGGTTGTCAGACCATCATTTGTGGTCTTTTAGTAGAGTTCTTGAGCTGCATTGCTCTTTTTCTTGTGTTGCCACAGGGACTCAACATTGTGTGCCTCATCACAGCTGTCCTTGGTGGTGGCTGGGCACCATCTAATTCTGCTGGTCACATGCTGATACAGTCCCTATTCACGTGGGTCCTTCTGTCTCCTGAGCTCTTTTTACCTCATGTCTTTGTTGTTCTCGGTGATCATCTGTTCCAGATGAGTTGGGACAATTTGGTGTACCTCAGATGGCAGCTTGTTAGCTTTTAAGACCCCAGATGCCACTCACCAATATGGCATGCAGAAGACTCTCTTAGCAATAGACTAGTTATGCCAGTTTGCCCCCATGTCCCCTGACAGTGTGGTCCCCAGATCCTGCCCTTGCTACTCTATCCTTGCAATATTGGGTTGAGATTAGAAGAGTTTTCAGTTTATGATGAAGTCCACTTAAATTGATCTGCTTTCTACTGTGTACTGTCACTGCTTTCACCTAACCAAATTTCTATCAAATATCTATAATCTGTGACCAACCCTCTCCCTCCCTTCCTCCCCACCCTTGTAGCCATCAAAGAGTCTTTTCTTCCGTACATAAGTCTATTTTTAAGTCCTTGTAGTAAGGGTCTCATACAATATTTGTCCTTTTGCTGCTGACTGATTTCACTCAGCAAGTCTTCCAATTGAAACCAGGTTATGAGATGCTTCCTAAAATCATCATTGTTCTTTATCACTGTATAGTATTCCATTGAGTATAGGTATCATAGCTTGTTTATTAATTCATCTGTTGATGGGCATCTGAGTTGATTGATTCCATCTTTGTGCTAGTGTGACTGTGCTGCAATAAACATTTGTGTGCATGTATCTGTTCATGTGACAGCCTTTGTTTCTGTAGGATATATTCTGAGCAGAAGGGTTACTGGATCAAATGGTGTATCTATTTCCAGCTTTTTATGGAAGCTCAAAGTTGCTTTCCAAAGAAGTTGTATGATTTTGCAAATCACACTAGCAGTGTAGGAGAGTCCCATCTCTCCACAGCCTCTCCAGCATTTGTTGTTTTGTGTTTTTTGGATCATGGCCAACCTTGTTGGAGTGAGATGGTGTCTCATTGTAGTTTTGATTTGAATTTCTCTAATAGCTAATGATTGTGAGCATTTCCTCACGTGCATTTGGCTGCCTGGTAAATCCAGTCACTTTTTTTTTAATCTGGTAGTTTGCTGTATAACTACTAGTTACTTTCAGATATTTACAAATTCTTTTTCTATTCCTTTAAACATGGTAAGCACCACTGTCTTATAATCTCTTCTGATTTACCTCTGTACCAAATTTGTATACCGGTCTGGTAATCTCAGTCTTACAGGGAGATAGATAGGCTCTGGGTGCCCTGCTTGCTTCCCTCCGCTATCTAGGCAGTGAAAGCAGCAGTTTAGTTTCCTTTGCTTAAGCAAATCTCTGCAGGGCAACAGAGGATTTTGTGCTTGGCTGGGTTGCTGGCTTTTGGGTTGCTACTAATTGAAAAGTCACAAGTTCAAACTCAACCAGCTTTTCCACAGCAGAAAGACGTGGCAACCTGCTTCCATATTTATAAGATTATGAAGTCATGGAAGCTTCATAGATACATCCAAACTCCATGAGGGATCAAATTACTAGGCTGAGGGTAGGGGACCACAGTCCTGAGAGAAGAAGCACCCCAGATTGCTTCTTATAGTAAAAAAACTTTGACTTCATAATTGTATCTTCTTAGTTTTCCACACTCTTGAGGTTTATTACAAATATTTTATCTAGCATTTTCATTATTTTCAACAGAATTGGTGTAACTCACCTATTGCCATCTAGCTGGTTTTGACTCATAGTGATGCTATGCTCCAGTTTCCAAGGCTGTAAATCTTTTTTTTTTTTTCAGTTGTAAGTGAACCTTTACAGAGTAAATTAGTTTCTCATTAAACAATTAATACACATTTTTTGTGACATTGGTTGTCAACCCTGTGTTGCCCGCACTTTCCCTTGCCTTGGGTTCTCCATTCCTGTTCTAGTTTTCCTGTTCCCCCTACCTTCTTGTACTTGGCCCTGGGCTGGTGTGTCTATTTAATCTTGTATACATCATTGAGCTACATGTTTTGGTGTTAGTTTTATGGGCCTGTCTAATCTTTGGCTTAAGGGTGAACCTCAGGAGTGACTTCAGTGTGGAGTTCAAAGGGTGTCTGGAGGCCATATTTTCAGAGATTTTTTTAGTCTCTATCAGGCCAGTAAGTCTGATCTTTTTCTAGTGAGTTAGAATTTTGTTCTACATTTTTCTCCAGCTCCGTCTGGGACCCTTTTCTGGATCCCTGTCAGAGCAGTCGGTAGTGGTAGCCAAGCACCATCAAGTTCTGCTGGACACAGTCTCAAGCAGGCTGTGGCAGTTGTGGTCCATCAGTCCTTCGGATTACTCTTTCCCTTGTGTCTTTGGTTTCCTTCATTCTCACTTGCTCCAGACGGGGTGGGACCAGTGGAGTATCACAGATGGCTGCTCACAAGCTTTGGAGATCCCAGCCATTACTCACCAAAGTAGGAAGTTGAACATTTTCTTTACAAACTATGTTATGCCAGTTGAGCTAGATGTACTCCAAGACTATGGTTCCCTGCCCTCAGCCTAGTAATTTGGTGCTTTATGGAGTGTGGATATGTCTATGAAATATCTATAACTTTATAAGGCTATAAATCTTTAGGGAAGCAGGTTGCCACATCTTTCTCCTGTGGAGCAGTTGGAGGGTTTGAATATCATCACCAAGGCTTCTTGTGAGTAACCTAACCCTACAAGTGCTCAGAAACCAACATACACACAGACACGTGAACACATACACACACAGAGTAGATTTATCGAGAATTTGTAACTCATCAGGATACGACTGAGACTACTCCTTCAGTGAAATCTTGTCTAGATTCCACAACTTACCAGCCAATTTCAGTTTTTAGAAGTCTTACTTTGTATTTATGGTGTAGTCCTTAATACTTGGCTCAAAGTTAGGCCTTTCCATTTCTCCCTAGCTGCTTAGAGGAGTTGGAGAGTATGGTAACGTGGTCAAATTTAAAGTCTTCGTTTCGCCTTTTCTCTCCCAGTCACTAATTCCTCTGTGCTGGTTGAAACAGAGAAAAGAGGTGGTCAGAATTCTCACCTAAATGTTAACTAGACTCTGTGCTTGCTGGCTCAGACTAGTTCCATCTAATATTGGGGCTTCTCCAGTCGGATCCCTATGAGTCGGAATAGACTCCACGAAAACAGGTTTGTGTTTTATGTGTTTGTTTTTGGCCAGAGATGTCCTCATAGGTTATGAGTGTGTTTCTTGAGATGCTGATCAGCTTCACGCGGCCTTCTCCCAGTTCAAATGCTTCCTTTAGAAAGCAGCAATGTCTTCCCTTGATTGTACTTGCTGTTGGCATTCCCAGCATCCTCCCAAAGTCGAACTGCTCATCCCTGGGCCCCGTGGTCAATTCTGCAAGATTGTTGCCTCTTAAGGCCTACGCTTTTTTTGTGTCAAGTCAGGAAAATCACCAGAGTCTTCTGCATCCTACAAGGGACTTAGAAATCAGGAATCGGGTGGGAGTTGGACAAGTCTTCTTTCCAAGCACCCGTTATATCTATGTTCTCTTCAACTACTATTGATATGAAAGAAGATCTTCTCGTTTCAAAACTCCCCAGACCAAGTGTACCCTCAAGCCTTAGAGAACACATGGCAAACACATCCTCTTTCTCCCAGTAGATGGAAAGAAGTACTAAAAATCACAGCGCCACAGTTCTAGAGTCTCAGAGTCCCAACAACCTCTCCAAGAACTCTCTTGCATGCTCTGATCCTGCAGAGCCGTCAGGACACCATGCAGGTTTCTGCCCCTGAGCCGGCCTTCAGCTGGATAACAAGACGCTGGTGCCCAGGCTTACAGGTACCCCTGATCTTTAGACATAATTCCTTTGAAGTTCCCTGTCTGGGTTCAGGCAGGAGAGAACAATCTCTTCTTTTCCTTCATGAAGGAGAGGAAGAAGGACTCAGTATACAATTTATTCCTCACGGTGACCCATTTTCTCCTGCCTCTCTTCTCTTTATGTAAACTGTGGGTCGGGGGGCGGGTAACTCTGGGACAGTGGCTGCACTGATACTTCTCAGCAAGCTTGCAGGAAGGAGACGGGTTCAGTGTGAAGTCATCGGTGCTTTTCTTCCTCAGCTGCTCTTAGCCTCATTTATGGGAAAACATGAAGGATGCAACTCATTATTCTGTTATCAATATTGTTGTAACATCATAAAAAACAGAAGATGGGTTGCCATCGAGTTGTAACTGACTCATGGTAACTGTGTAAAACAACAAAACGTTGTCAAGTCCTGTGCTGCGTTTGTGTTATCAATATAGATATTCTTACATGGTTATGCCTCCAGATGTCAAGAGTGGCTGTTTCAGAGTGGGGTGCTCTCTCTCTCTCTTTTTCCTTTCCTATATTTTCTAATTTTTCTATGAGGAACATATATTCATTGTATTAAAAAAAAAAAAAAAAGATTTTTCTCTGTATGGTCCAGACAATTTATTACTAGACAATTGCTATATATCCTTAAAATGGTCTTCAAATTATTACCAGTTAATTTTAGTTTCCTGGCAATTTGCTTTAATTCTCAGATGTGGAAATGAGTTCCTTACCTTTTGAATTTGAATTTCAAACCCTACCACCACATTTTGTTTTGACTTTCAACTCACATTTTAATAAAGTAATTTCTGTTTCAAAGCTGTAAAGGAAATGGGAAACTAAGAATTAAATTAAATGTTATATTTGATCTCTAACTTAACATGAAAATTTCTCCTCCAAGCAAGTGATAGGTTAGAAATGATCACTGTTCTGCACCAGACATTCCAGGAGGCATTTAAAATGCTCAAATATAAGTTGCTTCTAATATAGCAAGTTCAGACTGTGCCTCTCCCAGGTGGAAACTCACTGACATTCAATCAAAGTACTTCTTTGATTAGATGGAATAAGTTTTTTGGTCAGTGAAGAGAACAGAGGACTTGGAAATGGCTCTTGACCAGCTTGATATTTTTCCATTTTGTCCTGGGTAACTATATGTTCTTTCCAATTATACTTGCTTGTCCCAGTACATCAGGTTCATTGGGCAGGAACTTTGAATTTTCAGATAAGAATTCTTGATTAAATATTACTTGAATGTTTTTCCCCTGGCATCATGATCTAAACAAGGCAAAAGATTTTCAGTTCTGTTAAGCCTGTATTTGTCAGGCATCTTTGCTCAGCTCTGTAAGAGATACTACTGGATATCATGGGGGTGGAGAAAGTGACCCTGAGTTCTGCTAAGCCTACACCAGTGAAAAAGATATCCTTGTGTGTCTCATGTGCGTTGATCTCATTTGAATATTATTTGATAGTATGATCACTCTTTCCAAGAAACTTCACATATTAAACAATTTAAAGTCAAGATAAGCAGGAAACTACTCAGTGACAAATTCTTTGGTGTATATAACTGATAATCTCAGCCATGGAAGTCGGAGCAGCACTGATGGAGAATGGTTAATGAATACAGAGGAAATCAGATGAACTTTGAAGAATGAATAGGCTTTGGGGCAGTCAGAGTCTCCTGAGGCCCTCTTATGTATGGAGAGTAACAGGAACTAATAGGAACAGAGGTACAGCGTGGGCAAGAGCAAGCTACAGTCTGATCAGAATAGAGGCAGCAGCTAACAAGTAAAGGAAGAGGAGAGTTTGCCATTATTCATGATATACACATGTCCAAACAAACCAAACCCATTGCTGTCGAGTCAAGTCTGACTCATAGCAACCCTACAGGTCAGAGTAGAACTGCTCCATAGTTTCCAAGGAGTGCCTGGTAGATTCGAACTGCTGACCTTTTGGTTAGCAGACGTAGCACTTAAGCCACTGCACCACCAAGGTTTCCACACACATCTAATAATATTTAAAAAATATTTGGCAACTTTGCATGTATGCAAAAGAGTTAGCTGCTATGGCACAGTGTTTTTAATCTGAATTGATGTCCTGAATATTACTCGTTAACTTCGTAATGAAGTTTCTTGTGAATGGTGTTTTAGTGAGCTAGAGCTGCTCTAACAGAAATATCACAGAGTGGATGACTTTAACAAAGAAAGGTTTATTTTTACACAGTCCGGTAGGCTACAAGTCCAAATTCAGGATGTCCCCTTCAGGGGAAGGCTTTCCCCCTTGTGGGCTCTGGAGGAAAGTCTGGTATGCCAACAGTCTTTGTCCAGGAAGCATCTTGGCACAGGAACTTCAGGTCTGAAGGACGCGCTCTTCTCCTGTTACTACTTTCTTGACGATGTGAGGTTCCCAATTCTCTGCTTACTTCTCTTTCCTTTTATCTCTCTAGGATGAAAGGATTAAGGGTGGGGCAAACCATACTCCAGGGAAACTCCCTTTACAGTAGAGCAGGGAGGTAATCCTATGAAGGGATTTACAGTCCCACCCTAATCTTTTAACATCTAGCACAGGAAAATCACAAAACGGAGTACAGTAACAATCACGGCCCAGCCAGATGGCTATACCTATTTTGGGGGGTACCCAATTCAATCCATGACAAATGGTATGAAGAAACTAACACATATATGGACTCCTTACATACATTTATTTTTCATTTAGTTTATACAGCAGTTCTGCGAAGTAGGAGTTACATTTGTTATCAGTAGCAGAGAGAGAAAAAATAGTGGCTTATTCCAGAAAATCATTCATTTTTCTGTCACAGCCAGGAAGTCCACAGGTACTCGGTCCAGGGCCAGTTCTGTAGCCATCAAACGCAGCCTTATATCTCTGTTCATCAGCCTGACTAAATGGTTTCTATTCTCAGGATTGTCTCATGGTTGCAAGACAGCCACTGTCTCTGTCATCTAGGGCTGCTATCACAAGAAGATGGCTTTAATGAAGAGAAATGTGTTTTCTCACAGTCTAGTAAGCTACAAGTCTAAATTCAGGGCATCAATTCCAGGAGAAGGTGTTCTCTCTCCATCAGCTCTGAAGGAAATGCCTTCTCACCAATCTTTCGTTGGCCTAGGAGCTTCTCCAGGCAGGAAGCTCAGGTCCAAAGGATACTCTTCGCTTCCGGTGCTTCTTTCTCAGTGATATGAGGCCTCTGCCATGAGTTGGATCTGACTCCGCAACCATCGTATCCATGTTCCAAGTAGAAGAAGGAAGGAAAGCTAAAACGCAAAGGCTGCACCTCCTAGATAAGTCAGGTCCTGTACAGAGCTTCCCCAAAAGTCAAGCTTAGTGATTTCCCAGTTGAGATTTCACCCATCTGCAAAGAAGGATGGGAAACATATTTTTAGCCGAGCATATACTACCCCTAGTCATATAGAGGTTCTGCTAGCAGGAAAGCAAAGCGGGAACATATATTGGCTAGGATGCTAATAGTCTGTCACTGTAATCTTACTGCCATTTAGAGCTGAGGGGATCGCACCTCCAAAGGTCTGAGTAAACTACCTGAATTCACACAGCTGTGTTCTGAGCCTAGGTGTTTCGACCCTTCTGTGTACTTCTTGTGCCTGTAATGCTAGGCTTTGTTTCTCTAACACTGGCCTCATCAGTTTTCTTGTGTGTGCTGGACTGTATTCTCCTCTCAGCTTCAAAGAGATGTCTCCTTATCAGTAAGAGGGCAGGGCATTTACACTAAACAATTTCCTTTGTGTGTATATTGAGGACACTCTAGCTGAAGCTGAGGTCTTTACAGGTACAGTTTGTAGAAGCCTCAGGAGTAAAGTGTCTGTACAGGCACTGTGTCTGCTATCGACTGTGTTTCACCTCTGCTCCACTGGCCTGGTCTCTCCCTTTATCTCCTTTCGTTTAATATTTATGCAATTATTGTTCTTTCCCAAATATCTGTATC
Source organism: Heterohyrax brucei (assembly GCA_028571685.1). Lineage (NCBI taxonomy): Eukaryota > Metazoa > Chordata > Mammalia > Hyracoidea > Procaviidae > Heterohyrax > Heterohyrax brucei. The sequence continues at coordinate 129,461,567 of CM053142.1, forward strand.
TCTGCCTCTTCCAGATGTGACACTGAGTTTTTAAATCTGTTTCTACGAGAAATTGTGGGCAAAAACATTCATGTGGTAACACTCCACTAGTTTCAATACTCAATGTATCTACAAATTACTTTTGCACACTGTATAGATTACTGTACCAGGTACTACTGGACTTGTTACATATCATAAAGCATGGTCATACTTGACCTCAAGGAATAAACAATGTATTGAGGGAAATAAGCACATGCACATTGGATGACAACCAATAGATACCAAACCTGTTGCTGTTGAGCCAATTCTGACCCTAGAGAATAAAGTAGAACTGCCTTCTTGAAGTTTCCAAAGCTGTAAACGTTCCTGAAGCAGACAGCCATATCCTTTCCCAGCAGCCAGTATATTAGTGCAGTTCAGCTGAGGACTAGATGATGAATGCTCTCAGTGTTAAGAGGAAGGAAAATTCCCTTTTGGCTAGAAGATCTGGGAAAACTTCAGGAAATAAAAGTGAAATGACTTGGTCCCTGTGGGATGTAAGGAAGTGAAAAGGAGATGAGAGACTTCCTTGAGGGGGGAAATAGGAAGACCAAAGCCACAGCAAAAGGAAACCAATGAATGTTGTTTGTTCATGAGACAGGAGTGAATGGGCCTGGCTGAGACGGTTGGTTAGTATAGCAAAGGAGGGAGGTTAGAAAACTGGTTTGGGGTCAGATGATGGAGATCTTTAAATGTCTGACTAAAAAATACATTGCATGTAAGCTTTTGAACAGAACTTCATAAAAGTGCTGATTTTAAAGGACTATCATTAAGCCTATATAATCGGTGTCCTGGATAACCAGTTTTTCCACACTCTTGGATTCTTTCTCTTATCTGTGGTTAGCTGGTTCAGCTCATGGGTTCTCTTCTCCTGTGGCTTGCTTTTCACAAACACTGATCCCTTCATCAAAATTTTTATAAGAAAGGAAAATTTAACTGAGATAGATCTATGATCTGTTTCATAAGTTGGGTTTTCTATATTCTATTTATCATTTGTAAGTTGAATGCCATGTGCTTGCAAATGAGACAAATGGCACTGGCAGCCTTGGTTCTGTCCAGATCTAAGAAGAGAATTGGTAAAAGTTTTTGTTCTCAATAGGCAGTTTTTTAAGGAAGCAAATGTCACAGTCCTCACAATTTTTATTTGGCGTTCTTGGACTGCAAGTAACAGACAACCTAACTTGAACAGGCTTAACTAAGAAAGGAACTTATTGGTTCACAAAAATGATAAGTTCAGGAGTCATATATGGCTTGAGTGTAGCTGGATCCATGGACTAAAGTGATGCCATCAGAATACATTCTCTTTTCACCCATCAGCTCTGTTCTCAGTCACACTATGTTCTTTCTTAGACTCTCCATCTAGCAAGGTGGCTAACAGCAGCTTTATGTTTAAGGTTCAAGTCCAGTGGAAAAGAGCACTTGCTCTCTCAATAGTCACAGCAAAGCTTCCCATGTTGAGTCTCATCCAATCTGATTGGGATATTTGATTTTCCAAGCTTGAGGCTCACATCCCTCAATGGATTTAGGATACAGTTCACTCTACTAAACCACCTGGGATAAGAATGGAAAAGAGTGATTCCCAGGCCACTATCACTAGAAGGGAAGAGAGTGGATACCTTGGGTGGGTTAGGGAATGGCTAATGTCCACTATTATTATGTTCTAAAATGCCTACAGTCCCCCATCTTTTACCAGCTTTCCAGTGACATAGTCAGATGACGTTTGTAAGAAGAGAATATGTGTATATACATAGTCCAAAGTACCAGAGCTTTGGACTATATTTTTATTTCAGATTTTTTTTTTTCTGAACAACAAACCAATGTCAGGTGGCTAGACTTTATGAAGCAGTTTACTGGGTAGGGGTGTACTTTCATTAGTATGTTTCATCTTCAGGACAGCCCTTTGAAGGGGGTACATTATTATTTTTTAGATAAACAAACTTCAAAGAAGCAAAGCATCTCACACAGGGTCATGTAGCATTGGTATTAGAAATCAGGTCTTTGTGACTCAAAAGACATTACTGCTTCCACCATACTTGCTACCCCAAAATCTGATTACTTTTGCAAGACCTAGTCTCATTTCCACAGTTACAGAATTATGCTGTGCATTATTACATGTTTTTTTTTTTCTCATTAAATTCCAAACTACTGGCTGTTTGAGATAATAAAGAATCCTTTAATGTGACAGTTGAAAGGGGCCTTAGAGATAATCTAGTTCAAAACTAAAAATGCAGCTTCAAAAGATGAGGAGACAGAGACATAGAGGAGGTCTGTAACTCAGATCATAAAACGAGAGGGTGGCCCTACTGGGTACCTGATTTCCAGTTTGGTGCTCCATGGATTTGAATCCATTCCCTGGCTCCTCCACCTTTTTTCCTTGCCTGAATGTGACCTAGAGAGAGTTGCCTTCACCTCTCTGAGCTTGGTTTGTTCCTCTTTAAGAAAAAGGCAATAGTATTAGACTTTGTGGGCCCTCAGATACATGTTGTTTCTCATTTTAAATTCTGTGAAATCTAAATGTGGTTTAAAATGGAAAGGAAATCATAGCTTAACTCTGTTTTTACTTTATTGGCAATATACAAAATAATAACATATCTCATAGTCAACAGCATCTTAGATTCAATGAAATATGGAAATACATCCCTAATGGGGGTGTTGTGAAGATTTAATAAAATAATTAAAGGTGTATCATTTAGAATAATGCTGAGCACATAGCAAATGCTGAGTAGGAGTCAGCTGTAGTGGTGGTAGAGGTGGTGATGATCACACTGTGAGTAATAAGATGGGTAAGACTTTTTAGAAGATGAAATGGTCTTCTTTTGGAGCTGCGTTTCTTTGGCTTGTAGGCAGCATAGTGGTTTTCCTTTCTTATCCTTCATTTCTGATTGTTACATCCAGATTTCCCAAATCCATTTGAAAAGAATTATCCAGACTAGTTCTTTCCTTTTTGTTTAAATCAAATGGCAGTGTTTATGTTACACAGCTACAAGATAGAGCTTGTACTATTGTCCCTTGTTCTTTACAATCAAGTTTTTGTGGTTTTTTTTTCCTAAATGGGTTCACTCAAAACTCTTAGACTCATCTCTTTATGACAAAAAAAAAAAAAAAAATGCATCACAGCAGGTGAATTGTCTGGAAATTATTTTTGGTAGAGATTTAGCTTTGCTTAGAGTAGTAACTATGGTTTTCTCTATTAGAAAAGGAAGTCTGATAGAATTCAGATGTAAGTTTAAATTGGCACACTGTGAAAGTAAGCCAAGTTTTATTGACTTCTGAGACAAGTTTCTGTGTATTTTGTTCGTTGTATTTCAAGGCATACCATTGAAAGACACAAAACTCTTCAAAAGATATGGCATTCATGAAAAGACACTGTGTTTCTTCCCTCCAGTTTCTGAAATTTCACTGCTTATAGATTTTGGATCAAAGTAGGTGCTATCTTTACAGATCTTATTATTCACAATTCACAACTCTTCATGTTACTCTTCTATGCATCATTTTTACCCCTTGTCTTTCAGACTATCTGTAAAGTGATAGGTTATTATTTTCACTACTTCAGTTAATGTTTATGCCAGCAAGAGGAACATCGGTTTATTATTTTTAGAGAATAAAAGCTATTTCTTGAACCAGGAAATTGAACTTGCTATTTTAAAAAATAAAGCAAAAACATCCTTTTCATCAATCTCTACTTGATTTCCTCTAGGGAAATTTCTCCACTCCCTAAAAGCCACCCCCTGATTAGAGTGAGAAATTTTTCCTATCATACACTGTGAAAATCTCTATTATTGATTGCCAGACTATTATAAGTACATCTTTGTGTGTCTGTATTCTCTCTCCAGACAGGGAGCTCTTTAAGGACAAGAACTATAATCATTTCATCACTGAATGCCTATTGTTGCTGTTGTTAGGTGCTGTCAAGTCAGTGTTAACTCATAGTAACCCCGTAAGACAGAGTAGAACTGCACCATATGGTTTTCAAGGAGCGGCTAGTGGGTTTGAACTGTCTACCTTTTGGTTGCCAGCTTAGCTCTTAATCACTATGCTACCAGGTCTCCCATATGTCTATAACCCAGAGCTAAACTCAAACAAGCCCAAACCCACTGTCATTAAGTCAATTCTAACTCACAGTGACCCCATGGGAGAGAGAAGAACTGCCTCATAGCGTTTCCCAGGTGGACTTGAACTACTGACTTTTTACTTAGCAGCTGTAGCTCTTAACCACTATGGCACCAGGGCGCTAGTACTAAATAAAAATGTCTGTTAAATGATGAGAGATCTAACTTGAACTCAGTCTTAGAGCTTTGCAGATAACTGTGTATTCAGTTTCAAAACTGATGGTTATCCACTGGGCGATAAGATTGATTGCCGAAGCAGAGTTTTAGGTTCTCAGAGCTGCACCTGCAAAGTTGCATGCACCACTTTAGGTAATAATCTGCTAGAGACACTTATAGGCACATATTTACTTAATATTAAGCTGGGTTAGAAAAGAAACCAATTTGAAATTGCTTCCTCAGCTGAAAGCTCTATGCTAACAATAAAGTTTAATTTCAGCAGCTGTAGTTCTCAAATCAATAGACTGCAAAGAGGGTGGCAGAATTTCAGTTTTTGGTTTTGAATACTAAGCAGGTCAGAAGTTGCATTGTTTAAGAATAATTTTACTGGATTTTAAAAACTGCTTTTGAAAAATAAGCCATATGGATCTATATTACAACAATTCATATTTTAACAACTTAAATCTCCAGAATAAAAAGGGCCCTACGATAAACCATCATATCTATTGCATGAAAATGAAAGTTTTCTGAGCATTTATGACTTCAAGAGGAAGAACCTATAGATACAATTGTAAACGATAGATATTAAATCTCGTTGTTGTTAGGTGCCATCAAGGTAACACATGGTAAGTATGGAAGAAACATGGGGACCATGGGTAAACAGAAATGTTGTTAGGTGTCATCAAGTCTGTTCTGACTCCTGGTGACCCCTAGATACAACAGCACAAAGCACTGCTAAGTGCTGCACCATCTTTGCTGTCCTGCACAATCACTGCTGTATTTGAGCCCACTGTTGTAGCTACTGGTTCAATGCATCTCACTGAGAGTCTTCCTTTCTCTCCCTGACCCTTTGCTTTACCAAGCAAGATATCCTCCAAGGACTGGTCCCTCCATGTCCAAAGCAGGCGAGACAAAGTCCTACCATCTTCATTTCTTTGTGGCATTCAGGCTGTTCTTCTTCCAAGACATACTCAGAAGACAGCCACCTGGCCACCTGATGAAAGAGATCCACATTTGTGCCTATTCCATAAAAAGTTGATGCAGTGGAATACAGAAAGTACTGAATAATATTGCTAATATCACAGCAAGTAAAATTTTGCAAAGATCATTCAAAAACAGTTGTAGCAGTACACTGACAAGGAGCTATGAGAAATCCAAACCAGATTTAGAAGAAGATGGATGATGGGGGTATTACTGCTGATGTCAGAGGCATCACATCAGACAACTGGATACTGTTACCCAAAACCTTTATCAAAGAATCGCAGGACATTTACTTAAGTCTTGCCTGTACTTTATTTTAAGCAGAAAACCCTAGCAACGCCTCACAGTAATCAGACTGTGTTATGTTAATAGTCAATTGTCTTTCCTCTTTATCAGTATTAGCGCTAGAAGAGGAACACATGTATGATGAATATTGACTAGACCATGGCTATGTGGGCCTTTTTACATAGACCTTTTTTCCACAAATGTATTTTCTCATCTCATCTTTTAATGGTTACTTATGCTGGAAGTCACTGGGGCACAAAGGTATCAAGTCATGGATGTTTTCATAAGCAAGAAGTTAAATTTGAGAAGTAAATTTAAAATACAAGTTTATATTATCCCTGGGAGTTATGAATGATCTTCAATTCTTCAGAGTCATCCAGACAGGCACTTAACTAAGCAGGGAATTCCAGGCTCCCTGGGCTGGAAGTTCTTAGGTTGGAGGAAAGACTAGGCCATATCTACAGAAACTTTCTAAGGTCAGGAAAGTTGAAGTGGTCTGATGTAGTAAAGGGGTGTCACCATCTATGAAGGAATGTGAAAGGTTAAAGTGATTGGTGTTGGAAGCATAGAGTCACAGAGGGAGACAGAGGGCCCAAGATGGCACTGAATTGGGTCAGGATCCTGCAAACCTCTAATTTTGAGCCACTTCTGGACTTTTTGCCAACTTTTAGAAGCATGGAGCAATCTCATCTATAGCCTTTGCTATTGACCAAACTGTGGCATTTTAAAGTCATTGTCTTGGTATTTTAGATTCTGTCTTTCCTAAAGGAAGGGCTAATGACTGAACTGTACCTAGCCTTCTATATTCACTGTAGACAGTATGGTTTCTGGCCTGATTGAGGCTTCCCCAGCATAGATGCATATTGCATGAACTCTAGGGTAGAGTGGAGGTAGGGGTGCTGCCTATGAGACAGTCTACCCTCATAGTCTCCCACAATTATCTTCTCTCCCCAGAGGTAAATTGGTGCTCAAGCAGAGACCAAGACAATAAAAGAAAGGATTCTCCCAGCTTAGTTTATGGAAGACCGTGAAGATATTCAGTGAAGTACTTATTCTGCACTCACAATTGAAGAAGCAGAAAAGTGCAAGCTTTTTAAAAAAAAAAAATAATTTTGTATAATTAACCCTTGGGCTTTTATACGTAATGCATACTAATAAATTCTCTATGGAATCTTTTAGAAGTAAAGCACAGCTGTTCAATTCATGGATTTATTTTGCATTGTCTTGGTACAACGTGTTCCTCAAAAGGAATTTTATTCTTTAAGATGACCCAACTGACCTTCTCTATTTTATCTTCTCTCTCGCTTCTTTTATTTTTCTGCTGACTGTTGAAAACACTGTGTCACATTCTGTGTCTGTGTCAGGTCAGTTTGTACCTGTGACCCACATGCCTGTGTTCAAGATTCATCATTTTGTTTCACACCCCGTTTGTGTCCAAGATTATACCTGTTTGCAGGCACTTTCAAATTCAGGGAGGTTAACTAGGTTTGTCTTAAATTGTCTGAAATCTGAATCATTTCTTAGACGTTTTACGATTAAGCTATAATCTGTGTGATGGGTAAAGTGTGTCAGCTTGGCTTAACCATCACATCTGGATTTATGAAACATTCAAGAAAATAATGTCTAGTTTTAAAACATTACTGAAATCAGAGGATGAATCAAAGATTATATTTAATCCATAGGCACAAGAAGAAATGTTTCCACCATCATGCAATATTTGGCTAACTTATCTGGGCCATATCAACAAAAAAGCAATCATTTAAAAATTGTTAAGAGAGCCTCTTCCTCTAGGGTACGCCAGATAGCACTGGACTGAGTTGAAATGCTTAGATTTAAGACTTTGTCTCACACCACGTTTAAACTAACATAAAATGCCCACCTACTTCATTATCTAACACACATTACTGATGGATGCTTTTCATACTGATCCCCAGCACTAACTTGAGAGAAGTCATAGGATAGGAAACTGGAAGAGGGAGTGAAAGGATGGAGGAAAGAGGAAGTGGAAGAGAGAGACTGCCAGTCTGTTTTGAAATAGGGCCACTATGCTATAGTCATTATATTCTATGTATTCTGTGTTAATTTCCCTTGGCAGCCCTATTTAGATTCATTACCAAAAAAAAAAAAAAAAAGAAAAGAAAGAAAGAAAGAAAGAAAAAGCAGTTGGACAAATTTAGAGCACACAAAAAAATCCCTAAGGAGCTTCATTCTGCTTTGTCACTGTCACAGATAAATCTTGCCCTTCCTCTGGCTGATTGGCATTGGTAATGGAGTTGATCTGACCAAGACAAATGGAGACAGCACCAGTACTATGTCATAAATGTAGGACTGATCTATCAAGATCTATCTAGGCTTTAAAGAATATAAAAACATTATTTTGCTATGTTCTGATCAAAAATCACTTATTGCAATATCCAGGTGACTTTCATTCAGGGACATTTCAAATGAAACTTTACAAATTAATCACTAGGAAAGGGAACATCAACAGACAAATGTGTTAGATATCCACAGAAGAGTACACAAAGGGAGGACGCAAAGATTTGAGAAATAGAAAAGTCTTTAAAATAGACAAAGTCCTTACACGTGTTAATTCAAAGATTAATTTTTTTTTTTTTAATCCCATCCTTGTTGCTTAGAAGCAACTGGTGTCAGAACAAGACCTGTCTTTATTATCTGGACTCTTCCTTGGCCTCTTTACTCTTTTTGTTTGTTGAATTTCCTTAGTTTTAGAAGAGGAGTCCTTACACCCAGGAGCCCAGAATGGTAGCATTACATTCTAGCCTTCAAAACATCTTTGAGAGGTAATCAAAGACAAATACTCCTATACTTTTACATATCACATCAGGTAGTATTTATTTCTTTAGCAGACATGTACCAATAGTATTTTGTTATGGTAAGCAAGGTAGTTAGATCCTGGCCTCAAGGCATTTATAATTTAAAACCATCAATAAGGATAAACATGCTGAAGCACATGTCAACAAGCAAGGAAATGCACAATAAATCTTGAAGTAGAAGCCAGAGTCGAGCTTCTAAACAATGCAGTCTAGTTTTGGAATTAAAAAGAAATGCTCCCTACTTTTTTCAAAAGGGTGGCGAGAAGGCATTGTAGGCATATCAACCCTCTTTTAAGGAAAAGTATGATGCTGGACATTTTTTTCATCTCATTCTCTCATTGCCCTCCCTCCCCTTTTGAGACATCCTCTAACTTAGGATGCTTAACCATAAAGTGACCTTGGTTTTCTGTCCTCTACCATCCAGATCTAATTAGAGCAGTGATTTATGTTTTAGAGTTGATTTCATTCACTGGATTTTCCTCTTTCAAAAAGAATGTATCCTTTAAGCTCCATCTCTCTTATGAAGTGAAAACATCACTCCTTTTTAATAGAATTTTAAATATCAATCAAGTGTGTGTGTGCCTGTATGTATGTGTATGTGACAGACAGAGAGACAGAGCACTTCTCTTTTAGATCACTGAGATTATAGGATCTAGACTGACAATACTTCTACTTCTACACCTGGTAAGTTATGTTGTTTATGTGTTACAGGTGTCTGAATAAACCACCAGTGTGGTTTATAAATCTATCTACCACCAGTGTGGTAGTAACAGTGATGGATGGTGTTGGTAACAATAAAGATTATCCTATATATCCAACCAACATGGCACCATGGGAAGAAGGACCATGAAATCCCTCCAAACCAAGACAGAAAAAACGAAATAAAACAGAGACAAACATCAGTCCTAGAATGTGATGTTTCAAGTAAAGAAATATAGATCTAAGCCAAAAACTGAATACAGTAAGAAACTGACATAAAATGGAGATGGAGAAGAAATACTAGAGAAACTTCCCTACCAGCTAACCCAGTACAGATTTGTCATTTTAGATGCCCGCAGACAGGGAGTACAGGAGAACAGATTTATGGTGGTCTTGGTAAAGGACAAAGCACCTGGTAATCAGGGATGTACACTTTTCCACCCCTCACCTTGTCCCTACTGCTCTACCTCTGACACCCCCTGACTAGCTGTAGTTTCTTAGCTGGCTGAGGAGTGCAGCGTCTGTGTCACCTGGATTCACCCCACTCACATTGGAGATCTGTAGATGGAGAGTGACAGCACCTTTAGGAGCTCCCAGCAGGATACAGGTCACCTGCTGAACCCACCCTGTTGCATGATAGCTGAACAATGAGTCCTGCCTATTGGACAAAAGTGAAAAATATTATGACCACAGACAAGCAAACAACAAAGAATATACAGACTCCTTGTTCTGACATAACCAAATGAAACAAAAAAGCAGGATGAAGCAAAGAGATCTACAATTAATAAAAATAACTATCAAATGGTCCAAAGACAACAGACAATATCAAAGCATATTTTTAAAGACAAAACAAACAAATCAAAAATGACAGGAAAGCTCCAGCAGGTGTACAAAATAAAACACCAGATTATTTTTGAATAGAAGAAAAAGTACTAGAATTACCTGACAGGGAATTCAAATCTTCAATGTTCAGAGCTAGCCAAGAGTTGAAGCCAAAAAAAAAAAAAAAAAAAGACAAAAGTCAGGGGAAAAAAATACATTCATGGAAGAATTCATGAAAATAATACAAGAACAAAATACAAAATAAACACACAAGTAGAAATCATACAGAAACAATAATCAGAAATCCAAAACATAAACAAGATTTCAGAAATGGGCAGTGTCAGAAAAGGGCTGAGGAACAGGTCTGAAATAGTGGAACACAAGATCAGTGAAATTGAAGATGAACACTCGGATACATCTGGAAAAAAGAATGAAGCAAAATTAATAAACCCTGAGAATGATGTGGGGGAATACAGTCAAAAGCAAAAATTTGTGAGTGATCAGAGATCCAGAATGGGAGGTAGGAAATGGAAAACACAGAAAGGATCATTGAAGAATTGGTGACAGAAAACTTCCCTAGTATCATGAAAGTTAAAAAGCTGACCACTCAAGTAGCTCAACAAACTCCATATAGAAAAGGCCCTAAAATAAAATCACCAAGGCATATCATCATTACACTTGCTAAAACCAAAGACAGAGAAAAAAATTCTAAGAGCAGCTGAAGAAAAATAAAGACTAAGACTAAACCCTGATTATTTGGCAGAAACCATTCAGGCAAGAAGGCAATGGGAGGCTATATATTACGAAAGAAAAAAAAAAATGCCAACCAAAAATAATATATCCTGCAAAACTCTAGTTCAAATATGATGGTGAAATTAGGTCATTTCTAGACAAAAAGAAATTAAAGGAATATGTGAAAGTCAAACCAAACTTACAAGAATTATTAAAGAGAGTCTTTTGGTCTGAGAACAAGTAACATCAGACCACAGCCTGAATCTAGGACACAAGACTGTACAAACCAGATATCAACCCATGAAATGAACTCTCAGGACTATTTAAAAACAAAAGAATTTCAACAGGGAACCAGAGAGGTTACTCTATAAGCTGCAATATCATCGTTAGAAGAAGGAATAAGTGGTATAGATATAGAACTTTCTAATGGAGTTAAAGGCATGACACTACCAAGTAACAATACACTGATTCAAACCTAGGAAGACAAGAGTAGATTTCAAGGTAAACATAAAGACAGTTAATAAACCTACTCATCAAAATAAGGAAGAAAAACATAAAGTCTCAATGAAAGCAAAATCTATAAAAACAAATGAAATCCACAAATCAAAGGAATTCAGCACAGAAGAGTAAAAGGAACAAAAAAATGTCAGCACCACAAAATAAAAAATTAAAAAAGCACTACAAAATGACAACAATAAACTCATATTTATCATAATTACACTGAGTATAAGTAACCTAAATGGACCCATAAAGAGACAGAGAGCGACTGAACGGATTAAAAAAAAAAAAAACAGGATTCATAAATATGCTCTTTACAAGCAACATACCTTAGAAACAAACACACCTGGTACTAGCAGAAAGACACATCCTCACTCCACATACCACCTGGGTGAGCGGTGACTGGGGTCTTAAAAGCTAACAAGCTTTCATCTATATAGCACCAAATGGTTCCAATCCAGCTGGACCTGAGGCAAATGGAGGACATCTAGGACAGGAGAAAAATATGAGCCCACCAGATGGAAGTGGCCATATGAGCCATAGTCTGCTTCAGCCACCACCAGTGACAGCCCAGATGTGGTATGGCAGAACGGAGCTGTGGACACAGCAGGAGATGGAGTACAAGACAGAGCTAGAACTCTACCGAAAGATCACACTTGATGGTCCTTCTGAATGGAGAGTTCCCTGAGAGCATGGCCCCCAGACTCTCTAACCTCAAACTCCATCCTGGGCCACCTCCCCAGACAAAGACTGACCTGCACCATACAAAACACAGAGTGATACTGCAGGCAAGCAAATCTTCAAAAGTGTACACGGGGTTGTCTGAGGGACACTTTCCTGGAGCCAAGTTGACTGGGTGATAAGGGCCAGACCTTGATCAAAAGCTCTTAGGAAATTCTAAACAAAAGGGGAAGTGTGCTGTCACATGGGGGAAGGGAAGGCAGGGCAGCTAGAATAGAATAGAGGTGAAAAGTTCTGCGTGTTATATGGTAACATGACATAGACTGCAAAAATGTTATTAATTCACATTTAAAAAATACCAAAAAAAAAAAAAAAAAAAAAGACAGAGATACATTCAACAGTGAAACAGAATTGAGAAGAACCCATAGATAAATAAAACCATCTACCTATGGGTCAACAAGGGCCCAAAGTCCACCGAATGGGAAAAGGATAGACTTTTTAGCAGATGGTGCTGGCAAAACTGGATGTTATCTCATAATATAGAGCAAACTGAGGGCCTTCTGTTGAGTGAAATGAGTTAGTCACACAGGGGCAGGTGTTGTGTGAGACCACCACTATAAAAACTCATGAAAGGGTTTACACAATCTTTGCTGGATCAGGGAGAGGAGGAGCAGAGACAGAAAGAAGGAGAAGAAGAAATTACCATAATTGCTTAGACTGTCATCAGGTAAAGAACTCTTCAGTTCATTTTCTTTCAGAGAAGTATTATGTGCAAAGCTTTTTAATTTGGGTATAATCAAAGAGTGTATTTGCATGGAGAAATAAGAAACCTCTGGGGAAGAAAGGATGAGACTATTACCTGCATCTTTTTTGACAATTTTTCAAAATAATAATGTAAAATGGAACAAGCAGCATGGCATTAATCTGTGGAAGAAAGAGCTTGGCTTCACTGTGACTTTAGGTAAGTTACCTAACTAATTTCTATAAGGATCAACTTATGCACCTGTAAAATGGGAATAACAGAGAGTATCCCATCAGAGTATGGTAAAAATAAGACCCCTAGAGCTCAGTAAATCTTACCTCCTCATTCTTTCCCTATGAAAAAATTAAATCCTTAAGTCTACATACAACATACAAAATGTAACTATAACCATACAGAGAAAACTCACACACACTGTATGTCAGTACATCCAAAGTGTCATAAATGTTATATATTGCTACTATAAAATAATTTCAGCTTTGAATCTTACCTGGAACACATGACACATGAGTAGACCATTCAGAGCAATCCCATTAAACTATATAGAAGCAGAATGGATTTTCCATTTCTCTTCTGGGATCATCCACCAAACCAAATTTCACCTCTTATAAAAACCTGTGTAAATTCTACTTTAAAGCATCTCCATAATAATTATAATCTGATTTGCACCATTTAATCCGTACCTCCGTGCTTACAGCATAATTTACATGTTCTTATGCTTTTATTATGTCTTCCCGTGTATTCTATCATGCCTAGTTTCTTGCCAATCCCATGCAAATTGTAAGAAACTTGAGGGTGAGGCCACTGCCGAATTTTAGTTGCTGCTAAGTACAGTGTGTTCCTTTTGACCTTTGTTTTACTTGACCTGCCATAGAGTCTGACACCGGTACCCACACTCTCCTTTTTGAGACCCTGGCCTTGGTTTCTGCAGTCCTATATTCTCATATTTCTACCTGCACCTTCTCAAATTCCTTTTGGTGTTCCTTTTTCTGATAACCTCCTAGAAATGGATGTTCTAAGGCATCTACCCCATTTCTTTATTCTTTTTTCATTCTATATGCATTCCCCATGAAATTTCATCTGTCCCAGTAACTCCAACCAAAAACCCCGGTGGTATAGTGGTTAAGTGCTATGGTTGTAAACCGAAAGGTTGGCAGTTCGAATCCCCCAGGTGCTCCTTGGAAATTTTATGGGGCAGTTCTACTCTGTCCTATAGAGTTGCTATGAGTTGGAATCGAGTCGATGGCACTGGATTTAGTTGCTTTGCTTAGTAACTCCAACTAACTGCCATATATACTGGTACATTTCCTATATAGAGCCCAAGCACATTCTCTCTCTAGATCTCCAGGTGCCTATTTTCAAATGATTACAAGCCCTGGTAGTATGTATGTAGGCTCATCAGACTCAACACAGCCACAACTAAACACATCATCTTTGCCTCCTTCTCCCAAAACTTGTTCTCCTTTTCTCTATTTCCCTCTCCATAAGACATCTCCATCTACACCACTGCCAATACAGATACCATGGAGTCATCCTTAATCCTGTCTTTCCCTCATCCCATATCAAACTAGTCTCCAATTCCTATGAATTTCTTCTCCTTAATATCTCTTGATTCTCGCTGCTTTTTTTTTCCCCACCACTACTGTTAACTTGGTCATCATGCACCAAGTTTTTGATCAACTGCTGCAACAACTATCCGTTCTATCCTGGTTTCCTTACTGCAGTGTTTACTGGCCCAGTACTGCACTCATTCTTCATACTGGAGAAACATAGTCTTTTTAAATTCCAAATATTGTTTAAGTCACTCATCTACACAGTGCCTGGGGTCTTAAAAGTTTGCAAGTGACCATCCAAGGTACAACAATCAGTCTCTATTCTCCTGGAGCAACATAAGAAGAGTCAGAATTAGGAGGACAATGCAACAGATGGTTAATTGCCTCTATGAACAACTGCTTTTTTCACCATGAAGCCAGAAGAACTGGATGATGTCCAGCTACCATTACTGAACATTTTGATCAAAGATTCTATAAGAGATTTCTGATCCAAAGATGGGGAGGATGCAGAATAGAATTTGAAAGTCTCATGGACTCTAGACTTTCTAGAGTCTTTGAAGCTGGATGAACTCTCATATTATTGCCTTGAGACAATCTTTGAGCCTTAAACCAAAAATATCCCCTGAAGTCTTCTTTAAATAGAATAATAGTTCAGCTTAATTAGTAAAGAATGTCTGCCTTGAGTGTAGGGCTCTTTTAAAGAACTATTTATAAGGGATCACATAGACAGCAGCGACTCCCAAGGCTAGACAGGGAGCTCAGGAGCCCACGGGTTTCTGTTAATGAGGGAGGAAAAATTCAGAAAAGAAAAATAAGAATGGTTGCACAACTTGAGGAATGCAGTTGATGCCAGCCACTAAACTGTATCTGTAGAAGTTGTTGAATTGGTGCATGTTTTACTGTGGTTATTTTCAACAACAACAACAATAAATAAATTATTTTTAAAAAACCCAAAAGTGATTTTCATTACCTTCAGGGTAAATCCAGTTTCCCTAGCAAGGCCTACAAACTCTTCATGCCTCATCTCTTGTCGCTTACTGTCGCCTCACACCATTCTGAACTATTTGCAGTTCTCCAATGTCACCTTCTCTCTGGCCTTTTAGAACTCTACGACCACCTATCTCCTTTTCTATAGTTGGAGAAAATTCTCTCTCCCACTCTGTAACTAAAATATATATTGTAGTACTTAAGAATAATGCCATTGCCAGCAGCAGAAAGCCTGACAAGTAATGCCAACAACAAGAAATCAAGCAGCAGTTGTTTAACGGCAGATATGATGGCTCCTAGTTTATCACTAAGGTCCCAGGTCCCTCTGATCCCCCAGTTCCATCATACCTAGCATGTAACTTTTATCCTTGGGTCAAACGATGGAAGTTCGTTTCTACATTCTACACAGAAAAAAAACAAGAGCAGAGGAAGAAGAGGAAAGAAGAAAAGATGGCCCAATCTGCATTTTTATAAAACTTCCTAAAAGGTTCACTCAGTAACTTCTACTTTTACCTTGTCCATTGTAACTGGCCTCTGACTTGTTCACGCTGCAGCCTCCCAAGAAAGGCCATTTCCAGCTGTCCTCCTTTCTGCTATTGGAGCCATGTTTCTCTTGGCCCAATGTCTTCTCTTCACTTCCCTGAAATTCCACAGTTTACCTTGAAAAGGGTCAATTTTAATGGTCAAAGGCATGTGTACCAACTCTCTTTCTGATCTAGAGATGCTAAGTGTGTTAAAAGGGCAATCCACAGAATGTCATGAACTGCTTTCATTTAGACCACTGATTCTGCATACAGTCACCATCTGTTTATGTTTATCTGACAAACATGTGCATAGCAGTGCATAAATGAAATTGATAGTAACTGTTTTTTGTGTTATACTTGTTTTGTTTTTTAATTTACCAGGCACCTTACATATAATAACTCATTTAGTCTTCAAAACAACTTAAAGAAGTAGATAGTATTGTCATCTCCATTTTACAGATGAGAACACTGAGACATCAAGGGTGTCATCTGTCCACAGAGTTAACCAGAAAGAATCAGGCTTCAACCAAAATTAGGTACCAGGTCTCTAACTGCTTAATCTCCACACTATATTGTCTTATTACAGTTACCTTAGCTTTCAGAAGAAAAACCTCAGCACACTAAACTCAGAATTTTAAGTTACATTGTTGGGTATCTTTTTCTTCTGCTGCTTGTAGTGATGAGGCTTGCATGTCCTTCCAAAGCTGCTCAAAATATGATGGTATAAAACTCTATTACCCCCCTGATACCATTGAGTCACGCCAAATTGCCATCAGTTTTCTTCCTGGAGGACCCAGAGTACAAAGTCTGACAATTAAGTTTGTGACCTCATCCTAGAAAAAGTGTTACAGACCTCATCGTGGAATATTACTGTTGTCACCTTTGAAGCACTCCCACTGGGAAGCTATGCACCAGTGCCAGCACCTAGTCTACCCTTCAAAGCAATTTTGGAACTCTTTTTCTGGAATGGCCATCAGAGCTGCTGTCTGCCTTTTGATATTTCCTTTATCTTTGGGTAAAGAAAAAAGTCACTGGGGGCCAGATACAGTGAGTAGGGAGGGTGTTCCAATACAATTATTTGTTTACTGGCTAAAAACTCCCTCACCGACTACTCTACAATGAAGCTCACAAACTTGCCACCATATACAATGGTCATTCCAGAAAGAGTTCCAAAATTGCTTTCAAGGGTGGACTAGGTGCTTGTATAGGTGCATAGCTTCCTAAAGGGAGTACTTTGGAAGTGACCGTAGTGATATTGAGCAATAAGGTATGTAGTACTTACAACAATTGAGTTTGCTGACTTAATTGTGGGATCTCGTATGTAAAGAAAGTGATTGGGTCACATGAAGCAAAGAACTCTAAACAACCACTTATCCTCTCTTTACTGAAGCCAAAACATTCCAGTTAAGAAATATGTCATGGAGCTTAGCACCATTCAATAGAACTAGTGTAGTAGTACTGGCCAACATCAGCACATAAATTATTTAACAGAACAGATGCACAGTAAGGATTCCCCATGTATGCTAGAAAAGGTCAACTTTCTAGCCAATGTATCCCGTTGGTGTCTCCATTTGGTTTCCATCAAAATGAGCAGATGAATAAAGGATCCTATGGGTTTTTTGTATCCAGGAGTACTGAGGTCTTCTGAGAACATGAGCAGGACACTGTTGTGGATTGGATCATGTTCCCCCAAAATTGTGTCTAGCGATGTTCCTGGATCATGATTCCCAGTATCGTGTGATGTTCCCGTGCGCTGTGGGTCCTGACTATGATGGTAATGAGGGAGAACGGGCAGTGGTTGTATTAGTAAAGCAGAATTCAATCTAGAAGATCGTTTTGTGCCATGAGGCAGTCTCTTGGGAGATGAAGGAAAGGGAAGCAAGCAAAGAGCGGGGAACCTCACATCACCACAAAAGCTGTACCAGGAGCAGAGACTGTTGCCTTTCAACCTGGGGTCCCTGTGCCTCAGGAAGTCAAAGACCTTCTTCCAGAGCCAACAGAGAAAGACTAAAGCTGAGGACCTCAATTTGGTCTTTTAGCCTATTTCACTCTGAATAAATTAATTTCTCTTTGTTAAAGCCATCCATTTCTGGTATTTCTGTTATAGAAATACTAGATGACTAGGACAGACACCAAAATCAACTTTATTCCCATTATCTATTTCTTTTTACTGTTACTTGCAGAAGGCATTTGAGTGTCAGACCACTGCCCATCTGTAATTTGTAAAAGGACTATCAGTGGTTCTCCGTCTGTCACTAGATCCTTCTTCATAAATTATTCGGCATTTTTCTCCTGTCACTAGTCAGCACTACTAGATCTTGGTAGGTGGGTTCAAGACATGGGCTGCACATTGTGAAATTAAAGGTGACATAAAAGTGACCAAGAATAGCAGTCAGAAACATAAATTACATGAAGATCTGGCTTCTAGACTATGTATGATGATCTAGATAGCATAGAATTTCTGCAAAGTAGAGGGAAATTCATGCCACACTAGTCCTGGACACTCTACCTAATAGCAGAGCCAACATTTACAACACTGAGCCATTATCTCAAAGCCAAGTTTCAGTCAATTAAATCCCACAGTCTTTATGCCATGAGTGGTTGTCATATCAGTTTTTCTGCATAGTGCACTTTCTCCATCACTTTTTAAAACCTACACTTCCTGGTTTTCCCCCAAATGCATAAGCCCTCATTCTAGCCTGCTTGCCTTCGATGACTTACGTAAGAAGAATCACCACTCATTGATTAGTCTTCCTTCAGAATATTTTACCTCAGGAGTTTTATACTAGAGTAAATTAGAAGATTCTGGACTGATGTGATACCAAATGCTTCTAACTGCTTTGCAATCAATTCCTAGGAATGGAGTGGGGATAGGGGAAAGGGAAGAGATGGAGGATCGGAGATACGAATAAAGCTTCAGAAGATGAGTGGATTTTTTAAGCACTGGAATCAAGAAATTCATTATGAGTATGAAAAACACAGCTGTAACTGGCATAGAGAGTGATTCAGCCTTCCATCCTGGCAGCCTTTTAACTCTGGCAGCATGAATTGGACCTGAAAGACTTTCTGCTTTGGGTTCTGATTTTCATTTAGTCCTACCAGCAAGAAAAATCACCCTGGAGCAATGAGCATGCTGATTTTGTTAATTCCCTCAAATATGTCCCTTGTTTAAATCACTGCTGATTAAACATTCTTGACATCTTCCCTTTGTCAATGTGCCATGACTCATCAGGTGATCACAGTGGAAGGCAAAAGCCTAAATCTGTTTCTTTAAAATGTTTACTGAAAGGGAGCAGTGGAAAAAACAATAGCCACTAAAATGATGAATGGCTTTGGTGGGCTATGTGTCCTTCACTCACTACTAGTTTTTAAAATTTAAGGCAACAGCATCAGAAACTCAGTCAGACCATCGGCTTGAATACTGCAAACAGCTTTCTATAGCTACTACTCAAGGTTATTTAAAGGCAGTCATTTTTGCTGTGATCAGGGATTTTCACTTTGCCTTGTTTTCAAATTCACTCCAATATATTATTATTTCCCCAACAGTATGAGTTTTAAGCCAGTAGAACTACTTGCCACAAGGAAACCAAACCAAAAAATAAATAAATAAAACAAAAAACCCAAACCCAGTACCATCGAGTCAGTTGTGACGCATAGTGACCCTGTAGGTCAGAGTAGAACTCCCCCATAGAGTTTCCAGGGATGCTTGGTGGATTTGAACTGCCCATCTTTTGGTTAGCAACCATAGCACTGAACCACTACACCACCAGAGTTTCCACAAGGAAATCAGGCATGTGTAAATGTTAAGTGAGGGTTAATTTTTACTATGCCACTTTTAGCACAGCAGAGCTTAATGGCTTTCTGTGCCACAGGTGGTAATAACAGGAAAATGACAACTACCATGGCAAATCATTCACATCCACCTACCAACAAGCCTTCAAGCTCTGGACTGTATTGAAGAGGAAACAGTTATATTCGGTGGGCTACAATGGAAGGAGCACGGCTCTGGGAGTTAAAAAAACAGATTTTCTGTTCTTGGCTCTGCCAACAAGCTGTGTGACCTTGGATAAGTCATTTAAACCCTCTGCACTGTCATTTCTCAAGTGTAACATGTGGACATTACGCTGGAATAAGATCATGGGCTTTATGTTCCAGTCCTGGCGTCTTCCTTCCTAGTAAGAATGATATGCCTGGCATGTGTTGCTGCGATTTTAAAGGTGTACCTCATTCAGTGCAGGCTGCTGCATTAGTTTGATTTAGCTATCACTTGGAAAATAATCTGAACAAAAGATCAGGCATCAAATTATGTGCATCTCTTCTGCCAAGAAGATTCTATTCTAGGAACTGGAATTTGCTGAACTCAGGTGTCATTTTTAAAAAACAAATTTAGCTAGAATGACATATTAGTCTTCTGTGTGAAGCCACCGTCTCCAGCAGGTGGGACTAAGTGCCATGAGCCTTAGTCTGAGATCTGTCACTGATACCCTTCTGGGATCTGAGCGGTCACCTAACTTTTGCATCTCAGTATCTTTATTGCTGTCTTGGAATTATCCTGTTATTTAAACTTGCCTTAGGCAAGCAAGACAGATACAAATACAAATCATTTGGGAGCACAATCCCTGTAAGAAAATTTCAAAAGAATGTTAGAATTTTAAAAGAGAGTAAAATAAAAGTTGTTACTTTTAGGCTTTGCTATTGATGAGGAAGTGCTTCACGATTTGGAGAACTCTAGCATCCTCTGTAGGCTGTCACAGCAAAGGCTATAGTGTTCCCAGTCTACTTGAGAGGATTTTAAACCAAGAACTGTCCAATCCAAAAGTAAGGTACTAATTCAAAAGTCTTCCTCCTGGCTGTGACTCAGTAAGTGGAAAATACTTTTCTCCTCTGGCACATATCCCTTTCCTGTTTCTCCCTTTCTGCAGAATCAAGCACCATTATTTGCTTTGCATTTCTCTTCTTCAGAGTCACCTAGTTCCTGCTTTTTCTTCCTTGGAAGACCTAAGGAGATGCATGAACTGCGGAGAAACGGGGTACAAATGGTGGGTGCTAAAACCAAAGAACACCAAACCTTTGCCATTGATTTAATCCCGATTCATAGCAACCCTATAACCCACCCTCCCAAAACAAACCCAGTGCCATCAAGTTGAGTCCAACTCATCATGACCCTATAGGACAGAGTAAAATTGCATCATAAGGTTCCCAAAGAGCTGCTCATAGATTCATAAGGTCAGCTTTGGGTTAAGCAACCCAGTGCTTAGCCACTGTGCAACCAGGCCACCCAGAAGGGAGAAATTCTCTTTTCCTTTAACTAGGAGTAGGTGATGAGTCAGGAACCAACCTGAAAGCAGCTAACAACAACAGTGGAAACCTATGGAATTACTCTAACATAACTCAGTTGTAACTCTTAGAATGAATCAGTTAAAATTTAGTGTTCAGTATTCTAAGGTTAAAGACAAACTAACAGTGATTAGGGTTGACTTAGTGGTTACATACATTTTGTTGTGTTAGGAGCCTCTGACTTGTTCTGACTCATAGCCACCCTGTGTACCACAGAACAAAACACTGCCTGGTCCTGGGCCATCCTCACAAGCGCTGTTATGTTTGAACCCATAGTTGCAGCCTCACATCAACTGATCCCATTGAGGGTCTTCCGGTTTTTTGCTGACCCTCTACTTTACCAAAAATGATGTCCTTTTCTAGGGACTGATGCCTCCTGATAATATGCCCAAAGTATATGAAATATCGTCTTGCCATCCTTGGTTCTAAGGAGCATTCTGGTTGTACTTCTTCCAAGGCAGATTTGTTTGTTCTTCTGACAGTCCATGGTGTGTTCAATGCTCTTTGCCAACCCTCGAACTCAAAGGCATCATTTCTTCTCCAGTCTTCCTTGTTCACTGTCCAGTTTTTCCTAGAATTTGAGGCATCTGAAATCCCCATGGCTTGGGTCAGTCCTTAAAGTGTTATTTTGGCTTCACAACACTTTAAAGAGGTCTTTTTCAGCAGATTGACCCAATGCAATGTGTCTTTTGATTTCTTGACTTCTTCCACAGGTGTTACTTCTGAGTCCAAGCAAAACAAAATCCTTGACAACTTCAATCTTTTCTGTGTTTATCATGATGTTACTTGTTGGTCTAGTTGTGAGGATTTTTGTTTTCTTGATGTTTGAGATGTAATCCATACTGACGGCCGGAATCTGCTCTTCATCAGTAACTGCTACAACTCCACTTTCAGCAAGCAAAGTTGTGCCATCTGCATAATGGGAGTTGTTAATGAGTCTTTCTCCAGTACTGATGCCCATTCTTCATATAGCCCAGCTTCTCAGATTATTTGCCCAGCAAACAGACTGAATACGTATAGTAGAAGTATACAACTCTGACATACACCTCTCCTGACTTTAAACCACACATTATCCTCTCGTCCTGTTTGAACAACAGTCTCTTGATCTATGCACAGATTCCACATGAGTACAATTAAGCGTTCCGGAATTCCCATTCTTCTCAATGTCATACATAATTTATTATGACCTACACAGTCAAATGCTTTTGCATAATCAATAAAACACAGGTAACCATCTTTCCGGTATTCTCTGCTTCCAGCTACAATCCATCTGACATCAGTAACAACATCTTTGGTTCCACAGCCTCTTCTGAATCCTGCTTGATTTCTGGTGGTTTCCTCTCGATATACCGCTGCAACCACTTCAGAATTATGTTCAGCAAAATTTTACTTGAGTATGACATTAATGATATTGTTCATTAATTTCTGCATTCAGATAGATGACCTTTCTTGAAAATAGGCATAAATATGGATCTTTTCCACTTGACTGGCCAGGTAGTTGTCTTCCAAATTTTTTTGGAATTTTGACAGCTAGTATTCCACCAAATCCTGAAACCTCATGAGTTTTTTTGCTGATGCCGTCAATGCAGCTGAGACTTCTTCCTTCACTACCACCAGTTTCTGATCATATGTTACCTTCTGAAATAGCTGAATTCAACTTTTTGGTATAGCGACTCTCTGTATTCCTTCTATCTTCTTTTGATGCTTCCTGTGTTGTTTAGTATTTTACCAAAAGAATCCTTCAATATACATAAATTTAGCATACTATATTTTCATATATTTTCAACTTCTATATGCTACTTTCTCTTCCTCTCTTGCTTTAACCTTTCTTTCTTCCTTCCCTCCCCCCTTTTATTTTTTTAACAAGTTCTGTTGACACTCAGGTCAAAACGGTGAATTGAAACAATGCTAAAACATCCATTTCTGCTCAAACACACACAAGAATTATAGGTAAAATATATTTTATTAATTGAAAAACACACAACCACATACACAAATAAGAAGAGAGGATCTATACAGTCCATAAAATAAGATATTACTTTAAAAATGGCAAAGCAAAACAAATCAGTCAGAAACTTATAGCTCCAAGCAGCTGAAGCTATGGGCCTGAAATAATCTAATAGGAGGCCCAAAAGGAGGAAGAGAGAAAATCCATGCAAAGCAATACTGTAAGAGATAACATCTGAATTTCTGAGAGCCAAAGACCTCAGGCTAATAAATTCCACCAAGTATCAAAACAGGGGTAAGCATACTATAAAAATTCACATCTAAAGTAAAACATGTCAACATAAGGAGAAAAATATTATTTAAAAAATCAGGTTAACTATAGACTTGTCATCAACAAAAAACTACTTCAGAAAATGAATTAATATCCATATGACTCTGAAGAAAAAAATAACTGTACTACAATTCTATAACCAATCAATAATTTATTATAATTTATTATAATATATTATAATTTATTATAGACATCCATGTATGTGTAAACTAAAGACTATAGTTAGAACTCCAGAAGCCTATTTTCCAGTTAAATGAATATTACTTATATAATTAGAAGGCCACCACTATTTGTCAGTTTGTCATACAGTGGTGGTTTGCATGTTACTATGATAGTAGAAGCTATGCCTCTGTTATTTCAAAAACCAGCAAGGTCACTCATGGTAAATAGGTCGAAGTGAAGCTTCTAGACTGAGAAAGATGGGGAAGAAAGACCAGGCAAGCTACTTTTGAAAAGACTGGCCAGTGAAAACCTTATGGATTGCAGTGAAACACTGTCTGTTGTAGTGCAAGAAGATGAGCCTTTCAAGCTGGCAGGCAATCAAAATCTGACCGGGAAGAGCTATATCCTCAAAGTAGAGTTAACCTTAATAACATGGATGAAGTCAAGCTTTCAGGACCTTTGCTTGCTGATGTGGCACTACTCAAAATGAGAAGAAACAGCTGCAAACATCCATTTATAATCAGAGTGAGAAATGTATGAATTATGAATCAAGGAAAATTGGAAGTTGTCAAAAATGAAATGGCTTGCATAAAGATCAATATCTTAGGCATTAGCAAGCTGAACTGGACTGGTATTGGCCAATTTGAATCAGATAATCATATAGTCTACTACGCTAGAGAAGCTGGACTATATGAAGAAGAACAAGATATCAGGATTAGAGGTTGATTCATTAACAATTTATGTTATACAGATGATACCATCTTACTTGCTGGAAGTGAAGAAGATTTGAAACATTTACAGATGAAGATCAAGGACCCCTGCCTTCAGTATGGATTGCACCTCAATATCAAGAAAACAGAAATCCTCCCAATTGGACCAGCGAGCAACATTATCATAAATGGAGAAATGATTGAGGTCATCAAAGATTGCATCGATGGTTTCGTCCACAGTCAATGCTATGGAAACAGCAGTCAAGCAATCAAAAGACACATTGCATTGGGAAAATATACTACAAAGCTCTTCTTTAAAGTATAGAAAAGTAAAGTTGTCACCTTGAAGACTAAAGCACACCTGACCCAAGCCATAGTATTCTCAATTGCATCACGTGCATGTGAAAGCTGGACAATGAACAAAGAAGACAGAAGAAGAAGTGATGCCTTTGAATTTTGGTGTTGGAGAAGAATGCTGAATGTACCATGGACTGCCAAAAGAACAAACAGATCTGTTCTGGCAGAAGTACAACCACGGTGCTCCTTGGAAGCAAAGATGGAGAGACAGATTTACACGCTTTGAACATGTTGTCAGGAAGGATCAGTCCCTGATGGATATCATGCTCAGTGAGAAAGAGGAAGACCCTCAATGAGATGGACTGACACAGTGGTTACAACAATGGACTTAAGCATAAAAATGATTGTGGACATGGCACAAGACCAGGTAGTTTTTTGCTCTGTTGTGCATAGTGTCGCTATGAGTGGGAACCAACTCCACAGTACCTAATAGCAACAACAACAACGACAAATTGAAGTGGAATGTCGTTGCATTCCTTGACAAAAAGAATATTTCAAGACCTACCCTGAAGTACCATTAGCAAATGATACGATGAAATCTATACACCTAAAAGGGAGAAGGGTTAATACAATTTTATTCAAATTTAGGCACTCATGCCAATGATGACGAAATTGAAAGCTTTACCAACTTCTGAAGTTTGAAATTGATCTCACATGCAATCAAGATGCACAGATAAGTACTGGTAATTGGAATGTGAAAATAGGAAACAAAGAAAAAGAATCAATATTTGGAAAGTATGTCCATGGCTATAGAAAGTACATGACAGATCACATGATAGAATTTTGGAAGACCAACAACCCTTTCATTGCAAATACCTTTTCAACAACATAAACCATGTTGATACACATGGAGCTCATCAGATAGACTACACAGGAATCAAGTTGAAGAAATCAGTGGAAAGAGATGATGGAAAAGCTCAATACCATCAATCAGAACAAGCCCAGGGGATAACTGCAGAACAGACCATTAATTGCTTATATGCAAGTTAAAGCCGAAGCTGAAGAAAATTTTAAAAAGTCCATGAGAAGCAAGGTTAGATGTTGAGGATATCCTATCTAAATTTGAAGACCACCTCAAGAATAGATTTGACACTTTAAACATTAATGACTGAAAACTAGATGAGTTATGGGATAACACAAAGGACATCACACATGAAGAAAGCAAAAAGTCATTAAAAAGAAAGAAAAGATGAAATAGCATGTCAGAAGAGATTCTGAAGCTCACTCTTGAACACAGACTAGCTAAAATGATGAAAAAACTTAAGTAAAAGAGCTGAACAGAAGATTTCAAAGCGTAACTCAAGGAGAAAAAGTAAAGTATTATAATGAAATGTGCAAAGACCTGGAGTTAGAAAACCAGAAAGAAGATACTCAGCATTTCTTAAGCAGAAAGAGTTGAAGTAAAACTTCAAGCTGCAAGCTGCAATGTTGAATGATTTTGTGAGTAAAATATTGAATCATACAGGGAGCATCAAAAGAAGAAGCACTAAGAGTCACTGTACAAAAAAGAGTTATCATTCAACAATTTCAGGGGGTAGCATATGATCAAGAACCGATGGCACTGAAAGAAGTCCAAGCTGTGCTGAAGGAACTGGTGACAAACAAGAATCCCGGAACTGACGGAACACCAGTTGAGACGTTCTAGCAAACAAATGCAACACTGGAAATGATCACTTATCTATGCCACCAAATTTAGAAGACAGCTACCTGCCCAATAAACTGGAAAAGATTCATATTTCATTTTACTTGGGTCCACAATCAACATCCACAGAAGCAGCAGTTAAATAATCAGAAGACGCATTGTAGTCGGAAAATCTGCTACAAAGGACCTCTTTCAAGTATTCAAACATCACCTTGAAGACTAAAGTGCACCTGACCCAAGCCATGGTATTTTCAATCACATCATATGCATGTAAAAGCTGGACAATGAAAAGAAGTCAGAAGAATTGACGCCTTTGAATTGTGGTGCTGGGGAAAAATATTGAATGTACCACGGACCACCAAAAGAACAAATAGGTCTGTTCTGGAAGAAGTACAACCAGAGTACTCCTTGGAAGCCAAAATGGCAAGACTAAATCTTGTGTACTTTGGACATGTTGTCAGGAATGATCAGTCCCTGGAGTATGCTGGGTAGAGTGGAGGGTCAGTGAAAAAAAGGAAGACCCTTGATGAGATGGATTGACACAGTGGCTGTGACGACGGGCTTAAGCATGAAAACAGTTGTGGACATGGTGCAAGACGGGGCAGTGTTTCTGTTGTTCATAGGATCAGTGTAAGTCAGAACTGACTCAACAGCACCTAATAACAATAAGAAAGGTGATCCAGCAAAATTCAGAAAGTATTGAACAATATCATTAATATCATATCTAAGTAAAATTTTGCTGAAGATAATTCAAAAAGGTTTGCAGCAATATTTTGACAGGAACCTGCCAGAAATTCACTCTGAGTTCAGAAGAGACATGAAACTAGGTAGATCATTGCTGATGTTAGATGAATCTTGGCTGAAGCAGAGAATACCATGCAAAGGCATTCAACTATGTGAATCATAACAGATTATGGATAACATTATGAAAAACAGAAATGCCAGAACACTTAATTGTGCTCATGCGGAACCTGTACGTAGACCAAGAAGTAGTCAATTGAACAGAACAGGGGGATACTGCATGATTAAAAATCAGGAAAAGCATGTGGGAGGGTTGTATCCTATCACCATACTTATTTGCTCTGTGCACTGAGCAAATATTTCAAGAGCTACATGTAAAAGAATGTGGCATTAGGATTGGAGGAAGACTCATTAAGAACACACAATATGCAGATGATACAACCTTTCTTGCTGAAAGTGATGCACTTGAAGTGGTTGCTAATGAAGATCAAAGACTCTAGCCTTCAGAATGCATTACAATTCAACATTAAGAGAACAAAAATCTTCACAACTGGGCAAATAAGCAACATCATGATAAACGGAGAAAAGACTGATGTTGTCAAGGATTTCATTTCCTTTGAACCCACAACCAACACCCATTGGTAGTCAAGAATTCAAACAAAAACATCAAGGAAATCTGCTACAAAAGACTTCTTTAAAGTATTACAAATCAGAGAGGTCATTTTGAAGACTAAATTGCACCTGACCCATGTCGTGCTATTTTCAGTCACCTCATCTGCATGCAAAAGCTGGACAGTGAATAGGAAGACTTAATATGAACTGACGGATTTGAATTATAGTGTTGGCAAAGAATATTGAATATACCATGAACTGCCAGAAGAACGTATGAATCTGTCTTGGAAGCAGTACAGCCAGAATGCTCCTAAGAAAGCAGTATGGCAAGACATCGTCTCATGTACTTTGGACATGTTATCAGGAAGGACAAGTTCCTGGGAAAAGACATCATGTTTGATAAAGGGTCAACAGAAAAGAGGAACACCCTCAATGAGATGGTTGATACAGTGGTTGCAACAAAGGGGTCAGATACAGCAATGATTGTGAAGATGACGCAGGACTAGGCAGAACTTCCTTCTGCTGTACATAGAGTCTCCATGAGTCAGAGCCGACCACACAGCCCTAGTAACACAACAACAGTGATACACAGGTGTTGCTCGGCCTCTGTTTATGTGCTTGGCTGCTAACTGAAAAGTTTGAAAGCTGCTAACTGTAAAGGTTGGTGAGTTCTAATTGTATAGGTTGACTGTTCAGATCCATCAGAGGCCTGGTGATCTTCTTCTGAAAAATCAGCCAAGAACTACCCTTCGGAACTCATTATACTCTGGCGCTCATGGGGTCACCATGAGTCAGAATTTACTCAGTGGCACTTTTTTCTTTTTTTAATGTTTTCACACAAGAATTACGAGTCAGCAGAGAAACAAGAAACCATACTAAAAAACACAAGTAAGTATCACTTATAAACAAAGACACAATATTTTTATGTGTACTAACAAGACGTACTGAATATTCTAGGCAAAATTATATGTGAGTTAGGAAAAAAGGAAAACATATTAAGAATACGATCTTTTTCAGGAAGAGGAGAGAAACACTGAACAATTTGGAACTTTGTTTATAAAATGTAAAGATATATATGAAATTTTAAAAGTTGATAGCAAAAAGATTTTTTAAAATTATATAATTTCCAAATGAGTAGAGCACAAAAATTTTAACCAGGTGAAAGGAATACAGGAAAAGAAAACTAGGAAAAACAAACAAAGAAAAAGCATGATAAAAACAACATAACATGGCAGTCACAAGAACAAACATATCAGTAATTATTAAAAAAACTAGACTAAAGGCATCAAACTTCTAAACATAGAGAATGTCAGAGTTGGTAAAAAATAAATCCATCTATGTGTAACCTCTAAAATTATCCAGAAGTAGATACAAGTGAATTAGAGAAGGCAGATTTTAATAAATATAAACTGAACAAAACTTCCAGCAGCATTTGGATCATAAAAATATGGTGGAAGTCATAAAAAAATCAAAGAGAAATACTGGGAAAAGGAACAATTTACAAAAAAGACAAAAAGTATTTTCCAGAACATGTTCTTCTACCCATCTACCCTATGATCTCAAACTTAATTATACAATTTATCAGATCTTCGAACTTAAATTTTCAAACTGGATTTTGATAAATAAGGACATTTCTTTTTTAATGATGATAATTTTTAATACAAACTTATTTCTTAACAAAATATCTATACTTTTTAATGAAATTAAGTAGAAAAGAATATTACCTGAGAGAACTTTCATACCTTGGTAACATTCTTCAGAGTTTGCATTCCTGACTTTCTGTTATACTATTAGACTACACGTATTATAAATAAACTTTAGGAATGTTCTGAAATATATATATTTAAATACTATTTCAGTGCATTTATCTCAAAGATGCTCTACTTTTGTATGTAGATATCCACAAACGTTGGATTGAGAAGACATCAAAGTTATCTTTAAAGTTGTCTTGAAATATTGAATTTTGCTAATTAATATTTATGTTAACTGATTTCTAAATACTTATGTTAAAAATTACAAATAAAACGTTCAAGATATTTTCCAGTATTTATCCTTTCCTCTGTAATTAGAATCCCCCCCAAATCAAGGAGACATGTAATTAGAAAATAGAAGAAAAACTTAAAAGCCAGGACAAATTAAACTGCTAATATCATCTTAATAATTTAAAAGTATAACTCATATAAGAATGTTTATTGAAATGCCTTGCTAATTAATTTCTCTGTTATTTGTCTTCTTTGATTGGGATGAGATAGGTATTCTAGTTGAGAACCGTAAGGAAATCTCCTTTGAGGACACGGCTACAGTAAACCATCAGTGATTGTTTGAAGCCAGTATGTGATACTGGATCATACATTATTTTGTGCGTCTCGTGGCTCAAGGTATGCTGAGGAGAATGGTTTTCTCTTGACCGCATGTCCTGCTCTATAAATCAAGACATTCTGTGTCCTGAAATGAACGTTGCACAAAAAAAATTTATAACTTAATGCAAAGCAGGAGAATGTTAATTTAATGTCATTCCCTTAACACTTCTGAGAAGGAAACATGCTCCCTAACAACAGATGTGTTTCCCCAATGCTTATTTCTTGTCAACAGGCACAGTTTAATCTTTGAGAGGCAGATGCACACATCTTTTGGCTGAAAGCACAAAGAGCAATGTTATACCAAACACATCAAGAGGGAAACTGGAAGTAGTTTCAACAGTCTATCACTCACTTTTGAAAATTCTTTTATAGCACTGGACAAAAATTGGCTTTCTGCCAGCACCCTGAATTCCTCCTTTGGAGTGGAATCTCTTGAGAGATTTTTCACTATTGTCTTTGCTGCTTAGATCAACACCAGGCAGACTGCATGGAAACAGCACTTCAGATCCATTTTTAATCTTTCAAACAAGCAAATTAGTTGTGAATTATTTATCAAGAGAATCCAGGTGGATACTAATACAGTGAAACCAGCTTATTGCACTCCTGCTACCTAGAGTTTTGAGCTTTGGAAATATTGCTGTCACTTTCTTTTCTTTTTATCAATTTTCAATTTGTTTTCTAAAAATAATTTGACATGCTGTCAAAAAACTGAAAGTGGTTTGCGTCTTCATCCTCAAGTGGCAGAGTCACTCCACTGAGAAAAAAATCAAATAGTTCCTTGACCAATAGATGTCTAGATTTTAAAGAGATTCAAAGAGGAAGTGGGGGAGGAAAAACATGACAAAAGAAACAAAATTTTTAAAGGAAGATTAAGATTATTACAGCACTTCTCATCTGGGGAAAAGGATGCGGAATATACATTATGCTAATTATACCACATCAGTCATTGGACTTGTTTTAAGGAAAAAACCAAGTCAACTAAAGTTCTTTGACTTGTAACTTTTTGAGTCCAAATGTTTTTTTCTTTTCATTATTTAGTGCACAGATTTATAGATAGAATCAAGTATTGTATTTCTCTTTTCTTACTTCTAATATACATGCAAAATCTCCTGGGTATCAAGTCTTGCATTTGCTTTACTTCTAAAATATAGGCAAAAATCTCCTGTCAGTAACTGAAGCAAAATGAGGAGTACTTGGAGAAAAAACACAGAGTAATGTTATTTGTACAGTTAAAATTATTATACAAGTAGTGAGACAACTTTTAAAGATGGACATAAATCACAAACGCTAACTCAGATTGAACATTTATTATATACCAAAATTAATCCTCATAAATATCCAAAAGTTAAAGAACTAATAATATCCCTCTCTACTGATGAAAGACCCATGATATAGAAGGGCCAAGTATCTTTCCCAAAGTTTCACAGATTATGAATGGTACGGAGGACAGATTTGAACCCAGACATGCTGTCTGCGAAATTCAGCATTTTGACCACTTGACTTCTCTTGCATTTGCTGTACCTGGTTTTACTAAAAATATACTTACATAGCATTAGAGTGGTCTTCAAACAAACAAAAAACTCTTACAATGCTATTTTAGTTATTAGTGCTGCCATAACAGAAATACCACAAATGAATAGTTTTAACAAATAGAAATTTATTTTCTCACCATGTAGGAGGCTAGAAGTCCAAATTTAGGGTGCCAGCTCCAGGGGATGTCTTTTCCTTTCTGTCAGCTCTGGGGGAAGGTCCTTGTCATCAGTCTTCCCCAGTAGAGGAGCTTCTTGGTGCAGGGACGCCAGGTCCAAAGGGCATACTGTTATCCTAGATCTCGTTTTAGTGGCATGAGGTATCCCTGTTTCTCTGCTTTCCTCTCTATTTTATATCTCAAAAGAGATCGGTTTAAGACATGGTCTAATCTCAGAGACTGAGCCCTGCTCATTAACATAACTGTAGCCAATCTCATCATATCACATCACAGAGACAGGGAAAATGACATCAGGTGACAAAATGGTGTACTGCTTTTCTGGTGGTAGGTGGTCCCCCGTGTCTGTCTGTTCCCTTCTCTCTCTTATGTCTCAGAACAGATAGACTTAAGACACTATTGCAGATCTCATCGACATAACTGCTGCTCTCCATCTCATTAACATTACAGTGATAAGATTTACAACGCATGTGTATAGAACCATACATAGTAACACCCTATAAGGAACCCCTGGAATGTATCTATCAAAGAAACCTTGACCACAACCCTTCCTGTTTTCTGGTCAGAGTAATTAAGACAAGGATATTGAAAACATGAGCAGAAAAACCCCAAGCAGCTCATGTGCACATTCACTAGTGCATGTCCCCACGCTGGCCCTTTGATGAAGACCATGTTGTTACAATACCCACCAAGTGGGAACGCACCTTGCAGTTGCTAATGTCTATAACTGCAGACTTAAGTGGCAACATGTTGTCACCACCCTCACTGGACAATCAACCTAACCCCGATTAACACAGATGTACCCCTCTGGACCAGAGCCAATATGAGCCAGGGGGAGGGTGCACCCATGAAAACCTAGCTGCCCCTACCTGCGTACAGTTAACAGCCTGTGCAGTCGGCTGCCACTGGATGCAGTATTGCTGTCCTGGTTTGTAAGTTTCCCTTTTGATGAATAAAACCATATCTCTTGGACGGCCTCCTGGTCAGTTCTTCTGTCTCTCAGTAGCCACGTATTCAGAAGCATTCACATTGTTGGAAACACGTCCTAACAATCCAAACAGCATAGCAAAATCACATCAGGTGAAAAATGGCAGACAATCACACAGTACTGGGAATCATGGCTCAGCCAAACTGATAGGTAATTTGGGGAAGAGGGACACAATTCAATCCATGACAGATACTATGCATTGGAACTGATTCAACAAATATGGGTTTGGTTCCGGTATGTGCCATGTACTTCCATGTGCAAAGTTCATTTAATTTTCCTAATAACCCTGTGGTATAAGTCATTCTCTTACTCATCTAGTGCTGCTTTAACAGAAATGCCATAAGTGGATGGCTTTAAAAAGAGAAATTTTATTTTGTCACAGTCTAATAGGCTAAAAGTCCAAATTCAGGGTGTCAACTACAGGGGGAGGATTTCTCTGCTGGCTCTGGAGGAAGGTCCTTGTCCTTAATCCTCTCTTAGACTTGGAGCTTCTGAGACACAGGGACCCCACTCCTTTTCCAAGGATGCACTCAGCTCCCTGCACTGCTTCTTGGTAGTACGACTTTTGCCCATCTCAGTTTGCTTCCCTTTCTATTGTATCACAAAAGACTGCCCAAAGGCACAGCACGATTCCGTCTGTTGAGTCCTGCCCCACTGACACAACTGCTGTCCATCCTCTCTCATCACAGAGGCAGAGTTTATGACATAAAAAACAACATACAATACCAGGAATCTTGGCCCACCACACATATTTTTTGGGGAACACAGTTCAATCCATGACATTCTTATTATACTTTTAAAGGTCAGGGAACAAAAACTATCTAATGCACAGTCAAAATTCAAACCCAAGTCTACTGCTATCAAGTCCACTGCTCTGTGTTCTACCCCCTCAGACTCTGTGACTATACAATGCAATGGGAAAGAATATCAGTTCTGAAGTCCATTCAAAATTTCCAACTTCCAAACTATGACAAGCTGCTGGCTAAATTTGTAATCTTGAGCAAATCTATTAGCCTCACTGCAGCCCAATTTGTTTGTAAAATGAGAATAATAATGCCACATAAAGAACTGTTGTGAAGATTAAATAACCTGATCCATATAAAAGTGCATAGAAGAATCTTTTCTGAGCACATTGTAAAGGCTTACTAAAATTCAGCAAATAAAATTATTCTCCCCCCCACTCTTATTACTGTGAATGATTGCTCATTAAAACATTGAGATACCAGCTATGCCACCTCAGTATAACTGTCAGCTTGTTGTACTATGGAGTTTGATTATTGTTGTGATGCTGGAAAATAGACCACCAGTAATCAAATACCAGTAGTGTCATGTATGGCAGACAGATTTCAGCTAAGCCTCCAGATCAAGACTGGGCTAAGAAGAAGCACCAAGTAGTCTACTTCTGAAATTAAAAAATGAAGCACAGAAAAGCTCATGAGTAGCAGTAGAACACTGTCTGATATTGTGCCAGAAGATGAGCCCCTCAGGTTGGAAGGCACTCAAAATATGACTAAGGAAGAGTTACCTCCTAAAGTAGAATCAACCTGATTGACATGGATGCAGTCAAGCTTCTGCAGCTTCATTTGCTGATGAGGCACAACTCAAAAGCAGAAAAACACCTGCAAACATCCACTAATAATCAGAACATGGAATGTACAAAGTATGGATCTAGGGAAACTGGAAATTCTCAGTAATGGAATGGAATGCATAAAAATTAATATCCTAGGCATCAGTGAGGTAAAATGGACTGGTATTTGCCACTTTGAGTCAGACAATCATATGGCCTACTATAGTTGGTGTCATGGGTTGAATTGTGTTCCTCCTAAATATCTGTCAGCTTGGTTATGTCATGATTCCCAGTATTCTGTGATTGCCTACATTTTGTCAACAATAACCATGATGTAATGAGATGAGTTAGTGAGAGTTAAGTTTACGAGTTCTACAAGATTAGGTAGTATCTTAAGCCAATCTCTTCTGAGATATAAAAGAGGGACTCAAGCAGAGGGACAGACATGAGAACCTCATATCATCAAGAAAGCAGCACCTGGAGACCAGGGGAAGATTGATAAGAAGGATTTTCCCTCAGAGTCAACAGAGATAAAACTTTCCCTTGGAGTTGATGCTCTCAATTTGGATTTCTAGCCTACTAGACTGTGATAAAATACATTTCTTTAATAAAGCCACCCACTTGTGTCATTTCCGTTAAAGCAACACTAGATGGCTAAGACATCAGGAATGAGAAAATGAAGAGGAATGGGGTTCTAGTCATTGTCAAAAGGTACATTCAATATCTGTCCTGAAGTACAACATCATCAGGATACCATAATATCCATAAACCTACAAGGAAGACCAGTTAATACAACTATTAGTCATATTTATGTTTCAACCACTAAAGCTAAAAATGAACAAACTGAAGATTTTTACAAACTTCTGAAGTCTGAAATTGATCAAACATGCAATTAGGATGCATCGATCACTACAGATTAGAAGGAGAAAGTTAGAAACAAAGAAGGATTAGAGGTTGGCAAACATGGCCTTGGTGACAGAAATGATGTCATAAATCACATGATAGAATTTTGTAGGCTCAGTGACTTCATTGTAAATAACTTTTTCACCAAATCAATGACAACTTTACAAATGGATTTCACCAGATGGAATATAAGGGAATCAAATCAACTATATCTGTGGAAAGAGATGATGGAAAAGCTCAATATCATCACTAAGAACAAGGTGAGGGGCCAACTGCCAAACAGACCATTAACTGCTAATACGCAAGTTCAAGTTGAAACTGAAGAAAAGTAAAACAAGTCCATGATGTTCAAAGTCCTACCTTGAGTATGTTTCACCTGAATTTGACACATTGAACACTCATGACCAAAGATTAGATGAGTTCTAGAATGACATCAAGGACATTATACATGAACAAAGCAAAAAGCCATTAAAAAGACAGGAAAGAAAAAAACAGGTCAAAGTGCTAAATAGATCCTAGGTCCATGAAGATAAGAAGCATTAACATTAAAATAAATGACTCCAGACTTGCTAGTGGCTCTTTAAAAGCTTATTTGAATGTGAGATTAGCTAAAGACTATTTAAAAAGACCAGCATGATGGAAAGAGAGGTAGCCATAAACCAAACCAAACCAAACCTGTTGAAATGAGGAAGGGCCCGGTAAAAATTGGAGGTATTGAAGAAAGCCCCAGGAAACAACTTAATAGTAGAAAATACCATAGAATAATCTTACCTTTGTCTTACAAAACACTGTCACAAGACAAGCCTGGGGGCAACCTTGCAAGTGACAGCCTGCAAGTGACCCCTAGACCTTGACCACATTTTACAACTAATAGGAGTTAACCAATCAATGTAAAGGTCAGTTCACCCTCCCTACTTTGCAATCTCACAACTTAAATACTGGGCGCTGAGGAAACTCCCCGTCGCCCCCTGCTCTGTGTAGCTTGGGGTGCGTCCCTGGTGCACCAGTATTTTTCCTATTGGGCATATTTTTTAATAAAATTTAACCTTTAAAGTAACAGTGTCGCATCTTGAAAATTGCGGACCCTAACAAACCCATTGCCAGAGAGATAATTCCAAGTCATAGCAACCTTACAGGATAGAGTAGAACTACCCTACAGTGTTTACAAGGAGTGGCTGGTGGATGAACCACTGACCTTTTAGTTAATTGCCTGAATTCTTAACCACTGCAACACCAGATCTCCCAAATGGCTACTTCACCATCTGCAATTGAACCTGGTCTAACACATGACAAGTGGTGGGGAGAGACGTAGCCATACTAGTTATTATTAAAACACTATGTAGAGATTTTCAAATCTAGCCATAATAAAGTATCGGATACAACTTCAAAATTGGGTAAAAATATGTGAAACAACTATTTTCAGATATTGTATATGTGGTAACACAGGACTGTCATCCTTGAAAGAAGGGATACCATTCGACATGGACTGAATTGTGTCCCCCCAAAAATATGTGCAGTCATGTGGCTGGGCCATGATTCCCAGTATCTTGTGACTACCCTCCATTTTGTGGTTTTCCTACGCTGTACGTTAAAGGATTAGGGTGGGACTGTAAATCCCTTTATAAGATCACCTCTCTGCTCCACTGTAAAGGTAGTTTCCCTGGAGTATGGCTTGCCCCATTCTTAATCCTTTCATCCTGCAAGAGATAAAAGGAAACAGAAGCAAGCAGAGATTTGAGAACCTCACACCACCAAGAAAGCTGCACCAGGAGAACAGCAGGTCCTTCAGACCTGACGTTCCTGTGCCAAGATGCTCCCTGGACAAAGACTGACGTAATATCGGACTTTCCTCCAGAGCCGACAAAGACAAAAAGCCTTTCCCTGGAGCAGACACCCTGAATATGGACTTGCAGCTTACCGGACTGTGTAAGAATAAACCTTCTTTTGTTACAGCCATCCACTCTGTGGTATTTCTGTTAGAGCAGCCCTAGCTGACTAAAAACACCATTGAAGTGAGCATTACCGTCATTCTGCTTTTGTGCAAAGGCTCATTCTGGAGTGTGGAGTATGGAGGAAGGTCCTAAGCAGTGTTTCATCAAAGTCATCTTGCTGAGTTGAACAGAAAGAGACTGGACTTTGCGGGCAGCTAAGGTGACTAAAAGATGCAGGGTATATTTCTAGAGAGAAGGGTGTGATGTAGAAAAGGAACTACTGAAATCTGCACATGCCTCCCCTGTAGTTGTTGCTGAATACTAGGACATGCACACATATGATAAAACTCCACAGAGTCTGACAAATAAGAATGAAGGGAAGGGTGGTGAATGACTGGATGATAAGAGCTGCAGATACCACACAGGACTGGAAATAATCTGAGTTCAGCTGGGTGGAGAATCCTTGCTGATCAAAGTATTCAGTAAAGTGCACAGAAGGAGCATGTCTTCGTATTCCTACACAAGGAGCTACACTAAATAGTTCCTAAAAGTGGAGTGTTTAAAAATAAATCTCAGATTATCACACTAAACTAAATGCAGCTTAACTGTCTACCAGGAAAACAACAATCTAAGCACTCAACATACAATTTAAAATAGCATTCAACACAGATTACTAGACATGCCAAAGAGCTGGAAAATGTGAATCATAGTCAAAGAATAAAACAAACCAATAGAAATAGACCCAGGAATAACACATAGCTGGGAGGGGGCTATATGATTTTGTATATAGAAAATCTTGAGGAATCTATTAAAAAGTTAATACAACTAACAAATGATTACAGTAAGTTTGCAGGAAATGAGATCCGTATGCAGAAATTAATTGTATCTCTATATGTTCACAATAAGAAGTAAAAAAATGAAATTAACAATGTCAATTAAAATACCATCAACAAGAATGAAACACCTAGAAACAAATTTAACAAAAGAACTGCAAAACTTGCACTCTAAGAACTGCAGAACTGGCCCTCTTTTTAAAGGAACTGGTACTCTTTTTAAAGAAATTAAACTCAAATAAATGGAATGATAATACACGTTCATGGATGATGGCGAACAGTTTGCACTCATCTACTACCGTATAGACTGGTAGTTTGAACCCACCCAGTGCTGCTGCAGAAGAAAGTCCTGGTGAACTGCTTCTACAAAAATTATAGTTAAGAAAACCCTATGGAGAGTTTTACTCTACAAACACTCGGGGTCACCTTGAGCCAGAGTCAACTCAACAGCAATGGGTTTGGCTTTCTATTTTTTTCATTTTCTGTGTTGTCATGACTAACATCAGTTAGCTTTCAGTTTAAAATTATTGCTCTTCTGTTCATCCTTCTATTTTGACCCCAGAAACACCATGATCTAATAGCGATACTTATAGACTCCTCTGATTGCCACCCCAGACTTCCTGTTCATCAACTATGTGACCAAAGATTTGCCAAAATCTTTGACAAACATTAACCTTACTTGTTTTGGGAATTGGAGTCATTTGTGTATGATAACTTTACAGGTTAATTCCTTCCTACCTGTGAAAGGGGAAGATTATCTGGGATCTCTTAGTGGGCTGTCTGGTGGTGGCTTCTCATGTATTATACAGTTAGTCTGTTCTAACATTCTATATCCATAACACAATCAACACATGCCAACATTCTCAGACCTTTGAGCATTATTGTAATGTCATGCCAAAGAAAGTTCAGGCATTTCCAGTTCATTTAATGCGGGCGACTATATCTGGGCTTCAAACAGCCATTCTAGTAAGCTGTGAGAACCAACTCCACTCAGTTAAAACATTGAATCCCCCATACCAGTAAATTCACTCCTATTTAGCCCTACATTTCACATCCCTCCCAACTCCAGTCTTTTCAAGATCTGATACATCATGTGTTTCCCTGGCACATACCTGTACATACAGGCCTCACCATTGAATATCTTTGAAATCAGGTTATTTCTTGCTGCAGCAGAGTATTTTCTCATTCAGTTTGTACTGAAATCTGACCTAATTTTCAGTCTAGGGTAGTGAGGGCTTGTGGGATTTGTTATTGCGTAAAATAACCATCATGTGATGCAACATCTGCTACATCTGAAGTTATTGCCTGGTCTCCAAGCACAAGAATGCTACTCTGCTTGGTAAGCGGAAAGCTCTGTTTTTGCTGGCTCAAAAGATTTTGAAAAATGACTACAGAATATCAGGTTCATCTATCCAAATACTCCAATTCCAGATGTTAGTGTTCTATTCTTTTTCTATCAAGGGCCTGTATTTTACATACAAGATGTATCAAACATGCTCGGCCAGTCTCCTTTGTAGCATCACCACCTCTAAAATCAGAACTGGAGCCCGACTTTCAGCACAGTCTGCCCCTTGGCTGCATCTCTTTATAAACTGCCTTAGAAGCTATATTAATCATCAGAGTATTTCTTTTCCATAGTATACATTCACAATAAGAAATGACCACAAGGTCTCTACGAGAAAGGTTTGAGGGGAGATTCACAGTCTATGCTAGTGGTCAACTTGCAGTGCATTTTCACAAGGGGAACTGGTCTTTTTGTCAATCACTGGGCTTTCAGTGTGTGAACTGGCTTAGATCTAGAAGCTAGATGAGAGACTCTGATTCTCTGTTACTGTGACTCAAGTCAGTATTTTGGCCATTGGACTTGAACTCTTTTGGTATAAGGATAAAGTACAATTATCATCTAATTAATTTTTAGAGTTATTACTCAAATGTAATTACAATTTCAAGCCTCAAAGCTTTTACTAAAACGTGTCCTCATTGTTTGTGGTAGGTAAGTGCCACCATCTGACTCTGACATGCCAGGATCCTGTTATACTCACTGAAACCAGGGCGCCCATTATAGAGGAAGCACCCTCACCATTCTGCTGGGCCGACAGAGAAAAGCACTGCAGACCTTTCCTAGCATAATGCTGCTCCGCTCATTGACGCACAACTTCAGGTTTGACTCCAGGAAGCACCGTCTGAGGCATCCTGGATGATGTAGCACAGGTGGGCCAGTGCAGTACTGTGCAGTCACCTGGGATAAAACCGCCCCAAATTCTCTTTCCTCTGAAACTCTTAACTGTCTTCCTCTGCAATAGTAAAGAAAGTTCCACATCTCCACCTCAGTGAATTCAGGACACCACTGAAACCAGGTTCTACCAACCAACTGAGAAGAGCCTCTTCCAGAAGTACACAACAACACATTACATCCAGAACCTCTGAAACTCACTGCCGTCAAATCAGTATCAACTCATAATGACCCTATGGGACTGAATAAAACTGCTCTGTTGAGTTTCCAAGGGGCTCCTGGTGGATTCCAACTGCTGACCTTTTGGTTCACAGATGTAGCGCTTAAGCACTATGTCACCAGGGTTTCCGTAATCTCCAAGGGGAGGAGCAACATTTTCAATACAATTGACTCAGTTCAGTTATATAACACTATTTCATGAGGAATTAGTTAAAGAAATATTGAAAAATTGAAAAGGAAAAAACACTGAGATAACCCAGAAATAATAACATAGAAGGAAGTTATTATCCCAAAGGCTGAGGAACAAAGGGAAGAAGCTAGGTTTATTAAAACCTAAAAGGATTAGAAAAATTTCACGTAGCAGGTAATGAGAACTGTGGGGGATACTGGATGTTGATGCTGACACCTGTGAGGAGTAATGTTGATAGGTATAGAACATAGAACAGAAGAAAATTGTTTCTCTTCCTGTAGGATTTCAGTCTCCCTCTAGTGTTCCTTTTTGTAAAAAACTAAAAAGGAGTAGGCTGTCATAACATAAATGTGATTTGTACAGCATCATAAAGCACAGTGTACAAAAGTGGAGTTGGCTCTGAGAGACAAAACTTATTAACCAGCATAGTGCCTCTCAGACTTTCAAAGGCAAGTGGCTCAAAATAACCTGGTGGTATGAGGTCCCTAAGTCTCCGGTCCCTTCCCTTCCCTTCCCCTTCCTTTTATCTCTCTCTTGTGTCACCTTTTACCCCAGGGAAACTCCCTTTGGAGTTGGACGGTGGATGTGACATGGTTAAGGGTGTTACAATCCCACCCTTATCTTCTTTAACGTAAAATTACAGTCACAAAATGGAGGAAAACCACACAACAGTGGAAATCACATTCCATACATTTAGGGGGGGCACAATTCAATCAATGACACACCTATTGGTCCCATGCCACCTGGAGCAAAGGAGAATGAAGAAAACCAAAGACACACACTACCCCAAAGGACTGAAGGACCACATGAACCAGAGACCCCACCTTCCTGAAACCAGAAGAACTAGATGGTGCCCACTACCACCAACAGTCACCCTGGCAAGAATCATACCACAGAGTCCTGGACAAGCAGGAGAAAAATATAGAAGATAATTCAAATTCACGTAACAAGACGAGACTTAGTAATCTGACAGACTGGAAGAACCCCTAAAACTATGGCCCCCAGACACTGTGCTAACCCAGCACTGACTAGTCCTGAAGCCCACTTTTCAGACAAAGATTAGACAGGCCTATAAAACTAAATATAACACATGAGGTTATTGTGCTTCTTAGTTCAATCAAATATACAGGAACAAATGGGCAGCTCCTGTCCAAAAGCTGGATGGGAAGGCAGGAAGAGACAGAAACTGGATGAGTAGACACAAGTAACCAGCAGTGGAAAGAAGAGGCACGCAGTCATACTGCGGGACATGCAACCAATGTTACAAAACAATATGTGTATGAAGTGTTGGATGAGAAATTAACTTGAGCTGTGAATTGTCAGCTAAAAATCAATAAAAAAAGAAAATTCTATCTTGATGGTGTCCTTTCAAAGGTTACTCCTGATTTTGAGTGTTTTAAGTTGGATTCCGTAGAGTACAGAGAATGAGGTAAATACTTAAAATGTTGCTTTACTAGAGAATGCACACCCAGGAAAGTATTACTGAAGAAAAGGTGTAAAGACACAGGGAAGCAGGAAGAGCCAACAGCAGGTATATCACCGAGCAGGCTACCACATAGTATCAAGCGTAACTCATGGCTAATAGCTCAGCTGCCAACTGAAAGAACAGTCTCAAATGATCAGCAGATTCATGGGAGAAAAGGCTGGCAGTCTGTTTCCATAAAGCTTACAGCCTAGAAAACCCTATGGGACAACTGTGCTGCATCCTACAGGGTTGCTATGAGTTAGAATGGACTCCATGGCACACAACAACAACAAAGAGCTGACAGACAATTGTGTTTCAAGGTAGTCTTGGATATAGCAAGGTTGTACTTGGGGACCATATTTCTGATGGCTCCCTTCTTCCTTGGGTCTAAGATTCGCCATCTAGGACTTGAAATTTCTTGCAATTCTGTTTTGGATGCACAGGTGCTGGGCATGTTATGGGGCATCTTGTGCCTCAGTAGCAACAGGGCCTCTAAGGCATGAGGTGAAAAATAAATGCCTCAAGCAAGTGTCAAGGTACAGTCTAATTGAAGGGTTAAAGCCTAAG
Source organism: Heterohyrax brucei (assembly GCA_028571685.1). Lineage (NCBI taxonomy): Eukaryota > Metazoa > Chordata > Mammalia > Hyracoidea > Procaviidae > Heterohyrax > Heterohyrax brucei. The sequence continues at coordinate 129,504,006 of CM053142.1, forward strand.
CAGAGCAAATCTTCACAACTACTGCTACGGAAGGGAGGAAGGATGGCGGAAAAGAACACTGGTGGGGCCAAAATTACCCAAAGTGATGCTGTCACAGGCATCGTTTATAATGATGAGAGATGAGCAACAACCCAAAGGATCCAAAAGGAGAATGACTCAGTAAAATATTGTTAATTTTATACAAATTTAAAGAAGTTTTATGTACTGTTTAGAAAGTCTGCTAAATGAAAAAGAAAGGTACATGTGAGCATTTGTAATATGCAACCTTTCATAAAATTTTGAGTAAATGAGACCATGTTTATATCTATTTGAATATGCATTTAAAAAACTCTGAAATGATACAAGTAAAACTAAGAAGAGTCCCCACCTATGGGCAGGAATTGAGTAGGGGTGAGGGCATGGGGAGAAGGTTGGGAGGCTGGTTTCCACTCTTACACTGTTTTATACTTTTGGGCTCTCAGTCATGTAACTCTATTAGCTAAGCATTCAATGTAGGAAGTTTGAGAAAAAGGTATTACACCACTTGGGTGGTGTAAACAGTTAAACTAGACTACTAGCCGAAAGGTTGGTAGTTTGAATCTATGTTAAGATGCCTTGTAAGGAAGGCCTGGAGATTTGTTTCCCCAAAAGTCACAGCCTTAAAAACCCTGTGGATTAGTTCTCTGCACATGTGGAGTAACCATAAGTCAGAATCAACTCCACAGCAATTAACAACAAGAACAGGATAGGTGGGATGAGACGAAAAAGAGAAATGGTAGAACACAAAGGCACTATAGAATACTCAGAAAGATAACAGATGCAGTACCTCTTACTAGAGCCATTGAAGTCTGATGAACCACCAAAGCTACTCCCTCAAGATAATCTTTAAACTGTAAACCTGAACTATGCCCTAAAGTATTTAAACTAAATGTTAGCTATATTAGTAAATTAGTATAAAGAGTATCTACCTTGAGGATTGTATGCTTTGAAGTAATTATCTACATAGGCTCAAACTGACAATAGCAACTCAAAGGTTAGACAGGAAGCTTCGGAGGCCATGGGTTCATGTTAATGTGGAGGCACAACTCGCAGGAGGGTAGTGAGAGTGGTTCCGCAACTTGAAGACTGGAATCAACACCACTGACTGGTACTTCCAGAGACTGTTGAATTAGTGCATGTTCTGCTGTGTCTATTTTCAACAACAAAAATAAAATAAACTATTTTAATAAAACATGCTTGTCTCATCACAAGCAGGAATCCGTAGAATAGACAAGTTGACAAAGATAGTTTTTTAAAAAAACAATAAAGTGTTTTTTTATTGTGATTAAGTGAAAGTATATAATCCAAACCAATTTTGTATGCCTGCCTACTTGCAGCTCCTTCTGCTCTCCTTGTCCAGTGATAGCACACTCCTCCTTTTCATTCTAGACTTGTTGTGTCCCCTTAACAATCTCCTGTCCTCTCCTCTACACTCTCTTCTCTCCCATCTAGAAAGAAACCAGTAGGACAGCATCCTATAAATGCATAGAACCATAAAGTATACACACCATATGGTCACAATGTGTCCTTGAGTCCAATCTATATTAGTCCCAAGAGTTGATGTCAATAGTGTTTTCTGGTCAGAGGTAGTAGCAGGTCTAGGGGCCATGCTCTCAAGCCACTGGACCATCAACTGTGGTCTTTCAGTAGAGTTCTTGAGCTGCACTTCTCTTTTATTCATGTTACCACCGGGACTCAACAATGTATGCCCCATCACGGCTGTCTTTGATGGTTCTTCTGGTCACATGTTACTACAGTTTCCCATTGACACAGGTCCCTCTGTCTCCTGAGCTCTTTTTCCCTTGTGTCTTTGTTGTTCTCAGTTATCATCTGTTCCAGACGAGTTGGGGCCATTTGGTATACCTCAGATGGCAGCTTGCTACCTTTTAAGACCTCAGACACCACTCACCAATATGAGATGCAGAAGACTGTTTTAGCAATAGGCTAGTTATGCCACTTGGACTCGATGTCCCTCAAAAGCATGGTCCCCAGGACCCCACCCCTGCTACTCTACCCTTACAATATTAGGTTGAGAATAGCTTTCAGTTTATGGTGAAGTCCATTTAAGTTGATCTACTTTCTACCATATGCTGTCACTGCATTCACCTAATTCACCAAATTTCTATCAAGTGTCTAATCTGTGACCAACTCTCCCTCCCTCTCCACACTAGTAGCCATCAAAGAGTCTTTTCTTCTGTACATAAGTCTATTTTTAAGTCCTTATAGCAGGGATCTCATACAATATTTGTCCTTTTGCCACTGACTGATTTTGCTCAGCATGATGTCTTCTAACTGAAACAAAGTTATTATGAGATGCTTCCTAAAATCATCGTTGTTCTTTATCATTGCATAGTGTTCCATTGACCATATGTACCATAATTTGTTTATCCATTCATCTGTTGATGGGCATCTAGGTTGATTCTCTTTTTGCTGTTGTAGACTGTGCTATAATAAACATTCATGTGCCTACATCTGTTCATGTGACAGCTTTTGTTTCTGTAGGATATATTACAAGCAATAGATTACTGGATCAAATGGTACCTATTTCCAGCTTTTTAAGGAAGCACCACATTGCTTCCCAAAGAGGGTGTATCATTTTGCAACACCACCAGTAGTTTAGGAGAGTTCCAATCTCTCCACAGCCTTTCCAGCATTTGTTGTTTTGTGTTTTTTGGATTACAGCCAATCTTGTTCAGGCAAGATGGTATACCATTGTAGTTTTGATTTGTATTTCTCTAATAGCTAATGATCATGAGCATTTCCTCATGTGCCTTTTGGCTACCTGGATATACTCTTTGGTGAAGTGTCTGTCCATCTCCTTTGCTCATTGCTTAATTGGGTTATTTACATTTTTCTTGTTGATATTTTGTAGTACCTTGTAGATTACGGAGATCAGGTATCTGTTTGACATGTAGTTGGCAAATATTTTTTCCCATTCTGTAGGTGGTCTTTCAACTCTTTGTGTAAAGTCTTTGGATGAGCAAAAGTGTTTGATTCTTAGTAGTTCCCATTTGTCCACTTTCTCTTCTACTGATCACACTTTGGTTCCCAGATTTTGTAGTCTGTCTAAGCTGTATGTTCCATTTGTTGACCTATTTTTTCTTGCATGATCCTTATTGTTTTAGGTTTGATATTTAGATCTTTGATTCACTTTGAGTTACTTTTTGTGTATGGTGTGAGATATGGGTCTTATTTCTGTTATTTTGCAGATGGACATCCACTTTTTCCAACACCATTTTTAGAGACTGTTTTTAGCCCAGTTTACAATCTTAGGGCTTTTGTCAAATATCAACTGTTCATAAGAGTATAGTGGCATCTCTGGGGTCTCAACTCTGTTACATTGGTCTATATGTCTCTTTTTGTACCAGTACCAGGCTGTTTTGGCTACTGTGGCAGAGTAATGGATTCTAAGGCTGGGTAGTGTGAGGCCCCCCACTGTGTTCCTCTTCTTCAGTAGAGCTTTGCTTATCCAGGGTTTCTTGTCTTTCCAAACACAAATGGTGACTTGTTTTTCCATCTCATCAAAAAATGACACTAGAATTTGTATTGAGATTGCATGGTATATGTAGATTGCTTTAGTACAATAGATATTTTCACAATGTTAATTCTTCCCATCCATGAGCAGGGCAGGTTTCTCCACTTATATAAGATTCTTTTGGTTTCTTGTAGTAAGGTCTTATAATTCCCTCTGTATAGGATTCTTAATTCTCTGGTTAGATTTGTTCCTAGGTATTTTATCTTCTTGGGAAAATTTAACAGAATAGTCATATAAAACTAATCAGTAAAAAGAGAGGATGAAAATAAATGAAATACAGAATGAGACAGAAGTAAAAATACAGGCACAATATTACAAACAAGTATATGCTAAGAAATTTGAAAACACAGACAAAACTGAAAAATTCAAAGAAAATAAGCTAGGAAATCAAAAGTTGAGAATTTGGAGAAAGCAGTGAAAAAAAAAAATTGAAATGGCAGTCAAGGACCTTGTCCATGTTCTCCAAACAAAATCACAGATCTGAATGACTTGACAGTGAATCCTACCAAATTTCATGGAAAGATTAACTTCATCTGATACAAATTGTCCCTAAAGTGGAACGAAACTTGTCCAGATCGCTTTATTAGGCTAATGCAATCTTGATTCCAAAAACATAAGAAAAATACAGGAAAAGAAAACCGCAAGCCATTTTTCTTCTAAACATGAATTCTACCTTCAAAATACAAGCAGAATCAGACTACATATCACCTCTTCCATAACAAGCTAATCAATTGAGTTCAAGCCACCATTATCGCTCATCCAGCCTTTTTGCCACGTGTTGCCCCATTTCCACTCTTGGTCCATTACCATCTAGTCTCCACAGTGGTTTTGAAACATTATCAGACTTCTACTAATTCTTACTACTTAGCAGCAGAATAAGAACATCCCCTCTCGGCTTGACTCATCTGAGTATCTAGATGACAGCAAAATAGAGAAAAGTGACATCAATTTTTGGCCCTGCTGCTTACTAGCTAGGTGGCCTTCAACAGACTATTTTCCCTTTGTCACCCTCAGTTACTTCACCCAGAAAATGAAAATAATAATTTAATATTTCACCAATAAACAATTATTGAACATATACTATATTCAGATGCACGAGACACTGTCTAACATTAGTGATTGTTATAATTGTTGTTTCTACCTGGAATAGTGCTAAACACAGTGGAATAGAGATAACAAGTGCGTGGAACCTAAAAAGCTCACATCTTGGTGGAACAGACAGACACTTAGATAAAGTAAAACACAATTTGAAAAGTTTAGCACCAGAAAAAGCACAGACAAGGGAGTGGGGATAAAACACAACACAGTCCAGGAACAGCAGTACAAAGTACTTCGTATTGTGACAAACTTGTAATAGACAGTCAATAAATCTTACATGCTTCCCATTCAGTGGTCTATGGATATTAAGTACAAAAAAAAGTGACAATGGGGAGCAATTAATGATCATGATGTGTAAGAATATGTTTTTAGTTACAAAGAATATTAATTCATCTGAGTTACTCCCAAATCAAAAAAAAACAAACCCATTGTTGTTGAGTTGATTCTGACCCTCAGGGGCCTTAATGTTAGTATTTCAACGTTTAAAAGAGAAAATTCTGATAGCAAGTGAACACTATTACTGTATACATATATTGTTAAATATCACAAATTGAAATTAATCCTAGAAACCAACAGTGCAAAAAAGCATGTACTGCCATGTGATTATATGTAGCTTCTCAATATAATCCAAGAAAGTATTTTTCCTCTGTTTCCAATTCTTCTGTTTCTGTATAAATAATACCCTAAAAATACATACTTTAAAATACCCTTATTTCTAAATGTGTCAGCCAAGCTAAATGTGTCAGGGGACTTAAAAACTACCTTTTATGAATTTAAGAATCCTCTGCTGATGATAATTTAGTCTGAAGAAAACTAAGTTGTGGTGCAAGTGAATAGCAAAGGCATTAAACTTTCCCATGTTTATTACCTAAGACATTAACAGTCTTTGTTAAATATCTGTCTTTCAAAGTCCTAAATAGGGTATGCTCTCCCCCCAAATTATAAATCTGTTAAGTTTGTCTTCATAGACACTCCCTTCTAATAACTGAAGTCTCTTCTACGCTGAACGATTTGACTTGCCATACCAGGAAACAGCAGACTTGGCTGGAGCCAGGGATGGGATAGTCTAGGGCTCATGCTATATTTGTCTGGAATGACAGGAGTTCTGTAGTTGGAGATGATTTGCAACTGCATCCTTTGAAAAGTTGATCCCAGACTCAAGCACTGCTAAGCTAAGTTGACTTACACAGATAATGAATGAATTGGTGCAGGGGACACAGACCACAGAGATTGAGATTGTGAGCTCTGGAGCAAGACTGCCTGAATTAGAATCCTGGTATTGCAATGTATTTGTTGTGCAACCTTGAGAAAATGTCTGAGCTTGTTTCCTTCCTTTGTAAGTTTGAATAATAATAATATTTGTCTCTTAGGGTTATTATCGGAATTAAGTTAATATTTATAAAACACTTGTAATAGTGTCTGAAACATAGTAAATGATAGAAAATCCAAAAACAAAACCCGTCGCCATCAAGTTGATTCTGGCTCATAACTGTCCTATAACCCAAAACCATTGCCATCGAGTCAATTCTCACTCACAGCAATCCCATAACTCAGAGTAGAACCATCCCATAGAGTTCCCAAGATTGCCTGGTGGATTTGAACTGCTGACCTTTTGGTTAGCAGCCATAGCACTTAGCCACTACACCATCAGGGACAGAGTTGAACTAGCCCATAGTTTCCAAGTACAGGGTGGTAGACTCAAACTGCTTACATTTTCTTTAGTAATCAAACTTCTACTTTAGTAGATTTTAAATAAATAAACCAGTGTAATTTTACTTTGGTAATGACAGATTATGCTATTAGTGAACGTAGCTAAAATAAGCTGGAAGACACTTTTGAAAAATTCTTCTTAGAAACGTTTAAGAGCTAGTCAGATGAATACTGTGACAATATCTGGATGGCAGAAGGAATTCAGAAGTATAGATTTTGAATTTCAAACTGGTTTTGCCCTGAATGTACTGTTAATTTTCAAGAAGTGGCTAAGAAGCTAAGTAGTGCTTTTGACGGCTGTAAGAACATATGAGAAGAAAGAATCAGGGCCCAGGGCCCGATAGGGGTGGGAACACTTGTATCCCCATGGTTCTTCTGGTTGCCAGGAGAAGCTGTCCTTGGCATCCTATCTGCTTTTAGCCTCTACATTTTCCTTCTTTCTCTCTCCAATGATCTCTATCTGTGAAGTTGAAAATCACACCAGCTGTTAAAAGGGAAATGTTGTAGTATCACAAGAATGGCAACAAAGGGTGAATGTGGAAGAGAGAGGCAATATGTTGATAACTGGTATAAACTATAAACTCTAAAGAATCACTAATTACACTAAATATAAATAAACCAAGTGATCCATTTAAAAGGTAAAGGTTTTCACATAATTATAAAAGCTGACTAGGTGCTGTTCACAAGAAACATACCTGAAAAATAAGGACATAGGAGATACAAAAATAAAATATGAATAATAAACTAAGCACTAACCTAATGACAGATAGTCATTCTATACTGGTAACAGAAAAAGTAGATGTTGAGACACAAAACTAGAAATAAAAAAGGATACTTCATTATGATAAAAATTCAATTAACAACTATTAAGAAAACAAATAGAAAATTGTTGGCATCTAATAACTTATTTTCAAAATACAGAAAAAATTGACGGTTATAACCCAAGAAATTGTAGCTTATTTCTTTCAGTAACTGATTAAACAGGTAGATAAAAATCTGTAAGGGTATAGAAGTTTTGAATACTATGATTATAAAAGCAATAAACCAAAAATCTGTGCCATTGATTCTACTCATAGCAACCCTATAGCAATAGTGAACATTGATTGAACACTGCAAACAACAAACTGTACATTTGTTTCAACCACATACATTACATTTTTAAACACTGAAGATACTGGGTCATAAAATAAGAATACAAATTCCAAAAGATTGAAACCCTGCTGAGTATGCTACTGACTACACAATAACTGGTTTAGAAATCAATAACAAAAGATAACTATGATAAATATGAATTACTATATATTTGGAAATTAAGAAATAAATTTCTAAATAACTCATGGGACAAAGAAGTCAGAATGAAAATTAGAAAATATTTTGAATTAAATAGTAATGAAAATACAACTTATCAAAATGAGTATGATGGAGCTCAAGCTAGGTTTAGATGGAAATTCGTAACCTTAAATGCATATATTACATTGAGGGGGGCTGGCTCAGCTGCAGACCTGACTTCACCTTGTGCCTTTTAAGATTTCACTTTGCTGGTTCTGCATTCTTTTTTCTTCTCCACTTAGCAGTAGTTAGCTTCCGTATACGTAATAATGCAACTCAGGAAATGTTTTCCTGTGATTACACCAAAAGCAATGCCAGCAGAATGCTCCCTGGAGGTCATTGCTTAAATGGTTATCCAAATTCTTTGTATAACATGTCCTCAGGAAATGATTTTGCCTTAAGCCAATTATTTTAACAATTTGCTCTTGGGAAATCTATTCTGTAATCACTAGGCTCTCACTTACTCTTTCCTAACCAGATGGCCGACCTTCACATTTTAAAGGACTTCAAACTGATGTAGATCCACATATGTTATGTAAACCAATGTGGTAGCAAAAGCCCTGCTCTGAGATGCCATGTTTCCCACTTTTCCTGATTGCTTAGCAACCAATCAGAATACAATAATCTAAACTCCCAATTTAGCCTTGTAACTACCAGCACAGGACTAGCCCTCCCTAGGAGCAACAGTTTTCATTTGTGAAATTTAGCCTATCCTCACCACTGGAGTAGTCTTTCCTTCAACAAATCTTTTTACTTTGAGCAGAGTATTAGAGATACTTTAAGACAGAAGTAAGCACTATGTTTCTGTCATCTTTGTCTTTTGAAACTAGTGCTCGGTACATGATCAAAACCAAACAAAACCAAATCCATTATTCTCGAGTTGATTCTGACTCATAGCGACCCTGCAGGAGAGAGTAGAACTGCCCCATAGAGTTTCCAAGGAGTGCCTGGCAGATTTGAACTGTGACTAACCACTAAGCCACCAGGGTTTCTGGAATATGATACGCACTCTACACATTTGTTATTAAACTGGAACTCAGAAAAGCTAAATGCTTCTTTCCAAACCCGGTTTTCTGAGTCCAAGCTCCATCAAATGCCACGTCTGCCTCTCCACATTTCTGCTGTGGCAGGCAGAAGCTCTTCCTGATTCTGGCCTTCAACTGCTAACAGAGCTAAATAAAAATCTATTTCCAAACAATGGGCTGCAAATGAATTACAAATCTAAAACACTTCTAGCAAGCAGGGGTGGAGGTGCGGAAGCCTGGACTAGAGAGCTTGTGCAAGGCAGGAAAAGGAAAAGTTCTCCTTTACTGTGTTAAATTGACAGCATCCCTCCCCCAGATCAGGAGGCACTACCCATTGCCCTAAGCACAAAATTTGCAGGTGTCATTTTTTAATTCTTTTTATTATGATCAACTGAAATTATACATGCATGTCATTGTTTAAGTTAAAAGAAAAAAAACCCACTGCCATCAAGTTGAAGCTGACTCACAGTGACCCTACAGGACAGAGTAAAACTACCCCACAGAGTTTCCAAGGAGTACCTGGTGCATTTCAACTGCTGACCTTTCGGTTACCAGCTGTAGCACTAACCATTACACCACCAGGGTTTCTCATTCTTTTTTAAGTAGCAAAGATAAAATATTTACTTTTGGGTGCTTTGAATTTTTCCCTTTCTCCCATAGCTTACAGTATGTTTAACTGGTTCATCAAATGTAGTCAAGAAATACCGGTATAACAGTTATTTGAATACATGGTAAATGGACCTCAGAACTAGATCTCTGGACATATGTGTTTACCATTGTGGAGGTTTCTGACAATCAGCAATTATACAAAAGTGTAGCATAACAGAAGGTTTTAACCTGTGGTCTAGGAGTTCACTGATAGGATCAGCAGTCACTCAGCAGGAGAAAGTTTCAGGCCTTCTCCTTAAAACTGGGTTTGCAAGCTGGAGGTCACAGACCATTAATGGGTCACAATCACTAAGACAAAAATTAAAGAAGACAGACTAGAAAATATTGAAATGTCTTGCCCATATTAGATACTGTTTTCATGAAATCTTTGTTTCACATTGTATGTGTATCATCTGTATATGTATCTATAAATTTACATGTACTGGGTTGTGATTTAAAATGTCTTTCTTAATTGTAGGACATAGCAAAAATAAGTTTGAAAAACCCTGCCTTAGATAATTTGTCCTTTAAATCCTCTGTAAGAACACATTATAGGCTATAATGATGTTTTCATTTTTGTAAAAGTTGAGATTTTTAAAAAATGGGTAACTGGTATGCACTAGCACATGGACTATTTCATCTGGATCAATAACTTGATACTGGCCCAGGACCTAATGCATTCCAAGCTAACCAGTATCCAAACCAAAACCATTGCCATCGAATTGATTCCAGTTCACAGTGATCCTACAGGGCAAAGTGAAAATGCCCCAGTGTGTTTCCAAGGCCACAAATCTTTATGGAAGCAAAACTGCCACATCTTTTTCCCGTGGAGTGGCTGGTGAGTTTGAACTGCCAACCGCTCAGTTAGCAGCAAGCACCTGACCACTGCACCACAGGGGTTCCTTATGCTAACCACCATGTCATTGTTCTTGTTGTTAGGTGCAGTCCAGTCCTTTCTGGCTCACAGTGGCCCTAGGTACAACAAATGAAATCACCGTGAGGTCCTGAGCTATCTTCACAAGGGATTAGGCTTGAGCTCACTGTTGCAGCCGCTGTGTCAGTCTGTCTCACTGAGGACGTTCTGTTTTGCTGACTGCTGACTAGCACACAGCGGCGAATTCTGTGAAGCCACTAACCTAGTGCAAGGAACACCTATGCTGCACCATTATTTAAATATGCCTCAAAGACAAGCAAAGGATCCACAAAGGAGCCAAAATCCATGCTTACTACATGGAAGACAAGTTTTCTAGTTGATTCCAACTACCGCCAAAGACGACTGACCCCCTCAGTTTCCCAAACTTCAGTTAGAAATCTACCAAACAGCCTACTGAGGAAGCAGAGACGTACCATGTTTTCTAAATATTTCTCATTTACCACAATCACTCTTCCTTTATGTTTTCTGTTTACCTTTGTCTCTAAAGGGACAGAAGGTAGTTTCATCTCATTTACACAAGAGATTATACACAAATGAACTTCAACTCAGACTATCTTCTTTTTTGGCATAATGACCTTACTTATATATTGAATTTTTTAAGGTCTTGAAAGTTATTTTAAAAATAAATAAACAGACTAGATAGTATTCAGAACTACATCTACCTGGATGAATATGTGAATTGTGTGTTCAACTGATTTGTTTTCCATTGTTTAATTTCTCAAGAGCCTTTGATACTTTATTTTCTAGCTTCCCTGCCAGCCCGTTGTTTTCTTCCATAAAGTAATGATAAGGGAATCCTAATGTAACTGTACATTGTACAAGAAGAGCTGTGAAGTTATTTGATGGCAATAACTAGGAATAAAACTTTTCCACTTGTGAACAGAAATAGGCTAGATATTTTTCTAATTTTATTACACATCCTGCCTAATGCACATTAAAGAGGCAATGATAGATTAAAACAACAGAGAACTGAATTTTGTGTTTGGTCCTGACATAATCAGTTACTCCTGATCAGCACAATTTCCTTTCCTCAGAGGGTTGTACAGTGTGATGGTGAAGATTACGTGAGCTTGGCTCAGTGGCGTGGCAATCACTTGATGCTGTGGTCACTTTCACATTGTGGTTACCCCCATGATGGAATCAGATATGAGTAACCAATCAGTTGAAGAGGAATTTCCTTGTGTGTGTGTGGCCTGCACGGAATTTAAGTGAATATTCAGGAAAGACTTGTGAACTTTTGCTCATTTGGCATACTGTAGCTGTCTTCTGTTCATGTGAACTTCAGTTCTCAGGTCTTGAGCTAGTAGCTTAGCTGCGGTCTTCCCTGCCCATCTTGGGCTTCATAACTCTTCACATGCTGTGAGCAACAGCCCTGCCCTCTGACATGACCATCCTGGGTTTACCATCCTCTGTGGCTTCATGAATCGGGACACTCCTCAGATCTGACTCATGGACTTGGGATGTTCCAGTCTCTACAACTGTATGAAAACACTTCAGTTGATATTCCATCAGTTCCTGGAGTCTTGTTTTTCAGCAGTGACTTCAATTCAGCTTTGGCTTCTTCCTTCAGTATCATCAGTTCCTGATGATATGCTACCTTTTCAAATGGTTGGACATTGACCAGTTGTTTCCAGTATGATGACTCTGTATATTCCTTCTATCTTCTTTTGATGTTTCCCGAGTTGTTTAATACTTTCCTTGTAGAATCCTTCTCTATTACAACTCAAGGCTTGAATTTTTTCTTCAGTTCTTTCAGCTTAAGAAATGCAGAATATATTCTTCCCTTTTGGTTTTCTATTTCCAGCTTCTGCACGTCTTTATAGTACTTTATCTTGTCTTCTGAAATCACTCTTTGAAATGTTCAGTTCTTTTACTTCATCTTTCTTTTAGCTACTTGACATTCAAGAGTAAGTTCCAGAGTCTCTTCTGACATCCATTTGGTCTTTTCTTTCTTTCCTGTATTTTTAATGACCTCTTGTTTTCTTCTTGGATGATGTATTGGATATCATTACACAACTCACTGGTCTTCAGTCATTAGTGTTCAACATTCAAATCTATTCTTGAGACGTTTTTAAACTCAGGTGCGATATACTCAAGATCCTACTTTGGCTCTCATGATCTTGTTCTAATTTTTTTCTCTTTCAATTTGAACTTGCATTATGAGCAATTGGTGGTCTATGCCACAGTCAACACCTGGTCTTGTTCTGACTACTGATATGTAGCTTTTCCATTGTCTCTTTCCACAGTTGTAGTCAATTTGATTCCTGTGTAGGCCTTCTGGCAAGGCTCATGTGTGTGAGGTCTGACAATTAAGTTTGAGAATACATCATATTAAAAAGTGCTGCATACCTCATTGTTCAATACCACTATGGTCACCATGGAAGTACTCGCCTTGGAAAGCTGTGCACTGATGCCAGTGCCTAGTCCACACTTCAAAGCTATTTTGGTACTCTTTTTCTGGAATGTCCATCAGAGCTGTCATCAGGTGAGTTTTGGCAATTAAGTTCTTGAACTCATTCCAGAAAAAGTGCTTTGAAGGATAGACCAGGCACTGGTGTTGATGCATAGCTTCCCGAGAGGAGTACTTCAAGGTGACCATTACAATATTTAGCAATGAGGTCTGTAACACTTCGTCTAGGATGAGTTTGCTAACTTAATTGTCAGACCTCATCCACCAACAGTTCTGGTAGACATTCTAGAAAAAGAGTTCCAAAATTGCTTTCAAGGGTGGTCTAGACACTGGCATCAGTGCACAATTTTCCAAGGGGAGTATTTCCATGGTGACCATAGTGATATTTAGCAATGAGATATGTAGCACTTTTTCTAGAGTGAGTTTGCATACTTAATTGTCCGACCTCATCTATTTGCTGTTTATGTTGGTGAAAAAAGCTATTTGCAATGAAGTCATTTGTCTTGCTAAATTCTGTCATGTGTTCTCTGGCATCATTTCTATCACCAAGGCTTTATTTTCTACCTATACATTCTTCGTCATTGTTTCCAACTTTTGCATTCCAATCACCAGTAATTAACAAATGGATAATAAAACTAGATTAAAAAAAAAAAAACAGATGCAGAGCTGCAAGTGCTCACTTGTCTATGCCAAGAAATTTGGAGGGGAGCTACCTGGCCAACCAACTGCAAGAAATCCATATGTATGTCTATATCCAAATAAGGTGATCCAACCAAATGTGGAAATTATTGAACAGTATCATTAATATACTATGCAAGTAAAATTTTGCTGAAGATCATTCAAAAGCAATTGCAACAATATACCGACAGGGAACTGTCAGAATTTCAAGACTTTTTCAGAAAAGGGTGTAGAACCAGGGATATCATTGCTAATGTCAGATACATTTTGGCTGAAAGCTGGTAATACCAGAAAGATGTTTACCTGTGTTTCATTGACTATACAAAAGCATTCAACTCTGTAGATCATAAAAATTATCGATAACACTGCAAAGAATGGAAATTCTAGAACACTTAGTTGTGATCTTAAGGAATCTGTATATGGATCAAGCGGCAGTCATAAGAACAGAAGAGGGGGACACTGCATGGTTTAAAGTCAGGAAAAGTGTGCATCAAGGTTGTATCCTTTCACCGTATCTTTTCAATCTGTATGCTGGGCAAACAATCCGAGAAGCTGGACTATATGAAGAAGAACAGGGCATCAGGATTAGAGGAAGACTCATTAACAACCTGTGTTATACAGATGACACAACCTTGTTTGCTGGAAGTGAAGAGGATTTGAAACACTTACAGATAAAGATTAAAGACTACAGCCTTTAGTATGGCTTGTACCTCAACATCAAGAAAACAAAAATCCTCACAACGGACCAGTAAACAGCATCATGATGAATAGGGAGAGGATTGAGAATGTCAAGGATTTCATCAACACCCATGGAAGCAGCAGTCATGAAATCAAAAGACACATTGTATTGGCAAAATCGACCACAAAGGACCCCTTTAGAGTGTTAAAAAGAAAAGATGTCACATTGAAGACTAATGTGCACCTGACCCAAGCCATTGTGTTTTCAATTGCATCATATGCATACAAAAGCTGGAAAATGAATAAGGAAGCTAGAAGAAGAATTGATGCCTTTGAATTGCGGTGTTGGAGAATACTGAATGCACCCTGGACTGCCAAAAGAACAAACAGATCTGTTTTGGAAGAAGTACAACCAGAGTGCTCCTTGGAAGTAAAGACAATAGCCTATGTCTCACATACTTTGGACACGTTGTCAGGGGGGATCAGTCGTTGGAGGACATTGCTTGGTAGAGTGGAGGGTCAGAGGAAAAGAGGAAAACTCTCAAGGAGGTGGACTGACACAGTGGCTGCAACAACGGGCTTAAGCATAAAAAGTTGTGAGCATGGCACAGGACTGGTTGAAACTGACTCAACAGCACCTAACAAGAACAACAACAGGGTTTCAAAACTCTTGTGGCTGTAGAATCTTTCATTACTTTTTAATATGAAAGAATTCCTACACTTTCTAGTGAAAAGGTATACAAGAAATGTTCTGAGAGTCTTCATTGCTAAATTTCCACAGAAAATGTCAGAAAACAGGATTAGAAAGAGTATTGAATGTTTCATTGTGCTAAATTATGAACTCTCCTGATTTTTTTAAGACACTGGTCTCTCAAAGGAGTATGTAAAGTAAATCCAAAATGAACAGACCACCCTCTGCTTAACTGGAGTCTGAAATTTATCAAAAGAGACAGTATCTTGCTTTCAGGGAAACAGGCAGACGGCAAGAACATGATGTCAACTTAAGTATTTTGCGAAAATAATTCCTAAATGTCAGATGCTTTCTTGACGTCATTACAGACTGTTAAACTTCCTCCTTCTAGAATTCTGGAGATTGAAAGTTGTTTTTAAGAATGTTCATCATAGGTCCTACAAAATTCTTTATCAACCATAAAATGGGGAAGGGTGGGGTTTAGTCACTCTTACTGTAGTGAAGTCTCCTGAAGTCATTTTTAATATAAGGATTAAAAGGCATTTTAACTAGAATTTACTGAGAAAAAACAACAATCAACCAGAGCATCCTTCATTCCTGCAATAGAAAGCTTCTTTCAGTAGGGAAGCTTTTTCAAGGTTAGGGAGGGACGTAGGGAGGAAAGATCGCGGTCTTAGGTTTCACATTTAAAAAAGAAAAAGAAAACGTGCTGCCAGCAAGTCAATTCCAACTCATAGTGACCCTATAAGACAGAGCAGAACTGCTCCATAGTGTTTCCAAGGTGCACCTGGCAGTTTTGAACTGCCGACCTTTTGGTTAGCAGATGTAGCACTTAGAACCACTATAACACCAACGTTTCTAAAACAAACAAACAAAAAACCCAGTGCTGTCGAGTCGGTCCGACTCAGCGACTATAGAGGTCAGAGTAGAACTGCCTCATAAAGTTTCCAAGGAGCACCTGAAGGATTTGAACTGCTGATCTCTTGGTTAGCAGATGCAGCACTTAATCCAGTATGCCCCCAGGGTTTCCAGGAAAGGTAAAACATAGACTTCCAGCCAACAGGGGATCATTTAGAAGCACCACAACATCCTGCCACAGCAAAGACATGAAAAACTACGAAAAACAGAGAAAAACATCAATCCTGGAACCCAAAGTATCAAATGAAGACATAAATAATCAGATACCGAATGGATTACGAAGCTGACAGAGAACAGACAATGAGAAGACTCTTAGCGGAGAGTAGTAGACAGGGAGTATGACAGAGGAGCAGATTCACAGCAATCTCGGCAGAAGACGTAAGTACCTGGTAAGCAGTGAGACACGCGCCCCGTCTTTCACCGCATCGTGTCTGCATTGCTCTACTTCCGTCACTTCTAGGCCAGCTTTAGAGGCTTGGTTGATCACGCAGTGTAGTGTCTGTGCTGCTTGGATTCACCACACTCTCCTCGGAAGTTAGCGACTGGAAGTATGCAAAAGTACATTCAGCAGCCCTCAGCAGGACACAGATCACCCAGTATCCTCACCTTTTCCCTACACCCTGACTTCCTCTACTTCCCACTAGCTATAGTCTCTTGGCCAGGAGGAAACTCCTTCCACCACCTGCTTGGATTTGCCTTCTCCCCTCCACGGGCCCCTCCCCGAGTGCAGTTTTATGTTACAGCTGATGTTGCTTGTTTCCATTTCTTTTCGTTTCTTCTGCACATCTCTACACTTCCCCCTCCTTCTTCTAACACCTGGCTTAGTATGCTATCTTCACCTCTTCTTGAAAGGCTGTGAAGTATTGCTTAACTGCAAAACCATTCCCCTGCCCCCTAGTGCCATGCTGGTGGAATTCTCGAGGACTTTTTTCTTTTTTTTCTTTAGGCTCTGTTTTGCTTCATTGTGTTTTCTTTTGTCTATTTCTTTTTCTTTTTGTGGCTCGGGAGTCTCTTTTGCTGGGGTGCACAGCTTAAGAGCCACATTCCCACTCTTTGCATTTGCATCAGTGGGATCCTGGGGCATTTTTTTTTTTTTTTCCTTTTTGTTACTCTTTCTTTCTTCTGTTTTTTGCTTCCTGTCTCACTTCATTTTCCAGTTCTCATCTCTTTGTCAAAGGCAAAATTAAAGTCTCTGCTGTAGAGTTGATTCTGACTCATATTGACCCTATAGGGCAGAGTATTACTGCCCACATAAAGTTTTCCAGAAGTGCCTGGCAAATTTGAACTGCCAAACTTTCAGTTAGTAGACATAGCACTAACCACTATAGCACCAGGGTTTCCCAGCTGGGCACTTACCTTCTTTTTCAGTCTCTCATTACCTGACCAGTGTGACATCTACACCACTTATAGTCAGGCTATAAAGTACAACATAGAAGACACTTCTCTGGTCTTCATAGTAGCACTAGTGAGACCCCTAAAGGGCCTTTCCTTTGTTTTCCAAATTTTCAACTGGTTATTTCTCTCTCTCTCTTTTAGATCTTTTTGTTTTTTTCCATTTCTTGTTTTCTCATCCATCCTCTCCAAAGGCAAGTTACCTTAGTATTCCTTTGTTTGTTTCTGGCCCCTGTTTCTGTCTCTCCTTTTTCAAACCCATCTTAGCTCCACACATCACAACCTCCCCTCTCTTTCCTGACTACCTGCACCAGGTGCTGAACATTACACTCTCAAGCAGCACATACATGGCCTACTGGCTTCTGCCCAGCACCAATTCCAGGTCCACCCTGTTGGGCCTAGTATATTACCCAAACAACCCACCTAGTCCCTACCCTTCAGTTGGATCTGCCCGGCTGACCGCAGCCCTGCCCATTTGACAAAGAGGTGAAAAATATTGTGACCACAGATGAGTAAACAACATAGAGCACACATTACCCCTACTCTGACATAACCAAATAAAACAAAAAAGCTAAGTGAAACAAATGGATCTACAACCAATAAACAAGGAAAGAAACATCTAAATGTTCCTAAGACAGCAAACTATATCAAACCATATTTTTTTAAAAAAAGACAGGATGGTTCCAGTAGGTGTTCAAAATAAAATACTAGATGTCTTTCCAGCAGAAGAAAAGGCACCAGAATTAACTGACAGGGAATTCCAATCTCTAATATTCAGAGCTATCCAAGAGTTAAAGCAAAATGAAGAAAAAAATACACAAATTCATGGAAAAGGCAGGCAAATACATGGAATAATTCATGAAAACAGTACAGGGACAAATTGCCAAGTTAAATTCACAACTGGAAATCTTACAAAAACAACAATTAGAAATCCAAAAGATAAACAACAAGATTTCAGAAATGCACAGTGTCACAGAAGGACTGAGGAGCAGATCTGACATGGTGGAAGACAGGAATAGTGAAACTGAGGACAAGCACTCAGATACAACTTTGAGGAAAAAATCAGAAAAAGATGAAGAAAAATGAAGAAACTCTAAGAATGATATGTGATATAATCTGAAGCAAAAATTTGCAAGCGATCAGAGTTCCAGTAAGGGGAAAAAAATGGAAAATATAGAGAGCATCATTAAACAACTGCTGACAGAAAACTTTCCTGATACCTTGAAAAATGAAAAGCTGACCATCCAAGAAACTTAACAAACCCATATAAGAGATAGACCCTAGAAGAAAATCACCAAGGCATATCATAATCACATTTGCTAAAACCAGACACAAAGAAAAAATTCTGACAGCAGCTCAACAAAAACAAAAGTGATACACAGAGGAGAAAGAATAGACTAACTTCTGATTATTTGACAGAAGCCATGCAGGTGAAAAGGCAATGGAATGATATATAAAAACCTTGAAAGAAAAAAAATTGCCAACCAGGAGCAATATATCCTGTAAAACTATCCTTCAAATATGATGATGAAGTTAGGACAATTCCAGATAAACATAAATTAAAGGAATACGTAAAAACAAAACCAAACTACTTACAATTATTAAAGTGAGTCATTTTTTTAAGAGAACAAACAATAGCATTGAATGTAGAACACAATATTGTACCAACCAGCTACCAGATAAACTTGCAGATAAACTCTGAAGAACTATCCAAAACTAAAAGAATTGCAGCAGGTAACTAGAGAGATTAATCTGTAAATGACAACAACATCAGAATGATGAAAGAGGGAATAAAAGGTATAGGTCTAGACCTGTCTAATGGAGTAGAAGCCAAAGTGATACCAAGTAATAATAGATTAGTTCAAACCTAGGAAGACAAGGATAAATTTCAAGGTAACCACGAAGAAAGTTAACAAATCTACTAATCAAAATAAAGAAGAAAAACATATGGTCTACAAAATGAAATCTACAAAAACAAAAGAAATGACAAAGTAATTCACAAACCAAAGGAATTCAGTACAGGAGAGTAAAAAGAATAGAGAAAATGTCAGCATCCCAAAAAAAGCAATACAAAATGACAACATAATCACACCTTTCAGTAATTACTGTGAATGTAAATGGCATAAACGTACCCACACAGAGACATGGAGTGACAGAATGGATTAAAAAAAATTCATCAATACGTTGTTTACGAGAAACAAACACACCTGGTACTGGTACATTGACCAACGGAACAGAATAAAGAACCCAGATGTAAATATATCCACCTATGGTCACTCGGTATGTGACAAGATTTCGAAGTCCATCCAACTAGAAAGGACCATCTTTTTTAATACATAGATGGGACTGGCAAAACTGAATGTCATCTCATAACATGGAGGAAACTGGAGGACATTGTGCTGAATGAAGTAGCTCAATCACATAGGACAGATGTTATATGAGATGTAGAAACTCATGAAAGGTTTACACATAAAAAGAAAAGGTCTTAGATGGCCACCACAGAGATGAGGGATCAGGGTGGAAAAACACTTTGATGAAGGGAATGACAATAAAAACTACTGAGGAAGCCAGGGCAACTTGTCCAATGCAAAGTTGTGGAAGTTCTGAAGACACATCCAAACTCCAAAGGGACCAAGCTGCTGGCCTGAGAGCCACAGGGAATATCTAATTCAACTGGTATAGTTTATAAAGAAACTGTTCTACATTCAAATTTGGTGAGTAGTGTCTGAAGTCTTCTCTGCTAACCAAAAGGTTGGCAGTTCAAATCCACCAGGCAATCCTTGGAAACTCTAGGGGGCAGTTATTGTCTGACCTCTAGAGGCTTTATGAGTTGGACCTGACTTGATGGCAATGGGTGCATCTGAAGTCTTAAAAGCTGTGAGTGGCTATCTAGGATACTCCACTGGTCTTACTCCTTTGGAAACTAGTAAGAATGAAGAAAACTGAAGATATAAGGGAAAGATTAGTCCAAAGGATGAATAAATCACATCTACAATGGCTTCCAGCAGACTGAATCCCACTATAACTAGATGGTGCCCAGCTACCCCCAACAACAGCTCTGACAGAAATCAAAACAGAGTCCCAGTCAGAGCCAGAGAAAGATGTAGAACAAAATTTTAACCCATAAAGGCCAGACTTGCTGGCCTGACAGAGACTAGAGAAACCGTGACAGTATGATCCTTTAGAACACTCTTTCTGCTCAATAATAAAGTCACACCTGTGGTTCATCT
Organism: Heterohyrax brucei; assembly: GCA_028571685.1. NCBI lineage: Eukaryota > Metazoa > Chordata > Mammalia > Hyracoidea > Procaviidae > Heterohyrax > Heterohyrax brucei. The sequence continues at coordinate 129,524,300 of CM053142.1, forward strand.
TTCAATTAAAGATTGGACAGACCCATGAAACAAAACGAGACTAAAGGGGAATGCCAGCCCAGGGGCAAGAACTAGAAGCCAGAAGCAGAAAGCAAAGATGGTAATAGGGAATCCAAGGTTGAAAAGGAAGAATGTTGTAGGGTTGTTAACCAATGTCATAAAAGAATGTTTGTGCTGTTTAGTGAGAAACTAGTTTGTTCTGTAAACCTGCATCTAAAGCACAATAAAAAAGTAAATTTGAAAAGATCTCTACATTTGAGGTTAAGATCTTCCTCCTCCTCTGGAGTCAAAAGCAGACAAAGTAAGCCCTGTCACCAAATGTTTTCTGATTCAAAATGATTCATTAAGTGACAGCAGTACATGTAGTTCATTATGGAAACAAAAGAAATAAGTAAAAACCAAACCTGTTGCTGTTGAGTCAATTCTGATTCATAATGATCCTATCAGACAGGGTAGATCTGCCCCACAAGGTTTCCAACGAGCAGCTGGTGGATTTGAAATGCTGACCTTTTGGTCAGCAGCTGAGCACTTAACCACTGCACCATCATGACTCCAGATAATTATGAACCCCCCATGACTAAATCCATTGCTGTTGAGTAGGCTCTGACACAGCAATCCTATAGGACAGAGAACTACTCCACAGAGTTCCCAAGGAATGCCTGGTGGATTCAAACTCTTCACCTTTGGTTAGCAGTCATAGCACTTAAGCACTATGCCACCCAGGTTCCCAGATAATTACAAAGTTACTGTTAATCATTGGCCTTTGTCAATGTCAAGATGATAAGTCAAAACAAAACAAAACTATTGTCATCAAGTTGGTTCTGACTCATAGCAACCCTATACCAAAAACCAAACCATATCCATTGCCGTCAAGTCAATGCTGACTAATAGAGACCCCATAGGACAGGGTAAAACTGCTCCATAGAGTTTCCAGAGAATGCCTGGTGGATTCAAAACACCAAATTTTGGTTAGCAGCAATAACACTTAACCACCTCATCACCTTTCAATGCAGTGCAAATATATCTGCTAGAACAAGAGCTAAGGTGTACATATCACTTACATTATTTTGTTTTTTTAACTTCTATTATAATGAAGCAGTTATAAAAGTCCAAAGCTAGCTCATCAATTCATCTATTATCTGATCAAAGATATGCTAAGTGACATTGTGGATCTCAGTTATTTCTGTCTTCTAACTGTTCCTGGCACAGCCCCAGAGTACAAAAAACAAAATGCCCAGATTCTCCTTGTGCAGTGTTGCAGGGCTGCAGCAGCCTCTGACAAGGATTCTAGGGGTGGTGTCCGCAGTCCACAGAATGGAAAGTTCAGCTCTTTTGGACCTGATATTGGTGTAGTGGGAAGAAATGGAAATGACATTTTACTCCAGACCAGTGTTTTAAATGTTTTTAACTGTGTGCCCCAACAGAGAAAAATAATTGAGCTCATTTTCCCCAATAGAGATTTATTTGTTTACAAATTGTGTGCATATATTATTATACTAACAAGGTATGCACATAATAAAACATACGCAAAAATAGAAAACTTTAAAAATAATAAATGAATATTTACGACAGTTCTCACATTTTCTTCCCAAACCCCAATAGACTGTCTCGAGCAACCTCTGGAGTGGATAACCTCTACTTGGTGCACTGCTAGTCAAGGCCTGACAAGTACACACTGGCCTGGCTTTTGTTTTAAATACACAAGTCCCCTGATTGTAATCTTAATGTATTAATTTTTCAGAAACAAGACCAAAGAATATTTGAAAAAACCTTTTAGAAATGTTGATGGAGGGCAGTGCAGGATATTAACTGCCTAGGAAGACAGGAAATTCATTCTGAGATAATAGAAAGGCATGTCATAGAAAATGAGCCTGGTCTTGGGAGACCAGCTCGTGTAAAAAGGGGCACTTTTAAGAACAGCACTGAATGGTGTTTCTGAATGCTCTCTAGAATAGCCCTCGGAAGAATTTGTTTTAAATTTCCTATGGAGAAGCTTCTAAAGATCAAAAAGTAAGGCTACTTGTTGCAGCCTGAGATAGTTGTCTTCATCATTTAAAGTCATTTCAAGTTTTTTTAAAAAAAAAAAAAAAAAACACTGAAAAACACTTCCTTAACTTGCAAGCCAAAATCTCAACAGGTTGGGAAAGCTCTGAAACAATGAAGTTCTAGCAATAAAATCATGAACGACTTTGAAATAGGAGAATTTCTTTTGAAACATCACCTTGGTGCATTCTCCTCCCTCAGTAATTTATCTATGCCTCCTGTAGTCCCCGTGCCTGGATAAGGCAGCCACGGCAAGGGGCACCTATTTGGGGAAATGAGGCAGCTAGAGCTTTGAAAGAAGTTATTACTTAGCTTTGTGTTTCAAACTTGACTTTTGAAAATTCACAGGGGCAGAGTCAAGATGGCAGACTAAACACATGTCTCCCTGAATCCCTCTGGAAACCAAGACCTGAACTGATAATTAAAGGGATGCTTCTGGATACCTATTGAGCCCTAGGACACGGCATAGGGACGTCAATTTGGAATGTGTACCACTGAACAGGAATCTTCTCTTTTGCCATCCTCCCCGCTTCCCTTGTTGCGTGCCTGCTCTCATGGAACAAAGGTAACTTGCCATTTTAACTTTCTTTTCTCTGTCTTAGCCGGCAGGCAGGGCCGAGGCTTGACTATTACCTAAGCTCAGACACGTTACTGGTGGGATCAGCAGGTGGAATCGCCATATTTTGAGAGCTTGGCTTTGGTCTCTGTGCACCTCGGCACCTGTGGCTTCTCTCTCTGAGCCTCCACTGTTGAGTGGCCTGTTCCAATGCAGGAGGGGGGGCTTGTGTGGGAAGCCATTTATTTGGCTGGGAGATGGATATACCCATAAAAAGGCCTCAGCTTTACCTAACTCCCAGGCTGGGAGGCAGTTCCTGGCTGGAGGACAGCACTTTTCTGGGAGAAAAGCAGTATCTTGCACAATGTGGCCTAGGGGGGCCTGGCAGCAGACGACAGCAGGGCAGTAGCCTTCCCATATTTTGAACTAGTTTACAGTATATGGGGTTGCATGTAGAAGTGTTTCCTTTGCCAGCTGGGAAGACAGACTTGCACACCTGAAAGCCTGACTATCTTTGGAAGCTGTCAGATACCTTTTACCTTTCATTACAAGACTGCCTAGAGAAATAACTGCAGTGCATCCTGACAGCATCTCTTTCAGCCTTTATTGACTAACATTATAAGGTCAGCCCGTGACTCCCTAGTGATTTCACAGGTAGGGCCATGTCTTTGTCAATAAGGAAGTGGAGCCTGCTGCCCCAGAGATTCCACTGAGCCCAGTCACTGGAGTATGTAGAGATGTCTAGTGATCACTTTCCTTTTCAGACTGAGCTTTAGATTCCATTAAGTTAACACTGGAGAAAAAAAACAACTTCCAGATGCCGAAAAAGTGACAAACTTTGGGTAAAAAATGTAAAGAAGAACTCACCTATGGGTTCAGAAGGCCCCCAAGAGAAAGCACTCAAGAACTTCCCAGATGAAGAAGCCTTTCTGAAACTATCGGAGGGTGAGTACAAAAGGATTATATATAGTGCCATCCTAGACCTTACACAAAATGCAGCAGAGCAAAATGAAAAATTAAGCAAGCTGTTCAATCTGATGAAACATCAGTACTCTGAAATCCAACAGATCAAGAAGAAAATCAAAGAGATAGAAATTTCAATTCAAAGCCAACTAAACAGAATTGAACAAATGGAAAATAGACTTTCTCATTTGGAAGACAGAGGTACTGACTCCAGAATCTATGAGGAGAAATCAGAAAAAGGAAACAAGAAAAATGAAGAAGCATGCAGGACTCTATTAAGAGGAACAATCTATGATTAACTGGAGTTCCTAAACAGGGTGGGACACTCAAGAGCACAGAGAGTATTGTTGTTGAGCTGCTGACAGAAAACTTCCCTAAAATTATGAAAGCAGAGAATATAGACATCCAAGATGCATACTGAATACCACTCAATATAAATCTCAAAAGAAAGACTCCAAGACATATTATAATCAAGCTTAACAAAATGAAACAGAAACAGAAACTTTTAAAGGCAGCAAGACTCAAAGCAAAGTTAACATTCAGAGGGAAACCCTGTAAGCTTTCATCTGACTTCTCAGAAGAAATAATGCTGGCACAGAGACAACGGGATGACACATTCAAAGCCTTGAAGAGAAAAACTTCCAACCAAGGATTATATATCCAGCAAAACTATCTTTTAAGTATGAAAATGAAATGAAGGCATTCACAGATAAACAGAAACTCAAAGACTTTGTAAAAACCAAATCAAAGCTACAAGAAATACTGAAAGAAAACAAAGCCATTAACTCTATATTTTATGAGGAAACATAGGATACATTATCCAGAAACCTACCCAGTTAGGGAAGGCTCCAAACTCAATCAAAGCTGTAATATTGAAAGAAGTGATCCAGTGATCATATCATGAAAACTATGATGTCATCATATTAAAAAGAGGGATGTACTATAGTCGCTATAGTCCTTCAAGATGGAGATGAAGCTAATAAGACTTCCAGTAGTTAAAATTGGGTTTAAACATAAATTATTAAAGGGGCTCACAAAGGTAACCACAAAGCACAATAAAGATGCAACATATCAAATCAAGAAATGTAATACTGGAGTCTCAACAACCACAAAACCAACACTGAAAAAGATGAAAAATCAACTCATAAAGAAGAATGTAACAACAACAGAGAAAATATCAACACAAAAATAAACACATCACAATGACAGCACTAAACACATATCTATCAATAATTGCATTGAATGTGAATGGACTGAAGACTCCAGTAAAGAGACAAGGAGTGACATCTTGGATCAAAAGAAATGAACTGTCCATATGTTACTTACAAGAAACTCACCTGAGACTTAAAGATATGAACAAACTGAAAATTAAAGGGTGGAAGAATATATATCAAGCTAACAATATACAAAGATAAGCAGGTATGACAATATTAATCTCTGATAAAATAGATTGTAATGTAAAATCCAACACTGAGGACAGAGAGGGACACTATTGCTGAAAGGTTCAATACACAAGCAGGACTTAACAATATAAATATTTGGGCATCCAATACTAGAGCATCTAGATACATCTAAGAAACACTGACTACATTCAAAAATGAAATAGATCACTCCACAATAATAGCGGGAGACTTCAACACTCCACTCTCAACACTGGACAGATCAACTAGACCAAAGCTTAATACAGACACAAAAGATCTTATTGCCACAATTAACCAACTAGACCTCATTGACATATACAGAACTTTCTACCCATCGTCAGATAACTACACCTTTTTCTCCAGTGCACATGGAACATTTTCCAGAATAGACCATGTGTTAGGACATAAAGCAAATCTCAACAAAATCCATAACACTGAATTATTGCAAAGCATCTTCTCAGACCATAAAGCCATAAAAGTTGAAATCAACAACAGAAAAAACTTAGATAAAAATTGGAACTCATGGAAAATGAACAACATTTTGTTCAAAAAGCCATGGGTTATGGAAGAAATCAAGGATGAAATAAAGTAATTTATGGATTCCAAAGAGAATGAAAACACTTCCTACCAGAACCTGTGGAATACAGCCAAAGCAGTGCTCAGGGGTCAGTTTATCTCTATAAATGCACACATCCAGAAGGAAGAAAGAGCCCAAACCAAAGAACTAACCCTACAGCTTGAACAAGTAGAGAGAGAAAAACAGAGGTACACCACAAGCACCAAAAGAAAACACATCATAAAGATTAGAGCAGAACTAAATGAATTAGAGAATAGAAGCACAATTGAAAAGACCAAAAGCTGGTTTTTTGAAAAGATCAACAAAATTGCCAAACCACTCTCTGCACCCCACATTGGTGAGTGGCATCTGGGGTCTTAAAAGCTGCCAAGTTGCCACCTGAGGACACAGCAAATGGTCCCAACTCAGTAGGAACGGATGCTCACTGAGGACCAATATGACATGAGGTAAAGACAACCCAGAAGATAGAGAGACCCACATGAGTGGGTGCCTACATTGACTTGGGACCGGAAGATCCAGATGGTGCCTGGCCACCACCAGTGATAGCCACAATGGAGCTTACTAAGTTGAGTCTCACTGGCAACACAAGAATAAAAAGGGGTGTATCCTGAGATCTCCACTAAAAGACCTCAGTTGATGGTCCAGCGGTTTTGGGGTTCCCCTGAGAGCATGGCCCCTGGCCCTGATGCTGCCCTTGCCCATAAATCACTCTTCAGACACGAACGGATTGGACTTGGTGAAGCAGAGTGACCATATATTGGATGCACTTTATGGTTCTATACATCTACAGGATATCATCCTGCTGACCTCAGGCTGGAGGAAGGAGAGTAGGTAGAGAGGAGGGGAAAGGAGACTGTTGGGAGGATGAGACATGTATGAAGAAGAGAGGAATAGTGTGCTGTCACCAGACAGGGAGAGCAGTGGAAGCTGCATATAGGTGGGCATGTAAATTCATACGGTGTTTTAGTCAGCTAGGGCTGCTCTAACAGAAATACTAGAGTGGATGGCTTTAACAAAGGAAGGTTTATTCTTACACAGTCCGGTAGGTTGCAAGTCCATATTCAGGGTGTCCGCTCCAGGGAAAGGCTTTCCCATTGTCGGCTCTGGAGGAAAGTCTGGTATTGCATCAGCCTTTGTTCAGGGAGCATCTTGGTGCAGGAACCTCAGGTCTGAAGGACTCGCTCTTCTCCTGGTGCAGATTTCTTGATGGTGTGAGGTTCCCAATTCTCTTCATTTCTCTTTCCTTTTATGTCTTGCAGGCTGAAAAGCTTAAGGGTGGGACAAGCCATACTCCAGGGAAACTCCCCCTACAGCAGAGCAGGGAAGTAATCCTACGCAGTAATTTACAGCCCCTTTAACATACAGTTTAGCAAAACCACAAAATGGAGGACAGTCACAAGATACTGGGAATCATGTCGCAGCCACATGGCTACATATATTTTTGGGGGGACACAATTCAACCCATGACATCCCACCCTTTGACAACCCAAAAATCACATCACAGAAACATTTAACACATTCATCTCACCATAGCAAAATCATGTCCATCCATACAACAGAAGTCTTAAATCAGTTCCAAGTCCAAAATACAAAAATTCTTCTACATCTGTGAAGCCTAGAAGGCAAGCTATCTGCTTCTAAAGCTACAATGGCAGAATAGGCACGAGTTAGACATTCCATTACAAATGGGAGAAATTGCAGGGAAAGAAGGCATTAACAGGCAGCAGGCAAGCCAACAGAACACATTACATTAGCCCTGAAAGCTTTGGAAATACTCTTACATTTCCTGAGACATTCTACACAACAGCACTGCTCTCCAGATTCTAGGTATTGGCCACACTCTGGATTTTGAGTGGAGACCTCCAGCCCTGTGCTACAACTCTGCCTTCAAGGCCCACTTGGACAGAAACTCTGCCCCATCGGCTTTAGGAGCACCCTAAGCCCAACTGAGTGGCAATTCCACTGTTACGAACACAGGACACCATGGTACGGGAATGTACATTTTCACTCAGTCATATTAAATAAAAATAAATAAATAAATAAAAAACAAAATTGCCAACCATTAGCTAAACTTACTAAAGAAAAACAGGAAAGGAAACAAATAACCCAAATAAGAAATGAGAGGGGAGTTGTCACAACAGATCCAACAGAAATCAAAAATAGAACAGAATACTATGTAAGACTTCACTATCAAATTTGAAAACCAAGAGGCAATGGACAAATTCTTCGATTAATATCACCTACCAAAATTATCACAAGGTGAAGAACAACTTAATAAACCCATCACAAAGGAAGAAATTGAAAAAGTCATAAAACAAAAAAACTACCAACTAAAAATAGCCCTGGCCCAGCTGGCTTCACTGCAGAGTTCTACCAAACTTTTAGAGAAGAATTACCTCCAATACTACTGAGACTATTTCACAGTATAGAAAGGGATGGAATACTCCCATATTCATTCTATGAAGCCAGCATAACCCCGATACTAAAGTCAGAGAAAGACCCAACAAAAAAGGAGAACTACGAACCGATATCACTCATGAATCTAGATGCAAAAATCTTCAATAAAATCCTTGCCAATAGAAAACAACAACACATCAAAAAAATAATTCCTCACAACCAAGTTGGATTCATACCAGGGATGCAGGGCTGGTTCAACATCAGAAAAACAATTATTGTGATCAACCATGTAAATACCACAAAAGACAAGAATCGCCTGATTTCGTCTATTGATGCAGAAAATACATTTGATAGAGTCCAACACCAATTCATGCAAAAAAACTCTCAGCAAAATAGGAACAGACAGCAAATTCCTCAATGCAATAAGGGCCATTTATACAAAGCCAACTGCCTGCATCATCCTCAATGGAGAGAGACTGAAACAATTTCCCCTGAGAATGAGCACTGGACAAGGATGCCCACTCTCACCTCTCCTGTTCAACGTTGTACTAGAAGCTCTAGCCAGTGCAATTAGACAAGACCAAGAAATAAAGTGAATCTGCATAGCAAAGAGGAAGTAAAAATCTCCCTGTTTGCAGATGACAGGTTTGTATATGCAGAGAATTCTAAAGAATTTGTAAGTAAACTACTCAGACTGATGGGAGAGTTCAGCAACGTCTCAGGATACGAGATAAACATAAGTAAATCAGTAGGATTCCTTACACCAACAATGAGCTTATTAAAGAAGAAATCACCAAATCAGTACCATTTTCTATAGCCCACAAGAAGATAAAATACCTACAAATAAATCTAACCAGAGAAATAACATACCTTTACAAAGAGAACTACAAGTCCTTACTACAAGAAACTAACAGAGACTTACATAAATGGAGAAACCTACCTTGCTCATGGATTGGAAGAGTTAACATTGTGAAAATGTCTATTTTACCCAAAGCAATCTACTTATATAATGCAATCCCAATACAAATTCCTGTGACATTTTTTAAGCAGATAGAGAAACAAATCACCAACTTTGGAAAGGGAAGAAGCCCTGGATATGTAAAGCATTACTGAAGAAGAAGAACACACTGGGAGGCCTCTCACTACCTGACTACCTGAACCTATTACACTGCCACAGTTGTCAAAACAGCCTGGTACTGCTACAAAATCAGACAGATGGATCGACGGAACAGAGTTGAAACTCCAGAGATGACACCAATCTTCTATGAACAGTTGATATTCGACAAATGCCCTAAGACATTAAACTGGAGTAAAAGCAATCTCTTCAACAAATGGTGCTGGAAAAACTGAAACAAGACCCCTATCTCACACTTTATACAAAAACCAACTCCAACTGGATAAAAGACCTCAATATCAAACCTAAAATGATAAAGCTCATCCCCCCCAGAATAGGATCAACAATGGAAGTTTTAATACACAATGCAGACAGACTTCAAAATCTGACAAACAAAGCACGATCAACAAAGGAAAAAATAGATAAGTGGTAACTACTAAGAATCAAACACTGTGGCTCATCCAAAGACTTTATCAAAAGAATTAAAAGACCATCTACAGAAAGTGGGAAAAGATTTGGCAACTATATGTCAGAAAGACGTTAGATCTCCATAATCTATACAGTACTACAAAATATCAATAAGAAAAAGATAAATAACCCAATAAAGTGATGGCAAAGGAGATGGACAGACACTTCTCTAAAGAGGAGATCTACGTAGCCAAAAAACACATGTGGACATACTCATGATCATTAGCTATTAAAGAAACTAAAATCGAAACTATGATGAGATACCATCTCACCCCAACAAGGTTGACTATGATCCAGAAAATGCAAAACAACAAATGCTGGAGAGGCTGTGGAGAAATTGGAACTCCCCTACACTGCTGGTGGGACTATAAAATGGTACAACCTCTTTGGAAAGCAATCTGGCGCTTCCTTAAAAAGCTGGAAATAGATATACCATTTGATCCAGTAATTCCACTATTTGGAATATATCCTGCAGAGTCAAGGCCATTCACTCCAACTGATACATGCCACAAATATTTATTGCAGCACAGTTCACAATAACAAAAAGATGGAATCAACCCAGATGCCCAACAACAGAGGAATGGATAAAATATGGTGTATATACACAACAGGACATTATGCAATGATAAAGAACAATGATAATTTTAGGAAACATCTCATAACCTGGTTTCAATTGGAGGACATTATGTTAAGCGAAAGTAGTCAGTGACAAAAGGACAAATATTGTATGAGACCCCTACAATAAGAACTTAAAAACAGACTCATACATAGAAGAAAAGACTCTTTGATGGCTGCAAGGGTGGAGAAGGAGGGAGGGAAAGGGTGGGATATAGATTAGATAGTTGATAGAAATTTGTTTGGGTGAAATCTATGACAGCACACATTAGAAAGAGGATCAATTTTAACTCGACTTCAACATAACATGATTACTCCTCCCATCTTAACCCAATATTGCAAGGACAAAGTAGCTAGGGCAGGGGACTGGGGACCATGCTCTCAGGGGAAATAGAGGCCAATTGGCACAACTAGCATTTTGCTAAGAGAGTCTTCTGCACCCCACATTGGTGAGTGGCATCTGGGGTTTTAAAAGTTGCCAAGCTGCCATCTGAAGTACACCAAATGGTCCCAACTCCGCAGGAACAGATGATCACCAAGGACCAAAACAACATGGGGGAAGGAGAACCCAGAAGACAGAGAGATCCATGTGAGTGGTTGACTACATCGACCTGTGACCCAAAGAACCAGATGGTGCCAGGCCACCATCGGCAACAGCTGTGATGGGGCTTACAAAGTGGAGTCTCACTGGCAACACAGGAATAAAAGGGGGTGCATCCTGAGATCACTAAAAGACCACAAGTGATCATCCAGGGCCCTCCGGCTTCCCGTGGGAGCATCGCCCCTGACCCTGATGCTGCTCCTGTCCACAATTCATAGTGAAGGTCAACTCTTTGGACAGGAATGGATTGGACTTGGTGACATGGAATGACCGTATCCTGTCAGCACTTTATGGTTCTGTGCATCTATAGGATGTCATCCTGCAGACATCTTACTGGAGGTAAGGGAGAGGGTGGAGAAAAGGGGATGGGAGATTTTTAGCAGGATATGACATGTATAGGATGGAGAGGAAGAGTGTGCTGTTACCAGGCAGGGAGAGCAAAGAGAGCTGCACATAGGTGGGCATGCAAATTTATATGGGAATGTACATTTTCACTTAATCATAATAATAAAAGAAAGAGAATCTAAAAGAAAATTCACAAAGAGACAACAGCCCTGAAAGACTGGCATTTCAAGAAAAGAAAAAAATTTCTTGAAGTCACTCACCAAAAAAATAAACCAAACCTGTCATCATCAAGTTGATTCCAACTCATAGAGACCCTGTAGTACTAAGCAGAACTAACTGCTGCCTGGAGTTTCAAAGCAGTAGCTTGTGGATTCAAACTGCTGAAGATTTGATTGGCAGCCATAGCTCTTAGCCACTGTACCATGAGCGCTCCTAAAACCACTAGTTTGGCTTTTATTCTAGAACCAAAGCTTGATAGGTTAAATACAAAACAGTAAGGTTGGAAATATGACACATGAAAGCTTTTTCCAAAATCTAAGAGGAACTTCTGTCTTTTTACCGAGGGAGGGAACTAAAGGAAAGAAGAAAAGAGGAGCAAAACATCATACTCAGTTTTCTTGCAAATGCAGGACAAACCTCGAGTTGAATTTTGGAGAAGAATGCATCCATATAGACACCCAGATGTGTTTGGCCAAATTCCATGGTTAAAGGAGCACCGCAGACTTCACAATGGAGGAATGCTAGAGTAGCAATGGTTGAGGGAGAGGTTTAAACTTGCAAGTCTAAAGGTTATCTCTCAGGGCCCTGTACATTTTGGCATAGTACAGACAAAGTGACCAGTTGAGACTTTCTGAGCCCACACGAGGATTATGTGCACATGGAAAGGAGACAATGGTAACAAGAGCAGTCTCAGTTGGGATATACTAGACAGAACAGTGACACTGGAATAAGAATCAGAGGGAAGTTCACATCCTAAAAAGCTTACAACACCAAGTAAGATGAATTACACTCAGTGAATACTAGCACAAGATATCCAGAAATGCTCCTCTTTTCTTCTTTCCTTTAGTTCCCTCCCTCGGTAAAAAAGACAGAAGTTCCTCTTAGATTTTGGAAAAAGCTTTCATATGTCATATTTCCAACCTTGCTGTTTTGTATTTAACCTGTCAAGCTTTGGTTCTAGAATAAAAGCCAAACTAGTGGTTTTAGGAGCACTCATGGTACAGTGGCTAAGAGCTATGGCTGCCAATCAAATCTTCAGCAGTTTGAATCCACAGTTTGAATCCAAACTACACTATGGTAGATGTGATGAGATTGGGCTCAAAGATCCACAGAACAAGTGGGTTAAGAAATCTCTGTTGACCTCAACCATAGATCACAGAAAACTAGACACTCCTTTCCTACTGCAGTCATGACATACATGAAAATTTTCTGTATGGACAGATGCCACCTGGGAAAGCAGAAGAAAGTAGAAGAGAGAGAATCCCTCAGGGAATAAATAACTACCCAATAGAGATCCTCGTAAACCTTGAAGAAACTGAGACAACAGCAGTTACAAGTGTAATTTTTTTCCTAACAGAGGTGCGGGCTCAAGAGCTTGATGAGTTTATTTATGTCACTATTTTTATTATTGTTGTCTTTCTCTACTGATTTCAGTGTGTGTATTTTAGTTCCTATACAATAGGAGTTGGCAAACTATAGACTACAAGTAAATTCCATTCAGCTACCTGTTTTTATAATGCCTGGTAGTGCAGTCATAAGTGCTGAATGCTAAACAAAAGATCAGTGGTTTTAGTCTATCAGCAGTTTCTCAGGAGAAAGATGTGGCAGTTTGCTTCTGTAAAGATTGTTTTTGGTGGTGGTAGGTGCCATTGAATCAGTTCCGGCTCAGAGCAACCCTGTGCACAATAGAACAAAACATTTCCCAGTCCTCCACCATGCCCACAATTGTTTTTACACTTTTGCAGTGTGTCAGTCCATCTTGTTGAGTCTTCCTCTTTCTCACTGACACTCCACTCTGCTAAGCATGATGTCCTTCTCCAAGGACTGATCCCTCCTGACAACGTGTCTGAAGTATGTAACACACAGTCTTGCCATCTTTGCCTCCAAGGAGCACTCTGTTTATACCTCTTCCAGAACAGATCTGTTTCTTCTTTGACAGTCCAGTTTGTCCAATACTCTTCTCCAACACCACAATTAAGAGGCATCAATTCTTCTTCTGTCTTCCTTATTCATTGTCCAGCTTTTACATGCTTATGCTGTGATCGAAAATACCATGGCTTGGGTCAGGTACACTTTAGTCTTCAAAGTGACAAGTTTACTTTTTAGCACTTTGAAGGGGTCCTTTGTGGCAGGTTTTTCCAATGTGGTGCGTCTTTTGATTTCTCAAGTGCTGACTCTGTAAAGATTACAGCCTTGGAAACACTATGGGACAGTGCTACCCTGACCTGTAGTGTTGTTACGAGCTGAAGTAGACTCAATAGCAATGGGTTACTGGTCAGTGAAGGACTGTTTTTACATTTTTAAATGGTTGTAAAAAAGAACAAACAGATCTATTTTAGAACAAGTACAACCAGAGTGCTCCTTGGAAGCAAAGATGGCGAGGCTGTGTGTTACATACTTCAGACATGTTGTCAGGAGGGATCAGTCCTTGGAGAAGGACATCATGCTTAGCAGAGTGGAGTGTCAGTGAGAAAGAGGAAGACTCAACAAGATGGACGGACACAGTGCAACATGTGAAAATTATATGAAATTTAGAAATTGGTGCCCCAAAATAGCTTTACTGGGACATACTCACACTCATTTGCTCATATATCTTTTGTGGTTGCTTTCTCTCTTCAACAGCAGAGCAGAGTAACTGCAATAGAGACTGTATGGCCTGCAAAGCCTAAAGTATTTACAGAACACATTTCCTATAAAATCCAATCTATAGCAATGAGAGAAAAAAGGAGAGATACATAAAGTGATGAAAATGAATGCATGGACAATTCTCTAGTGAGTTCATATTTGAAAGGGTTTTGAAATTTTTGAAGAAAAATGAGGAAAAGGCTTATAAATATTAGTAATAATATTAATGAGAAATAATAGTAATGACAGATACATGAATGTGATGTCAGAGAAGCTAAAGCTCAGAAGATTTTTGCCAGCTGGGAAAATTACTAAAAACTGGAAAAAAAAATTTTTTTAGTATGAAAAAAAGAATTACATGTAAGTCTACCACCTTGGGTGACTGACATAATACTACAGGATACAAAAAAACTAGCTTGAATTGCTTAACTCTCTTTAATTCAGCTAGCTCCTTAGGTACAGCATCAATTGAAAAAAAATTAAAGTATTACAGAGAAGAAATGGAAGACGAAGAGAGTAAAATAACAAAGAAACGCCCATCTTTTCTAGTTGAATGTCCATCTTCTCTACATGAACAATATCAAGCTATGCTAAAGACATCAGCATCTCAAGCAATCAAAAAGCTATTGATAGTCTTTAGGAATTTGGGAAGAAGCGAAGAAGTGCTTAATCTAGAGTTAGAAAACTAGTATTTCTATAATAAAAAAAGATTCTGCAGACTCTGGGATTGAGAGCTTCATATGACTCCCTGTAAATATGAATTATTGAATCTTTTACCACTGAGAAAGGAAACTGGTGATCAGCATAGAAGAAAATGGATTTTCTTAAAAAAAAATCATACCAGATAAATCTCATGTAATACTGACATAGGATGAGGTATCTTGATTTCAAAATATATATACTGATATCTGAAAGTCCTTTGATAGATTACCTCATAACATCCTTTCTTGAAAATTTAGGAAGAATGATGATACAGGTGAAGGAACATCAGTGGTACAGTTATATGGATTTGTATTTGAGTATTTGACTAATGATATTTCATAAGTGCTGTTTAATGACAAGTTAGGGACAATTCTTCTGGATGTGCTACTGTCTTATTCTCCATTTTTACAAATGATTTGGTTAAAGATGTTGCTAGCATGCTGACTAAATTTTCAGAAACTATACAAGCAAGGGATAGTTAACATGTCTCATGGTAAAATCAAAATGCAAATAAAACTTCAGAATCAAACAAAACTCTACAATTAGAGCTCAAACCAAACTACACCAAACGGCAGTTCTCTATGCCAGTTGTATATTAAAATTACTTGGGGACACTTTTATTTCACTGGTCTGGGGTGTAGCCTCAGCATAAATATTTTTTGAAAGCCTTCTAGATGATTCTAAGTTCAGCCAGAGTTGAGAATTCTTGCAATACACTAACTACAAAAGTAAAGGAGTGGGTGGTAAAAGGAATAATCAAAGCCCAGTTCATGTACAGAAATACTTGAACGATTCTGGGGACTGTAAATTCAATGAACCAAAAGCAAAATGTGGCAGCTGAAAAAGCTACCATGATCTTAAGTTGTAGATACCAAATAGAAAATTAAGGAAATGATAACATACTACTGTTTGTTAAGAAATTTCTCTTGTACCAAGTACAATAAAAAACATTTATAATGCATTACGTTGTTTAATTCTCACTTTTTAAACTCTGACAGGTAGACATTTTTATCCAAAATTTGTGGTGGAGAAAACTGAAGTTTAGAGAGGTTACATAATTCACTTAAGTCACTCAGCTAGTATTTGGCATGACAAATAGCTCTTTGTAGTCAAGTTGATTCTGACTCATAGTGATACTATAGGGTAGAATACAACTGCCCTATACAGTTTCCAAGACTGCAATCTTTACACTGGAGCCCTCGTGGCGTAATGGTTAAGAGCTTACCTGCTAACCAAAAGGTCTGCAGCTGGAATCCACCACCACTCCATGGGAGAAAGATGTAGCAGCCTGCTTCAGTAATTATTACAAGCTTGGAAACCCTATGGAGCAGTAGTTCTACTCTGTCCTCTAGGATCAATATGAGTTAGAATTGGCTTGATAGCAATAGGTTTTTATAGAAGCAGACTGCCACACCTTTCTCTCATGGATCACTGACTTCACTGTTTATAGTGCAGTACTTAAGCACTGTCCCACCAGGGCTCCTTGGCTCCTTGGTTACTGAATTACTACAGTATGTTAGTAATGAACTCAAGAGGGCCTAAAGAGACTAACAAGTCTAGAAACTAATTAGAAAGGAAATACCTAAGTGATATTTTAGTGAAGACTAGTTTTGAAATGAACGCAGATAATAGAAAAATTAAAATACGACCCTAAGTGTCTCTAGCATAAGAGACTGAAATATTTGTTGACTTAAGGAAAAAAATGTGATCGGGATGACAGTTTATTTCATGAAAAGCAATTTTGGTTTTTCCAGTACCGAACCCAACACTACAGATGAAGAATGGACTAGACAGAGGGACACAGAGTGAGGCAGGTGATGTGTGTACTGTATGGTTTAGTATATATAGGAGGCTGTCCTACTGGTTTTTAGAGGGAAGAGGAAAGAGTGGAGACGACAGGACAAGTATTAGCTGAGTAGATACTGGAAGAGTGGAAAAGAGAGTACTGTCACAGGGTGAGGAGACCAGATATAGATGCAGAGAGGCAGGTGCCAGGGGTTTTACATTGAAAATTGCCTTGGATTGTAAATGTTCACTTAATCACATTTAAAAAAATTGTTTTAACTGCTGTAAAAATGCAAAAAAGTGATTTTTAGTAATAATAATATCTATGAAATGCTTGCCTTCTACCAAGAATTTTATATTTATCTCAGTAAACCACATAAAACCCTAGGAAGTTTGCTTTCCTTTTAAAGATGTGGCCCCAGATCAGTGAAAACACTGGTGGGTAGTGGGTTAAGTGCCCCCAAAGTTCGGCAGTTCAAAACCACCAGGTGCTCCTTGAAAACTCTAGGGGGCAGTTCTACTGTGGCCTCTAGAGTCGCTATGAGTTGAACTTGACTCAACAGCAGTGGGTTTTCTTTCTTTGGATGGCCCCAGATCAGAGAAGTAGTGTAGTCAGGATTTGAATCTAGGTCTATGAGAGTTAGAGCTTGCACTCCGAATCACCTAGCTGTATAGCTTTTTGTGTGGAGTTTAAGACGACTGCAATATTCACACAGAAATGTGACAGAGCAGTTGGAAATATGCAGCATAGGATAATGATGATATGATGTGCAGGAGTAGTTAATAGTTTACAGATATACCTAATAAGTAATTTTGGAAACCCTGGTGGTATAGTGTGTAAGTGCTATGGCTGCTAACCAAAGGGTTAGCAGTTCAAATCCACCAGGAGCTCCTTGGAAATTCTATGGAGCAGTTCTCTGTCCTATAGGGTCAGCAGAATTGGCCTCAACTTGATGGCAGCACTGGGTTTGGTTTTGGTTTTTTAGGTAATAAGTAATTTTAAACAGAACATTAGCACATAAATATTTTGTCAGAAATAGTTATCACTAGAACATACAGATTCTTTTCAAGACTATAGCTGTATTTGGGAAATACATACACACTCTCGTTTGGCAATTGCTGTTGTATGTAGTACCATTGTAAGTCAGAACTGGCTTAATAGCACCCAACAGCAACAGCATGCTTTCATTTCTCCTGGGTAAACCTAAAAAAACAAACCAGTTCCCACTGAGGCAATTTTCAACTCATAACAACCCTATACAATAGTTAAAAGTATGGTTTCAAAGTAGCAGCTGGTCGATGCAAAGTGGTGACCTTTTGGTTAACAGCTAAGTTCTTAAACACTGTGCTACCAGGGCTGCTTCTGTTGGATGTTGTTGTTAGGTGCTGTCAAGATAGTTCCAACTAAGAGCAATCTTATAACAGTAGAATAAAACACTGCCCAGTCTTGCACCGCGCCCACAATTGTTCTTATGCTAAAGTGCATCTTTGCAGCCACTGTGTCAATCCATCTTGTTGAGGCTCTTCCTCTTTTTCACTGACCTTCCACTCTACCAAACAGGATGTCTTTTTCTAGGGACTGATTCCTCCTGAAAACATGTGCAAAGTCTATAAGACACAGTCAAGCCATCCTTGCTTCCAAGAAGCGCTGTGGTTGTGCTTCTTCCAGAACAGATCTGTTTGTTCTTTTGGCAGCACACAGGATATTCAGTATTCTTCTCGGACACCACAATTCAAAGGCATCAATTCTTCTTCTGTCTTCCTTATTCATTGTCCACCTTTTGCATGCATGTGATACAACTGAAAACACCATGGCTTAGGTCAGGTGCACCTTAGTCTTCAAGGTGACATCTTTAATTTTCAACACTATTGTTTGGTAATTTCTACATTCAGTTGGGTCACCTTTCTTGGAAATGGGCATAAATATAGATGTCTTCCAGTCAGTTGGCCAGGTGGCTGTCCTCCAAATTTCTTGGCATAGGTGAGTAAGCACTTCCAGTGCTGCATCCATTTGTTGAAATATCTCAGTTGATATTCCTTCAATTCCTGGAGCTTTATTTTTCACCAATGCCTTCAATGCAGCGTTGACTCCTTCCTTGAGTAACACCAATTCCTGATGATATGCCACCTCTTGAACATCAGCCAGTTTTTTCTGGGATAATGACTCTATATTCCTTCCACCTTCTTTTGATGCTTCCTGAGTCATTTAATATTTTCCCTCTAGAATTTGTCACTATTGCAATTTGGAGGCTTGAATTTTTCCTTCAGTTCTTTGAGCTTGAGAGTGTTCTTCCTCTTTGGTTTGCTATTTCCAGCTCTTTGCACATGTCATTATAATGCTTTATTTTGTCTTCTCAAGCTGCCTTTTGAAATATTCCTTTTGCTTTAGCTGTTGGATAAATACCTATAATGGACAAGTTGACTTAGGTAGTACATACATTGTTTAAGAATCTGCTAAACTCTTTTCCACTAGCAGTGTATGAGAATTAGAGTTATTCCATATCCTCATCAACACACAGATCAGGCTTATTAATTTTAGCTATTCTAATGAATATACAGTAGTATCTCATTGTAGCTTTAATTTGTCTTTCCCTAATAACTAATGATATTGAACATTTTTTCATCTGTGTCTCATCCTATAGCTTATCTGGAAAAGTATCTAATTAAATATTTTGCCCTTTTTTTTTAAAGGGTTTTTGGCTTCTTATTACTGGTCCATATGAGTTTGTTATACACTATGAATACAAGTCCTTCCTCAGATATATGTTTTGCAAATATTTCATTCCATATTAAGCCTCGGCTAAACTATTAAAAGTAACAGTTTGTCCAAATCAATAAATGTTCTAGACTGTGACATATTTTAAATGTTAATAAGTATACATCTATAGCAATAAAGTCCTGAGTCTGGTTGGGAATGGTTACACAATTATCCTTGTGTTCCCTATGAAATACAAAGAGGGTTTACTGGAGTGCTTTTTTCCTTAGATAATATAGACAAGTTCTTTTTCCAAAATGATATAGATACACTAACATTTCCAAAATCCTGAAATGTTTTCTCTAAAGTGTACTATTTGTATCACTTCATCTATTAGCACAAGTAATAATTATTTACTGATACTATTGGATAAAATATCAATTGCCAAAAGAATCACAGTAGTATTGCATCAATTCTCATTAAAATTACTCATTCTTTTTTCATTAGCTTCTATTTACTCGGCTTGGCTATTTACTGTGGTATATTTTTGAATCCCTGATCCTGTGGTTTTATGATCTTTCTTTAGTTAAACTTTAAAATATTTTTCAAACATTAAAACTTGCACTTGTCAAGTAACTGAATACTTTTTAAGCAATGGGACAATGCATCATCAGCAAAATACCTGTATTTAAAGCAATTGCAGCATTTGCTGAATTTTAGCACTTTCTCTTGTGTCCTTCTGCTAAAACTGATAACCAAACCTACCTTTATAAAGCTATATTTTTAGTTGTCTGAAGTTCCTGGACAGTGCTCTTATAAATTCCTATAGAAAGTGTTAAGATGTTTAGCAGCCATATGATGGTTAATAGCATTTAGAAAGTTAAAGTTAAGAATAAAATGGTAGAAGCCCCATGTAACTCTATGAAATAAATAACCTTTGCAATTTTCTCTAACATGCTGGAAATGTATTTCTAACTCTAAAAGAATATCCTTTGATAGAACAACAATTAAGTTTGATTTACAGTGCCACTAAACACAGAGCTTCTAGCAGTTGTACAGAAGAGAATAAATCACAGAATAACTCTAGCTGTCCATTGTTTCTCATCAATTGGAAATAAATCTCCTTGAGATTAGCTTTATATAGCATTTACTTGCTTTTCCATCTCAGTAGAGTGTGGTATTGACAGATGATCCATAAGAGGAAGTATTTTGTGTCTTTATTTGACTATAAAGCTGTCTGTACTGAAACATAAATCAGAACTGCCCTTTTTCTCCTCTATTAACATGTCATCTTTGACATTCTACAAAGACCTAATTATGGTTCAGAAATCAGTAACTGAATAAATATATCGCTATATTCTTTATTTCTTTTGACTCAGTTTACAACAAATGCACAAATTCAACACAGTCTACATTTACTTGGCAGAACACAGTTTTAGGATGAGTGGTACATAAACTTATTTTCTTCCAAGACTCCCCCTCACCTTCCATCACAATTCAGCATTAAATTAAAAAAAAAAATTACCAGTACAACAGTAATATTTCCAAACTAGGTTTTGTAGTGCTCTCATTTCTCAAGATGGTAATAAGCTGGCTTTAAAAACAAAAATCCAGTGCTCAAATATGTCAAGTGATTGAAAACTGAGTATTCTTCTCCACGAATCCACGCACATCAGCATACTAAATGCTAGCAACTTTTTTTAGTTAAGAAAATTGTTCTCTAAACTTTTTTAATCCAAAGAACCTTCCCCTCTTCATACTTACACATCCCAAGAGCATCTGTTTCTATTAACATTTTATGAAACTAGTGTTCTGTGATACATATCTTGCGAAGTATTGTGGTATAGCCTTCAGGAAGAAGGGCAGAAACACATTCATTTGTCCTTTTTTCCCCTAAGAGCTCTGACTATTTTCTTTATCTCCTGCAGTGTTAGAGTTGCTTTAGTGAAAACTAAGGAAGTTTTCATTTCATTTCCTTTTATTTCACACCCCTATCTCTATGAGTCATGCTGACAATTAATTGCCCAAGAGACAGACAAGCAGACAAACGGAGTTATTTAGATGTTGAATAATCTATAATCTAAATAAATTTAGATCTATTTTTTCTCTTAAAATAATTGTAAGTTCCCAAAGCAACCTATATTATGCATACTTATACAAGTATATTAACAAGATTATACTCTGTATAACAAAAAGGCAGGCATGCAGGACATGCATCATTTGGGGTTTAATTGTTAAGAATCAGTAGAATGAAGACGTAATTGACCCATTCTGGGAAAATAACCAGAACATAGTAACATTCTTCTGGGCCAAGCACCACAACAACCATAAAACGACAGTGTAAACTTCATTCTTCGTCACATAACTTTAGACCTTTCATTTACCAGGTGAAGAGTCATTTTCATTCTAACCTGTCCCTCTTTCATGCTCTTCCACATTCTCAGAGGTCTCTTTCCTCACTTTCCCTCCACACATGTATAAGGTGACACATTTCATACTGATTTAGAAGCACTAAACCTTAAAATAATAGTTGTAACATACTCTCATATATTTTAAAGAAACTCACCAATAGGGGGCAAGTCATCCCTTTTAGGACTGATTTTGCTATTGTCATCCCACCAAAGTTCACCAGTCTACGTAGCATGACAAAAATGGGGAGAGATGATGCTAAGAAAAAGGTGGTAATTATCAACAGGGGGAGCATATAAGTGAGGGAAGTTCCAAGAAAACCACTCGAAGGAAATAATCTATGCATGCAGGAAAAGGTCTGGAAAGCTTTAGGGTCTGCCTAAATGCCATTAAGGATGAGAGAAAATATTTGACAGAGTGTTTTTGAAAGTAGTGCTTGGAAAAACAAAACAACAAAGAAACATTCACATTGGTACACCAACAACTTCAGACTATTCATTCTTTGATTGAGTGCCTACTGATTTACAATTTAAGCAGGGAAAAAGAGAACTAGAAAGAAGTGGAAGGATACAGAAGAAGGCAGGCAGTATAGCAACCTTCAATCCCTCTGTTTAGTAGGAAGGGATACATGGGTTTCAGTAGATCAAGTGACAATTTCGAAGTAAGGTGGGTTTGAGGTCTCTTAATGTACGCAATCTAGAAAGGCTGTCTGCCACTAGGAGGGCTATGGATACCTGCTATGTCAGGGACTTGTGTAGTAGGATGGCTTATGTGAGACATCTTAAAGAACTCACAAGAATGTTCTTTACAGGATAGTCAGTACTGGGTGTCTGCCAAACGGAGTACATCAAAAATCAAGAGGGAATTATTATACTAGTTAAATAAAGAAAAGTTCTCTCTTCCCTCTTCTCTTTTGCCATTTCCCTCAACCCTGTAGGATGCAGAAATATAACTAAGTACTTTCTGAATATTAGACTAAACTGGATTGGACTATTAATCACCTCAAAAGATCTAGAAAGCTATAGAGTCTGTGGCAGGTGTTACTAAAGGTCATAAAAATATTTCACAGAAAACATTTGATAAACAAATCAATTAAGTAATGTTTCATATTGATACTACAAGTTCATATTATTCAATAAATCAGTTACATAATGTTTCCATAGCCCTCCATTGTTGACATTTCTCTCTTCATACTCAATTCACCCCAGTTCTTTTGTGTGCAAACATTTTAATGACATTTTTAAGATCTATTGCTCATTCTGGAGTCTCTAGGGGACACAAATGTTTAAGTACTCATCTACTCACCACAAGGTTGACAGTTAAAAGCCACCCAGAGGATGCAGCCATAGAAAAGTAGGTGTACATAACTTGAAATCTATCAAAAAGACCACACTGATGGTCCAACAGCCTACAGGGTCTGCTGAAGACATGGCCCCCAAACTCTCTGAATTGAACTGAACAGAACTGAAACCATTCTCAAAGCCAACTCTTCAGACAAAGACTGGACTAGACTATAAGACATAAAACAGTACTGGTGAAGAGTGTGTTTCTTGGCTTACATGAGACTAACTGGGAAGTTCTTGTGCAGAGGCAAGATGAGAAGGCAAAGGGGAACAGAAGCTGACTGAATGCACCCAGGAAATACAGGGTGTAGAGGAATGTGCTGTCACAGTTTGGGGAGAGCAGCTTGAGTTGTATAGCAGTGTGTATGTAAGTTTTTGTATGATGAATTGACTTGGATTCAAACTTTCACTTACAGCACAATAAATAATAATAATTAATAATAATAAGCCACACAGAGCTGTCTTTGGAGATAGGTCTGGAAATCTGCTTCTGAAAGGTCATTGCCTTGAAAACCCTATAGAATAGTTCTACTCTGTATTCATGGGTTGTCATGAGTTGGAATTAACTCAACAGCAAGTACAATAACCCATTTTAAAGTACAGAACATAAAGTACAAAATGTGAAGATGTTTTGAATATGTATTTACATTGAGAATTTTTTTTCAATTTTACCTAAAATATAAGAATTTTTATATGAAACTTAAGCTTTAGGCAATATGAACATCCCTCAAGGTTAGAGATCCATCCAAATTGACATACAGCTCTAAGGATCACAGTTACTATGATTCTGGAAGCTATGCCACCACTCCATCATGTTTCTGTCAGCCTGTAGTACTGTGGTTGCTTATATGTTGCTGTGATACTAGAAGATTTCACACAGGTATTTCAAACACCAGCAGGATCATCCTTGGTGGATAGGTTTCATCAGAGCTCCCAGAACAAAATGGACTAGGAAGAAGGACATGACAGTCTACTTCTGAAGTAAAAAGTCAGTGAAAATCTTAAGAATAGCAGTAGAAGACTGTCTGATGTAGTGTCAGACGATGAGTTTCTCAGGTTGGAATATAACAGAGACAGAACTACCTGCTCAAAGTTAAGTCTATCTTAATTATGTGGATGAAGTAAAGCTTTGGGGAGCTTCATTTTCTCATGTGAAATGAAACTCAAAATGAGAAGAAACAGCTGAGGACATCCATTAATAATTGCAATGTAGGAAGTATGGATCTAGGAAATTTGGAAGTCATCAAAAATGAAACGGAATGCATACACATTGATATCATAGGTATTATCTACTCACTGCCGCTGAGTCAATTCTGACTTATAGCAATCATATAGGACAGAGTCCCAAGCCAAGTGCCATTGAGTCAGATCTGAACTGTCCAATAGAGTTTCCAAGAAGCTCCTAGTGGATCTGAACAGCTGACATTTTGGTTAGCAGCTAGCTGTAACACCTAACCAGTAAGCCACCAGGATTTCCCAGGCTAGGCATTAGTGAGCTGAAATGTACTGGTATCAGTCATTTTGACTGAGACAGTCACATGGTCTACTATGCCAGGAATGACAAATTGAAGAGGAATGGTGTCACATCATTGTCAGAAAAAGACCATTTCAAGATCCATCCTCAAGTACAATGCTGTCATTTGATAAGATAATATCCTATACCTACAAGGAAGGCCAGTTAATTAGACTATTGTTCAAACTGATGCATCAACCACTAAGGTCAATGATGAAGAAATTGAAGACTGTTACTACCTTCTGCAGTTTGAAACTGACCACCCATGTAATCAAGATATATTGAAAGTTACTGATGATTGTTAACATTAAAATTTGGAAACAGAAAACGATTAGTAATTGGAAAACACAACCTTGGCAATCATTATGGTTTGAATTTTGTCCTCCTAAACATGTGTGTATCAATCAGTTCGGCTGGGCCATGATTCCCACCATTGTATGATTGTCCACCATTTTGTCATTTGATGGGATTTTCCTATGCACTGGAGATTCTATCACTAATAAAATGGATTAGCAGCAGTTACACAGATGAGATACGCAAGGTTGGATAGTGTCTTAAGCCAGTCTCCGTTGAGATATGAAAAAGACAATTGAGCAGAGAAGCACAGAACTTCATACCACCAAGAAAGTAGTGTCAGGAGCAGAATGAATCCTTTGGACCTGAGGTTCCTGAGCTGATGTGTTCCCAGATCAAGACGGATGCATCACAGCTGACAGAGAGAGAAAGCTTTCCACTGGATTTAACACCTTGAATTTAGACTTGTTGCCTATTGGGCTGCGAGAGAAAAAATTGCTCTTGGTTAAAGTCATCTGCTTGTGGTATTTCTGTTATAGCAGCACTAGATAACTAAGACAATGATAGAAATAACACCAGATATCATATAATAGAATTCTGCACACCCAATAGCTTATCACAAACATCTTTTTCACCAACATAAAGAATAATTGTACACATGTAACTTGCCAGATAGAGTACACAGGAATCAAATTCACTACATTGGTGGAAAGTGAAGATGGAAAAACTCAATATTTTCAGTCAGAACAAGACTAGCATCTGACTGTGAAACAGACTGTCAGTTACTCACATTGAAGTTGAAGCTGAAGAAAATTAGAGCAAATTCAAG
The DNA here is from genome assembly GCA_028571685.1 of Heterohyrax brucei. Lineage (NCBI taxonomy): Eukaryota > Metazoa > Chordata > Mammalia > Hyracoidea > Procaviidae > Heterohyrax > Heterohyrax brucei. Next base: position 129,549,814 of record CM053142.1, read on the forward strand.
AGATACAAAGTACAACCTTGACATATCCCACCTAAATTTAGAGACCACATAAAGAACAGATTTGACACACCAAACACAAATGAATGAAGACCAGAAAAAGTGTGGAATGACACAAAGAACATTATATATAAGAGAAGCAAGAGGTTATTACAAAGACAAGAAAGAAAGACCAAAATGGGTATCAGAAGAAACTGTGAAACTTGCTGTTGAGTATGGAGTAGCTAAAGCCAAAGGAAGAAATGATGAAGTAAAACAGCTGAACAGAAGATTTCAAAGTATTATAAAGACATGTGCAAATCCCTGGAGTTAGAAAACCAAAAGGGAAGAACACACTTGGAATTTCTCAAGCTGAAGGAACTAAGGAAAAAATGCAAGCCTTGAGTTGCAATAGTGAAGGATTCTATGTGGGAAATTATAGAAAGGTGATGCAAGAAGCATCAAAAGAAAATGGAAGGAATACACAGAGTCACTGAACCAAAAAGAACTTATTCGTGTTCAGCCATTTCAGGAGGTAGCCTATAATCAATAACTGATGGTTTTGAAGGAACAGGTGAAATCTTCACTGAAGGCATTGGTGAAAAGTAAAGCTTCAGAAATTGATGAAATACTGATTGAGATGTTTCAACAAATAGGTGCAGTATTGCAAACAATCACTTGTCAATGCCAAGAAACTTGGAAGAGACATATCTGGCCAACTGACTAGAGGAGATCCATATCGGTACCCATTCCAAAGAAAAGCAGTCCAACAGAATGTGAAAATTACCAGGAAATAACCATTAATATCATACATAAGTAAAATTTTGCTGAAATATCATTCAAAAGCAGATGCAGCAGTACATCAACAGGGAACTGCCAAAAATTCAAGCTAGATTCAGAAGAGGGTTTGGAACAAGGGATATCACTGCTGATGTTAGATGGATCTCAGCTGAAAGCAGAGAAGAGCAGAACAATGTTTACCTTTCTTTTATTGACTAGGCAAAGACATTTGACTATGTGGATCATAACAAATAGTGGATAACACTGCAAAGAATGGGAATTTCAGAACACTTAATTGTGCTCATCAGAAACCTCTACTTAGACCAAAAGGCAGTTGTTATAATAGAACAAGGGAATGCTGTGTGGTTTAAAGTAAGTAAAGATGAGGTTCATAGAGGCTTGCTCCATCTGTATGTTGAACAATAATCGAATTTCATTTTACTTGGATCCACAGTAAATCCATGGAAGGAGTCAAGAATGTGACAGAACCAGCATGGTGCTGAAAGTGAAAGCACCATGGCTTCTCTCCACAGCAACAACCCAAAAAAGTAAAACAGAGACAATCCTGAAACCTAAGTGTCAAATGAAGACCTAACTCAATCGATGAACGAATGGAATAAGAAACTGAAAGAGAACAGAGAGCAAGGAGAGATGTGGAATGGAGGTTTTCTATTAACTAACGTAACACAGATTCACCATCTTGGACTTCTGTCAGAGATTGGCAGACAAGAAGTACAGGAAGCAGATCCATAGAGCTCCCACTAAGAGACAAAGCACCTAGTAACCACTGATGCACTCTTTCCTACCTCCTATCTTTCTTTCTCCTGCTTGGCCTCTGCAGATTCCCAGCAGGCTGCCATTGCTCTGCCAAGAAAGCACCAGTTCCGTGCCATTTGCATTTATCCCGTCCACATTACCCACAGTGGCTGGATCCTTCAGTATCATTTTTCTGTTGCTGTTACTTTTTCTTTTAGCTTTTTTTGGCTTCTTCCCTTTCTCACACATCCTTTTTTTCCTTTCTCTTGAACACATGGCTCTATGTAGCATTTCTGCTTCTAGAGACTGTGAAGCTCCTCCAAGTTGGGAAACCACTTTCCCAGTCTGTACCACCATGCTGGTGGGATCTCAGGGGCTGTTTTTCCCTGCCTTTTCATTTTTCTTCATTTCTTCGTTTCTCATTTCTCTCCTCTTCCCATATTTTCTTCTGTCCTGACTACATGGTGCTGTGTACCATCTCTGCCCCTTCCAGATGAGCTGTACATTGCAGTTTGTGAGCCATTTCCCCAGTCTGTGCTGCCACACTAGTGGGATCCTGGGGAACATTTCTCTCTTTTTTTCCTTTACTCCTTCTCATTTTTCTTCATTTCTCCATTTCTCATCTCTTTCTACTTTCCTTCTTTTCCTGTCTGCTACATACTCGGCACTATATGCCATATCAACCTCTTCTACACAGGCTGTGGAGTACCTAGCACTCCAAGAACCACTGCTAAGGAAGTGGACTCCCCTAGGGACTTTGTTTTTTTCTTTTCTGAATTTCATGTCTCTCTCTACCATCCTTCCCTTCTTTTCTCTAGAACATCTGGTGTCATAGACCATCTTTTCTCCTTCTAGAGGAGCTGTGCTGTACTGAGCAGCTGAGGAGCCACTTCCCTGGTCTGCGCCACCACCCCAGTAGGCAACCTCGGGTTATTATTATTTTTATTATTATTTTTACTTTCTCTCTTTTCTTTTCTTGATTTCTTGATGCCCTCTATCTTTCTTCCTTACACTTCTCCTGAACACCTGGGGTTGAGAGTCACCTCTGCTCCTTCGTGACAGTCTATACAGTATCAGTCAGCTGAGGGTCTGTTCCAGTGGGCCCCCTTAAGACATTTTTGTTTTCTGCTTTTTTTTTAATTTTTATTTTTATTTAACATAACTGAGTGAAAATGTACATTCACATATAAATTTACATGCCCCCCTATATGCAGCTTCCACTGCTCTCCCTGTCTGGTGACTGCACACTATTCCTCTCTGCTCCATACATGTCTCATCCTCCCAACAGTCTCCTTTCCCCTCCTCTCCGTCCACTCCCCTTCCTCCAGCCAGAGGTCAGCAAGATGATATCCTATAGATGTATAGAACCATAAAGTGCTTCCAATATATGTTTACTCTGCCTTGCCAAGTCCAATCCATTCCTGTCCAAAGAGTGGACCTTTGTTATAATTTATGGGAAAGGGCAGCATCAGGGCAGGGGGCCATGCTCTCAGGGGAACCCCAAAACCGCTGTACCATCAATTGAGGTCTTTTAGTGGAGATCTCATGATGCACCTCTTTTTAGTCTTGTGTTGCCAGTGAGGCTCCTCTCTGTGAGCTCCATCGCGGCTATCACTGGTGGTGGCCGGGCACCATCCGGTTCTTCCAGTCCCAAGTCGATGTAGGCACCCACTCTTGTGGGTCTCTCTGTCTTCTCGGTTGTCTTTACCGCATGCCATTTTGGCCCTCGGTGAGCATCCGTTCCTGCTGAGTTGAGACCATTTGCTGTGTCCTCGGATGGTAGCTTGGCAGCTTTTAAGACCCCAGAAGCCACTCACCAATGTGGGGTGCAGAGAGCTCTCTTAGCAAAACACTAGTTGTGCCAATTGGGCTGGAATTCGCCTAAGAGCATGGTCCCTCGCCCCCCCGCCCCAGCTACTCTATCCTTGCAGTATTGAGTTAAGATGGAAGGAGTACTCAAGTTATGCTGAAGTCCACTTAATTTTGTTCTTGTTCCTAATGTGTGCTGTCACCACTTTCTCCCAACTAGATTTCTAGTAACTACCTAAACTAAACCCTCCCCCCTCGCCCTACCTCCCACCCCTCCCTTGCAGCTGTCAAAGAGTCTTTTCTTCCATACACAAGTCTGTTTTTGAGATCTTATCGTAGAGGTCTCATACAGTATTTGTCCTTTTGTCGCTGACTACTTTCACTCAACATAAAGTCTTCGAGTTGAAACCGGGTTAGGAGATGTTTCCTGGAATCATTGTTATTCTTTATCATTGCGTAGTGCTTCATTGAGTATATGTACCACAGTTTACCTGTCCATTCTTCTGTTGTTGGGCATCTGGGTTGATTCCATCTTTTTGCTGTTGTGGACTGTGCTGCAATAAACATTCTGGTGCATGTGTCCGTTGGTGTGAAAGGCCTTGAATCTGTAGGATATATTCCAAGTAGTGGAATTACTGGGTCAAATGGTATATCTATATCCATTTTTTTAAGGAAGCGCCAGATTGCCTTCCAAAGAGGCTGGACCATTTTGCAACCCCACCAACAGTGTAGGAGGGTTCCACTTTCTCCACAGCCTCTCCAGCATTTGTTGTTTTGTGTTTTCTGGATCATGGCCAATCTTGTTGGGGTGAGATGGTATCTCATTGTTGTCTTGATTTGAATTCTTTAATAACTAAAGATCGTGAACATGTCCGCATGTTTTTTTGTCTGGCTGGATCTCCTCTTTAGTGAAGTGTCTGTCCATCTCCTTTGCCCATCGCTTAATTGGATGGTTTATCTTCTTCTTCTTGATATTTTGAAGTATCTTATAGATTATGGAGATCAGGCGTCGGTCTGACATAGAGTTGCCAAATATTTTTTCCCATTCTGTGGGTGTTCTTTTAATTCTATTAATAAAGTCTTTGGATGAGCAAAAGTGTTTGATTCTTAATAGTTCCCACTTATCTATTTTCTCTTCTGTTGATAGAGGTTTCTTTGACAGATTTTGGAGTCTGTCCTCATTGTGTATTAAAACTTCCATCGTTATTCCTACCTTTTCTTGGATGAGCTTTATCGTCTTAGGTTTGATATTTAGGTCTTTTATCCAGTTGGAGTTGGTTTTGTATAAGGTGTAAGATATGGATCTTGATTCAGTTTATTGCAGATGGATAACCAATTTTGCCAGCACCATTTGTTGAAGATACTGTTTTTACCCCAGTTTAATGTCTTAGGGCCTTTGTCGAATATCAACTGTTCACAGGCAGATGGTGTCATCTCTGGGGTCTGAATTCTGTTCCATTGATCGATCTGTCTGTTCTTGTACCAGTACCAGGCTGTTTTGACCACTGTGGCAGTGTAGTATGTTCTAAGGTCGGGTAATGAGAGGCCTCCCAGTGTGTTCTTCTTCTTTAGTAGTACCTTACTTATGTGGGGCTTCTTCCCTTTCCAAACAAAATTGGTGATTTGTTTCTCAATCTCATTAAAAAATGATGCTGGAACTTGTATTGGGATTGCATTATATAAATAAATTGCTTTCAGTAAAATAGACATTTTCACAATGTTAAGTCTTCCTATCCATGAGCAGGGTAGGTTTTTCCATTTATCTAAGTCTCTCTTAGTTTCTTGTAGTAAGGGCTTGTAGTTCTCTTTGTAAAGGTCTGTTGTTTCTCTGGTTAGATTAATTCCTAGGTACTTTATCTTCTCAGGGGCTATCGTAAATGGTATTGATTTAATAATTTCCTCCTTAACAGTCTCGTTGATAGTATAAAGGAAACCTACTGATTTACTTATGTTTATCTTGTATCCTGACACTTTGCCGAACTCTTCTATCAGTTTGAATAGCTTACTTATAGATTCCTTGGGGTTCTCTGCATATACAATCATATCATCTGCGAACAGGGAGATTTTAACTTCCTCTTTGCCGATGCAGATGCCCTTTATTTCTTCGTCTTGTTGAATTGCTCTGGCTAGAACTTCTAGCACAATGTTGAATAGGAGAGGCGAGAGTGGGCATCCTTGTCTAGTTCCTGATCTCAGGGGAAAGTCTCTCAGTCTCTCTCCATTCAGGATGATGTGGGCAATGGCTTTGTATAAATGGCCCTTACTGTGTTGAGGAATTTGCCATCTATGCCCATTTTGCTAAGAGTTTTTAGCATGAATGGGTGTTGGACTATATCAAATGCCTTTTCGGCATCAATGGACAAAATCAGGTGATCTTTGTCTTTTGTGTTATTTATGTGGTTAATCACATTAATTGTTTTCCTGATGTTGAACCAGCCTTGCATCCCTGGTATGAATCCCACTTGGTCATGATGGATTATTTTCTTGATATGTTGTTGTATTCTGTTGGCAAGAATTTTGTTGAAGATCTTTGCATCTAGGTTCATGAGTGATATCAGTCTGTAGTTCTCTGTCTTTGTTGGATCTTTCCCTGGCTTAGGTATCAGGGTTATGCTGGTTTCATAGATTGAGTTTGGGAGGACTCCATCCCTTTCTATACTGTGAAATAGTTTCAATAGTATTGGGGATAACTCTTCTCTAAATGCTTGGTAGAATTCTGCCGTGAAGCCATCTGGGCCCGGACTTTTTTTGGTTGGCAGTGTTTTGATGACCTTCTTAATCTCTTCCTTTGTGATGGGTTTATTAAGTTGTTCTGCTTCACGTTGTGATAATTTGGGTATGTAGTATGAGTCAAGGAATTGGTCCACTTCCCCTAGGTTTTCAAATTTGTGAGAGTAGAGTCTTTCATAGTATTCTGGTATGATATTTTTGATTTCTGTTGCATCTGTGGTGACAACTCCCCTCTCATTTCTAATTTGGGTTGTTTGTTTCCTTTCCTGCTTTTCCTTAGTAAGTTTAGCCAGTGGATTATCAATTTTGTTGATCTTTTCAAAAAACCAGCTTTTGGTCTTTTCAATTTTTTCAATTGTTTTTCTATTCTCTAATTCATTTAGCTCTGCTCTAATCTTTATGATCTCCTTTCTTCCGGTGCCCGAGGGGTTCCTCTGTTGTTCTCTTTCTACTTGTTCAAGCTGTAGAGTTAGTTCCTTGATTTGGTTTCTTTCTTCCTTCCAGATGTGTGCATTTATGGAGATAAACAGACCTCTGAGCACTGCTTTGGCTGTATCCCATAGGTTCTGGTAGGAAGCGTTTTCGTTCTCCTTGGAATCCATGAAGTTCTTTAATTCATCCCTGATTTCCTCTATAACCCATGCTTTTTTGAGCAAGATGTTGTTCAGTTTCCAAGAGTTCCACTTTCTATCTCTGTTTTTTTCTGCTATTCATTTCAACTTTTATGGCTTTATGATCTGAAAAGATGCTTCGCAGTAATTCAATGGTATGGATTTTGTTGAGCATTGTATTATGGCCTATCACGTGGTCAATTCTCGAGAATGTTCCATGTGCACTGGAGAAGAAGGTGTAGTTGTCTGCTGATGGGTGGAAAGTTCTGTATATATCAATGAGGTTTAGTTGGTTAATTGTGTCAATGAGGTCTTCTGTATCCTTACTGAGCTTTTTTCTAGATGATCTGTCTAGTGATGAGAGTGGAGTGTTAAAGTCTCCCACTATTATTGTGGAGTCATCTAACTCTCTTTTGAGCGTAGTGTTTTAGTCAGCTAGGCTGCTCTAACAGAAATACCACAGAGTGGATGGCTTTAACAAAGAAAGATTTATTCTTACACAGTCCGGTAGGTTGCAAGTCCTTATTCAGGGTGTCCGCTCCAGGGAAAGACTTTCCCCTTGTCGGCTCTGGAGGAAAGTCCGGTATTGCATCAGTCATTGTCCAGGGAGTATCCTAACTCAAGAACCTCTGGTCTGAAGGACGCGCTCTGCTCCCGGTGCTGCTTGCTTGATGGTAGCGAGGTTCTCAAATTTTCCTTGGTTCTTTTTCCTTTTATTCCTTGCAAGCTAAAAGCATTAAGGGTGGGGCAAGCCATACTCCAGGGAAACTTCCCCCATAGCAGGAATTCACAGCCGCACCCTAATCCTTTAACATACAGGTTAGCAAAACCACACAATGGAGGACAGTCCCAAGATACTGGGACTGTATCTATACATATCCTAGCCACGTGGCTGCACACACTTTTGGGGGGACACAATTCAAACCATGACACGTAGTCAGTGTTTCTTCGACATATTTAGGTGCTCTGACATTAGGTGCATAAATATTTAATATAGTTAAGTCTTGCTTGTGTACTGAACCTTTCAGCAATAAATAGTGTCCGTCTTTGTCCACGATGGTGGATTTGACATTAAAATTGATTTTGTCTGAGATTAGAATTGCCACCCTTGCTCTTCTTTGTTCATTGTTAGCTTGATATATATTCTTCCATCCTTTAATTTTCAGTTTGTTCCTGTCTTTAGGTCTCAAGTGAGTTTCTTGTAGACAACATATGGATGGGTCGTGTCTTTTGATCCAAGATGACACTCAGTGTCTCTTTACTGGAGCATTCAGTCCATTCACATTCAATGTAATTATTGATAGGTATGTGTTCACTGCTGCCATTGTGATGTTTATTTTTATGTTGGTGTTTTCTCTGTTGTTCTTATTAGTCTGTTCTGGGACACTCTTTTTTGTGAGTTGATTTTTCACCTTTTTCAGAGCTGGTTTTATAGTTGCTGAGACTCGTGTGTTAGATTTCTTGAAATGGTATGATATATCTTTGTTGTGCTTTACAGCTGCCCCTATGAACCCCCTTAATAAACTATTTATAAACCCAATTTTAATTACTAGCAGTCTTATCATCTTCTTCTCCATCTGGAAGGACTATAATGACTGTAGTACATCCCTCTTTTATTATGATGACACCATAGTTTTCATGATGATCACTGGATTGCTTCTTTCCAAATCAAAGCTGTGATTTACTTTGGAGCCTTCCCTAAATGAGTATTGAGTAGTGTGTCGTTCTAGAATATAAAGGTAGTGGTTTTATTCTTCTAAGCCAAAGCCAAGAACTTCTTTCAGTATTTCTTGTAGTTTGGGTTTGGTTTTTACAAAGTCTCTGAGTTTCTGTTTATCTGGGAATGTCTTAATTTCATTTTCATATTTGAAAGATAGTTTTGCAGGACATATAATTCTTGGTTGGAAGTTCTTCTCCTTCAAGACTTTGAATGTGTCGTTCCACTGTCTCCGTGCCAGCATGGTTTCTGCTGAGTAATCTGACGAGAGCCTACAGGGTTTCCCTCTGAATGAAGGCTTTGCCTTGAGTCTTGCTTCCTTTAAGAGTTGCTGCTTATGTTTCATTTTGTTAAGCTTGATTATAATTATGTCTTGGAGTCTTTCTTTTGAGATCTATATTGGGTGGCATACGATATATATCTGAGATGTCTATATTCTCTTCCTCCATGATTTCTGGGAAGTTTTCTTTCAGCAGCTCAGCAACAATACTCTCTGTGTTCTCAGATGTCTCACTCTGTTCAGGGACTCCAAGTAATCGAAGGTTGTTCCTCTTAATAGAGTCCCACATGCTTCTTAATGTTTCTTCATTTTTCTTGTTTCTTTTTTCTGATTTCTGCTCATAGACGCTGGCATCAGTAGCTCTGTCTTCCAAGTCAGAAATTCTTTTTTCCATTTGTTCCATTCTGTTTTCTTGGCTCTGCATGGAAGTTTCTATGTCTTTGATTTTCTTCTTGATCTGTTGGATTTCAGAGTACTGGTGTTGCATCAGATCGAACAACTTGCTTAATTTTTCATTATGTTCTGCTGCATTTTGTATAAGGTCTAGAAGGGCTCTGTATATAATCAGTTTGTATTCACTTCCTGATACTTTCATAAAAGTTTCTTCATCTGGAAAACTCCTTGGTTGCTTTGTTTGGGAGCCTTCTGAAGCCATGAGTGATTGCTTGTATGCCACAATTGTCTGTTGCTTTTTGGGTCCCATGTGAGTATACAGAGGCTGGAAGAGGCACTGTGAGGATGGACTGCAAGTGTTTCTCTAGGCTGTCTTCAAATGTAAAGCAAAAGGTATCTGACCGGTTCACAAGTCAGTTAAGTTTTCAGGTGTAGAGGTCCCTCTTCTCATCTGACAAAGTAAGCGCCACTATATCCAACCCCAGATGATAACAAACTAGTTCAGAATACAGCAATGCTACTGCCCTGGTGGCCTCTGCTGACAGGGCCTAGCCTTATCCAACAGTGCTTCGAGTACTGGTTTTGTTGTAGAAAAGAGCTCTCCTGTGGGCAGGCTTTGGCTCCCAAGCTAAGAATTAGGTCCAACTGCGGCCACTGTATCCAAGATGGCGTCCTCCATACAGGCAGCAGACAGAGGGGCTAAAGGTTCCGAGAGGCAGTGATTCCTCTGCTTCTGTTGCAAGGCCCCCAACGTAGGCAGCACTGTGCAAAATCACTGCTTTTCTGATGGAGAAGCACTGTTCCGTTTGCAGGCGCTGGCTCCCAGGCTAAGAACGAGGTCCCGCGAAAATCTCGGTACCAACATGGTGTCCCGCACCCTGACCGCAGAGCTCCGCACAAACCCCACTGAGGCTGCTACAATACGAAAGGCTCAAAATGGCTAGATTAACAGAGTTCCGAGCCTGGCTCCCAGAATATGGGAATTTCTCCTGCCTATCCCCCCAGCAGTGCGTCTGAGTCCAGCCGCCAGGCAAGGCCCAGCTCCGCCCGCCAGCTGAGACAGAGGAAAAAAAAGTCAAACTGGTGCATTTACCTTCCATCCGTGAGAGCTGGGGCTAGCCAGGTGCGGGAGTCAGCGAAAGAGAGGAGGTTTTCCGCTGAGTGGTATGAAGTCCCAATTAACAGCTCTGTGCTGTGTCCTGAGGCTGATTAGGTGATCAGAAGGCTCTGTTTGACTGTCTTGGTTTCCAGAGGGATATAAGGAGACGTGTGCTTAGTCAGCCATCTTGACTCCACCCCTGTTTTCTTCTTTATGGTCTTTTTTTCTCAGTTTCTTGTCTCTTTCTACGTTCTGTTCTTATATTTTTGAACACCTGGTGCCATGTGCCATTTTTGCTCCTTCTTGATGGGCTGTGCAGTGGCATTTAGTTGGAATCCACTTCTGGTGTGCTCCCTTAGGGCATTTTTCTTTTGTGTCTTTTTTTTTCTCAGTTTCTTGTTTGTTTATACTATCCTTCTTAACACCTGACACTGAGTTCCATGTCCACTCCTTCTGAAGGCGCTGAGCAGTGTTGCTCAGCTGGAACCCACTTCTGATGGGTGCACTTGGGGCATTTTTTCCCCCTTTGTTGCCACTTTCTTCTCCTTTTTATGCCCCTCAGTTTCTTGTTTCTCTTTTTTACCTCTCTTCCATTCTTTCTTCCCAACCACCTGGCATCTTCTTTTTTCCTCTGTCGGTTTCCTGTTTTCTCTAGATCCTTTTATTTCCCTTTTCCTGATCTAGCCATGTCTGCCTTTCCTTCTCTTTTAAAAAAAGAAAAAAAATCAACAGCACTGTTTTTTTTTTTTTTATTTTCTCTCTCCCTTCCTTTCCTTTCTCTTGCCCCTCTAGCTGCATGTGCTGTACCTATTGCTTATTGAGGAACTTAGCCTCTCTGCTTAGCTAGAAAGCAACCAGAGCATGGCTTCCCTGGGTGTGTACCACTACAATAACAAGATACTTCAGCATTTTTTGGGAGGGCTCCTGTTTCTCTCTTCTCTTTCCCACCTTTCTCATAACCATTTAGCTCCACACATCAAAATTCCCCCCTCCCTCCTGTCTAACTGCACTGTGCACTGAATGTCAAACTCCCAACAGCACACACATGGTCTACAAGAACCAGCCCTACAATGACTCCTGGTCCAACCCTGTTAGTCCTAGCACATACCACAAACAACCCCTCTCATTCCCTCTCCTTCTGCTGGACCTTTTCCGCTGCACCATAGTTCTAACCATTAACCAAATTTAGCTCTGACCATTAGACAAATCAGCCAGATGTATTCTTCCCACAAATAAGCAAGTAACACCTGCTTAAACACAAGCAAATGAAACAAAAAGCAGGATGAAAGCAAAAAATATAAAATCAATAAAATAAACCAATCACTACTAAATATCTCAAAGACAACAAAACATACAAAAAAAAAAAAGGATGGTTACAGTAAGCCTCCAAAATAAAAAGCAGACAGAAATGAAGAAAAAATAGACAAAATTATGGAAAAGACAGACAAAACACTGGAAAAATTCAAGAAAATAGTACAGGAACAAAGTGTCAAAACAAATTCACCACTACAAATCAGACAAAAACAGAAGTTAGAAATCCAAAAAATAAACAACAAAATTTCAGAATCAGTGTCATAAAAGGTCCGAAGAAAAGGTTTGAAACAATAGACAATAGGGTCAACAGAATTGAAGATGAATACTTGGATGCAACTGAGGAAAAAAATCAGAAAAGACAATGAAGGAAAATGAAGAAGCACTGAGAATGAGATAGATTCAAAAACAAAAATCTGCAAGCAATTAGAGTTCTAGAATGGGGGATAAAGCGGAAAACATAGAGAGGTCAAACAAAAGCAAGAACAACAGGAACAAAGAAAATGCCAGCACCACACACACACACACACACACACACACACAGAGAGAGAGAGAGAGAGAGAGAGAGAGAGAGAGAGAGAGAGAGAGAGAGAGAGAGAGAGGAAACTTTCCTAAAATCATGGACGATGAAAAAGTGACCATCCAAGAAGCTCAACAAACCCCATATAGGACACAGTCCAAAGGAAAATCACCAATTCATATCATAATCACAATCACTAAAACCAAAGACAAATAAAGAATCCTGAGAGCAGCTCAAGGAAAGCAAAAAGTAACATACAGACGGTAAATAACATGACTAAACTCTGATTACTTCGCAGAAACTAAGCAAGCAAGATAGCAATGAGATGAACTTGAAAGAAAACAATTGTCAACCAAGAATACTTTAGTTTGTAAAACTGATAATCAGATATTATGATGAAAACAGGACATTTCCAGAAAAACAGAAATGAAAGGAATATGTAAAAACTAAACAAAACTTACAAGAATTATTAAAGGAAATCCTTTAGTTTGAGAATAAACACTATCAGACAACAGCCTGAATCTAGGATGTAAGATCAAAGTAACTAGGTACTAAGTGAGGAAATGAACTCTCAGGGAAGAGAAAGGTTAATCTGTAAATGAAAACAATGTCAGAACAATAAAAGAAGGAATATATTGTGTAGGCATAATAAAGAGAAAGGCAAACAGATACTAAGCAATAAGACTGCTTTAAACTCAGGAAGATAAAGGTAAATTTGAAAGCAACCTCAAAGAAAGTTAACAACCTTACCCATAAAAATAAGTAAGAAAAACACAAAGTCTCAGTAATGCAAAATCTACAAAAAGAAAAAAATATTTGCACAAACAAAAGGGACTCAGCACAGGAGAATAATAAGAACAAACAAATGTCAGCATCACACACAAAGTCACTACAAAATGACAGCAATAAACTCCCACCTATCAATAAATAAATGGCCTAAATGCACTCATAAGGAGAAAGAGGGTGACAGAATGAACTAAAAAAAAAGCAGTATCCATCAATAAGCTGTCTATAAGTGACACATCTTAGAAACAAAGATGTAAATTTATTAAAAATCATAGGACATAAAATATTGAGCAACTACCAAAAAAGAGCAGGAGTTACAATAGTAATCTCAGACAAAAGACTTTAAAACAAATCTATCATAAAAAGCAAAGAAGGGCATTATATAGTGATTAAAGAGACAATCTATCATGAAGACATAACCAAAATAAATATCTTCACACCCAGTGACAGGGCTCCAAAATACACAAAACAAACTCTAACAGTACTGAAAACAGTAGCTGACAGATCACAACAATAGTAGGAGACTTCAAAACATCACTCTCGGTAAAGGACAGAACATCCAGAAATAAACTCAACAAAGGTATACAAGATCTAAAGGACACAATCAGCCAACTTGACCTCATTGACATATACAGGACTTCCCACCCAAGAGCTGCAGTGTACACAGAACATTTTCTAGACTAGAATATCTCTTTGGCCAGGAAGCAACCCTTGAAACACTGAGATAATAAAATATCTTTTCTGATCATAAAGCCATCAAAGTAGCACTTGGCAAAAGGAAGCAAGGGGGAAAGAAATCAATTACATGGAAGCTGAATGACATGCTACTTGAAAACCACCGGGTAATAGAAATCAAAAATGAAATTTAAAACATTCCTAGAATCACACAAGAATGAAAAGATATACCCAAACCTTTGGGAAATGGCAAAAGCAGTGCTCAGAGGTCAATTTATAACAATCAATGCACACATCTAAAAAGAAGAAAGGGATATATTCAAAATATTAGGTACACAACTTGAACAGAGAACAACAAAAGAAGCCCACAGCTACCCGAAGAAAGAAAACTAAAAGAAATTAAGAAAACTAAAAGTTCATTCTTTGAAAGGATCAACAAAATTGACAAACGGTTGGCCAAACTGACAAAAAGAAAAACAGAAGAGGACACAAATAACCCAACTAAGAAATGAAAAGGGAGACTCTGTGACTTACCCAACTGAAGCAAAAAGGTACATAACAGAATCGTATGCAAAACTATACTTCACCAAACTTCAAAATCTAGAGGAAATGGACACGTTTTTAGAAAAACACTACCTATGCAAACTAATACAAACTGAAACTGAAAATTTAAACAGATCCATAACAAGAGAAGATATTGAAAAGGTATTAAAATGTTAAGGAAAATATCTTGTCCATCTTTCTATCCCCAGTATAGCTCCTGGCACAGTGTAGGCACTCAATAAATGTTTGTGAACATTCATAGTGTTACTATTTTACTGATTAATGCTGGAAAGACCTGTCAAGAGCTTCAAGAACTCCATTTTTTGGCTATCTCAAACTTCTAATCAGCACTCTCTATTGGGACCATAGAATGGGAAGAAAACTCATAGTCTTACCTAGACACTAAATTCCTTTTGAAGCTAAGAGGAGCATTAAATGACACTTAAACAAAGCATTTATCCTCTATGTTTAGCAATATGCTACCTTAGAAACTCTGGTGGTGTAATAGGTAAGTGCTACATCTGTTAAACAAAGGGTCAGAGGTTCAAATCCACCAGGTGCTCCTTGGAAACTCTACAGAGCAGTTCTATCCTATAAGGTTGCTATGAGTCAGAATTGATGGCACTGGGTTTTATCTTAGCCATGTAGTGCTGCCATACAGAAATACCACAAGTGGATGGCTTTAACACAGATTTTTTTTTTTTTTTTTCCCCGTCAGAAAAGTGGGCTAAAAGTCCAAATTCAGGGCATTAGCTTCAGGGTAAATCTTTCTCTGTCGGCTCTGGAGAAAAGTCTTTGTCGTCAATCTTTCTGTGGACTGGGAGTTTCTGGGGCATGGGAATGCTGAGTCTATAGGATATGCTGTGTTCCAGGCACTGCTTCCTTCCAGATGGTAGGAGGTCCCTAATTCTATGCTTGTTGCCTTTCCTTTATATAACAAGGAATTGCCTCAAGGCACAATACAGTCTTATGGTTTCAGCTGCCTCTCTAACACAACCACCACTCACCTTCTCTCATTAAAATCATAGAGGCAGGATTTACAACATTAAGGAACATCACACATCACTGGGAATCATAGTTAGCCTACTTGCTACACACATTACTTTTCAAAATACAATTCAATTAATGACATACACTATATTCATTGATACACAAACCAAGTCTTTTAGTAGTTGAGGGTACAAAATAAAGTATTACTGAGTGTGTATTATGAATTTGTTGCTGTTGAAGTGTTCTATTCAGTCAATTTCAACTCAATGACTTTGTAGAGTATAACTAACTGACTCACAGGTTTTCTCAGCCTGTAATTCTTATAGGAACAGACTGCCACACCTTTCTCTCTTGGAGCAGCTGGCAGGTTTGAACTGTGAAGTTTGTGGTTAGTAGTCAAGCACTTAACAGTTGTGCCATCAAGGCTCCTTATTTCCAATGTGGCACTAGTTAAGCAGTTGAAACACTAACATCTACCAGTTCTTTGTATTGTGGTGACTTCTGTGTTTCTATGATGCAGAAAGTCATGCCATTAGTATTTCAAATACCAGCAGGGTCACCCATGCTGAGCAGGTTTCAGCAGAACTCCCAAACTAAGACAGACTAGAAAAATGGGCTGATCTGCCTCCAAAAATTAGCTAATGAAAAGCTTACAAATCACAACAGAACATTGTCTGACTGCCTTGTTTTGGATACATCATCAAGAATGATTGACTGTTAAAGAGACATCATGTTTGGTGAAGGGAAGTGTCAATGAAGGCTTAAAAGTTTCTCAGTGAGATGAAATGGCATAGTATGTATCATGACACATTTGAACATGCTGACAGTTGTGAGGATAACGGAGGATCTGGCAACATTTCCTTGTGATCCATATAAGGTCACTGTGAGTTGGAGTCAGCAGCGAACAACAACAGCATACTTGAGTGAAGCATGTTTTAAAGACGATACACTCACGGAATTTATACTCTAGTTGGAGGCTAATATACCAACTCTATGATTGGTTCAAAACTCTAAAAACAGGCAATCTACACTCATGACTTCAAATCAGGAAAAGCATTCTAGTATAGTTGTTTGGAATGTGGACTCTGACACAACATTGCTTGGATTTGAATCCTGACTGTAAAGTGTTGTGACTTTTAGCAAGTTATTGAGTGTTTTTGCATTTCTTTCACTCAAAATGTTGACAATACCAATCTCATAGGCATTTAAAAGGATTAAATGAGTGAATACAGTGCTGGTCCATAAACAATTGCTTGTTACTATTAGGTCTTTGATGGACTCAAAAATACATTGGTGGGAGTAATTCCTGTGTTAGAACAGGAGAAGAAATGTCAAAAAGGTTAGAGACAGATAAAAGAGGTCACTGATTGCCACAATATTTGGCCTTTAGTCTGTAGTACAGAGTCAATGAATGTCTTAAATAGGTACTATAAAAACAATGTTTTAGACAACTCTATACACCAGGTGCTCACTGGAAACTCTATGGGACAGTTCTGCTCAGAAGGAATTGGCAATGAGTTTTGTTTTGTGTTTGTTAATACCAGCTGTATAGAATGGTTTGGGAGTAGGGACAATAAAAAACAGAAAATAAAACAAACGAAACCTATTATCATGAAATTGATTCCAACTCATAGTGACCCTACAGGACAGAGTAGAACTGCCTCACAGTGTTTCCAAGGAGTGCCTGGTGGATTCTAACCACCAGCCTTTTTTGTGTGTGTGTGATTAAGTGAAAGTATACAATCCAATTGGAAGTATACAATCCAATTTTGTACGCCCGCCTATCTGCAGCTCCATCTGCTTTCCTCACCCAGTGGCACAGTCTTCCTTTACACTCTGTATTTCTGGTATCCTCTTAATCAGCACCTGTCCCCTCCTCTCCACCCTTTTCTCTCCCATCTAGAAAGAAACCAGTAGAACAGCCTCCTATGAATGTACAGAACCATAAAGTACACACACCATATTGTCATACTGTGTCCTCAAGTCCAGACCATTCACGTCTGAAGTGTTGATCTCAGTACTGGTTTTAGGTCAGGGCCAGCAGCAATTCTGGGGCTACGTTCCAGAGAACCCTCCAGGCTGTCAGACCATCAATCCTGGTCTTTCACTAGAGTTCTTGAGCTGCACCTCTCTTTTTGTCATGTGGCTTCAGGGACTGTACACTGTGTGTCCTATCCCAGCTGCCTTCGGTAGTGGCTGGGCACCATCTGGTTCTTCTGGTTTTATGTTGATACAGTCTTCCATTCATATGGGTCCTTCTGTCTCCTGGGTTCTTTTTTCCTCGTGTCTTTGTTGTTCTCAGTCATCATCTGTTACAGATGAGTTGGGACCATTTGGTGTACCTCAGATGGCAGCTTTCTAGCTTTTAAGAACCCAGACCCCAATCATCAATATGCTGTACAGAAGAGTCTCTTAGCAAAAGACTAGTTGTGCCAATTGACCTCACTGTCCCCTGAAAACATGGTCCCCAGGCCCCTGTCCCTGCTACTCTATCCTCTGAAATATTGGGTTGAGTTTAGAAAACCTTTCAGTTTATCATGCAGTGCAATTATGTTATCTGCTCTCTACTGTGTACTGTCACTTCTCTCACCTAAGCAAATTCCTATCTGCTATCTAACCTAGGATCAACCCTCTGCCTCCTTCTCCACCCTTGAATGATTTTGCCGCCAAAAGAGTCTTTTCTTCAGTACATAAGTCTATTTTTAAGTGTTTATAGCAAAGGTCTCATACTTGTCCTTTTGCAGCTGATTTCACTCAGCATATCTTCGAGTTGAAACCGGGTTATGAGATGCTTCCTAAAATCATCACTGTTCTTTTCATTGCATAGTTTTTCGTTGAGTATATGTATCATGGTTTGTTTGTCCATTCATCTGCTGATGGGCAGTTAGGTTGATTCCATCTCTTTGCTATTGTGAACTGTGCTGCAATAAACATTCATGTGCAAGTATTTGTGTGTGTGATGATCTTTATTTCTGTAAGATATAGTCCAAGCAATGGGATACTGGATCACATGGTATTTCTCTTTGTAGCTTTTTAAAGAAAACCCTGGTGGTGTAGTGGTTAAGTGTTGCATCTGCTAACCAAAAGGTGGCATTGCAAACCCACCAGGTGCCCCTTCAAAACTCTATGGGCCAGTTCTAATCTGATCTACAGGGTTGCTGAAACAGAATCAACTCAACAAGCAGTTTCAGCTTTTTAAGCACCAAATTGCTTTCCACAGAGGTTGTACCATTTTTGCATTCCCACCAGCAGTGTAGGAGAGGTCCAATCTTTCCCTGTTTTGTATTTTTTGGATGATTGCCAACTTTGTTGGGGTGAAATGGTATTTCATTGTAGTTTTGATTTGAATTTCTCCAATAGCTAATGATCGTGAGCATTTCCTCATTCATCTTTTGGTTGCCTGGATGTCTTTGGTGATGTACCTGTCCATCTCCTCTGCCCATTGCTCAGCTGGGTTATTTACCCTTTTCTTGTTGACATTTTGCAGTACTTTGTAGATTATGGAAAACAGACATCGATTCGACATACAGTTGCCAAATATTTTTTCCCATTCTGTAGGTAGTCTTTTAACTCTCTTTATAAAGTCTTTGGATGAGCATAATTGTTTGATTTTTACTAGTTTCCATTTATTATCTATTTTTCTTCTGTTGTTCATGCATTGTTGGTCAGATTTTGTAGTCTGTCTAAGCCGTCTATTGTAACTTCCATTGTTAACCCTATTGTTTCTTGCTTGATCTTTATTGTTTTTAGGTTCGAAAGTTAGTTTTCATGTAAGGTATGAGATATGGGTACCGACCATTTTTTAAAAAATATTTTACTGTGCATTAAGTAAAAGTTTACAATCCAAATCACTTCGCCATATAAACCCCCGAACACACACCACTGTGCTACTACTCTAACTGCTCTAGCCTCACATGTATCTTTAAGCCAAGAAGCATATTTGTCACCAGCATCATTCTGTGGCTTACAGTCCACTTCAGTCTTTGTCCCAGTAGCTGGCTTCAGTACTGGTTTCAGCTCTGACTCATGGCCTTTTGATTAGCAGTGGTGGCATCTACCCACTATGCCATCAGGGTTTCTGAAAACATAACAGCTGACTTTCATTAGATGCTTTCCTGAACATTTGTAAGTGTGCATGAAATATTAGCTACAGATATTATTTTTATATTCCGGGCAATCTCCAAAGCTCTTTATAGGAAATACTTTATTGAACTCTTAAAACAACCTCTGATGATCATTGTCCTACCCATTAACAAACGGAGGCTCAGTGATTAGATTGCCTTAAGATAGCCAGTAAGTGGCAAAAACGATTTATATTCAAATTATGATAAATGAAAGTATTTACACACACAAAGACAAATCATGATTGGATATTTGATTGGATACAAGTTTAACAAAAGGGTTACCCTACCACCAAATAACTGAGATTCCAAGTGTTGGGGTCCACAAGAAGAAAAAAATGACCTTCTAGGTTGTGCATATTACACCTACGTATAACTTGTGTAAAGGCTGTTCAGAGCCAAGAGAGTTGCGGCTGCAGTGCGTACCTTAACATTTGACGAAAGAGGCCGACTTGGGTAAAATAAGGGAAGCGATGCGGCATTCCAACCCACCAAACCCAGTGCTGTTGAGTCAATTCTGACTCACAGGAATCCTATAGGTCAGAGTAGAACTGCCCCAAAAAGTTTCCAAGGAGAACCTTGAGGATCTGAACTGCCAACCTTTTGGCTAACCACTGTGCCACTAAGGTTTGATGGAACAATAAAATACACAACTGCGGGGCTATCCAACCCACAGAAGTTGACTACAGATGATGATCTTTTAGCTCTTCTAAAACAGTAGCCCCTGAATACAATCATTTGCAATTGACTCATGAGTCTTCTATGGTCCCGCTTGCCTTAGAAAGCAGGCTCTATGGAATGAAGGGATGAGCCTGCATCACTCACGTGGTTACAGCTAGAAGTTGCTACTAGGCCTCTGCCAAGAAACCTAGACTTCATGGATCTGCAATGCGCCTGTCCAAACCGCAGCAGTTTAGCTCTGCAAACATGCCTCAGCAACAAAACGTTCATTACAGGAAATCGAAATCCGCAGCAGAAATGGACTACGCATTCATTAATTCAAAGGTTTTATCCAGCCCCGCTTCCTTTCGTTAGCCTGCAAATCCCAACATTCACTTCTCCCGCGGGATCCAACAAGGAAGCTACAAGTTCCTGCAGCCAATCACATGCTGACTCAGTGTAACTCTCCTACAGAATTCTGGGGTTTGTGGTTTTCACGTGGCACCACTGCACCACGGTCGTTAAAACAATGTAGGCCACGCGTCGGATTCAAAAGGAGAGCTTCTTCTAAGAATTCAGCTGTTGGTCGCAATTTAACCCCTTAGTTAGCATTACCCCAAGGCCTTTTATTAATTAATAAACTTGAAACATTCTCTTAATGCTGTAAAGAAAATACTCTCCAGTGTTTTCAGATTAGCAGCCACTCGTCCCACTCGCATCCCGTCCTTTAACCGTCGCCAGGTAATCTCGCGATAACAGCTCCTTTTGGGCGTTGTCATGGCTCCTGAAAGGCCATTCACGCGAAGACTGACACGGACAGCAGCCAACAGGACTGCTCTTCAACTAGCGACTCCTAAGCGTGCGTGGGGGGGGGTGGATCTTGTGTGAACCTTGACCTGGGCTCTCAGCAGCGTCCCGCGCCTGCTGCCCCCACCCGCGTAGTGAGGGAGGCGGGTTTTGGCCACTTGCCCTAAGGAGGGAATGCGGAGAGAGTGGTAGCGAGACGCGTCTGATTGGAAGTGCCTGGCTTGTCGGTGAGGCCCTGCTGTACTGCTCCACCGCCCATGAGCTCGTTCGCCCGCGAGCAGCGCCGTCGTTAGGCCGGCACCTGAGCCTTTGCTCCCTCGGGAAAGGCCCTCGCCGTTCCGGGGAGGGGGCAGCCTGTTCAGGCGCCTCCCCAGTAAGCGTCGGCGTCGCGCTGCGATCTTGGAAGCGGGAGCCGCCGCCAGCGAGAGGAGGAGCCCTAGTAGCAGCGGCGGCGGCGGACAGCAGCACCAGCAGCGCCAGCGGGCGGGATCGCGGCCGTCAACATGGCGAGCGCCTCGTACCACATTTCCAATTTGCTGGAGAAAATGACATCCAGCGATAAGGACTTCAGGTGAGGCTAAGATCTTTCTCCAAGCCTGCTTCTGGGCCCCCCCCACTCCTCCCTTGCGGCCCCGGCCCTCTTTCGAGGCTGTGCCCCACCCCTTCGGCGGTAGCCGGTTTCCAGGCGTTCCCGAGGTCTGCTGCCCGCCTCACTGCTGGATCCCATCGGGCCCGCGTGCACCCCCACCTTCCCATCTCCCCGTTCTTTTCTCTAGGCCGTTGCCCGCCGCCGGCCCTGGGCCCTTCTTTCTACATCCCCAAACGGCCCCACCGTGTTCCCTGCCTCTGCGACGTGATCCCTGCGGCCCAGGTAGCACGAAGGGGCGAAAACCACTTCCCTGGTGGGGCAGGGGTTGCTCGAGGCCTGGAGAGCGGACGGCGGGGCCTACCCGCCGGCCCGCCCGGGGCGCTAGGCCTCCTGGCTCGCCGCGCTCGAGCCCGCTGCCCACTCGGGGACCCATCAGCCGCCTTCTTCTCCCGAACTGTGAGTGGGCCTGGCGGGATTCGGCTTGAATGATTTAACTTTTCTGGAGGTTTTCACGGGTTGGGTTCTATCCTATCTCTTTGTATTATTCTTCGGAGGGAAGGAGGGGGAGGGGGAGGCAGGATGGAGGAAACTTGACTCCTGCGGTTTTCCCGCCAGCATCTCTGTCAGCTTCGTTTGTCAGGTTAAACCCAAGCAGGAACTTAGGTTTTCAGTGTCGTGTCCTTGTATCCAAAATTACTGCCAGAGGAGTGAGCATCTTCCGAACGTGAAACGGAGAAGTAAACCGAACATATGTTTTTATTGAAAGAAGGGGTTTTCTAACATGGGACTGGTGGTTATGAAGATGTCTGGTAGACATTCTGTTCCAGGGGATTTGCAAACTCCTGTTTCCACCTTCCTGGTGAAACGTGTGCATTGAAGAGTTACGTTTCCCGGTTGCCTCGGTTTCTTTCTTGCGCTGCAGTTATTGTTGCATTCCTTCTCACCGCCTGTCTCACAGATACGTCCACAATCTGAAAAAGCTTTCATTGATAAATTAAGTTACTGTGGTGGTCCTAACTCGTGCGCGTTTTACAAGAAAGCATAGTCTCCAGTTGAAATTGTGACTGAAAAGCTTACTTTTTTCTGTGACCTGTACACCTGAAACATGTGAAACCGTATCAACCAAGAAGTTTTCCAGTTTACTAATAGAGAACCATTAGTAGAAGTAATGATTGTGTTTATCGTTTAATTGATACAGTAGTGTGTTAAAATGGCCAGGAAGATAGAATTTGCTTCTGTGACTTTAGATAATATTTTTTCAAAAGTTTTGCAGTTTGTGGAATTTTTAAGTTGGATTTGAAACTTTTGAAATGCACATTTCAGTGTTGTGACTTTGGACGTGAGGTTTTTTTTGCATATTTTGGAATTTTAGATTTGTGTAGTTCTAGGGGCAAGATTAAATTAATGGGAGAAATAAAAGTTTTAAAAGCCTTAAAATGCTGTTTGATTCTCTTCAAAGCTTTGCTTGCTTTCAATTTATTAATCCTTAAAATTTGCTGTAAACATTTGAATATAACTAATTTACAGAAGGTTTGTGGTGTGATTTTATTTTTCCTGTCAGCTTGGTTTATCCTGTATCTATGTGTCGGAATTGACTCGAAGGCAATGCGTTTTTTGGTATGAGTACTAAATTTCATTCTGATTGTGTTCACTTTCATTCTGAAAATAGCCCTTTTCCTATCATGGTACAGTTGTATTAAAATATTCAGAGTTATGTCTAGGTAATGTGTTTAGAAGGAAGGCATGTAAAGTGATGACATTACCTGTGTGATTATTGACTGACATGTCCTTAAACTATTTTTAAACTTCTTGTAAAGGAAAAATGCATATTTTTATTTTGTAAACTGTAAGTGCTAAATACTGTTACTCCGATGATGAGCTGTAGTCAGTGATGAACTTCCTAAGGGTATCTTCCAACTTTAGTTGAAAAGTATCAAAACATTGCATGATTAGTTATTCCCATAAAATTTAAAATTGTTATGTGTATTTCTGAGAATGGTGAATGTGATAGAAAATATATTTAGAAACAGTAGAAGGCTTCTAGTAATTTGGCATCCTTAAGAAACTTTCACAAACAGTGTTTTAAAGATGAATTTGTAATACACTGTAGCCATCCACTTAACAAACTGGTCTTCAGGAATGAAGTGCAATGTTCATTAAATCATAGACACTTAAAGATTTTAAGTTTTATTTGTTTAAGAGTGAATAAAGTGCTTAATGCCAGAAGGAGCTTGATGACAAGGGTTGATTACTATTACAGAGTACCTAACATGTATGTGCATCATGCGTGTGCTGTGTGCTAACTGAAACTTTGAAGGTTAGAATCCACCCACAGGTGCCTGGGGAAAAAGTCCTGGAGATCTGCTTCTGAAAACTCAGCCATTGAAAACTCTGTGGAATACAGTTCTGCACTGACTCACCTGGGTCACCGTGCATTGAGATTGACTCCTCAGCAGCTAATTAACATGTGCAAAACGAGAGGAGTGGAAGGAAAAGCTGCCGAAAGAAAGAAAAAAGTTTATACTTTCGTTGTAGTAGAGTGGTAGAATCCAAAGAGAATGAGACCTACTAATCACAAGGTCTGAACTGGAGTCATACATCATTCTTAGTTGTAAACTGTGAGATTGTGGGCAGATTACTTGTTTGGGGATTATGTTTGTACTTTTTAAAGGCTTATACAAAAGATTTCATATCCCTAAAATTTCATGTGTCCAGATAGTTACATAGTCGCTTAATGCAGAGTAGGTAAAGAAATAATTGTAAAGTTAAAACATTTTTTTAGTATTTTGAGAAAGGAATGCTGTTATAGGATTTTAAGTCATTGAGTTAGTTTATTGAAGAAAGTTAATGTCTCATTTCTTTTGGGTTTTAATGTTCTTTATTCTCCAAATGTGGGATATTAAGAGTTTAGGAAGAATGAAGCTACAGTAGGATGAAAAATGTCAAGAATAGCAACTCTTCGGTCTGACAATTAAACTTGCCACCGTGCGCTTTTGTTGGCACCCCTGCACAAACAACTTAGTAAGGTTTCATAACCTTTCATCTGTGTTCGTGTTGACATGTGGCAGCATCTTGCTGAGTGGTGTTTATTATTGTTGTGTGTTTTTGTGTGCCCGTGTAACAATGTCAGAGCTTGAATTAGAGCAGTGAGCAAACATTAAATTTCTTGTTAAACTTGTGCAAGAGTGGAAGTGAAATAGGGGACATGTTACTCCAAGTTTATTGGGATAATGCTGTAAAAAAAACAGCAGTATACAAATGCATTAAATGTTTTTCTGAGGGAAGAGAAAACATCACTGATGAAGAGAAGTGAGAGGTCAGAGTGGCCAGTAGTGAGCAGAGCTGATGAAAACGTTGGAAAACTTCATGAAATTGTGCGTCAGAATTGTCGGCTGGCTGAAAAGCATAGCAGACCAAGCAGACATTGATGGAGAAACAGGAAAATCTTGGCATGAGAAAGGTGTGTGCAGAAATGATCCTGGAGTAGCTCACTGATGAACAAAAGCAGAGAGTCCAAGTTGACCAAGACCTTCTGGAGAGACAAGATGATGTTTTGGGACAGGTTGTCACTGGTAATGAAACACGGAATGACCCTGAAACAAAGTGTCAAAGTGCACAATGGAAGTTAGCCAGTTCTCCACTACCAAAAAAGTTCTGTTAATCCAAATCAAGAGTCACAATGATGTAGCTAGCTATCTTTTGTGATATCAGAGGAGTTGTTCATTATGAATTTGTGGCAACTCTGTAGTTAACCAGTTTTATTATTTGGAAGTGCTGAAAAGGCCATGTGAGAAAGTTAGATGAAAACAACATCAACTTTTCGCCAGCTACTCATGGCTCTTGCATCACAACAACGTACCGGCTTACGCGGCACTTCTGTGAGGGAGTTTTTAGCCAGTAAACAAAGAACGATATTGGAACACCCTCCATACTCAGCTGATCTAGTCCCCAGTGACTTTTTTATTTACGGCAAGAAATATTGAAGAAAATAAAAGAAATATTGAAAGGAAAGCACTTTGATGACTTTCAGGTCATCAAGGGTGACATGACAGCAGCTCTGATGGCCATTCCAGAAAAAGAGTTCCAAAATTGCTTTGAAAGGTAGACTAGGCGCTGGCATCGGTGGATAGCTTCTCAGGTGTAGTATTTTGAAGGTGACCGTAGTGATATCCAGCAGTGAGGTATGTGGCCTTTTTCCTAGGATGAGTTTGTGAACTTGACTGTGAGATCTCGTATTTAGGAGGATCCAGGGTGGTGCCTAAAAATAAGATGGTATTTTCAGTGGAGATGATTTTGTAGAGACTAGAGGGAAAGCTTTAATGTGGATAAACTTGGGTTAAATGTTCTATTTATGAATGTAAGTATTGACTATATACTGTGTAAAGGTAACTAATGATGCTCTGCTTTAGTTTTCATGTGCTTTGCTACGAACTGAATTTAAAAGTATCCCAGGGAGTCCAAAGTATAGTGTTCTTTGTAGGTGCTGTCAAATTGGTTCCAACTTACAGCAACCCTGTGTACAACAGAACAAGAAGCACTTCCTAGTTCTGCTCCATTCTTAACAGATGTTTATGCTTGAGCCCATTGTTGAAGGTAGTATGTCCATTCGTCTCATGGAGGGTTGGTTTTTTTACCCCACTGACTCTCTTCGTAATATAAATGTCTGCCATGGACTTTATAGGAGCCCTCATGGCACAGTGGTTAAGCTTGCGGTCTACTTTATAAAGATTACTACCTTGGAAACTCTGTAGGGCAGTTTTGCTCTGTCCTGTAGGGTTGCTGTGAATCAGAATCGACTCAGCAGTAACAGGTTTGGTTTCAACAGGTTTATGGGCTTTATATACTTGATTTTATTTATTCTAACAACTCTGGTGTGGTTATTAGCAATCCTTATTACATTTTAAGAAACAGATTCAGAGAGGTTAATACTTGTGCAAGCCTGTTTTAGATGTAAATAGATACGGATTTTACAGAACTTTTTTACCCCAAAGCATGATTCTTAACTACTATACAGTGTTGCTTCTTCATGGTATTGACTAGGGGACATGAAGAGTCAGACCTTAAATTTCAGTTCCTTCTAAAGTTAGGTTAGCAAATGGGGACTGTAAAAAAGTTCAAGTTCTAATGCTTGCACTCACTTAATCTACATACTTCTTGGGTGGTGAAGACACTTGTCAGGTGGAAAATGAATGACTTAAGCACACTAAGTAGATAATCTTGACCAGAGCTGAGGAGATTGTACTGGGAATTCCTTGAGTGGAGGGACCTTGTCTCCCTGAGCTTAATTTTCTTTTCCACCTAGTACCTTAGCTATGTGGATTCTCTGTAGATTGTTGTATTAGTTGAAGTGGACTTCAGTTCCAGAGTTAATGAAAAAATAAACAGTAAAACTTGCAAAATCTGGAACCTCTATAAGGTGGGAACGTGTCAGAGAAGGAAAACTGTAAGACAGAAGGAGGTATTTCTGTTTTTATCTGTAATACATGGCATGGTACCTGATGGGTACATTAAAAAAAAAATAAAAAACTGTGTCCTTGAGTTGACTGCAACTCACAGTGACCCTGTAGAACAGAGAGAACTGCCTCATGGCATTTCCAAGGAGCAGCTTGTGGATTAAGGCTGCCAACCTTCTGGTTAGAGGCTGTAGCACTTAACCACTGTGCCACTGGGGTTATGAGTATATAAAGCCCTTCCATCCTGACCTCAGCCTTCCTTTTCAGCTGCTTCCCATGAGGTTTTTCTGCCTACCTATGGTCCAAGTCAGAACTGGCTCAGCGGCAGTGGATTTTTTGGTTTTATGGTCCAGCCACACTGAACTGCTCTCACGTCCTTTATACTCTGAGGTGCTGTTGCCCTCCCTCTAGCTATCACCATCATTTAAAAAAAAAAAAAAGTAAAACCCCAAACTACCTCTCATTCTTGAAGATCCAAGCTAATAACTAGTGTTGTGATCTTTTCCAAATGCCCTTGAGTATTGTTTTAAAAATGTTTAAAGATTAACATTGGTTCATTAAGCTTTCATCCCACTAAACAAAAAATTTTAGGGACTGCATCTCCGTTTATAATCTTAGCCCTGTCGTCATATCTAAAGCAAATACTGAGGGGACATTCACAAGGTGACCTTTTGAATCTGCTTTCAGAGTGGCCAAAAAACTTCCTTATAAGCAGTTATTTCCAAAATTTTCTAGATTCATGATCGCCATTGAAAAGTAATATTTGGTATAACTTTGTAGTACTCTGAGCCAGTTTTTCTGGTATTTAAAAAATATTCTGTACTGCCAATTTTGCTCGGTCATTTCAACTTTTTTTTTTTTTTTAATGCTTAGCCATTTGTTGTTAATTGTTTTGGAAATCTGTAGATTTTTATTAAAATATAAGTTCTTGAGGCCTATATACTTTTTATTCTGCCTAGGTCTTTGGCCAGGCTCTGTGGGATTATAGGCAGTGAATAAGTAACTCAGTCAAGAAGTGAATGTATACCAACAGAACTCATTCAAAACCATAAAACAACAACTTTTATATTGGAATTTCATATCTTTTTTTAATGTGACTTAATGATTAGTGTATTCTCTTTTCTTGAAGCAGGTGGCTAGCATTATTACAGGAGTTCAGAGAGGTCATATAATCTCACTACTGTGTTTATTTGAGAAACCGTGGCGGTGTAGTGGTGCTAAGTCTCCTACATGAAAAGTTGGCAGTTTGAATCCACCAGGCACTCTTTGGGAACTATGGAGCAGTTCTACTCTGTCCTAGCGTGTTGTTATGACTCAACGGCAGTGAGTTTCATTGGCGTTTGTTTAATGAATTTTATCAAGTGAAAAGGTTATAATATGTTCAGTGCTTTATCTGTAGCTGTACACACAGTGATGCTATGCTGCACAGTTTACTTCACTTTCCAGAATATGTTCCTAAAAATTAATGTGTAGTTTTAAGTTGTATTACATAAAAGTGTCATATTACAAGTGGGATGGGGCTTTCAGTTGGGAGAACTAGGTTCATTTGAAGGAGCCCTTTTGTGCTCCAGTGGTTTAAACACTTGATGAACCTATCATGGGCTCAGTGGGAGAAATCTGCATCAATAAAAAGAGCCAAGAAAAAGGTCCAGGCCATCCTGAGTCAGTCAGCTTGATGGCACCCAACAGCAACATGATGTCCAGTTTTTAAAGTACATATTTAATCTTGCATTGTTGTCTCAACTTGAGTATAAGCTTCTTTCTACAAGCAGTTTTATAGAACATGATAGGAAGAGCTTGCATATAGTTTAAAACTTTTCAAATCAGCACTATATGAACTGACAAGTTACTGGAATTTTCTTTAAAATGACTTTATAATTAGTGAACTACTGAATTATTAAATTGTTTTATCCTTTTCTACACAGTTTATTGCCTACATTCCCAGACTTTACATTCTTGTTTAGCAGTTTGGATACATTTAGCAGTTGTGTTTTTTAATTGATTTAAATATGAATTTTGATATTTTTGTGTGCAACATGAAATATTAGATTTTTACTCAAATTTGGTTGGATTCACAGTTCAGATAAAAGGGCATTAAGTAGTTGTCCTTCACGCAGATATATTATTTTCATAGGTGGAGGAAGCTCGGAATTATGGGAAGAAGTCATTCACATGTGTTTTGAAACTGTATTTGAACATGACTGTCTCATATTCTGATAGTTTTCTTTTAAAATCATGAATTGCCTGGTGAGATTTGGGGAAAGAAATCTGATTATCTTAATTTGGTAACAGGTTTAATCAGTTCATGTAAAATTGAAATTAGACAGTTGAATACTCTGAGGTTTTTTATTAATGTTAAAAAGGAACCTGGGCAAGATGAGCTGCAGTTGGTTGCTAACCTAAAGGTTGAAGGTTGGAACCCACCTGACTACTCTGTAGTAGGAAGGCTTGGTCATCTGTCTCTGTAAAGAGTATAGCCAAGAAAACCCACTGCTGTTGAGTCGATTCTGACTCATAGCAACTATCTAACCAGTGAGATAGTTCAATTCTGTAGCCCAAAGAATCACTATGAGTCAGGGGCAATTCAATGGTAGCTAATCACAACTCTCAGTATTAAACTTTCCCTTGGCTGTGATTCCTAAGGGAATGGCAGTAGATGTCAGAACAACTTTTAAATCTTTTCACCATTTTGAGAGCTTGGAGCGGTGATGGGAATTTGTGTTTTGGAAATGTGCCAGCAGTTGGTAGTAAAGGACACTCCACCTCACAACCGAACGCATAAACTGTTAGCAAGGATGGTGTATGATGTTTGTGGTTAACAGCTTCCTAGATACTTCAGATTACATGTAAAGAAAAGGTAGAGCTCCCTCCTCCCCAAAACAGTGATGCAGTTAGTTAGAGGAAAACAGCACAGTAAATTTGAAATCAAGACTGAGTTTGGAGAAGGTAATTTTGGATTATAGTACTTAAGAATATAAATAGGGACTTAAGAAAGTACGACTCTTGAAATATGATGGATTTTAAATATATTTTACCCTTGTCTATAATAGTTTTTGGTTTAAATATATGATCTTTTTTTAAAAAAATGTAGATGATAAGTTTGTAATACACTTTCTGTCGAATAAATGAATTTAAAAATCGTTCTTTTTTTATTGATGTTTGACGCATTTTAAATTGCCAACTGTCATAGATTGAGTTGTACCCCTCAAAAATGTGTATAGCAGTTTGGCTAGGCCTTGATTCCCAATATTGTATGATGTCCAGTATACTTTAAATATTGTCTCTATGATGATAATGAGGGAGAATGGGCAGTGGTTGGTGTTGGTGGAGCAGGACTCGGTGTGTAAGATTGTATTGTGCCTTGAAGCAGTCTTGGAATAGAAAGGAAAGGGAAGCATGCAGAGCATTGGGGGGCCTCCTACCACCAAAAACAGTGCTTGGAGGAGAGTGTGTCCTCTCAGGGTCCCTGGGCCTCAGAAGCTCCCAGTCCAGGGGAAGATGGCTAAGACACTCAACTGATTTCAATTTTTTCTATAGGTTTATGGCTACAAATGATTTGATGACAGAATTGCAGAAGGATTCCATCAAGTTGGATGATGACAGTGAAAGGAAAGTGGTAAAAATGATTTTGAAGTTACTGGAAGATAAAAATGGAGAGGTACAGAATTTAGCTGTCAAGTGGTAAGTTGTTTTTTACGTACTTACCCCCACTGGTTAAATAACTCAGTGTATCCAGTCTTAGGCTTATGCCGTGTCATCCTGTGGTTTTCATGAAGAATTTTTGGGTGACT
This sequence comes from Heterohyrax brucei, assembly GCA_028571685.1. NCBI lineage: Eukaryota > Metazoa > Chordata > Mammalia > Hyracoidea > Procaviidae > Heterohyrax > Heterohyrax brucei. The sequence goes on from CM053142.1 coordinate 129,580,211, forward strand.
GGTTGAATCTTTGGAAACCCTAGTGGCAGGTGCGGTGGTAAGGTGCTGTGGCTGCTGACCAAGAGGTTGGCAGTTAACATCCACCAAGTGCTGTTTCTAAACGATGGGGCATTTCTGCTCTGTCCATAGGGTTAGTATGGGTCGGAATTGACTGGACGGCATTGGGTTTGGGTGAATGCTTGAAAACCCTGGTAGTATAGTGGTTAAGTGCTATACGTAACAGTAAGATCAGCAGCTCAACAATAAGATCAGTGGCTCAAATCCACCAGGTGCTCCTTGGAAACTGTAGGCCAGTTCCACTCTGTCGTTATAGGGTTGCTGTGAATTGAAATCGACTAAACAGCAGTTGGTGTGGTCTTTTTGGTTGGTGACTGTGAAGAACCCTGGTCGCACAGTGGTTAAGAGCTCAAAGGTCAGCAGTTCAAATCCATCAGCCACTCCCTGGAAACCATATGAGGCACTTGTACTTTGTCCTAAAGAATTGTTGAGTTGGAATCAACCTGACGGCAGTGGGTGGTTGTTTTTTTAAATGGGGTGAATTTTCAGGGTTTGGATATACTACATGTAACACTTTTCCTTATAGTTCATATTTGACTAAAGGCAGCTTTCAGTGGATTAAATTGTGTTAATTCTTGCATATAGGAAACTCTGGAGACAGTACTTCTTTCACTTTATCACCACAGCCTGATTTTTTTAAATGGAATTAAAGGGACTCCCTGTCTCTGTGCATCTTCCTATTCCAATGTGAAGAAAGTGAAGAACCTAACGATTAGGAAATAGAAACTAATAGTAGTTATAGAGCTCTTGTATAAGGTATAAGATACGAATCTTGTTTCAGTTTATTGCAGATGGATATCCAATTTTGCCAGCACCATTTGTTGAAGATACTGTTTTTATTCCAATTTAATGTCTTAGGGCCTTTGTTGAATATCAGCTGTACATAGGCAGATGAGAACTCTTAATATAAAGGATAATGACAGTTAAAACACTGATGATGCAATGACAATAAAGTATCTTTCCTAAAAATCATGAGAATGCTGTGTAAAATGCAGTAGGAGCTTTTTGTTAGGTATGATATTGGTAGCTGGACTTCTTAGTAGGATACAGAATTGGGTTTCTAGTAAGTTCTGTTACACACGTGTTTTAATTTATGAATATAAAATTTTAGGAACCTTAATAATTTACATACTAAGTTTGTAGTAAATACAACCTTCAATTTCATATAAAAGTTGAATTATGTAATTATATCATTTTGTGTGTCTTTGTATTTGGTATCAATTTAAATAAAGGATTATCTCATTCTTATTGGGTTTCCTTTTATTGTGGTTTGAGAGACAGGCAGATAGATAGGTATACATATAAATATATAAAACAAAACATTTCCCAGTTCAGCTGTTTTTATGTGTACAGTTCATGACAGTAACTACGTTCGTTATGTTGCGCAGCTGTCACCACTGTTGCTTTCCTTTTTTTTTTTTTATTACCCTTAACAGAAACACAGTGCCCCTTAGCAATAACTCTGCTTTTGCACTCCTGCTTGCTGCTGGCAACCACAAATAAACTTGGGTCCGGATGCATTTGCCAAGTTTAGATGTTTAAGTAGGTCAGCCAATGTTACTAGCTGTTTTGTGTCTTACTTCACTCAGTACAGTATTTTCAAGGTTCGTATCATAGCATGTATCAAAACTATGACAGGAAAATATTTCACTCTGTGTGTGTGTATATATATGTATCTCTATCACGTTGTGTTTATTCATCTGTTGATAGACATTTAGGTGTTTCTACATTTTGATTATTGTGAATAGTGCTGCACTGAACATAAGTGTACAAATACCAGTTTGTGTTCTTGTTTTAAATTCTTATGAGTATATGCGGTGGTAAGGTGCTGTGGCTGCTGACCAAGAGGTTGGCAGTTAACATCCACCAAGTGCTGTTTCTAAACGATGGGGCATTTCTGCTCTGTCCATAGGGTTAGTATGGACATTAATAATTCTCATCTTCTATGTGCTAAGGTGCCTTGGTAGTGCAGTGGTTAAATACTCAGCAGTTAACTGTGAGGTTGGTTGGACAAAAATGTGGCAGTCAGCATTTATCAAGAGTGAAGAGAAAAAATAGTAAATAAAAAACCAAACCTGGAAACCCTTTAGGGAAATTCTGCACCTTCCTATAGGGTCCCTGTGAGACTGAATTGACTTGCAGACAACAGGTTTCATGACTGAGTATCTTTTCATATGCTTTTTTTTTTATTTAATATAACTGAGTAAAAATGTACATTCCCGTATAAATTTACATGCCCACCTATATGCAGCTTCCACTACTCTCCCTGTCCGGTGACAGCACATTATTCCTCTCTGCTCCATACATGTCTCATCCTCCCAACAGCCTCCTTTGCCCTCCTCTCTACCCACTCTCCTTCCTCCAGCCAGAGGTTAGCAGGATGATATCCTATAGATGTATAGAACCATAAAGTGCTTCCAATATATAGTCACTCTGCATTGCCAAGTCCAATCCATTCCTGTCCAAAGAGTGGACCTTCGCTATGATTTATGGGCAAGAGCAGCATCAGGGCCAGGGGCCGTGCTCTCAGGGGAACCCCGAAACCACTAGACCATCAGTTGCGGTCTTTCAGTGAAGATCTCAGGATGCACCCCTTTTTATTCTTGTGTGGCCAGTGAGCCTCAACTTAGTGAGCTCCATCGCGGCTGTCACTGGTGGTGGCCGGGCACCATCCGATTCTTCCGGTCCCAAGTTGATGTAGGCACCCACTCATGTGGGTCTCTATCTTCTAGGTTGTCTTTACCCCATGTTGTTTTGGTCCTCGGTGATCATCCCTTCCTGCTGAGTTGGAACCATTTGCTGTGTCCTTGGATGGCAGCTTGGCAGCTTTTAAGACCCCAGACGCCACTCACCAGTGTGGGGTGCAGAGAGCCCTTTTAGCAAAATGCTAGTTGTGCCAGTTGGCCTCGATTTCACCTAAGAGCATGGTCCCCTGCCCCCTGCCCCAGCTACTCTATCCTTGCAACATTGGGTTAAGATGGAAGGAGTACTCCAGTTACGCTAAAGTCCACTTAATGTTGTTCTTGCCTCTAATGTGTGCTGTCACTGATTTCTCCCAACCAGATTTCTAGCAACTATCTAATCTAAACCCGCCACCCTTCCTTCCCTCCCTCCCCTTCCTTGCAGCTGTCAAAGAGTCTTTTCTTCTATACACAAATCTGTTTTTGAGATCTTACAGTAGAGGTCTCATACAATATTTGTCCTTTTGTCGCTGACTACTTTCACTCAACATAATGTCTTCCAGTTGAAACCGGGTTAGGAGATGTTTCTTGGAGTCATTGTTATTCTTTATCATTGCGTAGTGTTCCATTGAGTATATGTACCGTAGTTTACCTGTCCATTCTTCTGTTGTTGGGCATCTGGGTTGATTCCATCTTTTTGCTATTGTGGACTGTGCTGCGATAAACATTCTGTTGCATGTGTCTGTTGGTGTGAAAGGCCTTGATTCTGTAGGATATATTCCAAGTAGTGGAATGACTGGGTCAAGTGGTATATCGATAACCATTTTTTTAAGGAAGTGCCAGATTGCTTTCCAAAGAGGCTGGACCATTTTGCAACCCCACCAACAGTGTAGGAGGGTTCCACTTTCTCCACAGCCTCTCCAGCATTTGTTTTGTGTTTTTTGGATCATGGCCAGTCTTGTTGGGTGAGATGGTATCTCATTGTTGTCTTGATTTGAATTTCTGTAATAACTAAAGATCGTGAACATGTCCACATGTGTTTTTTGGCTGCCTGGATCTCCTCTTTAGTGAAGTGTCTGTCCATCTCCTTTGCCCATCGCTTAATTGGATGGTTTATCTTCTTATTGATATTTTGTAGTATCTTACAGATTATGGAGATCAGGCATCGGTCTGACATAGAGTTGCCAAATATTTTTTCCCATTCTGTAGGTGTTCTTTTAATTCTGTTAATAAAGTCTTTGGATGAGCACAAGTGTTTGATTCTTAATAATTCCCATTTATCTGTTTTCTTTTCTGTTGATTGTGGTTTCTTTGACAGATTTTGGAGTCTGTCCTCATTGTGTATTAAAACTTCCATTGTTGTTCCTACCTTTTCTTGGATGAGCTTTATCGTTTTAGGTTTGATATTTAGGTCTTTAATCCAGTTGGAGTTGGTTTTTGTATAAGGTGTAAGATATGGATCTTGATTCAGTTTATTGCAGATGGATAACCAATTTTGCCAGCACCATTTGTTGAAGAGACTGTTTTTACCCCAGTTAATGTCTTAGGGCCTTTGTTGAATATCAACAGTTCATAGGCAGATGGTATCATCTCTGGGGTTTCAAATCTGTTCCATTGATCTATCTGTCTGTTCTTGTACCAGTACCAGGCTGTTTTGACCAGTGTGGCAGTGGTAGTATGTTCTAAGGTCGGGTAATGAGAGGCCTCCCATTGTGTTCTTCTTCTTTAGTAGTACCTTACTTATCCGGGGCTTCTTCCCTTTCCAAACAAAATTGATGATTTGTTTCTCCATCTCATTGAAAAATGTCACTGGAACTTATATTGGGATTGCATTATATAAATAGATTGCTTTGGGTAAAATAGACATTTTCACAATGTTAAGTCTTCTATCCATGAGCAGGGTAGGTTTTTCCATTTATCTAAGTCTCTCTTAGTTTCTTGTAGTAAGGGCTTGTGGTTCTCTTTGTAAAAGTCTGTTATTTCTCTGGTTAGATTAATTCCTAGGTACTTTATCTTCTTAGGGGCTATCGTAAATGGTATTGATTTGATAATTTCTTCCTTAATAGTCTTTTTGTTGGTATAAAGGAATCCTACTGACTTACTTATGTTTATCTTGTATCCTGAGACTTTGCTGAACTCTTCTATCAGTTTGAGTAGTTTACTTATAGATTCCTTGGGATTGTCTGCACATACAATCATACCATCTGCAAACAGGGAGATTTTAACTTCCTCTTTGCCGATGCAGTTGCCCTTTATTTCTTGGTCTTGTCTAATTGCTCTGGCTAAAACTTCTAGCACAATGTTGAATAGAAAAGGTGAGAGTGGGCATCCTTGTCTAGTTTCTGATCTCAAGGGAAAGTCTTTCAGTCTCTCTCCATTCAGGATGACGTGGGCAATTGGCTTTATATAAATGGCCCTTATTGTGTTGAGGAATTTGCCGTCTGTGCCCATTTTGCTAAGAGTTTTTAGCATGAATGGGTGTTGGACCTTATCAGATGCCTTTTCTGCATCAGTGGACAAAATCAAGTGATCCTTGTCTTTTGTGTTATTTATGTGGTTAATCACATTGTTTTCCTGATGTTGAACCAGCCTTGCATCCCTGGTATGAATCCCACTTGGTCATGATGGATTATTTTCTTGATATGTTGTTGTATTCTGTTGGCAAGAATTTTGTTGAAGATTTTTGCATCTAGTTTCATGAGTGATATCGGTCTGTAGTTCTCTGTCTTTGTTGGATCTTTCCCTGTCTTAGGTATCAGGGTTATGCTGGCTTCATAGAATGAGTTTGGGAGTACTCCATCCCTTTCTATACTGTGAAATAGTCTCCGGAGTATCAGAGATAACTCTTCTCTAAATGCTTGGTAGAATTGTGCTGTGAAGCCGTCTGGGCCTGGACTTTTTTTTTGGTTGGCAGTGTTTTGATGACATTTTCAGTCTCTTCCTTTGTGATGGATTTATTAAGTTGTTCTGCTTCACGTTGTGATAATTTGGGTAGATGGTATGAGTCAAGGAATTGGTCTATTTCCCCTAGGTTTTCCAATTTGTTAGAGTACAGTCTTTCATAGTATTCTGTTATGATATTTTTGATTTCTGTTGCATCTGTGGTGACAACTTTTTCATATGCTTTTTTATAAAATATTTTAATTTGTGTAGACTAATGTTTCATGTAACTGCTATAAAAGTAGACAAAAACTTGAGAAACCATTGATAACATAAAATTGCTAGCACAAATTTCTTTGAGACATTTGGAAGTTTAAAATGGATCTTTAAAAATTGGTAAGTTATAAAATAATGTAAGTCAGCACATTCATCTTTCATCACTGTTTTTCATCTTTTAATACCTGGTAAACTAAACTTGTTTCAGAATATGTTGCACAGCCTTTAAAAATAATAATAAAAAGGAGTCCTTGTCCCTCTGCCCTCCATTCTCAAGCAGAGTTTGAAGGTGTGGATAGCTGTTACTCTCTTGAGTGTGAATCTTAACTGAAGAGGACCATGAGCCTTCTAATCTTTTGATTACTTCATTTTACACTTATAATTTAACGTGTCTAGGGAAGAAACAATATGTATTCAAGACAATAAGAAAGGAATTAAGATACAGACAACAAGTAATATATGAGGAGACAAGCTCATGAATGGATAAACAATTTAAGAACTGGTTCTTGGAGGAGGGGAAAGCTCCAACTGCTAAATAAATCACCAAGCAGCTTTATCGAATTGGTAAAATTGTCAGCTTGCCAGTCAGAAGACTGCCGGGTCCAGAAAAACAACAGATAATTCCACTACAGACAATTCTAGTACTGTTCTGAAATATAAATAAAAACATTCTAGTCTTTTTATTTTTTTATTGAGACATTGTCATTGGTTGTATTTTTAAAAATTATTTATTGTGTCTTAAGCAAGTGTTTACAATTCAGGTCAGTTTGTCACAGAAAAACATAGACATGCCTAGTTATACGACCCTAATTGCTGTCGTCGCGCTGTGACAGCACACTCCTCTGCACCATATATTTCTTTCCCGTGTCTGTTCAATGAGCTCCTGTCTCCTTCTGCTTTCTCATCTCCCTTTCCAACAGGAGCTGCACAGTTAGTCTGTTGTATCTACTTAAACCAGGAAGCACACACTACGCTAGTATCATGTTTTAGAGTCCAATCCAATCCTTGTTAGAAGAGTTGACTTCAGGGATAGTTTCAATTCTGTGCTGAGAATCCAGTCTAGTAGTCATGTCTTCCTGGGGCCCTCCAGCCTGTCAGACTATAGGTCTGGTGTTTTTACTAGAGTTTGAGTTCTGTACCCCACTTTTGGCTGTATCCATCAGGGACTCTGTTGTATTCACTGTCAGAGCATTTGTTGGGGGTCATCGGGCACCATCTTGTCCTTCCAGTCTCTTGGTGATGTAGTCTCTGGCTTATGTGGCCATTTCTGTCTCCTGAACTGATGTACTTCTTAGGTCTTTTTGGTGTCTTCATTCTCCTTTGCTCCAGGTAGGTGGGAGCCAATTGATGCTTCTTAGATGGCATTTGCTAGCTTTTACGAACCCCAGTACTCCTCACCAAAGTTGGATGCAGAACATTTTCTTAATAAACTTTGTTATGTCAGTTGGCCTAGATGTCCCCTGAAACCATACTTCCCAAACTCTGGCCACTGCTACTCTTCCTCAGAGTGTTTGGTGGTATATTTAAGAAACTCCTTAGCTATTGGCTTAGTCCAGTTGTGCTGACGTTTGTATTATGTCCTTTTCTTTCCTTCACCTAAAGTAATTCTTGTCTGCTGTCTACTCTGTACCCCTCTCGCTCCTGCCTCATTCTCATAACCATCAATGAATGTTTTCTTCTGTGTTTAAACCATTTCCTGAGTTCTTATGATGGTGATGTCATATAGTATGTGTCCTTTTGTGACAAATTTCACTCAGTATAATGTCTTTCAGGTTCCTCCATGTTATAAAATGTTTTGTGCGTTCACTCTAGTTCTTTATCATTGCATGCTGTACTATTGTATAAATATACCACAATTTGTTTATCCATTCGTCCGTCGATGGGCATGTAGGTTGAATCCATCTTTTTGCTGTTGTGGACAATGTGCTAATGAACATTGGTGTGCATGTATCTGTTTGTGTGATAGACAGCTCTTACTTCTCCTGAGTATATTCCAGGCAGTGAGATTGTGGATTATACATTATTTCTATTTCTAGCTTTTTAAGAAAGCATGAAATTGATTTCCAAAGTGGTTGTACCATTTGACATTCCCACCAGTAGTATGTAAGTATTCCAGTCTCTCCATCATTAATCATGTTGTGTTTTTTGAATTAATGTCAGCCTTGTTGGAGTGAGTGGTATCCCATTGCAGTTTTGCTTTTATTTCTCTAATGGCTAATGACCAAAAGCATTTCCTCATGTATCTTTTAGCTACTTGAATGTCTTCTTTGGTGAAGTGCCTATTTATCTTCTTCGTCCAGTTTTTAATTGAGGTATTTGTCTTTTTGTTGTTGAGGTTTTGCAGTATCTTGTAGATTTTAGAGATTAGACGCTGATCAGATTCATCATATCCATTTTTTTTGCCCGCAGTCTGTAGGTAGTCTCTTTTACTCTCTTGGTGAAGGTTTTGGATGAGCATAAGTGTTTGATTTTTTTTTTTAGGAGTTCCCAGGTACCTATTTTCTCTTCTGTTATTAATGTATTATTAGTAACATTTTGTAGCCTGTTTATGTATTATTAGTAACATTTTGTAGTCTGTTTATGCTAGGTATTAGGGTTCCCTGCTGTAGGTAGTTCAGGAGCCTCCCTTTCTACCATACAGCTGATACAGTAAATTAGGGTTCAAGTAAATACTCTGTTGTACTATACTGATGCGGTCTTGCGCTGTTGCAGTGGGTCCACACAGGTGAGTGCAGGGGTGAGAGGCAGTTCAAGTCCATGGACCCCTATACCTTTGCTTAGGCAAAGGAACTTTTTCTGCCCTGAGTTCCCAGCTAAGAGAAGCTGGCAGATTTTTTTTTTCCTTGATTAGTTTATTCCCTCTCGAAGGCTCAGAGAATGGCTCAGTCTTATTTCTGGCCCAGGGCATTTACTGGTCTTATTTCCGGTTGAGCTTGGGCCCAGTGCAGAATTGGAGGAGGGCAGGTGAAAGGGAGCCAGGTTTATTCCAGAGGAGTTTTTTGATCTCTGTGTGCTAGGTTAGGTGCAAGTTGTTTAACTTTTGATGATCTAGTGCTGCTTTTCTGGATTCTGGATTCTGGAGGTGTGGTTCTCTGCTAGGTCTCTCCTGGTGTGTAAAATGTTTTCTCAGCACCACTGCTGTCTTTTATGTACCTGATTCCAGTCAGGTCAGTCTGGCCACTTTCTATGACTTTTGAACCTTCTCTGTCTCTCCTATCACTTAGTTTAGTTTTTCAACTTGGCCTTTGATGTTCGGGGCTCCTAGAATGTCACACATAAGTTTTTTTCTGGTCTTTGTTGTAAGAAGTATCACAGAAAGCATCTGATGGCTCTGCCATTTTGGCACTGTCTTCTCTGTCTTACTAACATGTGCAACTTTTCTAGACTGAAGATGACACTGAGAAATGAAAACCACAGACCAATTTATTTAAATGGTCAAAATCTAGCAACATATTAAGCCATAATATACCATTACTACACAGAGTTCATCCTGGGAGTATAAAAGCACTTCAGTGTCATGTGCTTTGTTAATACGGTTATTTCAAACCAAAATATATTTAAAATCAAAATTGAAAACTTAACATCATCAAATTGGTAGAAAATATATATAAAACACATCTGTCAAGGGAGTTATAGCCAGAATATATAAAGAACTCCTACTTGATAGTAGAAAAGTTAATATTAAAACTTAGAAAAGGTCTGTGGGGTCAGAACTGTTATGGATAATTTTGCCTTTTTGACTCTCATTGTCTCATAAGTGCACAGTATAATTTTCTAGGGGCTGCCTGACATGTGATATCCCAACAAATTGAAGGTAAAAGCAGATATGTGAAGTCAGCTATTTTCTTTTAAGCCAAAACATTTAAGTTTTGTGGGGGGGAAAGTAAAACAAACGCTATTCTCACTGTGTTTTTGGAGAGTAGTTATTTTTTTAATACTACTTATGTTGAAATGTAGTGGTTTATTGCTTTTAATTTTTGTTCATAAACATTGATAGAAATTGTATCTTAAATTTATCCCAGTCATCAGAAACCTGGTGGCATAGTGATTAAGTGCTATGTCTGCTGACCAGAAGATCAGCAGTTCAGATCCCTCAGACGCTCCTTAGAAACTCTGTAGGGCACTTCTCTTCTTTCTATAGGGTTGCTATGAAGTTGGAATTGACTTGGTGGCAGTGTTTTTTTTTTTTTAAACTTAGAATTAATATTCACCGCTTAATGTAAATTATGTAAACTTTGCAATAGTGTGATTCTGTTTACCTTCCTACTGTTGGTTGTGCTAATGTTTTTATGTATTTGTAAGTACGTGTGTGTGTTTCAATAATATGGTATTACCAATCATTTGAAGGAAAAAATTTCTTTTAAATACCAGTTTTTCATGTATTAATGCTTTTATCATTTCTGATGACTGTTACTCCTTTCTGTAGATCTGAGTTACCATGTGGTGCAATTTTCCTTTAGCCTAAAACAGCTTCTTTGGCATTTCTTATGTAGGTCCGGTGGTGATGCATTCTCTCATCTTTTGTTTACCTGAAGCTGACTTTAATTTGTGTTCATTTTTAAAGAGTGGTTTTGTTGAACATAGAATTCGGGGAAACTTTATTTGCTTTTGGTCTCTTCCCAGTTTTCTATTTAGTTTTTGAGATCTTACAGTTGTTCTCTGTTGGAGAGTTAGTCCAGGGAAGCTACCATGCCAGGATTGGAAGCTAGAACTCTTGAGCTTTACTGTTCGATCTCCTTTATCTTCCAGTAATCTAGGTTTCCCATCTTCTTATGTGTCTCTCATGTCTATATTGTCACTGCCATCATTTTGGATTAGATAGTCCTTGGATTACTCTAAGTAATCCTTCTGTATATAATTTTTTCCCTTTTTTCTCCTAATTTTCCCAAGTTTTCACTGCATGCTACTTCTTCAATCAGGCGGTAAGTCAGTAACATTCAATGAGTGATTTTTTATTGAGCATTTGTATGGAAAACATTGATGTGAACATTAGTCAGATTTTCTTCTTTCATTGCTTGCACTGGAAAAAAAAGCTCAGTGACTTTCTGTTTTACCACACCATAGTTGTATTGAGTGCCCTGTTTCCTTATTGTGTTTTTTCATCTGCCTTTTTTTGTCAGGGAGTTCCTGTTACTCATCATTTCTGTATGTATTACACCCATTCTAGTCTCCAGATCCTTCCACGAATTTGTCTTCCCATTTGAGTGCTCATCTGTCTGACTGTACCTCATTGGAAGTTCAGTACCTAAAAGTGTTATGTGCAAATTTCTTGTCATTTAAATGCTAACATTGAATTTTTTGAAGTTTCTTTTTAAAAAAAAAAATAAACAACTATCTAAGTAAGTAGTATATACCTTCAGTTTAGGTCATAAGTAGTTTATGGAAGTTACTTATCTTACCAGCAAGTTTGTACTTTTATTGAAGATGATAAGGACCGTGTTTTCTTTGTAGCTCTCTTTTCTTCTGGTTTATTATGATGAAATGCAACAAAATATATGCCACCTCGACAGTTTCTATATGTATAATTCAGTGGTTAATTCTTCAAGTTGTGTGACTGTTGGTGTCTTTTTGAAATGCTGTCACCATTAGCAAACTGAATGCTCCTTAAGCTAAAACACCCTTCTTTTTCCCTGTCCCACCCCTGGTAGCCACTAGTAGTTTTTGATTTCTGTGTTTGTGCTTATTTCATGTAAGTGAGGTCATATAATGTTTGTATTTTTTCATCTGACCTACTTCACTCAATGTAGTATTTTTTAAGGTTTATACATGTAGCAACATGCATCAGAACTTCATTTCTCTTTATGGTTGAGTAGTATTCCGTTTATCTGTTGATTATCCAGTCATCTGCTGTTTCTGTCTCTCAGCTGTTGTAAAGAGTGCTGCAGTGAACAATAGTATACTGGTTTCTGTTTGTGTTCTTACCGTAACTTCTTTTAGGTGTATATCTAAAATTAGGATTGCTGGGTCATATTGGTAGTTCTGTACTCAACTTTTTGAGGAAATACTTTCCTACAACCAATGGGTAAGGGTGTAAGTATTTTTACAGTACTGAAGTTTTAAATACTGTGATCCCTGAGTGAATACTCATGTAACAGACATTGTGTACCCCTTGCCGTCAAGTTATAGACAAAGTAGAACTGCCCCATAGAGAGTTTCCGAGGAGGGCCTGTCGGATTTGAACTGCCGACTTTTAGGTTAGCACTTAGCTGCTGTGCCACTAGGGTTTCCATCTGTGTGCTAAATTATATGACAGTAACACAAAGGAAGTAGTTCTGTCTCTTGTCACTTGTGATTTCAGGTAGTGGCCGTATGTGCAAACTTTGGTACCAGTATAAAGGACTAATGAGACAAGGTGTTTTGGGAATATAGAATAGAGTTAGTTCTATTGTAAATCAATGGGAAAGAATTAGACACCAGTTGCTTTGAGCTTACCAATCATAGATTTTGTTTATACCTTTATTGGAATACTATTTATTATACAGACTTTTTGTACACTGTGTTGACATTTGCTAGGCAGAAAAGTTAATGAATGCTTCTATTTATTTTCCTTTGTTCTAGATTTAAACTTTTTTTTTCTTCCTTTGTATTACAGTCTTGGCCCTCTAGTAAGTAAAGTGAAAGAATACCAAGTAGAGACAATTGTAGATACCCTCTGCACTAACATGCTTTCTGATAAAGAACAACTTCGAGATATTTCAAGTATTGGCCTTAAAACAGTTATTGGAGAACTTCCTCCAGCTTCCAGTGGTAAGCAATAGTACTTTTTTTTTTTTTTGCATCTTCTTTCCGTTTTACCTGAAGGTATTTCTCTTTTACATTTTTTCCCTCTGGCTGGGGTGGGAGGAAAATGTCCTGAAAGACCTTTGTATGCATCCTTTTGAACAGCTAAGAGAAATTGAAGTCAGAAGTCTTGTTTTTGCTTCAAAATAGATTCAGTTTTTAGTATTTAGTGAATATTATTTTGATTGAATTTAACTATATCATGTTCTGAAGGATTTTTTTTTGTATGGGAGATTTTATATTGATATCTGTACCGTAACTACAGAGTAGACTTACACTAATCTCTTCAGTTAATGAGAATTAGTCGAAACCATGAGTTGTTTCTGATTAACTCTTGTTTTCTTTATTGATTTGTTTCTGCATTGGAGTTTACTATGTAAGACTTAACCATTTAAGCCGTACTTATGGTTGCAGATAGTTTAGTTGCCTAGTAGCTTTAATTAAGGCCAAGCCTATTACCATTAAATTTCTTAGTTAAAAAATGTGAAACTATAACTTATGAATTTGCCAGCTAATTAACTTTTGGTCTATGACAGAAATGTCTAAGTAATGTGAGTTTAGCACTAGTCTTGATTTCTGTCTGCTTAGTATTGGCTATTAGCAGGGTAAAAGTTATTGTCTCATCTACAAATGGGATGACTTTATCATCTTATTGAGCGGGAAGATTTAGATTGGCAGTAATGTAGTCTGGGTATATTGATTTCATTAACTTACTTAACTAATATATAATAAATCCTGGTGGTATAGTGGTTAAGAACTGAACTGCTAACCGAAAACTCAGCTGCTAACCAAAAGGTTGTAAGTTGAAACCCACTAGCTGCTCTGTGGTAGAAAGATGTGGCACTTGGCTTCCATAAAGATTACAGCCTTGGAAACTTAATGAGGCAATTCTCAGCTGTGAGCTGGTAGTTGGAATTGACTCAGTGGCAGTGAGGGGCTTTTGAATGCTAGTTATCATTCTGGTTGCTGCGTGTGTATTATTTTACTTAGTCTAAGCATGAACCATATGAGCAATTTTGATATCCATGGCTTGTAGTTGGGAGTCTGAAATTTGAGAGATTAGATTAATTTACCTTAAATTTCAGGTACCTGGTTTATAGCCATTATGATGCTTCTTATACTGTGTTACAGCCAATGCTGTTTTTACCTTATTAAGTAATTATTTAATAAAGTGTATCATTTGTAATTGTAGTAGCTGTTTTGATGTTTTAATTGTAATAGCTATCTTGATAATTTCATCTGTTTTACTCATTGAAACATTTGCATGTAGCTGAGTTTTAGATGTAACAAGAATTCTAACCATTCATATTTTTATATTCATTATTTCTTGTTCTTGTGTTTCTCTCATTTTCAGTAACAGTGTGACTTACTGTAAAATACAGGTAGCCCCCAACTTACAGCGAGGTTGTGTTCCAGCAGCTTAATCAGAAGTGGATTCTGACATACGTCAAATACCTCCATTTTCTTAAGTTTTCATTATTATTGACTTTTATTATCAGCATCTTTATAAATCTGACCTTTGTCATTCGAGGTTGGAAACATTACAGATAAACTGGCACATATGATGGTGTTGGCAGATTATACGTAACATTTTATGTAGCACATATTATTAATGGTAATATGTAAAAATCAATAAGGACAGTCATAAATGCAGTTCATTATAGCTTGAATACTTTGTAAGTTGGAGAAACTACCTGTAGTAATTAATGACTTTGATTTATGAGTCCTTTGGAACAGCGGTTCTCCTTTATAATTCATTTATGGAATCTTTGGATTTGAAAGGACCTTATTAGAGTTTGCTGTTAATAAATACTCCATTGATAAGTAATGTTCTTTATAAACTTGTGATGAGATTACTTATTTTCAAACCAAAACTAGACATGAATAAAAGCAAAAGCAGAATGTTTGTAATTTAAATGAGGCAGCATGGTGAATCATAGCTATCATAGCTTGAAATTGTGTGTGTATGTGTATTTGTGTAAATAAGCTTATTGAGTTTAAAAGCAGTCCTGATGAGTGGCATAAATAAATGGTTAAGTGCTTGGCTGATAACATGAAGGCTGGTGTTTTGATTTTGCTGAGAAATTTCTGTAAGAAAGCCTGGCCATCTAATTCTTAAAGACTGCAGCCATTGAAAACCCTGTGGAGCACAGTTCTGCTCTGAAACACATGGAGTCACCATGAGTCAACTGTTACTAACTGGAGGACTCCAATAGAAAAAAAACTTGTTATGACTTTCTAGCCTAGAAATGCAAACACTTTACTACTGACTGCTTAGCCTGTATTCATGACAGTGCATACACATAGGTGTCCAGTGTAGTAGTTGTTGTTAGCTGTTGTGTGACTCACAATGACCCTATGTGCAGCAGAACAAAATACCGTCCTCACAAATCATTGCCATATTTGAGTCCATTGTTGAAGCCACTGTGTCAGTCTGTCTTGTGGAGAGCCTCCTTTTCACGTTGCTTTACTGACATGATGTCCCCCAGAAATTTGTTCCTCCTGACAATATGTCCAGTGTGAGTGAGATGATGTTTTGTCATCATTGCTTCTAAGGAGCATTCTCACTGTACTTCTTCCAGGGCAAATTTGTTCATTCTGCTATAGTTGATATTCTTGCCAACAGTGAAATTCAGAGGCACCCGTTCTTTAGTCTTCCTTTTTCAGTTGCTCAGCTTTCCCATGCATATGGTAATATCATGACCTGTGTCAGCCATAACTTAGTGCTCAAAGTGACATCCGTTTTTTTAAAGTGAGATCTCTTGCAGCCAATTTACCCAATGCAGTACATCGTTTAATTTCTTGACTGCTGCTTCTGTGCACGTTAATTGTGGATAGAAGTACAATGCAGTGCTTGACAGTTTCAGTATTTTCTCCATTTATCATGATGTTGCTTATTGATCCAATTGTGAGGATTTTTGTTTTATGTTGAAGTGTAATCTGATTTGAAGAGTCTTTGATCATCGTTGATAAATGCTTCAGCTCATCATCACTTTGAGCAAGCAAGAGTGTGTCATGTGTGTAATGCAGGTTGTTAAGGAGTCTCCCTTCCAATTGTGATGCCACAATCTTCTTTATATAGTTGGGCCTTCTGAGCTTATTTGTTCAGCATACAGACTGAATAAATATGGTGAAAGGACAGAATGTGACACTTGTAGTGTTGAGACTGTTTCTGAATTTAGGAGAGGCATACTCAGGGTCATATTCTGAGTCTCATGGGTTTGTTTTAATTATTCTCATCTTTGACTTGAACTTGCATATGAGCAGTTGATGGGGTGTTCTGCATTCAGCCCCTGGCCTCGTTCTAACTGATAGTACTGAGCCGCTTCATAGTCTGTTTCCAGAGATGATGTTGATTTGATTCCTGTGTATTCCATTTGTTGAGATCCGTATACATAGTTGTTGTTTATTTTGTTGAAAAAGTGGCTGTGATTACTAAGTCATTGGTCTAGCAAAATTCTGTCATGTGATCTGTGGTGTAATGCTCTTGCCAAAGTCGTATTTTCCAACTGCTGGTCCTTCTTCTTTGTATCCAGCTTGGGTATTTCAGTCACTGGTAATTGCCGGTGCATCTTGATTTACATGTTGGTTGATTTTCACACTGCAGAAGTTGATAAAAATCTTTATTGTCATTGTTGGCCTTAGTGATTGGAGCATAAATTTAAATAATAGTTGTATTAATTGGTTTTCCTTGTAGGCCTGTGGATATTAGCCTGACACTGACAGCATTGTACTTCAGGATGGGATCTTGAACTGTTATTTTTGACACTCAGTATGATGCTATTCTTCAATTTGTCGTTCCTGGCATAGTAGACCACATGATGGTCTGATTCAAAATAGGCAGTACCAGTCCATTTCAGCTCACTGATGCTGAGGATGTCTGTCTTAATGTGTTACTTTTCACTCTTAACAACTTTCAGTTTTCCTAGATTCATGCTTTGTATATTCTGTGTCCTGATTATTATTGGATGTTAGCAGCTGTTTTTTTTTTCTTTTTATCATTTTGAGTTAAGCCACATTAGCAAATTGAAGTTCCTGTCTCTACAGTATCGTTCAGGTGGACTATAATTTGAGGAGACAGCTCTTCCCCAGTGGTATTTTGAGTGTCATCCAACCTGAGGGGCTCTCATAAGGTTTTTCACCTGTCCAGCTTTTTTAGAAGTACATCACAAGGCCCTTCTTCCTAACTTAGTCTGGAAGTTCTGCTGAAATTATTCACCATGAGTGACCCTGGCTAATTTTTGAAATAACTGGTGTTACAGCGCGTAGCATCACAGCAGCATGAAAGCAGTCACATTTTGACAAACTGACAGAGTGATGGAGTTTCCAGTAGCACATACTGAATCTGTGTCATTTACCTGTGCTTTTTACCTCTTTAAGGTGGTCTTTTTGTACGCAATCTCTACTGTATAACATCCTTATGGGGAACATCTGACTGCATTTATGTCTGTGGTCCCATAGGTTATAATACAAAGCAAAACCTGTTGCCTTTGAGTGGATTCCAACTCTTAGTGACCCTGTAAAACAGAGTGCCCTGTAGAGTTTCCAGGAAGCACCTGGCAGATTGAAGCTGCTAACCTTTTGGTTAGCAGCCAGCCATTGCACTTAACCACTATGCCACCAAGATTTCTATAGATTATAATAGAGTTCAAAAATCTCAATTGAAGAATGGGACTTAGTGGGCGTAACAGGAATGCTACTAAATTTTGCAGTGTTTTTGAGAGTCACAAGGTAGTGTGTAGGTTTGTCACTATAAACTGTGCATGTATTTAACTTGAATTTGTATATCATAGGCATTATGACAGTATGTTCATACATATAATTTGTCCATAAGTTGGATGTTTGTAACCTGGTGACTGCCTGTATATTATGTGGGGTTTATGCAACATCCAAATCATGTAAATACCATATTTAACAAAACTTGCTGTGACCTTCAAGCAGTGCATGACAGTACGTGTTTTTCTGGCATGAATCTCTTGAGTCTCAGCATTTGAGTCTTAGTTGTTGAATGTTTGGTAGCTATCATGAATAGAAAGTAGAATTATGTTTACAACTGTTATGTATTTGTTTATGTAGGTTCTGCACTGGCTGCTAATGTATGTAAAAAGATTACTGGACGTCTTACCAGTGCAATAGCAAAGCAGGAAGATGTCTCTGTTCAGCTAGAAGCCTTGGATATTATGGCTGATATGTTGAGCAGGTAAGTGAGCCTTTTATTTGCATTTCTAACAGTATTACATGCATTTATTAAAAGTCTTCCTATAAATATAAAATTAGTCCAAACTCACTCATGTTTAAATTGTGTCTGGTGTGTGGTAGGGGGTTGAAGGGAGAAATAAGTTCATTGTAATTATACATTGGAAGCCTTAGTGCCATAGTCAGATCCGACTCAATGGCACTGGGCTGGCAGTGTCATAGTGGTTAAGTGTTAATGGCTGCTAGCCAGAAGATCTGCAGTTCACATCCACCAGGTGCTCCTTGGAAACTGGGGCAGTTCTGCTCTCTCCTACAGGGCCTTTGAGTCAGAATCAGCACGACAGCAGTGGGTTAGATTTTGTATAGCATAACAAATGTATTTTATAGTTCCAAGAAGTAATAGAATTTATGATTCAAATGTTTCATCAGTTTTCATATGTTTCACTTGTATTTTTTTGCGTACAGTCATCTAGTTAGTTAAGGAGGTGTGCTTGTGGGAGTAGCAGTTCTCTTAACACAATGCTGTTAAACTTCATCTGTGTTCATACTGCTTCTTTGGTGGAGGAAGAAGCTTGGTATTAGACACTTGTTCCTTTTTCACTTTGGAAGTCAGACTTTGGAAAACAAGCTTGATCAACTCCCAGTGAAAAATACCGTGGAGGACCCATCCGTTTCAGCATATTCCTAGTTGTCATGTTCGTTGTGGGTCATCGTTACTGTACACTTGTTACTTATGGCTAATTCAGTTCAACTCGATAATGTTCAGATAGCTTCATGTGATATCTCTAAAGCTGTTGCCATCTAGTTGATTTCCAACTCGGAGACCCTATAGAACAATGTAACAGTCTCACAGGATGTCTGAGGAGGGGCTGGTGGGTTTGAAATGCTGATGTTCTGTGTTGTCAGCTGAGCTCGTAACCACTGTGCCACCAGTGCTCTTCATTGTGGCACATGTAGTAAAATAGAAGCTATCAGCCTGGCATACGAGGAATTTGTAGTTTAGTAAAGGACATAAAAACACAAATAGCCGTCTTCTAAGGTAGAATGGGACTAAATACTCAGTAGTTGTATAGTGTATTTTCGGGGTTTAAAACAGGTTCTTACTTGATGGTGAGAATGAAGGAAGTTTTTATAGCATTTGACTTGATCACTGAACTAACATAGATGGCTATACCCGGGTATTGGTAGAATATATCAACATAAGTAATTTGATAATTCGAGAGTTGAGAAACCTTTTATTGTTTTTTTCCAAAATATAGAGTGTATTAGGGGAGCAGTAGAAAACTACTGTGATAGTTTGGGATTACTTAGGGGTGGGTTAGGAATTTATACTTGATTTGATAGTATAGTAAAGATCTGGCCATACTTTCGTGCTCTTTGATTTTATTACTGGTATTGTCTTGGCACATTGTACTATTAACTCACTGAATTACGCACCTAGGATGACTAGGAAGAGAATGTTTGGACCAGCAGAATGAGTGAAATGTAGTGCGTAGAGGTATAGAGCAAACAGAAGGAGAGGGAAGAGTCAAAATGCTGATAATGTTTTGAGCGATGTGACCCTTCCCCCCAAAAATACATTTAATTGATAGAAGAAATAATTTAGAGACATAGGAATGGGGAAACTGACAGGATTGCTTTTTCTTTTTTCTTCTTAATGTGTTCCCAAACCAGTTGTTTGAAAATATCATGAAATTGGGAATATTGGACTAGAGTCCAGTAGGTAGTTTGAGTATACAAATTTCAATTTTGCTTCATTTTGCTCACATTTCTGGTAGCGTTTGTAGAGATAAGAGAATTCAGTGTTCATTTAATTCTGAATTTCTTGTCTGAATTTATACTCTTTTGAATATTGACATTGAGGTCAAAGGCCAGATATTTCAGCAGTGCTCAGGCATCTTGAATTCATGTGTTTTCTTTCTTTTATTTTAAGGCAAGGAGGACTTCTTGTTAATTTCCATCCTTCAATTCTGACCTGTCTACTCCCCCAGTTGACCAGCCCTAGACTTGCAGTGAGGAAAAGAACCATTATTGCTCTTGGCCACCTGGTTATGAGCTGTGGAAATATAGTTTTTGTAGATCTCATTGAACATCTGTTGTCAGAGCTGTCCAAAAATGATTCCATGTCAACAACAAGAACTTACATACAATGTATTGCTGCTATTAGTAGACAAGCTGGTCATAGAATAGGTAAGAAATATTTGGAATGTTTTAAGATTTTCTGAAAAACGAAACACCTGAGTATTTTTAAGAATCGATAATACTTTTCTTAGGTGAATACCTTGAGAAGATAATTCCTTTGGTGGTAAAGTTTTGTAATGTAGATGATGATGAGTTAAGAGAATACTGCATTCAAGCCTTTGAATCATTTGTGAGAAGGTAAGTTTTTAAGATATCTTATACTTTAAGTTCTTAAGAGTAGAATGATAACTAAAGATCTAGATTAGGTTTGTAGAAGTGGGTTATTCTACTGGCATTGTGGACCTTCACATCTGTTTTAATTTGTTTCTAATTAAACAGCTTAGTAATTGATAACCGATACAGTAGTTCAAGTGAGTGTCATTTCAAAGTGCAGTCCTCACCTTTAATTTGGAAGTGTTTCCTTCTTACTCTTTCAGCTTATTTAAGAATTTAGGGAAAATACATAATGATCTTTGATTTGAGTTAGCTTCTTCAGAAAAGATGCCATTACATTAATGTAATTTCTAACCTGACAGATCATCAGCAGGGTAAATTAATTGCCTGGGCAGAAACATAGTAAATTTAATGTTTTTTCAACAGTGTTTTAAAAGATCTGTTTTGCTAAGGCAGCGGTTCTTAATATGGAAACTTTGGTTTAAAATTCCTTTTTAAAAGCTTAATAAAAATTATGCATATGTACCAGAAGTCCAGATATTTTACCTTTGGCCAGAATTGACAGTGCAGTACCACGGTGTTTTAAAACCTCTCTGGCTATTACCTGTAGTAGTCCCTTGCCACTCTTAGCTTTGAGAAATCTCCTTATATCATATCATTAAAATCATAAATTTTTAAGTTCATTTCTGTCTCTTTAATTTAAAAAAAACAAATTATTTCTGTGTTGGTTGGCATTTATGTGTTCTGTTGTCTTAACACTTAAGTAGGAAACCAAACCCAGGTTAATATGCACTGACACAATCCTACTTGCTGAAAAAAACATGTTCATCTAGTCTTGATCTTCTAGCCACGTGTTGGATAGGTAAGACATACACAGTTTTCTCTATATGCTATACCTCATTAACCATGAGATACCATTTGTTGTAAAAATTACCCTCATCTAAAT
This sequence comes from Heterohyrax brucei, assembly GCA_028571685.1. Taxonomy (NCBI): domain Eukaryota; kingdom Metazoa; phylum Chordata; class Mammalia; order Hyracoidea; family Procaviidae; genus Heterohyrax; species Heterohyrax brucei. Next base: position 129,601,382 of record CM053142.1, read on the forward strand.
GATGTTAGCATGTGAAAAAATAGTTTATCTTATGATTGATTAAGTATAACTTGATAGGTAAGTCTTTCAAGACATGAAGTCCATGGTGTGGAAAGATCAAGGGTCTTTGGTTTTTAAGAGAGTAGGAGCTACTTTCCTTTGTTAAAGGGATATTAAAGCAAAATGTGGCAGTTACTGAAACCAAGGAGAAAAGTACAGTGTTTCAAAAGTTGCTTTTGTTTTTTCTTTAGATGTCCTAAGGAAGTATATCCTCATGTTTCTACCATTATAAATATTTGTCTTAAATATCTTACCTATGACCCAAATTATAATTACGATGATGAAGATGAAGATGAAAATGCTATGGATGCTGATGGTGGTGATGATGATGATCAAGGTATTTCAAATTATACAGAAGGAATTCATTTGTTAAATTTTCATGAAAGATTTCAGTGATAGAGTTGAAGATGATTTTTACCTCAGGTATTACTGTTTGTTTGTTTGTTTATAGTGATGACAATGAAAATGACCTGACTAATTATCAGTAACGAATTAACTAAATCATAGTGCATTGGTCTGCTGAATTTCTTTGCAGCATTTTCAAAATTATGTTTTAAGAGAATATTTAAGGCTATAGAAAATGCTCTTGAGTTTAGTAAAGAAGTGGGTAATAAAAGCTACTGTGTTCCAATTTTATTTTCTTTTTAAATATACAGGAGAAATGTTGCTACCATCTCTTAGTTAGCAATTATGTATGTTTTTCCCATTATTGTTCAAGCTTTCTCAGTGTTTTTCTGAGGGGGAAATCAGTGTTATAAAAAGAATTGTACCTGTAAAATATACATATTTAGAGCAGTTTGGTTATTGGTTTTGTAAAGACTTAGTTTTCTCATACCTGTATGTTACTTTTGTCTCAGGCTCTCATCATGCTATGACACATTGTTTTCCTCTGTAAAGGAACAAATGCCTCAAGGGATAGTGGTTACACATGTTTAGTTGTTTCTACTTGTATTGGGAGTATTATAACAGAGGTGTTTAAATGGGTGTGTTAGTAGATGCATACATTTGTGAATTTCCTATTATTTTTGATAATCTTTAGTTTGATTCTTTTGTTGTTGACAGTGTGCGCAGCAAAACATAATACCAATTCACTCATTTCTGTGAATACAGTTCAGGAATAATGATTACATTCTTTGACTTGTGCAGCCACTTTTACCTTCGTTTTCTGAGTTTTTTGTACCCCATTAACATAAACTTAAAAGCTCCCAAGTTTCCTGTCAATAGAGTTGCTGTTGTCAGTTTGTTCTCATGTGGGCAGTTTTTAAAAGAGCACGGTGCTCTAGGCAGACGTTCATTAGTAGTTAAACGAAACCATTAGTTGATTTTAAGATGTCATAATTTTTTTTTAATTGATGAAAATGTGTGTACACTTATTTTAATCTTGGTGTGAGTAGTGCAGTACAGCAGTTCTCAGACTTTTTAGGCATACAGATTATTGTATACTCCTACACATTATTGCAGACCTAAAAGAGCTTTTGATTGTGTTGATTATATCTATTAATAGTTCTAATAGAAATTAAAACAGTCATTTTATTGTATATTCATTTAAAATAACACTATACCTATTACAAATTAATCTACATTTTTAATTGTGTTTTAAGTGAAAGTTTACAGCTACGGTCAGGTTGTCTTAGAAAAACTTATATGTGCTTTGCCACATGACCCTGGCTGCTCTCCACACACTGTGACACTCCTGACCTCCACTGTGTATGTCCAATGTCCATTCAACTAGTTCCTGTCCTCCTCTGTTATCTCCTCTCACCTCCATGCAGGAGCTACCTGGTTAATCTCCTGTGTCTGCCTAGGGCAAGAAGTGTATTCTTTACTAGTATTATTTTGTGTCTTATATACCAGTTCTGTCTTTCTCGGAAGAGTTGGCTTCAGGAATGGTTTCAGTTCTGGGCTAACAGAGCCCAAGGGCCAGGTCTTCTGGGGACTGTCCATTCTGTCAAACCATCAAGTCTGATCTTTTTACTGGAATTTGAATTCTGAACCCTACGTTTGTCCTGCCCTGTCAGGGACTCTTCATTGAGTTCCCTGTAAGGGCAGCTTTGGTGTTGGCTGGGTACCATCTAGTTCCTCTGGTCTCATGCTGAGGAAGTCTCTGACTTAAGAGGCCCTTTATGTCTTGCGCTCTTATTTTTCCTTATATCTTTGGTATTCTTCATTCTCTTTTGCTCCAGGTTGGTTGCTTCTTAGATGGGCTCTTGCTAGCCAGGTACCACTCACCAAAGTGAGAAACGGAATGTTTCCTTAAAAAACTTTTTTATACTAATTGACCTAGATAGCCTCAGGGCGTTTTAAGGAGTATCTCAGGGCAGTAGCTTCACGGGTTTGTCTAGCCTTTGGGGCTCCAGAAAGTCTGGGTTCCCTAAGAGTTTCAAGTTCTTTTCTGTGTTTTCTTCCTTTTGATTAATAATGATGAGTAGTTCTTCTGGTCCCAGAGCAAAGGAGGCAGTTGTTTCTGGAATTAGTTCAGTTCTTTAAATGAATTTATTTAATGACTTTTTCTTTCTTCCATTCCTGTCTTGAACCCACTCCTCCAGAGACAAGCAAGATCACCAGTGACCTCAAATGTTTGCTCTACCTGTTATTCAGTCTCCACAGCATTTGTTTCCAGGATGCCTTACTCTTCTGGTTTTAGCCCTGTCTTTGAGATTATGCTTTAAATCTTTCGTTCTGATTTTTCGTCTATGGCCGCCAACCAGAAGGTCACCAGGCACTCCTTGGAAACTCTATGGGGCAGTTGCACTCTGTCCTATAGGGTCTCTGTAAGTTTGAATTGACTCAGTGGTGGTGGGTTTGGGTTTCTTTTTGTTTTGACCACTGAGCCTCGAACTGTCCCAGGGCTCAGTCCTTGGATTTTGCTGTTGTACTCTTGTCCCCTTGTTGAACTCACTAGTCTCCTTGCTTTGTTACTGTCATGCTGACAACCCAGATTTATCCTCGAAGGTCTCTCCTATGAGTACAGTTTATATATCCAACTGACTGGTTTACGTATTGCTGCTTAAATGTCTGAAATACCTTTTATGTAGTTCCATGCCCCAACTTGGTTTTTCCTTAGCCTTTTCTGTACCTGGATGGCAGCTCCATTCTTCTTTGTTATTTTGACCAAAAACCTTCAGGCTTTACCAGATTCTTTTTTCCTACAAGTACTTTGTCGTCCATTATTCTACCTTAAATCTTTCCTTTCATTCTCCCTTAGTGTTTTTTTAAGTCCTAAATTGAATGGATTATACCTAATAATCTTTGCCTTCATAGTGTTAGTATAACTTTTATAATTAACATAGTGTCAGTGAGTAGGACATTTGTCAATTTCTTATTACCTTGTTTTCAGTAAAGCATGTATTTCTGGAATGCAGTTCCTATAGTATATATCGTTTACATAGATGGTCTATTTTGGTAGTAATTCCCAAGTTTTGGAACCCTGGGGGCAGTCAGCAGTTCACATTCACAAAGCGTGCGGGGCACTTCTACTTTGTCCTGTAGGGTGGCTGTGAGTCAGAATCAACTCAGTGTAAATGAGTTGTTTTTTTTTTTTCCCGTACTTATCTGAATAGGTATTAGTGAATGAATCAAATACCTTATGTTTAGCAGTATTTGCCTGGGTTTTCCTCCAGTGCAAAGGCACAGTTAAATAAATCTGTTGAAGACTACTTTGTCTATACAGTCACTCTGAGTTGGAATCAACTCAATGAACAGTGAGTTTGGTGTTTGTGTGTGTGTGTGTGTGTTTTGAAGACTGGAAAATTTTATTATATATCCTAGAATTTCCTAAGGCATTGACTGGGTACATGTAGTTGTTGCTTAGCTAACTGCAAGAGTCCTTGGGTGGTCCAAATGGTTTACATACTAGCCTACCCAAAGGTAACTCAGAAGAAAGTCCTGGTGGTATACTTTGGAAAATCAGCCTTTCAGAATCCTATGGAGTACAGTCCTGTGCTGACACACATGAGATCACCATGAGTTGGAATGGCTTTGAGATAGCATCTGGGAAGGAAAAAAGGGGAGGAAAGCTAACTGACACATAAGTCAGTGAAGAGAGGACGTCACCCCCACCCACGCATCCCCAAGGAATTACTGTGCAGTGGTTAAGAGCTTGACTACTAACCAGAAAGTCAGCAGTTTGAATCCACCAGCCGTTCCTTGGTAACACTGTGGGGCAGCTGTGCTCTGTCCTGTAGGGTTGCTGTGAGTCAGAGTCAGCTTAACAGCAGTGAGTTTACATATGTTTTTGGTATTAATAGCCTTAACTGAATATAATAAGATAGGTAATTGTAGACTTTGTTCTCAAAACTGTTAATATTTTTGCCACCCTTCTGATTACACATTACCGAACCTGATTCGGCCTGATGGTGTTAAAAGGAAATAACTTTTACAGATTTCACACGCAAAGAGTTATTTACCGGTGATAGATAAACCAAATAAAAACAAACCTACTGCCAATGAGTCAATTCCGACTCCTGGCAACCCTGTACTGTACACAGAGGTGAACTGCCCCTGGAGTTTCCGTGAAGCGCCTGGTGGGTTTGTTTCAGCTGCAGACTTGGTTAGCAGACAGAGCACTTTATCACTGTGCCACCAGGGTTTCCAGATACCAGTGAAGAGTCACGGGTGTGCGTGTGAGTGTACAGACACATACACATGTAAACCTACTGCTGTCGAGTTGGTTCTGACACTCCTAGCAACCCTGTACTGTCAGCAGAAGTGAATTGCCCCTAGAGTTTCCAAGGAGTGCCTGATGGATTTGAACTGCAGGCTTTCTGGTTAGTAGATGGAGCATATAACCACTACACCCCTAGGATTTCCATTTATAAGTTTATGTAATTAAATGAGATGTTATTCGTAATGTTTATACTTGGAGTGTTGTTTTGGAGTGGATTATGCTGTTTTCAAGTGAGCAGGATTTTCTTGTTAAAATTAACATGAAATTTAAAGAAAGAAAGAAAACGTGAAATTTTGATAGTTTGAGATTCTTTTTCCTTCTAGAAAATTCATCATACATGTCTCTTATAATAAACTCAATGATTAATAGCATATTTATGTCAAAACTTTTTATGGAGTGAAGATGAGTACAGTGATGGTGGTAACATGAACTGTAAAAGGATTAGTGATGATTCTTTTATCATATCATCTGTTGCTACAGATTTTCAGACTCCATGAATAGTTTGTTTGATCTTCCAGTAGTGTGCAGTGAGTCTTTTGGAATGAACTTCTATTATACTGTTTCAAACACTAGGAAATATATATTTTCACAAGTATTTATATTCTGAAGTTTAATGCTAATTATTTTGAAGGTTAAATAAGCAGTTCATTACCCACAATAAATAAGAAAATGCATAACAAAAACACGATGTACTCATTTTTCTTTAATTTATGTGCAAATTTGCATAAGTAACCACATCTGTTGAAGTTCTAGTTATTTTTCAAACTTGCCTATTGCCGTATATGTTAGTGAATATTGAGAAAAACTCTTAATTTTAAATATGAATCCACTCTGTGTGTTAAATAATAGTTTCGTTATGATCAGTAGCCTATTTACATTAAAACTTCTCTTTAGGGAGTGATGATGAATACAGTGATGATGACGACATGAGTTGGAAAGTGAGACGTGCAGCTGCTAAATGCTTGGATGCTGTAGTTAGTACAAGGCATGAAATGCTTCCAGAATTCTACAAGACCGTCTCTCCTGCACTGATATCCAGATTTAAAGAGCGTGAAGAGAATGTAAAGGCAGATGTTTTCCATGCGTACCTGTCACTCTTAAAACAAACTCGTCCTGTTCAAAGTTGGCTTTGTGACCCTGATGCTATGGAACAGGGAGAAACACCTTTAACAATGCTTCAGAGTCAGGTTTGTTTAAAATCACAGTTAGAAGGTCATAATAAATGTGATTTTATTTAAAAAAAATTTTTTATATATAAATGTGAATTCTAAAATATTTTTAAAGGAATAGTTAAATGCTAACTGAATAATGTGCTATTAGAAGTATAAATTGATATGGAAATTGAAGTTGTATGGGATATTTTTTTGTAATAGTCTATAGTGATACTCCAAAACTTACCCATCTTAGTTGAAGTGTTCTTGATTTTACCTGATAAACTATTATTAGTCTAATAGTTAGTAATCTTTATCTTGGACATTAATGGAGAAATCTTAGCACTGTGGAGTCAGACTATTTATACTTATAGCTGGTTTCACGCCTCTTCGACTTTGTGATATTGGCAAGTTATTAAATTATTTCCCTTAACCTCATTTTTCTCATTTGTAATAAAGGTTTACTTAAAAATACCTATCTCCCAAGGTAGAGAGAGATGTAGTGATACATGCGGAGAGTTTAGTTAGTGCTTACTATACAGTAAGTATTTGATAGGTGTCCGTTCTTACTGTTAATAAAATAAGTATTTTCCATTTTAGGACATCTTTCCCAAGAGTCTAAACATCCAAAAAAAGCTCTTGTTTATTAAGTATTTATTATATGCCTGGTACTTTCCTACCTTATTTGTATTTTCTACAGGGGAGCATACACATAATATACCTATGATATTTTCAAGTAGTGCACATAAATAAGTTTTGTGATTAAACTTACTCATAATGATGAGCACTGAAGGCTAATTATACAAGGAAGTGGGATGAAGTGTGTGATGATAGAAGCACAGAGGTGCTTCTTGGAAGCACAGAGGTCAACTAGTATTTAAAATAGAAGGTAGTATAGAAATTTTTATTCTGGGGTAAATTAGGTAGGTGTTTAGTGTGTAGTTTTCAGTTATGGCAAGAATCTTGCAGTTTTTTTTTTAATCTCTAACTGCTTTGCTATTAAATGATTTTAGAAGCTCTGTCTGTATTCTGGCATCCGTAAGATTTATTAGTAGAAACCTTATTAGGTTTTAGTAACTAATAAACATTAGGAAATTAGAGCAGATGCCTTCAGATCCTACCTCTGCTACTTGTAGCTGCATTTGAAGCGAGGTAGATTTCATTGTATGAAAATGTTAAGGTGGTAGCGGCTGACCTCCTGTAACTTCATAAGGGGAAGGGAGAACCGAGATCAACAGTCCAGGGCTGATTCCTATGAAGTGAAGATCAGACATACCTCCTCTGTCAGCTGTCCTTTCTAATTCTGACACCAGTCATCCCTCCCATGGCAGTCTACTTTTCTGCTGAATTTGATGATTTATTATGGTGGCCACACAAAATTTATAGAGCAGACTCACTTGTTAAGAGAAGTAACAGGTTCCGGTTCAGAAATACAGTTCTTCCATCAGAACAACATTTTCTCAGCTGTGCTAGCACACAGGCCCTTCATCCTGTGTCTTGCTCAGGCAAGTGTCATCAAGCTTTTTTAGCTCTGTTGATGAGTGCCCCAAAGCAGTCCACTCTGCCATTGAATCTAGACTTGAAAGATACTCAGCTCTAACTCTGTGGATTGGCAAACATAGCTCCACCAAGTGCCCGGAGGCATCCTGCTCTGCCAGCAAGCCTGAAGAAGTTCACCTTTCTTGCCCTCTGGCTCTTTGTCTGTGTCCTGGTTCTGCTGCTACAGTTTCTCTGCCACTGCTGTTCACCTCCAGTGTTTTAACTCTGTCTTCTCTCCTGGTTCTGCTGCCTCTTTAGGTCTTCCATTTTATGACTCCTTTCTCTGTCTTCTAGATCTAGATAGTTCTCAGCTCAGCGATCCCAAGTCTAAAGGACATACTCTGCACTCTTGGTTCTTATGTCTTGGTGTTGTTGAGATCCTCTCCTCTCCATCTCTGGGATGGCTCATTTTAAGACCACTGGGATGACAAAACTGGCTAATCCCGTTGTTAGGTTTCCACATACCTTATTTGCATATTCTTACCCAGTCATTGTGTGCAGGTTCCAAAGACTATGGATAGAAGGGCCATGTTAAGTAATTCATTGTACAACAGAAACAGGAGGAAAAAAAGACCTGTTTGAGGGTAGCTTTTCCATAACTTGTCTTCTTTGTCATTGACGTGTACCTGCAATGTTTTTGTTCAAAGTACTGTTTATAAATTAAGCTCCTAAAATTTGTTTGAAAAATACCTTATTTAGTTAGATTTATATGTGGTCTCATACTTTTCTTATTAAAAATCAGGAAAGACTCATTGGTATAGCAAGCTAAGTGGTAACTTTTGTCTATTTGTTTTTCAGTATCAGGTAAATAAAATTGTAAGAGAATGTATACTGTGTGCAGCATACTTTGCTCATATGTAATGTCTTAGCAGTACTAGATAGTACTAGATAGCTGAATTATTCTTCATTTCTCCCAGTCCCCCAAATTTATATTTAAATATATTGTGGGAAATATCCAATGACATCCATCTAATCAGTGTGTGATAATTACAGGTTCCCAACATTGTTAAAGCTCTGCACAAACAGATGAAAGAAAAAAGTGTGAAGACTCGACAGTGCTGTTTTAACATGTTAACTGAACTGGTAAATGTATTACCAGGGGCGCTAACACAGCACATTCCTGTACTTGTACCAGGTATGAGAGTAATAGTAATCTTTTTGAGGACCTGTTATAGGTTCTTTATCTGGACTTAAATAAGTTTGAAATAATTGTTTCTTCAAAAGAAGAATTGGTGACAGCTTAATGTGCACATACAACTAACTTTTTAATCTGACCACCTTGAGCACCTGAAATTAGAAAATTGCAAGTAAAAAGTTTAAAGTCTTTGGTGCTAGTATTTGCCATGGATTGTGGGTTTCTCCTACTTAATATGATGAGGTAGAAACTAGCATTATATTAAGAATTGGTTTGTAATTTTTTCTTAAACTGTACTTAGAAATGATTTGACTTTTTTGTTGGTGTTTTAGGAATCATTTTCTCACTGAACGATAAATCAAGCTCATCAAATTTGAAGATTGATGCATTGTCCTGTCTATATGTAATTCTCTGTAACCACTCTCCTCAAGTCTTCCATCCTCATGTTCAGGCATTGGTCCCTCCAGTGGTTGCTTGTGTTGGAGACCCGTTTTACAAGATTACATCTGAAGCACTTCTTGTTACTCAACAACTCGTCAAAGTAATACGTCCTTTAGATCAGCCTTCCTCATTTGATGCAACTCCTTATATCAAAGATTTATTTGCGTGTACCATTAAGAGGTTAAAAGCAGCTGACATTGATCAGGAAGTCAAGGAAAGAGCTATTTCTTGTATGGGACAAATTATTTGTAACCTTGGAGACAATTTGGGTTCTGACCTGCCTAATACACTTCAGATTTTCTTGGAGAGACTAAAGAATGAAATTACTCGGTTAACTACAGTGAAGGCACTGACACTGATTGCTGGGTCACCTTTGAAGATAGATTTGAGGCCTGTCCTGGGAGAAGGGGTTCCTATCCTTGCTTCCTTTCTCAGGAAAAACCAGAGAGCTCTAAAACTGGGTACACTTTCTGCCCTAGATATTCTAATTAAAAACTACAGTGACAGCTTGACAGCTGCCATGATTGATGCAGTCCTAGATGAGCTCCCACCTCTTATCAGTGAAAGTGATATGCATGTTTCTCAGATGGCTATCAGTTTTCTTACTACGCTGGCTAAAGTGTATCCCTCCTCCCTTTCAAAGATAAGTGGATCCATTCTTAATGAACTTATTGGACTTGTAAGATCACCTTTGTTGCAGGGAGGAGCTCTTAGTGCCATGCTGGACTTTTTCCAAGCGCTGGTTGTTACTGGAACAAATAATCTAGGATACATGGATTTGCTGCGTATGCTGACAGGTCCTGTTTACTCTCAGAATACAGCTCTCACTCACAAGCAGTCTTATTATTCTATTGCCAAATGTGTAGCTGCCCTTACTCGAGCATGCCCTAAGGAGGGACCAGCTGTAGTAGGTCAGTTTATTCAAGATGTCAAGAACTCAAGATCTACAGATTCCATTCGTCTGTTAGCTCTGCTTTCTCTTGGAGAAGTTGGGCATCACATTGACCTAAGTGGGCAACTGGAACTGAAATCTGTAATATTGGAAGCCTTCTCATCTCCTAGTGAAGAAGTAAAATCGGCCGCCTCCTATGCATTAGGCAGCATCAGTGTGGGCAACCTTCCTGAATATTTGCCCTTTGTCTTACAAGAAATAACCAGTCAGCCCAAGAGGCAGTATCTCCTGCTTCATTCTTTGAAGGAAATCATTAGCTCTGCATCAGTGGTAGGCCTTAAACCATATGTTGAGAACATCTGGGCCTTATTACTAAAGCACTGTGAGTGTGCAGAGGAAGGAACCAGAAATGTTGTTGCTGAGTGTCTTGGCAAACTCACTCTAATTGATCCGGAAACACTCCTTCCACGGCTGAAGGGTTACTTGATATCAGGTGCGTGCCTAGCTTTTCTGATATAAAAAACTTTGTCTTACTGACAGTTGGTTGCCTTGAAAGGTGCCTAATGATATTAAAAGTTTTCTGTAGTTTGTACATTTTGAAGCTAAGTCTGTGATGAACAAGTTCTATATTACGTTTTGATATGGAACCACATTAAAATAACATTTTGCTTTTAAAAAGGATATAGAGTATAACGAGATAATGATTGAATAAGTCTATTCTATTCTCTAGGTCATTATATTTTAATGTTAGTATTTTGCCTTAAAATAGGGAAAAGAGTTTGCTAGTACTAGATGTAATACTAAAATTGGTGAAAGTACTTTGTTCAAATGAAAGATCTTAGAAGAGTTTTCAGATCTTGTCTTCTTTAGGAATAATAGCCATTTGTTCTTAGAAACTGCTCTTTTTAGTAAAATACCAGACGGTTTTATAATTATTTCCCTAGTGAGAGTTCGGATACTTCCCTGCAGCTCCACCAACCTCCCTTCTTCCCAATGAAATTGTTTCTTTTTTGAAACAACTGATAAACTTTGTTCCTTTGGCATCTGTAAGCAGTAAGAAATACTCTTGTTGGCCAAAGACAATTCTAGGGAATTGAAAGCACTGATGTTACTTGAAAGTGGTTTGAAAATGATAAAACTGTATTGGTTTTTGTGGTTTATATACCAATAGGCTTGCAATTTATTTTTAATTAGGCTCATCATATGCCAGAAGTTCAGTGGTTACAGCCGTTAAGTTTACAATTTCTGATCACCCACAACCAATTGATCCGTTATTAAAGAATTGCATAGGTAAGTGGAAAAAAAGATAAGCATAATGATTTGACTATTTTTCTGAAAGATAAGAATTATTGTCAAGAAACTAAATTTCATCAGAAGAAAATACCACATGATTAATTAAAATGCTTGTGTGTCTGATAATTGCTTCACTAAAAACAACTGATAATTATAAATTTAGTAAAATACCTTTGCTTATATCCTGTCATCCCATAGTTTGAAATTGTTGCTAGACGATTTTGCAAATAACTGTAATTACTGAATACATTACAGTGTCTTTATTGGATTCTATATCTTATTTTTAGATCTAAATTCTAGAATCTTGAAGTGATAGAAGGGTCCTTATAGGCCATTTAGTCTGATCCTTCACCAGTTTTGCCTACCAATTTAGTTACACCTTTAGTCAGAATTAAATTGCTTTCTTTTTTACATCACAACTTTTCAACAGTTGGGAGACTAGAGTCATGTTCTGTCTTCATGCTCAGCAATTCTTTTCTGGTCTAAATATTCCTGGTTTTCTCATTTGTTCCTCATTTGTTTCCAAAGCCCCTTGCCTCATTGTCTTTAGTTTGAATTCTTGTAAGCCCTGGTTTCTTGATTTTTCATTCTGTGTGTGAAATATGCCCAAACACAAACCAAATCAAATCCATTGCTGTTGGCTTGATTCTGACTTACAGTGACTCTACAGGACAGAGTAGAACTGCCACACAGAGTTCCCAAGGAGTGTCTAGTGGATTTGAACTGCTGACTTTTTGGTTAGCAGACACAGTGTAACTAGCCAGTATGCCACCAGGGTTTCTGAAATGTACCAAGAACAGGCCTAATTCTAGAGTAGGTCTGTCTCTACTTCTGTGAAGTAGATATCTGGTCTTAGCAACATAGAGGTTCCTTTAGTCTTCACAGTATAAATTGCATTTTTTACTCATTTTGTCAACTGCTGTTAAACAGCTAATGTCCTATATTGTAGCTTTGATTTTTAAAATACATACGAGTCTTTACATGTACACCATCCATTTCTGTTGAGTCCATTCTGACTGGTAACAACCCGATAGGAAAGAGCAGAACTGTCCCATAAAGTTTTCAAGGAGGGACTGATGGATTCCAACTGTCAACTTTTTGTTTAACAGCTGTAGCTCTTAACCCCTAAGCCACCAGGCAGGAAATTATTCTGATCTTCTACACAGTTGTTGAACGTTTAAACATTTGCACTCTTCAGGCAGCTTTTTAAAAATTGGCATTCTGGGACTAAAGATTTGAAAACCAGAGATCCTAGTTTGTGTCACCATTTTGTCCATAATAGAAAGCAGTATTTGAGATGGTTTACTGGAAACAGATATGTATGCTATTCAGAGTATTCTAATCTACCAGTCTAGTGACTCTGTGCAAACAAAGGGATGAAAAATATCTCCTCAACTTTTTTTTTTTTTTAAATCTGATTGGAACTTCTGTGGGTGTCAGCATTGAACTGACCAATCTACAGTGTGTGGCAAGTTATTTTCCACTCTTTTTAAAAAATTTCTGTTTTGGGATACTCCAGTTTTCTGACATTTCTTTTTTTTATCCAGGAATTCTGTGTTACTGTATTTTTGATACCAAATGATGCTAAGTAATAGCTACATGTGAATAGTAGGTATATACCAGGAGCTGTTCAACAGTGTATATGCTCTTTATTCCATCCAGTACCCCTAAAAGGTTTATAAGCCTCATTTTATAGACTGAACAGGCACTTGCCTAAAGTAACTTGCAGTTATGTTAATCATACAGTTAAGAAGTTTGTGAGGCTCTAAAGATTTTTGCATTCTAGTATTTCCCATGTAATTTGTGAAAGGGCACAGACTTAAATCTGTTTATGAAGTGGGTAGATGTTCTCTTTGACTGTTTATTCTGTGTTAAGGTTTTATCTCTCTTTTATAGTCTGTCTTACAAGGTCATACATTTTTTGTTAAAGGTAGAAGTAAAATGGGGCTTTTGGAGACAGATTTGTCTTTGTCATCTGGTAAATAATCACATGATAGAATTCTGTCATCACCTCATTCGTCTTATTTTAAACTTAGTTTTAAAAATTCTTTTTTTGTTTTTAGACAGGTACTAATTTTGAACTGTAAGGAAAACCGTTCATGTTACTCTTTGTATTTGCTGACTCCAACACTTCTTGTAACTCAGCCCTCTTTATTTCTCAAAGTAATATTTAAGGACTTATGGTGTTTTGTTCCAGTCATTTTGCATTATGGGTGGTGAGAGTGGGTTGTCAGTTGAAGATCTACTCAACATCAGAAATGATGGTTTCCCCCCTGCCAAAAGAAGTATCGTGAGTTCATGTAGTATTTCATAAGATTATTTATCCCATGACTTTCACTGAAGCATTAACAATACCAGCAATAATAAACTATCAGTTTAGAAAAGAATATAATGTATATTATATTTTAAGATGAAAGTAACTTATATTTTAAGATGAAAGTTACTTCTCTTATAATTTCAGGTGATTTCCTAAAAACATTGGAAGACCCAGATTTGAATGTAAGAAGAGTAGCCTTGGTCACATTCAATTCAGCAGCACATAACAAGCCATCCTTAATAAGGGATCTTTTAGATACTGTTCTTCCACATCTTTACAATGAAACTAAAGTTAGAAAGGAGCTTATAAGAGAGGTATGTTCATTAGATTACACTGTTTTATCTAAGCTTATCTTCTACTTTTTAAAATTGTAAATATATAATTTACATATATAAATTGTAAAATAAACGTAACATAAAAATTACCACATTAATTATATTCATAATTGTGCAACCATCACCACTGTCTGTTTCCAAGACTTTTTCATTACTGCAAATAGAAACTGTGTACCCCATATGCACTTGCCCTAACCCTTGATAACCTTTAATATATTTTTGCTGTCTATGAATTTGCCTATTCTGGGTATTTCATATAAATGAACTTATACAGTGTTTCTCTTGTGTCTGGCTTAGCGTAATTTTTTTTCAAGGCTCATCTGTTTTGTACCATGTTTAAGACCTTTACTTCTTTTTTATGGCTAAATAATCTGTTTCATGTGTATACCACATTTTATTCATTTATTGTTGATGGATACTAGGATTGCTTCTGCCTGTTGGCTGTTGTGAATAATGCTGCAGTGAACATTGATGTATACAAATAATCTGTGTCCCTGCTTTCGAATCTTTGATAAATACATACCTTGGAATTTAATTCTGGTTTATATGGTAGTTTTGTATTTAATTGTCTTCTGCAGCATCTAGACTGTTTCACATTTTATGATGCAGGAAATTAAATTTCTCCACATGTTTGCCAACTTACTTTTTTCTTTGTGAAATTAGCCAGTTTGGTGGGCATAATGTGTTAGCTCGTGTGGTCTTGGTTTGCATTTTGTCTTTTAATTTTAAGTATAGCCACATCCTTTCTTGTTTTAACAGGTTGAAATGGGTCCATTTAAGCATACAGTTGATGACGGCCTAGATATTAGAAAGGCAGCTTTTGAGTGTATGTATACACTCCTTGACAGTTGTCTTGATAGGTTAGATATCTTTGAATTTCTAAATCATGTTGAAGATGGTTTGAAGGACCATTATGATATTAAGGTAAGATGTTTGTGCCTGTTTATAGAATATTGTAAAAGAAAACTTTGCTTTTCTGTAGTGACTTTTGCCCATTATAATTTGTGCCTATGTGAGAAAATGCAGTGATTAAGAGCTTGACTAACCAAAAGGTCAACAGTTTGAACAGCTGCTCCTTGGAAACCCTGTGGGGGACCTCTCTGTCTGTAGGGTCTCTGTAAGTCAGAATTGACTTGATGGCCACGGGTTATCATGATTTTAGTTAAGCATGTTGTAGACTATTATGTATAAAGGTTGTAATCAGGTGCTATTGAGTTTTTTCCAACTCGTGGCATCCCCATATATAGTAGAGTGGAACTGTGCTATATATAGCCTTTTAAATGGCTGGGACTTTTTCAAAGTAATTATTGTAATGCCAGTCAGATAGCCTACAAAGGGTAGTAGTAACTCACAAACAGATGGCGTATATGGGTAGTAGTGTAGTTAAGTAACATCACATGGCCTACAGGAAAATTCTAAAGCCCTTTTCATTGGAGGAAATCAAGTCTAAGTAGATGGAAAAGTCTCAGAAATTCTCTGTGCCAGCTTGGTTAGTGAATAATCCTCTACTCCTCACCCTCAAACAAAGAACCCAGATATTTTTGCTGTTCAGAGTATAAATTTGTGACCTTCTTTGGTCTAAATACTGAATTACGGAGCCCTGATGGTACATTGGTTAAGAATTCGGCTGCTCACAGCAACAACAACAACAAAAAACAGCAGTTCAGATCTACCATCTGCCCCTTGTAAACTCTATGAGGTTGTTCTATGCCGTCTTATACGGTCACTGTGAGTCAGAAATGACTTGATGACAGTGGGTTAGGTTTTATTTTATTTTTTTAAAATATTGGATTATAGTAGTAATACATGGAAATTTGTTTTGGTTGCCCAGCATGTCTTCGTAATTCTCTTGGAATATTTCAGAGACTAATCTGATGAATGATGGCTATGTGTGTAATTATTTACCTGAATGAATTATATTTCTTTTCTAATGTATTATCTGGGTTTAATGTCAAGAGCTTTGTTGAAGGCCACCCTGAAGAACTGTCTTCAGATATGCAAAGCAATCTTTGTAGAAGCAGCTGGAGCAAATGATACCACTTCTCAGATTTAGAATGTGAACTTTGCGCATAACTGCCTATTTTCCTGTTTGTTTATGTCTGTTTTAAATGGGAACAGTACCAGAGTGATTTTGAAAAAAATGAAAAAAAAGATAATTGTATTTTCTCATCTACTCTTCTATTGAGGACTTTTAGCTAAGCAGGCAATGTTGTAGTAGTTGAGCAGTAATTCAGCCATGCTAGCAGAACTCTAATTCTTAAATTTCTATATGTGGTGTTGAGCTGACCTTCTTAGGACTGAATGAGAAGAGCCCCAGAAGAAGTAACAGAATAGTTCTATGAGTTTACAGAACTCATTTTTCAAGGGAAAATTGATTACAGGATATTAGGTTTTATATGATTAATCTGAATAACGAGTCATTTCTTTTAGAAAAATCTAAGTCAACAAAAACTTATAAAGCTTTTCTTGAAGATTTCCAACCCACATGCACATTGGAATTTACTCCAGGTTTTTTTTTTTAAAAATAAACTGGTCCTCTCCTGAGAGATTAAATAAAAAGATCTCTGAGGATAAGACTAAGGAGTGGATAAGTTTCTGAAGCTTCCTGGGTGATTCCACTATAGAGCTAAGATTGAAAACCATTTTCTAGTTTTGTGCTCGAGGACCACATTACAGGTGCAGTCTCTTAAACACTCGTACATCAAGTTCCATGAATCATCTGTGTGATTCAGAATAGTTACTATATTAAAGTGAAGCCGTAGTATGCATGCTAATCCTTTTCTTTCTAGAAAGATTCATCAGAATTTGAATTTTGTCTTCAGAAAATAATTTTTTTTTTTTTTTTAATTTGTTAGATGCTAACATTTTTAATGTTGGTGAGACTTTCTACCCTTTGTCCAAGTGCAGTATTGCAGAGGTTGGACCGACTTGTTGAGCCATTACGTGCCACATGTACAACTAAGGTAATTACTGATAGATCACATCGACTTTGTATAGTCAGTATTCCTCATTGATTCTGTACTATAATTTTCCAAACTGAATCATACTAGCACCTTCTATAGCAGTTGGTTTTAAAAGTTAACCTGTTAAAGATATGAATGTTTTATAAAACTTAGCACTATTAAATGCTATTCTGAAATGTTTTTATTTATTGCTGCAACACTGTGGAATGAAGTGTAATAGGATCACAGAAAGATATGTTTAGTTCTAGTTGGAGGTAGCAGAATCATAGGTTTTACGTGAGGGTGATGGCATTTGAAATAGACTTTGAAGAAAAATAGAATTTTTTTTTTAGACTGAGAAAGGTGAAAAAGTCTTCTCATATAAGAAATTACACATATAAAGGCATACAGATATTGGTGAATGGTGTGTTTGAGGAATACTGAATAACTGGCTGGCTAAAGGAATAGTTTCTTGGTGAGAGCCAAAGTAGGGCTTGCTAAACAGATAAGGCTCTGTGTCCAGCCACGATGGCTCTGGGTACTCTGTTTATATAGCAAGGCTTTGTGTAAGATATTCCTTTAAAAGAAAAACTCTTTTTTTCCTGTCTTACTGTGTTTAAGTGAAAGTTTACAGTTGCATTCAGTTTCTCATACAAAAACTTATATTCTGCCTTGTGACCCTAGCTACTCTCCTGATACTCAGACAGTGTACTCTTCCCCTCCATCCCTTATTTCTCGTGTTGATTTAACCAGCTCTTGTACACTCCTCCTATGAGTTGGAATCGACTTGATGGCAGTGGCCTTTGGCTTGTGCTCTTTTTTGAAGTTCCATCTTACCACTGAGCAGGAGCTGTCTAGTTAGTCTCTTGAATGTGCCCAAGTCAAGAAGCACACTTTTCACCAGTACCATTTTGTGTCTTACATTATCAATGCAGTCTTTGTCTGAAGAGTTGGCTACCAGAATGGTTTCAGTTCTGAGTCAACAGAGGGTTCAGGGACCCTGTCTTCTGAAGACCTTCCAGTCCCTCAGACCTTCTGGTCTGTTCATCTTACTAGATTTTGAGTTCTCGTGTTCCATCAGGACTCTATTGAGCAGGCTGTACGGGTAGTCCTTGGTGGAGGCTGGACACCATCCAGTTCTTCTGGTCTCATGTTAATATGTCTGTTGTATATTACCCTTTCTGCCTTTTGGGCTCTCACTTTTCTCTTGTTGATATTCTTCTTTCTTCTTTACTCCAGGTGAGCTGAGACCAGTTAATGCTTCTTAGATGACCACTTGCTAGCTTTTAAGACCCCAGACACTGTTCACCAAAATGGGATGTAAAACATTTGTTTAAAAAACTTTGTTATGCCAGTTAAGCTGGATATGCCCTGGACCTGTGGTCCCCAGACCCCTGGCCCTGATGCTCTGTCTCTGAAAGTGTTTGTTTTTATTTAGAATACTTTTAAATTTGGGGGTTAAGTCCATTTGTGCTGACTTCTCTGGTGTGTGTTATCTCTCCCTTTACCTAATGTAGTTCTTGTCCACTATTTAGTTAGTGAAGACCTGTTTCCTTCCCACCTCCCCTTGTAACCATCAAAGAATGTTCTTTTCTGTTAAACCATTCTTGACTCCTTATAGTAGTGGTCTCATACAGTATTGGTCTTTTTGCACTTGTAATTTCACTCAACATAATGTCCTCCAGATTGTCCCATTTCATGAAATGTTTCCCAAATTCATCATTGTTCTTTATCATTGTGTAGTATTGTATTATGTGAATACATCATAGTCTGTTTATCCATTCATCTTTTGATGGGTGTCTAGGTGGACTCCATCTTTTTGCTGTTATGTACAGTGCTGTGATGAATATTGGTGTACATATATCTATTTGTCTGGCTCTTCTGTAGGATATATTCCAAGACATGGGTCTGCTGGACTGTATGGTAATTTTGTTTCTAGGAACACTACCATTATTTTTTTCCAAGTTCTTTAAAACAACTATTGCTAGACTGGAAACTGGTGGTGTAGTGGTAAGTGCTACATCTGCTAACCAAGAAGTTGGCAATTCAGATCTGCTAGGTCCTCTTTGGAAACTATGCAGCTGTTCTGCTCTGCCCTGTAGGGCCACTATGAGTTAGAATCGACTCAGTGGCACTGGGTTTGGTTTTGTTTCATTGTCAGACTATAATGTACCTTTTGAACCTACAATAAAGTCACTTTGCTTTGTCATTTGGAATTTTTTTTCTAGTTCATTTATTGTGATTGAGTGGAAGTGTACAATCTGGATTAAATTCACATGCCCACCTATGTGTAGCCCCTACTGCTCTCCTTGCCTGGTGACAGCACAGTCCTCCTTTCTGTTCTGTGCAAGTCATATCCTCTTTACAACCTCCTGTCCCCTCTTCTCCACTGTCTCCACTGCCCTCTAGTAAGAGTCCAGTAGGACGACATCCTGTAGATGCATAGAACCATAAAGTGCACACATGACATGATCACTCTGTGTTGCTGAGTCCAGTCCATTTCTGTGCGAGGAGTTGATCACACTAATGATTTATGATCCGGGCAGCATCAGGTCTAGGGCCTATGCACCCAGGGGAACCCCCAGGGTTCAGACCATCAGTTGCAGTCTTTTAGTGAAGTTTTTAGGGTGTAACCCTTTTTATTCTCATATTGCCATTGGGACTCAACTTTGTGAGCCCAGTCACTGTCACTGGAGGTGGCCTGTTGATGTCACCCATTCACGTGGGTCTTTCTGTCTTCTGGGTTCTCTTTCCCCTATGTCGTTTTCGTCCTTAGTGATCATCTGTTCTGCTGAGTTGGGCTATTTGGTATACCTCAGATGGCAGTTTGCTAGCTTTTATGACCCCAGACGCCACTCACCAATATGGGGTGGAGAAGACTCTACTAGCAATACACTAGTTATGCCAGTTGGCCTCGATGTCCCTTTAGAGTGTGGTCCCCAGATCCCTGTCACTGCTACTCTGTCCTTGCCATATTGGGTTAAGATTGGAAGAGTTTTCAGGTTATGTTGAAGTCAAGTTAAATCTTTCTAATATGTGCTGTCACTGATTTCACCCAACCAAATTTCTGTCAGCTGTCTAATCTATAACCAGCCCTCTCCCTTTCAGCTGTCAAAGAGTCTTTTCTTCTGTACATGAGTCTGTTTTTTAAGTCGTTATAGCAAGGGACTCATACAGTATTTGTCCTTGTGCTGCTGACTAATTCCACTCAATGTAATGTCCTCTAATTGAAACTGGGTTATGAAATGCTGCCGAAAAATCATTATTGTTCTTTATCATTGCACAGTGTTCCACTGAGTGTGTATATCATAGTTTATTCAGTCATCTGTTTTTGGGCGTGTGGGTTGATTCCATCTTCTTGCTGTTGCGGACTGTGTTGCAATAAACATTCGTGTCCATGTATCTGTTCTTGTGACTGCCCTTGCATCTGTAGGATATATTCCAAGCAGTGGGATTACGCGGTCAAATGGTATATCTATTTCCAGCTTTTTAAGGAAGCACCAGATTGCTTTCCAAAGAGGTTGTAGCATTTTGCAATCCTACCAACAGTGTAGGAGAGTTCCAACTTCTCCACACCTCTCCAGCATTTGTTGTTTTGTGTTTTGCGTTTCATGGCAACCTTGCTGGGGTAAGATATCTCATTGTGGTTCTGATTTGAATTTCTTTAATGATCATGAGCATTTCCCTAAGTGTCTTTTGGCTGCTGGAATGTACTCTTTAGAGAAATGTTTGTCCATCTCCTTTGCCCATCACTTCCTTGAATTATTTATCCTTGTTGATATTTTGTAGTACCTTGTAGGTTATGGAGATCAGATGTCAGTCTGACATATAGTTGCCAGGTTTTTTTTTCCCATTCTGTAGGTAGTCTTTTAATTCCTTTGATAAAGTCTTTGGATGAGCAAAAGTGATTCTTAGTAGTTTCCGTTTATTTGTTTTCTCCTCTGTTGATCATGCTTGCTTTTTGAAGTCTGTCTACATTCGCTTCCGTTGTTGATCCTAGTTGTTCTTGGATGACCTTTATCGTTTTTGATTTGATATTGAGGTCTTTTGTCCAGTTTGAGTTGGTTTTTGTATAAGATGTGAGATACGGGTTTTACTTCAATTTTTTGCAGATAGATACCAGTTTTGCTAGCACTGTTTATTAAAGAGACTATTTTTACCCCAGTTTAAAATCTTGGGGCCTTTGTCTAATAGCAGCTGTTCGTAGCAGGATGGTGACATCTCTGGGGTCTCAACTCTGTCCCATTGGTGTATCTGTCTCTTTGTACCAGTACCAGGCTGTTTTGACAACTGTGGCAGTGTAATAGGTTCAGGTAGTCAGGTAGTGAGAGGCCTCCCAGTGTGTTCTTCGGTAGTACTTTACTTATCCGGGGCTTCTTCCCTTTCCAAACAAGGGTGGTGATTTGTTTCTCCATCTCATTAAAAAATGTCACTGGTATTTGTGTTGGGATTGCATTGTATATGTAGATTGCTTTGGGTAAAGTAGATGTTTTCATAATGTTAACTCTTCCTGTCCATGAGCAGGGTAGGTTTCTCCATTTATGTAAGTCTCTCTTAGTTTCTTGTAGTAAGGACTTGTAGTTTTCTTTGTAAAGGTCTGTTATTTCTCTGGTTAGATTTATTCCTAGGTACTTTATCTTCTTAGGGGCTATAGCAAATGGTATTGATTTGGTGATCTCTTCCTTAATAATCTCGTTGTTGGTATAAAGGAATCCTACTGATTTACTTAGGTTTATCTTGTATCTTGAGACTTTGCTGAACTCTTCTATCAGTTTGAGTAGTTTACTTATGGACTCTTTAGGATTCTCTGCGTATGCAATCATGTCATCTGCAAACAGGGAGATTTTTACTTCTTCTTTGCCAAAGCAGATGCCCTTTATTTCTTGGTCTTGTCTAATTGCTCTGGCTAGAACTTCTAGTAGAGTGGTGAATAGGAGAGGTGAGATTGGACATCCTTGTCTAGTTCCCGTTCTCTAGGGAAATTGTTTCAGTCTCTCTCCATTCGGGATGATGTAGGCAGTTGGCTTTGCGTAAATGTTCTTTATTGCATTGAGAAATTTGCCTTCTGTTCATGTATTGCTGAGAGTTTTTAACATGAGTGAGTGTTGGACTTTATCAGATGCCTTTTCTGCATCAATTTACAAAATCAGATGATTCTTGACTTTTATATTGTTTTTGTGGTTGATCACATTAATTGTTTTGCTGATGTTGAATCAGCCTTGCATCACTGGTATGATTCCAAGTTGGTCATGATGTGTTATTTTTGTGATGTGTTGGTGAGTTTTGTTGGCAAGTATTTTGAAGAAGAGTTTTGCATCTAGATTCATGAGTGATATCGGTCTGTAGTTCTCCTTTTTGGTTGGGTCTTTCCCTGGCTTTGATGCCAGAGTTATGCTGGCTTCATAGAATGAATTTGGGAGTATTCTATCCCTTTCTATGCTGTGAAGTAGTAGTCTCAGTATTATTGGAGTTAACTCTTCTCTAAAAGCTTGGTGGAATTCTGTGGTGAAGCCATCTGGACCAGGGTTTTTTTGGTTGGTAGTTTTTGGGTGGCTTTTCAGTCTCATCCTTTGTGATGGGTTTATTAAGTTGTTCTGCTTCACCTTGTGATAATTTTAGCGGGTGATATGAATCAGAGAATTTGTGCATTTCCTCTAGGTTTTCAAATCTGTTAGAGTACAGTCTTTTCATAGTATGCTGTTGTGATGTTTTTGATTTCTTTTGGATCTGTTGTGACATCTCCCATCTCATTTCTTACTTAGGTTATTAGTTTCCTGTTTGGTAGGTTTAGCCAGTGGTTTCTCAGTTTTGATCTTTTCAACAAACCACCTTTTGGTCTTACCAAATTTTTTAGTTGTTCTTCTGTTCTCTCATTCATTTAGTTCTGCTCTGATCTTTGTGATCTGTTCTCTTCTGGTGACTGAAGGGTTCTCCTCTTGCTCTCTTTCTAATTGTTGAAGCTGTAGGGTTAATTCTTTGATTTGGATTCTTTCTTCCTTCCAAATGTGTGCATGTGTAGAGATAAACTGACCTCTGGGCACTGCTTTGGCTGTATCCCACAGGTTCTGGTAGGAAATGTTTTCATTCTCATTTGAATCCATAAGTTTGTTTATTTCATCCTTGATTTCTTCTATAACACATGGCTTTTTGAGCAAGATGTTCAATTTCCATGAGTTCCAATTTGTATCTGTGTTTTTTCTGCTGTTGATTTTGACTTTTATGGCTTTATGGTCTGAGAAAATGCTTTTCAGTAATTCAGTGGTTTGGATTGTGTTGAGATTTGCTTTGTGTCCTAACATGTGGTCTATTCTGGAAAATGTTGTATGTGCACTGGAGGAGAAGGTATATCTGCTGATGGATAGAAATTTCTGTATGTGTCAATGAGGCCTGGTGGGTTAATTATTGCAATAAGATCTGTGTCTTCACTGAGCTTTTGTTTAGAAGATCTGTCCAGTACTGAAAGTGGAGTGTTGAAGTCTCCCACTATTACTGTGGAGTGACCTATCTCATTTTTTAATGTAGTTGGTGTTTCATCGATGTATTTAGATACTGTGGTATTGGGTGCATAAATATTTAATATTGTTAAGTCCTGCTTGTGCATTGAACCTTTCAGCAATAAGTTGTGTCCATACTTGTCCACAATGGTGAATTTTACATTCAAATCTATTTTATCTGAGATTAGTATTGCAGTACCTACTCTTCTTTGTATATTGTTACCTTGGTATATAGTCTTCCATCCTTTGATTTATAGTTTGTTCATATCTTTAATTCAAAGGTGAGTTTCTTGTAAGCAACGTATAGAGGGATCGTGTCTTTTGATCCAAAGTGTCACTCCTTGTCTCTTTACTGGAGGGTTCAGTCCATTTAACATTTAATGTAATTATTGATACATGTGTGTAATGCTGTTATTTTGATGTCTTTATTTTAGTGTTGATATTTTCTCTCTTACTATTCTGTGACTTTTTTTTATGGATTGATTCTCGCTCTTTTCGGTGTTGGTTTTGTGTTTGTTGAGACTCCTGTTTTGTTTGTTGTTTTGATATGTCACATCTTTATTGTGCTTTGCAGCTACCCATATGGTCCCCCTTAGTAATCTATGTTTAAACCCAATTTTAGCTTTACATGTCTCACTACCTTTGTCTCCATCTGGAAGGACTATAACTGCTGTAGTATGTCTCTCTTTTTAATGTGATGGTATCATAGTTTTGATGATATGATCACTAGATCTCTTCTTTTAATATTATAGCTTTGGTTGGCATTTGTGCCTTTACTAACTGAGTAGGTTTCTGGATGATGTGTCCTGTGTTGCATCCTAAAATGCAGTGTTAATGGTTTTGTTGTTGTAAGCCAAGAGCTTCTTTCAGTATTCCTTGGAGCTTTGGTTTGGTTTTTACAAAGTCTCTGAGTTTCTGTTTATCTGCGAATATCTTAATATCATTGTCATATTCGAAAGACAGTTTATTTCTCCTTCTGTTTCGTTGTGATAAGGTTGATTATGTTTTGGAGACCTTCTTTTGAGGTCTGTATTGTGTGGCATTCAATATATATCTTGCGTGCAAATGTTCTCTTACAATTTTGGGGAAGTTTTCTGTCAGCAAGTCAACAACATTACTCTGTTTTCAGGTGTCCCTTCCTGTTCAGGACCTCCAATTAATTGTAGATTGTTCCTCTTTATAGAGTCCCACATGTTTCTTAATGCTTCTTCATTTTTCTTGTTTCTTTTATCTGATTTCTCCTCATAAGTGCTGGTGTCAGTAGTCCTGCCTTCCAAGTCAGAAAGTCTGTTTTCCATTTGTTCAGTTTTGTTCTCTTGGCTTTGAATTGAATTTGTCTGATTCTTTAATTTTGTTATTGATCTGTCAGATTTCAGAATGCTGGTGTTCCATCAGTTTGAACAGCTTGCTTAATTTTTCATTTTGCTCTGCTGAATTATGTATAATGTCTAGGAGGGCTCTATATGTTATTCTTTTGTACTTAATCTCCAAAAGTTTCAGGAAGCCTTCTTCATCTGGGAAGTTCTTTGGTTCTTTCTTTTGGGAGCTTTCTGGAGCAGTGGTGGATTTTTGTTTAAGTGTCTGGCTACGGTCTGTTGCTTTTTTGGCACCTAGACGTTGTTTAGTTTCTCTGGTGTTGCCTTAACAGGAGCTGAAGCAGAAGTTGATTGCTAGTCACCTCTGTGTACTCCAATGTGACTGAGTCCAGAAGAGTCTCTGAGGTAGCAGGCTCCACCTCCTGGCTGTCAAAGACATAGGCCTACTGATGGGGTCACTGGGGGCCATCAGCTGACTCTATTTGTGGGTCAGTCAAGGCTGGAAGAGATGCTGTCAGGCTGTACCACAGTTGTTTCTCTAGGTAGTCTATTTTGGAAGGTAAAAGCTATCTGACAGCTTCCCAAATCAGTCAGGCTGTCAGGTGTGCAAACCCCCTTTCCATCTGGCAGTGGAGGCAACTCTATATCCATCCCCAGATGCTGTGATCTGGTTCAAAGTATGGGAAGACTACTGTCCTGCTGTCATATGCTGCTGGGCCCTACCTGTAATGCTAGACTGTTCTAGATACAGCTTTTCTGCTGGGAAACCACTCTGTGGGCTGGCACTGTGTCACAGCCTGGGAATTAGCCTCTGCTGCCTCCATTTGGGTAACTCTACCTCCCAGTTGAACAAGATGGCATCCCACACAAGCTGTCCCGCCCATTGTGAAATAGCCAAATCAAAGGTGGAGGTTTGGAAAGAGTGGGTAGCGGGGCTGTGGTGTTCTTAAGTCCAGAGCTGGGCTCTCAAAGTGGGGCTGTTCCTCCCTCTGATCATGTCAGCAGTGCAGCTGAACTTTGCTGCCAGGTAAGCCCAATTGCTGCTGCCAGTAACAGAAAGAAAAAAAGTTAAAACTGCTGTTACCTTCAGTCCATGAGAGCCAGCCATTCAGTGGGGGTGGGGGTCAACGAAAGAGAAGAAGTTTCCCGTTCAGCGGCATGTAGTCCAAGTTGACAGCCCAATGCCATGTTCTAGGGCTCATTGGGTATCCAGAAGTCTCCATTTAATTATCAATCCAGGCCTTTGTTTGCAGAGGGAATTAAGGAGACGCGTGTCTAGTCTACCGTCTTGACTCTGCTACCCCAGAAATTTGCATGTTTTTAAATTTTATTCTTATGAGAGCTGTCTTCTATAGCATATAATCTAAATTTACTCAATTTTACAGGTAAAGGCAAACTCAGTAAAGCAGGAGTTTGAAAAGCAGGATGAACTAAAGCGATCTGCCATGAGAGCAGTAGCAGCACTGCTAACCATTCCAGAAGCAGAGAAGAGTCCACTGATGAGTGAATTCCAATCACAGATCAGTTCTAACCCTGAGCTGGCGACCATCTTTGAAAGTATCCAAAAAGATTCATCATCCACTAATTTGGAATCAATGGACACTAGTTAAATGTTTATTGAATGTGGGGACCATTACGTTGACCATGTGATGCACTGAATTGACAGGTTAATCATAAGACATGGAAAGAGAAGTGTTTAAAGGCTTCAAAATGTTCCACTTTTCTTCCCTCGTAGAGACAGTTTGGCTTTCTTCCATTGTTGCTTTTGTAGCATTTATTTCAAAAATATGTATTTCCATAACCCACAGATTGTAAAACCACTAATGTTTTAGTGGTTAGGACATTTAAAATGGAAACTAAAAGTTAAGATTTATGGGATATGGAGATAGGGTCCAGCATCTATTTACCCTGTAATGTTTAGGATTAAAATGTTAAAATTTTGTGACCATGAATTTCTTTCTTTTATAAATTTTCTTTTATTTAAAAATCAAAAATTTCACAAGACAAACACCTTGTTTGTTTTCGTGTAAAACATTTTGTTTCAGCAATATAAATTGAGCTTTAGCTGGCAGACAAGAATGTGGAAGATTTGGTGCATTTCAGAGAGTTTGGTAGTCTACACGAGAGAATAAGGTATCAGCTTTTAAGTATGGGATTAACAATTAATATCCTGTTGCGCACACTAATTTTGCATGAGCAAGTTTATAAATATATATTGTCTGTAAAGCAGCATGTGCAGATTATTCATAATTCAAAAGTTAAAGTATTAATTGTATTAGTGCAATTTTCAGATATTTATTTTTGCACAGAAAACACTTATCTGGAGAGAGAAAGGAGTAAATTTTTGAAACTTTGATTTTCTTAATGCCAGTGTGAATATGCAGATGTTTTCAGAAATCAAGTCAGAATAACAGTTTGCCACTTTTTTCTATTATAAATTTTCTTACACATTTAAAATTTGGATATTTATTGTTTAAGTACGCAGCTTTTCTTAGTTGCCCATTTGTGTGTGTGTGTATGTGTTTACACCTAGAAGTTCTTACAGCTAGATTTTTCTTTTATTCCCTTTGGATCTTTTTATTCTTTATCTAAGGATAGAAATACTACGTGTGCTTTTGAATTTTAATTTTAGGGAAATTGTGAAGCCCAGCTATCACAAGTTTGTTAACTGATAATGGTATTTTCTATTAGTCAAGTTAGATTACCCCCTCCCACTGTAGAGCTAATTTACATGCTATATTTGGTAAGTGTTGGCTACTTTTCTTTACTAAGGAGTCTGGGCTAGAGAGCGTCAAAGCTTTGCAGTACCTTATGTTATAGTTAAAATTTTATTTTAACATAGCTTTCAGTGAGCTCATTTCACACTGTAGCCTCTTCAAATTTGTGGTGCTCCTGTAACAGTAAAAGCTAACTTCTGAAAATAAAAGACATCTCCTAATGCTGTGCAAACACAGTTTACATGTATTGAAAGAGGCAGTTGCTAAATTGACCAATTTTAAGCAGTCAGATATTTGAAAACTGCACCTTTAGTTTTGAAACTGAATTAGAAATACTTTCCCTGCTGTATTACCTGCTTTAACATTTGGATGTACAGTGATTTTCATTGGTAACATGATGTTATTAGTTGAACAGCTTGATTTCAGATGTTCAGATGATGATGCATAAGATGTTGCTACTGGTAAGGGTTTTGACTGGTATGTTGACATGGAACCTTTCTTGAAGTTGGTACTGTTTCAGATGTGGCAGGTGATAATCTTAGACTGTAATTTGCATAGAACTGTAATCAAAATTTGAGGTGTTACTAGTATATTATGTACTACGCATATACCGTGGGATAGATATTGTGGAGATACCCAAGTATTTGGTTACGTGGTTTCACAATAAATTACAATACTGCAGGCTCTAGGACCAAATAAGAGATTGACATGCATATATTTTGTGTGAATGTCTTAGTTAATTGCTCAAAGTTAAATCCAAATACTTTTCATGTATTGAATTTCTCTTTAGTTTTATTTATTAACATCCAAGGTCCATGTTTTTTCCCCTTGAGTCTTTCAAGCCAGCTCCCTCCGACCCCAGTGTAGCTAAGATTTTATCCTTCAATATAAAAAGGAGCTTTTCTGATAGTGGATATGATTTTAGTGCATGTATACACATATATAGCCAAATTAGTAACAGGCAGGAATCCTCAGATTTTAAAATGCTGAGTTTCTCCGATTAACTCATTGCTTCCAGTTGTGATGTGGTCCTAGGATGAAAAGGGCCAAAGCATGAGGTTCAGCCATGGTGTACCACTTGTGCTTACTGGTACCCAGCAGTTACAGTTAAGAAATTGTGCTTAGTGATTCTCCATATGTAGGTTCCTCAGAAGAGCTAAAGTTAGTAGTAAGAAAATTAACTGCTGACTTTTCATAATGATGTTTAAATAGATCTACCTTGATTTAAAAGAAAGTTCAATATGGGATTGAGTTTTGAGGTTAGGTTGGTTATTTAACTAAGGCAGAATGGAAATTGGTATGACAGAATCTAGCCTAAAACTGTATACTTAAAGAGTAATGTCAGTAGTACTGAACGTAAGTTTTAAAATGATGTTTGTATTTCATTAATGGTATTTGAAAACTACTCAACCACTAGGAGTAAGATAATTTTTAAAAGGTAGGACTGTGACAGCTTTCATCAAATGTTTGAGTATCTACAAACAAATGAGTCATTTTTTCCCCTATTCTCTTGCCAGGCATATGGTGAAGAAATAAGAGGGTATCTACTTAATTCCAGACAACAGTCTGCCATCTTTCTATCTAGCCCAGTCTCAGGCATTTAAATGTGATTGTATAGCCATGATTAAAGTTTGCAGTGATAGTGATACAGGTAAAATCCTCAGCCACTGAAAAATTAACTGAAGTTGATGAGTAAGCATTGTACAGTGTATTAGGCCACATGGCAAAGTGTATATTTAGCAGTGAAAAACAAGGTGAAGTTTTCTGCCAACATTGAATTTTAGTACAAATGTAAATTGTTAAAATTGCCAGTCCCCAGATACTATGCTTAATATTTTGATCTTTATTACAAGAGCTTAAAAATGTCAGCAAGTAAAATTTGGATTTTATATTTTAAATTGAATCCTAAATTTTAAAACACCACCTCTCCAGATTCAAACTTCTTGGAACTCTTCTTAAACAGAACATTGACCATACGGTAATAGTTCACTTATTGTTTGAACAAAGAATATTCTGATCTTAACTGATTTTTGTAGTTGATTAAAATTTCTTTGACATTTTTGTTTGTAAAATATGAGACACTGAAAGTTTGGTGGTAGGCTGCCGAAAGCTCTCCTGATAATGTGGTTTTCGTAAGACATAAAATGAAGTCCCATTTTTTTCCTTTTCAAACAGTAAGTGGGTTATTTTCCAGTTAACACTAGGAAAGCAAGATTTTGTGAATACTTGCTATATACTTTAGATTAAGACTTGCTCTTTGCTAAAAAGAAAGTTAATTTTAAAGTGGAAATTTTTTCCATAAGGTATCTTAAAAGCCAAATTTAATTAAAACCACTGAGGAATAAATGCCTATAATTCTACTTTTTTTGACCCCCCCCAATATCTGTGTGAGGTTTCAAAACGAGTTTTACTAGTTGGCTTTCTGTTCTTGGAGTCTTAATGTACCTCTTAATTCTGATTTCATACGATTATCAGTGATGATTTTGTCAAATTGAATTGTTTTGCCAGGGTCTTAGAAGAGGAAAACCTTTTTATCTTTGCGATGAAATTCTTGATAGTAGGGAGTTTGGGAATTTTTAATGGCTATCAGTAACAAAGATTGGTACACATTGAATGACTTTACTGTGGAATACTCTCAAAAAAAAAAAAAAAAACCTAAAAAATTCTGCTCCAGAACTGGTTAGTTGCACACTGTGACAGGCTCAAGCTTGAACAGTCTATGGTTTGCAGTGCCGACTTTCCAGTTAGTAGCCTAGTGCTTTTAACCTGTGTGCCACTGGGGTTCCTGTAATCCTTTTACTCTGGGAAACTAATTGTTTCACAGATATTTCTCTTTAAACTTGATAAACCTAACAGCTTACTTAGGTCAGTACAGCTAAAATGCGTGTTGCTAGTTTGCTATGATCTTAGTCTGTTATTTAAAAACATACACAAATGTATATTTGGAATCATTGCATTCATGAACTAGGCTGGACTTTTCTAAAAGGCATGGAAATAAACACTTGATTCCTTATTTTAGAAATAAAATCCATGCTGTTCAACAAAATTTATACTTCCAGTAGGCAAAAATTCACATTCACTTTTTTAGATGGTGGTTTCTCAACCTCTTCCAGATTACTGACAATTTCGAGTGGATTGTTCTTTGTGAGGAGGGGTTGGCTTGTGTGTTGCAAGGTATTAGCTAGCAGCATCCCTGGCTTCTACCCACTAGATACGAGTTTCAGAAGAAGATCTTTCTTGTTTCTAGCAATTTTAACCAACAGGTTTTATACATGTATTTCTTTGGGGAAAAAAATCAGAAATCTCTTGTTATTTACTAAGGCAAAAAATGTTCAGCCATTCCAAAATGTTATATTTTGATCTTCCTGAGGGAGTCTTAGTACTGCTTTTAATCACCTCTTTTTCTTCCAATTGAGTTTCATGATTTGGTGAAAATAGATTTGTACTGTATATAATGTTACCTCCACTGATTTAACTATATGATCTTTAGATAGATCACATAGCGTAGTGTTTTTCTCCAGCTATAAAATGTTTTCCATTTCACAGAAAGTTATGAAGCAGTGTGAGTGTGTTGCACTCGGTACAGAGGTTACAGAACACCAAGTGAAGGGATTTTCACAATGATTAATTTACATTCTCTTCATAAGAACCGTTTGTCCAGTGATCCACTTTATTAAACTAATGATTTGTTTCCCGGTATATACTAAACTTTCTGTTTGGTGGAAATTCTTAAGACATGTCAAATAATGATATTTTGTATAATTCCCAATCACTGTATATATTTGAACTTTGAAAACAAGTAGAGCAAAGTTTTGCTATTTACTAGAGTTATGATGGGAGCCATGTTTTCCATATGAATCTTGATACCCACACAGTGAAGTTCAAAGATGGACGGTGGCAGACAAAGGTCAGGAAAGCAAGCACAGATTACCTGCTTTTTGACACAAGACCAGAGTGGTTTTTCAGGCTTTGGTACCATCTCTATCGCATTTGGGAGACTTGTCACAAGCAAAGATAAGTTACTGCTTTTTGCATAGTTACTGAAATATTAGTGAGGGCTTATTGGTCAGGGATTGGAGTTCAGAATGCTGAAATTTGGAAACTTGGAACATGTCACTACATGGTGTTAGACATACTCTTTGTTACTGAAAATCATTCAGAGTCCTAAATCGGTTAAGAATGTTTAGAAATGTGTTCCCACATGAATTTTCCTCTAAAGTACAATCCAGCAGAAGTTGAAAGGCTATGAGTGGCTGCCTCGCTGTGAGCACCGTTGCTGACTGAGAACTGCCAACAGCTCCTGCTCATAGATCTCTTCAGGTCAAGGTGTACAAAAGTCCGACAGAACCTAAACCAGAAGTTGTTTTAAATTACTATGCCTCCATTCCTATTGTGGACAGTTAATAAAGCAGGTGTGGATTATCTAAGGCAAGGTAAACCTGGTTCTTACCTCACTTACCAGGCGTCTGCAATGAATGCTTGATGTTTTTTACCACATCTAAAGATTCTGCTTCTAGGTATGACTGGGATCTGTCTGTCTCCTAACCTCACAGCAACTTCCTACAGAATAATAAGCTTCAGATTTAGAATCCCTGATGTGTTGATGACCCAGTAAGCAAGGTAAGCATGGACTTCCTTTTACTTACTAATCTGATAGAGGTCAGTTACACATGGATTTCAGCACATCAGAAATGGGCGTTCCAAGATTGCAGACATATTTGATACAGTGAAGTCCATGTGAAATTGTTAATGTAGATGATCTGATACATAAGGTACGCACTGTGCTTACTTTGCCTACTGCATAATACTCCCTTGCATCAAAGATAAAGCTTACTACCTTTTCCCTCCTCCGCTCAGTACTGCCTCCTCTGTTAATACTGTGTACTTGCTGTGGGGACAAAACACACTTAATAATTGACATTAAGGAGAAAGACTTTGGTGTGATGTTTAGCAAAGACTTTGATCTGGGGGTTAGGACAAACCAAACCTTAGGAAAGTGTGTACTCCATGCAATGGAACTGCAGAAAAGCAAGAGTTCCTGACCTGAGCACTTAGGGTATAGTTTAGTGAGGGACTAGAAAGGACAGATAATAGGGAATTTTGTAAATAGTTTGGATTTAATTTCAGGGATGACATTAAGCCATGTGTGCTGTCAGGTTGATCCTAACTCGTACTAACTCCGTAGGATGGAGTAGAACTGCCTGGCGGGGTTTCCTTATCCATTGCTGTTGAGTCCATTCTGACTCCTAGTGACCTTATGGAAACCTTGGTGGAATAGTGGTTAAGAGCTACGACTGCTAACAAGAAAATTGGCAGTTCAAATTCTCAACCCCCTATGATGGAGTAAAACTGCCCCCTGAGGTTTCCAAGAAGTGGCTAGTGGTTTTGAACTGCTGAACCTTTTTGGTTAGCAGTGAAGCTCTTAACCACTGCACCTTGAGGGCTCCACCCCATAGGGTTAGAAAGCTTAAAAACGAGGGAGTGATGTGGTAAGGTGTATAATTTGGGAGGATGACTCTGCTAATGGTTTAGAAAGTGGATTGAAAGGAAGGAATGAAGACCTGGCTGGTAAGACATCATTGGGGTGATTCAGACGAGAGAAGGGTAAAGTGAGTCAGGGTAGTTTTGAAGTGAAAGTACCTGGGTGTCCAATTATGCTGCTATGCAAACTTCCTGGAATAGGTGGTTTGTAGGATACCAGTTAAGTTTTTTTCTTATTCCACATGTCCATTTTAAGTAGCATAGGAATTCTGCTTCCCATCCCACTGTGGAGCGCAGGATTACCAAACCACCATCTACAGTGTTTTCAGTTGTGTTGTCAGAAAGCAGTGACCTATCTTGTCTAGCTTTTAGTGTTTTTGCTTGACAGTAACACACACCACTTGCCACATTTTTGTGGCCAGGAAAGTCATACAGTCATTCCTAAGAGCTGAACACTTATTTGCAACGCATTGTGAGAATAATAACCTTGCAGTTGAGCTGAAAAGTGTTGTTGTTGTTGTTGTTTTAAATCAAGGGCAGGGGTGGGTTCAGTGGTGGAGTTAGATGAACATTACATACCACCACAAACAACTCAAAATTAAATGTTCGTATTCTCACAAATTCCAGCCAGCCTCTGTTTATCCTCCTAAAGTAACACTGAAATGTTGTTCATTTTTTAAGCTGTGGTATCCAGGCCATGGGAAATGAATCATCTACCTCAGTTTTCTGTTTTGTTTTGTTTCTTTAACAATTTTTAAATATATTCTTGCAAACAAAAGCAGCAATCTCCCTAAGAGGAATTTCAGTGCCAGCTGTTTAAATGTCCACTGATATACTTAAGTAGATGGCTTCATTCAATATTTCCATGGTTCTTGCCTTCATTAAACATCATCTGCCCTATTTCAGGCAACCACTGGGAAGGCTACAGTTTGGCTATTTTCAACCAAAGCTTAAAGCTCCAATAACCTAATCTAACCAGCACGTCCTCTCTATCAAGTTCTGTCATATCTTTACTAGCCCTAAACTTTATCACTGACTTCACAGAGACTTGCAATCTGTACTTCCTACCCTTTCAGTGCCTCAGAGCATCACATCTTGACCTTCTGGCTGCTTTTATAAATTGTGTTTATTCATACAGTTACTTTTTCTGTTGCGTTTTGGGATGTTCCCTCTCCTGTCCTGACATCTTTTAAGCATTACACTTAGCCCTCTCCTTCATGCTTAGCAGACTAGCATTGCCCTCAATTCATCACTGCAGTTATGGCCATTATTTCTATCCTTCCACCTAAAAACTCATTCATACCCTTTCCCATCTTGACTGCAGATAATAAGTTGTTACCTGTCTACTCAAACACAACCTCTCCCCCAGATACCAGCTCCTTGCCTTTTCTAGAATTTTTTATTTTCCTCGTCTCCGTATCTTCAACATCACCTGCACTGGTTCAGTCTCTGCTTAACTCTCAAAATTAATCCCAAGTCTCTCTGGGACTCCTAGATCTCAAAGGCTGTGTTCTTTTTTTCTTCACTATTCCTTCCCCTCTCTCCCTCTCTCCTCTCCAAAACCTTGGTGGCATGGTGGGTTGAATGCTACATGTGCTAACCACAAAATCAGCAATTGAAATCCACCAGACGCCCCTTGGAAACTCTATGGGGCAGTTCTACTCTGGCCTGTAGGGTCGCTATGGGTCAGACGCAACTCAACTGCAGTGGGGTTTTTTTTTTCCGTTCCTTCTCTCCTCCCTCTTGTGTTCTTCAGATGGGGTAATTTCTAGTGATCTATCTTCAAGTTCAGTGGTTGTTCTTTTGACATTTCAGATCCTGCTGTAGAGCCTATGTAAAATATCTTTTTTGGTTATGGCACTCTTCAGCTTTAGGCGTTTGATTATTTCCTTTAATTTGTATTTATTGAGATTTCCTATTTGTTTAGTCATGGTCATATTTTTAGTTATAATAGTATTTATAATAACTATTCTGAAGTATCTGTTAAATCCAGTTTCTCGGCCCATACAGAAGCAGTTACTGTTGACTGCTTCCCCAACCCCTTCTTAATATGGATCCCACTTCTCTGTTTCTTTGCATTCTCCTAATTTTTTGTTGAAAACTGGACTTTTAAAATCATATATTTTAGCAGCTCTGATTGTGATTTTTTTCCAGGGTTGCATTGCCCTTGAATACAAGTAGCTTCACTTCCAGAGAGGAAGAACTTTTTTTGAAATACAGGGCAAAAATCTCATACTCAGAGACATTGGCAGTATACATAGCAAACTTGGGAGGAAATGCATGGGGATAGACCATAGCTCTGCAAGCCTGAGTGGTGTCTCAGTTGGGCAACAGACTGATCATAGCCAGAAATTTAGCAGTTCTGGAAATGAGAGAGCCGTAGAAGCTCACCACACCTGTCTGTCTGGGAGACAAAAGGGACCAGTGGAAAGTAAAAGTAGCAATAAATGTGAAAACTGCCCAAATTTTGAAGGTGTTTCCTAATTCACACATGTGTTTCCTAATTCACACATATATGCTTGAACAAAAGGTGAGAGTTACTGGCATGAGATGTTCATGCATAACCTCTGCACAAGTATTGGCAAACCATTAAACTATGCAAGCATAATGTAACTAACAATCCCTAGGAGGCCAAGTTAAAGGAAAAAGTCCGTACAAAGACTTTATGAAAATTTAAAGCTGCATTATTCAGAATAACCGAAAACATAGGAACTGAAATGTTTATAAAGTAATAAATGGTAAACAAATCTAGTATATCCAAACAATGGAATCGTATTCAGCAGTAAAAAGAATTTGAGCATAACTAAAACTTAAAAATGTGTTACAGTGACAGAAGACAAGAAGAACATATACTGTCTTTTGCTTACATTAATTATCCAGAGAAGGCAGATCTATGGGCAAAGTAGATTTTTGTGATTCTCTAGGGCTGGATGTTGGACTGGGGAAAGGACTATAAAAGAGTGTGCAATTTCTCTTTGGGGAGATGGAAATGTTTTAAAATTAGATGTTGAAAGAAATTAAAAATAATCAAAATGGGTAGAAAAACATGCCCATGGATTAGAAGGCATGATATTGTTAGGATAGCACTACTCTCCCTGCCGGCCAAATTAGTCCACTCCGTTCAGCATAGGACCCATAACAATCCCAGCTGACTTAGTTGTAGAAAATGACAAACTAATTCTAACATTCAAATGCAATTGGAAGTAACCCAGGATAGCCAAAATGATCTTGAAACAGAATCAAGAGGATTCATACTTTGTAGTTTCAAAACTTCCTATTAGAAAGGAATGATAATCAATACAATATTCACCTGATGTAAGAATAAACATAGATCAATGGGCTAAAAGTGAAAGTCTAAAAATAAACTCTACATCCAACTGATTTTCAAAGGTGCCAGTGCAACTCAACAAATGGTGCTGAAGACAACTGTAAGATCACTTATAAAAGAATAAAGTTGGAATTGGGACTCTTAGGTCACATTATATTCAAAAAGCAACTCAAAATGTATTTAAGACCTAAATGTAAGTCCCAAAACTCTGAAAAATTTTTTTTTACATGTAACTAACAACATCCAAAGCAGGAACAAAAACAAATTTGACTTCAAAATGAAAACTTGCGTGCTTCAGAGGACATTATTAAGAAAGTAAGACAGCAGTCAGACTGGGAGAAAATATGTGCAAATCATATAGCTGATAAGCCACTTGTATCTAAGACTGATAGTGATTAACAAATGAGCAATGAAGACATAGAAATAAGCCAGTGAGCATGTTAACATGTGCTGAACGTCATTAATCATTAAGGAAATGTAAATCAAAAACGCAGTGAGATACTACAAAATCCTTTGGATGTCTGGTATCAAAAACTCAGACACCAACAAAACCAAAAAACTGAAAGAAGCAACTGCTGATACTATTTAGGTTCACTCGAATACCTCATGGGATTAGTTTTTTCATTCAAACGCTTAGGGTCATGGTTTCATGGGACAGCCTAATCAGTTGGCCTAATGCTGTTTTTAGAATTTCTATTCTACCTTCTAGTTTGTTGGGACCTTAAAAGCTTGTGGGTGGTCATCCAGTATACAACAAACAGTTGGTCTCTGACCACAGCAGCAGAGAAAGAAAGCTCAGAAATTGGAGGAGGAACTGGACTGCCGGTCTAATTGCCTCCATAAACTACTGCCTCCTCTGTTATAACACCGGAAGAACTCAGTGGATGGTGCCCAGCTACCATTACTGAACATTTTCATCAAGGACTCAACAGATGATCCTGATTAAAAGGTGGAATATGTAGACCGGAATTTCAAATTCTTGAAGAATCTAGACTTATTGGCCCCACTGAAACCAGAGGAACCTCCAACTCTGTTGCGAGATAATCTTTATACCTTGAAATAAAACTTATTTCTCAAAGTCATCTTTAAACCAGAGTTGAGCTCAGTTAGTAGAGAATGTTTGCCTTGAACTCTTCACATCTGTGTGAGATCAAAGTGACAATAGTAAGTCTAAAACGTAGATGAGAAATGTAGAAATCAGCGAGTCTAAAGGTCATGGTGATAAAATAATTTGGCAAGAGAGTAAAAATGGTGACAACATGAAAAATGTAATCTCTGACGTAGAAATTGTTGAATGGATGCATATTTTGATGTGTGTATTTTCACCAAGGATGGCAAGGATGTAGAGAATTTATGGTACTGGAACATTGCTGGTAGTGATGTAGAATGGTGTAGCCACTTTGGAAAGCAGTAAGCCAGCTCCTCAAAAGGTTAAACATGGAGTTACCATTGTTGATTGTTAGGTACCATTGAGTTGGTTCTGACTGACAGTGACCCTGTGTACAACAGAATGAAACACTGCCCATATCCACAGTCATTTTTATGCTTAAGCACATCTTTTTTGCAGACCCTCCACTCTGCCAAGCATGATGTTCTTCTCCAGGGACTAACTCTTTGGGGCAGTGTATCCAAAGTATGGAAGAGACAGTTTTGCCATCATTGCTTCCAAGCATTCAGGTTGTACTTCTTCTAGAACAGATCTGTTTGTTCTTTCGGCGGTCCGTGCTACTACATTCAGTATTCTCCCGCACCACAATTCAAAGGCATCAGTTCTTCTGTCTTGTCTTGTTCAGCCTTTGCATGCATATGATGTGATTGAAAATACCATGGCTTGGGTCAGGCACACTTTAGCCTTCAAGGTAGTGTCTTTTCAATACTTTAAAGATGTCCTTTGGAGGAGTTTTTCCCGATGCAATGAATTACCATATGACCCAGCAATTCTATCCTTGAAACGTATCCAAGAGAATGAAAACAGGTCAACTCAGAAACTTGTACCTCATTATTTGTAACAGCATATTCACAATAGCCACAAACATGGAAACAAGTGTCTAACAACTGATGATAAAGATGCCATATGGTGATATAATGGAATATTATTTGTAAAATGGACTGAATACTAACATCTTCTGTCTTAGTCATCTACTGCTGCAATAACAGAAATACCACAAGTACATGACTCTAACAGGCGTAACTGATTGTCCCACAGTCCAGTAAGGTAGATGTCTGAATTCAGGATGCTGGCTCCAAGGGAACACCATTTCTTTCTCTTGGCTCTTGAGGAAGGTCTTTGTGAGGCATCAGTCTTCTCTTGGATCACAGAGCATCTCAGCACAGGAACCCCAAGTCCAAAGGATACCCTGTGCTCCTGGCACTGCTTTCTTGATGATGTGAAGTCCCCATGTCATGTCTCTGCTTGCTTCTCTCTTGTATATCAAAAGAGATTGGCGTAAGACACTAATCTCGCAGCTCTCATCACTGTATCTGCCACTAATCCAGCTCATT
Organism: Heterohyrax brucei; assembly: GCA_028571685.1. Lineage (NCBI taxonomy): Eukaryota > Metazoa > Chordata > Mammalia > Hyracoidea > Procaviidae > Heterohyrax > Heterohyrax brucei. Next base: position 129,639,970 of record CM053142.1, read on the forward strand.
GCATCAGTGATAGGATTTATAACACAGAAAAATCACATCAGATGACGAAATGTAGACAGTCATAACAATGCTGGGATTCATGTCCTAGCCAAATTGACAGATATTTTGGGGGTACAAAATTCAATCCATGATCGAAACTAAAACAGAAGAACCCTAAAAATGCTATCCCAAGTGAAAGAAGGCTGTAACAAAATACCTCATATTACATGATTCTATTTATGCAGACAGTTCACCATAGGCTAATTTAAAGAGATGAAACTAGTGGTTGTTTAAGGCTGTGGTGGTAGAACAATAAGAGGGTGATAATTAAAGATTATATGGTTTCTTTTTGAGATATTAAAAATGTTTTAAAATTGTATTTAATACAGTTTATAATTTATATAAACAGTAAAATTTATGGTTTCTGAATTACATCTCAAGGAAGCTGTTAAAAAACAACATAACCAAGGTGAAATAGATAATGTGAATAGTCCTATAACCACTAAAAGCATCGAGTTCATAATTTAAAAGCTTCCCCGAAAGAAATCACCAGACCTAAGGGTGTTTTACTAGAGAATTTCACTAAACAATAATAATAATACACCAATTTGACATAATCTCTTCCACAAAACAAGAAAACACTTTCCAACACATTTTGTGAGGCCAGTATCACCCTGACATTAAAAGCTGACAAAGATAGCAGAAAAACAAAAAAAAACTAAAGGACCAATGTTTCTCATGAATTCAGACACAAAACTTGTCAACAAAATACTAACAGATTAAATCTAGCAATACATAAACAATTACATGCATGCCCAGCTGGGATTTATCCTGTGTACTTGAAGCTAATTGAGTATTTAAAAGTCAAAGTAATCCATTGTATCAACAGGGTAAAGAAAGTGTCATCATATTAATTGACTCGTAACAAGTATTACACATATTCCAACAGCCCCTCATGATAAATGTTCACAGAAAATTAGGAATAAAGGGAAATTATCTCACTTTGGTAAAGAAGATCAACAAGAAACATAGCTAACATCATACTTTTTTATTATTATTTTTTAATATGACTGAAAATGTACATTCCCGTATAAATTTACATGCCCACCTATATGCAGCTTCCACTGCTCTCACTATCCAGTGACAGCACACAATTCCTCTCTGCTCCATGCATGTCTCGTCCTCTCAACAGCCTCCTTTCCCCTCCTTTCCACCTACTCTCCTTCCTCCAGCCAGAGTTCAGCAGGCTGATATCCCATAGATGTATAGAACCATAAAGTGCATCCAGTATATGGTCACTGCATTGCCAAGTCCAATCCATTTGTATCCAAAGAGTGGTCCTTTGTTACGATTTATGGGCAAGGGCAGCATCAGGGCCAGGGGCCATGCTCTCAGGGGAACTCCGAAACTGCTGGACCATCAATTGAGGTCTTTTAGTGGAGCTCTCAGGATGCATCCCTTTTTATTCTTGTGTTGCCAGTGAGACTCAACCTAGTGAGCTCGATCGCGGCTATCACTGGTGGTGGCCGGGCACTATCTGGTTCTTCTGGTCCTAAGTCGATGTAGGCACCTACTCATGTGGGTCTCTATCTTCTAGGTTGTCTTTACCCCGTGTTGTTTTGGTCCTCGGTGAGCATCCGTTCCTGCTGAGTTGGGACCATTTGCTGTGTCCTTGGATGGCAACTTGGCAGCTTTTAAGACCCCAGATGCCACTCACCAATGTGGGGTGCTGAGAACCATCTTAGCAAAACACTAGTTGTGCCAATTGACCTCGATTTCGCCTGAGAGCACGGTCCCCTGCCCCCTGCCCCAGCTACTCTATCCTTGCAACATTGAGTTAAGATGGAAGGAGTACTCAAGTTATGCTCAAGTCCACTTAATGTTGTTCTTGTTTCTAATGTGTGCTATCACCGATTTCTCCCAACTAGATTTCTAGCAGCTATCTAATCTAAACCCTACCCTTCCTCCTTCCCTCCCTCCCCTCCCTCCCTCCCCTCCCTTGCAGCTGTCAAAGAGTCTTTTCTTCTATACACAAGTCTGTTTTTGAGATCTTATCGTAGAGGTCTCATACAATATTTGTCCTTTTGTTGCTGACTACTTTCACTCAACATAATGTCTTCCATTTGAAACCAGGTTAGGAGATGTTTCCTGGAATCATCGTTATTCTTTATCATTGTGTAGTGCTCCATTGAATATATGTACCATAGTTTACCTATCCATTCTTCTGTTGTTGGGCATCTGGGTTGATTCCATCTTTTTGCTATCATGGACTGTGCTGCGATAAACATTCTGTTGCATGTGTCTGTTGGTGTGAAAGGCCTTGATTCTGTAGGATATATTCCAAGTAGTGGAATTACTGGGTCAAATGGTATATCTATATCCATTTTTTTAAGGAAGTGCCAGATTGCTTTCCAAAGAGGCTGGACCGTTTTGCAACTCCACCAACAGTTTAGGAGAGTTCCCCTTTCTCCACAGCCTCTCCAGCATTTGTTGTTTTGTGTTTTCTGGGTCATGGCCAATCTTGTTGGGGTGAGATGGTATCTCATTGTCATCTTGATTTGAATTTCTTTAATAACTAAAGAGCATGAACATGTCTGCATGTGTTTTTTGGCTGCCTGAATCTCCTCTTTAGTGAAATGTCTGTCCATCTCCTTTGCCCATCGCTTAATTGGGTGGTTTACCTTCTTTTTACTGATATTTTGTAGGATCCAACTCGACAGCACTTTTCTGGCTATAGATTATGGAGATCAGGCGTCGGTCTGACATAGAGTTGCCAAATACTTTTTCTCATTCTGTGGGTGTTCTTTTAATTCTATTAATAAAGTCTTTGGATGAGCAAAAGTGTTTGATTCTTAATAGTTCCCATTTATCTATTTTCTCTTCTGTTGATTGTGGTTTCTTTGACAGATTTTGGAGTCTGTCTCCATTGTGTATTAAAATTTCCATTGTTGTTCCTGCCTTTTCTTGGATGAGCTTTATCATCTTAGGTTTGATATTTAGGTCTTTAATCCAGTTGGAGTTGGTTTTTGTATAAGGTGTAAGATAATGGATCTTGGTTCAGTTTACTGCAGATGGATAACCAATTTTGCCAGCACCATTTGTTGAAGAGACTGTTTTTACCCCAGTTTAATGTCTTAGGGCCTTTGTCGAATATCACCTGTTCGTAGGCAGATGGTGTCATCTCTGGGGTCTCAATTCTGTTCCATTGATCGATCTGTCTGTTCTTGTATCAGTACAAGGCTGTTTTGACCAGTGTGGCAGTGTTGTATGTTCTAAGGTCAGGTAATGAGAGGCCTCCCAGTGTGTTCTTCTTTAGTAGTACCTTATGTGGGGCTTCTTCCCTTTCCAAACAAAATTGGTGATTTCTAACATCATACCTAATGGTGAAAGACTAAATGCTTTCACCTCTAAGACTGGGAACTAAGAAAGATTTTTCTCATCATTTGTAGTCAACAGTGCTGGAAGATACTATAATAAGGCAATAAAAAAAATGGGCACATACAAATTGGAAAGGAGAAAAAGCTGCTGCTTACTGAAGATGGCATGATTGTCCATATGGAAAATCCCAAGAACCTCCTAGAACTAATAAGTTGAGCAAGGTTGTAGGATGCAAGTTCAACAGACATACATCAATTATATTCTTGTATTCAGAACAATCACCATGCAGAAATGAAAAGACATTACTGTTAATAACCACTGCAAAGAGAATGAAATAGAGTAACAAAATATATGAAGGATCTCTGATGAAAAGTGCAAAGTCCTAAAAAATAAAAAGTTCTAATAGAAAGATATGTTCAGAGTTTGGAAAGCTCAACCTTAAGGTTTTAGATTTACTTACTGTTGCTACCTAACTTTGGTGGTTGGAGATGAGAGCAGAAGTTGAAATTTTTTATTGTGGTTCTTCCTCTTAGTTTTTTTTCCAGGTGGGACTGAGGGCCTTGATAGGAACTAAAAAAAAAAAAAAGATTAATATTTGATGTTCACTGAAGTACTGGCTATGAAATTCCTAAACCCTTCAGTAGGCATAAATGATTAAGTGACAGAAACAAACTTGTCGTCATTTTATTTTGGTGGCTGCAGTAATACTCTTACATGTCAGAATGTAGGACTAAATAATTGGACAGTTTTAATTAAATGTGGAGGAACTGAAGTGATTAATGGGGAAAGAAAGGAATTCTATCTAGAAATAAATATCAGAAATAGTTTATGCCACCTGATAGGATATTAATCTCTTGGAATTAATTTACTTTTCATATTAATGGCAATAAAAATATAATGTTATCTAATAAGTGATGTAGCTGATATTTAAAAGTTAAAATACAAGGAAATTTTCCAGACTAAGAAAACTGGAACATGATAATTACATACTAGCATACTGTTTTCAAAACTGAGAAAACTTGGAAAACTGAAAATCTTTATAGACTTCTAAAGTTAAAATATTTTATAAGTCTTTATATGGATTTTGGAGCACTGGTGGTGCAGTGGGTAAAGGGCCGGGCTGCTAACCAACAGGTTGGCAGTTTGAATCTTCCAACTGCTCCTTGGAAGCCCTATGGGAATAGTTCTGCTCCGTCCTATAGGTTTGCTATGAGTTGGAGTTGACTTGGTGGCAGTGGCTTAGGGTTACAATTCTGGTTCAGGAATGTTTAAGGTATACTCCTTTCATCATGGTCCCTCCACCTGTGCTGGCAGGCACACTGCTGTTTGGCACTCGACCTCTGTTCTGCTCAGGCAAGTGTTACAAAGAAAGCTCTTTTAGTTCTGCCAGTAAGTACCGATAAGCCTTGTCACGGAGGCGCTCAGCTGTAGCTCTGTGTGTCTATCTCCACCAAGTGCCTGGAGGCACCCTATTCCTGTGTCAGCATCCCGCCTGAAGGGTTTCATCTTTTTTGTTCCCTAAGCTGGGAATCCCACTGCACCCTCTACTGTTGTTGTCACTGCAGTTTCTGTCACCATATCTTCAGTGTTACAGTTCTCTGTCTCCTGGGTCCAGAAGCTTCTCAGCACTGGGATCCCAGGTCCAAAGGAGGAGCTTTCTCCTTCTGACTGTTCTTCCTTGGTGGTGGTGGGATTCTCTTTCCCCCTCAGGGTGGTTCATTTCAAGCCCAGTGGGATGGCAAAATTGATGAGTCCCCTGTTGTTGTTGTTAGGTATCATTGAATTGACTTCAACTCATAGTGGCCCTGTATACAAATGAACAAAACACTGCCAAGTCCTGTGCCATCCTCACAATCATTGTTATGCTTTTAGCCCATTGTTGCAGCTAGTGTATCAGACCATCTTCCTCTTTTTCATTGACTCTGTGTTTTACCAAGCATTATGTGCTCTAAGGACTGATCCCTCCTGACAGCGTGTCCAAGGTATATGAGATGTAGTCTTGCCATCCTTCCTTCTAAGGAGTGTTCTGATTGTGGTTCTTCTAAGACAGATTTGTACTTTTGGTTGTCCACAGTATATTCGATATTCGTCACCAGCACCACAACTGAAAGAAGTCAGTTCTTCTGGGATCTATCTTCCTTCATTGTACAGCTTTACAATGCATATGAGGTGATTGAGAAAACCATGGCACAGTATAGCCTTCAAGGTAACATCTTGCTTTTTGACTCGTACAAAGGTCTTTTGCAGCAGATTTGCCTACTGCAGTGCATCTTTTGATTTCTTGACTGCTTCCTGAATGGATACTGATTGCAGATTCAAGTAAAACTGAAACCCTTGACAACTTCAATCTTTTCTCCATGTATCATGAGTTTGGCTGTTGCTCCAGTCATGGGGATTGTTGTTTTCTTAATGTTGAGGTGTGATCCACACTGAAGGTTGTGGTCTTCGATCTTCATCGGTAGTGCTTCAGGTCCTCTTTCAGCAAGCAAACTTGTGTCACTGGCATAATAAAGGTTACTAATTAGTTTCCCTCCCATCCTGATGCCCAGTTCTTCATGTAGCCCAGCTTCTTGGATTATTTGCTCAGTATACAGTCTGAATTTGTATGGGGAAAGATTCTACCTCTGACACATACCTTTCCTGACTTTAAACCACACAGTATTCCCTTGTTCTGTTTGAACAACTGCCTACTGATCTATTCACAGGATCCTCATGAGCTCATCTAAGTGTTCTGGAATTCCCTATCCTTTGCAGTATTATCCATAATTTGTAATGATCTGCAGTTGAATGCCTTTGCACAGTCAAAAAGAAACACAAGTGAACATCTTTCTGGCATTTTCTGCTTTCAGCCAGGATCTATCTGATAGCAGCAGTGATATCCCTGAAACCACATCCTCTAAGTCCAGATTCAATTTCTGGCAGTTCTCTTTAGTAATACTGCTGTAGCCACTTTTGAATGATCTTCAATGATCAGTCCCCTTGTTGGGCCACAATGCCTCTGTTTGCACAGCCCCACTCAGTCACTTGAATGGAAGTTAAAAGACCATGGTGAGACAAGCCACATAAAAGCGATCCATTGCACTGCGGTCCATAAGATAACTAAACAGAACTTTAAAATTTAACTGAAAACCTTTGAAGGTGATGATAACCCTATATTATTTGATTCATTTAAAAAAACTCAAAAGATATTTGAAAATCTTTTATCACCAACATTTTAATGTAAATTACCATATAAAATCAGTTGTTTTCATTTGTTAACACTATTGAATACATATAAAATATTCTCTAATATGATTATACGTTACTGGTACAATGTTCAAAAGCATTTTTTAATAGTAAATGGGCAAGTGTGCATGTGATTTTTAAAATAATGCTCTTTTATGAATATAGTGGTGTCATTTTAAAAAATCACATGAAGTACAGGTAAAAAAAATAATTATAATTTGATCTAAAATAATTATTGTAGTGAATTTCTTTTCAGATGCACATAAAAAGTGCTGCTGAATTTGGTATACAGAGACTGCACCTTAAAGGAAAAATTAAGTCTTCTATCTTTGGATCCACATATCAAATTTCAATATTTGACTTCATTTTGGTGCTAGGATTCCTGGTGGTACAGTGGCTAAAGAGCTTGACTGCTAACCAAAAGGTTAGCAGTTCAGATCTACCAACTGTTCCTTCAGAACCCTCTGAGGCAGTTCTACTCTATCCTATAGGGTTGCTATGAGTTGGAATCAACTTCACGGCAGTGGGTTTGGTTTGGAAACTCGGTACATAGTGGTTAAGTCCCAGGGCTGCTAACCAAAAGGTCAGTAGTTCAAAACCAGGTTGTTTTAGTCTTCTAATACTACTGTAACAGAAATATCACAAGTGGATGGCTTTAACAAAGAAAAGTTTTTTCTTATATAGTCCGGTAAGCTACAAGTCCAAATTTGGGTTGTCTACTCCAGGGGAAGGCTTTCCCTCCTTGCTGGCTCTGGAGGAAGGTCCTTGTGTTGCATCACTCTTCACTCAGGGAGCATCTTGGCACAGGAACCTCAGGTCTGAAGCCAGCTAAGCCGAGTGCCAAAGGGCTTGCTGTTTTCCCAGTGCTCCCTTTTTGATGGTATGAAATTCCACACTCCAGGGAAACTCCCTTTACACTGGAGTTTAAATCCAGTCTATTGACTGCAGGCAGAGATTAGGATTTACAGCATTAAAAAATCACAAAATGGAGGGAGTGACATAATACTGGGAATCACTTGCCCAGCCGAACCACTGTGCACATTTTTGGGGGGGCACAATTCAGTTAATGACACATGTGTTCCTTGGAAACTCTATGGGGCAGTTCTGTTCTATAGAGTGACTGAGTTGGAGTTACTTGATGACAAGTGGTTTTAGTCCACAAAAATTTGCTATTGTTTTCTTACATACATGTAAGGAATCTCTTCATTTTTTTCTAGAAAACGTTATACTCTGTCTAAATCTTGATGTAATTTTGAAATAGCCCTCCCCCTCCCACCCTGGCATGGTAGTAGGGCTTATCCTGCAGTGAAGGTCAAACATTTTTCTCTGTCCTTCCACAGTATTGAATTATCACTGAGACTTGATATCATTATAGGAAAGTCTCTTTGGCTCTCTCTCCTATGTTACATCTATTTCCTGTGCATAATTTCTTCTTCTTGTTGATTTATGCCATCATTTTGGTAAAGCACATCTGTAGTTTTTAAGACCTGACATACTAAAAAAACAAGACTTTTTTCTACTCTCACAGCTGATGGACAAGGACCCTTGGTTGTACAATGGTTAAGGGGCTGGTGATCTGCTCCCATAAAGATTATAGCCTAGGAAACCCTATGGGGTAGTTCTACTCTGTCATTATAGGGTTGCTGTAAATCAGAATGGACTCAATGGACTCAACAGCACACAAAAGCAACAACATAGTTGCTGACCAGATTAGTTAAGTATGGAATTTTAAGACAAAAATATTTTTATTTTCTCAGAATTTTGAAAAGTAATTGCAGTAGAGCGTGGAAGTGAGACGTCTTAAGTAAAACAGTGGGTAGATTTTTATTTATGAGACAGACAATTAAGTTCATGGGCTTGTGGCACTATACGAACAACTTGGTTAGCTTTTGTAACCTTGTCAGAGTCCCACAGCTGTTTTCATGTCGATGTGTGATGTTGTCTTGCTGAGTGGCATTCATCATTGTTATGTGTTTTTGTGTGCTGTTGTGAGAATGTTGGAGCTTGAAGTAGAGCAGTGAACAAACATCAAACTGCTTATTAAACTTGGCAAGAGTGGAAGTGAAATCAGGGACATGGACATGTTAGTCCAAGTTTATGGGGATAATGCCATGAAGAAAATGACAGTGTACACACGGATTAAGTGTTTTTCTGAAGGGAGAGAAAACATCACTGATTAAAAGAGGGTAGGGTGGCCAGTGACAAGCAGAACTGATGAAAACATTGCAAAAACTGGTCAAACTGTAAGTCAAAGTTGTTGACTGACTGTAAGAAGCATAACAGACCAAGTAAACAATTATAGAGAAACACTAAAGTCTTAACTGAAAATCTTGGCATCAGAAAGGTGTGTGCAAAAATGGTCCTGAAGGAGCTCGCAGATAAAAGCAAAGGAGAGTCAAAGTTTGCCAAGACCTTTTGGAGAGGCAAGATGATGTTTCAGGCCATGTTAACACTGGTAATGAAATATGGGTATACCAATATGACCCTGAAACAAAGTGTCAAAATGTACAATGGAAGTCAGCCAATTCTCCATAACCAAAAAAGTCTGTCAGCCCAAATCTAGAGTCAAAACAATATTGCTAACCTTTTTTGATATCTGAGGGATTGTTGATTATGAGTTTGTACCAACCGGACAGTTTAACTAAGTTTGCTATTTGGAAGTATTGCAAAGGCTGCTTGAAAGTTAGATGGAAACAACCTGAACTTTTTGCCAACAACTCACGGCTCTTGTATTACGACAATTCACCAGCTCAAATGGCATTGTCTGTGAGGGAATTTTTAGCCAGTAAACAAATAACTGTATTGGAATACCCTCCCTACTCACCTGATCTGGCCCCCAGTGACTTTTTTTCTTTACCCAGAGATGAAGGAAATATTGAAAGGAAGACATTTTGGTGACATTCAGACATCAAGGGTAACACAAGGACAGCTCTGATGTCCATTCCAGAAAGAGTTCCAAAATTGCTTTGAAGGGTGGACTAGGCACTGGTGTGGGTGCATAGCTTCCCAAGCAGAGTACTCTGAAGGTGACCATAGTGATATTCAGCAGTGAGGCATGTAGCACTTTTTCTAGGATGAGTTCACGAACTTGGTTATCAGATGTCATAATGGCCCTGCTATCACTGAGTCTGGAATCTCTCTGACCAGCAGCTGCTGGTGTTGTAAGGATTAGTTGTCTTGCTATATGGGGTGAAAGGGGAGACCTTGGAGTATAATTCTTCTTTACACAGAATTGCAGCCACCTGTCCACTCTTCAGCCCTCCCCCTATGCATGTTTTCCAAGAGCACTGAAACCTCAGATCTCTGAATCTTTCTGGGGTTCTTCTGTTTGTTCAGATTTTTCTCTTCTAACAGACCGTTTACCACATCTCTTTACATTTTCCGTCTTCAAAATATTAGCTGACATTTCTTGACCAGGCTTTCCTATTCTTCTTGCCCTAGAAGCTTTAAACATTTTTATTCTTTTACTGTCATTTGAGTGTGTATTGGGAAAGATGAGCTAAATACATATGTTCAATCCACTGTATCTGTGTTGGAGTTTATCATTATAATTTCTTAGTATCTTAATTTACTGTGAAAGCTTGACAGGGAATAAAGGGAACCAAAGAAGAAGTGATGCTTTTGAATTATGATGTTGGTGAAGAAGATGGAATATACTATGGACTACAGGAAAAATGAGCAAGTTGTCTCGGTGGTAAGTACAAACAGAATGCTCCTTGGAATGAAACATGGAGATTCTTTGTCTCACATATTTGGACATGTTATCGGGAGAGAGCAGTCCCTGGGAAGGGATACAATGCTTGGTAAAGTAGTGGGTCAGTGAAAAAGAGGAAGACCCTTGATGAGATGGATTGACACAGTGGCATCAACAATGGGCTCAAACAGAACAGCAGTTGTGAGAATGGTGCAGGACTAGGCAGTGTTTCATTCTGTTGTATGTGGAGTTGCTGTAACTTGTAACTGACTTGATGGCACCTGACAACAATACCTTAATTTACAAATAATGTAACTTTTTATACCATCAAAGAGTAAGCCTGTGAATTATGTTTTACAATTACAGTATATGATTTAAGTCTGTGGTAGACAAAATTCAAAGATGCCCTATAAGATTCTGTTCCCCAATATACATGTCCATGTCGTCCTTTCTTGAGTGTGAATGGGAACCATGAATATGATGGATGCCAAGATCATGATTGTTGTTGTTTCTTGTTAGGTAGTGTTGAGTCTATTCCAACTTACAGGGACACTGTGTACAACAGAACAGAACACTGCCCAGTCCTTGCATGCCTACAATTGTTATGCTTCAGGCTGCTGTTGCACCCACTGCCACAATCCATCTTGTTGAGGATCTTCCTCTTTTTCACTGACCTTTTGCTTTACCAATCATAATGTCGTTCTCCAAGGACTGATCCCTCCTGGCAACATGTCCTAGGTATGTACGACATAGTTTGCCATCCTTGCTCCTGAGGAGCACTTCTGTTGTACTTATTACAAAACAGATCTCTTTATTCTTTTGGCAGTCCATGGTATATGCAGTATTTTCCAGCATCACAATTCAAAAACATGAATCCTTCTGTCTTTCTTTTTCATTGTCCACCTTTCGCACGCATATGATGTGATTGAAAATATCATCGTTTGGGTCAGGCCACCTTAGTCTTCAAGGCAACATCTTTGCTTTTCAACACTTTGAAGAGGTCTTTTGCGCAGATTTGCCCATTACAATGTGTCTTTTGGTTTATTGATTGCTATTTTCATGGGTATTGACTGTGGATCCAAGTAAAATTAAATCCTTCACAACCTCAGTCTTTTCTCCATTTATCATGATGTTGCCTTTTGGTCCAGTTGTGAGAATTTTTGTTTTTTTGATGTTTGAAGTAAAACCTGTACTGAAGGTTGTAGTCTTTGATTTTCATCAGTAAGTGTTTCAGATCCCCTTCGCTCTTAGGAAGCAAGGTTGTGTGATCTGCATAATACAGGTTGTAATGAGTCTTCCTCCAATCCTGATGCCCCATTCTTCTTCATATAGTCCAGTTCCTTGGATTATTTGTTTAGTATACAGATTGTTTGTTTTACAGATGGAATATTAATTGAAGTATTTCAACAAATAGATGCAGCACTGGAAGTGCTCACTAGTCTATGCAAAGAAATTTGGAGGACAGCTCCTTGGCCACCTGACAGGAAGAGATCCATATTTATGCCCATTCCAAAGAAATGTGATCCAAACAAATGTGGAAATTACTGGACATTATCAAAAATAACACACGTAAGTAAAATTTTGCTCAAGATCATTCAAAAGTGAATGCAACAGCATATTGACAAGGAACTGCCAGAAATTCCAGCTGAATTCAGACGGGGACATGGAATCATTGATATCATTGCAGATGTCAGATGGATCTTGGTTGAAAGCAGAGAATACCAGAAAGATGTTTACTTGTGTTTCATTGACTATGCAAAGGCATTCGACTGTGTGAATCATAACAAATTATGGCTAACATTTGGTAAAATGGGAATCCCAGAATACTCAATTGTGCTCTTAAGGAATCTGTATATGGATCAAGAAGCAGTCGTGAAAACAGAAGAGGGGGACACTGCATGGTTTAAAGTCAGGAAAAGTATGCATGAGGGTTGTATCCTTTCACCATATATTTTCAGTCTGTATGCTGAGCAAATAATCTGAGACACTCGATTTTATGAAGCAGAAGGAGGCATCAGCATTGGATGATGAAGACAACATCATCTTACTTGCTGGAAGGGAAGAAGCTTTGAAACACTGATTAAGATCAAGGACCACAGCCTTCAGTATGAATTGGCACCTCAACATTAAGAAAACAGAAATTCTCACAACTGGACCAGTAAGCAACATTGTCATAAATGGAGAAAGTATTGAGGTTGTCAAGGATTTCATTTTACTGGAGTCCACAATCAACACCCTTGGAAGCAGTAGTCAAGAGATCAAAGGTGCATTGCATTGGGAAAATCTGCAAAGGATCTCTTTAAAGTATTGAAAATGAAAGATTTTCACCTTGAAGACTGAAGTGTGCCTGACCCAAGCCATGGTATTTTCAGTTGTATCATATGCATGCAAAAGCTGGACAATGAACAAAGAAGACAGAAGAATTGATGCCTTTGAGTTGTGATGTTTGTATAGTCAATAAAACACAAGTATATGTCTTTCTAGTATTCTCTGCTTTTAGCCAAGGTCCATCTTGTATCAGCAGTGATATCCCTGCTTCCATATCCTCTTCTGAATCTGGCCTGAATTTCTGGAAGTTCTTGTTGATATACCGCTGCAGCTGCTTTTGAATGATCCTTAGCAAAATTTTTCTTGTGTATAATGTTAATGATACTGGTGTATAATTTATGCATTCAGTTGGATTACCTTTCTTGGGAATAGCCATGAATATATGTCTCTTCCAGTTGGTTGGCCAGGTAGCTGTCTTCCAAATTTCTTGGCAGAGACAATTGAGCACTTCCAGCACAGCTTCAGTTTATTGAAACATCTCAATTGATATTCCATCAATTCTTGGATGCTTGTTTTTCACCAGTGCCTTCAACACTGCTTGGACTTCTTCTTTCAGCACCATTGATTCCTGATCATATGCCACATCTTGAAATGTCTGGACATCAACTAGTTCTCTCAGGTACTATGACTCTGTATTCCTTGCATCTTTTGAAGCTTCCTGCATCGTTTAATATTTTGTAGAATTTTTCCCTATTGCAACTCAAAGCTTGAATTTTTCCTTCAGTTCTCTTTCAGCTTGAGAAATGCTAATCCAATTCTTCCCTTTTGGTTTTCCATCTTCAGCTCTTTGCACATGTCATTATAAGAATTGACTTTGTCTTCTCAAGCTGCCCTTTGAAATCTTTTGTTTAATTCTCTTCATCATTTTTTCCTTTTGCTTTAGCTACACAACACTCAAGAGCAAATTTGTTTATTAACTGTGTCCTTCCCCTGTGAAGTATTTATTTATTATGATTGAGTGAAAGTGTACAGTCCAGTTTAGATTTTCATGGCGGCCTATGTGCAGCGTTCATTGCTCTCCTTGCCCAGTGACAGCACACTCCTCCTTTCTGTTCTATACATGTCATATCCTCTTAACAATCTCCTGTATCCTCTTCACCCTCACCATTCCCCTCTAGTAAGAATACACCAGTAGGATGACATCCTATAGAAGCACTGAACCATAAAGTGCACACGTGATATGGTCACTGTGTGTCATTAAGTCCAATCTATTTCTGTCTGAGGAATTGACCTCAGTAATGATTTATGGACAGGGGCAGCATCAGGTCTAGGGACCATGCTCCCAGGAGAACCCCGAGACCTTCAGACCATAGTTGTGGTCTTTTAGTGGAGTTTTCAGGGTGTATCCCTTTTTTTTCTCATGTTCCCACTGAGATTCAACTTTGTGAGCACCATCATGGCTGTCACTGGTGGTGGCAGGGCACCATCCAGTTCTTCTGGTCACATGTTGATGTAGTCACCCATTCACATGGGTCTTTCTGTCTTCTGGGTTCTCTTTCCCCCATGTCCTTTTGGTCCTTGGTGACCATCTGTTCCTGAGTTGGGACCATTTGGTGTACCTCAGATGGCTGCTTGCTAGCTTTTAAGACCTCAAATACCACTCATGAATATGGGGTGGAGAAGACTCTGTTAGTAATATGCTAGTTATGCCAGTTGGCGTCGATGACCCCTGAGAGCATGGTCCCCAGACCTGCTACTCTGTTCTTGCAGTATTGGGTTAAGATTGGAAGAGCATTCATGTTGTGTTGAAGTCCAGTTAAACTGACCTTCTTTCTATGTGGGCTGTCATTGTTTTCACCCAACCAAATTTCTGTCAGCTATCTAATCTATAACCAGCTCTCTCCCACCCTCCCTCCCCTCTTGGGGAGATTACATGGCATAAAACAAACAAGAAACCCAAATGCTATTAAGTTGAATCTGACTCATAGTGACCCTAGAGGATGGGGTTGAACTGCCCCGTAAAGTTTTTTTAGTTAAAGGGCAGAGTTTTAATATATTTGAAAAGAAGTGTCCACGAAAGCCTGAGGAAGATGGATATAAGGACCAACAGCAGATGAGAAACAAAGGGCTGCTTCATTATTGGGGATTCCCTGTGGTACCCCAGTCACATAAATGGAAGGAATTTTGGCTTAGTTTTTGTGTTAGTCATCTAGTACAGCTATAACAGAAATACCACAAGTGGATGCCCTTAAGATAAATTTATTTTCTCACAGAAAAGCAGGCTAAAATTGCAAATTCAGGGCATCTGCTCCAGGAGAAGACTTTCTCAGGTGGTTCTGGAGGAAGATCTTTGTCCTCAGTCTTCCCTTGGGCTAGAAGCTTCTGAAGCACAGGGATCGTAAATTCTTTCCAAAAGACGTGCTCTGTTCCTGGCACTGTTTTTGGTATGTGAGGTCCCCAAATTTCTCTGCTGGCTTTGTTTTATACTCCAAGATTTTGCCTCAATGAACAATATGCTCTTACAGACTGAAGCCTGCCTCACCAGCACAACTACCGTCTATCCTACCTCATTAGCATCATTGAGGCAGGATTTACAACATATAGGAACGTCGCACTATATTGAGAATCATCACTTAGCCAAGTTGCTACACACATTTTGGGAGACACAGTTCAATCCATGACAGGTTTAAAGCGTAACTGGAACCTTCTAGCTCCCCTCAAGAAGCTCTGGTGGTGTAACCATTAAGTGCTCAGCTTCTAAACTGGAAGTTGATGATTAGAACCTACCTATAGCTCCACGGAGAAAGACTAGCCTCTGCTTATGTGAAGATTTCAGCCAAGAAAACTCTGTGAGGCGAATCTATTTTCCTGTGGAGTAGCCATGACCTAAAATCAACTTGACATCACCTAACTACAACAGCCCCCATCAGACCTACATGTGAATTTTGTAATCCTTTACTGCATCCACTTGGACTCTCAGTGGAGGGGCCTGCGTGAGCATCAACAAGATCAGGCAAGTATTCAGAAAGAGTGACAGTGTGGAGATCCAGGGCAGAGCTGACCCAGTGACTATTCCTGCCATAGAGAATCAGCAGCAGTGAAAGATTTGTACAAGATAAATGGCTGTTTAACTCACCATTAACAAACATACCTGACTGATTATCTTGGATTCTGACACATCAGGTTTACTACTCTTCTTCTCTGTTAGATATCTAGAAAGGGTGTAAACATTCATTCCTTTACACTGGTGATCTCTAATTTAGGGCCTAAGGAACCTGGAAGTATCTCCCAAGATGATGTGAATCTATTCTACAGTATTAATCAGCAGTGCTTAGTAGCTGAAGACCTGTGGTGTAAGCCGAGGACACATTTATTCTTTCCTTTGCTTATGTTTCACTTTATACCTCCTAAACTTACGGACATGGTGATACAAATAAACACAGATAAATGACTTTACCACCATTCATCTGTCAACTTATCCTACTGGGATGGCTTGTGTGTTGCTGTTATGCTGGAAATTATACCACTGGTATTTCAAATACCTGCAGGGTCATAAATGGTGGACAGGTTTCAGCAAAGCTTCCAGACTAAGACAGACTAGGAAGAAAGACCTAGTGAGCTATTTCAGAAAATTAGCCAATGAAAACCATATGAATCACTTCAGAATGTTGTCTGGCTCCCTTGCTTTGGACACAGCATCAAAAGGGATTAGTTGCTAGAGTAGGACATGAAGGTTGGTAAAGTGAGGGCCAGTGAGGGAGACACAGACCTTCAGTAAAGTGAATTGGAATAATAGCCTTAGTGGTGGACTTGGGCATGCTGATAATTGTAAAGAACTGGACAGTGTTTTGTTACATTGCGCATGAAGTTGCCATGAATCAGTCAACTCAAAGGTAGTTATCTGTGTCTGTCTGCCTGTCTATCTTTCTCTGCCTACTTATTTCTACCTACCTAGCTATGGGATAGATTCTCTCCTCACGTTCCCCCCCCAATCTAATGATTTTTTGTCATTAAAAAGAAAACCTTTATATCCCCTCCTGTATTCAGATGTGAAGTGCGATCTGACTCTCAGGTTAAAGGAAAAGAATCATAGTAACGTGTGACTGAGGAGCCGTATCTTTTCAGACTGCTCTCCCTAGCTTGTCTTTCCGCATTCTAATTTCTATTGCTGCTGCCTGCATTGTCACCCACAGTCACGCTCTATCAGTTAAATTTTAACTGGAAAAGGGAAAGGCTTTTGAAAACTGTGACTAATTTTGTATTCCTTACAAGCAGCCAAAGCTTTCTTGTTCTTTGACTACTTCTAAGTGATGATACTTTAAAAATATTTTAATATCTGGTTCCAAACCCAGGCTTAATTGCCTCACCAGCCTTTTGAGATTAATTATAAGTCCAGAGCTGTCATTACTATCTGACAAATTTCTGTGGTCAGGAACTGTCTGCCTCTGAACTATTTCTCTCTGTGTTCCTAACTATTTGGCTTGAGAGTTTTTGAAGTTTTGAAGGAAACTTTTGCTATTATGAGTTCATCTCTTTCACATTTATCTTTGATAAGGGCACATGGGTTTTATGACCACGAAAATTACTAGATTGCAGTCAAATGATACTAAAGATACTTTGAGGTGGAATATAACAACAGTTTTGAAAAATTCACCCAATCAGCAAAGATTTATTGAGTACTTCCCATGCACCAGCCACTGTTACAGACAGTGAGGACATGGGAGTGAAACAAGAAACTCCCTGCTCCAAAGGTGTTTATGTTCTAAGGCAGGAATGGGAAGAAGAAAATCATAAATTGACAGTTGTACAACACATCAGGTGGCAATAATTCTAAGAATAAAAGTAAAGCAGGGAGGTGGATGACATGTGTTGTTTTATATAGATGTTTAAGGAAGGCCTGATGAGGTGACATACAAGCCCAGCTCTCAAGGCGGTGAAAGAGCACTCAAAGAGGAGGAGTATTTCAGGCAGAGGAAGCAACAGGTACAAAGGACCTGTGGTGAGAGTGAGCAAGGATATCAAACAGCAAGGACATCAGTGGGTGGAACAGAGAGAGCAAGAGGAAGAGTAGTGGGAGATAAGTCAGACAGGAGGTAGGAAGTTGCAAAATGTTAGGCTATGCTGAGGACTTCAGATTTTATTCTGAGTGAGCTGAGCAGACTTTGGAGGGTGTATTTGTTTCCTGTGGCTGCTGTACGCAGTGACCACAGACTTAATGGCTTAGAGAAACACAAATGAATTATAGCTATGGAGGTCAGAAATCCAACATCAGTCTTTTGGAGCTAAAATCAAGCTGTCAGCAGGGCTGTACACCTTCTGGAGACCCGTATTCCTTGGCTCGTGGCTCCCTCTTCCAGCAATGGCATCTGACTCTGACCTCTGCTTGTGCCGTCACATCTCCTTCTCTGACTCTCTTGCCTCCCTTTTATAATGGCCCTTGTAATTATACCCAGAAAATCAAGACTAACCCATCTCAACATCCTTAACTTAATCTACCTATGAAGTCTCTTTTAGCAGGTAAGGTAGTCTGTTTACAGGTTCCAGGGATTAGGATATGGGTATCTTTGGATGAGACGGCCCATTGTTCTGCCTTCCACAGAGGGTTTTGAGAAGAGGAGAGGTACAATCATGACAGATTTTGAAAGAATCACTCTGTTGTGTGGAGGATGAGAAGGGCTGGAGTCCCAGCAGACCTATTAAAAGACTGTGGCACTTGTTGTGGTGGGAGATGATGGCAGCCTGGAGCAGGGCGGTCACAACAGAGGAGCAGAGAAGTGGTTATATTCTGGGCATATTGTGAAGCTTTGGTGTTCTCGGCTGTTAACAATGGTTAACATACCACCTGGCTGCTGACAGAAAGGTTGGAGGTTCAAGTCCACACAGAGACATCTCAAAAAAAAGCCTGGAAATCTGCTTCTGAAAAATCAGCCACTGAGAACTCTTACAAACACAGGGCTACTCAGACACCCTAGAGGTCACTTGAGTTGGAGTCTATGCAACAGTAATGGTTTCAGACTTTTGACAGTGAAGATTGACTTATTGTTGGCATATATGAGAAGAGTGAGACAATAATAAAGAAACTCTCATTGCATCTTTTTGAGAATAACAATCTTGTATTGCACATTAAAGAATTTCTCATGGTCAATCCAGATGGCCAACAACAGAAGATTGGATAGATGAACTACAGTGTATATACTCAATAGAACACTATGCAGTGAGAAAGAAGATGATATCAGGAAACATCTCTTAACCTGGTTTCAACTGGAGGGCATTATATTGAGTGAAAGTAGTCAGTGACAGAAGGACAAATATTGTATGAGACCTCTACAATAAGAACTTAAAAGCAGACTCGTGGGTAAGAGAAAAGATTCTGACGGGCTGCAAGGGTGGGGAGGGCGGGAGGGGGAGGGGGGACGACTTAGATTAGATAGTTATTAGAAATTTGGTTGGGTGAAATTGGTGACAGCACACATTAGTAAGAAGGTCAATATTAAAGGGACTTCAACACAACTTGTGTACTCCTCCCATCTTAACCCAATATTGCAAGGACAGAGTAGCTGGGGCAGGCGGTGGGGGACTGTGCTGTCAGTGGAAATCGAGGCCAATTGGTACAACTAGCGTTTTGCCAATGAGGTCTCTCCACATCCCACATTGGCGAGTGGCGTCTGGGGTCTTAAAAGCTACCAAGCTGCCATCTGAGGGCACAGCAAATGGTCCCAACTTAGCAAGAACGGATGATCACCAAGGTCCATGATGACATGGAGGAAAGAGAATCCAAAAGACAGAGAGACCCACGTGAATGGATGTCTACATCGACTTGTGACTGGGAGAACAGATGGTGCACGGCTACCACCAGTGATGGCTGCGATGGAGCTCACAAAGTTAAGTCTCACTGGCAACACAAGTATAAATAGGGGTGCACCCTGAGATGTCTACTAAAAGACCACAATTGATGGTCCAGGGACTTGGGGGTTCACCTGGGAGCACGGCCCCTGGCCCTGATGCTGCCCCATCCATAAATCATAATGAAGGTCAACTTTACAGACAGCAATAGATTGGACTTGGTGATGCAGAGTGACCATAATGTATGGGCATTTTGTGGTTCTAGGCATCTATAGGAGGTTGCCCTGTTGACCTCATACTGGAGGAAGGGGAATGGGTGGAGAGGAGAAGATAGGACATGTGTGGGAAGATAAGACATGTATGGAGCAGAGAGGAAGAGTGTGCTGTCACCGGGCAGGGAGAGCAGTGGAAGCTGCATATAGGTCAGCATGCAAATTTATATGGGAAGGTATCATAATAATAAAATAAAATTTTAAAATTCTCATGGTTTTACATTCATTTTCTGATTCCATCTCTACAACCTTATATCATCATTTCCATCCCCCTGGGTAGAAGACAACTGAACTTATTAAACTTTTGCGTATAATGAAGATGGAATTTTAAATCCTTGGGAAAATGGGTGTTGGGTAACAAGCTACCCATCTGGTAAAACAGCATAATCCCTGGATCCCATTCTTTCAGGTTCTTCTTGCCTCTTTAGGCCAAGCCCATAATAAAACATGGGGCTATCACCAAGTGACACAATTCTTTTTCTTTCTTTTTTTTTTTTTTTTGTGACACAATTCTAAACAATGAGATTGGGGGAAGTTGACTGAGGACGTCTAGAAGGGATTTCAGCTCTCAGTTCTCCCTTCTTGCCTTCTTGCTAGGAAGGCTTTTGAGGATTTGATGCTTGGTATTGGTATAACCATTTTGTGACCATGAGTAAAAGGCCAAGAGAATCATACAGATAGGAGCCCAGTACACTCACAGCTTTGCTGATCTAACCCTGCAACTATTGCCGTAAGACTTCTAATTATGTAAGATAAGCAAATGCCTTAATTATTTCAGCCTCTATTAGCTGAATGGAAACGCTGGTGACAGAATAGTTGGCAGTTCAAATCCTCCAGGCACTCCTTGAAAACTGAGGCAGTTCTACTCTGTCTGTAGGGTTGCTATGAATCAGAATCGACTCCATGGCAGTGGGTTTGGTTTACTAGCTGAATTATCAGTTACTTGCTGATTTTGACTCATTGTTATCTTGTTATAGGGTAGGGTAGAACTGCCCCATAGGGTCACCAAGGCTATAATCTTTTTTTTTAATTTGTGCTTTAGATGAAAGTTTACAGAGCAAATTAGTATCTTGTTAAACAATTACTACACATATTGTTTTGTGACATTGGTTGCCAATCCTGTGACATGTTAACACTCTCCCCTTCCTGACCTTCAGGTCCCCAATATCAGCTTTCCTGTCCCCTCCTACCTTTTCATTCTTGGGTTGGTGGGCCTATTTAGTCTAGGTTTGTTTTATCGGTCTGTCTAATCTTTGACTGAAGGGTGAACTTTAGGAATGACTTCATTACTGAGTTACAAGTGTGCCTGGGGTGCAAACTTACAGTTCTTCTTTATGAGTTAGAATTTTGTTCTACACTTATCTCTAGCTCTGTCTGGGACCCTGTGTTGTGATCCCTGTCACAGCAGTTGTTGGTGGCAGCCAGGCATCATCTGCCTGTGCAGGGCTAAGTCTTATGGAAGCTGTGGTAGTTGTGGTCATTAGTCTTTTGTACTCATCTTTCCCTTGTGTCTTGGTTTTCTTCATTCTCCCTTGCTTGAGATGGGATATGACCAGCAGAGTATCTTAATGACCATTCACAAGCTTTTATGACCCAGACTACTTGCCAAAGTAGAATGTAGAACATTTATAAACTGTGTTATTCCATTTGAGCTAGATATCCCAGAAGACCGTGGTCCCTAGCCCTTAGCCAAATAATTCAGTCTCTCAGTTTGGGTGTGTCTATGAAGCTTCCATGACCTTACATTGGTCAGATTGTGTTGACTTCCCCAATATTGTGTACTATCTTACCCTTCACCAAAATTGTCTGTTAGTCTGTGTAGTGACATGTCATCATTTTAATACTAATTTCATGTAAGAGGGTTGAGGACCAAAGAGGTGACTTGTTCTAGTGATTTGATTTTGACTTCATTGTAGCTAATTTTGTTTTAATTAAAAAAAAAAAATGTTAAGCCAGTTGAGCTATATATTCCCTAAGACCATGGTACCCAGCCCTCAGCCCAGTAATTCAGTCCCTCTGGGAGTTTGGTTGTATCTATGGAGCTTACATGACCTTGCCTTGGACAAGTTGTGCTGGCTTCCTCAGTGTTGTGTACTGTCTTACTTTTCATCAAAGTTACCACTTATCTGTTGTCTAAGAACTAAGTTTTTTTTTGTATTGGGTTTTTCAGTGCTTTGATGGGCTTTAGAAACACTGGTGGCATAGTGGTTAAGAGCTAAGGCTGCTAACCAAAAGAGTGGCAGTTCAAACCCATCAGGCACTCTTGGGGCGTTTCCACTCTGTCCTTTGGGGTAGCTATGTGTCAGAATTGACTTGAGAATAATGGCTTTGGATTGGGTTTTTTATGGACTTTAAGCACAGAAATTATTAGCCTTGGCTGAAGAGAAACAGATGTTGTCTATGTTTTATAAATAGGTTTATCTCTGCAAGGGCAAAGATAGATCCATATTTAGTTTTTGTGGGAATTAAATGCATTAATATATGTAAGGAGTTTAGAACATTGCCTAGCACATGTAAGCCCTATATAATATTAGCTGCCATTGTAGTTATTAATTATGACTTAGGTTCAGTAATTCCAAAAATATTTGAAATGGAAATTAAAAGAAAACAGAAACAAATTAGAGGAAAAATCCATTTTAAAGTACTCAGAATAAAATGCTTGCTTGCTACTCCAAACCCACTGCTATCAAGTTGATTCCAGCTCTTAGTGACCCTATAGGACAGAGTAAAATTGCCTCATAGGGTTTCCAAGGAGTGGCTGGTGAATTCAAAGTGCTGATCTTCAAGCAGCTATGACAAAAAAGGAGATGCATTATGTAATTGAAATCAAATTAGGTTGTCTAAAGAAGCAAGACTTGTAATAGAATAACCATAATTCAATGTCTAGATCAGCATTCCAGGAGGCTTGGAAACATGATTTTTAGATGTTTGTAAAAGATGGCAGCATGGCATTAAATATCAGTGCAATCAAGTCCTCAGTGCCTGTGCTAAGCACACATAATCAAGGTGTTTATTTTTCTTAACAGTTTGTCCTCTCTGTTTTGAACATTTTTCTCCCTTAGTTTACAAAACTCCATAGTTCATCATTATTGATTCCATTAACTAAACTCCGTTGGATTTCATCAGTTTTTCTCTAACACCTTTATTCTGCTTTAAGTTCTATTTTCTGTTTTTAATATTTTTTATTGTACTTTGGATGAAGGTTTACAAAACAAACTAGTTTTTCATTAACAGTTAATACACATTTCTTATGACATTGGTTAACAACTTGACAATAGGTCAGTATTCTCCCTTCTCAGCATCAGGTTCTCTATTACCAACTTTCCTGTTACCTCCTGCATTCTAGTCTTTGCCCCTAGGCTGGCATGCCCTTTAGTCTTGTTTTGTTTTATGGGCCTGTCCAATCTTTGGCTGAAGGGTGAACCTCGGGACTGACTTCATTACTGAGCTGGAAGTGTGTCCTGAGGCTATAGTCTCAGGATTTCTCTAGTCTCTGTCAGCTAGCAAGTCTGGTCTTTATGAGTTTGAATTTTGTTTTATGTTTCTCTCCAGCTCTGTCTGGGACCCTTGGTTGTGATCTCTGTCGGAGCAATCAGTGGTGGTAGCTGGACACCGTCTACTGGACTGAATTCAGTCTTCTGGAGACCATTGTAGATGTGGTACATTAGTCCTTTGGACTAATATTTTCCTTGTTTCTCTAACTTTCTTCATTATTCCTTGCTCCTAAAGGGGTAAGACCAGTGGAGTATCCTAGATGGCCACTCACAGGCTTTTAAGACCCCAGATGCTACTCACCAAATGGTAGAATGTGGAAAAATTTCCTTATAAAGTATGTTATTCCAACTGAGCTAGATGTTCCCTAAGATCCCCACAGCCCTCAGCTCAGCAATTCAGTCCCTCAGAGAGTTTGGGTGTGTCTAATGGAACTTCCATGTAGCGTTTCCATGATCTTGTCTTTTACGAGTTGTGCTCACTTCTCCAGTAGTGTGTACTTCATCAAAGTTACCACTTATCTATTGTATATTTAGTGTTTTTTCATCCCTACCCGTCCCCTTCCTGGTACCTATCAAAGACTGTTTCTTTTATGTATAAACCTTTTCATGAGTTTTTACATTAGTGGTCTCATATGATGTTTGTCCTTTTGTGACTGACTTAATTCACTCAGCATAATGCCCTCCAGTTTCCTCTGTGTTATGAGATGACATCCAGTTTGGGCAGCACTATTTGTTAAAAAGACTGTCTTTTCCCCACCTGATGGAAGTTGAAATCTTATTGAAGATCAGTTGACTATAGATGGATGGATTTACACCTGGGTTTTCAATTCTGTCCCTTTGGTCAATGTATCTGTCACTGTACTAGTACCAGGCATCTTTGTGTCTAAAATTTGTCTCTTGTAAACAATGTATTGATGGATCCTATCTTTTTGTCCATCTGTCACTCTGTGTCTCTTTATGGGTGTATTTATGCCCTTTACATTCAATGTAATTATTGAAAGGTGTGAATTTATTTTTGTCATTTTGTACTGCCTTTTCCTTCTTTTTTTTTTTGTGGTGCTGACATTTTCCCTGTTCCTTTACTCTCCTGATCTGAAATCCTTTGGTTTGTGGATTTCTTTTGTTTTCATTGAAACGTTACATTTTTCTTTATTTTGATGGGCAGGTTTATTAAGTTTCTTTGTGGTTACCTTGAGATTTACCTTTATCTTCCTGTGTTTGAACCAGTCTATTATTACTTGGTATTGCTTTGGCTTCTACCCATTAGAAAGTTCTATATCTACACCATTTAGTCGTTCTTTTATCATTCAGACATTGTTGTCATTTACAGGTCAGTCTTTCCATTTCCCTGTTGTAATTTTAAATAGTCTTTGAGAGTTCATTTCCTAGACTGGTACAGACTTGGGTCCTAGATACAGGTTGTGGTCTTTTGTTTTTTCTGAGACCAAAAGTCTCCTTTTATTAATTTTTGTAAGTTTGGTTCGGTTTTTATTTATTGTCTTAATTTCTGTTTATCTGGAAATTACCTAATGTCACCATCATATTTGAATGAGAATTTTGTAGGATATATTATTCTTGGTTGCCAACTTTTTCTTCCTTCAAAGGTTTATACATATCATCCCATTGTCTGCTTGCCTGTGTCATTTCTGCTGAATAATCAGAGCTTCGTCTTATTGTTTCTCTTCTGTGTGCAACTTTTTGTGTTTGTCGAGCTGCTCTCAGAATTTTTTCTTTGTTGTTGGTTTTAGCAAGTGTGTTTAAGATATGCCTTGATGATTTTCTTTAGGGTATACCCTATATGCAGTTCATTGAGCTTCTTGGATGGTCAGCTTTTCATCTTTCATGATATTAGGAAAGTTCTCTTTCAGAAGTTCTTCAGTGATCTGATTCATGTTTTCCATATTTCTCCTCCTGTTCTGAAACTCCAATCACTTGAAAATTTTTGCTTTTGATTGTATCCTACATCATTGCAAGAGTTTCTTCATTCTTTTGTCTAATTTTTCCTCAAATAGAGTTGTATCTAAGTGATTGTCTTTAATTTTGCTGAGCCTGTCTTCTGTCATTCAAACCTGCACCCCAATTCTTCTATGACACTGTCCATTTTTGACATATTGTTATCTTTTGAATTTTCAGTCACCACTTCTGTATATTTTCTAGTTGTGAATTTATTTTGGTATTTTGTTTCTGTTATTTACATGAATTCTTCTGTGAATTTGTCTATTTTTTTCTCGTTTTTGTCTGCTTTTTGCATCAACTCTTGGATAGCTCTGAATACTAGAGATTTGAATTCCCTGTCTAGTATTTCTAGTGCCTTTGCTTCTCCTGGAAAGTCATCTGGTATTTTATTTTGGACAACTACTGAAACCATCCTGTCTTTTTTTTTTTTTTCCTTTAATATGTTTTAATATCTTCTGCTATCTTTGGGATGTTCAGTAGTAATTTTCTTTGCTTATTGGTTGTAGATCTGTTTGTTTTGTTCTGCATTTTTATTTTATTTAGTTATATCAGAGCAGGTAGGCTGTGAATTCTTTATTGTTTGTGGTTATAATATTTTTTGCCTCCTTGTCAGATGGACAGGGCCACTCACTTAGCTATGATCTGCAAGGCAGGTCCAGCTGAAGGGGAAGGGCTACAATGGGTTGTTTGTGACATGTACTAAGTCCTAGAGAGTGGACCAGGATTCATTGCTGGGAAGGATCCAGCAGGCTCTGTCTGTACTTGGGAGTGTCCTGTTCAGCACATGGTGCAGGTAGTTAGGAAAGAGTGGGGTGATTGTGGTGTGTGGAGCTAAGATGGGCATGTGAAGTTGTAGGGGTGGGACTAGAAGCCAAAAACAAACAAGCAAACAAAAAGAGTGTTAAGGGATCTTGCCATTGGAGTGGTTAGATGAGAAACCAACAAATAGAGAAAAACAAAAAGGGTTTTCTTAGGGAAAAAAAAGGAGGGAAAGAAAAAAAAATAACTAGTTGACAATTTGAAAAGGAAAACAAAGGCCTAGTGCTGCTGTGAAGACCAAAGAAGTGTCTCCCAGGCTATATTATATAGCCTGGCTATGAGGGGTATATATGCCACATAGTGTCAGCTGTTCAGGAGACAGGAAAAGCCATTAAATATGGAGAAAGTAGAACTGGAAAATGAAGAGAAATAGGAAGCAAAAAGGTGAAAAAAAAAAAAGATATTACCACTAGGGATCCCACCAGTGTGAGTGCAAAGTCTGGGGAAATGGGTCTTAAGCTGTTCAGTTCAGCCCAGCTAGAAATGAATCCCAACCTGCAAAAAGAAAAACAGGCAAAACAAAATGAAGGAAAAAAAAAGCCCCATTAACATGTTATGAGCTGTGGGATCAGTAGCAACGCTTTGCATCACAGCCTTTCAAGAACAGGCAAAGATGGCACAAGGAGCCAGGTATTCAACAGAAAGGAGGGGGAGGTGGTGGAAGGCATGGAAGAAACCAAAAGAAACAAAAAGTGCAACAGAGCTATAGATAAATGGCACTCAGGCAGCTGGCCAGTAGCATGAGGCATGAATCCAAGCAGCTGGGTTAAAGGAGACTCTACCTGGCCATGTGACTACAGCTAGTTGGAAGCAGAGGAAGTCAAAGGGTGATGGGAAAAGTGAGGTTAAACCAAAAGTCACTGCTGTTGAGTCTATTCTGACTCATAGCAAATCTTAAAACCAAACCAAACTTACTGCCGTTTAGTTAATTCTGACTCACAGGAAAGCATAAACTGATGGTTACTGAGTGATCTGTCTCCTGCTGGGAGCTCCTGAAGGTACTTTTGAGTACTCCTCATCTGCCTCTCTCTAATGTGGAGGGGATGAATCCAAAGGTGGGGATGCTGCACTTCCCAGCCAGCTGAGCCATCATAGCTAGCTAGGAGGGGTCAGAGGTAGTGTGGCAGAGTATAGGGTGTGGAAAACGTGTCTTGCTAGTTACCTGGTTCTTTGCAATTCATTGAGATTTCGGTGAATCTGCTTCCTGTCTGCTGATTCTCAACTGGAGTTCAAGATGGCAAATCTGTGATGGGTTGGCTGATAGGGGACTTCCTCTTGTATCTCTTCTTATTCTCTGTTTTCTGTTTTTCTAAAAAAAAATATTAAAGCAGATATATTGAATATCTGAGTATTAGGAAAATAACATAGGCATGATAGTTGTTCTTGAAATATATCACTGTAGTTTCTTAGCTGCATCTGTCTCCAAGATGATGACATGTTGGCTGGAAGCCTATTTTTCACCTTTTCTTATGTGAAATCTCTGCCCATCACCTTTTCTCCCTACTTCCCTCGACCCCAAACTTGAAAAAGCTTCCTTACAGAAAGAACCTATTACAAAAATGAAAGAGGCTCTGGTCAGTTCTTGGTTTTGTTTCTCTTTATGAGTAAATTCTAGTTAAAATAGACTTCCAACCAACATGGAGTCATAGACAGAAGCACGGTACCATCCTTCCACAGCAAAGACCTCCAAAACTAAGTGAAATGAAGACAAACGTTAATCCTGAAACCCAAATGTCAAATGAACAGATAAGGATCTCAACCGAACACTGACAGAAATGAGAACTGAAGCAGATAATGACACTGTCTATGATGCCATGTTGGCTGGAAATCTCTAGTCTACACAGCAAATTAGTCCCCATTTAACACCTTTTATACAACTTGTTTTGTGACATTGGTTACAATTTTCAGAATGTCACGGCATTTTGATTATTTCCATTATGCTTGTTCTGTTCCCATTGATTTAGTTCCCCTGTCCCTCCTGCCTTCTCATCTTTGTGTTTGGGTAAGTGTTGATGATTTAGTCTCATATAGTTGATTATTAAAGGGAACACATTACTTATAGGTAATACCATTTATTTTAAAAGCCGATCTATTATTTGGCTAAAAGGTAACCTCCAAGAGTGGCTTCAGTTCCAAATTCATAGGGTATCTTAGGTTAGTCTCAGGGATTCCTTTAGTGTCTACCAGCCCAGTAAGTTGGCCTTTTCAGGAATTTGAATTTTGTTCTACATTTTTCTCCTATTTTATCCCCTATTGACTTTTAGAAATGCAAACCTGATCATATTACTCCCCTGCTTAAATTTCTTCCCCATCTGCCCATTGCCCACAGCAATGTTTTCATGCTTATTTTTAGTCACAGAATCATTCCTTGAAATTAAATCTAACATAGAAATCCAATATATAAAAAAGACATAGCTGAGCTGCTATGTAGTGATGGTAGGGGTTTGACACCCTGCTAGTCCAACTTCACATACCTCTCCTCTCCTACCCTGCCCTGTCCTCCAAATTGTTAAGATGTAATTTGAATGGTGCAGTGGTGAAGAGATTGATTGTTAAACAAAAGGTCAGCAATTCAAATATACTAGCACTTCTTGGAAATGCTATGGGGCAGTTGTATTCTGACCTATAGAGTCATTATGAGTCAAAATCACCTTGATGGCAATGGGTTTGGGTTGTTTTTGACTTCAGCATCTCCTAAAATTCCTGCTCATTCTGCCTTCATATGCTGCCATACAACCTGACCTTTGAGTTTAGATGAGAATCAATTTATTAACCAAACTGGGACATTTTTGAGAGCAGAAGAGTTGTTAAAAAAATACTTCTGAAATATTTTGTTATTGACCAATAAACCAGTTTTATATTAAGACTATAAAACAGTTACAATAAGAACTATGTTAAGAAACAAGATACTAAAGCCAGTATAAGTGGGAGGGACCAAGATGGCAGAGTGGGCAGATACTTCCTATAGTCCCTCTTACAACAAAGACCTGAAAAAAACAAGTGAATTGATTGTATATGATAATCTAGGATCCCTGAATATCAAAGACAAAAGTCGAGGAGTTGGACAGAGTGGACGAGGAAAGGAGAATAAGTTCAGAAGCAGCAAAGATCTGCCACACTTGACTCAGTCAGCATCCTATAGGCTGAATCAGCTGGGATGAGTGGACTGAGGAGTTGTGAATATCAGATAGAAAGCTAAGAGATCAAACTGAGTGACAATGATGACAAAGCAGATCCAGAGACAATTATCTTGGCCAGATTTAAATCTGCACCCTACAGACGGACCTGCTCTGGCCAGTCAGGCAGAGCTGCAGTGGGTGGTCAAGCACCATGCAGCACTGTGAGCACAGGGCATCTTTCTCAGCAGAAAAGCTAAGTTTCAGAAAGCTGTGTCTACAGAACTACAGAGAACGTTTTCCTGAGCATGATAAGCCCAGTGCTTATGAAAACAAAATCTTCCCTATACACTGGTTTTTCTCCCTTTCCCCAGTGCTTCCCCCGCTCTACTGTCTGCTAGACACTAAATTCTGATGCACTACCTGGGCTAGAAGTGGGGCATCTTAAATGCATACACTGAGTTAATCTTCCAAGATTGCAGAGTAAAACAAAGGGAGGGGAAGAAAAAAGTTTCTGCCAGGTTCTCCTGAGCTGACAATTCACCCTACCTTTCTGAAGTCACTCATAGAATGAATCAACCAGTGATAGGACATTGTTATTTTTAAGGTTGCAATGATCAATTAAGCTCAAATGAACAATCAAAATCTAATATATACACATGCATATTAGAACACAATAATCAAATTACGGAAACTTTCTGATGGCTTAGAGACAACAGTTTCTAGTCATTTAAAGAAGCAGACCACCATGGCCTTGGAAAACTCCCAAAATAAAGAACTAAAAATTTTTCTAGACAAACAAGACTTCCTGAAATTATTGAAGGTGGAATACAAAAGAGTAGTGTTCAGAACTCTGCAAGATGTTAGAAAGCATATTAGGCAAAGTGCAGCAGTGTAAACTGAAAAATTAAACAGGCTGCAAGAAATATTCAAGCAAGAATCATCTTAAATCCAGCAGGTTAACAATAGAATTACAGAATTAGACAATTCAATAGAAACTCTAAGGAACAAGACTGAATCAATGGAATACAGAGTTAGAGAGACTGATGATAAAGCAACTGACACCAGCATATATGAGGAAAAATCAGATAAAAGAATTTTTAAAAAATGAAGAATCAATAATTATGTGAGACCCTGGCAAAAGGAATAATTGATGAGTGACTGGAGTACCAGAACTGGGGCGGGGGAGGAGGAAATAACAGAAAACACAGAATTGTTGAAGACACCTTAACAGAAACGTCTCTGATGCCATCAAAGATGAGAAGATATCTACCCAAGATGTTCATCAAATTCCACACAAGGTAGATTCCCAAAGAAAGACACCAAGACGTATTAACATTGAATTTAACAAAACTAAAGATAAGGAAAAACTTTTAAAGGCAGCTAGGCTTAAACAAAAAATGCAAATGACAGTAATTAAGATTGAGCTTAGATTACTCAGTGGAAACCATGCTTGCAAGACGGCAATGGGATGATAATACAAAGCCTTGAAGAAAAAAACTGCCAACCATGAATTATATATCCTGAAAAATTGTTTCTCAAATATCATGTTGAAATTAGGACATTTCCAGGTAAACAGAAGTTTAGAGACTTTGCAAAAACCAAGCCAAAATTACAACAAATACTGATGGAATTCTTCAATTAGAAAATCAATAACATCAGATATAAACTCAAGGGTACAATGCATCCAGATAAACATAGATAGGGAATCCACAAAAATAAATCAAAGTTAAAACACTAAAAATACAGAAATGAAGATGTTAGTATATAAATGGAGACAACATCACACCAAAAGAGGGACTAATTCATGTATTCATAGATCTTTAAGATGAAGAGGAAGTCAAGGTAACATAAAGAAATTAAAGTCTGGTTTAAACTTAGAACATTAAGGATAAATATCAAGGTAACTGCAACGGAAATTAATAATCCTACACATCAAAATGAGAAATAAAATTTAAAAAGTCTCAAACTAAAAAACAAACCCAAACCCACTGCCACTGAGTTGTGTCCAACTCATAGAGACCCTAGACATTAGACTAGAACTGTTTCATAGAGTTTCCAAGGAGCACCTGGCAGATTTGAACTGCTGACTTTTTGGTTAGCAGAAATAGCACTTAACTCAGCACTTAACTCACTATGCCACCAGAGTTTCCAAAAAAAAGCCTCAAGAGATATAAAACTAACAACTATGAAAAATATGAAAAGAAACCCATAGAGAAAATTGACTCAGCACAGAAAATTAAGTGGAACAAAGAAACTATCAACAACATACCCAAAAAGTCACCAAAATGGCAGCACTAAATTCATATCTATCCATAATTATATTGAATATAAATGGGTTAAATGCACCAATAGACAAATAGTAGCAAAATGGATTTAAAAAAAGCACTATTTATGTATGCTGCTTACAAGAGATGTACCTTAAGGATACAAACGGAAACTGAAAGGATAGAAAAATACGTACCAGGTTACACCATTCACAAAATAGCAGGAGTGGCAATGTTGAGTTCAGATAAAATAGACTTCAAAATAAAAACCATCACACTGGTGAATTTTACTTTTAGGTCTATTTATATTGTTTAACAAGTCAATAAATCAGGAGTATATAGCTGTATTAAATAGGTATCCACCGACAGAGCTTCTAAATATGTCAAATGAATTCCAGAAGTGTTGAAAAGGGAGATAGACAGCTCCACTATAATAGTAGGAAACTTCCAACACACTGCTTTCAATGATGGATAGAGCATCCAGAAAGAAGCTCATAAAGACCTGGAAGATCTAAATGCCACAGTCAACCAACTGGAGCCCATAGACATATACAGAACACTCCAGCCAACAACGGAGAAGTATACATTCTTTTCCAATGCACATGGAACTTTCTCCAGAGTAGACCACCTATTAGGCCATAAAACAAGTCTTAACAAAATCCAAAGCAGTGAAATGTAGCAAAACATCTTTTCAGACCATAAAGCTGTAAAAGTTGAACTCAATATCAGAAAAACCAACAGGAACAAAAATCAAACATGTGAAAATTGAACAACACATTGCTCAAAAACTTCTTGGCTATAGAAGAAATCAAGGATAGAATAAAGACATTCATAGAATCAAATGAGAATGAAAACACATCCTACCAGAAACTACTGGACACAGCAAGGGCAGTGCTCAGAGGTGAGTTTATTTCGATAAATACATACATCCAAAAAGAAGAGAAGGTCAAAATCCAATAATGTACCCTACAACTCAAACAAGTAGAAAGAGAGCAACAAAGAAACTCTTCAACCACCAGAAGAAAACAGACAATAAAAATTAGAGCAGAACTAAATAAGAGAATACAGGAAAAAAAAAAAAAAAAAAAGAAACAAAGATCAAAAGTTGGTTTTCTAAGAAGATAACAAAATAGATAAACTATTGGCCAAACCAACAAAAGAAAAACAGGCGAGGAAGCAAATAATTCAAATAAATGAGATGGCTGATATCAGAACAGACCCAATTGAAATTAAAAGAATCATAATACTTTGAAAAATTGTACTCTAATAAATTTGAAAGCCTGTAGGAAATAAATACATTTCTAGAGACACAGTCTGTACCAAAATTAATGCAAACAGAAGTAGAGTAACTTAATAAACCTATCCACAAAAGAAGAGATTGAAAGAGTAATTAAAAAACTCCCAAACAAAAGAAGTCCTGGCCCAGGACTTTTAAAGAAGAGTTAACACCACTGTTACTAAAGGTATTTCACAGCACAGAAAAAGATGGAATACTCTGAAATTTATTCTATGAAGCCAGCATAACCCTGATGCACAAACCAAGTAAAGATAGCACAAAAAAGGAATATTATAAACAAGTATCCCTCGATGCAAAAATCCTCAACAAAATTCTATCCAATAGAATTCAACAACATATCAAAAAAATTATTCACCATGACCAAGTAAGATTCATTCCAGGGAGTAGGGATGGTTTGACATTGCCAAGCCAAGTGCCGTCGAAGAGCCAGTAATGCAGTCAACCATATAAATAAAACAAAAGACAAGAGTCACTTGATTTTATTTGAGAAAGTCCAACACCTATTCATGTTAAAAACTCTTAGCAGAATATGAACAGAACGGAAATTCCTCAACATGATAAGTGGTATCTATGCAAAGCCAATAGACAACATCATCCTAAATGAAGACAGAATGAAAGCACTCCCCATTGAGAACGGGGACAGTTATGCCCATTGTCATCACTTTTATTCAACATTGTGATGGAAGTTCTGGTCAGAGCAACCAGACAAGATAAAGAAACAAAGGCATCTAAATGGAAAAGGAAGAAGTAAGAGTATCTCTGTTTGCAGATGATATGATCTTATACACACAAAATCCCGAAGAATTGGCAAAAGCTACTGGAACTCATAGAAGAGTTCAGCAAAGTATCAGGATATAAGATAAACATAAGTAAATCATTGGATTCCTTTATACCAACAAAGAGATCATCAAAAAGGAAATCACCGAATCATTACTATTTACAAAAAAAAGATAAAATAAGATTATCATTATCAAAAAAGATAAAATACCTAAGAATAAATCTAACCAGATGTGTAAAAGACCTATCCATACAAAGAAAACTACAAGACCCTACTGCAAGAAACCAGAGACCTACATGTGTTGAAAAACCTACCTTGCTCATAGATAGGAAGACTTAACACTGTGAAAATGTCTGTTCTTCCCAAAGCCATCTGTAAATACAATGCAATTCCAGTGTTATTTTTTGATGAGATGGAAAAACCACCAACTTCATACGGAAAGGGAAGAAACAGGTAAGTAAAGCCTTACTGAAGAAGAACAACAAAGTAGGAGGTCTCATATTACCTGACTTTAGAACCTATTAACACTGCGATGGTAGTTAAAACAGCCTGGTACTGGTACAACAACAGACGTATAAACCAATGGAACAGAATAGAGAGTCCAGAAATAACATCATCCACCTATGAACAGCTAGCATTTGACAAAGGTCCCAAGTCTGTGAACTGGGTCATAAACAGTCTCTTCAACAAATGGTGTTGGCAAAACTGGAAATCCATCTGTGAAAAAAAAAAAAAGAAACAAAATCCATATCTCACACCATCCGCAAAAACTCAAAATGGATCTAAGACCTAAATATAAAAACTAAAATGATAAGAATAATGGAAGAAAAAATAGGGACAACACTGGAGAGCCCTAACACATGGCATAAACAGAATACCTAACATTACTAACAATATACAAACATCAGAAGAGAAAATAGATAACTTGGAATTCCTAAAAATCAAACATTTATGCTTATTAAAATTACTTCATCAAAAGAGTAAAAAGACACCATACAGACTGAAAAAAAAAATTTGGATATGACAAATCTGACCAACATGGAATCCCCAAATATATGAGATATTCCAAAATCTCAATAAGAAATGGAAAAATAAACCAATTAAAATACTGATAAAGGATATGAACAGCCACTTCACCGAAGAAAATATTCAGGCAGCTAACAGATACATGAGGAAATGCTCACAATCATTAGCTATTAGACAAATCTAAATCAAAACTACAATGAGATACCATTTCCTCCCAAGAAGACTGGTATTAATAAAAATAAACAAACACGCAAATAAATAAAATGTTGGTGTGGCTGTGGAGACACTAGAACACTTAGACACTGCTGGTTGGAATGTCAAATGGTATAACCATGTTGGAAATTGATTTGGAGCTTCCTTAAAAAGCTAGAAATAGAAATACCATATGATCCAGCAATCCTACTTCTTGAAATGTATTCTAGAGAAATAAAGGCTGTCACATGAATAAACACATGCACACCAATGTTTATTGCAGCACTGTCCACAACAGCAAAAAGATATAATCAACCTAGGTGCCTATCAACAAATGAATGGATAGAGAAACTATGTTATATAGTGGAATACTACGCAGTGATAAAGAACAATCTTGAGAAACACCTGATAACATGGAGTCATATGGAAAACATTATGCTGAGTGAAATTAGTTGCAAAAGGACAAATACTGTATGAGACCACTAATATGAGAACTCAAGAGCTAAGCACAGAAGAAAATAATCTGAGTGGAGGGACAGAGATAGATATTCATAGATTAGATAGTATATAGGAACTGGATTAAGTGAAAAAAGTAACAGCATGCAATAGAAGGGAGATCAACACTGCTGGAGTACACCAAGAGCTAGGAGCTTTCCTAAATTTGGTCTGGGGACCATGCTTTGGAGGAACATCTAGGTGAACTGGCATAACTAAATTTTGTTTTTAAGAAAATGTTCTGCATACCATTTTGGTGGGTGACCTCTGGGATCTGAAAAGCTTGCAAGCTGCCATCTAAGGAGCATCAAATGATCCCAGTCCATCTGGAATAGAGGAGAAGAAAGGACATCAATGACAGGAGGAAACTATGAGCTTAGGAGACAGATGGGCCATATGATCCAGAGACTACATCCACATGAGACCAGAAGAACTAGATGGTGCCTGACCACCACTAATGACTGCCTTCTCAGGGAATGCAACATAGAGTCCCTGATGTAATGGGAGAAAACTGGTGGTGCAGACCTAGAATTCTATTACAAGACCTGACTTGATGGTCCAGCATCCTGGGCCCCCCCTGAGAACATGTGCACTAGACTCACTGCTAGCCCACAGCTGAAATCAATACCAATCAGACAAAAATTGGGCTGGACTCTTAAGACATGAGGCTGTTGAAGCATCTCTATAGAAATAGGATGGGAGAATGCAGAGGAGGGGACAGAGTTGTTTGTGTGAATAATGGGAAGTACAGTGTGGAAAGGACGAGGGTGCTGTCACAGGTTGGTAAAGCAGGTGGAGGTGCATAGAGGTGCATTAAAAAACAAACAAACAAACAACAACAACAAAAAAAAAACACCACTGCCATCAAGTTGAATCTTGCTCTTAGATACCCCAGAGGTCAGACTAGAGCTGTCCCATAGAGTTTCCAAGGAATGCCTGGCAGATTTGAACTCCCAACCTTTTGGTTAGCAGATGTAGCACTTAACCCATTACGCCAGGCATGTATACAGGTTTTTATATGGCAAGCTGACTCGGATTGTAAACTTTCACTGAATCCACAATGAAGAAAAAATAAGGTAGGTATATGGAGTATCTGAATATTAGGAAAATAACATAAGCATAATAATTATTCTTGAAATGTATTGCTGTACTCTATTTAGCTTCTTAGCTGAATCTGTCTGCAAGATAATGACAGTTTTTTCCAGGGCTTTAAACCAGCTTTTTTGTGGTTCAATCTGCTGCTGACAATTTGCGTTTCCATGTCAGATAACAACTATTATAAGAACGGCAAGTGCGCAGTGTTTCATTCTGTTGTAAACAGGGTCACTATGAGTTGAAACCAACTCAACAGTATCTAACAGTAACCTCACCCAAGATATACTGTATCAGAAGGTCCCCAGGTAATTCTTATGTGTACATATTTAACATAAAAATTACCTGGGCATCTAGTTAAAATTCTGGTTTAACATGTCTTGGGTGGAAAAGCAAATTCTTAGGTGGACTTTGAACTGACGAGCTGGTTTGGAGCCCTGGTTTTTTTCTTCTCCTTCTCCTTTTGAGTAAAGGATATATATATATATTTTTAAATATGATTCTAGAATTCTTCTTAAAATTGCCTATAATTTTGCTCAAAATTAGCATTTTGTAGTAAGTAAATTGGAAAATCTGTTGACTTTTCTCTAAAAACCATGTTTTTAGTGAGACCATATTCTCTGCAGGTGCCAAGATACTTAATAAAATCAGAAAAAAATTCTGCTAAATGGAGGATATTCTCAATTCTCTTTGTTTATATGTCAAAGAAAAAAAAAAAAGATGAGTTAGGATTTCAGTCCAAATATTTTTGCTTCAATTCAGAATATTTTCTCTGAAAATATTTTTATAAGACAACATCTGTCAGTTAAGTTGTCTTCTGTTATGATTGTTTGGAAAGTTTTACCAAACTTAGATGGAATAGTGGTATAGGTTTGTCAACACTATTCCATTCCATTCTAGAACAGAATATTAATTTATTCAATTAAAAACAGCTCAGTGAAAACTTTTTCCTAAAGTGAGAGATGTGAAAGTTCAAGTATAGAATTTCAAAATTGTCTTGTATTTGAATTCAGTTGAAACATTTGTTCATTTGTTCCTTTTGTAGGGACAAATTTTGTTACCACCTCTTTGTTTGTAAGCTTGGTTTTCAGTAACTTTAATTCCCTAAAAAAACTTCCAAAACCTGAAATTTTTGGTCCTCCATTTGTTGATTACCTTGATTAAAAGTTCCAGTGATTTTTAACAAAATGTGACCAAAATTTAGAGAATTTGTTTAGGAATACAATACTATTGTAAGACAATGTCTTAATCACCTAGTGCTGCTTTAACAGAAATACCACACGTGGATGGCTTTAAAAGAGAAATTTTATTTGTCACAATAAGCTCAAGTCCAAGTTCAGGGTGTCCTTATCCACTCAGTCTTCCCCTGGACTGAAAGCTTCTGAGGCACAGGGATCCTGGTTGCGTCCAAAGAATGTGCTGTGCTCTTAGCCCTGCTTCTGTCTGGATGGTACCAAGTGCCAGCTCTCAGCTTGCCTCCCTTTCCGTTGTATCTCAAGATGCTGTCCTAAGGCTCAACCAAATCACAGGTACTTGAGTCCTGCCATCAACACAATGGCTGCCCATCCTCCCTCATTAACATCATAGGGGCAGAGTTTACAATATAAAGGAACATCACAATACTAGGAATCATGGCCCTGCCAAAGTGCCACACACATTTCTACGCAAATTTTTTTTGGAATACAATTCAATTCATGACAGTTTTATTTAAGAAGTACTTTATTTAAAGAATCAAATGTTTCTAAAATTCAACTGGTAATAAGTAGGAAACAGAAAACACAGTGCAATGCTGAAATACGCTTTTTTACGCATTATCAGCTCCATTTGTAGTTCAGTTGTGTGTATGTGTGTGTATTTAAAAAAAAAAGCCTCATTGCCACTGAGTCAATTTAGAATCACGGTGACTCTACAGGATGGAGCAGAACTGCTCCGTAGAGGTTCCAAAGAGAAGCTGCTGGATTCAAACTGCAGATCTTTTGATAAACAGCCTAAGCTCTTCAATACTGTGTTACTAGGGCTCCAAATAAGTATATATGTGTATCTATCTATAAAATAGCTCTATTCTGATTAGAAGAATATTGAAGCTTATTTTGGATGGGTTCACTTATTATGTGTAAATTATTTTTGCTGCTCTATGAGTTTCTTAAAAAATGTTTTTACCACAATGTTTATTATTCAGTTGTATTATTACTGTAAAAATTATTTTCTGCATTGAACTTTATAACTGAATTTGTAATAGCTTTCAAAATAATGTCAGATCTGTCATATTTGATGGAATGAACTTATGAATGATTTACTTTGATAGCTTGAATTGATTGAAAAAAATCAAAGCATTACAGAAATTAGCTTGCTGGATTTTCTCTTTTAAGTCTCTGATGACTGAGGTGTAAAACTAATATTTAAATTCTTCGTGAATTTCTTTTTAAGATGGAGGGAACATGTACATTAGCTGTTCATTCTTATGTATGTATACAAGAAGCTGAAAATGAGCAAAATTTCCTTTGTAACAACAGTCCTTGTGTATAAATCTAAAGCTATGCTTCACATAGTGCTATGTCAAAGTTGCTTCTGCAGCATTATGTGTTCAGATGTCTTTGCCTAGTGTAGTCTTACTAAAATATATCCACTTGTAAAGGGTACATTTGGCATTTCCTCAGTAAAGATACATCTTTGGACAATTCCTGTCTTAGGCTGGATTCTCTAGAGAAGCAAAACCAGTGAGATGAATATATATATTCGTATATATAGAGAGGTACAGAGAGAGAAAGAGACAGAGAGACAGATGCACACGGACAGAGAGACTTGTATCAAGGAAATAGTTTACTAGGTTGTAGAGGCTGGAAAGTTCCAAGTCTGTGGGTTAGGCAACTAGCTGGAGGCTTCTACCAACTGGAGTAGCTGCAGGGGTAGGGGCAGGAGCAGGTCAAATCAGCAGGCCAGACAGCAGGCTGCTGGCTAATAGGCTGCAAAAGCTGACGAATTTAAGATTGGCAGTAAGGCAACATGCTGCTGGCTTAAGTCCCAAGAACTGGCAGTCAGATGATGATGAGCTAAATCCAGGATCCAGAACACAGCCAGTCAGCAAGTTTTGATTGAAATCCACATATTACACATAGGCCATGTTGTTGTTATGTTGTTAGGTGCCTTTGAGTCAGTTCTGCCTGACAGTGATAATATATACAACAATGAAACACTGCCCAGTCTTGCATCATATCTGCAATCACTTTTATGCTTGAGCCTATTGTTGCAGCCACAGTGTCAATCCATCTTGTTGAGAGTCTTTCTCTTTTTCGCTGACCCTTCACTCTACCAAGCATGATGTCCTGATCCTTTCTGACAACATGTCCAAAGTATGTAAGATGCAGTCTTGCCATCTTTGCTTCCAAGGGGCACTCTGGTTGTACTTCTTCTAGAACAGATCTGTTTGTTCTTTTGGTGGTCCATGGTACATTCAACATTCTTCTGTAAAACTGCAATTCAAAGGCATCAATATTTCTTCTGTCTTCTTTGTTCATTGTAGGTTATACTCTCAAGCAAACACTTTTTCTGCTCATAGCAGATTTCATGGTGAAAATGATTATATCATATCAGATCTCATCATAGAGGTAATTACCCCATCGTGTAACTGCCAAACTACATTATAATGGCCAAACTACTGAGAATCATGGCCCACCCAGACTGACAGATAGCCTTAACCATCACAGTCTCCATCCAAAAAAAAAAAAAAAAAAAATTCACTGCCATCGAGTCAGTTCTGACTCATAGTGACTATAGAGGTCATAGTAGTACTGCCACATGGAGTTTCCAAGGAGCAACTGGTAGATTTGAACTGCCAACCTTTTGATTGGCAGATGTAGCACTTAACCACTACATCACCAGGGTTTCCACAGTCTCCACAGCAGACAGTAAATGTTAAAAAACATTTTGTGCAGGCTACATGTTTGTCATCAACTTTCTTGAGAAATAAAAATTTAGTGCTTAATTCTCCACTAAACATGGACTCCTCTACCCTCTTATTACAAACTAAAAAACCCTTTTCAAATAATAAAAAACCATCAAGGTTTACTATATATGCAAAGAATGATAAAACCATTGTAGGAAGGGTTCTTTAGAAGGGCAGCTGTTATGGATGGAGTTGTATCCCCTCCAAAAATGTGTGTAACAATGTGGTTGGGCCATGAGTCCCAGTATTTTATGATTGCCCTCATACTGTGGTTTTCCTATGTGGTAAATCCTAATTTCTGCCTGTGGTTAATAGACTAGATTATGTTGAAAAGGAATAGGGTGGAACTGTAACACCCTTCCTAAGGTCACCTTCCTGTTCCAGCAGAAAGGGAATTTCCCTGGAGTGTGGCTTGTGCCGTCTTTATTCTTTTTTTTGTACAAGAGACAAAAGGAAAGCGAAGCAAGTAGAAAGTGGGAACCTCACACCATCAAGAAAGTAGAGCTGGGAGCACAGCCTGTCCTTTGGACTGCAGGTTCCTGCACTGAGATGCTCTCAGACCCAAGAAGCACTGATGTAACACAAGGACTTTCCACCAGTGCCAACAGAGAGGGAGTGAGTTCCCCTGGAGTGAGCACCCTGAATTAGGAGTTCTAGTATACTGAACGGTGTGAGAATAAACTTCTCTCTGTTAAAGTCATGTACTTGCGGTATTTCTATTAGAGCAATACTAGATGCTCAGTATCTATTTCCCACACGTATTTCATGTCCACCTAATCTAAATTTGGAACACTTTATGCTTACTCTGGCAGCTGATGGTTGCCTGGTGGCAGCATGTGTCTTGAAGTGGGCGCCAGGAGCCAAGATACAACTCGCTGATACACCAAGTGGTTGGCAGGGACAGCAATGCACACTCTGCCTCCACCGCCTATCCTCAGGATACTCTCCTAGCCGTTTGATTAATTCAAGAGCCCTTGAAAGGAAGATGCCGCTTACTTGGTGCCCGGAAGGTGTCAGATGAAGAGAGAAGGGTTATTGCTGGCTGTCCTTCAGAACTTACTAGGAGTTACAGTGAAAACTCCGTTCTGTGCACATTCTTCTCACGCGTGGATGTCCAAGGTATGACCACGGCAGAAGATGCAAGTACAAAGCAGAGGCCTGCTGGACCCACTGTGGTTCCAAAGAGTCTACCTAGCAGCACTTTGGAAGAAAGACCATAGCCACTGAGAC
Organism: Heterohyrax brucei; assembly: GCA_028571685.1. NCBI lineage: Eukaryota > Metazoa > Chordata > Mammalia > Hyracoidea > Procaviidae > Heterohyrax > Heterohyrax brucei. Next base: position 129,681,334 of record CM053142.1, read on the forward strand.
TCAGGACAGGGGGCCAGAAGGGAGTACAGTGGTTAGAAAGAACAGCTGGTTCCAAAGGTTGCTGGTCATCAGTGGAACTGTTGATCTTATTTTTACTTTTTACTTTGTATGAGTAGTCTCTAACTGGGGCAATTCAGTTAAGCTTTGGTGGCTTCAGTTTCCTCATCCGTAAAGTGAAGTGACTGAACCTAAATGCTTCCAACTTGAAAATTTCATGACTTTTTTCATTCATTTTATGAGGATACTAATGTAAAAAAAAAAAGCTAATGAAAATAAAAGTGCATTTAAAGTACGTGTTGCACGACCACACGTGTTGTGGTCCCTTGGTGAGATGGAAGTCCACCCTTGAGAAATAAAGGTTGACAGAATGTGAACCTCAATCAGCTCAATGGCACTGGGTTTGTTGTGGGGTTTTTTGAGATCTTTTGCACGCAAATGCAAGCATTCCAGTTCATTTGGTTTTGTTTGTGTTGTACGTCTAGATAACTCCAACATGAGCTAATGTGGGAAAGAAGAGTTAATCTGGGAAAATTTCTAGTCTTGTTAGTGATGTTTTAAAACTCTTAGAACTCTTGCCAAATTTGGAGACTTGAAATGCAAAGATAAGGATGCTTGTTTTCTAAACTGAATGTGGAAATGATTCTTTCAGTATTTCTTTCTGATCTGGCAGTGCTATTGACCTTTGTAAAATGGAATCTCCTATCTCCTAAAGAGAACTCAGAGCTCTGGGGACTGGCACCTCTAAAGGCTCATTACTCATAGATTTGATGTTATCTCTTGCTTTCAAGTAACTGAGCAGGACTCGGGAGTGTCTGTGTTCTAGATTTTCTGGTGCCCAGCAAGCTAATTCATCTGCAGTAGGATGCAGGCGTGTGTCTTGAGTGGTTGTGTAATAGTTTACCTTTCGTTTGACAATCTAAGGAAATTAACCACGTTCACCTGAAGCTTGAAATCCGAGATTCTCTTTTGGTGTTCTTGGTCTTTTCTTCCAGAAGAGGGCAACAGAACACCAGAAATATCAAGTTACCAGTTGCAACAGTTTTGCCCCTGGAGGCTTGCTATCACAGAGCCAGCCATCAGCTTGGATTTGAGCCATGTGTGAGCCATTTCATTGCAGTGTTTAACATTACACCATGTCACATGTGAAGAGAGGGCAGAAATATTTTCAGCTTGGCTCATCACTTTTTTTTTACACTTATTCTCCCCTTTCCTGAGTTTTTGTTGAGGGGAGGAAGTGTTAAATAGGATGGGTTCCAGAGAGAGGCTCTGGGATTTTACTAGCTGTTAAGGATGGAGATTATGAACCTCGAATGATTACTTTTGCTGTAAACCAGTATGACAGCCATGTTGTTTTCTAGAAGTATGCAGATAATGCAGGCTCTTGGGTTATCAGATATTAATTAACTAATAAAAAATGCTGGCATTTGGCAGTTCCTCCTTTAAGGATAAAGTTGCTTCAGTGAATCAAAGATACTGGCCAGAACAATTTTGCAGACATTAGGAACAAAGGAATGTGGTATGTTGCCTGCCCACTTGCCAGTTGCTCTCTGGTTTCTGTGTTAGAGGAAAGTAGGAGTTATCACCAGGTTTAACACTAACAGCTCTCTGTTTGGAATTAGCTACCTTTCAGGATGATCTAATTTGAAACTAGCTGTTGTTTGGTTACCTTGGAGACTTTATTAAAATAAAGAATTCTGAATTTAGCAAGACCAGCTCCAAGCAGAATTGGAATTACATATGCTTAAGGGAAGCCAACAGAGTAGAACATGAGAAGTGATAAGGAGAGAAGGATCCATGAGGAGAATGGATAGAGAGGAACGATGGCTTGGCAGCTAGAAACAAGAACTTTCCATGGGCAGGGGCACTGAGTGCTTTGTTATTCACAAAGACATAACTACACTGCGCTTAGGTGGTATAGTGGTTAAAAGATGTGGCTCCTAACCAAAAGGTCAGCAGTTCAAGTCTATCAGGCACCCCTTGGAAATCCTACGAGGCGGCTCTACTCTATCCTATAGAGTTGCTGTGAGTCGGGATCAACTTGATGGCAACAGACAGTACTCTCCAGTTGAGAAGTGGAAAAGAAAACTGCTTAATTCTAGGTCAGTTTTTTGGGAGCATTCTCTTTTTTTATCTGACATGAAGATTTTCATATCAATTGATTTCTTTTAAAGTGTGTATCAGTGATCAACAGGTGCTTATTTAATTCATTCTGATTATTAATCTTACTACTTGCTGGGTCCTGTATTACACACGTTTAACAACTTGCTGCTGTCAAGTTGATTCCAACTCTTGGGTCTTGTATTACCACACCAACCACTGCCGTCAAGTCCGGTCCGACTCATAGAGACCCTGGAGGTCAGAGTAGAACTGCACTATGGAGTGTCCCAGGAGTGCCTGGTGGAAGGTCTTGTATCAGGTACTGGAAATACAGCACCCAGTGTTTGGGTATATTACTACCAAGGAGACACTTCTGTTACCTCAAGATACATACTGTCTAATAGATGGAGATGGACAGGTGAATCATGCTTTTCTAAAATTAATGCCCTTTGCAGCTTTCAGTAATCACAGCCTGCAAGAGAGTCATCAAGGCCAGCTGTATGGGAGACTAGGAGACTGGGTAAGTATTGTAACAGAAGATCCTTGGTTTTAAATTCTGGCTTTATCACTCACTCACCGTGTAACTGAGCAAATTATTTAAATTTTCTAAACTTCAGTTTCATCCTGTAAAATGGAGATAATAATACCAGTGAGTCTGTTGTGGAGATTTAATGAAATAATGTAAGGAAAGCATTTGACGTGCCACTTAGCCCAGGCTCAGTGAGTTGTAGCTAAAATGATGGTTTCACTTGTTTTTAGTGGCTTTCCTCCCTCTTCAATGGCTTGGGTCACTGCCCTTTCCTTGCTCTTTCCTGAGAGCCTTGAGGAGCATCCTCCCTGGCAGGGTGGATGCAGGGGCTCAGCCCCTACCAAGATGCATGCTTGCTGTGTTGCATCCTCTAGGCCTGCTATCTCGTGGGCCGTGGGGCTCTAATTCCAGAACTTACCTCAGCATCCTCATCTCTGCTAGACCAAACCCCAAACCAAATCAGCTGCTGTTGAGTTGATTCTGACTCATTGCAACCCCAAGTGTGTCAAGAGTATAACCTTGCTCCATAGGGTTTTCAGTGGGTGATTGTTTGGAATTAGGTGATGAAACCTTTTGTTGAATCTGCTAGGTCATGGGTGCCAAAAATGTTACCTTTTACCTTGCTGAAGGTGGTCTATGGAGATGACCGGTTAGGATTTGACTTCCCTGTCAAATCTCTGAAACCTATGAATGTTATCAGAACTGCTAGAGGAAAAATGTTTGTCATTCTAACTTTCCTTTCTAGGAAATAATGAGTGTTCCTGAAACAGAGGCATTTCTGATTCTAATGGCTGGACAGTCCATGTATTCATTTAATATCCTCATGGAGTGACTTTTCACTTCTGATTATTGCCTGTACAGAGGTGGGTAAAACAGACACTGATGTTTCCTTGAGCTGAGAGAAAAGTGGAAATACAAATGTTATACAGACAGATGCATCGGAAAAATATTTATGAGCTTATAATGTACCTTAAAGTGTTGCCATGAGTCACATCCGACTCAGCGGCACTTGGCTTTGGCTTGGCTAAAGAAAGAGAATGAGATTCTCCGAGAAAGAAGATCTGGAAATCTGGTTTACATTGAAGGAGTGTTCAGGATCTCTCTAAGGAATGAAAAGTAGGCAGATGTTCTAGGGATAGGATCTTCTGGAGCCTGTCAGTACTTCACACTATGTGTGGGAGGCTGAGATATGCTCTCCCCACCCCCAAACACTTCCCTGTCAAATCTCTGAAACCTATGAATGTTATCAGAACTGCTAGAGGAAAAATGTTTGTCATTCCAAGCCACCAGGTTTATGGTAATTTGTTACAGCCACCACAGGACACTGAGTAAAGAGCTGCCCGTCAGCCCCTCGTGGAGCTGCCCCTGCCAGTGCAGCCTAAGCTGGGAAGGCAAACAGGAAAACTCACATGGGTTTTGCTTGTGTGTCTCACTGCTCGTCTGATACCATGTTTGAAAGAGGAAATTTAATCTCCCTGTAAGAAATGGAGTAGGAGGCTTTTATGCCACCTAGGAAACCCTAATGGCATAGTAGTTACGTGCTACATCTCCTAACCAAAAGATCAGCAGTTTGAATCTTCCAGGTGCTCCTTGGAAACTCTATGGGGCAGTTGTCCTCTGTCCTACGGGGTCACTGTGAGTAAGAATGAAGTCAACAGCTCTAGGTTTGTTTTTGTTTTGTTTCTTTGGCTTAATCTCAAAGTGGTTAAGAGCTGTGGTTGCTAACCAAAAGGTCAGCAGTCTATCACCTGCAACATGGAAACCCTATGGGACAGTTCTACTTTGTCTAATAAGACCACTCTGAGTTGCAATCGACTTGATGGCTATAGGTTTGGGTTTTCTTTTTTTTTTTTTAAATTGGTGCTTTGATACTACTGTGACACTCACCCTAGCTTCATTTTCCTGATCACGGGGCAGAGTGTGAAGTTCTAGTTAGTCTAATAGTATTTATCTAATCATCTGTCATGTGAGAGCAGAAAGGTTGCTTTAGATGTGGAGGAAAGCATCACCTGTATTTTTGTTCATTCATTGCCTCATTTATGCATTCATTCAACCAGTGAGCTGACACAGAGCTACCCTGTGGGAAGAGTGTCAGGTGACATGACTTTTTAGCCACTGGTGGCTGCCCCAAACAACAGTGGTAAGCAGCTGGTACAGTCACACTGCTGCCAGTCCTCTGGATACTGGCCATGAACGCAAAGCGCAACAACCAACAACTGTCTTGGGTCTCATGGAGCTGGCACTTTCCAGTAGCTCTGGTCAATAGAGATATGTGTGACTGAAATGTTAAATGTTCTGGCCACAATTAAAAAAAAGTAAACAGAAACCGGTAAAATCAATGTTACTAATGTTTACCCTCGTGCGTCCAAAATATTATCATTTCAACATGTCATTCATGTAAATCTTGAGTTGTATTACATTGGTTTCATATTATGTTTTAGAAATTTGCTACACTTAGAGCACATCTCCATTCAGGTTAACTGCATTTCAGGTGCTTGACAACCCCATGTGACAAGTGGTTACTGTATTGGATGGCCTGGGCCCAAAGAATCAGGGCTAAACCAGAGATCTAGCTCTCTTCTTAGGAAGGAATGAGATGTAACTAAGAAAAGTTACATCTAAGAAGACGGGGGGGACAAAGCTTTGTTAGGAAGCGTATCATAGAAATAATATGTCAAAATAGTAAACAAATATAAATTTATTGTTTATCTCCCTTCCCCCAACTTGAAATCTTATCTGCCAGTAAGAGACACAATCAAGAGGTGAGTGTAAATAACCCTCTGGGAGAGGAAATGATATGGGGTTAGTTGTAGCCAAATCAGATGAAGACGTTAAAGACAATGTGCCATTTGAGGAGACAGACAGGAGAGAGCACGGGGAACGAAGTGCCAGCATCCTTGCTTTATCCTGTTCTCTTGGGGTTGAACCACGAGGAAGGGTGAGGTATGGGAGCCTGTGTGAGTGTGAGGGAACATCGTGACACTGCTGGTCGTAGCCCACTTCCACAAGTGTAGGCTAAAGAAGGCTGCAAACCTGTAGAAGTCCTGGCCTCACATACAAAAAAGTGAAAGGGTGATAGAGCAGAATGAGTGCAGTGGGGTGCAGAAAGAGAGAGGAATTTGAGGAGGCTAAGGAGGGATACAGGAGAGCCCAGTGTCCCTCTGTGCCCCAGTGAGAAGTCTCTGAGATACTCGGAGGAGGAGAATCAACAGAGGCTGGGATCAGATGGCAGATGTCAACTGAGGCAAATGATTGGGATTAAGGACTGTAGCAGTCATCTCAATGCTCCTGAAGGCCAGAAGAGACACAAGGGACCTCGGAGGATGTTGTAGAATGGCCCAGGGACCAAACCCAGACCTCTGTTGCTTAGAAATCACCAAAATTCCACAGAACACTTAGGTAGCTATCGCGGTGCACGGTTCTACAGAGAGTATTTCTTACGGAAAACAGTTACAGAGGTCTTAGAGTAGTTAGAAACCAGAAAAGTCCAGGCAACACTGAGATTAACAGTGACAAGAAGCCACTGCCACTCCTAGGGCTCCCCTACCCTCCCTTAGGAAAGATGTGCCACCCATTTACGCAGTGTTTCACTAAAGCACTGCTTTACATGTAGCAAGGAGAAAAGAATGGAGGTATCTGAGGAACAAAAAACAAACCAAACAACCCTCACACACTGCCATCGGGTCAAGTCCAACACATGGTGACCTTACAGGCCACTACAGAGCTTTGCCAGTTTTCAAGGAAGTATTCAGACTGCCAACCTTTAGATTAGCAGCCATAGCACTTAATCACTATACCAACAGGGTTTCCTGAAGGTTTGACCAAAGAAGAGGGCAGTGGTGGTTCAGGAGACCCTGATTCGAAGTTGAGCCATAGTGTCTCACATGTAACCAGCACTGTCCGTCAGTGGATGCTTGCATGTTTCTATGATGCTGGACAGGTTTCAGTGGAGCTTCTGAACTAGGACAGACTAGGAAGAAAGGCCTGGCAATTCACTGCTGAAAATCACCTGATAAAAACTCATGAAGGTCTGATTCACAACCAGACATGGGGATAGTGCAGCACCGGGCAGTGTTTACTCCCACTGTGCAAAAGGTCACCATGAGTCGGGGGCCAATTAACTGGCAGGGAGAAACTAAGGTCTGACCTTGTTGTAGTGTCTGGAGTGATGGGAGCAGCCAGCGGAAACGCTGAGAATTGCAGCCAAGGTGGCCTTTGAAAGGCTGCTTGGCTTGCTTAGTTGCGGGAGGGCCCTGGCAGCCTGCCAGAGGTGGTGCTCCACCCACAGAGTGGTGAAGCCTGCTTATCTAAAGTGTGAAGGCTAACCAGCTGTGTTTATTCACATTTCCAGGAGACCAAGCTCTCTGGGAGGCCAGGCTTCCCATTCAAATCACCTAGGGGTCCGACACCTGCATTTCTAGAGGCACTGTTGATGCTGGCCACTGTTACACTTCTGAAACACTTTTGCCCAGGAGGCCTCAGTGAGGCAGTAATTGAGGTAGGGTGTGAACAGACTTTGAAAAAAACTTCTCACTGTGCTTAAGAGGAGTTAAGTGCTGTAGTGGTAAGGGCTAGACCAGAAGGTTAGTAGTCTGAATCCACCAGGAGCTCTTTGGAAACTCTACAGTTTAACACTGTATGGGTCTCCATGAGTCGGCATCGACTCTGCAGCACTTGATTTGGTTTGGTTATAGGTCAAGATTTTTATTTTAGAGGGAAATGGTGAAACAATAAAAAATCACTCAGTTTGTAGATTTATTTAGATATATACATATATATATATACATAGGTCTTTTGATTTCCCTCTTTCTCTAGATATACTTTTCCTTCCCACCCATCCCCCTTTCTTCATCAGGTCTTTGTGTTGTCTAGTTGATTCCAACTCCTAACGACCCTATAGGACAGAGTAGAATTGTCCCAGTGAGTTTCCAAGGAGCACTTGGTGGATTCAAATTGTAATCAACTGTAGCACTTCACCACCACCAGCATTAGTCCCATAAAAGTGCTTGACGACAGCTTGCAGGTTGTAATATTTTCTGTTGCATGTTGCTTATTAACATGTTTGATCACACATTTGGGACAGGTTGGCTTTGTTGCCTTTTAATCAGTTGGCTTTGTTGCTTATTAGCATCTTTGATCAGATATTTGGGGTGGGTCAAACAGAAAAAGATGGCAAAGGGAAAATCTAGGGATTATTTGTGAATTTCACCATTCTGGTCCTGTCTGATTCTTCATCATCTTTAAGTATCTAAGATCATAATGCAAACAATCTCAGTTTATGGAAATTAAATTACTTTTGCAGTTTATAATTTATTGATTTCTTATCCCCAAAATAATGTCCTTTTATGACTAGTTCTCATTTTACAGAAACCCCCGAATTATGTTATCTACTTTTTTCTATGAGCTGACGCTTCGGTTTGGTGCTTTTGACAGGAATGTTTCTTAGGGTCAGAGCAATAGTTTTGGAGGAATAAAAAATATAGCCAGAGGGCTACAGAAGGACGAGTCCCTGGAGTATAACAATCTCCCATGGAAAGGTAGGCACATTAAGGAGCAATTGCTTCACCCATTATGCTGGTAAAGGCTCGATGAACAGTTATATGTAATTATGTAAGGAAGGGTTCTTGATCCTAAACTGCAGTCCTTGGGTGGTACAAATCATTATTGCTTTTAGCTGCTTACTGAAAGGCTGGCAGTTAGAGGCTGCTGTAAATTGTCTTGCAAAAAACCCCCTGTGATTTACTTCCTCAAAATTAGCCACCAAAAGTTCTAGGGAGCATATAAAGTAAGGTCACCATGAGTTGAAATCCATCAGATGGCCACTGGTTTGGTTTTAAGCCTGTCTTCTCACTTAGTTGCCTCTCCCATACGAACGAAGGTCTTTTGTTTGATGGGCTGTCGGACGTCTTAGGCTGGGTTCCCTGGAGAAGCAAAACCAGTAAAGCAGATAAATAAATAAAGAGATAGAGAGATTTATGTCAAGTGAATGGATCAAGTGATTGTAAATGCTGGAATGTCCCAAGGCTGTGGGTCAAGCTTCTCCTAATGCATTGAGGAGCCACAGGGGCTGGTGAACCCAAGATCAGCAGGTCAGAGAGAAAGGCTCTGATTCATGGGCTGTGAGGGTAGATGAATTTCAAAGATTGGCAGGCAAGACTGCAGGTAAGCTGCTAGTTCAAGTCTCATGATCAGATGAACAGGAACCAGCTACAGGACTCAGAGAGAGCAAAAGCCCCAAGCCGTGCCAGAATAGCCACTTATTTTCAATGCAAGCCACACACCCAAAGAAACTCCCTTTCAACCAACTGACTACTCTAAGCAGATCCTATCATAGAAGTGATCATGTAATATTCTCATCATGAGTGTGATTCCACCATCACAGGACCATCAAATCACAGAGGATTATGGCCCAGCCAAATTGACACACAAACTTAACCATCGCACATGCTGTGAATTCTGTCTTCTTTTGAATTAACACCATTGGCTTTTGGGGTTTTGTTGTGTTTTTGGCCATCAGTTACTTTTTTTTTTACCTTGTGAGAACATTCCTATTGTGATGAGGTTGTTCAACTTCTGCAACTTCTGGTTCTGTAGATTGCCTTCTCCCTTATCATCTTAGCTTTGCTGTGAATTCAATGCTACTCTTTTGGACTCATTCAGATTTTTTTTTTTTAGTAGAGCAACAATTTAACAACTAACATCCTTTATTTTGGGTGTCACTCTGTTTTTCTGTTAAAAGGTGGCCTCACAGTAACTTTGGTTCAAGATTTGAAGAATATCTCAGGTTGTCCTTTGGTCTTAGTGGTCCAGTTAATCTGGCCATTTTTTTAAGGATTTGAGTTTTGTTCTGATTGCACCTCCCAACCTACTTAGGATCATCTTGTACTTCTTTTAAAATGCGAATATCTCAGGGCAGGCAAGACAGTTACTGCCAAATAAGAATTGGTTTATCTAGATTGCTTTGCAGAGAATCTAAAGCTTCTTCGAGGTTATAATGCACACCATTTAAGGGCAGCGTTTGTAGAGCCTTTATGGAGTGAGATAATGAGTGCCAAGACACGTAGAAGCAAACTTGACTGGCAACAAAGGAACCAGTGCCAACTTCACTTACTTGAAATTTTGTTGACCAGTAAAAACATTTTTGGAGTCTTGTTTTTAGTTAATTGAATGAATATTTATTTGGCCACTGTCATTGACTAGATACTGAGTAAGGCAGTGCTTCCGTTAGTCGCTGGGACTTAATCAAGGTCACTTAGATGGCTAAAACTGTGTCAACAGACTTACATTCCTTTTGCTGTCTCTGGGGCAGTAAATCAATTATTCAAACCTTCAGGGAGTTAATGACATTGTTTGATAAGATGTAAAGGAATCTTGGGACTCCATGTTCTATCCTGTGACAAGGTGTGACGTTTTCCAGATGCAAATCCCTTTGTAATTTGGCTATTGGAGCTGCTGGAATTATAATCCAAGCAGGACAATCTTAGAGAAGCTATTCTCACTGTTCCACGGGCTTGCCTGCTTGCCTGTTAATAGAGTGTATTTTGAACCTTTTTTCTGTGTCTCTAAATCTGGCTGCAGTAGTGACAGGTAGAATCAACTTGCTTTTGGTTAGGCATCATTTGGCAGTTATTGAGCACCTATTACTGTATTTTCCATCAAGTAACAAATGCTTTCTGTTTATTCATCAACCTTGCCTTCTTCCCCATTCCTAGGATATTTTCATAAGTGCTGCTATGTATTGTTATTGTTGGACAGTTTCGTAGGTGATGAAGCTAAACCCAGAGAAGTCACTAGGTAGCGAGTGGTGCAACTGGGATTCTGCTCTAGTTCTACATGCCCTCCAAAGAGCCCTATACTTTTATATATCATGCTCCTGAATTTTTATTTGGTCTGTGTATCTTAGAAGAGAGCTAACACTGTGTTGTAATAGGATTACCTTTCTCATCGTTCTTAAAAAAATAAAATTAAATAATTACACAGTGAGAAATGTGAAAGGAAATCTGACACCAGACCTCTTGTGTCTCCCCAGAGTAAAATAATCTCTGTAATAAGGGTCAGGAGAATTTTTTTTTTTTTCTTTAAGGTGATAATAACCTTAACTTGGGCTGTGAAAGATTGTGGGACTCACAACTGAAATACCTACATACTGCTACTTAAAACGAATGAGGGGCATTTTTTTAAGATATTGAAGGATGCATTTTTTACAAGCAAATATATTTCATGAAGCTGTAATTCTAATAAATGGAACAATGAAGAACCCATATTTCAAAATAAGCCTGGCAGAAGACTAATACTTGTGTGTAATTGAAGTAATATTTTACTTTTTCTGTGATAATTTCACATGCCAGTGCACAATAGAAATAACCTTATTCCTTACCAATTAGAATATGTAATTCTGAAAGAGACATAGATCATCTTAATTAGAAATAAGGTTTATGATGTTGAGATAATGACCTTTGGTTTAGTAATTTGCAGCAAGTTAATTTAGAATGGGAAATAGAAAACTGACCTAGGATTGTTTCTTTTGCTTCAGGTTCAGGTCTGCTTACCCATGTAGTTTACTTACCTTGTAAGAATAAGGCAGTCCTGTTGGGGGGAGTGTAAGAGTTTGCCCAAGGCAAGACAGTGAAGGAAGGAGGTATCAGTCATGTTGATATTCTCTCACCACCTTTGTTTAAGTGGCCAGTGCACTCAAGTAACTCAGGTAATCCGTGAGTTTGACAATCACTGCCTCTTGGAACATCCCACGCAGAAAACCACCTGCTGTCATATTGTCTTTCTCTCCTCTTCCATTCCGCCCAAACTCTCTCTTACAAAGAATGGCTGCTTTCACCTGTTACCGTTGTCTTGTGCTGTTGAGTGGATTCTGACTCATGGAGACCCCATGTGTTACAGAGTAGAACTACTCCATAGAATTTTCTTGATAGTAATATTGATGGGAAAACCTGGTGGTTCAGTGGTTAAGAACTACATCTGCTAACCAAAAGGTCAGCAGTTCAGATCTACCATGTGCTCCTTCAAAGCCCTATGGGGTAGTTCTATTCTGTCTGATAATGTTTATTGAACCAGATCACCAAGCTTTTTTTCTGTGGTGTGCTGAGTGGGTTCAGACTACCAACCAACCTTTAGGTTTGTAGTCAAACACAAACTGTTTGCCCCAACCAAGGACCTTACTTCTACCTGGTTAACTAGCATCAGCTGCCACAAAGTCTGTTCTGACTTCTGGCAATCCTATAGAACAGACTAGAGCTCTCTCATAGGGTCTCCACACAGCAGCTGGTAGATTTGGCTCTTAACTGCTGTGCCACCAGCACTTCTCTGCCTAGTCAGGAGGAAGGATCTGGGCCACGTCTGAGCCAGTGAGCCATCGGGGAAGTTTGCGTATTGACCTGTGTACTGACTAACAAGCCCCTGGGTGCTGTGGTATAAACAGTGCACGCATCTGTTTGCTAAAGGAAAGTTTGCTAGTTGGAGTAACACCCAGAGATGCCTTGGAGGGAAGATCCAAGAAGTATTCATTTTTTTTCAATCCCGAACAATTTTTGTTAATATTCTAATGAGATTTATTAATTAGGATATTAAAATTTGTAACCTTAATTTGCACATTTTTAAAAACATTTCATTGTAGTTTGGGTGAAAGTTTACATACTGAATTGGCTCCCACTCAACAATTTATGCGTATTTTCTTTCATAACATTAGTTGCAGTCCTGTGTTCCCTGTGTTCATTTACCCATCTTTTCTGCCCCTTTCTGCCTTATGGGGTTTGTTTTTAGGCAAATGCTTGCTTACCTTTTGGTGTCATGTGGTTGCCTGTGCCGAGGAACATGTTCCTCACAGGTGTTATTGTTCTTTTTACAGGCCTCTCTGTTGTTTGGCTAAAAGTTATCTCTGAGAGTGTGTTTAGTTTCAAGTTTGAAGGGGGTAGGATACATGTCCTATCCTCCCAACAGTCTCCTAAGACTAAGTGCTATAGTCTTGAGAGTTCTACCAGTTTTTATCAGACCAGTAAGTCTGGTCTTTTTTCATGAGTTTGAATTTTGTTCTACATTTGTCTCTCACTCTGTCTGGGACTTTCTGCTTGATCCCTATTAGAGTGGTTGGTAGTGGTATATTGTGAACCCCTAGGGAAGTATCGGGGGTTGCAAGAGGAAAACACATAACCACAATGCTTGGGGTTAGTAATTAGCTTTATGTAATATCTTGATCTAACACACACACAAACACACACACACACGTGCATACATATATGTTAAATAGGAACTGAATACCCACTTTTAATCAAACACAGACAGGGAAAGGTGCTAGCACCCCATAGTGCCCGAAAGGCTACATTAGTCACATTAATTTAAAATCACGCACAGGTTCATACTCCGTTCCGCAGGCACTGCACAGTCTGTTATAACATTAGTGTGTCATCACTTACACTTCCCTAAGAGTGAGTTTCACTCTAACAGATTTAAGGATTGGCTGTGCTCTCACCATTCAGACATCAGGAGAGTCTGAAGTAGGATTCTGTGATGACAGTGTCTCAGGTGGATCTGGCAGGGACAGCGTAGGGGGCTCAGGCACCAAAGGAAGACTGCCATAGTCGTTTGGACCAGCCATTTGAGGATAACCGCTTCAGCAGATGTGGTTGTCTCCTCTCAGGAGGAGACCGTGGGCCCCAAGTCCAGAGTGCTGGATTTTTTATTATAGTGTGTAAACAAGTTGTTTACTTAGTTCTGGTCACTGATGTCTAGTCCATCAGTTTTATCTCCCGGTGCCTCAGGTTGTTGACTTCCTTCTGGTTGGTTGCCGTCTTTATCATCTTTCTGACCATCTGCTGCCATGTCCATCTGGTAACTGTTTTTTTTCATTTTTATTTCTTCACTATGACTTTTTATTTTCTCACCACCTTACTTAGCTTAAGTACAGCCATTTTGTGTTTTAATAGTTTGGCCAATTCTTAACTTAGGTTCATGACAAAACTCTATTTTAATATAGATTCTAATTTAGTATATACATTCTTGTTTCATGGTAGCTGGGTACCATCTGGTTCTACAGACCTTGGGATAGTCGAGGCTGTGGTTTGTGTGGTCCATCAGTCCTCAATAATTTTTAACAATTTGTAGGAATGCCTTCAAGTTGTATTATTGAATATTTGATCTCAGTCCTATTTCTGTGATTCTCAGACTCTGGTGACCATAGGAGCCACTGTGGGGAATTTGTGAAAAATTCAGATTCTCAATCCAACTTTGGTAAACTTTGTTACTGAGTGTGTGGGATGGAGCTTTTAGTCAAGTATATTTATTAATGTTTTCTGATGTATTAGCCTTTTAATTATACATTCTTGCATTAATTTCTAGTGGTTCCCATAAAGATTTTGATATGCATTCCTAACTAATTTTACAAGCTACAAGAACTTATCAGTAGTGTACCTGTTTCCATGCTACTTTTGTCATGTATTTCTTAGTTCTATAAATGTTTTAAGTAGTAAATACTTTTTTTTCCACCCCCCAAATAATTCTCCTTCTATTGTTCCTTTTGTCCTTATTGTACTTGCTTCCCTTAGGGTGATTTCCTGGTAGCCTGGAAACTTTTTTAGTATGTCTTGTGGAACTGGTGGTGAATTCCTTCAGCTTTTATTTAACTAAAGACATCTTTATTTCACCTTTATATTTTGTAGAATGCATTCATGCTTTACAGTGTTTTAGGCTGGCAATTTTTCATCCCACTCTTCCTCCCCTACTAGCACATTGCAGATGTTATTTCATTTTCTGTTGAAAATTCACCTATCAATTTATTTTTTCCTCCTTTGTAAATAATGTTTTTTTTTCTTCTTATTTGTACCCTTCTCGCCTCCCCCACTAACTAAAATGTGCCAGTGTGATTCTCTTTGTTTTCATCTGGCTTAGTGTTTAGCTAACTTCTTGAAAGACATCAACTGATACAGATTCATCAGTTTTAGAAAGTACACTGTAATTACCTCTTGAAATACTGCTCTAACCTAATTTTTCTTAGTTGTAGTAATTTTTCTGACACTCACTACTTAAAACCTAAAAGGTCAGAAGGACTCTGAAATACTGCTATCATGGTGTGTATTTGTATTAAAAATCAAGATCAAGCAAGTTGTGACGTTTTACTCCATGAGTCTGTTCTTAAACTGAGCTGAGCTAGGACTGAGTTACAGTTTTAATAACGATCAATCCACTTCTGATTATTGTTATCCCTCAGGCATGACCTATCCAGGCTTTTGATTTAGATTTTGGTGAGTGTCTGTCTTCTTAGCCTGAAATTTCTGCCTTTTAAAAATTTTACAGTGTTCTTTAACTTGCTGCCATCTGCAGGTTGAAAATACGTCAAATGTTTTCAGAAGGAGTCTAGTATTGTTGCAGGCTCCAGTGGGAGTTGATCTGCTAGGCAACAAGAGTCTAGGGGAAGATTTCACTCTTTATAGCTCTGATCCTCAGTCTTCTACACAGTCTTTGAAGGCATCAAATGATTCACGGTAAAAATCAGTTTTACACTTAGGGATCTTCTACTTTACAATCTGCCAGATCTGTGTGAAAACAAAAATTCCGTCTGGCTTCCTTTTGTTTGGGTCAGGCCACAATCATTAGCCTCTCTTATGGATGAAATTGTGTTCCCCTAGAATGGGAACAGGAGATGGAATCCTAACTCCTGTACCTGTTGAAGTAGTCCCATTTCAGAACAGAGTTTTTCTTGTTATGTTAGTGAGGACACCTCAGTGTAAGATGTGTCTTAAACCTGATGACTTTTGAGATATAGAAAGGTCAGATTAGTCACAGAGAAAAGCAAGCATAAAGGGGGGAAAGATAAGTGCCTTACAGAGATCTCCAAGGAAATGAGGAATGCTGTAAAGAACACTAGAAAAGCTGAAAAAAGATTGCCTCCCAGAGTGGACAGAGTCTTTCCCTAGAGCTGGTGCCTTGAATTTTGATTTCTAGCCCCCTGTACTATGAGAAAATAAATTTCTCTTCTTTAAAGTCACCTAGTTGTAGTATTCCTGCCGTAGTTACACCAAGAACATCAGACAGCTAGCTTCTTCTCCAGAACTGGCCAGTGGCACAAGGAGAGAAAACAGACGCCTATGGTCAACTCACCTAGGAAGTATTTTTCCCACCTTGGATTTTAGAGTTTATCTAGACTTTATTGCTTCCAGAGGACTCTGATATCTTAAATTTTTTACAATTTGTCTGTTATTGCAGTGGGAGTATTAGCCCTTTCGAAACCAAAACCAAACCTACTGCTTTCGAGTCAGTTCTGACTTACAGTGATCCTAAAGGACAGAGTAGAACTGCTCCATAGGGTTTCCCAAGAGCACTTGGTGGATTCAAACTGCCAGTCTTTTGAGTTAGTAGCTCTAATTCCTAACAAACACACCACCAAGATTTCTCTCAGCCCTTTATAAACTTCTGTATTCCATCTTCCATTTAATAGCTTTGATGCTGGTGGTTGGAGGGAGAAACTTTCACTTCTACCACACCACTGTTTGTATCAGAAAAGGAAATATACTTGTTTAGAATCTATACATTCAGTGTTAATGTACAGTGGAGGCTTTAGGATCTAACTGTGTAGCGTGGGGAACTGTATATGAGGGAGACATCATTCTAGTTTGATCAGATGCGAGAAGAAGCTATTCTACTCTGAATTGGGTATAGTACTGGTCATAAAAATAGGTACACAGTTAAATTTTACTCAATTCCCAAGGGGTGATTTTCATAAATGTCTCTGTTTCAAACACATGTGTTTGAGAAGCATGATCTTTAGTAACTCCTTATTAAATTGTGAAATTCAGTTAAAAACTTGAAAAGAAAAAGACCACGTTTGAATGAATTAATCTGCTATTCACTTAGCTTTTTAATTTAGTAAAATTTCTCTTTATTTTTTAAAAATCTATGCTATCGAGGTATAATTTACAGTTATGAAAATATATCCATTTTATGTGTATACATGAATGAACTCTGACAAATGTCTATACCTGGGTAGCAACTCTCACAATGAAGATGTAGATCTTTTCCTTCATCCTCCGGATATCTCATCTCCCATTTTCACTTCCACTCAGATCTTCCACAGTAGCTACTTCCTTTCCTTGTTGCTCATGAGTTGCTCATTCCTGCCACTTGCCTTTATATCCTACTATTTCACTTTTATTCAAACCTCAAGGACTTTCCCGACTTGATCCTTTCTGCTTCCTTCCGTCTACCTGATAGTTCTTATGAGTGTAATGACACTATTTTAACTTGGGCATGTTGATACGTTACTCAGTAAAGCTGTTCTCTACTTGATTCGTATTTCTGTGCTTGACTGCTCTCCTAGGAATCAGAGGTCCTCCATTTCTTCTGAAATCCCCCAGAGTACACTTTGCTGTGCTTTGTTCAATAAATACTGAGAATAGACACAATTTTCAAAATGGAAATGGAATTCATTTTGCAGAGCACTAGACTTACCCCAGGCAACCTCTGTGGGCCTCATTCTGTGCTAAGAGTTGCGAGTTTATACCTAAAGCACGCATAGAGCCATTAGCCCATTCAACTTTTCAATGTAATTTCATACCCAACTAGTAGGAGATTATCTTTTACAGAATCACTGACCCATAGCATGGCAGCATCTGTCTATTAGTGTTGAACACTGAACTGGAATTTTAATGCTGATAATTAGATAGAAAAATATCTCACTTGGACAGAAGCCATATAATTCTGTCCTTTGAGCTAAAATATCATTTGAGTAATTATCAAGGCTGTGGAAGGAGGAGAAACATTTGATTTTTACCATGTTTTAGGAAAAGTGAAAGAAGAAATTTGGTTTTATGAAAGTGTTTTTTAAAAACAATGACCATTCTGAAACAGTTTACCCAAACGATCCTACTGCTGAAATACCATCTACTAACTTTCTCTTATTTTCAAGTCAAGTGAGTTCTCAAAGATTAATAATTTTCTTATATTTATGTGCTAATACAGGCTCAAGGCTCACGTGTTTTTTTTTTATTATGACTGAGTGAAAATGTACATTCCTGTACAAATTTGCAAGCCCACCTATATGCAGCTTCCACTGCTCTCACTGCCTGGTGACAGCACACTATTCCTCTCTGCTCCATACATGTCTCATCCTCCTGACAGTCTCCTTTCCCCTCCTCTCCACTCATTCCCCTTCCTCCAGCCAGAGGTCAGCAGGATGATATCCTATAGATGCACAGAACCATAAAGTGCATCCAATATATGGTCACTCTGCATTGCCAAGTCCAATCCATTTGTGTCCGAAGAGTCGACTTTCCTTATGATTTATGGGTAAGGGCAGCATTAGGGCCAGGGGCCATGCTCCCAGGGTAACCCCGAAGTGGCTGGACCATCAATTGAGGTCTTTTAGGGAGGATCTGAGGGTGCACCCCTTTTTATTCTTGTGTTGCCAGTGAGACTTAAGTTTGTGAACTCCATTGTGGCTATCACTGGTGGTGGCCGGGCACCATCTGGTTCTTCTGGTCCCAAGTCAATGTAGGTGCCCACTGATGTGGGTCTCTCTGTCTTCTGGATTGTCTTTCCCCCATGTCGTTTTGGTCCTTGGTGAGCATCCGTTCCTGCTGAGTTGGGACCATTTGTTGTGCCCTCGGATGGCAGGTTGGCAGCTTTTAAGACCCCAGACACCACTCATCAGGTGGGTTTTTAGTAGGATTAAAGGAAAATCTGGGGCAATGATTGTTCTGTGTCAGACTTTTTGTCTTCTGTTGGAAACCCTGGTGGTGTAGTAGTTAAGTGCTACATCTGCTAACTGATAGGTTGGTACTTCATATCTGCCAGGCCCTCCTTGCAGACTCTATGGGGCAGTTCTACTCTATGCTATAGTGCCACTATGAGTTGAAATTGACTCAACATCAGTGGGTTTGGTTTTTTTTTTTTTATGTATAGACCTGGGTTTGATTCCTGGCCAATGTACCTGATGCCCAACTACTACCCATCTATCAGTTAAGCTTGTGAGTTGCTATGATATTGAACAAGCTTCAGTAGATGTTCCAGACTAAGACAGACTAGGAAGAAAGGGCTGGCAATCTGCTGCTGCAAGTAGTAGAAGATAACCAGTAAAAATCCTATGGATCACAACAGTCTAATTCGCAAGCAGTCATGGGGATGGGCCAGGGCAGGAGAAGGTTTTGTTCTGTTAGGCGTGACTTGAGGGGCTGATCAGTGGCAGTGAATAACAACAAAGGCAAATCTAGAACAAATTTCATTGAAGCCCCAAACAATACTTTTCTTTCACGTTATTCTTTAGAAATGCCTGGTAAATATTCTCTTAGACTTCCCCTTCTGGTCAGGGGTAGTCTGAAGAGTATAGCAACTGTGGAATTGCCTCAAAAAGGAAGAAAAACAAAAAAGACATCTGTAACCCTAGACCAATGTAATCAATTGATAACTAATGAAGAGTTCGTAGAGGTCAACATGGAAAATGAAGCTGGGCGCGAAGATTTTTTTTTTTTTAATATTTATTTATTGTGATTGAGTGAAAGTGTACAATCCAATTTAAATTTGCATGCCCACCTATGTGCAGCTCCTACTGCTCTCCTTGCCTGGTGACAGCACACTCCACCTTTCTGTTCTATACATGTCATAGCCTAGATTTTTTTAAAGAACAAACAGAAGCAAGGAGCTTTCCTAAGTGACATTTCATTGAATTATTTACTATGATCTGGTAAGCTGTACGTTATCATCACTGTTTCAGAGGTGAGGAAGTGAAACTCAAGGAAGTATAATGGACCAGATCAGGGGCCAGGTTCTAAATCCATGTATTCCAACTCCAAGGTTCACACAACTACAATCGACTCCATTCTTAGTCTACCTTGGATAGTCACAGAATGGGTACCAAGCAATAAATCTTACTTCTTATTTAGTGTATTGTCTTTGCCAATATGTTTGAAATTTCACACACTGGTGACAAACCGTGATACAGTAGCCTCACTTTGATGATATTTCCATTTTTCTGACAAGTTCAGTTATATGAAAAACTTGTTGACTGATCTAGACAGAATACTTTGATCCTCTGAGAACTGATGCCATTCCTCCTTTTGGTGGCCCTGGCTGGGCTGTCACCTTGCAGTGACACCTCACAGCCTTCCTGTTGTCGCTGTTGTTGGGTATTTTAGGAAGCTTCCTCCTAGGCTAACACTCAGGATTCCAGGGCTCTACCCCGGCTCCGGCTTGACAGTGGTGAGCTTTGCAGGTGACAGAAATCCAGCTAAGAAACTGAACATATAGAAATGATCTAAGCTTTGGGAATGGGACCAAGTGGTGATGGTAGAGACAAGTGGGGTTGGTTTGCCCTCTCCGTGCTGGCTCTGCCCGTGCTCACAGCTCCTCTCTCACACTGTCATTGACGTCTTCTTTTCTGCCGTTTTTGAAAGCAGTGTTGTTTGAATGCGTACAGGGAGAGGCAGTTTTATACTTTAGGGCATGTCCGGAAAACAGAGTTGTGGAGGTGAATGTGTATGACCAAGGACACATTACTGAAATAGATTAAGTGAAGCAATTTGTTTGATAATCATCTGGTTCTGAAGATCTAAACATCCAGGTAAGGTGTGAAATTAGGAATACCTGATAAGGATGTGTTGCATATATTACCTGATGATGTCTGCCATTGCCAGTTAATAATTGTAATAATAATAAAAACCCAAACCCATTGCCGGCAAGTCAGCCCTGATACAGAGATTCCATAGGACAGGCTAGAACTGCTGCATGCAGTTTCCAAGCAGCATCTGGTGGATTTGAACTCCTGACCTTTTTGTTAGCAACTGAAGCTCTTAACTACTAAGCCACCAGAGTTTCTGTAATAATAGTTAAAATTTGTGAATGCTCACTATGTACAAGGCACCGGGATAAATTTATGTTATTTAATTATGGTACTGTCTTTACGAGGTATGTACTATTTTAATACTCATTTGAAAGTTAAAGAAATGGAAACTTGGTGAGATTAAGTAATATAAAGGCGCATAGTTACTAAGTGGCATAACTGGTACTAGAATCCAGGTCTGTCTGACTCAGAAGTCTGTTCTCAAGCATCAGGTGATTAGGCAGAAGGAGAGTGCAAGCCAAGCCTGGCAGTTTCCTGTTTTCACGTTCCAGGTCAGTAGCAGAGCCAGAAGCAGAATCAAGATTTTAGAGCCTTCCATTGCAAGCTGGTTGGCTGATGTTTATGCTCTGGAATAAGTTTTCTTCTTTACTGTTTACAAAATAGGATTTGCAACAAAGCACATGCCAACAGAAATCATTTATTAAAACTTCCCAAAGAGGTGCCCTTTTGGATAATTAGGCAGAATTCTAATTTAAGCAAACTCAAAACAGGCAAATTTTAATATTCAAACCAGAGAAAAGCCATGGTGAGGTAGTCTTAACCCTTATGTCAACGGGGTGGGTGACGAGAATGTAAGGACAGCAGATCCATAAATCTGACTGGAGTCACTTTTTGATTTATATGTCAAATCATGTACTGGGATTAACAGTCTATGAACTCAGAATTTACTAAATCCCACTAAATGCTTTACTATTTGTCTCATCTATCCCTTGCAGTAACTCTAGGGAGTGCTATTACGAACCATCTCCACTGTATAGAAGAAGAAACTGAGGTTGAATAATTGTAGTTGTCACAGTCATATGGCTAATATATGGCACAGCTAACATTGAAATTCCAGTCTCAGTCCAGAGGGAGCACCACGTCACTGAAGTATGTGACCTGAACAGAAGCCGACACTTCCAGTCACTCCTGCAAACCCTCAGATAGCGGGAAAGAGGCTTTCTGACCTCCCTCAGGGGCAGCCTGGCCCATTCCAGCCCGAGGCACAAGTGTGCCTGGCAGCCCCCAGACTAGGCTTGTTCAGGTTTCTTGTCATTGTAATAGCATCACGTAATAGCATGTAATAGTCTAGTGATGGAGTAGCATCCACCTTGTTTATTTAATTACAGGAGTGGTCAAATAAGTGGAAGGCAAATAAATACAATAACAGTACACTGGCTTATACTGTACTAGATGGAAACCCTGGCAGCATAGTGGTTAAATGCTATGTCTGTTAACCAAAAGTCTTCAGTTCAAATCCACCAGGCACTGCTTGAAAACTCTATCCGGGGTTGGGGGGCAGTTCTACCCTTGTCCTATAAAGTTGCTAGGAGTCAGAATTGCTGGCAGTGGGTTTGGTTTTTTTGTTTGTGCTAGGCAGTATGATCTGAACCTTCTATATATTTAATTGCCACTGTGACCCACAAAGTATTTTTATTCCCTGTTTACAGATAATCAAATGGACTCAGAGAAGTTAAGTAATTTGCCCAAGGCAATTACACTAAGTGGCAGGAATAAGAAATACTGAATATTTCTGAACTGTTAATATAAGACAGTGCAAATCAGGTGATTATCAAAGAGCCATTTAGAAAACTCGCAGTGGCTGGCAAGCAGGAGATGCTTCTGTAGCTCCAAATCCAGTGAACTTAATCATAGGGACTTGAGAAATCTAAAGATTCTTCTTGTGAGGAAATGGAACAAGGAGTTGGTGAAGACCGAAGTCACCAAGGACCTGAATAAGAGTAGGTGCTCCACTAGCGGAATTTAATGACAGTTGCAGAGCAAAATCAGTGTTTATGATAATAAAATAAAGATAATAACAAAAGTTTTATAAAATAAAAATTCTTATTTATAGAATTCTTCTCTTTCACATTTGATAAAATATTTTATCACATTTGATAAAAAAATTCTTATTTATAGAATTCTCTTTCACATATGATAAAAGTTTTGTCATAAAAGCTTGAGAGAAAACCATGCAGGAAGAAAAAAAAAGTGACATTTTAAAATTCACTTGCATCTTGTCACCACAGATACTTAAAAAAAAAATCCTTTTAAAGCTTGCCAATTGACAAAGGAAATTGTGATAAAAACTAAGAGCAAAGTAAATATATGACAACAATAATAATAATAGTAGCTACAGTTAGCTAAGATTGATGAGGTGCCAGGCAGTGTGCTAAGCCTGCTGTCACCAAAACTATTCGTCCTCCTCCCACACGTTCTCTGGGTCATTCAGTTCACTGTGTTCAAATCTGTCTTTTTTAAACTGATTTTAAAAACTCTACTGAACAGGAATATATTAATGCTTAATTTTAATTTTCGTTCTAGAAAATAATCTGTTCAGCGTGTATTAATGATTAAGGGCTAAACCACTTTAAGGAAAAGAAAAAAACCTGTAGAATATAGATCAGTCTTTGACATATGATTCCTTTTTGAGATCTGTAGTGGCATCAGCAAAAAACTGTTGGAGTGTGTGTGACAAAAACATTCTGGAGATTAGCAGTTTGTAGGTCTTCTCTTTCTTTGTGAAACGGCAGTACCTATGATGTATGAGGAAACTGGTGGCCTAGTGGTTGGGTGCCACAGCTGCGCACCAAGAGGCTGGCAATTCCAATCTGTCAATCACCTTGGAAACCCCATGAGGTAGTTCTTCTCTGTCCTGTAGGGTTGCTCTGAGTCAGAACTGACTCAGCAGCAGTGAGTATGCTGTATGGATTGGGACCAGTAGAAAAACCTTCTGCAGTTTAGCATTTTTGTCTCTCTGCTTTAGCTGTAATATTCTCTACAGTGTTTCCAACTGATGGGCTTTATTTTTGCCATGTGGAGAAAAAAACAAAACATAGCAAGTAGAAGATAAGCTCAAAGCAGTCTTATGAACCGGAAAATTGTGGACAAGTTAGAAAATGTAGCCTCTGACTTGTCATTCTTGTGTTTCTGTTGTTAGCTGCTGTCAAGTTGGCCTCTGGCTCTTAGTGGCCTTATGTATTACAGAGCAGAACTCCTCTGTAGGGTTTTCTCTTGGCTGTGGTCTTGACCAGAGCAATTCACCAGGCCTTTCTTCTATGGCTATAAACCCTGATGGTATAGTGGTTAAGTGCTCTGGCTGCTAACTACATGGTTAGCACTGCAATCCCAGCAGGTGCTCCTTGGAAACTCAATGGGGCAGTTCTACTCTGTCCTATAGGGTTGCCATGAGTTGGAAATTGACTTGATGGTGGTGGATTTGGTTTGTTTGTTTTTTTTAATTAGAAATTGGGAACACTGGTGGCGTAATGGTTAGGGTCAGCAGTTCAGATCTACCAGGCATTCCTTGGAAACTCTATGGTACAGTTTTACTTTGTCCATGGGTCTCTATGAGTTGGAATCAACTCAGTGGCAGTGGGTTTGGTTTTGGGTTTGTGCCGGGGGCCAGCCCTGGCAGGATCTGGGATCACAGAGGGATGGGTGGCGTCGGCAAAGAAATGATGAGACTCAGACAACCAGGAATCCAGAGGTCAGCAGCCTGTTAAGGCCTGTCTTTCTTTATTTTTTATATAATCAATGAGGTGAGGTGATTGCGCCCTGTTCTTTGACCATGTAAGCTGTTGGCTAGTAAGGAATTGATACCTCGTGGTCTCTTCTCATGTTAATCATTAAGGCCTTCTAGATAATGGCCCAAGACAGTGGTCTCTTTTCATGTTAATTATTAAGGCCCTCTAGGTAATGGCCCGAGACAAGTATATTGTGATTATAATCAACAGTGAAAACAAAGCTACACCTTGAGATCCATCAGCTCTATTTATGCCTCGAGGTCAAAGGAAGAGGGGTAGGCTCATCTAAAGGTTATTATCTGGCTGTCTCTATTTGTTCCTTCTCTGCTCTTATTTTATCTCTTCCTGTGGGGACAGTAAGTGCCCACCATCCCCCTCTCTTAAGCTGTTCTAAGAAGGATATTTCTTTAGTATTTACTCATTTGTCATACCAGTTATAATAAACTTGAGAGCCTATCCATATTCCTGATCCAGGGAGTGGGATGTCTATATCTAAGGGCTGTGTGGGGGGTTGTCCCTGGGGAGCTTCCCAGAACCTTCCTGCAAGCTTGTATTGCACATGTGGAGGGGGATGTGCAGTTGCAGGAAGCCAGCAGGGCCAGGCCAGCCTCGGCATTTCTGAGCTGGGTGTGTAGTGTCAGGATTCATTAAGCTGAGGGGGTTGTAAAGCCCTACTTAGAAGGCATCTTGCTTAATCCTTGTGCCGGGAGATGAGAGGGTACTTTTGAGGAAGGTTTGATTAGGATGCAAAATATTATCAGGGAGAGTACAGCCAAAAAATATGTCAAGGGTGAGATGCATCCGCTTGCTATCAGTTAGGCGTGTGGCTTTGCTTACAGGGGGTTCTGTGGGTGATGGGCCTCAGCAGGTTTTAATTTGAAGTTAGGTACTAAGTATCATCTATAACCAGTATTTCAAAGCCTGTAATTTTTATCAGTTCACCATGCACAAAACTCTGAAGCAAGATCTGTGTTGAGAATACCAGGCATTGACTCTGTTTGAAAGTCAGATTCCTTAATGGGTAAGTTGCTATTTTGTCTTGAAACTTGTGCCTGCTTGTTTTAATTTACACTGGTATCTTAATAAGCACTTCGCTTTAGATCACCAAGTAGAATAGGATGAGATTCTAATCAGAAAAGACTGTTCTAGACAATTTAACAGTGAATTTCATTTCCCTCTATTACATAAAAGTTAAGTTTTGCAATATAATTGTATTTTGATTTTTAAAAATGAATAAGCCACCACAATATTTTAAGAATTTTTCTGAGTATATGTAAGTGACATTGTAATGCAAACTATTGTTAAAGACATTAAACTTAGGTTTATATAGAATGAAAAGCTAAAGTTCCTCTTTAACTCATTCCTATTTTACCTCCTCCTCACTCCAGAAGCAACCACTGACATTATTTTTTGTGTATCATTCCAGAGAGATTTCTGTGACTTTTTATATCTAAGTAAATGTAAACCTGTATCTATATTTCTTAATATGTGTTAGATAATGCTTCCCATAATTTAAGAGTTTTATTTTAATGCTACTCAGCCAAATGAATTTCAAATTTATCTTTGTGGAAATGAAGAACCTGTATTGTCTATCCCACCTCTACGCTCCACATCCATTCCTGTGCCCTAACATGTACCGTCCATTAGCGAAATTTTCCTGTTATGTCTTGTATGAACTCTCACCACTATCAGCCTTGTAGATTTACTATTATGGGTTTCTAACATGCAGTGTGTTCCTCTGTTTCCTCCAGTATTGGCCTATTCTTTAAGGGCCAGCCAAGCTTTCTTTTTAGGAGGCCATCCTAGATCATTTCAAATCCTGCCTGAGATTGTCTAGAACTGACCAGATCCACCATGAATTGGGGAGGCTTATTGTATTCTATGTAAAACTTTGCCAGATGCTATTAAAAAACTAAAACAAACAAACAAGCAAACAACAACAACAAACAAAAACAAAAAATCAAACAGTGGCTGTCAAGCTGATTCTGACTTGTGGTGACCTGATGTGTGACAGAGAGGAGATAAGTTTTACAGGGTTTGAAAAAACTTTCTTCTGAGGTCCTGCCAGTTGGATTCATAGCCACTCGTAGCTGAGTGCTTAACTGTGCTACCCAGGACTTCTTGCCGTATGCTATTGTATGTTCATATCCGGAAATTCTGGTGGCACAGTGGTTAAGTGCAATGGTTGCTAACCAGAAGGTTGGTGGTTCAGATCTGCCAGGTGCTCCTCGGAAACTCTATGGGCAGTTCTATTATGGCTTATGACTCAGAATCCACGGAACAGCAGTAGCTTTAGTTTTGGGTTATGTGCATATCCACCACGTGTCCATCAGATTTTCACCAACTTCTGAGATCTGAAATTGGTCAAATGTGATCAAGATGCATTGATAATGACAGGGCTGGAATGTGAAAGTTGGAAATGAAGAAGGGTTAGCCAGCCAGCCATTGCTGTTAAGTTGCTTCTCACTCATAGCAACTCTATAGGTCACAGTAGAACTGCCCCACAGAGTTTTGGAGGAGTACTTGATAGATTTGAACTGCCAAACTTTTGGTTAGCAGATGTAGCACTTAACTGCTACATCACCTGGGTTTCCAAAAAGAAGGATTGGTAGCTGGAAAATATGGCCTCAGTGATAGAAATGATTCCAGAGGTTACATGATGCAATTTTGTAAGACCAATGAATTCTTTATTGCAAAATCTTTTTTTATAGTCATAAATGGCAACTATACATGTGATCTTGCCAGACAGAATAAACAGGTATCATCAAACTGACTACATTTGTAAAAAGAGATGGTGGAAAAGCTTAATATCATTAGTTAGAAAACTAACTGCAGAACAGACCATCAGTTGCTCATATGCAAGTTGAAGTTGAAGCTAAAAATTAAAACAAATTCATGAGAACCAAACTATGGCCTCAAATATATCCCACCTGGATTGAAAGACTTTCTTAAGAACAGGTTTGATGCACTAAATATTAATGACTAAAGACTGGATGAGATGTGGAATGACACTGAGGAAATCATATGTGAAGAAAGCAAAAAAGATGAAAAAAGAAAACAATGTCAGAAGAGGCTCTGAAACTTGCTCTTGAATGTTGAATAACTAAAACAAATGGAAGAAATGACAAAATAAAAGAACTGAGCAGAATATTTCAAAGGGTAGCTCAGGAAGACAAAGGAAAGATCTGCAAAGACCTGGAGGAAGAAAACCAAAAGGGGAGAACACACTCTGCATTTCTCGAGCTGAAAGAGCTGAAGGAAAAATTCAAGTCTTCAACTGGAGTTCTGAAGGATTACAGAGGGAAAATATTAAGTAATGCAGAAAGTGTCAAAAGAAGATGGAATACGTAGTCACTCTATTAAAAAGAAAAGGTTTCAGGAGGTTGCATAAGACAAAAAAAACGGATGGTACTGGAAGAAGAGGTTCAAGCTGCAGGGAAGGAAGGGGTTGGTGGGAAACAAGCCTCCAAGAATTGATGGAATACCAACTGAGTTGTAGCGCTGGAAGTGCTCACTTATCTATGTCAAGAAATTTGAAAGACACATAGCTGGCCAACTGACTGGAAGAGATACATATTTTTACCGATTTCAAAGAAGGGCAATTCAACACAACATGGAGATTATGTAACAATGTCAGCAATATCACACTCAAAGAAATTTTTGCTGAAGATAATTCAAAAGTGACTGCAGCCGTCACTGCCACAAATTTAAGTCAGATTCAGAAGAGGATGTGAAACAAGGGATGTCTAGCAGATGCTAGATCTCTGCTGGAAGCAAAGAATATCAGAAAGATGTCTATCTGTGCTTTATTGGCTATGCACATGCATTTGACTGTGTGGACTATAACTGTGAAGAAGGAATTCCAGAACATTTAACTGTGTTCATGCAGACCCTGTGCTTAAGACCAAGAGGCAGTTTTCAAACAGAACAAGGAGATAATATATGTTTTAAAGTTAAGGAAACTTTGCTTCAGGATTGTATACTTTACCATGCTTATTTAATCTGTATGTTGAACAAATCATCAAGAAGCTGGATTTTATGAAGAAAAATGGGGCATCAGAATTTAAGGAAAATTCATTAACAACCAGCTTTACACAGACAACACAACCTTGCCTGCTGAATGTGAAGGAAGCTTGAAGTACTTACTGAATGAGGATCGAAGACCATAGCTTTCAGTATGAATAACACCCCAACATAAAGAAAACAAAAATCCTCACAACTGGACTAATAAGCAACATTGTGATAAACAGAAAAAATATTTAAGTTATCAAGGATTTCATTTTATTTTGATTCACAATCAATGCTCATGGAAACAGCAGGCAAAAAAAAAAAAATCAGAAGATGCACTGTATGCTGCTTTTTAAAGTGTTGAAAAAGAAAATATGTCACTTCAAGCACTAAGATATGACTGGCCCTAGTATTTTCATTTGCCTCACTTGCATATGAAAGCTGGACAAAATATAAGGAAAACCAAAGAAGACTTGATGACTCTGAATTATGGTTTTGGAGAAGAGTATTGAATGTTCCATGGACTGCCAGAAGAAAGACCAAATCTGTCTTGGAAGATATAGTCAGAATGCTCCCTAGGAGGAAAGATGGCAAGTCTATATGTCTCACATGCTTTGCACATGTTATCAGTAGAGAACAATCTCTGCAGAAGGACATTATGCTTGGTAAAGTAGAGGGTCAGTGAAAAAGAAGATTCTCAGGGAGATGGATTGACATGGTGGCTGCAATAATGAGCTCAAGGTGACAATGATAGCGAAGATGGCACAGGAGCGGGCAGTGCTTCTGTTGTACATAGGGTAGCTACGAGTCAGAGCCAACTCGATGGCACCTAGAAACAGTAACAGCAACAACATGCGCATGTCTTGTCTCTTCACCAGATTCCTAAGCGTGCGCTGCTGATCTAAAGGTCAGCAGTCCAGACTCACCAAGTGGCTCTGCAGGAGAAAAGATCTGGCGATCAGCTCCCGTACTGATTCAACCAAACCAAGCCCACTGCCACTGAGTCAACACCTAGGAAATCATTTGCGGCAGATCTACTATATAGGATCACTATGGCAGAATCAACTCAATGGCACACAAACTCAATGATGTACACATATGTGTGTATATCTGTATATATGTGTATACATGTGTGTATGTCTATGTGAGCTTGTATGTGTGTATATGTACTGCTTTTTTTTTTTTTTTAAATTGATGCTTAGCAAAATGAGTAGCAAGGAATACTTGACGAATTGAACCACATTGTTTCAAGTGAGGGCAGACCAAACAGGATCTTTGAATAACATGTCTATGGTTCAAGATTACAGTTTGGCTGTAAGCAGCTTTTAGTATATTCATTTTAGAAAAGGTTGAGAAAGGAATGCTTTCCTTAGTGGACTTCCCTAGGATGCCCTGCTTTGCCTGTGGGGGTAGAAGTAATAGAATAACCTCTTCAGTAAAGAAATGCTGACTGCACTAATAAACACTTTTAATACTTTCCTGTACATATCAAGTGTTTTTATATCCTGCATATTTTCCTTTGGTCAGGATATGTGGGCCACATAAACACAAAAATAAAATTGAATTAGAGGAGTAAAAATGGCACAGCAGGGGTCTGATCTCCTCTAACCTTACAAGGAGTAAGGGGAATCAAGATCAACAGCCCAAGGCTGATTCCATGAGGCAGAGGTCAGATATGTCCCCTCTCTCTGCCATCCTCACCAACTGTGATACCAGTCGTATCTCCCATGGCACTCTCTGCTTCTCTGCTGCATTCAATAATTCATTGCAACAGCCACATGGAACTCACGGACGATATTCACAATGGGGTTTATTAGGAAAGTAACAAGTTACAATTCAGGTTCAGAAACGCAGCCTTTCCATAAGGATGGGCTTTGGTCAGCTGTGCCCACAGGCAGGCCTTTCTCTTGGTCCCTGAGCATCTGCGCTGCTCAAGCAAGTGTTACAAAGCTCTTTTTAACTCTGCAGATAAGTGTCCTGAGACACCCCGCTCTTCCAGTAAGACTTGGACTGAGGGTACTCAGCTCTTGCTCCAAGAATCAGCCAGCCTAGCTCCACCAAGCACCCAGAGGCACCTTGCTCCGTCATCAAGCCTTCTGCCTGAAGGCTTTTTCACTTTGTGGATCAGGAAGCCCTCTGTGCTGTCTCCTGCCCACATCTGCTGCTACTGATTCCCACCGTCGTCAGGTTCACAGTTCTCTCCTGGCATCCTGGCTTAAGGACTTTGTTAGGGCTATCCTAACAAGGGTTAGGGTCTAAAGGACACGCACTGCTCCTAGTCCTTTTTCCTTGGTGGTGGTAAGATCCTTTCTTTGCTCTGGTTGGCTCTCTTTTAAGCCTAGTGGGATGGAAAAACTGACCAATCGCCTCATTATTGTTCCATGCACTTTATTAGCACAGTCCTACACAATCGTTGGAAATCCTGGTAGTGTAGTAATTAAAGTGCTACAGTTGCTATCCAAAAGGCTGGTAGTTTTAAACCACTAGGTACTCCTTGGAAACTACAGCTCAGTTCTACTGTGTCCTATAGGGTCGCTATGAGTTGGAATTAACAGCAGTAGGTTTGTTTTTCTGGGTTTACACAATCATTTGGTGGAAGTTACAAAACCATACCTAGAAAGGCCCCACCAAAGGAATCATAGTAGGTGGTTATAGCGAAGACACTGTGTGGTCATAGTTAGAAGAACATCATCTGTGACTGAGAAGAAAAAGGTTCATCAACGTTTAGCTACCTTGTAAATATTAAGAGTCATATAGTAACATAAGACCCAGTGAAGCTTAACTAAGACAAAGGTGAAGGAATATAACCATGGGTAACAGATGACTATTTAACACCACGTATAACTTGTATTTCTATGAAGCTATTTTTAATTGCCAGGTTAATTCCTCAATTTTGGAAAATTGCTGGTGATATTAAACATTCAGGATTATTGAGAGTAGACTTAAACTGTTTGACTTAAAAAATTGACTGAGATAAACTTTCAGGTAGGTGTGTTGTGTTGTTGTTAGTTACGACTGAGGGCTATTGCTATGCACAAGAGAACAGAGTGCTGCCTGGTCCTGAGCCATCCCCGTGACTGGTTGCAGATTGGACCATTGTGATGTAGTTATAGTAGAAGTATATTTCCAGGCCTTTCTGCATAGTGTATCTTAGTCTAGAAGTTCCGGCAAAACCTATTCACAATCACAGCAGTATGCAAGGCTTCACCGACAGATGGTTGGTGGCTGTAGCATGATGTACATTTGCTCAGAATGGAACCCAGGTCTCCCACATGGAAGGTGACAATTCTGTAGCTAAATCACTGATACGTCATTCAAATGTGGCATAGTGTCCGTTATTTTATGTAATAGCCCTATCTAAGTAATTCTATAAGTTTTATTATGGTGATCTTAGCCTGGAATTATGTTTTTAATGAAGTGGTTGATAAACTTGACTTTGGAATTAATTTCTTTATAGTGAAATTTTGAATCTTTGTGATTTTTTAAAAAATCTTTTTTGGTAAAATACCTAAAAATCTTTTTCATCTTTACCTGCTTGAGAGTCAGTACATATTATTTTTTTAAGCAACTACTTATATTCTTGCCTGTATTGTTCAATAATTAGACTTCTATGTTAATTTCTCACATTTATTATGCAAAGCATTCTTTGCAAACTGGTATTCTATTATAGAAATAAATTAGTTATTGATGAATAGGACCTTTGTAGCCAGAAAGCTATAGAAACAGATCATAATTTTTTTCCCCTTAGTACATTTAAAAAGCATTAAAATAAATTACAAAGAACTTATATTAAGTGTTTATGACTTTGGTTTATATCTGTGGGCTAATGGGATGAAAGGCTAATTTGTCTCTTAGTTCTTATTGCATTTAATTAGTCTGGATCATTTTTATACTATCCGAGACCTACTGTACCTCCTTTTTTTCTTGTTTCCTGGAACAAACACAGTAAATTAATAATGACAGGCAGTAGCTAACATTAGTTCTGCATAGATATAAATGGTGAGAAAAATAAATTCACCATAGGAAACAAATAAGGACCATATGCAGCCAGCAGTCACTTGTAAACCTCTGAAGTGGCCATCTCAGTTCTAGGTCATGTTTTCTTCCTTGTGTCCTTGTTACTTGCTATCCCATTTTATCTGTGATACTGTACCCACGCTGTCCTGAGATAGGCAGTTGTTACTGAAGCAGGTGTGCAATCTTTAGGCAGCAAGCTTTATGGATTCATGTTTTATTTATAGAGCATAACTTCTGTATTCCTATTTCTAAATTATGCAGCATTTTATATTTCTAAACTGCCTTGCAGTCATGGAAACCCTAGTGGTGTAGTGATTAAGTGCTACAGCTCTTAACCAAAAGGTTGGCAGTTCAAATCTACCAGGCACCCCTTGGAAACTTTATTAGGCAATTCTACCCTGTCCTAGAGGGTCGTTATGAGACAGAATTGGCTCAATACCAATGAATTTGGTTTGGATTTGCAATCCTTGTTAGTTGTTCATATTACAAATTTGACAATCCAAATATTTCACCTGATAGAAATATGTGGTCATAGGTCATGTAGAATAACAGTTAACGGTTTTACAGGAGCGATCCCAAGATTGTGGTGTTTGATTGGAAACATATGTTCGTTAACTGCTATATCAAACTCCATAATGCAAAATGACTTCTATCTTGGACTGTAAAGGAAGAAGCTAAATGTATTTTTTAAACACATTTTCTTTCCAGTATTCTGTTCCAGAAGATACCTGACCACTGACTGGAATCAGCTTGGTGTCGCAGGTTACCCACTAGCTAGCTGATTGTGTTGTTCAAAAACTTAATTTTACATTTCCCAACTCTAAAACGAGAAGTTCTTTCCAGATTAGTGACTGTCAAGCTGTCCAAGGTAGTTCCAGCAGTTCCACATCTTACACCGAAGCCCCAGGAACTGCTGGGCTGGTCGCTAGAATAAGAGCCAGGAGGGAGCTGTATAGCTGAGGATGAGGGGGCTGTGAAGAAATGGGGCTCCTATTTGGAGAAACTAAGTTTTTATTTGTTCAATTTATTGGGCTGCTTTTGAGGGAGAAGTTTCTTTCATTAAAAAAAAAGTTGGGAAACCACAGTCCAAGATGTATATATAGGTTTCCTTCTTGTCTTTTAAGGTCCCTGGGTGAGGCAAGGAGCCCTGGTTGCACAGTGGTTCAGAACTGTTAACCAAAAGTTTGCCAGTGTGAATCTACCAGCCACTCCTTGGAATCTATGGGACAGTTCTATGCTGTCCTGTAGGGCCACTGTGAATCAGAATCAACTCAGTGGCAATGGATTTTTTGTTTTGGTTTGGTGGTGCCAACAGTTACACTCAACTACTAAGCTAAAAGGTTAGTAGTTCAAATCCACCCACAGGTGGCATGGAAAAAAGACCTGGCCATCTGCTTCCCTGAAGATTACAGCTAAGAAAACCCTAAGAAACAGTTCTCCTTTGCAACACATAGGGTTGCCATAAGTGAGAATCAACTCAATGGCAACAGGTTTGGGTTTCCTGGTTATTTAATTCTGTATTCTGAAGAAACAGAAAAAACTCGGTGCCTGAATAAAGAATGTAAGTTTTAAAATGAAGTCTTTAGAGAAACCGAGTACTTCTGGTCCGCTTTTGCCTTGGTGGTTTGTCTATGACTACGATAACTGAAAGAAGCTCTGGTGGTACAGTGGTTAAGCACTTGGCTGCTAACTCAAAGGTTGGCAGTTCAAAGCCACCAGCAGCTCCAAGGGAGTGGCGGTTTGCTCTTGTAAAGGTTTCCAGGCTTGGAAACTGTGTGGGGCAGCTCTGCTCTGTCGTGTAGAGCTGCTTTGCATCAGTATTGACTCTACAGCAGTGGACTGGTGATTGGTGGTACACACTGCGGATGGGAGTAAAGTGATTTCGTAGTTAAATCGACATTCTGTTGGCTAATTGCTACATCGGAAATTTATCTCTGTGAATCTAATGACACCTAACAGGCTACACTTGAAGTGACTTGTATTGAATTTGGTTCTTACACACAGTTCCCTCGATTAAAATGTTCCCATCCTGAATCAGTTTCACTCCCTGATTTAATAGGGAATGTTTGTTTTTTGTGGTAACAATTATTAACACATAGTGGTATTGTTTTTGTATGAAAGGATTTTGTCTGACAAAAATATTATGAAACAAAACTCACAGTTTCTAGAAATTATGAAATGGACACTATTTACTGCTGAAAGGTTCAGTACACAAGCAAGACTTAACTATATTAAACATTTATGCACCTAATGTCAGAGCACCTAAATATGTCGAAGAAACACTGACTACGCTCAAAAGAGAGTTAGATGACTCCACAATAATAGTGGGAGACTTTACCACGCCACTCTCATTACTAGACAGATCATCTAGAAAAAAGCTCAGTAAAGATACAGAAGACTTCATTGACACAATTAAGCAACTAAACCTCATTGATATATACAGAACTTTCCACCCATCAGCCGACAACTACACCTTCTTCTCCAGTGCACATGGAACATTCTCCAGAATTGACCATGTGATAGGCCATAATGCAATGCTCAACAAAATCCATACCGTTGAATTACTGCAAAGCATCTTCTCAGATCATAAAGCCATAAAAGTTGAAATCAATAGCAGAAAAAACAGAGGTAGAAAGTGGAACTCTTGGAAACTGAACAACATCTTGCTCAAAAAAACATAGGTTATAGAGGAAATCAGGGATGAATTAAAGAAATTCATGGATTCCAATGAGAACGAAAACACTTCCTACCAGAACCTATGGGATACAGCCAAAGCAGTGCTCAGAGGTCTGTTTATCTCCATAAATGCACACATCTGGAAGGAAGAAAGAAACCAAATCTAGAAATTATGAAAGTAGAGGAAAAAGGAAAAGAGAGAGAGAAGATGCAACTATACCCAGGATACATTGCTGTTTGGCAGTTTATTTATCACGTGAACAAAGACCACATGGGATTGGAATAGGACTGCAGATGCCTGTTTAGAATCACTTTAATCACTTTTCTAGTTTGGAAAACTAGGGTGCCGTGACCTAGATAAGGAACACAGAACTGCTGAGGGACAGGGACAGTGCTGTTTCATTTCCCTGTGGTTTTCACATCCTCACTTCTGCTACATACCTTTTAGCACTGCACGGTTCCCAGAGTCCCAAGTCTGCTTACATTTATCCATCTTGATTTCTGTGAAAGGTGGCAAGGCAGCCTGTGTGGTTTTGCCATCAAGGCGTCCCCTGTGTGCTCTCTCTCTTCCAATAAACCCTTGTCCTTTAATCCCATTAATGCTTGGCCTCCAAGAAATTGTCCCATAGGTAGTTTTGTCAGGGTCAAGATTTCCTAGGCTTGAGCTTAGAAAGGTCTTGGCAGCCAATAGTCAGGAAATGTTGCTGCTGCTAAACAGGGATAATAAATCTTCAAACTGCCTGATAATGCAATCTCTCTCATCATGGAAAAAGGTCAGGCTTGAACTGTAAATAAATTCCCACCACATCACAGTGTGTCTCTCCAAGTTAGACAGTACATCTTCAGGGAGATAAACAGCTGCTTCTATTGCAGTTCTGCTCCTATGGTCCTGGA
The DNA here is from genome assembly GCA_028571685.1 of Heterohyrax brucei. Classification (NCBI taxonomy): domain Eukaryota; kingdom Metazoa; phylum Chordata; class Mammalia; order Hyracoidea; family Procaviidae; genus Heterohyrax; species Heterohyrax brucei. The sequence goes on from CM053142.1 coordinate 129,716,897, forward strand.
CTTTGCTGGTTAATTTTTCTCCAGCTGTTCTCCCATAAAGCTTCAGTATTAACATTCAGAATACAGAGCTGAGATGAAGGAGGGGTGGGGGTTGAGCTTCCAAAGATTCTGAGTTTTGTCAGCGGAATGTAAGCATCTTGGGTGGTGCAAACTGTTAGCATGCACAGCTGCTAACCTAAAAGCTCGAGATTCAAGTCCACCCAGAGGTGACTCGGAACAGAGTCCTGGTGATTTGCTTCTGAAAAGACCAGCCATCGAAAACCTTGTGGAGAATAGGTCTATTCTGAACACATGAGGTCACCGTGAGTCACGGTCCAGTTGGTTACATAGGCTAAAATATCTGGGAGAGGAAGAAACTTAAATTTAGAGTCTGTCTGTATTTCAAGGAAGTTAGGACTTAGGTGATGTTTCCCTTTCTTTTTTGTTTTATTATGACTGAGTGAAAATGTACATTCCCGTATAAATTTACATGCCGACCTATATGCAGCTTCCACTGCTCTTCCTGCCCGGTGACAGCACATTATTCCTCTCTGCTCCATACATGTCTCATCCTCCTAGCAGTCTCCTTTCCCGTCCTCTCCACCCATTCACCTTCCTCCAGCCAGAGGTCAGCAGGATGATATCCTATAGATGTATAGAACCATAAAGTGCATCCAATATATGATCACTCTGCATCACCAAGCCCAATCCATTCGTGTCCAAAGAGTGGACCTTCCTTATGATTTATGGGCAAGGGCAGCATCACTGCCGAGGGCCATGCTCTCAGGGGAACCCCGAATCTGCTGGACCATCAACTGAGGTCTTTCAGTGGAGATCTGAGAGCACACCCCTTTTTATTCTTGTGTTGCCAGTGAGACTCAACTTAGTGAGCTCTATCGCAGCTATCACTGGTGGTGGCCAGGCACCATCCAGTTCTTCTGGCCCCAAGTCGATGTAGGCACCCACTCATGTGGGTCTCTCTATCTTGCGGGTTGTCTTTACCCCGTGTCATTTTGGTCCACGGTGATCATCCATTCCTGCTGAGTTGGGACCATTTGCTGTGCCCTTGGATGGCAGCTTTTAAGACCCCAGAAGCCACTCACCAATGTGGGATGCAGAGAGCCCTCTTAGCAAAATGCTAGTTGTGCCAATTGGCCTCAATTTTACCTAAGAGCATGGTCCCCTGCCCTTCATCCCAGCTACTCTGTCCTTGCAATATTGGGTTAAGATGGAAGGAGTATTCAAGTTATGCTGAAGTCCACTTAATATTCTTCTTGTTTCTAATGTGTGCTGTCACTGATTTCACCCAACCAGATTTCTAGCAACTATCTAATCTAAACCCTCTCCCCTCGCCCTCACTCCTTCTCCTCGCTTGCAGCTGTCAGAGTCTTTTCTTCTATACACAAGTCTGTTTTTGAGATCTTATCATAGAGTTCTCATACAATATTTGTCCTTTTGTCGCTGACTGCTTTTGCTCAACATAAAGTCTTCCAGTTGAAACCAGGTTATGAGATGTTTCCTGGAATCGTCATTATTCTTTATCACTGCGTAGTGCTCTATTGAGTATATATACCATAGCTTACCTATCCATTCTTTTGTTGGGCATCTGGGTTGATTCCATCTTTTTGCTATCGTGGACTGTGCCGCGATAAACATTCTTGTGCATGTGTCTGTTGGTGTGAAAGGCCTTGATTCTGTAGGATATATTCCAAGTAGTGGAATTACTCAGTCCAATGGTATATCTATATCCATTTTTTTAAGGAAGTGTCAGATTGCTTTCCAAAGAGGCTGGACCATTTTGCAACCCCACCAACAGTGTAGAAGGGTTCCACTTTCTCCATAGCCCATAGCCTCTCCAGCATTTGTTGTTTTGTGTTTTTGGATCATGGCCAACCTTGTTGGGGTGAGATGGTATCTCATTGTTGTCTTGATTTGAATTTCTTTAATAACTAAAGATCATGAACATGACTGCATGTGTATTTTGGCTGCCTGGATCTCCTCTTTAGAAAAATGTCTGTCCATCTCCTTTGCCCATCGCTTAATTGGGTGATTTGTCTTCTTCTTATTGATATTTTCTAGTGTCTTATAGATTATGGAGATCAGGCATCAGTCTGATATAGAGTTGCCAAATATTTTTTCCCATTCTGTAGGTGGCCTTTTAATTCTATTAATAAAGTCTTTGGATGAGCAAAAGTGATTCTTAATAGTTTCCATTTATCTGTTTTCTCTTCTGTTAATTGTGGTTTGTTTGACAGATTTTGAAATCTGTCTACATTGTGTATGAAAACTTCCATTGTTGTTCTTACATTTTCTTGGATGAGCTTTATCGTTTTAGGTTTGATATTTAGGTCTTTTATCCAGTTTGAGTTGGTTTTTGTATAAGGTGTAAGATATGCATCTTGTTTCAATTTATTGCAGATGGATATCCAATTTTTCCAGCACCATTTGTTGAAGATACTGTTTTTACCCCAGTTTAAAGTCTTAGGGCCTTAGTCAAATATCAACTGTTCATAGGCAGATGGTGTCATCTCTGGGGTGATGTTTCCTTTGATGTCTAAATTTTCTTGGAAATTTTGGTCACAAGTCTCTTAGAATGCTGTGAAGTGGAAATGTTTCCAGCATTTTGCAATGTATTAAATTTTCCTTATATAAACAATCCAGAGGCTGTACTTGGAATTCAGCACCTGAAGTCTGAATTTTCATTCTTCAGTTAATCAGCATGTATTTGTACTATCATGTCTTAACAAGCTGTGAAAATACCAAAAGGAATAAAGTTGTTTATCACAAAGAATCCATGGCCTGGCTGGGGAACAAAGACACAGGAACAATTAATTGAAATAGACTAAGTGCTATTGCAAAGTTATTCCCAAAGGTCACTGGGGATACAGGAGAGGGAACCATTATCTTCCCGAGAAATTTGGAAAGACTGCACCAAGAAACTATCTGTAGGCAGCAAGTAAGGAGAAGTATGTTACCAATAGAGGAAATGTTGCGTGCAAGGCTCAGAGATTTAAGAGAACATGGCATGTTTGAGGAATGGTGAGGATTTCAGTATGGTAGAAGCTTATGGTACATGTTAGGAAGTGGTAGGAGAGGTGACTAGAAAAGTCAGTATAGTTCAGAACTGGGTATGCCAAAGACAAAATTCAGTCCATCTAGCAGATTCCTTCTTGCCCTGATAGCATGCTCAGGCAGGTCTTCTACCCTCTGTAGGTTACACCCTCATCTCTGCCAAATGAAGTCCTGTCCTACACAGCCTATAGGACTCCACTGAAGTCTTCTTACTTTGAACTTCAGTCATAGGGGTTGGCCAAATTGTGATGCATTTTCCAGGAAGTCCTTGTCTTTGACCTTCTTTACTTTTCTCATTGTACAGAAGTTAAGAATGATAGTTTTTCAAAATATTGGGGCCAGGTCATTTAGATGATACAAGAGCTACTATAAAAAAGAAAGTTATTAGGGATACTATTCATATTTCCATTTGTTGCACAGTTTGTCAATATATTTTTTTTTTTTGGTAGAGAAATTGATTTTCAAAGCCTACATGGAAAAGTTTATTTATTTATTTTATTGCTAAGCACTAGGTATTTGCTTTATAACTCCCATAAATAAATGCAAAGGGGAAAACATCACTAGGGAGTATAAGCTTTCTGAGATAATGTTGACAGAATAGTGCCTCTTCGCAAGCTGAGTTCTCAGCACTAGCTAACAGGATCATTACAAATTCCTGGGTCATAAACAGTGAAACATGTGTTTGGGTAAGTTTCATCCAGCTGTTTGATCAGGGACTAAAATATTTGCAGTGTCTCAAGGAAGCTACTTAAAATAAGCTTGAAAGGACATTTGCACATGTGTGTACATACATGGACATACGCATGTGTGCGTGCATGCATGCACGTGAGCGCGTGCGTGCACATACACACTAGCAGCTTTTTCTTTTTTTTTTAAAAAGAAATCTGTTGGACGTGAAATACACTTCTGATAGGACAGAAGATGTTGGGGTGGGTTTCTAAAGATTCCTTTTTCCATGGCTATTTTGATCTGAGTGCAAGGATTCCCCCATTCAATCTTTCAACAAATACAAATGGGATTTCTCTATCATAAATGCTAGGGATGTAGTCTGGAAAGAGATCCCAGACTCCGGAGAACTGTAGCCTAATGCTTAAGTGAATAAACAATCCCACGCTAGGTTGAAGATTAACCCCCAAAAAACATTGTTATCAATTTTGACCCATAGGGGCCCTAGAGGACAGACAAGAACTGCCCCATAGAGTTTCCAAGGAGCACCTGGTGGATTCATTTAGCAACTGTAGCACTTAGACACTGTATTATCGGGGTTTCCAAGGTTAAAGATTGCTAGATAGTAAATAAAGGGGTGATGTAAGAGATGATAACTGTTTTGGTGGTGACCAGGGAAGGTCTCTCAGGAGGTGACATATATAACCTGAGACCTGAAGGAAAAACCATAAAAAGAGAAGACTATTCTAAGCAGCAGGGGTGGGGTGTGTAAAGGACCTGAAGGTGGAAAAAAGTAGATAGTCTGAGGAACAGAAAGGAGCAGAGCACACAAAGTTAGAGGTTATATGAGCTGGGATTGTAAAGTAGGAGGGTATTGCATAGAGGGTCCTCAGGACCAGTTCCCTGCTCTATGATTTGCTAGTAGGACTCACAGGACTCAGTATATAGTCATACTTATGGCTCTGCTTTATTTCAGCAAAAGGATGCAAAGCCAAATCAACAAAAAGAAAAGTTGCATTGGCAACGTTTAGAGGAAACCAGGCAGAAGTTTTCAAGAATTGTCTCCTTGTGAAGTCTCATAGGGACCACTTAATTCCTCCAACAATAAGCTGTAACAACACATATGAAATGTTGTCTACCAGGGAAGCTCACCAGAGGTTCAGTGCCTAGAGTTTTTATTGTGGCTGGTCACATATGCACTGTCTGCCTAGCATGTACTAAAATTCCAGACCCTTAGGAGAAATCCAGATGTTCAGCATAAAAAAATCTCATTGTATGCACAAATTAGGCACAAGGGAGATACTCTGTTCACTATGGGGATGACAGGAACCCTCTTGAATGCCATTCAAGGCCCAACTTTGTAAGCAAGCCTTTCAAAGGGTAAGAAGTCTCAAGCCTGCTACGTTTCTTTATTTCTACACAGGTAGATTTGCTGTACAGCAAAGAAACCACCAGAAATCTCTTCTATGCTTTGTGAAGCACCAGTGTGGCTAGATGAAGACCACTCTAGCCCAAGCAAATTAACTGGGATATCTGTGGATAGAATGGCTTTGACCAGACTGCAGAATACGAGAAATGAAGGACTGGTGTAGGAAGTTCTGGTCTTAGATCTGTGCAGGCTTGATGCATTCTAGGTGGCTGATGTGTCAGCTTTGAGTTAATTTCCATCCATTGGTCCATGAAGCTTGGCTGACCTCCACAAATGGAAATGCAGTCTGTCTTCTAGATGCCCTTGGTGCCTTGTACAAGTTGTATAGCCTGTACCTCACATGTGTCTGTCACATGACAGCTATAATAGAGACAGAGTTACTGTTATGTGAGTATGAACAGTCTTGCTGCCTTCCCTAATCCCCTAGTAAAGAGGAAGGACACTTGTTGGTGGAATAGCTCACCAGGCTAGATTTCTCTTAGACTGATCTGGACAACAGAACTGTTAGACAGGACCTGGAGTGACTCCTGAAAGAACAGGATTGGCTTGGAGTATTAGGCTAAAGGAAAGGGGCTGAAACAAGAAACATTCAATTCCTTGCTTGGGAAGAAAAGAGATTTGAAGGAAACAGATGCTGTGAAGAGCAGGACTGTAAGGAAAGGCAGGGATGTCACTGGGGTTGGTGTCTCTCAGAACAGTAGCTCAGGGTTTCACCCCCTCACCCCACTGCCTGGGCTGGGCAGGGCTGACTGTTGAAACCCTCCGTGGGTGGAGCAACCTGGCCACACCCCACTGTCTTGCAGGGCCCAGAGCCAAGCTGCCCTCTCTCCTTCAGCCTCCACGCAGCTACCCCTTTCTGCCATTGGCCGTAGGGTAGATGTTCTTCTCTGTCCAATGCCAGGTGCCACAGCCTGGGTGGGTGCCACAGTTGGGTGGTGGGGAAGTGGGTGACAAGTTACTGCACTGGGTGACAGATAACACCAACCCTAGTGATGCCACTGCCTTCGTGGCCCCTCCTCCTGTGGTGTCTGCTCACCTGCGGCCACTGGCCTTGGGATCATTTTGGTGTTCCCACCTCTGAAATTGTCAGGGGTGCAGTCCACAACTACTGCACCCTGCTAGTGATGCCACTGAGGAAACCATCCTACTCCTGGAACAAATGCTCTGGGTTGTACAGTGTGACAGCCAAGTGTTTCTTTGAAAGATTTCAGTACATTTATTAATTGTTTTTCAATATGTTTTTTTAATTTTGTTTGATGCCATCTAACATGTGTTTAAGTGCAGCAAAATTCTCCAGCATGAGCTGGTCTAGATTTATTGCATCATTGCGCTTCATTGTTTTTTTCTGTAACCAGATCTGCTACTACACACCCTTCTAGAGAGCAGGAAGTAAAAAGAATCCTTTCTACATGGTAGCTACTAATAAGTGTTTGAACTAATGAACCAAACACTTGCACATATTACAAAGACAAGGGTTAATGATAATGATCTTGTTTTGGAATATGTCCAGCAATCATAAACAAAGGATCTTCTGGAGCCAAACCAGGTTCTAGGGGAGCAAAGGTAAAGACAAGAGAGCCGAGGAAGGGGCCGCACTGTTAGACACACTGCAGAAGCCTTTCGAAGGACACAGCGACCAGATTTCGAACAGCTCTAAAGTCACAGCCATTATTTGATTCATTATAAAACCCGGATTGTGGATTTTTGAACAAAGCACCAACCTACTTGTCAGAAGACAAGAGTCACACAACCAACTGGTCAAAGTGGATTTCAGCAGTGACCAAAATACGGTCTTTCTAAAGACGTGCCAAATTTTGGTAACTCTGTTTTTTTTCAGGAAGTTTGGCTATAAGGTAGTGTCAGAGTTTTATCTGACACCGACTTAAAGGAAAGACACGTGACAGGTCAATTCAAAGATTCGATTTTGGTATGGACATTGTACAGGACAAGAGAGTCTTTGTTTGACTGTCTGGTTAAATACCGTTAGAGTCCCCTGCTGAAGGTGTGGCCTGTGGGTTCCTGGAGGTCTTAATCTGGAGGTTGTCAGAAAATTACTTAAGCATTTTATTCAGGAATGGTGATTTTTTACTTAGAAGAATGTTACAAATAATTTCACATGAAAAGGCTTTGTCCTAGACTTTTTTTCATATTAATGGGATATTTTTTCCATATTAATAAAAAAAGAGGTGACTTTTATCAGCTGTATCAGTATGCATAGATACCTGGTGTACGTCAATCTTTAAATACAAAGAAAAGTTTCACATACCCCATGAACCGTCATAGATGGAAAACAAACGTCTTTGATCATCACTGGGGGATATGACCCCTCTTTTTTCTGTATGTACCATTATCAATTTTAAGTAGTTTCACTGGGCAGAATCCTTGCTGCAAGTTACATCTTGCAGCTAGTTCAAGAGTAACAAAGTTAGTTATAAAAGAAGGGGCATGGCTTACAGAAAGCAGAACTAGAAGACAGCTGGGCCTTGGGGAGGTTGTGGTGTGTGAATGGAAACCTGTTGGAGGTGCAGGAAGGCGGCATTTGTCTCTTTGGCTTCTTTCTGTACATCTACTTCCTCCTTTCTTGGAGACAGCTTGTCCTGCTACTCAGCCCACTGGAAGATGATAGCCACCAGTTTCCAAGTTTACAAGGTCCATGGGCTAATTCTGTTTCTTGTCCCCAATTCAAAATGTCTAGGTTTTGCTCAGCTTGTATCATTTATAGGCTATCATACTGAGGTCAGTAGTGGAGTCACATTGTATAAAAAGGTCCCTTCCTGTAGACCGGGAATTCTTAGAGAAGGAAGAATTGTCACAAACTGGGCTGATACACACCAAAGGGTTTACTTTGTTGGGCCTAATCTAAAGCATATTATTAGTTGGAAGTTCAAGATAGCAAGAAAGCAACTAGTCACTGGTGACCAGCATCAGGGAACAGAAAGGTTCATCTTTGCTCTAGAAGGCAGAATGGGACATTGTCCTTTACAGCAGCTCCCAAACCTGGCCAGCCACCAGAGACACATTCAGTACCTTTAAAAACAAGTTTCCTAGCTCACCCTCATGAGACTTTAATTTAATTAGGTTTGAGTCTGCATATTAAAGGTTTTCTTATGGATTCTCATGGTCTAGCACATTGGAGGACCACTGATAAACTATATACCTTGACATTTGGATAGCAAGTAGATCTTACTTAAAGGGTTTTCAGGGTAAGACTTTCTGTAAATAGAATTATTTATTCTCTGTACAGTTTTAGGCCTGAGAATCAGAAACTTTTTTCTTTATAACCAAAGAAAAAATTCTCTCTAAAATGGAAGTACACAAGGTATGTTTTGCCTTGTGTTTATTCTGGACTCATGCTGTTTGTTGTATTTTCCATTGAAATCTTACTAGGCCATTATACATTTTCAATTCTGGAACTATAATCACTGGCATTCCATCAAAGTCAAGTTTATGTACCTGACTTAAAATATTTTCCTTTAAAATGTGCTGGAAATTCTGCCTGACTACTGCCCAATTTTCCATGTCAAAGACTGGGACAATCTCAGTGGTGGCTTCAGTCTGTTGCCTAGTGCCAGCCTGGGTTTGTCCAAGGGTACGCTAGATTATGCTGAGATGTCCTCAGGACTTTAAAGCAAATGCGGTTTGAGGAGTGAGTGTAATTTCAAAGTTCCAAGGTTTAGCTGCCAGCTGTTTTTATTAGCTGCTATTGAGTGAACTCTATCTTATAGGGACCTGTTCTGAATTGTTCTCCCAAAAAATTGCATAGCAGTTTGGCTAGGTCATGATTCCAGACGTTGTTGGCCCATAGAGTTTCCACGGACAGCCTGGTGGATTTGAACTGCTGATCTGCTGGTTACCACTTAACCACAGTACCAGCAGGGTTTCTGTGCAGCACCTAATGTTGTAAATCCTGCCTGTATGATGTTAGCGAGGGAGGATGGGCTGTGGCTGTGTTACTTACCGAGGCAGGATTCAACTTGTAAGACTGTATTATGCCTTGAGATAATCTTTTGGGATGTAAGGGAAAGGGAAGCAAGCAGAGAACTGGAGACCTCACACCATGAGGAAAGCAGCAGTGCTAAGAGCAGAGCATGTCCTTTGTACCTGGGTCCCTGCACCTCGGAAGCTCCCAGTCCAAAGGAAGACTGACAAGGATCCTCCTCCAGAGGCAATAGAGAAAGCCTTCCCCTGGAGCCTGAATTTAGGCTTTCAGCTTACTTTTCTGTGAGAAAGGAAATTTCTCTTTGTTATAGTCACCCACTTGTGATATTTCTGTTATGGCAGCACCGGGTGATTTAGACAGGACCCCACACATGATTAAACAAACCTTTGCCTGGTTCTGGGTCATCTTCATGATCTTTGGTATGCGAGAGTCCATTGCTGCAGCCACTTGGACAGCCTATATTGGACAGCATTCTGTTGTGATCCCTAGGGGTTTTTGTTTGTTTTTTAAACAACAGAAATTCATTCTCTCATAGTCCTGGAGGTCAGATGTCCAAAGTGTCACTGGTTCATTCCCTCTGGAGGCTTTTGGGTGGAATTTGTTCCATGTCTCTGTCCTAGTTTGTGGTGATTGCCAGAATCCTTGTTGTTTTTGGTTTAGTACTATACAATGCCAGTCTCTTCCTCCATCATCACATGGTACTTTTTTTTCTTTTTCCTGTATCTCTCTTGAGTGTCTTCTCCTTTTCTGTCCCATGGAAGCATACCTGTCATTGGGTTAAGGGTCCACCTTAATCCGGATGATCTCGTCTCAAAATTCTTATCTTAATTTCACTTGCAAAGGCCCTTGTTCCAAATTAGATTCCATTCTGAGGTTCTGGATAGACACATCATTTTTGGGGGTGTGGGGGCAGATGTGGTCACTATTCAACACACTGCATGTATTATTCCTTAACCTTTGGAGCTTACGCTTTCTTGGCCTGAGGTTTATTCATTTATTTTTAATTTAAAAAATTTTTCTGTTGTTGAGAATGTATGCAGCACAACATACACTAGTTCAACCATTTCTACATAGATGTTTGTCATGGACTGAATTTTTGTCCCTCCAAAAATGTGTATAGACATTTGGCTGGGTTGTAATTGCCAGTAATGTGTGATTGCCCTCTACTTTGAGATTTTCCTATGCTGGATGTTAAAGGAGATTAAGGTGGGATGGTAAATCCCTTCATAAGGTCACTTTCTTACTCCTTAGTTAAGGGAGTGTCTCTGGAGTGTGGTTTGCACCACCTTTTATCCTTTTATCTTGCGAGAGATAAAAGGAAAGAGAAGCAAGCACAGAGTTGGGAATCTTACACCATCAAGAAAACAGCACTGGGAGTAGAGTGAGTCCTTCTGACCTGAGGTTCTGCACCAAGATGTTCCTTGACCAAAGACTGATGCAACACAATGACTTTCCTCCATAGCTGACAACAGAGGGAAAGCCCCTCGAGCAGACCTACTGGATTTGGAATTGTAACCTACTGGGCTGTGTAAGAATAAACTTTTCTTTGCTAAAGCCATCTACTTGTGGTATTTCTGTTAGAGCAGTACTAGTGTTAGTAGCTGAGGCTTGACTGAGGTCATCTAGACTGCTAAACTAAATTCCATTCTTGTCCCAGTCAGATCTACAGGCTTACATTCCTTTACCTGTCTCGATGGTAGTAAATCAATCTTAAGGGAGGTAATGAATTTACATTGTTCAATAAGATGTAGAGGAATCTTGTGACTCCATGTTCTATCCTGTGACAAGATTTGACGTTTTCCAGATGCAAATCCCTTTGTAATCTGGCTGTAAGACCTCTGGAATTGTAACCCCAAGTGGGACAGTTTTTGGAGAAGTTATTCTCATTGTCTCCTGGGCCTGCATGCTTGTCTGCTAATAAAGCATTGAACCTTTCTCCCTGTCTCTGAATTTCGGCTGTCAGTGACAGGCGGAATGGATTTGCTTTAGATCAGCAGCACTAGCTGGCTAAAACAATGTCTCAGTAACATCAATTGCATTCTTTGAGATGTACAGCCCCTCACACCTCATTTCTTAAGTTGGCCCTTCTCCGTTAACATAAACTTTCTGCCCTCTGTGGTTCTTATTCAGTCTCTCGAGCTGCTGTTATCAATTTTGATCTCATATATGTAGTTCTTTAGAGAATGGAATGCTCAAGGTAGATTTTTTTTACTAGTTAATCTAAACGATTATTTGGTTTTAAGAAGACTTCAGGGGAAATCTCTTGTTTAACTTTTAAAGATCATCTCAGGGCAATAATTTCAGGGGTTTATCCAGCTTTCATGGCTCCAGAGAGTGAGGAGTCCATGAGAATTTGAAATTCTGTTCTGCCTTCTCTCCCTTCTGATTCCCAGATTCTTCTGTAGACTCTTTGATCAAAATGTTTAGGCATCATCCAGTTCTTCTGGTCTTCTGACAGAGGAAGCAGTTGTTCATGGAATCGGTTAGCTACACAAGCCATACCTTCCTCCCATTCCTGATTTTGTTTGCTCTGTTGCTCCAGGAAAATAAAGACCAATTATTGTGTCTTAGATGACCAATTTCACGTGTTTAAGACCTAAGGCACTGCACAACGAATTAGGAGGTAGGACAGAAGCACTAAAGATGTTACTGGGCCACTTAATTGGGATGTGCCATGAAACTACGACCTTGAATCTCCAGACCAAATAACCAAATCCCATGAACTTGTACATAAGTACCCTCAGCAGCTAATTTTTGTTGTTGCTACAAGCATATCTCTTACACAACTTGTGCCAGTTTAACTTTTCGCAAGTGTCTAACTTATTGACAACAATTACAATAATAAGTTGCGCAACTCTATCCTTAATCAGTACAATTTTCTAATCTCTATTAACCCTCTCTCTCCCACCTTTGGTAACCACTAGTAAACTTTGGTCTCTATATTTTGCCTTTTCTTGTCTTTTTGTATAAGTGAGGTCATATAGTATTTGTCCTTTTATGATTAATTTGTTTTACTTGGTATATTGTCTTCAAACTTCATCCACATTGTAGCCTGTATTAAGACTATTTCTTCTGCTGGCTGAGTAGGTGTCCCATTGTATGTAAATACTGCCTTTAGTTTAACCATTCATCTGTTGAAGAGCATTTAGGCACTTAGGCCTTTAGGTTTTTGTGAATAAGTGCTGCAGTGAACACCAATGTACAAGTCTCTGAGTCCTTGTTTTTAAGTCTTTTGGGTATGTACCCAGGAATGGAATTGCTGAGTCACATGGAAAGTTCTTTGGTTGGCAGCTGTAGCTTGTAACTACTAAGCCACCAGGGTTTCCACCAGTTACTCCTTGGAAACTCTGTGGGCAATTTCTCTCTGTCCTAAAGGGTTGCCATGAGTCTGAATTGACTCACGGCAGAGGGTTTGGTGTTTTTGGTTTTATCGTAGTTCTATTTTTAGTTTTCTGAGGAACCATCACACTGTTTTTTGCAACAGCTGTTACATGTTGCACCCCCCCCAGCAATGGATCATGGTTCCAGTTTTTCCACATACTGTCCAATATTTGATATCTTCCTTTTTTCACCTAGCCTTCCTACTGGGAGTCAGATGGTATCTCACTATGGTTTTGATTTGCGTCTCTCTGGTGGTTAGTGATGTTGAGCGTCTTTGCATGTATTTAGTGGCTACTTGGCTTTGGCTTGAATATCCTCTTCAATGAAATGTCTGTTCAAATCCTTTTCCCATTTTATGATTGGCTTGCTTGTCTTTTTGTTGTTAAGTTGCTGAAATTATATGTATATTTTGGTTATTTGATTCTTATTGGATATATGATTTCTGAAGATATTCTTCCTATTGGTACCATGTCTTTTTACTTTTTTGGTAACGTTTTGAATTTTTATGAGATACCATTTATTTTATTGTTTACTGTTTGGGCTTTCATTATTACATTGGTAATCCGTTGTTAAAAGCTAGGTCTGGCAGTGTTGCCCTTGCATTTTCTTCTAAGAATTTTGTGCTTTTAATATGCACCACAAAGTTTAGATTAGTAAGCCTTTCTTCCTACTCTGAGTATTGGGAAAATAGTAATAGCAAGCATTGGATAGAGGGGTGAGGTTAGAGACAGGAGCTGAGATGAAAGCTGAAGAGTTGGAGTAATCAGAAGCCAAAACCCAAACCCACTGTTGTTGAGTTGAATCTGATTCTGATTCACAGCAAGCTCTGATTACATTATATGCCTGCAAACCACAAGGACAGTGGTTCACACCTGTGGGAGAAAGATGTAGCAGTCTGCTTCTGTAAATACTTCCAGGCTTAGAAACCACAGGGGACAACCCTACCCCACCCTATAGGATCCCTAGGAATCTGAGTAATAGAATGTAAGGCACGTCCAGGAAGATGAACTAGTATTTGGTAGGGTACAAATGCAGTCTTCTTGGCATCCTGCTCACTGAAGCTTCGTGAATTGATGGGCAGGTTGGCCTGTGAAAGATAAAGGTTTAACAGAGGAATTTATACCACGTGTGTTAGACAAGTGACCCTTACTTACCATTTTGTTGTTCACTTTCTGTATAAAACAAACAAACAAACAACAACAACAAACTTACTGCTGTTGATTCTGACTCATAGCGACTCTATAGGACGGAGTAGAACTGCCCCCTAGAGTTTCCAAGGACTGCCTAGTGGATTTGAACTGCCAACATTTTAGTTAGCAACCATAGCACTTAAGAGCTAGGCCACCAGGATTTCCCACTTTATATACATACTTGCTTAATTTCCTCTTATCTCTTACGCATTTCTGAACCAGCTGTCTATTAGCTAGCTTACAAATTGTATATAACATCCTCTGGGCTTTTCTGATTTATTTTTTCAGTATCTTCACTCTGGCATGGTATTCAACCTATTGTGCTCCATGAAATGACACATGGATCTTTAATGGAAAGGCTCAGGAAACCTAACTGATTGGATTACAAAATATTTTCTAGTTTCCAGAAGTATGGAGGTGCAAATAAGTGGTACATGTACAAATAAAAGGGGAGAGAAAGTGGAGCTATAAATAGGAACTTTTCTAACAGCATGGTATCAGAGTATTTATATGTCTTCAGCTTTGTTTAAAATGTTTGGGACATTTCCTGTACAATTCCCTTCTTCAGTCTTTCCAATTGCTGCAGACAGCTGCAGTGAATTTTGAGCACCAGGACTTTAGGAGTAGTAGTGAGTTGGAATAGGTTTTGAAGGAAAGTGGTGGAAACATTTAAAGTACTGAAACACCAGAGTCCATGTATATGGGTTAAGATAATTGGAAATGATTGACTTAGAAGCAGAAAAGCCCAAGGACTCAGGATATATGGAAACATCATTCATCCAAATATTCTGGTGGCGATAGTCTTTGCCAAGATGCGATACATATTCTTGGAGCCTCAATTTATTGGAACAGTGATTCTGAGGGGATTATACTTATGTGAACAGGTAGAGCTGTCTGATAAGGAGACTGTAAAATTCAGTTCTTAAGAATTATTAAGATGAAATAGGAGACTTAAAGGAAATCTCCAGGTTTTGCCTGAACTGCTAGGATTTAGTTTTTTGAGTCCTGAATGTATACGTTTAATTTCTTCAGCCCTCAAGAGACATTTGATTTTCCAATTACAGTGTGAAGGATGGTGAACAGCTTTCTTCCAGCCAGCTGCAACTAGGATTACTGGCTCTGTAGAGAGTTTTAATTTAAATGTGAAGAAGGACTTTATTGAAGGTTATCAAAAATGAAATCAGGATATCAAAGGAAATTTAGAAACATTGATGAGTATATGTCTTACCTTAGGGGGAAAAAGTAACATAGAGTCCCTAATATAGTGCTCCCTAAAACCTTGTGGCCTTCTGTCTGAGGTAGAGTCTGGGATGGATGGTTTCTGGATGCTTCTTTCTTCTGATGAACCATTTTTACTGAAACAGAATCCTAATTAACAGAGTTCTTCCTAAGGATCTCAGAAGACAAGATAGAGGCCAACTTCTCATAATGTATTTTAGACCTGTTTTGACGTAAATTACCAAATTACCAGGTTAGGTCTTTTGAGTATTTTCATATCAATTCTGATTCCAGTTACAGAAGAAAACCTATACGTTTAATGAAAAATGAATGTTACCCTCCTTCTCAATCATAACTTTTAGAAGTAACTACAGATAATGTTTTCTTATAAATTTTTCAGTAATTTTTCTATGCACACACAAAGACATATATACATATATGTATACTCAATCATATAATTTACATTTCTTCAGCTTGCTTTTTTTCTTTTGAAATGTCTAGGACATTTACCATACAACGTCCTGCTTCCTTCTTCCTAATCAATGATGGTAGTTTGAGTGCCCCATTATGAGGGTGACTATCCATTGCTTTTTCAACCCCATGTTGCAGGACATTTAGGTTGGGTGGTAGATGCTACAGGTTGCTTGTCAGTGTCCGTTCCCACTTCTTTCCATAAAGATAACTCTGATTTTGTTTAAGATAGCAATACCCCAAACAGAATCCACTGTTGTCAAGTTGATTCTGGCTCATAGCAACCCTAAATATCCAAAACTAAGATTAATAGCTTCCCCAGACTGTCTTGTAGGTAGGGGTGACATGGCACAGGACTTTGGCCAAATAAAACCCAGGGCCTGCATTCTCAATGGCAGTAGTAATACCCCCAATAGGGTGAAAACTGATTCTGAAAGTAAAAAATCTTAGGTGTTACAAGCTCCCCAAAGCTCAAATCTTCTCTATAAAATCGGATTCCTTAGTATTTAATCTCTTACTGAATTTTTTTTTTTTTTGGTATCTCACAAGCAGAATTCTCATGGAGTTCACGGAAAAAAACGGTTACACAAGATCAGTGCTACCACTAAGCCTTGGTGAATAGGAGCTGTGATTGGAGAATTATCTTTTAATTGATTGCTTAGTCCTAAAGACATACAGTGAGAGGTGGTCTGAGCATGCTGTCAGCTGTCACCGGCTGCCTTAGAGATGTTGTTTGGTCCTCAATGCTTGTGTGTGTGATGTGGGCTTTGAGAATTAAAAACAAAAATTTTTTATTTAATTCTACAAAAATTGTGTAACCCATCATCATGTCAACTACTGAAAAAAAATTCTAACAATACCTGGATGAATATCTAATTGGTTAAGCAGATATTCCTGTATGAAGCAAAAGAGAAGGGTTAAGTTCCATAGCAAATAAAAGTAAAATATCAAGGAACATCATGTTATTTATTTGGGTATCCTGTTCTGATTGTCTTTTCTCTGACAAGCACATAGTAATCCCAGGTACCTTTTTTCTCCCAAACCAGATTTTCTTTAAGGAAAAAAACAATAGTCCTTAAGTATAAATGATTGAATGTAAGAAATCTTTAGTCTTTCAATAATATTTCCGTCTTAAAAAGTTTAAAATCTTTAAACCAAAGGATGAGTATCTATTATTTAGTTACCATAACCTCTAATTTCCTTATTTTTCTATTAATAGTTATCTGTTAGTGAGACAAAAGGGATGAATAACCACTGATTTTTTTCAGTATCCACATTTTACCAGACATTTTTCTAAGGAAAATATTTCCCACCAAAAACAGAGTTATATTTAACAAACTGTATTGTCCTAGGTGTTACATTGAATAATGTATTACTGTAAATTTCCATATCCTTAACTGATGTTTTTAATGGAATTACAGTGTCCCATTATATAAGTAGATCATAATTTATTTAGCCAGTTAGAAGAAGCTGGCTAAATTGTACACTGAGGTTGTTTTCAGATTATTGCTTTTATAAATAAAACTTTCATCACTGTCCAATTGCTTGATTATTTCCTTGGGACAAAATTTTGAGCAGTAGCTAGTGGATACCCATTGTTGTCAAGGTGATGCTGATTCACAGTGACCCCATAAGACAGACCAGAACTGCTCCATAGGGTTTCCAAGGAATGGTTGCTGATCTTTTGATTAGCAGCTAAGTTCTTAACCACTGTGCAACCAGGGCTCCATATGGTGCTTTAAAAAAAAAAATTGTGTTGAGTAGATTCTGACTCATAGTTACTCTGTAGGACAGAGTAGAACTCCTATAGAATTTCCAGGGAGCATCTGGGAGGTTTGAACTGCTGATCTTTTGGTTGGCAGCCATAAGACTTAATCACTATGCCACCAGGGTTTCCATGGTACTGCTACAACTCTTTAATTATCTGTGACATGCTTTGTATGCCAGCCTCATTCTTTTCTTTAGAAGATAGACTTCTTGCAAACTGGTAGACAGGGCCTTCAGGGGAAGCTGACCATGCATTCACTAAAGGGCCTGTACTTAGAAGGATCCTGAGCTTGGTTTCATGCTCCACTGTCACTATCTTGAAATTCTTAATTTTTGAACAAGGTTCCGTGTATTTGCACTCTGCATTTCCAGTCATCCTGAAGATCGAAGATGACTACAAACAGCTCCAAGGTAATATTCTTTCAACAGTATCATCTTCAAGACAAGAGAAAGTCCCTGTGCCAGCTTTAGCCAAAATGTCTGTGCAAAGATTGTTGTTATATGCTGTCCAGTTCTGTACAATAGAATGAAACAAGTCCCACAATTGTTAAGTTTGAGCCCATTGTTGCAGCCACAGTGTCAGTCAATCTCCTTGAGGAACTTCCTCTTTTATACTGACCTTCTACTTCACCAGGCATGATGTCCGTCTACAGGGACCAAGGGCTCCTGACAACACGTCCAAAGTGTGTGAGATGAAGTCTCGCCATGCTTGCTTTCAAAGAGCATTCTGGCTGTATTTCTTCCCAGACTGACTTGTTCATTCTCCCTGCAATCTAAGGTATAGTCAATATTCTCTGCCATCGCCACGATTCAAAGGTGTCAGTTCTTCTTCAGTCTTCCACATTCATAGTGCACCTTTCACACGCATGTAAGGCAAGGGAAAACACCAAGGTTTGGGTCAGTGGCACCTTAGTCCTTAAAGCTACATCTTTGTTTTTCAACACTTTAAAGAGATTCTCACTGACCCAGCTTAAATCGTGTCCCTTCCAGGACAATGAGGTACTTGATTGGCTAGGCTGGGTCATGTGCCTTATCCTGTGTCTGGAGAGGTGGTCTAGTGTACGCCCATGGACAGCCTCACCAGACCACCAAAAGGAATAGGGATGATTGTGCTGTCACCACAACGTATCAGACAGTTTCTCCTTGTCAGGTGCCCTGGAAGCGGCCTCTGGTCTGTCAGGAGAGGTGGCGCTGGTACTGACCCGCTCTGTGGCTGTAGACATAGTGTGAGCAGAATCTAAGTCTGCTTGGACTACAAGGTGAGGCAAGTCATCAAGGCCCAAAGTAGAGGTGGAAGCGCATACTGTCAGTTTTGCATATATTACAACCACATACTTAACTCTCATAACATGCTTAGGAAAAATAGTGTGTCAAGGAGTTCCACAGTTGGCAAAAAACAAGTATAATGTGTACCTTATTTCATAAAAATAGGATGTGTGTCAGGGGATGGTAATAGAAACCATGTCACGGGTGGTATGTAACCTCAGATCCCCTCATGCTCCCTTATGATATCCAGATTTATTATGAAAATAAATCCCTTACTTCTTTCCCAAGATGTTTCTACCTGTCGTTGAGTTGACCTGTGGGGACCACATGCGCAATGGAATGAGATGCTGCACAGTCCTCTGCCACCCCATGATTGCTTTAGGATCAGATTGTTGTGGTCCACAGGGCTTTCACTGGCTAATTTTCTGAAGTAGCTAGCCAGGTCTCTCTTCCTAGTCTGTCTTAGTCTGAAAGCTCTGCTGAAACCTGAGCTGCAACAACATGAGCAGTGGCCGGGCATGCAGTGCATTGTTGGGGGTTGAACTGGGTCTCTGACAGGGAAGGTGAGAACCCTGATACCAAATCTCCACTGCCCCTCTGATAATGGTGTAGTTCTATGGAATTATGACATTTGCCAGTTTTGGGCCAGCCACTAACTACTTTATGCTTGATCATAATAGGATACTATTATTTTCTTAGCCTACTGCTGCTACCAGGGAGTAAATGTGTCTGTACACCTAATTAGTACAGTTCTTAGTATGATGTAATGCATGTCACATTCACTTGGGTAATTCTTCTTCTTTTAAAATTTCATCACATGCATCATAAAATGATAATGGAAATAAAAAGAAAAAGAAGTTTATGGTGATAGGGATCTCCATTGACTGCCAACTCCAGTAATTATTTTATTTTGAAGAGCTATATACTTATGCAGTACTGATTATGCAATGCATCTAAAGTTAGTAGTGAAGTTAATTAGGATCTGTACCTCCTCTTTTTCTTTGTTCCTTCAACAACTCATTCTCATTAAGAATAAAAGATCCTCTTAATGAAGGCTGGGTTTCATCTTGTAAAGGAGAAGATTAGGTTGATGATTATCAAAGTGCTATTTTTAGATCTCAGTTGTAAATGTCATTTTTAAAATTAAAAAAAACAAAAAGATCAAGGAATTATTCAGCTCCCACAATATTCATTCAGCATTTTCTTTTCTTATTTTTGTCTGGTAAATACTTATTGTGAGCTCTCCAGGCATGAGAAAATGTCGTAGGCACTGGGATTCAACAGTGAAAGACACAAGGCTCTGTTCTTGGGGAGCTGATATCCTGGGGTGCACAGAGACCTCAGACAAGAACATTATAAGGAGGTGGTGAGCACTCTGAAGGAGGGAATGGCCAACAGTACCTGATGCCCCAGGCAGTGCTTGGTAATCCCAGAGATTAATCCCAGAAGCTAGTGTATGACTATAAGGTAGGGGCTGAGAAGCGAACGGGTAGAACCTTAACAACTCATGTGGGCATCTGTGGGGAAATGGCAGCAGTCACAGACAAAGAAGAGCAAGAGAACGGAGTGTTTACACCTCTCAGTGATGAACATCTACATAACCTCACTAAGCAAGCAACCCAGAGCAGATCAAGTGCTGGCCAAGAGTAGAAGAAATCTAGCAAAGCTCATAAAGGGTGCAGAGCTAAATAGCCATTGCAACCTTTGGTTGCTAATTGCTACTCACTGGCACCCTGAGGATGGATTTACACTTCACCTCCTGAGAAAGAAGACAACAGTGGTGGTTCCCTGGTGGAATTCTGGCCTTTCCTGTGACCAGTGTACCCCGTATACAACTCCCACCGGCTCATCAGGGGAGGCTTGCGTGTTGCTGTGGTCCTGAACAAGTTTCAGCAGAGCTTCTAGACTAAGATGAACTAGGAAGAAAGGCCTGACAATCAACTGTTGAAAATAAAGAAAACACTTTGGACTACAGTGGTTCAGTCCTCGACTGAAGCATGGGGACAGCCTGAGATGGGGCAGCACTAATTCCATCGTGTGTGGGATTGCCAGGTGTCAGGAGCTGACTCGATGGCAACTAACAATGACAATAGTACCATTATCAAGCAAAAGGGTGTCTGGGTCACACTAGTGGGAAGCCTGGGAAGGCAGGTGTGTTACACATTTTGAAACAGATGAAATATGAGTTAGGCAACCTTGGGCAACACTGACCTCACAGAGCCTCAGAGTCGCTAAAAGCAGTCCAGGTGATGTTGCTTCTTTTTAGCTTAGAAAACTGAGGGCGAAGCTTTCTTCTACATCTTCAAAGAAAGTTTGATTCTCATAGCACTGGCCATGCTGATCTTAAAATCGAGAGTGAATAAGGCTTTCCACTCAAGTACTCCCAGCCGATGACCCTCCATGGGTCCCAAGCAGTGTAGAGTAAGATTTACCGCATCTGCAGATGTTCCGCAGGCAGTGTTCAAAAGCCACCAATGAACCGATGAGCACCCGGCCCACGTAGGTGTCTGTGCTGACTTGAGGTCGCATTGGGGCTTTCTAGTTGTGTCATGACTGCCTTTTTTCACAGTATTACAGAATCCTTGGGAAGGCAGCAGGGTCTTAAGGAATGTGCCCCTGGTGGAAAATTAGCTACATCAGAGGGAGTAGATGTACGTTACTTGAAAGGAAAGCATACGTTAGTTGTGATACTTGCTGAAGAACAACTGAATCCCCAACTTTTGACTGTAATCAAATATTCGCTCTGGGTGTTTGGAAACCCTGGTGATGTAGTAGCTAAGTGCTGCATCTGCTAACTAAAACGTCAGCAGTTCAGATCTGACAGGCGCTCCTTGGACAGTCTAGGGAGCAGTTATACTCTACCCTATAGGGTTACTTTGAGTTAGAATCAACTTGACGACTGTGGGTTTGGTTTGGTTTAGGGACAGCTGCAGAAATTGATATGACAAAGGAATCGCTATGTTCGTACTCCTGAGTTGCCTTGTTTGTGAGCTGCTTGTGTCAAGAGTTTGTCAAAGGAGACTGAGATGGCTGACATGGCCACTTACTGCTCTGTTGTAACTGCGGTCTTCTGATAGGAAAAGAATGGCCAGTTCCATGCTTGTGTATGGAACTAACAGTTTGAAAAAGCAAGTGTGATTTATCAAAGTACTTCTTTTCTTCTCTTTTTCAGCCCCACGATGCTTCTGCCCACAAGTTACTGGTTGCCATCAGGTAGACACTGACTCCCAGCGACCGCGTGTGTGTCCGCGTAGACCTGGGCTCCACGAGGCTTTCAACGGCTGCGTTTTCAGAAGAAGGTCGCCCGGCTGATATCATCAACAGGGGGGACCAGGCTTCCTGGACAAGTGTGCATGGCTCCCCAGGCTGTGGTCAGAGCCAGGGGCAGGAGGAAGACTTACAACTCTACAGCAAATATTTCTGAAGTGACATTTTTACCGAAAGGAAACAAATATTCATTAAGACAAATACAAATATGTTATGGAATAGAAATGAATAATTCTAGGTGAAGTGTAACATCCCTGGTCTCATATGGATACCTGCTCATTTCAGAGTACTCAAGTGGAAACTGACTCTCTGAGGAAGGTATTTTGGAAGAAGAACAAAAAATCTGCATTCAAATTTCATCCACTCTACTTAGCAGCCAAATTACCAAACCTAACTAAATCTCAGATTTCTCATTTGTAAGAGGAGAACGATTGCTTCTCCAGGTAATACACCCCCACACCTCCTGCCACTAAGGACTGGTGTTTGCAAGGCCAGGGTTGTACTCGGGAGTATTTCACTTGGCTCTGGGAGGACTACAGAGCCAGAAACTGAGCTGTATTGACAACAGAGTGAGACATTAAGTCCAAGAGGTTAAAGGGAAGAGAGAAAGGCACCTAAATGGAGAGGTCGAGAGGCCACAGCAAGGAGCTCTGATGTGTAAAGCCCTCAGCTCTTAACTGAATGGTCAGTGCTTCAACCTACCAGCTGCTCTGAGGAAGAAAAGACCCGATGATCTGCTCCTGTAAAGATTACAGCCGAGAAACCCTTATGAGGCAGTTCTACTCGCCCTGTAGGGTTGCTATGGGTCAGAGCTGACTCGATGGCATACTACAACACAAACAAAGAAGACAAGATCAAGGAGTCCTGGAGGCCCAGATGTTAAGGACTTCGCTGCTAACCAAAAGGTTGGTGGTTTGAGCCCACTCAGCATCTCCGTGGGAGAAAGACCCAGGAATTTGCTTCCATAAAAACTACAGCCTACAAAACCCTAGGGTGCAGCTCTACTTTGCACATGGGTGCACTATGATATTGAATCAACTTGACAGCACCTGAAAACAGAAATGGAAATCCTGGTGGCCTAGTGGGTTAACTGCTACGTCTGGTAACCAAAGAGTCGGCAGTTCAAGTCCACGTGGCACTCCTTGGAAACTCTCTAGGGTGGTGCTAACCTTGACCTATAGGATTGCTATGGGTTGGACCCGACTCAACAGCAGTGGGAAAAACAGAAACAGAGGCCAGAGCGCTGCTCAAGGAGGCAGGGGACCAGAAATAATAAAAATGCAAAGCAGCAGAGTACACTGTATGTAAACGGAAAGAACAAGCACTGTGTGCGGCTTTTTCGCCTAGGCCCCCGGAATGCAGTGGGTAATCAGCTGGACAGTGTCTGGAATAGGTAATGCAAAATGAAGATTCATGGGCCAGAGGCAGCCGACATATATGTTTGGTTTGGTCCACAGGTTTTTTTTTTTTTTTAATTTTTAACTTTATTAAAAATTTTGAAGAATCTTCATAAGAATCCAATTTCCAATTGTTTTTATTGTAGTAAAAACATAGAACAAAATAACGCTAACTTCTTTAAAATTTTATTGTGTTCAAGGTCAAAGTTTACACAGCAAATTAGGCTCCTGTTTAACAAATTTCTACACAGATCATTCAGTGATCTTGGCTGTATTTTTGCAGCCTGTCAGCACTCTCCTTCATTCCATTCTGGTTGTACTATTTCTAGTACTCTAGGTTTTCTCCTCCCTTACTTTCTCATCTCTGTTTTAAAGTAGCTGTTGACTGACTGGGCTTATATAGATGTTGTTCTAAAAGATCTTGTTACTCTCTGGTGATATTCTGTATTTGGTGAAGCAATCTGTTTTTAGCTAAAAGGTGACCTAAGGTTTAAGCAGTATCTCATAGCAATAGTATTGGGGAGCCTAGTCATCTCAGCTGCTCTAGTAAGTCTGGGCTTTTTAGGAATTTGAGTTTTATTCCACATTTTCCTCCCATTCTGTTAGGATACATCTATTAAATGGCACTGATAAGAATGGTTGGGTACCACCTACCTCTTCTGGTCTCAGGGTAGATGAGGCCATGGTTCATGTAGACTATTATTCCTGTGGACTACTTTCTTCTCTAAGTCTTTGATGTCTTTCTTTTTTGTGCCAGATGAGTTGAGACCTATAGTTGTACCTTAGAGGGCCATTTACAAACTATTAAAGCCTTAGACACGGTTCACCACATCAGGATGTACAACAATACATGTTATGAACTGTATTATGCCACTTAACTGAGTTGTCTCATAAGATTCTGGTCCTAAGCCTTTGAACCCAGAAACCAATCTCATGAGGTGTTTGGTTATGTCTCAGAAGTATCCATAGCTTTGTCCCCCCTGTAGCTTATTTTATATACCTAATGGCAACCACTTTATATATAGATACACATATATATATGCATTCACACACATACCCATGTGTATGTATGCCTGTAGGTACATCTATCTGTGCACACATATGTACCCACATAATCATATACATATATACATATACCTTTATACGTGGAATCTCACATATATTTGTGGAATCTCACATATATTTTTCATTTGTTGTCAGTCTATACTTTCTTTTTGAAAACAGACCACTGAACCTTTAGTTCCACATGGCAACTAAAGGCTCTCTTCTTTGGAAAGGTGACCTATTCTTTATTTTGCTACGGACTCCACCATTCCTGTCTGCCTCCTGAAATTGACATGAAATGCCAGCTACCAGTTTACTTGTGTTTGTACTTTTTCACCTTGCTTATTTCACTTATTTATCTCACTGTCTAGCTTCAAAGAAATTTAACTGCTGATCCTTAGTTTAAGCAATAGGGCAAATAATCTCTCAGGGTGTTGTACATACTGCTTAAGTTAACATACAAAACACCTATGCAGAGCTTGGCAAGCTTTGAGGTGTCAAGGATCTCATTTTACTTGGTTCCACAATGACCACCCGTGGAAGCTACAGTTAAGAAATCAAAAGACACATTGCGTTGGGAAAATCTACAGCAAAGGACCCTCTTACAGTATTGAAAAGTAAGGATGTCACATTGAAGATCAAGGTGCACCTGACCCAAGCCATGGCATTTTCAACTGCTGGACAAGAATAAGGAGGACACAAGAAGAACTGATGCCTTTGAATTGTGGTGCTGGAGAGGAATACTGAATGTACGAGACCCATTCTGGAAGAAGTACAACCAGAATGCTCCTTGGAAGCAAAGATGGTGAAACTGCATCTTATATACTTTGGACATGTTGTCAGGAAGGATCAGTCCCTGGAGAAGGACATCATGGTTGGTAGAGTGGATTGAGTTGGATCCGATTGAGTTGGATCTGGTTGGTAGAGTGGAGGGTCAGCTAAAAAGAGGATTGACCCTTTATGAGATGGATTGACACAGTGGCTGCAATGATGGGCTTAAGCATAAAAACAATTGTGGACGTGGTGCAAGACCAGGCAGTGTTTCTCCTGTTGTGTATAGGGTCACCATGAGTCAGAGTTGACATGGTGGCACCTAAGAACAACAACAACAACAAGAGTTTCAGAGGAACAAAAATGACTAAAGGAATTAAATACTGAGGAATGCTAGGGCAAGCAAAGTTGGGTTGTTTTTCCTTTGTGCCACAGTTTTCAGCCTTTAAAATGACATTCTGCAATGTCCTACATTAATGAGGGGGTGTTCTGGATTGAACTGTGTCCTGAAAGTATGTATTTATATCCTGACCCAACAGGGTGCCTGTGAACTGGAATCAACTCCATGGTAACAGTAGTTTTTTTTTCTTTTTCTTTTTTGTATACTTCTAAATATAATCTTGTTAGGAAATAGGGTTTTCTTTCTTATGTTAGTTGGGTCATGTCCAAATTGGGTGGGCTCTAAATTGTAATCAGTTTTGTGATGTAAAAAGAGCAAAACAGATATAGAGGCAGAGGAAGAGGAAGAGAGATGGGGAGACAGGCAGATCTAGAAGGACTGCCGGCAGTTACTAGAAGTTGAAGTATATAGGGAGGACTTCCTCCTAGAGCTGTGTCCTGAATTCTGATTTCTAGCCTCTTGAGCTGTGAGAAAACAAATTTCTATTCTTTTACAGCCACCTACTTATGTTATTTGTGTTATAACAGCAGTAGTTAGCTAAGATAGGGGGTGTAGGGTGCAGCTACCACCTGTCTGTCACTTTGCCATCCTGCAGTGGTATTTGTGTTGCTGTGATGCTGTATTTCAGGTTTCAGTAGGGTCACCCATGGGGCAGACAAGTTTCAGTGGAGTTTCCAGACTAGGACAGAGTAGCAAGGAAGGCTTGATGATCTACTTCTGGCCGATGAAACCTTCTGGATCATGACCAAACATTGTCTAATTCTCTTGCTTCAGAGATAACATCAAGAGGCATCAGTTGCTAGAGGAGGCCACCATATGTGATGAAGTAGAGTGCCAACAAGGGCAAGTGAGACTCTCTATGAAGTGAACTGACAGAATAGCTCCAACAGTGAACTTGAGCATACCAGCAATGGTGACGGTGATATGGGACCAGACAACTAGGATCCTGGGATTTTTTTTTTTTTTTGTAAAGCAAATTCTCTGGCTCCACCCCAGACTTAATGTCTGTACCTAAGGTCACCATGGGTTGGCACTGACTTGACAGTAGCTATCTACATATAGAATATAGCATTTCAGAAATTTGTTTGATCCTAGAATTTGTTTCCAAGCACATTGTTTTAGGGAATAACATTACATATATAGTATTTATGTGTAATGCAAAGATGTCTTTTTCCAGGTACATTGTTTTGGGGAGGAATGTTAGCATATTTATGCATAGATACTAATATTGATGCATAAATATAGTAATATTACTAGTGTATAATATTACTATTTTAGTATATATTGGGAATATTAGTATGTAAGTAGTATATTATTGTACTAATATTATTAGTAGTATATTTTTTTAGTATATGTTAGGAATATTAGTATATTTATGTATAAATATACTAACATTACTCCCCAAAACAATGTACCTTGAAAAAAAAATCTGAGTTACACCAAACCAAAAAACCAAACCCACTGCCATCAGGTAGATTCTGATTCATAGCAGTTCTCTAAAAAACCAAACCAAATCCAGTGCCGTAGAGTCAGGTCTGGCTCATAGCGACCCTAGAGATCAGAACAGAACTCTCCCAGAGTTTCCAAGGAGTGCTTGGTAGATTTGAACTGCCGACCTTTTGATTAGCAGATGTACCACTTAACCTGTTACAGCACCAGGGTTTAGTACCTCTATAGGACAGAGTAAAACTGCTCCGTAGTTTCCAAGAAGCACCTGGTAGATTCACACCATCAGCCTTTTAGGTTAGCAGCTGTAGCATTTAAACACTATACCACAGGGTTTTCCTTTGAGTCATGGGGTTTCATAAATAAATTAGTTTTCACAATACTAGACTTGATGTAGGCTCTGTATTATAGACTTCCACAAGATGGTTTAAATTCAAGGAGTAGCAAATTGGAAGTCTTTTTGCTAAGTGTGACCTCCCCACCTTTGTCTCCCCTATGAACACCACATTGAAGCTGGGAGGCAGTTTACCGAGATCCTTAGCACTTTTAAGCTCATGGCCTAGACAAATTTGAATTATTCAGCCGCAGGATTTTAGAGCTGGAAAAGGCTTTAGCGATGATAATCAGGAAATTTCAGAGCTAGATGAGATTTAAGAGGTCATCTAGTCAAATCATCTTTTTTGTTTTTTAACACATAAGGGAATCATAGTCCAGAGAGATTAGCTGCTTTTCCTAGAGCTGGGGCTGAGACTATGTGACTCCATCTATGGCTATTTTCACTGTGTTAAAATTTCTTCTGATTCTTGGAAAAAGTTCAAGATGCCTCTTGCCTCTAATGGCTGTTTGAGCTAACAGTTGGCAGGGAGGGGAGGCTGGCAAAAAGTCCAAAGGTCCTACCCAGGCCTGGTTTGGAATAATCCTTTTAAATCAAACTCACTAGATGCTTGTGTCCTTTGAAATTCTGATTAGTTGGGGGTGTTTGATTCTGATAACCCACCAGGGAGCAAATTATGCTCTGGGGGCCAGCAGCTGCCAGGAGTCAATCTGTTACAGTAATACCAGCACACGACTGCTCTCTTTTCTCTTTATTTTATCAGCAAAGCAGCTGAGAACAAAGGCGTGAAGGGCAGAGCTGTGCGAGGAAATGCAAAACAGCAAAACACTGGCATGTGCCAAGATTTTCCTGTAAGGGGGATCATATTTTCTGATGTTGCTTAATTAGAGTTACATAAAAAATCAAAACAAACTGTGATGTATGAGATTAGGGAGTTATAGATCTGGGTTACTCAAGACAAAATATTGCTGCGAACTCTTAAAAAACATTGGCCACTTCCCATTTTATATTCATTGTGCCATTAAAAACAGAGCCTTAGTGGTAGAGTGGTTAAGCACTCAGCTGCCAACCGAAAAGTTCGGCAGTTGGAACCCATCAGCTACCCTCTGGAAGAAAGATGTGGCAAGCTGCTTCTGTAAAGATTTACAGCCTTGGAAACACTATAGGGCAATTCATCTCCATCCTACAGGGTTGCTGTGAGACAGAATCAACCCAACAGCAGTGGGATACCATTGAAACATGGTCTGAAAGAGTGAGGTTGAGTTCATGAAACAGAGTCATCATTCTTTCTCCTACCTCTTAATATCCCTTGTCTTCTTCCATCCTCTTTTATCAGCCCTAGGTGACTTGGTAAGCACCAAAGAACAATACTGAGTTGCCACAATATTAAAATTTTCAACAAGGCTGCCTACGTGTGTGCTTTCCATTTACTAATTAGATCTATTTATTGAGCACCAACTCTGCTCCAGGCATGGTGCTAGGCTCAGGAGATACACTGTTGAGTAACAACAAACCTGGTTCTTGCTGTAGTGAAGCAAAGAGGCCAGTGTAGGAGGCAGACCATAGGGAAAAAAATCACAAAAATATATGTACAATCACCAGTGATGATCAAGGCTTTGAAAAGGACATCATACTGTGAGAGTGTATACTATGGCAAGTGACCTAGACCAGTGATTCTCAAAATGCATTTTTCCCCCAGTCTGTTAGGATCTAATACTGGCATGAAATTCATGACTCATGTCAGTAACCATGTGGGTTTGACCCCACCTGGTCTTTACCTTGTTCAACAAAAGGAGTCCACTGATCACGTGCATGGATCTCATGGTTATTAAAATGCCATAAATATTTCCAAAGGGCTATTTCTCAATTTCTGTACATCAGATAGCTTGTGGACTGGCAATGAAGTGATTGCACTTTGCACAGCCTTGACCTAGACTGTCAAATCAAAGAAGGCTTTCTGGAGGAAATAACTTGTATGTAGGGGCTAAAGGATGCATAGGCAAAATTGAGATGGGAAAGAAAACGTCAGCTAGGAGGACTGTCACACATTCTCCAGGATGCAAGAGAAGGCAAATATGGCAGGAACATGAAGGGAATCAGAAGAAATGAACCAAGATGAGTCAGATGAAAAATGTCATGCCAGGCCTAAGTTACCTTCATGGTAAGGGGTGACCATTAGAAGGTTTCAAACAGTGTGTAATTTGATCAGATTTCATTTTTGTTAAGATCAGCTTGCTGCACTGTAAACAACACATTATGGGAACAAAAGTGATATCAGGGAGACCAGTTAATAAAACCCCAAATCAAACCCACTGCTGTCGAGTCAATCCTGACTCATAGCGACCCCACAGGACAGAGTAGAGCTGCCCCATAGAGGTTCAGCTGTTGCAGTTGTGCAGGTAGAAACACCTATAACTTGAACCAGGATGGGATTAGCCAGGAGGTGAAAGAAGCAAGAGGCTGCGGAAGTGAAGTAGGGTTTGGTGGGGAGTGGATGCGGGGTTGAGGGAGCAGGAAAGAGGACAGATGGCTGCATTCTGATGGTCACTAACCATCCCAGCATTCCAGTTTTCCACTTTCAGATACACAATGAGTATTCTTTTTTCTGTTCAGGAACAAAGAGGCTTTTTTTTTTTAAATCTCTAAAGAAAATCTTCTGGTAGAGAATGAATGTTTCTAACTTAGCCCCTGTCAATGTCACCGAATAGCTTGTGTAGGAATCTACTTAAATAGGAACCTAATCTGACTGGACTCCGCACTGCAGCTCCGTGGAGACCTGGTGTGGCACTTCTAAGTGTATCCTCAGAGTCTCTCTGGGGACAAAATGTCCTGCCCAGGCAAAAAATCAGAAAGGAAGGACAAAAAGTCTTGTCCTCATGGATCTAACTGGCATTTATGTAATAGCAGTAACTTCCCCGTTTTCGCTGACTACAGTGTTGCAGTAGTTATAACTCATGACTCCATCTTCTCCCTTTCTCTGGTATTTGAAGTCCTCCAGGGAGAGCAGCAAAGAAAATCCATTTAATTGCTAAACGGATTTCATTAATCTGCTGGTGATAAACTCTATGCCTGCCCAAATTTTAAAGTATACAAGAATCACCTGGGAGTCTCTGTCAAACTTGTGGATGCAGTCAGCCTGGGTGGGGCCAGGGATGATGCATTTCTAACTAGCCCCCAGGTAAGGTCGGTACTGGGTCCTGCAGACTCTGCTTTGAGTGTCAATAATACACTAGCTTATTGATTCTCAGATTTCAGCGAGCTTGGCTCTACTCTAGAGTCTGGCTGGTGGTGGTTATGAGCTAGGCTGCTAAAGGAAAGGTCAGTGATTTGAGTCCCCCAGCCGTTCCTTGGAAACCCTATGGGGCAGTTCTGCTCTGTCTGACAGGGTTGGTAAGAACTGGAAACAATTCAACAGCAGCAGGAGGGAATGCTCTGGTCCATATCTCACAAATGCATCATTTTGGGCCTTATGTCTTGACAGTTTTATTTAGTAGCTCTGAAGGGAGATGCAGTCATCTATATTTATCATCGTCCCTCTTGCCCGTCCACGTACTTAGAGCTCTGGTGGTTTAGTGATTAAGAGCTTAGGCTGCTTACCAAAAGTTGGTACACATCTCAGTGTGCATTTCCCCCAAATAAGGCTG
Organism: Heterohyrax brucei; assembly: GCA_028571685.1. Classification (NCBI taxonomy): domain Eukaryota; kingdom Metazoa; phylum Chordata; class Mammalia; order Hyracoidea; family Procaviidae; genus Heterohyrax; species Heterohyrax brucei. The sequence continues at coordinate 129,747,579 of CM053142.1, forward strand.
ATCTCCTACATAACCTCTGTACAATTATTAAAAATCAGGCAGTTAACCTTGTTACAACAGTGTCATCTAATTTTACTCACATCTCTCTAATTACCCCAATAATGTCCTTTATCTCCAGCCCCAACAAAAAGTCTAACCTAGACAAAGGGGTCAGGTGTTTAACGTGATCGAATTTACCCAGTTTAAGACAACTGTAGACAAGAGGATAGGAGAACTTGGGCCACCTGAGGCTGCCACATTCCCAGCCTGTGCTGTAGGCACGCAGACCCTGCGCCAACTCACCAGCTTCTCTCTGGGGTGCCCATACCTGCTGCTCTGTCCTTGAATTATTAGGACTCCTAAACCGGGCAGTTTCCCTGCCACAGCTCCTTCGATCCTCTAGCAGAATGGTTCCACTCTGCCAGACAACATTACCACAGTCAGTTATTATGCCCACAAGGCCATCAGTCACCCAGACGGATGGATAAATACATGGTTAGAAATGCCAGGTGCACTTGTTACAAGCTTTTAAGCTTGTTAAGCGTGAGACAAAAGACTGCCTTTTAACTACCTGGGGCACTCTTATTCGGCTGGTCTGTGTGCAGGATCACACCCCCCTGAACCGAGGGGTGGTCCTAGTAGCTGGGGGAGAATCAGGTACCATCCTGATTTTCTCTATAGAAACAGCATCCGGTGTCAACCCTATATCGTTTTGATTAGGCATGACTGAAAGAAACTGCCTTCCTTCAGAAAAGCATTCTCTCGCCTCACATTTTGAGGAAGTGGGCTGCTCAGAATTTTAAAGTTTTGACTTTTCTGCTAATGTGGATTCTGGGCCATCAAAGCCACAGTCAGCATTAATGAGATCTCTGGTCAGTTCTAACATGTAAACGATGCACAATACCTGCTTCTTAGCGCTGCCCAGGCTGCGGGCTTACAATTTATTTGAAACCTGTGGTGAGACGTATTTTAGAATTCAGACAATTCTGAGTTTTAGAAAAGCAATACTAACCATATACTGTGTAATATGCAACACCCCTATCATGTTTAGGGCCCCCCAAACCAAACCCAGTGCTGTAGAGTCGATTCTGACTCATAGTTATCCTATAGGATAGAACTGCTCCATAGACTTTCCAAGGAGTGCCTGGCAGATTCGAACTGCTGACCTTCTGGTTAGCAGCCATAGCATCTAATCACTACGCCACCAAGGTTTCTGAGAGTTTATGGTAGCACCTGTCAGATACAGAAGCCTAACATGCACAATCAAGTCAGACAAATGAAGACTAAATGTATTTCCTTGTGAATTCCAATCAGGCTTTATAGCCCATGAGATTTGGCTCCATAGGAGTTTCATATTTTGAGGGCTTTTGTGTAGAATATTTAAAAAAAGGTATTATGGAGCTGTACGAGAATCTGTTGGTATACATTTTAGTCTACAGTGCTCCAATAGCTTTATTTTGGATGTTATACTTCAAAAATTAAGAAATCCAAATAAAAGTTGGAGATCAAAATTGTACACTGAGGGGAGTGTAATAATATGTTTACTGTTGTTGAGTTGTCCTCAGTGTCATAGTGATGCCATTTATAATAGGATCAGCCATTGTGATCCATAAAGTTTTCAATGACTGATTTTTGGAAGTAGATTGCCAGGCCTTTCTTCCTAGTCTATCATTGGAAGCTCACTAAAACCTTCCAGCATCTTAGCAACTTACAAGCCTCCATTGATAGGTAGGTGGTAGCTGTCTGAGGTGCATTAGCCAGTAACTAAACCTAGTCTTCCATGTGGAATGGGAGAAATCTAGAACTGAAACACCATTGCCCCCACAGAGTACTTGACCCTGGCCCATTCTTTCTATATACTAGCTAGCATCTGGTAGAATGCTTGTCAGGAATCACATGAGGCAATTTCTACTGATTATTTATTACACTTAGGAACTCCATGAAGATGATACTGTTATTATCTTTTGTTATAGATGAGGATAAGACGATCAGAGAGGATTAGTAACTTGCCTAAGGTCACCAGGCTAAAAAATGACAGAGTTAGGCCAGGAGCCTCATTTGTCTGACTCTACAGAGGATTGTATCCTCAGTTCTTGCACCATGACACCTCTACACAGTGGGTCAGTAGGGCTTTTTGTTGATTGTGCTTGTGTGTGCCGTTAATCTAGGGGATCGGCTAATATCTTGAAAGGTAATCAGCTGTCCTGAATGCAACTGGATTATGTCTGTGTTCATACTTCAGTTTTCAACATTTTGCTCAATTGGTTGATCTGAAGTCTGTTATCCTCATTATGCTTTGCTCAAAACACGCAAACCCTCTGATACTGAGAAGATTTGAACTGCCAGACTTGGTCAGTGGCCAGGCTCTTAACCACACTATAACAAAATGAATTGCCGTCACAAGCTCAGCACACACTAGCATATTAGAGCACTGGCAGTTTAAATCTGCCAGTTGGTCCTTGGAAACCCCGTGGTTTCTACTCTGTCCTAGAGGGCCACTGTGAGTTGTAATAGACTCTACTGCAACAGGCCTGGTTTTGTATTCCCAAGAGTAGTTGGGGAAATTTAAACCTTTTTTTACTTTTGATATGCTAAAGACTCCCAAGGAAGTAAGCAGTTGGTGCCCAAACTACAAAATAACCACTGCGTTCAGTTTCAGTAAGAAGGCATTTATTGAGTTTCTGTTTTGTGCCTTCATGCTGTGCTTTAGCTGAAGTTACAAAAATGAATGAAGTCCGTGTTCTGAAGGCACTCACATATAATGCAAGGGACGACAGACAAGCAGACAGATGACACTAGGGCACTGTACGGCCAACAGCCGTACCAGGGAGGCGACGCAAGGAGCTTAGAGGGGAGGAGGCATGGAGAAGAGAGGCCACCCCACAACCTTGGCGCACACCTCCTTCCTCAATTATTCTGCAGGGAGCCGTATACACCTTACTTGTTCCAGTAAAAAGTAACCACATTTTCTGAATATACGCAGGTATGTGATGGGGCCTAGGCTTCTGCGTCAAGTGAGAGAAGTCATTGTCATACTCTTTATTTAAGGTTATTTCCAAAGAGTCTCTGGCTGGTTTAGCTGATGAAGTCTTTTTCTGGTAAGAGAAAGGTTGGGAGTTTGAATACACTCAGAGGCTCCGTGGATGATGGACCTTGCAATCTTCTTCTAAAAGATCACAGCCACTGAAATCCCTGCTGGGGTTATTTCCAGTGTGGAACACAGGGGTCGCTGTCAGTCAGAACTGCCAGTAACTGGTTTGCTGTTTTCTTCTTTCTTTTTTTTATCATTTTAAAAGCGCCCAGCATCCTCTACATGCCCCCCAATCTTCCAGTTCTGACATTACCGTTTCTCTTTCCCCCTCTTCCATTACACTCCAGCTGGACTGCACACTTTGCAGTGTGCAGTGTCTTTCTAAGCTGATTTTGCCCCAGGACCTTTGCACTTGCTGCTGTCTCTGTCTGGAATGCCCTCGCAGGTAACCTCATGGTTGGCTTCTGCCTTCTCCAGGCTCTAATCCTACTGTTATCTTCTAAGTGGAGCCCTGATCTCTCCCACCACCTTGTTCCCTTGCTGACTCCCTGTCTGTACTTGAGCCGTGCATTTGTGCTCTGCCTATGACAGCCCCAAGCACAGGCATTTTGCTCTCTCCAAATCCACTGCTGCTTCCCTAGTGTTTGCAGCAGTGTCTGGCACAAAGTAAGCACTCAATTAGTATTTGCTGAATGAATTAGTACAGTTCTATTGTCAACCCAGCCATTGCTATTTAGCTACTGGAGTTTGCTGTTAATTTGGTGATTTAACTCTGAAAAGGCAATCCTATTTTTCTGAGAGGGAAACTCCCCTGTGGTTCTTGTCTGTGATTTCTAATTAATTCAAATAACATTATTGTCACATTGTCTCTGTCCATATCATCTTAACACTAGACAGTGGTTCTGGAAAATAAAAGATTTCTCTAATTAGGATTGTGCATGTGGAAGCAGAAGGTAGATTCTGGAATGTATGCAAATTGTTTGGTTATTTAAAACCAGGTTGCATCTGTACAATGACTTTCAGGCACTGAGTCTGCCCCTCTAAACCACCTCCCCCAGCACTGATGGTCTTTGAACTTCATTGAGGTGACATTCAGTGGGGCTCAGGAAGACTGCTGTTACTCTGAGTTCTGCATCACCAGGGCTGGAGGTTTCATTGCCTAGAGGGACCTCTGGTGTTCTGCAAAATTTCTCACTCAATAATGCTGAAGACATTTTTTAGATTCCTTGTCCTATTTTTCACTAGTCAAAAAAGAATGTAGTTTAATTCTCAGTTTGCCAATCTACCTATGAAGTAAAGAGGCATAGCCTGCAAATTGTTTCTGTCTGGATATTCTTACATTGATAAAGTTAAATAATGATTTTGGACTGGAGATATTTTCTAAGAAGCACCAGGATACACTGTTTCCATCAGTCTGTAATGACACTAAGAGGGAGGACCCCAGGACACTTATTTGTGCTCACGTGATCCCCATGCATGCATCAATAGGCAGTCATTTGAACAGAACAAAAGGAGATGGTGTGGTTTAAAATTGTAAAAGGTGTGCAACAGGGTTGTAACCTTTCACTTATTCAGTCTGATTCCTGAACAAAATAATCCTTGAGAAGTTGGACTGCTGAAAGAACATGCATCAGGACTGAAGTACGACTCATTAACGACCTGCAGTATATGGATGATACAACCTTGCTCACTGAAAATGAAGACAGCTTACAGTACTGACTTCTGAAGCCACAATGGATTCAAACATCCTAATAATCACGATGATGGCCCAGGACCAGGCAACGTGTCCTTCTGACTTGGAGCGGACTCTCACAGCAAGTCTCACGTACTGAGCTCTTCGTCTGCCACTGGGGTCCGCCCTAGACCTGCATCGCTTCCCTTAGTCGTTATTACTTTTCTCCCTGTTTTTCAGATGAAGAATCTGAGATTTAAGGAGGCTAAGTAACCAAGTGACAGAGATTGACCTTAGTCTCATTTTTCTATGACTCCAAAGTCCCTTACACTTTTTAGCATAAATCTGAAAAATAAGTTAAAGATCTCACTTTTTTTTTTTTTTGCTTTTTGTCTTTTAATTCTTTCTCCTGTCCTCATTTTTTCCTTCTAGTCTTTTCTTTATTTTCCTAGACTGGAAAATATATCAATTTTTCTCAGAAGTTTGGTACATTTTCAGTGGGAACAGATTTTTTTTTTTCCCCAAAGCTGTGCTTTTAATGGTGTTTTTTGATGCCCAATGGGAATTGTCATGTTTTGTCTTGACACTGCTAAATAGTCTCTCACAGGAAATGAAAGCAGATAATTCATATGTCACTGCTCGATAGTGGCTTTTCTTGGGTAGTGTCCAATCCAGAATACTGATGCTCTTTTATTTTCCTGATGAAAAGTGTTGAATCCTTCAGGCTCTTTAAATTATCCTGTCTTAGGCTCTCTGCCTCAGCTGAAGAGGTAAATCTCTTTGAAGGAACATGTACTTTTTGTTGAAATCACAGCATGGAGGTTAAGTGAGGCATTCCTTAGAAATGGAACATTTTGAAGTATTTTATTATTTTATCTTTTATTACGGTGTCTGGAATCTTATGGCTTTTCCAACCATGAACATTTTGTTTTGTTTTTGGACTGGATTGAGGAGCAAAGTTTTTAGGCCTTCCGGGAAGGCCTAAATTAAATCATTATGTGGGAAGATTGGGATTAAGTCATATGTGGGAAGATTGTGGATCAAGTGATGAGGGAACATTCCACATAGATCTTACTGTTAGTGCTTAAGCAGCTCCTCTCTCTGGCTGTTAGTGTCTTTCTGTTGGGAAATTCCTTTCCGGCATCTGATGGGGCTGCTGACTCACTTGGTCATTTCCCCCGAGGGCTGGGCACTAAGCCAGGCTGGGCAATTCCACCTTGGCCTCCCCAGACACAGTGGTGAGTCCTGAGATTGATGCCTAACCCAAGCAGAGTCATTTTAGACGAACTGACATAGGGGCTAGCAAAGAGAGGGTCTCTTCTTATGAAGAATGTGAGAGCAAACAACCATGTACTTCTGATGTTCCAGATGTTCTGTTACCAAGTGGAGAAAACTTCTGTAAGGAGGAAGGAAGCAGAGCCAAAGGTGAAGACAGAGCAAGTGCATCTCAGTGACATCATTTGATGCCCTGGATGGACCCTAAAACCTGTTCCTGACCTTTTTAGTGAAGAGCAATAAATTCTCTTTTGACAGAGTAGCAGGCGTAGGGTCTGGGGACCAAGGTTTCAGGAACGTATAGATCAATTGACATAACAAAACTTTTAAAGAATATGATATTTGACAAAGGTCCTACGATTTTAAACTGGGGTAAGAACAGTCTCTTTAACAAATGGCGCTGGCATAATTGGACATCCATCTGCAAAAAATTGAAACAAGACCCATATCTCACACCTTATACAAAAATCAACTCAAATTGGATAAAAGACCTAAATATAAAAGCTAAAATGATAAAGCTCATCCAAGATAAAATAGGGTCAACAATGGAAGTTTTAATACACAATATAGACAGACTTCAAAATCTGACAAACAAAACATATTCATCAGAATAGAAAATAGATAAATGGGAATTAATAAGAATCAAAGACTTCTGCTCATCCAAAGACTTCATCAAAAGAATTCAAAGACCACCTACAGAACGGGAAAAAATATTTGGCAACTCTATGTCAGACCAACTCCTGATCTCCATAATCTGTAAAATCAATATCAATAAGAAAAAGACAAATCGTTCAATTAAGTGATGGGCAAAGGAGATGGACAGACGCTTCTCTAAAGAGCAGATCCAGACAGCCAAAAAACACATGTGGACATGCTCATGATCATTAATTATTAAAGAAATTCAAAGCAAAATGATAATGAGATACCATCTCACCCCAACAAGATTGGCCATGATCCAAAAAATGCAAAACACTAAATGTTGGAGAGGCTGTGGAGAGATTGGAACTCTCCTACACTGTTGGTGGGATTGCAGAATGGTGCAACCTCTTTGGAAAGCAATTGGGTGTTACCTTAAAATAATGGATATAGATATACCATTTGACCCAGTAATTCCTCTGCTTGGCATATATCGTACAGAATCAAGGCCATTCACACCAACTGACACATGCACACGAATGTTCATTGCAGCACAGTCCACAATAGCAAAAAGATGGAATCAACCCAGATGCCTAACAACAGAAGAATGGATGGGTATAAACTTTGGTATATGTACTCAGTGGAGTACTATGCATTGATAAGGAACAATGATGATAACAGGAAACATCTCTCAATTTGGTCTCAACTGGAGGACATTATGTTGAGTGAAACTAGTCAGCGACAGACGGACAATTATTATATAAGACCCCTATGATAAAAACTTAAAAGCATACTCATACATAACAAAAAGACTCTTTGACGGCTACAAGGGTGGGGAGGGTGGGAGGGCAGGAGGGTGAGGGGTGAGGGTTTAGATTAGATAGTTGTTAGAAATTTGATTGCGTGAAATTGGTGACAATATACATTAGTAAAAAGATCTATATTAATGGGAGTTCAACACAACTTGTGTACTCCTCTCTTAACCCAATATTGTAAGCACAGAGTATGTACACTTTCATTTTTTATTCAATTAAAAAAATAATAAAAATAAAAACTATGTTCAGCATCTTCTTTCAGAGAGTGGTATCTGGGGTCTTAAAGGCTAACAAGCGGCCATCTAAGATGCATCAATTAGTCTCAACCCACTGGAGCGGAGGACAATGAAAGTCATGAAAGACATTTGGAAAGTATGAGCCCAAGAGATAGAAGGGGCCATGTATAATCCAGAGACTCCATCAGCATGACACTGGAAGAACTAGACGATGACTGGCCACTACCAATGACTGCCCTGACAGGGAATACAGTGTATGGACCCTGATGTAGCAGAAGAAAAATGGATGTGCAGAATCTGAAGTCTAGTAAAAAGACCAGACATGGACCCCAGACCCTCTGTTAGCCCAGAAAGGAAACCATTCCTGAAGCCAGCTCTTTAGACAAGGATTAGACTGGACTATAAGACATAAAATGATACTGGAGAAGAGTGTGTTTCTTGGCTTCAGAAGATAAATGAGGCTAACTGAGTGTTTCCTGTCCACAGGTAAGATGAGAGGGTAGAGGGGGACAAGAGCTGGTTGAACGGACAGAGAAAATACAGGGTGGAAAGGAAGAATGTGCTGTCACCAGGTGGGGAGAGCAACTAGACTCACATAGCAGTGTATGTGCAAGGTTTTGTATGACAAATGGACTTAGATTGTAAACTTTCACTCAAAACACAATAAAATGTTAAAAAAAAAATTCCCTTTTGGTTCAAACAAACTGAGTTATCAGTGGAAATGGAATATGTCCTAATACAACAACCCTAGTAGCCTAGTGGTTAAGTGCTATGGCTGCTACTTAAAAGGTGGGCAGTTCAGATCTACCAGGTGCTCCTTGGAAACTCTATGGGGTAGTTCTGCTCTGTCCTATAGGGCTGCTGTGAGTCTGAGTTGACTCTATGGCCCTGGGTTTACTTTGGTTTGGGGGAATGCAACAACAAACTCGGTTACTTCTGGCCGAACAAACAGAAAATGAAGGCACACGATTCATTTGTCCTCCCTGTTCCAGGGGGGATGTTATAGAGCAAACACATGGCCTCCTGGATTCAATCGTGAGTGAAGAAATCATTGTTCCTGCTTTTCTGCCAACCGGAGACCCATATGGAGTAACTGAATGTCACCTGGTCAGTCTTGATTTGTCCCTGTGCTCTAGATGTAGGCTACTGCTATGTAACTGAGGATGTATGATCTGACCACAGTTCATTTCCAAATTTATATTAACCATTTGCCATTGAGTGGTTTCCAGCTGATGGCAGTCCCTTGTGTATCAGAACAGAACTGTGCACCAAGGGGTTTTCAAAGGTGAAGTTTTTGGAAGTAAATTGCCAACGCTTTTTTGTGAGTTACCTCTGAGTGACCTTGAACTCTTAACTTTTCAGTTAGCAGCTGAGCACATTAACTCTCTCACCTAGGGACTCTACAGATACCTATTAGTGATGTTTAATTCTTCACAATGGATTGAGTTGTGCTGTGCTGATTCTCAAACTTTTTGTTATCTAGGACATCTTTCACTTCTTTTCTATGTGAAAGATTTTGTTTATCAAAATATGGCACTACATAATTATGAATTTGTTCTTGCCACATGAAATAAATCAATACATGCAAAACCATCAAACAAAACTGCTTACTGTTTGCCAAAACCAGCTTTTCTACACAGAGCTAGTGTAATTCATGCTACAAACTGCAATCTTGGAAGTCATAATATCTCCCAGGGTTCTTGCAATGTTGTATATATTACAAATATATTACAATATATTATAAATATTGCGCAGATAAAATTTGTGTATGTTACCTCTACCTTTGGAGACCCGTAACAGGGCATTTCTGACCAATTAAGTGTAGGCACTGTGTTAAGAGCTAAAAAGATACAATGCCACAGTCTCTGTCCTCATTGAATTTATAGTTTACTCCGATGGCACTTGGCTTGGCTTCATTCATCTATTCCCGCAAAATTTATTTATCCAGCAAAATTTCTGGAGATGCAAATTAAAATGAAACATGACCTTTGCACTTAAGGAACCTAGAGCCTGGTAGCTGAGAAATCAAGTAATGTCACAAGTCTCAGGTCACCGTGACAAAACGCTACAATAGGTTAGTGAGACTTATGCATTAAACTACTGCATAGGGTTCTACAGGACAATGCCACCACCACCGCCCAGCTTGCTGTGTTCAGTTGCTCCTAGTTTCTGTGACAGTGCGGGTAAAACAAGCACTGAATCTGCAGAGTGTTCCCCATTACATAGCTGCTACATGCCTGGGCATGTGTGATAGACCTGGGGCAAACAGGCCTATCACCTGTTCTCAGGACAGAACAGGTATGCTGTAAGAAACAGCACCCTCAACTTGAATGTTACATGTAGGAGGCATGGTTTGTTACAGGCAATTTTTTGAACAATATAAAATACTTACACTGGGTTTTCTGGCTGATGTGCCTGGCATAGGAGTCTCGGTAGATCCCACTTAGGACTCACCATGACCTTGTAGATCTCACCTGGGACAGGTGAGCATCAACACCACTGCACTGAGGGAACATCCTGTGAGTTAATGCAGACAGGGAGAAGCCACACCCACCTAAACCTCTCCTACACCAGCATTTCCAGCTAGGTTCTGCTGAGAATGTATCCTTGCATTTATCACATTATATTGTCGTTTCTATAAGAGGTTTGTGTAAGTAGCTCATTTTCACCAAGCCTCTTATCTGGTCATCTGCAGGATTATTTCAAGCCTAAGGAGGAATTTCTAGTTCATACTACGGAGAGTTAGAGAAGGCTTCCTTGAGGAAGTGGAGGTTAAACTGTGTTTTGCAGGGAGAATAAATTTTAGAAAGACAGAAAGGAAAAGAAGAAATATTCCTGGTAGGGAAGCATAGTGTGAAAAAGTCCAGAAGTGTAAAATGGACTTTTTCAGCAAGGAGAGCAGCAGGAAATATTTGGAGAATTAGGTATAAGCATGTATCCTCAAGGGTGTGGAGAGACACTGGCAGATTTACATCAGAAAAATGACAAGATGGTAGCGTCTGCACAATCACTGTGACACCAGTGTGGAGGCAGGATAATGAATGTGTGTATGTGTGTGTGTGGACAGTGGGTTGGGAGCAAGCAGGGAAACCAGGTTGCCTAAAGAGGTGAGAGAAGGTAACACCTCTAAGGCAGTGCTCTACCACCCATCAGTCAGTTTGTCACGGCTTGTTCATGAGGCTGGACGCTGTGCCACCACTATGTCAAATACCAGCAGGATCACCCATGGTTGGTGGGTCTCAGCAGAGCTTCCAAAGACAGACTAGGAAGAAAGGCCTGGTGATCCACTTCCAAAATTCAGCCAATGAAAATCTATGGATCACAACAGTCTGATTTCCAACTATTTCATGAGGATGGCTCAGAAACAGGAAGTGTTTTGTCCAGTTGTACATGAGAGCCATGTGGTGGAGACAGACTCAGTGACAGCTAATCACAGTAAAACTGTGAAGCATTAGACCAGAAAAGGACTCAGAAATACTCTGATAAATAGTGCATTATTACATAGAAAAACATGTTACCTTTGACTTACGGCTCTTCTTCCTGTACAATATGCCAGCGCCTGTTTTTTTCATAGCCAAATAGCTCTTTAAGGCATGTGCTAAGTAAAAGACTCTGCTTTTAAGAGAAATTTGCTGACAGCTTTTTAAATAAAGTTTTATCTTTTTTCACATTAAAGTCTGCATCATATCCAGAATTTTTACTTTTATAATATTGCCAAAATCAAGTTTTCTTTTAAAAATCACTGAGTAAGAAGACTCAGGATTCAATATGCCCAAATTTTAAATCCGTATTCTTTCCATCTTCCTTGGTAATTTCCATATAGTGATTCCTGGAAAAGGTAGCCTTTCCCATAAACGGCCTTGTCATCTTCCTTGATTTAAAAAGAAAACAAAGTAAAGGGTACCACATACCTTTACTTCCATAAAACTGTGAGTTAGCTGGAGATAGATATTAAAATAAGTATAACAAACCTGCATCTAATTAGCACCACAAAATAGGGAGCTTGGTGAGAGGAGAAACGTTCTACTTCCTTATAAGTTCTGACAATGAAGTTTGCAGACTCATTCTAAAAAAAGCTCTACCTACCTCATTTCTGAATATTTCTGTGGTGACCTTTGAAGTACTCCCCTTCGGAAGGTGTAAATTGATACCGATGCCTAGTCTACCCTTCAAGCAACTTTGGAACTCTTTTTCTGGAATGGCCATCAGAGCTGTCGTCATATTATCCCTGATGTCCCAAACGTTATCAAAATGTCTTCAGTATTTCCCCTATCTTCAAGTAAAGAAAAAAGTCACTTGGGGTCAGATCAGGTGAGTACAGAGGGTGTTCTAATACGGTTATTTGTTTACTGTCTAAAAACTACCTCACAGAGAACTATACAAGTAAGTTCACAAGCTTATCACCTTACCACCATGCACAATGGCCATTCCAGAAAGAGTTCTAAAATTGCTTTGAAGAGTGGACTAGGTACTGGTGTCAGTGCATAGCTTCCCAAGGGGGATACTTCATAGGTGACTGTGATGACACTCAGCAATGAGGTATGTAGCACTTAGAACAACAAAGTCTGCACACTGAATTGTCAAACCCCATACCAACCCTACTATAGCCTGAAATTCCCACACAACTCAGGACCACAGCTGAAGACAAGGTGTTTCTAGCTTTGCATCATACATGTTCATTTTTGTTTCCCTGTTGTAGCTGGAGACAACGAAGCTCTTCTTTTAGACCTTAACTGGGAAATTTGAGTTAATAAACCTTATAGTTTTAATGTTGATAGCAATTTCATAAATTTTTCAATAGTGGTTTACATTTTCCTCCTGATCATTTAATTTGCACCCCACCACACCATCACATCTCTAAAAGAATGTCTTTGTACTCTTTGCAAAGTTTACTCAAAAGTTCTTAGGTAAGCATTGGTAGCCAAGGCCTGTTGTTGTGGAAGCCTCCCACTAGTTATGCTTCCGGGCTTCCAAAGTGGGCACATGCTGGCAGTGACACGGGATTGATGAATGTGACAAGTAAGCTTTGTCACTATGCGTCAACTGGTATGTCTGCCTCAGTATCACCATGTGACTTTATGTCAGAACATCAGACAGGAGGGTCACCTCCAGGGTTACATAGGCCAGTACGAGGCCACTGGTGCTTGAGTCTGCAGCTCTTAGACAAGGCCACAGCTAAGATGTCTGTCTGCATAGCATTATGTATGTTTTCCAGGTGTCTCTTAGTTCAACCAGCTGTGGATGTAATATGCAGTCATCTAAATTTAGTAAAAACTTTATGTTTCTGAGTTCCTTCCTTTTGTATAAGCAGGAACTCAGCACCCCTGAAGTGTCCCTGGCCATTTCTGCAAGTGCTCCCAAGAAATTGCCACAGGACATTGGATCATTTGGGGCCTTCCAAGCTTTCTCTTGTTCCAGCTCTCACTTTGCACATTATCTGTGTAGGTCACTTGTTTTGTAACAAGAACATCTAATATTTGTAGAGTACCTACTATATAATGGCATTATTCCAAATGCCATATATGTTTTAATGTCATTTAATCTTTATAGCTATCCTGTGTGGCAGCTACTGGTATTATCTCCATCTGATAAATGAGGAAACAGAAGTTCAGAAATGTGATAGCAAGGGGTTTGAGGAATCAGAATTTGAACCCAGAGTTCTTAACTTCAGACACTTGGCTATTTGCTCTTCTATATAGGAAACTGGAGTTGTAATAGTTATTATGGCTGTTAATCAAAAGATTGGTAGTTTGAATCTACCAGGCATTCCTTCGAAACCCTCTGGGGCAGTTCTACTCTGTCCTATACAGTTATCGTAAGTCAGTATTGACAGTGACAATTCATTTTTTTCTTAGTTTATATGGACTGCAAAAAAAAAAAAAAAAAAAAAAAACCCACATCTGTTCTGGAAGAAGTACAACCACAGTTCGCCTTAGAAGCAAGAATGGCAAGACTGTGTCTTACATACTTTGAACAAGTTGTCAGGAAGGATCAGTTCCTGGAGCAGGACATTGTGCTTGGTAAAGTAGAGCATCAAAAAAGAGAGGAAGACCCTCAGGGGGATGGATGGACACAGTGGCTTAACTAGGGAAAGACCCAACAAAAAAGGAGAACTACAGACCAATATCACTCATGAATCTAGATGCAAAAATCTTCAACAAAATTCTTGTCAATAGAATACAACAACATATTAAAAAGTAATTCATCATGACCAAGTGGGATTCATACCAGGGATGCAAGGCTGGTTCAGTGTCAGAAAAACAATTAATGGGGTCAGTCATGTAAATAATGCAAAAGACAAGAATCACTTGATTTTGTCTATTGATACAGAAAAGACATTTGATAAAATCCAATACCCATTCATGCTAAAAACTCTCAGCAAAGTAGGAATAGATGGAAAATTCCTCAACACAATAAGGGCCATTTATACAAAGCCAGTTGCCTACATCATCCTGAATGGAGAGAGACTGAAACAATTCCTGTTGAGAATTGGAACTAAACAAGGATGCCGACTCTCACCTCTCCTATTCAACATTGTACTAGAAATTCTAGCCAGAGCAATTAGACAAGATCAAGAAATAAAGGGTGTTTGCTTTGGCAAGCCAAGCCAAGTGCCGTCGAGTTAGATCCGACTCATGGTGACCCTAGGGGCCAGGGTACAACTGACACCCAGAGTATTCGAAAATCTCCCTATTTGCAGATGATAGGATTGTATAACAATGGGTTTAAGCATATAAATGAGTGTGGGCATGATGCAGGACTGGAAGTGTTTTGTTCTATTGTTCATAGGGTTGCTGTGAGCTGGAACCAACTGGATGGCACCTAACAACAAGGAATGCAACACCTTTGACCCCACACTGTAGGCAGTAACAGTACAGGCTTTGGCATAAGTCAGGTCTAGTTTTCAAACCAGTTCAGCCACTTATTCATTGTGTAACTTTGGCAAGTTACTTCTTTAATCGTCAGTTTCCTCATCTGCAAATGGCAATAATGTTAGTACTTTCCTCACCAGATTGTTGTGATATACGAATACAGGAAAGAGAGTCCCTGGTGTGTGGTAAGCATGCAATGCATGGTAACTCTGAATACAATAGTGGTGATAATCCTTATAATGCCCCTTTTCCAGATTAGCAAACTGAGACTTTGAAGAAGTGAAAAACTTGCCCAAGATTAAACAGCTTTAAAGACAACAACTGGACTTGAAACTCAGCTCAGGGACTTCAAAGTCTGTGCTCTTTCCAATGATACTGTTATTTCTGGCCGTGAGCACTACCCGGGGCTGCGTGAAAGGTGCTGTGTGAGACGCCCATTTTGAATATGATGCAGTCTCTGCCCTGATTTTATCCACAGTTGTCTGATAAGAGCTATGCCTGAGAGGTTCCGTATGCCTTCCATAAACAACCCAGGATTCAAACGCTGAGCAAGGTGGGGTCGTGTGACTGTGAGCTCACATCCTTCTGGATCATCTAAAACCTTTGGCTTAGGACTAAAATCTTCCTTTTACCTCTTGCTATGGTATTCTCGTTTTTCTTTAATCCCAAGAGTCTAGTTCCAAGTAACATGTCATGTAAATGAGGGTAATCTTGGAAGGCAGGCTGCCCGTCATACTGCAGTTGCTTTGTTGCTGTAATGAAAACACGTGTTTCGTGATATTTTTAGACTAGCTAATATTAGCAGGTCAGTGGCATTTTTATTTAGGTATTGCTATTCCAGCTGTGCTTCTTTCAGCTACTTCCAGAAATTTCAGAATTTCTACCAAGCCGTATACTTTCAGGAGAACGGAAAGTCAAAAAGAAAAATGGACAGCATTTTCCCCATGACTCTTCTGGTTTCAACATGGAATTTCTTTTTTTTTTTTTGCCACCCTGAGTATTTTGACAGAGTGACATGGCTGAGCCAACGGCTTGCTCTCAAAGAATTGTGGATAAACAGTGAGGTAGAATACACGACTGAAATAAGTCCACTTTGTCCTGGAGGGAAGACAAGTGTAGAAAGGAAGAACCAGAAGGAAAAGGGACTTATCTACTTCCCTGAGTTCTTGAGATTATTTACATGATTTTTTTTTTTTTTGAGAATGAGAGGATCATCCCATTCCATTTTTTAGTCCTCTTTGAGTCATTTGAATCTCTGAATTTGTTTGTTTCACAGGCGATTTTGTATATTTTGGACTCAAGCCAAAAAGCCACTGTTGTTGAGTTGATTCTGATTCATAGCAACCCTATAGGTCAGAGTAGAACTGCCCCTTAGAGTTTCCAAGGAGCACCTGGTGGATCCCTTTATATCAACTTTCCTCCCAAGCTAAGTCTTATCTCTCCTGCCTCACCCAACACTAGCCATCAAATGTCTCTATAATTTGAAGAATAAAAATGACACTTCTCCCTCCCTAGAAAGAAACTGAGGCAGATGGCGAACTTTGACTTCAAATCTAATGATTTCCTTGCTCTTCTCTGACTCATGGTGACCCCATGTGTGCAGGCTAGAAGTGCTCCACAGGGTTTTCAAGGATGTGGCCTTTTGCAAGCAGATTGCCAGCTGTCCTCTGGGAAGCTTCTAAGTGGGTGTGAACCTCCAACCTGTTAGTTAGTAAGAGAATGTTTAACTGTGTGTACCATCTGGGGATTTCTAATGATGCTGTTAAAAGAAGTGCTCTCAATCCTTTGAGAAGGTGTTTCTGGACCCAGGAAGCAACTGACTGACAAACACTTTCTTCTGTCAGGCATTCCTGAGGGAAAAAGGGGGTGAAAGAAAGCAACTCCCTCAAAACAATCTTAAAGACAAAGACTCATCTGCTGAGGATCATAGCAGTTTATGCTAGGCTGTTCCGCAGCTCTGAGCAAACAGCCCCTCTTGGTGGAGAGCAGGAGTGATGATGTTTTGCTTGTTGGTTTAACTAATTTATTGTGAATATGTGAAATATAATAGCTATAAGTGGAGAAGTTCTTAATCCTCTCATCCTCTCTGTGATTACCTTGAAAAGACACTCCTCACCCTGTATCCTTCTGTAATCTAGTTGTTTTCAGCTAACAAAAACAAGTCTTATTTTGATGATTATGATTATTTAAGCATTAAAAGACTCAGGAGTCCAAATCAAAACTTCAGTCTCAAAACAAATTCAAAGCTTCTCACATTTCTGCTTCCCAGGCTTGACCCATGACCAGAAGTCTTGAGAAGCAGAGGAGAGTCTATTTGGCCACACTACTTCCTCCCCGTCTACTTTGCTGCCTTTGGTTTCCCAGGGTTGGAGAGTTTGTGGAAGGGGAAGGACGATGTCTTAGTTATCTAAGGTGGCTACAACAGAAATGCCACAATGGTTTGCTTTAATGAACACAAATTTAATTTCTTACAATTTAGGAGTCTGGAGACCCTGGGGGCATAATTGCTAGAGAGCTAGGGCTGCTAACCAAAATGTTGGCATTTTGCATCTACCAGGTACTCCTTGGAAACTCTATGGGGCAGTTCTACTCTGTCCCATAGTGTTGCTATAAGTCAGAATTGACTCAATGGCTATGGGTGTTTTTTTTTTTTTTTTGGTTTTAGCAATTTAGAAATTCAACTTCAGGATGTTGGCTCTAAGAGAAGCCTTTCTCTATCTGGCTCTGGCTCTGGAGGAAGGTCCTTGTCTCCTCTGAGCTTCTGCCCCTGGATCATTTTCATGTGGCTTGGCATCTCTCTCCTGCTTCTTTGCTTGCTTACTTGTTTATTTCACCTCTTTCAAGTCTCAAAAGAGATCTGGTTAAGACAGCTCTACACTAGTGCTGTCTCATTAACATAACAAAAATTCCCAAATGGCATTATAACCACAGATATAGGAGTTAGGATTTATGACACGTATTTTTGGGGACACAACTGATTCTATAACAAGAAGCAAACAGCCTTTTCACTTGGCTTCTATTCTCTCTTGGCTGATGTTTCACGATGTGCGTACATGGGATTCCACACTGGGACTTTTTCTCTGTCCTGGCCCCTTATCTGGGCGATGTGCTCTTCAGCTGGCCTCGTGTAATCCGCTGCCCTCCCTCCACCTCAACTCCTGTCTCAGTGGTTGTCACCAGCCTCTTAATCCTGAGGTCCCCTTGTTCTGGCACGCCATCCCAGAGTTGGATCCTTTCAAAATGGTTCCAGTCTGGACGTGTTTCATGGTGTACACTAGACTCTGGAAACCCAAATACTCATGCCCCACCAACCAGCAAACACACAGCCTGCTCTCTCTGCTGCCTTTCCTCTTTCCCAGCATCCGTCTTCTGTTTTTGGTACAATGTAAGCAACAGGCAGGCTGATAGCTCTGTTCAACTATGTCCTTAAGCCTTTGGGGACATGAGGATACATGCCAGAGAAAAGAGGAGGACAGCCAAAGTGATCTCTGTTGTTAAGCATCTGTTTTGGAAATTTTGAGTCTTCTAAAAGTAGAGTTTGGATCAAGAGCTGAAAGACCAGTTTGGCTTCGTTCCAGCACTTTGGCAGAGGGGCGTCCAGTAGGTCCTTGTAGGATTAGAGCAAGGGAGTCCTTGAGGCTTATTGTCTTCAATTTAAAGTCTTCAGCCAAAATGCAGACAGCAAAAAAAAAAAAAAAAAAGTCCCATTTGTACCTAAGTTTTAAGTTGAAAGCTCATGAGGAGAGAACTTTCTGTGCTGAATCAACTTTGAGGAAGTCATTTAGAAAAATACTCCTGATAGTACTTATCTCTGGGAATTAGTACTTGCTCTTGGGTGCTGTATGCAAAGGTAGATATGTGTCTCCTTTAACAATTAGTTGCTGGATATACAGCAAAATAATAAACGTATTTGTATTGATGGGGAAATACAGATAGCTACAACTAAAATTTACTGAGAACCTCTTTGTTAAGCTTAGTTTCTTGTGTTTTAACTCAAAATTCTCAGTACTTTTAAAGCCTCACTATTATAATTACCTTATCACAATAAAAATACTGAGATGCAGAGAGGCTAAGAAACATCTATCATCCAGGTGGGAAGAAGTAGAATCCGTATTGAAACCCTGGTGCTCTGACCCTGCATGCCACAACTGCTCTCTTCTATCAAGGGGTCTGATTGCCTTGTGTCACAGGGGTGCTCCTCCTTTGCTAGCTTCCTGGTGACACTTGTCTGAATTAGAGAAATGTACTACTGGGAGGTAATGGCTTCTGCATCAAAATCAGGTCTTTTGGTGGTAAGTGAGATTCCAAAGCTTGTTGTAATTTAATCTGCAGGGTAGGAAGCTCTAGGCATTTTGGAGAGGTGAGAACCTGTTTAGGTTTGTGCCCGTAATGGAAATACCATGAGAAAGGTTTACCTTTTGGGATATTTCTTCCCTAGGCTACAGAAAAAAATCATAAATGGTGCAAATATTTAACTTGTGTTTAGGGGGAAAAAGTACAGTTCATTTCTTGAATCACTCCGGTTGTTCAGAAAGGACCAACACACCCTGACTCCTTTGTGGTACTACAAGGTCTGACAATTAAGATTGTGAACTCATCGTAGAAAAAGTGCTTTGAAGGATGGACTAAGCACTGGTGTCAGTGCCTAGCTTCCCAAGAGGATTACATCAAAGGTGACCATAGTGATATTCAGCAATGGGATATGTAGCACTTTTGCTAGAACGAGTTTGCAAACCCAATTGTCAGACCTCATACACTGACAGCTGTGATAGACATCCCAGAAAGAGTCCCAAAATTGCTTTGAGGTGTGGACTAGGCACTGGCACGGGTGCACAACTTACCAAGGGCAGTACTTTGAAGGTGACCATAGTGATATTCAGCAATGAGATATGTAGAACTTTTTCTAGGATGTTTGCAAACTTAATTGTCTGACCTCATATTGCTCAAAATGAAGCATACAGGGCCTTGATTGAAGTGTGGTCTGTCCCACCGCAATTTGTTGTCTGAATCCACGAGAAGGGGGAAGTACCCACAGAAGGGAGATTATCTGAGACTTTCAGATGGTGACTAGTAGGGGAAGGACAGGGACCCACGCAGAGTGGGAAGAACAGCATACCCAGGAATCAGTTCCAACTGAGGGAAGTAACTTGAGAGAAATTCACCTTTCCAACACAGTAAAACCTATGAAAGCCTGAACCTGTGTAAGGTGGGAACCTGTGTAAGGTGGAAACCTGTCTACTGAAAGGAGTGATAGAAAATCGGTCAAACTGCACCCTGTCCAAGAAGGAAAACTTGCGTATCCCGTAAAAGCAAGGTAGTCCTTTTGAGTCCTGGCTGTCCCGGATTTCAGTATAGATTCTTGAAGAACTGGGCCGTCTGAGGGGGAAGAGAAGGAGAGGAACATGCTTAGGTTGGATCTCTCCTCTCTGATGACTGATACAGCTGTCACTAGCTGAAGGGTTCCAAGGACAATAAAGGCTGAGGACTGAGAGGCCCGCTGGAGCAGTGAGGGCAGGGTGAGGTCAGATGAAAGCTTTGTACGAGACTCTGCAGTAATGACAAAGCTGCCCTCAGGCCGTGTTCATGAGGAAAGCCAGTGGTCTAACTTTAAGGGAAAGGTCCGGTCTGGAATAAAAGGGGGTAGTCAGGTCAACACAGCAACTCATAAACATATTAGAGAATATTTTTTAATGTCTGATTTCTCATAACTTTGTTTTTAAATTATACTTTAGATGAAAGTTTACAGAGCAAATCAGTTTCTCATTAAACAACCCACATGTTTTTGTGACGTTGGTTGCCAGGCTCACAACATGTCACCGCTGTCCCATTCTCGACTTTAGGTTCTTCTCTACCAGCTTTCCTGTCCCCTCCTGCCATCTCACCCTTGCCCCTGGGAGTGGCCCATGAGTCACATTTTGTCTTATGGGCCTGTCTAATCTTTGACTGAAAGGTGAACCTCAGGAGAGACTTTAGTACTGAGTTAGAAGTATGTCTAAGGTCATATTGTTGGGGTTTCTCCAACCTCTGTGAGGCCAGAAAGTCTTTTGTAAGTTCTAATTTTGTCCTACATTTTTCTCTGCATCTGTCCAGGAATCTCTACCATGACGTTAGGGCAGTCCCTGGTGTCAGCCGGGTGCTATCTGGTTGTGCTGGGCTCAGTGTGGTGGAAGCTGAGGTAGCTGTGGTCTATTTGGACCAATCTGGCCCCCATGCCTTAGGGTTTCTTCATTCCTCATGAGATACCTTTCATCTGATCAGTGATGGACGAAATAAAACTGGAATGCTTAGAAGTAAGAATGAGGAGACTTCATCTTGCTTACTTTGGACATATCGGAAAACCAATCTCTAGGAAAAGACATCATGTTTGGTAAAGCAATGGGTCAGCAAAAGAGAGAAACCCTCAATGAGAGCTGACACAATAGCCACGACAATGGTCTCCAGTGCATCAGCAATCACGCAGCTAATACAGGACCAGGCAGTGTTTTGTTCTGTTACTCATGCATCAGGTGGCCACGAGTCAGCCAACTCTACAGCAACTAACAACAAAAACAACTTTTATCTGAGAGCCAGGCAATTAGCAACAATCACCAATCTTCATTAATTTTTAGTTGTTTATCAAATGTTTCTTGTGCATCTAGCTTTACGCTAAGCCCTGGAGGTGCCCTGCTTTTAGAGAAATGTGGTCTTTCTCAGTGTTCATGGCCCAGGGGAGGATTCTGGCATGTCAGCAAAGTGCTGTTTAAGCACGCTGATGGGATACGCATGGCTGTTTGGGGCACATAGGAGAGCACACGGTCTAGAGGTTGACTGTGGGAAGTGGTGCCAAGGAAGACTTCCTGGAAGAAGTGACCCTTAAAGAGAGGCCTGAAGGAGGAATCCCTGTAAATCAGGCAAATGAGGATGGAGTGAGATTGTTTCAGGCCAAGGACTCTGGACTTGTGCAAGAGCCCAGAGGCAAAAGAGTGTCCTGATAGGACTAAAGAGGGTTGTGCCAGACAGGAGTGGCTAAAACAGAGGCTGGAGAAATCGGGCTGGGGCTTTCCCGTCAGCAGGTGCTGCTGACATCATTTGGTAGCTGAGGCTGGTGAACCGGCTTAGTGACTTCCCCCAATCCCATAGCAGCAGCGCCAGGATTTGATCTTATACCCACCTGGCTGCAAACAACACCAAGCTCTTTCTATTTCACTCCTCTTTCTCTTTCTCTTTTTCCTTTTTGGAGACAGATTTATTAATTAAAGCCTGCTCTCAAATAATTAATTTGTCCATATCCAATAGACCACACTGTTCTACTTTGTCCTCGAAGTCATTATTACATCCCCTCAGGACGAAACAATTGAAATTCATTAAAATGTATTCTTCAATGATCCTGATGAAGGCAGCAAATCACCAAGAACTCGGCTCACTGCTTAGGCTCCTAGTTCTTGTGGGCGAGCTGGGCCATGTTTGTATTCTGGGTGAGGCAGCCCGTGGAGTAAAGTGCACAGCAGTTTCTTTCATAAATTTTTTAAAAGGAGTCATTTGTTCATGACCTTGATTAATCAGGGTCAAGAACATGACATGATAATGTTTAATCCATCAGACAAATCCATGTTTGCTCACTGGTCTGTGTTCCTGAAATGCCTTTCCCCCTATAATTTTATAGGATTTAACCCTCAGGGAATAGAAATTGGCTTGCGGTTTATTTTACTTTATTATTATTATTTGCTCCTTTTTCCATTTGGGGGTAAAATGTGGTATAACTGTGATATCTAACAGCTGACAAGTAAGAAATAAAGTTTATCAGAATCAATGAGTGTTACCGTGGCCTCCATCTGGGGAGGGTCTTTCCAGTTCATCACAGGGCTTTGGACTTCTTCCACTCTGTCTCCACCCCTGGGCACTGCTGACCGGGCTTGTCTTTGGTGAATCTGGTGAAAAAGCAAAGAAGCCCTGTGAGGCTGTCAATCTTTTTTTTTCCTCCTTATCTCATGGGGCTTTACCCCTGATGGCTTAGATGCCCAGTATCCTGTGATCTCTCTTTTGCCATTGAAATGATGACCAGGAAAGAATCTTAATCTTAGCCAGGAAGGAAGAGGGAGGAATAATAATGACGATGGCAACAATTAGCACTTAAATGGTACACGCTGTGTGCAGGAGGCGTGTTTCTAAGAGCTTTCTGCGCATTGACTCAATTAGCTTCCTCAACGACATTTTGAGATAGAGAATAAGACGTCCCTCTACCCCTCTGCTACAGAGGGGTTAGGTTATATACCCAAGGTCAAATCAGTAGGAAGTGGTAGAGATACAGTCTAAAGCCCTGAAGTCTGGCTTCAGAGTCTGTGCTCTAAACTATTACATTAGGAAAATGAGTATGACGAAATGGCCAAGAAGTCACAGGTGTTGTGCTAGATACCATAATGCTCTGTTTGATATAAAATTTTTAATTACTCCTCACTATAAGCTTTTACAACCCTGTCTGACAAGATAAGAGAGAGAGAGGTTGAGCAGTTTGCTCAGATTTCGTAACTAGTAGGCAGTGGAACAGGAATTGGAAGAGTGATCTGAAGGGTTGCACATCCCGTTCTTTCTCCACAGCCCTGTAGGATAGAGACCACTGATAACAGGTTACATCAGACTGTCTCCAGATTCTATATTTTAGACAGGATCTGAACATTAAGTTGGATGACCACTCAGGTCATCCTCACATAGAAGCTTTCTCTTTCATGATCTAGCCCACTGTATTTGACTGTCTTCACCGCAGTATTTAACCTCAGAGTCACTAGGTTTAAAATTAAACTCACTTTCCTTACATAATGAAAACTATGAGAGCCAAAACTCACTAAAATTGCCTTGCTTTTCCGGGTTTTGCAAATTTTCTACCTTTAACAGGGTATAGTCTTTCTAAAGCAGGTGGCATAAAGAATTGAATAAGATTTACGGCATGTCTTTCCATGTGTACCTGTTTTCCTCTTAAAGTCCTGGCTTCCTAGTACTACCAAGACCATGGAAATTACGCATTAACTTGTGACCCACTGGGACTATGAGGAGGTGAGGTAAGGCACTAGTCACTGAGTTAAAATCTTTGCACCTGGTTTGCTTTAGGCTCTCTCCAGATCATCAAAACAGGTAAAGGGGCCAGCTACCAACCCCCTGCCCAGACAACAACCTCTGGAAAACTCCAGAGGGGCCCCCTCCAGGTTCCAGATGCCTTTCTCGTGTGGCCCCCAATGCCTATCTCCAGATAGACACTCTCAGGAGCTCCAGATGCCCATCTCTGAACTTCCCCTCCATGAAAGACTCACATTCTTCCATCCCCCACACCTAAACATTTAGCCTCAGCTACTCAATAGAATGAAACCCTCCACCTGACTGAAGAAGGTGGATAGCCTCTGAGGACTCGATTTTCCCTGTCCCTTGTATATCAATAAGCACATGAAACCTCTTAATCACCCACATCCCCCCTGTCTCAGTATTGGCTTTGTCGCTGGCACAGATCTGTGTTTCACGGTAACATTGCCACATTCCTGTGGTTCATTTTAGTGGAAAATATTTGGTTTTCTGTCTCTTACAAGTTTCGCCTTTCACAGTTCCTGACTTTCTCAGGTTTTGCTGTATTCCCACTCAGGTTTAACAGAGTCACCTAAGTTAGAGCGCTCCTTCTCCCTCATCTGCCGCACTCAATCAGTCTCAAAATTCTGTAGATCCTACGTGTTACAAACTTACCTAGTTTAATCTCTTTCTCCTCATCCCCTACACTGCCTGACAGCTGACTGATATTTGTAGATCAAATGAATGCATGAATGAGTATCTGCTGAAAGGCAAGAGAAGAAAGAAGAAGGCCGGACCCCTGAAGTAGTGGTCATCTCCTGACATTACTTGAAGTAATAAAGACCCTTGCATGATAGGCCGCAGCCTTTCCTGTCTCCCCAGCCATAGTTTTATTATCGAGCAGTCATTTGCTGAGAGAGGGAGAGGGAGACAGCAAGTACAAGAGTGAGCAACTTGAAACCAACACCCAGAGAGGAAGGTCAGATGCGGCCTGTATCCCTAGGGGAGGAATCATTTCCTGGCAATGTTTTCAACTTGGAAACTCTCAGAGGATCAAAGAGAGGCTATGAAAGTTGCCTGTAGTCCCAAAGTCTGTCGGTAACTCCCCTCCCAACTGCTTTTAGCTTCCAAAGAAAGATTCCTTTGAATAAACTTTTACGTGCACTTTACTTCTAGTTCGGGAAGTACTTGCTTTTAATGCTGTGTATGAGAATGTGAGTTCAGATCAGCTGACGTGGGATCACGGGTAGACAACCAGCTGAAGTGGGCCATAAGAAGTTTAACAAACAGAACTGTACAGCTTGTTATGGTTTCCAAAGTCTGTTAGTTCTAAAATTCTATGTTCATATCATGTACTGGGTGTCAGTGAGTGACAGTCAACTGTAGCACATCGTTAGTGTTCTCAAGAAAGGGATTTAGGGATGTTTTGAGCCAATTTCATCCCCCAAAATAGTAGAACATCCTCCTTTCCTCCCTCCTTTCCAGCCTCCCTGCCTCCTTTCCAGCCTCCCTGCCTCCTTGCCTCCCGCCTTCCCTCCCTCCACCATTCAACAATTGCCTCTTATATGCCAGGCACGATGCTAAGCCTGTCTAGACTTCAACCTTGATCAGATACAACAGAACCGTGTCAAAGTTTCTTTCTGTATCTGCAGAAAACTTTCCTTACAGATAATTTAATTGTGGTGAAAGGAGGTGTCCCAACAGGACTAAACCAAAAGCTAAGACGTTTCCTAAATACAACCAAATACTTTGAGGGACAGAGTAGCAGGGCAGGGGTCTGGGGACCATGCTTTTAGGGGGCGTCTGGGTCAACTGGAATGACAGTTTTTTAAGAAAATGTTTAGCATCCCACTTTGGGGAGTGGTATCTGGGGTCTTAAAAGCTGGGGTCTTTAGGCCATCTAAAATGCCTCAATTGGTCTCAGCCCACCTAGAACAGAGAAAAATGAAAGTCATCCAAGACATAAGGGAAATATGAGCCTAAGATACAGGCAGGGCCACATAAACCCAAGACGACGTCAGCATGAGACAAGAAAAACTAAATGGTGGGTGGCTGTCACCAATAACTCCCCTTACAGGACTTCTGTGAAGAGTCTGTGATAGAGTAGGAGAAATTTGGGGTGCAGGACTCAAGCTCTAGTAAAAAAAAAAAAAAGCAGACTTGATGATCTGACATACTGGAGGGTCCCCAGAAGATAAGCCCCTGGACTTTCTGTTAGCCCAGAACAGAAACCCTTCCTGAAGCCATCTCCCCAGACAAAGACTAAACTGGTCTGAGACGTAAAATGATACTGGTGAAGCATGTGCTTTTTGGTTTAAGTTAGATACAGGAGACTAACTGGGCAGTTCCTGTCCAGAGGTGAGATGAGAAGATAGAAGGGAACAGGAATTGCTTGAATGGACACAGGAAATATAGGATGGAGCGGAGGAGTGTGCTGTGACAGTGTGGGAAGAGCAGTTAGGGTCACATAACAAAGTGTGTATATGTTTGCGTATGAGAAACTGAGTTGAATTGTAAACTTTCACTTAAAATACCATGAGAATAAGAGTTGTTGGAATTTGGGAGAAAAAGAGAGAGAGAAAGAGAAGTCATCAGGCTTGGTTGTTTTCCTAGAAATCTGCTTATAATGTTGCATTTGGAGACAAAGAGGCTCAGGCGCTCCCAGGTCTATGACCTTGATCCTGACGGTTGACCTCAGAATGCTGCTCTATACAATAACCAGGGAAAATGCCTGCTCTTTCATATATACCCACTGCTATCAAGTCGACTCAGACTAATAGTGACCCCATAGGTGAGAGGAGAACTGCCCCATAGAGTTTCCAAGGACTACCTGGAGAATTTGAATTGTCAACCTTTTGTTTAGCAGATGTAGCACTTAACCACATCACTACATAAGATCTGGTAACTAGGATTAAAATGAAAATGAGATGACCTCTGTGAAAAATCTTAGTCAACTGTATAAAGTATTAAACAGATATAAGGACGCATTATTTATTCTTGTGTGTGTGTGTGTGTGTATGTGTGTTGTAAGTACATAGTAAGGAGACTGTGGCAAGACAGTTAAGTGCTTGGCTGCAAATCGAAAGGTCACAATTTCAGACTCATCTAGTGGCTCTGCCGGAGAAGGACCTGGCAATCTCCTTCCATAAGGATTATAGCCTAAAAAACTCCATGGGGCAGTTCTATTCTGTCCTATGGAGTCTCAGTGGGTCAAAACGAACTTGGCGGCACATAATGACAGCATCAATGTTCTTCACATGTACAATTTTTGACATTATTTATGTTTATCACATTGTTAACCATTACCAATATCTGTTTGCAAATTTTCCCGTCATCTTTATTAGCCTCTAAGCGGTGAGCCCCCAAGGTTATTGCTCTTAGCGTGCCTTTCCCTCACTGGAGTCATTGAATCCTACAGAAATGGAGGTAAGTATATACAAGAGCTTTAGCCTCATTACATTTAAAGGCAGGGCTTTGAACTGGCTAGTTTTGTTCTGAGCCACTGCTGAGAATTTGCATTTTTACCCCAGAATTCTAGAATTAATCTACAGATGTCAAACCAAGAATAACTAGTTCAGAGCCCTGTTCAAAGATCACAGTGGGCATCCTTAGTCCCCCTACCAGATAAAGATGCTCAGAGAGAACCAACCAGACTAGAACACAGATGTCCCTGGGCAGAGGCAGGCTCCCACCAGCACTGGGAGAACAGCGCAGAAGGGTGTCTACTGTGGCTGGTGGTGGGTTCAGTGTTCAGAGCCGAAGGCTTGTCTTTGTAGGGTATCCTGAGCTGTGAGAATGGATGAAAACCACCGAAGTGTGAGCTCTTGGAGCTTTGCTAGTATCTCTTCCCTGAGGACCCTCCCAGGGACAGCAGTTGTTCAAAAGAATTAAATGAGTTCCCAGAGATTTTTTAGCTGCTTTTAATTGTATTCCCTCACTGCAATTCATAAGACTAAGCCATCCTTTGCCTTCTGTGCGTGGTATGTAAACACCCTGCTTTAACTCACAGTGACGACATGGCTCATTTGTAGCGCTGTACTGCCTACCCCCTGTCAGCTCCACAGCTGTGTTCTGGGGTACACACCCACATGCAGAAATGTATGCTGGGGAGGAAACATTAGCACTTCAGAATGGGAAGGAAGAAATGGGCTTTTCCTGAACACACACATCCAGAAAGGAGCCCTGGTGGTACAACGGTTGAGCGCTCAGCTGCTAACTGGAAGGTTGGGGGTTGGAACTCACCCAGAGTTCCTGTGCAAGGAAGACCTGATGATCTGCTTCCATAAAGATGACAGCCTATAAAACCTTTTGGGGCAGTTCTCCTGTGTCACATGGGGTCACTAGGGGTCAGAACTGACCACACAGCAACAACACCAGACATCCAGACGGGGAGCCTGCCCAGTGCCTGAGTCTCTGGTCCCGTCGTTTTGGCCCTGTTCCCTGCCTCCAGCCCCATCATCTTCAGGAAATGCACAGAGCTTTCTCAGAGAAGAGAATTGGCTCACTGGTGACGGAAGGTGTGTTCCCCTAAATTTGGGCTACCTACTCACACGTTCATTTATAAATTCCGTACATAGTTATTGAGGGATACTATATGACAGACACTGTTGTAAGTGCATATGTCAGAAAGCAGTGAACAAGATAGATGGAGCTTGTGTCTAGAGTGAGAAGACACAGACAGTAAGCAAATAAACAAGTAAATGGACAAGGTAGCTTCACATGGTGACACGAGGTTTGAACTAAATAGAATGACATGGTAGAGCGTGAATGGGGAGGTGGTCTATCTGGGAAGTCCTGTTTGAGGAAGTAGCATTTGAACTGAGGCCCAGGGACAAGGAGGAGCCAGCCTCAGTGTTAAGGGAATAGCAAGTGCAAAGATGACTTCTAGGAAGTCAACATTTGCTTTGCTCAAGTTCAGAGCAGCCAGGAGTTCAGACGCCCAGACCAGTTTTCTGCTCTCTAAACTATGCCACTTGTGGTCACTCACATGTTAAAGACCATGAGCTATCTGCTTGTCAGCTGATTTCTTTCCCTTTTCAGGGTTCTCTCCAAAAAAAGAGTAAGGCTGATAATACAGCGTCTTAGTTATCTAGTGCTGCTATACCAGAAGTACCACACGTCGATATGTCTAACAAACAGAAATCTATTCTTTCACAGTCTAGGAGGCTTTCTCTCTCTGTGGGCTATGGAGAAAGGTCCTTGTCTCCTTTCTGTGGGCATCTGTGGGCTAGACCTTCCTCGGAGATCTCCGTGTGTCTTGGCATCAGTCTTTCACTGGGTCCAGGCAGTTCTCAGTGCAGGGATCTCAAGGCCAAAGGATGAGGTCTGCTCCTGGCTCTTCTTTCTTGGTGGTTAGGAGTCCCTTTCCTCTCTGCTCACTCCTCTTCTCCTTTTATCTGTTGTAAGGTAGAAGGTGTGACTCAAGGAAGTGTGTGACTTAAAGAGTGCGATTTGAGTAAGACTGTGACTCAAACAAACTATACCCCATAATGATCCTGCCTTATTAACACAGAGAAAACCAAACCTATTGCCCTCAAGTTTATTTCAGCTGACAGTAACCCTGGAGGACAGAGTAGAACTGCCCCACAGGGTTTCAAGGAATGACTGGAGACTTTGAACTGCCGACTTTTGATTAGCAGCCAAGTTCTCAACTGTTATACCACCACACTTCTCATTAAAAAAGAGGTTGGGGTTTATAGCCCATCATAAAATAGAGGATAATTCTATCTTATCACAAAATAGAGGACAGCCACACCACACTGGGCATCACGGCCTAGCCAAGATGACACGTATTTTGGGGGGAGAGGGGCACAGTTCATTCCATGACATGTAGCCTGTTTCAAGTCACTGCCTTTGCTCTATCAACTTGATTTCCAGCTAAGCTCCGAAACATTTGATGAGATCTGTGTCTATCACACTTACTGAAGCCAAAATTAGCACACATTTATAGCTCTTCTGTATAGTACTGACAGAAACCTAAACCTTTAAATCTCCAGACACAGAGCATATTCTAGGAATTTATGAAAACACTGAGGTAAAGGGCATCTAAGAAAGGACTCCTGCGTGTGCCAACAGACCAGCCTCCTGGCTGGCACTCTTGTGCTCCATCAGGAAGAACGGGGAAAAACTTCCTATAAAGTGATAATAAAGTCCATGCTAGAAGAGAAGTAGGAAAACTATTCAGTGGATGTTGAGAGCTATTCTTCCTTTTGTAACATAATGCTCCCTGAATATATTTTAATACGAGTTCCCCCAGACGACTAAACTGAATTACCTGTCAATAGAGGCCCTCTCCACCCTTTTCTGTTCTACTTGTCTACCACACCTGGGAGTATCTGAAATTCACGGCAATCACTTTTGACCACACACTTACATTAAAAGGTGCAACGAACTGAAGAAAATTCTCGACAGCTGCCAGTATCAGACAAAGCAGATGATGACAATATGCAAGATTTCTGGGCCGACTCGCCTCCAGAGACTCCTTCGTCTCCCCAGCACAGTACGCCTTCTTGTTCTTCCTGTGTCCTTGTTTAAAGCCGGTCCCTGAAGTCTATCAAAAGTGCTGACATTGGTCTTCTCTGCAAACTGTAACATGCACACATATTCTCATTCGGGTATGTTACTCTTTTCTTCTTCAGTGCTAATTTTTATGTGGGTCATTCATGTACTGTTTGTGACATATTTACAAAGAGTCTGCAGTATGCCAGACTTGGGAGATACCAGTCTAGTCACCTTTATAGACCAGGTAGAACTAGCTCCTGCTCACACGGAGGGTGAAGTCTAGTGAGGGACATGGGCCAGTAGGCAAGAGTGGCAAAGACTGACAAGGATTTGGAGAGTGGTTAAACAAGAGATAAGGGGAGCACCAAAAAGCCCAAACCTCAAAGCGATTGCTGTTGATCAGACTCTGACGCATGAGGCCCCCACGTGTGTTAGAGCAAAACTGCGCTCTGCAGGGTTTTCAGCGGCTGATTTTCCAGGAGAAGACCACCTGGCTTTCATTCAGGGCACTTCTGGGTGGACTTGAAACCTGGGCATTAACGGTCTGCGCCACTCAGGGACTCCAGTGGGAACACAGGGGAGAGAAACTGGGAACGCTAATCCATGTGAAGGGACACAAGAACCTCTCGGGCTCTGCTAGCCTCATTCGCACTGGCCTCATCTTCCCTTTCCTTTGCCGGAAGCCACAAATCTTCACTGCTCATCTAGTCACTGTCCACCCACAGCCAGGCAGAAGCCATCATCTTGTCACTCTTCTTTCTCATGAGCCCCTCCCCTCTGTTTTTTTTTTTTTTTTTTTGGCCGAATCAAGCTTCACTCCCATCCTTCTCTGGTCATCCCCCACAACAAACGACGGAGGGTTTCCTGTTTATAGGAACACAGGCCTATACTTTCTCAGTGGGATGAGGATTTAGGATTGTTTTCTCAGGAGTTATGATGCCTCTTGCTCATAGCAAGGCAACTAAATTAAAGTCTAAGAAGAATGTTATGGCTGTGGGGAAAATCTTCTCTCTGAAACTAACAAGACTGTCTGGGAATAAAATCAGCTCCTGAGGCTTCATTAGACCTAAACTCTAAACAGATAATACAGGGTTAGCATTAACAATATTAGATTAGCTATTCAAATGAAGAGATTTGCATGCCCTTTCAGGGCCAGGACCTGTTGTACCTGATAGAATTTTAATAATTCAGGCTGGTCTTCTGTACTGTCATTGCGTGTTGACTGTGATTCCACTGAGTAGGAACAATACATTAATAAAGTCTGTCGGACGCTTCTTGTGGGTGAAATTTTCAAGATGAACAGCGTATATGTCTGTGCCAGTGACCACAGGGCTTCTCTTATTCTTTGTGATTCTAACCCAGCCTTTGCCAAAACCAAGACTTAAAGTTGATGCATCTGCTACATTGAAGGTACCTCCTGCTTTTACAAAATCATTACATTGACCATCATGCATGGGTCTCCCGTTGACCGACACTGCAGTTTCTCCACCCGTACAATGACTACAGAGGCCAACTCCCTTCTCTTCATCTCCAACTCAGGCCTCTGATCTGATGAGCAAGCACAATAGAGCTTGTTGAACAGAACTCTCAGATGGGGCCCTGTGGGGGCAGAGCCCTGTCCAAGGCCCATGGGTCATGGAGAGAGTATCCTGCAAGTTTCCCTGGCCTCACGACTCTCTCTTTGGGCTTACTACAGCCTGCAATTCTTTAATTTATTTATAGCTGTTGTTGCTTTTGCTACTACCAAGTAATATATTTTTTCTCACGGAAGACTTACTCTGAGTCAGAATCAACTCTATAGTGACAGTTTTTTTTATAGAAGAGCAGAAAATAAATAAAAGCCCAAATTTAAAATTAATCTATAGTTCCAGTCTCTTTTTACTGTAAACATCTTGCCTATATACACTGCACTTGTTTGTGTGTGTGTGTGTTTTAAATATCAGTCTACTACACATTCTATTGAATGATCTTTTTCTGTTCATTTTTTTTATTATGAACTCAGCTTGGTTACATTACTACACGTTCCTCTATCTCGTTTTAATGGATGAGCAGAACTGACTCAGAAGCCAACTGTTTTCGTTGTGCTTATGTGAATTATCGAGGTCTTCCATTTTCCACAGTTCTTTAATATACGTTTCCACAATAAAATCTTTGCAAGGATCTTGGATCAAGGTCAGCACAGGTAAGCTGTGACAAGACTGATTCATAAAAACAGGTACTCTCTTTAAGAGGAAACTTAGTGACCCTTTGTTGAAGTGTGACTTAATAGTATTACTAATAGAATCTACTCTTGTCTTCCTTTCTTGGTTCGCCTTTGTCATCCCATCTTTTCTTGAAGAGCACTGAGATTAGCTACTCTGCTTACACATCTTAGAACCCACAAGAGCTTTCACATACATCATCCTACTTGAGCCACATAAGAGCCTCTGGATTCGAGCTGTGTTCTTATTGTCATTTTTTCTTTTCTTCAGATGCGAAGGTTGACTCTTAAGAGCAGTGTCATGGATTAACAGTATCTGCCTAAAATATGTGTCAGCTTGGCTAGGCCAGGATTCCCAGTCTGGTTTGGTTCTCCTCCTTTTATGATTGTAATTTTATGTGAAAGACAGTTAGGGTGGGACCGTAACACCCTTGCTAAGGTCACCTCCCTGATCCAGCAGAAAGAGAGATTCCCAGGAGTGTGGCCCACACCACCTTTTATCTTCCAAGAGCTAGAAGAAAGGGGAACCAGGCAGAGAGGGGAACCTCATACTACCAGAAGAGCAGCACCAGGATCAGACCGTGTCCTTTGGACCTCAAGTTTCTGTGTGGAAAAGCTCTAGTCCAGGAAAAGATTGATGACAAGAACCTTCCTCTAGAGCCGACAGAGAGAGAAGCCTTCCACTGAAGCTAATACCCTGATTTTGGACTTCTAGCCTTCTGGGCTGTGAGAGAATAAATTGCTCTTTGCTGAAGCCATCCACGTGGTATTCCGTTATAGCAGTGATAGATGACTGAGGCAACGTGAAACTGGTAGACTCTCTAAAGTTATGCTCCTGGTATATGGTGGCATCCATGTCCCTGAATTCAAAGATGTGTGCATTCTAGTGGGTAGAGTGGAAGTCTCTTCTCAGTCCTCTGCTGTTCCATGCTTTATTGGAATCAAAGTTCTTAGTTCTGCATCTATTCACACTCCCTTTTTCTAATTCTTCTCCCACATCTGGAAGGAGGAAACCCACTCTTTTGCTCACTAGTTAATGTTTCTTAAATATCTTTGGGGAAGTAAGATAAGTTTTGAAGTGGGTAAGAGAGAGAATGAATGGAGGCTGTGGGCTCCAGAACAGGAAAAAAAGGGCCCCAGTGGGTGTGCCTAGTGGTTTGCAGAATGTGAGGTAAGACTGGCTAGAGGGAGAAGAAAAATAGGAACGACAGCAAAGGGCTGTCCCCAAACAC
Organism: Heterohyrax brucei; assembly: GCA_028571685.1. NCBI lineage: Eukaryota > Metazoa > Chordata > Mammalia > Hyracoidea > Procaviidae > Heterohyrax > Heterohyrax brucei. The sequence continues at coordinate 129,781,055 of CM053142.1, forward strand.
TTGGCTCTGCCGTTGACACTGATTGGCGCCTTCTCTGTCCCTGAGATCTTGAAATGGACACTGACTACTATGAAGAATGTATTTTCATGTTGCCGTATCCTTGGGGTGTCAAGAAAATCAGCACATAAAGATAGTTCACTGTGGAGAGAAGGCCATCTAGAAATATTTGTGTTTTTTCCTTTTCATGTTGTACTTGATTTCCTGTCATCAGAAGTTGCTTTTCTGCTGTTACAGAGATAACACTTGCCTTACCATCTCAGCCAGAAAGCTGTCACAGAAGTAGCATTTCACAGGACACTGAGGGTTAAGCTCTTGGGAGGACACTGTCTGCAGGAGGGCAAAGCCAAGGGCAACCATAGGCCTGGGAAATACACAGCATGCAACTCCGAGGGGGAAGAAGGGAGAGGGCGCCCTCTTGTGGAATTCTGCTCACCGTTTACTTGGCCGGGGAGCAGGCTGTCTTGGCCAGCTCTTTAAAACAACTGCTTTTTTGTTTGTTTACATCGTAAATCTGTGTTGATGGTATTCTCGGAAGATTCAGAATACAATTCCTGGCTTCTTATAATACCTACCAAGAACTGATAATCTCCATTCTGTATGCAATGCAAAAGGTTACATTACCAAAAACAAAAACAATCAGATTAACTGAATTGTCTTCCAAACAGGCATGTTGGGTAATTTTTTCCACATTCTGGCACAAAGCCTTACAAAATATGGTTTTGCAATAAGATTATTACTATTATTTTAAACTCCTTCTTCCACCTGGGTAGGATTTAAGCAAAGCCCAAGCAATTTGGGGCTATTTTTAGTCCTGTTTAATTATTAGGCCAAGCAGCTTATGTAGAGGAGGTGTGACAGTTGGGCTCCCAAGGCAGCCTGGGATCAGCGCTGACATCTTGATAACAAACTGATCTCTCTCACCTCTGGAGCAACCACAGGGGTGGCACTTTGGACTCGGTGTCAGCGCGGCCAGGCTGCAGCCAGCCAGTGGAGGAGAAGCTGCTGATTCAGGATCGTGCAGACATTGGCTCCTGTCACTGCAGTGAAAATAGGTCACTAACGACAGGTGGCGAAAAGCCAAGAACAGAGGCCAGGAGCACTGAATGGTCTGCTGGAGGCAAAAATCCATCCCACTAGAGCTCCAGAAAGAGAGCAATCTGCTCTCAGTTGTTTAAAACAACCAATGGTAGCCGCGTTACGGCGCCGAGATTGTGATCTCGCTTCCCTCCCCTTTGTTTTCCTAAGAGTTCAAATTGTTTATTGTTTCAGTTTCTCCCGTTTCCATTCCCACGCACTGAGATAACTCTGGAGCTTCTGCTCCCCTTTTGAACAGCCAGGCTGGCAAGATTCTTTCTTTCCTAAATAGAGCTCAGCAGAACTGAGACTAAAAGGCCTGACAATTAAGTCTGCGAACTTAATTGTTCTAAGTGCTGCGCACCTCATTGCTGAATATCTCTGGAAGTCATCTTCGAAACATTCCCCTTGGGAAGCTCTGCACTGACACCAGCACCTAGTCCATCTTTCAAAGCAATTTTGGAACTCTTTCTGGAATGGCCATTGCACACGGTGGCACATTGTCTGTGAGGGAGTTTTTAGCTAGTAAACAAACTGCTGTATTGGAACACCCTTCCTATTCACCTGATCTGGCCCCCGATGATTTTTTCTTTACCCAAAGATAAGGGAAATATTGAAGACACTTGAATGACATTCAGGACATCAGGGGTAATAGGATAACAGCTCTGATGGTCATTCCAGAAAAAACTTCCAAAATTGCTCTGAAGGGTGAACTAGGCGCTAATGTTGGGTGCATAACTTCCCAAAGGGAGGTCTTTGAAGATGACAGTAGTGATATTCAGCAATGAGGTGTGTAGCACTTTCCCTAGGATGAGTTTGTGAACTTAATTGGCGGTCCTCGTATGATGATATTACTTTCCTGGCGGCATGGTGCTTTAAGCTAAATCTACTCACCAAGAAGTCAGAAGTTCAAATCTGCCAGCTGTTCCTTGGATACTCTACGGAGCAGTTCTATTCTATGACTATCGAGTTGCTATAGGTCGGAATGGGCTGGACAGCCGTGGGTTTGGTTTCTTATGTATGAAAAGTGAAGCGCTTCTAGCCAGTCCAGTTCACACTTCCCTGATCTTCGCAGACCATCTCTGCAATTCCAAGGAGAAGGAACTGGTTATTGCTGTTAGGGGGTGAAATAGTATGTTCATTTTGGTCAGTGTCACGCTGGGTTAGAGTTTCCTCTTACTCTCAGTAATTCCCTAACAAGAGAAGGGAAACAGCAGGGAAGCAGGCTGGTGGGTGGGAAATCAAATCCCATTTCCCTGATAGCAAATGGGGAGATCACATCAGTGGCATCTAGCAGCTCTGTTTCCCTTCTGACATCAGCTGCACCTACAGCACTTCCTCCTCTGACCCTCACTACTGAAACCTAGGACAGAGGTCACAAGCTGAATGGCACAGTCCTCCAGACTGCCAGGTCTGCCCCAGACCTCAGATGCTAGCCTCAAGCTTGGAAGTCCCCACGATGACCTCATTTGATCTGCTGGCTACAAATCCAGCATTTTGTTGCTGTCCTCTTAAGATGCCAGCTTTAAGCTCAGAGGTCCCCAGGGCTCCCTAGGATCCCCTTCACCTCTGACTGGCTCCTACTACTCCCTCAGATTCAGGTTTTCAGTAGAAGGGCTCACAGAACTCAGGAAATGATGATGTTTAAGGTTAGTTTTATTATAGCAAAAAGGATACAAATGAAGAGATGCATAGGTGAGGTCTGGGAGGGTTGTCAACACACAGCTTCCATGCCCTGAAAAGGGATGAACTACCCTCCCATGTGAACCATGTTTATGACCAACCAGGAAACACTAGGAAGCTTCCATGACCAGAGCCTTTATTGACACATCACTGCTTACACATGACTGATTGGATGCAGCCTTCAGCCCCCTGAGTCTGGGCTGCTGTCACCCGCCTGGGTCTTCCTTACCTGGCTACTCTCTACTCAAGAGGCACTTCATTAGCATAAACCTTCAGGTGTATCTGCAGATCTTATCAAAGACAGTATGACCACCAGGGAATTTCCAAGTTTTAGGGGTTGTCTCTTAGGAATTGGAAGCAAAGACTAAATTCTTTGGATAAAGTTTAAATTCTTTACTCTAAAGCTAGAAATTGCTAACTGGCCTTCCAAACGGGCCTGGTGTGACTCACAGTTCTCAACGTTAAAAAAGCAACAGCATCCCCTGGAGGGCCTGCTAAAATAGATTGCTGGGACCCACCTTCTGAGTTTCTGACCTAGTCGGTCTGGGGAAGGGCCCAAGAACGTGCATTTCTGACAAACAGCCAGGTGATGCTGATGCTGCTTGTTCAAAGACCACATTTCTAGAAGCTGTAGCTTATGCAAGCCAGCAGTGGTTTCAGTACTGGTCTCATGTGAGCTCCGAATCTGTTACACTGTGAGCAACTTAAGGGTAGGAGCCATGTTTCATTCAACTTCGGATCTCCAGATTCCAGCATTATAAAAACAAACAAACAAAACCATTGCTATCAAGTCAATTCCAACTCACAGTAAATTTATAGGACAGAGTAGAACTACCCCATAGCATTTGCAAGGACTGGCTGGTGGATTCAAACTGCTGACCTTTTGGCTAGCAGCCAGCTATTAAGCATTAGCTGATAGAGTTCATTAATTAATTAATTATTCCAGTAACAATTTGATGAGTACCTTCTTTGTCAAGTCCTATGCATACTTCAGCACAATAGCTGACAAAGAAGGTATTCATCAAATAATTGTTGAGTTAATTATTTGAAGACTAAATTCTATCAGCTAATCTTTTAAAAACAGAACTGGGTAATACAAGGTGTTTTTCTGAAGGTCTGGGAACTTCTTACGCAATGGTTAATTTTATGTATCATTTTGTCTAGACTATATGTCCAGTTGTTTAGTTAAACACAGTCCAGGTGTTGCTGTGAAGGTTTTTGGTAGAGATGATTAACATTTAAATCAGTTGACTTTAAGTAAAGGAGATTATCCTTGATGTTGTGGTGGGCCTCATCCAATCAGTTGACAGCCTTAAGAGCAGAAGCTGAAGGTTCCCAGAGAAGACGGAATTGCCAGTTTACTGGCCTGCCCTATGATTATGGATTTTAAACTTGCCAGCCTGCACAGTGATATGAGCCAGTTTCTTAAAATAAATCTGTTTTGTTTTGTTTTTTTCCTCTCTCTCTTTCTGTATATGTATGGGGTCCTGGTGGCATACTATATCTCTGGATAATCCTGACTAAAATCCATTGCTATTGCATTAACTCTGACTCATAGTGACCCTGCAGGACAGGGCAGACCTGCCTCACATGGTTTCCAAGGCTTTAAAGAAGTCAACTGCCACATCTTTCTCCCATGGAGCACCTGGTGGATTTAAACCACTCTGATTTTTGTTTGTTAGCAACTGAGCACTCTAACCATTATGCAACCAGGGCTCCTAATCCTAATCCACCTTAAATAAGATAATTGCTGCATTGCATGTATATGCTGAAATCACTGAGATTAGTATTTTAAAACATAATGGGATAAGGAACGTTAGGCAATATGTTCTTTTGCAGCCTGCCAAGTTGAAAAAGAAGAGCTAAGTTTTTTAGGAAAAGGCTAGGCAGAAGAAACGGGAGCCTATCACTTTTGACGAGGAGTTTCACCCATGATTTATAATAAAGGATGAAAAACTTCCACAAGCCATGGCGACAACAGGTGAGTCAGGACCTCCTCTCTGGAGAGTTGCACTTACTGAATCTCACGGGTCAGGGTAGGAAACGGTTCTTACATCAGGGAAGAAGGTTCATTGTGGTTTCCGCCTTAGGGACTCTCATGTATGCTGGGAACAAGTATGCAACCATGGAAGATCCATTTCTAGGACTCTTCCAGTCTTTGTGTTTGTTTGGATGGGAACAAAGGGGGAAAACAGTGATGTTTGACTCTTCTTTCCTCATGATATTTTCCCACCTGCCTCAACTTGTGCCCTCCTCATTCCCTGCTTCATGTTTTCAATCTGTCAACATCATCTTGCTGATAGTTTTCTAATATAGACCATGGTGCTTCAGGCCCCCAGGTAGTTTGTTTTTTCATGTTCTCTTTCTGCTTGGCATGTCTTCACCTAGGCCTGGATAACTCACATTAGGTCATCTATGATTTTCTTTCCTGCGGATGGTTCTACTGTGAAACCACAGTATCTTTGAGTATCTCTTCTCTGTCTTCCCTTAATACCCCATGAACACCTTTACTCTTCTTCTTTTATCAAAGATATTTTATTATGCTTCAAGTGAAAATTTACAGTCCAAATCAACTTGCCATATAAAATTCCACACATACACCACCATGCAACTCTTAACTGCTCTCCTTCCACTTTTATTTATCACTTAAATTATCCACTCAACAATTATCCTCTGTTACATGTTAGTCAGTGGTGATACAAAGATGGACATGACATGGCTCTTGTCCTTAAGTAACTCATTGTCTAGTGAGAGATACAGACAAGGAAACAAGTAATTATAATACAAAGTACACGACACTAAGATAGAAGTAAGCGTTGGATACTATGGAAGTACCTAGAAAGGGCTCTTAGCTCTAGTTTGAAGTCTCAAGGAGGGTTTTGTAGATGAAACGACATCTTAGCCAAGATGCAAAGAGTTGAGTAGAATTTAGCCAGACAAAAAGAATGAGAGAAGAGCTTACCAGGGAGAGGAAAAGCATTTGCAAAAGTCATTACTTGTTTATATGATTGACTATAGATTGTAGGATACCTTGGTAGTGTAATAGTTAAGTGCTACAGCTGCTCACCGAAACGTTGACAGTTAAAATCCACCTGACATTCCTTGGAAACTCTATGGGGCAGTTTTACTCTGTCCTACAGGGTTGCTATGAGTCAGCATTTGCTCAATGGCACTAGGTTTGGCTTTTTTTTTTTTTTTTTTTTGGTATATACTGTAGATCCCCCACACGTCTGTCTTTCTGTTTTACTGTGGGGACTTGTGTGTTGCTGTGATTCTGGAAGCTATGCTGCTGGTATTCAAATACCAGCAGGGTCACCCATGGTGAAGCGGGTTCAGCTGAGCTACCAGACTAAGACAGACTAGAAAGAAGAACGTCACGGCTGACTTCTGAAAAGGATTAGCCAGTGAAAACTTTATGAATAGTGGTGGAATATTGACTGGGATAGTGCTGGAAGATGAGCCCCACACATTGGAAGGCACTTAAAACAAGACTGGGGAAAAGCTGCCTCCTCAAAGTAGAGCCAACCCTAATGATGTGGAAGGAGTAAAACTTTCAGGATCTTAATTCGCTGATGTGGCACAGCTCAAATTGAGAAGAAATGGCTGTAGACATCCTTTAATAACTGGAACATGGCATGTATAAAGTGTAAGTCTAGGAAAATTGGAAACTAAAAAAATGAGTGTGTAAACATCAATATCCTAGGTATTATAGAGCTGAAAAGGACTGATATTTGGCCATTTTGAGTTGAGTAATCATATGGTTTACTGCATCAAGAAGAACAGCTTGAAGCAGAATGGCATTGCGTTTATTGTTAAAAGAACATTTCAAGATCTGTCCTAAAGTACAGTGCTGTCAGTGATAGGATAATATGCTATGCTTACGAAGAAGATCAGTTGATACAACCATTGGATAAATTTAAGTACCAAGCACTGTGGGGACAACATGGAAGTTCATCTGGCTTGGGCCTTCCAGTTCTGTACAGGCCTTCCAAATAAAAATAATTCAGCAGTGTGACCTACCAGAAAGATCCTTAGAAGCAAGATGGCAAAACTACATCTCACATACTGTGGACGTGTTATTGGGAGGGATCAGTCCCTGCAGAAGGCCATCATGCTTGGTAAAGTGGAGGGCCAAAGAGAAAAAGGAAGACCCTCAGTGAGACATTTTGGAACCGTGGCTACAAGGGGCTCAAACATAACAATGACTGTGAGGATGGTGTCAGAGAGAGCAGTGTTGCGTTGTGTTGTACACAGGGTAGCTGTGAGTCAGAGCCTGATTGATAGTACCTGTCAACAAAAACATACTGTAGCTGTGTGGAGGCTAAAAATCTGTTTTATTTATCAGTCTATCTTCAACCTTAGCACAGTTCCTGGCACACAGCAGGTGTTTGAGAAGATGCTTGTTAAATGAATGAATGAGTTTGCTTTTGCTGAAATGGCTGGCATCATTGCCAATTAGTGACCACAGAGGTGATGATTCTCTTTGGAGACTATTTATTGGCTTACTGGCTTTCTGTCCTGCTTCTTGTGGGCTCCTTCCTGTATGCTTATTAATAGGCTAGCAGACATTAAAATTGCATGGACTTTCTGTGCAGGTACATGTCATATCCTGAGAACAACAGTTGATAGGGTTTTCAGGGAGCAACAAAATGCTCCAACTCGATGCTCTGGAAACAAATGTGCAATTTCTGAAAAGAAGATTGATGCAAAAGAAGGTTAGAACTGATTGTGCATTTTAACTCTGTGAGATCTAAATAAATCCAAATACGGTCTCCGAGATAGACCTCTTCGTTTTGTCATGACTGGAAAAGCGCTGATTTTGTTGTCATCGTTGCCAGTTGCCATGCAAGGTGCGCTTGCCATTAAAGGAACAGTGAGCTGTGTCCACAGGCCTCTGCACCTGCCCACTGTTCACTGTTGGGGAGCTCTGGATCTCTGAGTCAACCTTGGAAAATGGGGAATGATGAACTCAAAGTAAAAGGTGATTTACATTTTCTGAATGAACGATGATGATGGAAGTGCCAGTTCTTAAAGGAGATTTTCTAAGGAGCTAATGAAAGAGGGGAGGGTTCCTGTACTCTCAGGAGCTGTGCTACAGAAGGAGCCCTACCTCAGAGGGGAGAGGCAAGACGCAGCGAGTGAGAGAATTTCGGCGAGTTGGTTGGAGAAACCTGTGCTTGTTTCTCTGCGCCTGGGATTGTGTGGGCTGACACCTGACTGCAAATGGATGCTTTATAAAGACTCGTACCTAACCACAACTCAGAACAGTGCTTTGCCACTCCAACTGCACTTTAGACTCATTTGCAGAATTTTGAAAACTATCCAGCCTAGGGCTTCACATCAAGAGATTCTGGTTTAATCAGTGTAGAAGAGAAACTAGGCAGCAGCATTTTTAAAAACAAACCCACTGCTTTCGAGTCAATTCTGACTCATAGCAACCCTGTAGACAGAGGACAACTGCCCCATAGAGTTTCCAAGGAGCACCCGGAGGATTTGAACTGCTGATCTTCTTGTTAGCAGCCATAGCACTCAGCCACTATTTGGTCAAACACTAGTCCAAGTGTAGCTGTGAAGCTATTTTGTTGAAAGTTGTTAATGTCTAAATGAGCCAACCTTCGGTAAAGCCCATTACCCTCCATGAGGTGGGTGGATCTCATCCAGTTTGTTGACTGCCTTAAAAGCAAAAGCTGCGGTTTCTCTGAGAAGAAGGAATTCAGTTGCAAGACTTGTAGTATAGAAATCCTACCTGAGCTTGCAGAACGCTGGCCTGACATGTGGAAGTTTGCGCTTGCCTGCAGGACTGGGCAGGGTTTCATTCTGTTGTAAACAGGGTCACTATGAGTCAGAACTGACTCCATAGTACCTAACGACAAAGCAAGAAAAGCCCCACAGTCACAAGGACCAATTTATTAAAGTCAACTTCTCACTATATGTACTTATATTTGTAGAGACTTATATATGTATATTTATACACATGTATGTGTATATGTATCTCCTATTGGTTCTGTTTCTCTCGCAAGTCCTAATACACCGTAGTTGAGAACACCGGTCCTAGCTGATTAGGAGAACCTTATGCCAGCCCCTGACTGTGAGATTTCGCCACCATGACAAGAGTAGAGATGGGAAAAGAAGCAAAAGAGATACAGTTAAGGGTTTACTATGATCCATTTTAAACCTAAAGTGGCTGTAAGAAACACAGTTTAAAGCACTTTGTCTGAATTTATTACTCTTAGAATCAAAGGGAGAATATGGAAAATGAGTTGGCTAAATATTTTTAAGTGACGGAGTAATGGGTTCCTGGCAACATGCTGTCAGAAGGTCTTGAAATGTGTGTGGTGGGTAACTGATCAGATAAACGAGCCTGTAAGGTGAAATTTGATAAAAGTGGAAGGTAAGTACTCAGAGGGGAAAATAGTGGAACTAGATGGCAAAGAATAAATGGCTGTAACATTTACCTGAAAAACAGTGGTGGCCTGAAAGCAACTCCTGGGGGAAAACAAAGAAGAGACAAGGGATAATGTCCATAGGTAAGGCTAGTGATGTTGGTTTAAAATTTTAGAGAACTGAACATGATTTTTAAAAATCATCATCGTGACTGTTAAGGCGGGGCTTGTAAATTCAACACTCTTGACCACAGTTCTGGCCTCTAGCTTACAAATTTCCAGAAGTGGTAAAGCTTTCTCATATTCATACATTCCATTCAAAGTCTTATAAGACTCTCAGAACCATAGTTTTCTGGGGAGAAAAGAGTTCTTGTAGAGAATATTCCAGTATCCATTTTAGTAAGGCATCATCAAGTAGTTCTGAGTTGTGCCAATCTCAAAGCCAAATCCAAATTCTCTTGGAGAAAACTTTGGTCTAGCCCAGCAGGAAGTTCTAGGTTTCCTTCCATGACCACTTCCTTTTGGGAGCTGTCCTTTGGTCCTTTCCAGCTGAAGTAGTTACAGTTAGCCAGAGTTGTAGAGGTGAGCACCACCATTGGCTTGGAAAGCCCAAGCTTTTTCGCATCACCTTAAAGGACACTTCAACTCTCTAGATCCTGAGAATCTCATGGGACTCTGACTCCTTCCAGAGTTACAGCTGTGGATGTATCTGGCAAAAGTAAACATCAGACCTGAGGACGAAGTTAACCAGCTGCTAGGCTTCTGTCATGTCTGGCTTTGTACTTGCGGGCCTAAAGATGAGAGGGGTTTTGCTGACAACCACTGCCTCTCGTTCACATCGTCCTAGAACCTGTCCCTCGCTGTGTAACTTAGGGCCGACGTTTCTGATTTGTAAGTAGGACACCGAATTTCATGTGGTTGGAGTCCCTGCTAGCAGAACTGAGCTACATCTGAGCATCTTCCTGCTGACAGCCTTGAACCCTTTAGTAAGAAGTTAACACGTTTAAACTAAAAGATGGGGTAAGATTGGCTGATGCTAGTGCAAGAACACGACTGAAAGAAGTCACTAGGGTCTTGAACATTTGCTTGGAGCTGTTCTGACTAGTTTTCAAAGGGCTCAGAAGGGTGGAGGGATCTGGCTTTCCTTTTGTTCACAAAATGCCTTTGCTGGCCCCTTTGTCTTATTAGCTCTGGCCTGATATCCCTGGGCCAAGTCAAAGTCAGAGAAGAGCTTTGTGTAGTTATTTTCAAATCTCCAGTAATCCACTAGATCCACAGTACTTTGAGTCCCTAAGATTTGTGAGACATGACCAATGGGTACTACAAAACCAATCAACCAACCAGTTGCTGTTGAGTGGCTCTGACTTGAAGTTACCCCGTATGTGTCAGAGTAGACCTGTCTCTGTTGTCTTCACTGGTGGTTTTCGGACAGAAACATCCGTGTCTTTTGAGGCATTTCTGGGTAGATTCAAACCTCCAACCTCTCAGTTAGTAGCCAGATGTATTAACCATTTGTACCACTCAGGGAATAACTAGCACCATTGAGTGACTTCTTTTGGAGCCTCTCCAGATCTGTGGGACGAGATTTTGGCAGATTCATTGTTTCTCCAACTTCTCCAAGTGGCCTTTTACTCTGGAAAATCCTCTTTTAGCTATGGATTTTTTGCTTATTCCTATCCATTTCACAGCAATAGAAAGTTCTGGAATAGTCTTTTTCAACAGTGTCAGCTGAGTAGTGATCTTTGAACTCTTTCTTAGAGTCATCAGCGTGGTCTTCTCCAGGTCTTGTAGGTCTGGTGTGAGTGAGATCCTACTCCACAATAGCCCTCAGTGCCCCAGTGGAGGCCTGTAGTTTCTCTGTGTTTTCTCTTCCTACTTTTCCTACTTAGTTCCATTCATTGGAAGAAATAGGAAGATTGTCTCTGATGTGTGAGCCTAAACTTCTGCTGCCACTTTATCCCCAGAAAATGCGTTTCATACATTTTCTTCCTCTTCATTGTCTTTTTTTCCTACTGGCTTGGCTTGGCTTCTTAAACCTTCTAGATTCAGTTTATAAGGTGAGATCATCCTCTTTCCCTTGGCATCACCTTAAAGAACACTTCAACTCTCTAGATCCTGAGAATCTCATGGGACTCTGACTCTTTCCAGAGTTACAGCTGTGGAGGTATCTGGCAAGAGAGAACATCAGACCCGCCCAGTCCTTCAGCTGCAGGCACTTCCAAAGGCTGGCTGGAGTTTTCCAGGTTCTGCCCTCGGGGTGAGGGGAGGATTTGCCTGGAGGCCAAGAATGACCTCAGCCACCAGGTGTGTAAGGCTGTCTACCAGCTACACTTTCCCTTTCACATCTCGCCCCTGCCATTTTTCATTCTTGCCACATTGCTGAGGTACCCTCTGGCCATGACCAGAGGTGTCACCTCTGCCTGGTCCCAGTGCTTTGGGGGAACAGATTCAGGTTTTAGTAACAAGAGCTTTAATAAATGAGTGGCCAGCCCCTCCAATTGGTGGTTCTAATGCAAGGACCCGGTTTAAAAATATCTTGTATGTGCAGAGATGTGGACATATAAATGTATAGCTTGGTAAGTTTTCAAAAACTGAATATGCCTGTGTAACAACAGCCACCTCAAGAAAGAAAATATTACCAGCATCCCAAGGCCCTCTCAGCTTCCCTTCTGGTTGCTCTAGACTTCTAGCAACCTCGGTTAGTTTTACATATGTTTGTATGCCTTATATACATGGAAGGATATAGTAGGTTTTTTTTTTTTTTTTTTAATGTCTGGCTTCTTTTGCTTAATACAATGTTTGTGAGGTTTGTCTATATTGTGGATGATGCATTCTTAGTGTGGTCTTCTACTGTATAAGTACACGCAGAGTGAATTCGTCTTACTGTTTGGCTTCATTTTGCTGTTCTAGGTTTTGGCCATTACAAATAGTGCTGCTGTGATCATTCTGCTGCGTGCCTTTGGGTGGACAGAGAAACACAGCTGCTGTCAAGTGTACTTTGACTCATACTGATCCTGTGTGTGTCACATTAGAACTGCCCTCCATGGGTTTTCAATCGCTAGTTGTTTTTGGAAATAGATCACCAGGGCTTTCTTCCAAACTGTCTCTGGTAGATTCAAATCTCCAACTTTTTGATTAGTAGCCAAGCATGTTAATTATTTGTACACCCATGGACTCCACCAGTGGACATTCTTCTTGCTTCTATCTAGAAATGGAAATGCTGGGTCACGGGCCCTGTATATGTATGTTTAGCTTTCACAGATACTGCCAAATAGTTTCTCCCAAAGATGTATGAACGTTCCAGTTCCTCCCCATCTTCTTCCACACTTGGCATTTTCTGTATTTTTCATTTTAGCCATCTTTGTATCTATATGGAAACCCTGATGGCATAGTGGTTAAGAGCTATGGCTACTAACCAGAAGGTTAGCAGTTCAAACCTACCAGGTGCTCTTTGGAAACTTTGTGGGGCAGTTCTACTCTGTCTGTAGGATCTCTCTGAGTCTGGTCATCTCAGCGGCAGTGGGTTTGATGATGTTTGGGTATGTATGTATCTAAGTATGTATGTATGTATCTATCTATCTATATGTTGATTAAACAAACATAGTGAGGACTTCTGAGAAGGAATAGGAAAGATGGGCTGTTCCTACCAGAATAGACTGGACAGAAGAGAAAAATCCAGAAATAGAAAGTAATAATATTTATTAAAGGAGAACCTTAGTCAATAAATGGTATCGGAAAAACCTGGCTAACTGTCGGAGAAAAAAGTAAACTAGCTTATAAAACAAAACAAAACACCACTGCCATCTAGTCGGATCCCACTCATAGTGACCCTAGAGGTCAGGGTAGAACTGCCCCACAGAGTTTCCAAGGAGTACCTGGTGGATTTGAACTGCCAACATTTTAGTTAATAGACATAGCACTTAACCCACTACATCACCAGGGTTTCCAAAACTAGCCTGTAGCTAACATCAAAATCAATTTTCATAAAAACAGTAGAAAAAACATGGATAAAAGTAAAAATATAGACAATGACTTTCTATGTTACCCAAGAAGAAACCCATCCAATATTCTACTGTCGTGGATACAGCTGTGTCCCCAAAACACATGTGCAGCAATGGGGACATGCCATGATTCCCAGTACTGTGCAATTGTCCACCCTTCTGTCATCTTTTCCCCTGTGTTGTAAATCCTGCCTGTGTGATGTTAATGAAGTGGGATTAGTGGCAGTTATGTTAATGAGGCAGGATTCAATCTCTACAAGATTAGATTTTGTCTAAAGCCTATCTCTTTCAAGATATAAAAGAAAGAAGTGAGCAGAGAGAGAAGGGGACCTCAAACCACCAAGTAGTGCCAAGTGTAGTGCGCGTCCTTTGGGTCCAAGATCCTTGCACTGAGAAGTTCCTAGACTAGGGGAAAGTGGATGACAAACACTTTCCTCTCAAGTGACAGAGAAAGCTTTCCTCTGGAGCTGGTACCTTGAATTTAGACTTCTAGACTGTGAAGGAATGCATTTCTCTATTAAAGCCATCTGCTTGTGGTATTTTTGCTATAGCAGCATAAGTTAACTAAGAACTCACCCCTCACTCTGTGTGAGATACAATTCAAGTGCTTTACCGATATCAAGTGACTGAATCCCCATGATAGCCTTATGAGGTATGTATTATATTTCCCCCCTTTTCCAGATGATTAAATTGAGACACAGAGAAATTATTTTTGCAAAGTCCCAATAAGTGATCATGCCAGAATTTATATCAAGGATGTGTGAATTCTTTACTTTTAAATTATTAAGCTAATAAAAATACAGCCGCCAAAGCAGAGAGGTATGAATTCATGAATTAAAAGCTATATGGAAAAAAATTATGTAGAGAAAAGACAAGGGACAATGTGGGTGGGATGACCTGAGACATGTGCAATAATTAAAGCACTGATACCTTTAACAGAACTGCCATTCAACTGTTAATGACCAGAATATCAGTGTTCCCAGCCATGCTATTGGGTGTTCTGTGAAAAAAAGTTTTGATGGTCAATTAAGCTTAGGAAATGATGTGTTAAATCTGACCAGGGGACTTGGTTTTCCCCCTCAGAACACCTATTAATGTCTCATGGGACAATAAAGTTCCCTGTAACACATTTTAGAAAATGTTATTTTTATATGTAACAAGTTCTTACAAATCAGGAAGGAAAAATTTTAACTACCATAAGAAAAATGGGCAAAAGAAAGAACATAAATGAAAAAAATGAATAATACAAATATCAGTAAGTATAAGAAAACAAATTCGGCTTTGTTATTCATCAAAGGAAAATAAGTTATTGAGCTACCATTTGAAATGAGCGAACATGAAAAAAAAAAAAAAAAGGCTTATAGCCAGTATTTGCCAGAGTATGTGGGAAAAACATACTCTTAAAAAGTGAGAGAGATTGTACCTAGTACAGTTTTTCTATGGTGGCAATTTGGCAATTTGTATCAAAGGTCTTGAAAGAATGTATGTGTGTTGATCAAACAAAATCCATTCAGATGAATTTATAATAAGGAAAAGAGGGCACGGAGACATATACAAAGAAGTTGATTGCAGTATCATTTATGTAGCAAGAATGTCATTAATATAGGTAAGTTAAAGTATATTTATGCACCACAGTGCTATGCGTCTCTTAGAAACGGTGATGTTGGTCTATTACGTTTCTGTGGAAAGATAAAACATACATGTAGAAAAAATCAGATTACTAAATAATTTGTGTAACGTGTGTATTTTTTTAGTTAAAAAAGATAAAAAGGCTGTGAGAGCATGTATACTAAAATGTTAATGGTGTTTAGTTTTCTGTAGTGATGGAGTACGGGGTGGTTTTTACTTTTTTTTTAATGACTTTGCATTGCCCAGTTTCTTACGTCGATTGCTTGTTCCTTTTAAAATAAAAATGACTTTTGCCATTTTCAAACAGATTTAAAACACTGACATTTTTATTATGCTTAAACAATGAGACACAGATTAGAAAAAGAGGATTTTATTCTAATAATTACTAAATTATTTATTATGCTAATAAACTTAGCTTCAGACTGATATGCCACACTCAAAGTGAGGATGAGTAGGAAGAAGATTAAAAAAATCAGTGGTCTGTAGAAATAATAGATCTTTATAAAAGGAATACAGAAAAACAGGTGGAGTTAACTTTCGCGTGGCTGCAGTGCTGTATGGAATCACTGACTTCCAGAGGAGCAGCCTGAGCGGTTGACGTCTGTCCTGACAGCAGGCGGAGGGACAAGTTGACATCAAGTAGTGCTTTGAAGATGGCTCTGCGGAGCCACCCTCCAGCAATTTCTGAAGGCAATCCTCAACTCCTTGTTCCTAGATTTGTGACCAGAACTGAGCCAACTCCTTCATTCTTTTGCCTAACCCCAAATGAACTCCTTATGCAAAATCTGGGCTAGTGGCAGCATGTCCGGCGCTCAAGGTTGTCGGTAGTGTTTGGCAGGTCTCATTGACTGATTTTCTTTTCTCTTACATGGTGCAGAAATACGTTGTCATACATACACAGGATAAAATGAACTGAAGGGATCTGATCTGAAAATACTCCATACTTTCTCTAATTAGGCTTAGGACCTTGTCAATTTATTTACCCATTCATTGTGCTGCACTAAGCTGAGTTGAGACGGAAAAGGGGCACAAATGGAGGACCTTTTATTTATGACATGAAAGGGGAATTCCCCCTGGGAAAGCTAGAGCTTGGGTAGTAACGAACAACTTACCTGTCTAGCCACTCGCAAAGCTCTCTAAAAGCTAATCGGACCTTTGCATACCTGAGGGCGGGCAAGAGGGGCTAGCTAACTGTGTGGTACGAATCTACAGGTACAAATCTCAGCAGTAAGGACTGTCAAGTGGATGGTCAAGACAGTCTTGTGACACATGGGGTCACTGTGAGTTAGGGCTGGCTCACTGGCGATGGATTTGGTTTTTCGGGTTTAGAAGCTAGGCTTTCAACCATCTAGGTAGGTACCTTTTTATTACTGGGGGAACTAACCTAGATTCTCATATTTTAGAGATTCAGTAGAAAATGTAGTTTTCGGTATTTTTAAAAATAGAATGGATCGTACAAATAGTCTCCTTACGGGAAACAGGCTATTTGGGGAAATGTATTACTCTGCCTTTTATCTAGTTTTGAGAGGTAGTATAACCTGGTAGTTGAGGCCAGAAGCATTGGTGTCTGTTTCCTCACCCTTAAAATAATAGCTACCGCGCTGGTTTATTGCAAAGATGAAATGAAGTCCCTCTTTGGAAGTACACAGTGCTGTCTGGCGTATAGTAAGTGTTCAGTTCATGGAGACTGACTATAAATACGAACCACCATCCCTGGATTACAACTCACTTTGTGAGCATTTCCCTCACCTTCATGGAATTTCTGGGCTATTTAGAAAGTCTAGTATTATAGGGTTGCTATGAGGCAGAACTGACTCAATGGCAGCAGGTTTTGGTTTGGCATTCCACACCACTATTGCTTAGTTATGGGTGAAATTTCTCCCATTATCCTTCTCCAACTCCACTCAAATACTGTCCCTGGGTCTTTACCTTCCCTGCTAGCATCACTCTCCGGGATCAAGGACTCTACCCTTTCTTTCTGGTGATGAGCAGTATGCTTTGTAAACATCATGGGTTGTTGACAAAGGGATTGTCCACACAGGCAACTGGGTGGTGCTCAGCAGTTCTCATGTCTTGGTAAGTCTTACGGATTGAATTATATTGTCCAAAATCTGTGTTGGAATCCTAAACCCCATACCTGTAGAAGTTGTCTCAGTTGGAAACACAATTTTCTTTGTTATGCTAATGAGACCATATCTCTATAGGTTGTATCCTAAGCCAATCACCCCTGAGTGATATAAAGAGCTACCTAAAAACAGAGCAAGCACACAATGGGGAAAAAAAAAAACAACAAAAAACAGATGCTTCGTGGAGGTTGCCAGGGAACCTAGGAATGCCTGGACTAGAGAAGCTGAGAAAAGGATTCTGCCCCTGGAGTGAGGGATGGGGGACAGAAGCTGGGAGGGAATAGTGAGGGTCACCTAGAGCTGGTGCCCTGAATTTGGACTTCTAGCCTCCTAAGCTGTGAGAAAACAAATTTCTGTTAATTAAAGCCACCCACTTCTGGCATTTCTGTCATGGCAGCACTAGAAAAGCAAGATGGGAGGATCATCTGGGGTAACACAGAAGCAGGTCATGGCAGGCCGCTGCCCACCCTGGTGAGAACCCCAGCCGGGGGAGTTGGGGTGTGCCCTCTGAACAGAAGAGGCTGTGTGCAGAAGGCAGCAGACCTCCACCAGACCTCCTGGTATTGGCCACCCTCAAAATAGCGGTTTCCTCAGAAACTCTGCGATCTGTTTCCTGAAAGCCTTTCATTTTCAGCATGAGTGGAAATAAAAATTCTGAAAAATAATGTTTCCCTTCTTTTGGTCTTCCAGTCATAACAATGCTAATTCTTCAGGCAAAGTGGGAACTTTTGCCCACCAGGGGAAAGGTCAGGAAGCTCCAGAGAAAACACAGTAATTAATATTCCAAGATCTGGTCTTCGACATTTGCAAAGAGGCTTTTTTTTTTTTTTTTTAACTTCTGTGTGGTTGGTAGAATTTGAGAAAAATGAAGATCATTGCGGGTGTGGTGCCTTTCTGGGAGTTTCTCTGGATGAGAATATTAAGAAAATAATGTAAAAAAAGAAGTGCCTGCCAGATTTTGAGTGCACGGGGTACAGATGAGAGAGGGAATGTGGGAGAGGAGGGGCCTCTATACATTCTCACTTATGCCCCTGTCCATCGAATAAGTTCACGCTCAACATTTTTCCTCTTCTCCCTAAAGCTCCTGCCAAGGCCTGGAAAACATCACCCTGGCTGAGATGGGAGATGCTTTAAGTAAGACTGAGCCTATCAGCTGACCCCATGGCTACCTTTTCTGAGCTTGTGATATACCCACTGAGCATTGGCTAAGAACTGGTATGTTTCAAGACTGGGCCTAGCTCCAGTTTTCCCCTCTGATGCACGGTGAAAGTGAAACTTTCCAGGAAGGCTTGATCTGAGAGGTACATTTCTATTGTTTCTACAAGTTCTCTCCACGCAGCAGGGCATCCCAGCTGGTGGCCATATGTGGGCAGTGCAGTCTCTGCTCACTTTACCCGTTGTCATACAGTATCTTGCCTAAGTTAAGGAGAAGAGTAAGATTCTCAGCAGAAAGGACCCTCATTTTAGTGTGTTTTCAGTTATATAAAAGAGTCATAAATTGTTGACAAAGTATATATAAGAATTTTTTGGCCTCTTTTTTTTTTTTTTTTTTTTAAAGAAGCCTTTGTGGCACAATGGTGAAACAATAGGCTGCTAACCAAAAGGCTATGGCTTGAACTTGACAGTGGCTCCTTGGGAGAAAAGATCTGGCAAGTTCCCTTAAAGATACCCAAAACCAGGATGCTCACTCTCATTTCGCCTATTGAACATTGTGCTAGAAGTTCTAGCCAGAGCAATTAGACAAGGAATAAAGGGCATCTCATCGGAAAAGAAAAACCAAAAATCTCTGTATTTGCAGATGATGTGATTGTTTATGCAGAGCATCCCAAAGAATCCACAAAGGAACTACTCAAAGTGATAGACGAGTTTGGCAATGTCTCAGGATACAAGATAAATGTAAGTAAATCAGTAGGGTTCCTTTATACAAACAGTGAGATTATTAAAGAAGAAATCACCCAGTCAATACCATTTACTATAGTCCCTAAGAAGATAAAGTACCTAGGAATAAATCTAAGTGGAGAAATAACAGAACTTTACAAAGAGAACTACAAACCTTTGCTACAAGAAACAAGGAGAGAGTTACATAAATGGAGAAATCTACCCTGCTCATGGATAGGAAGATTTAACATTGTGAAAATGTCTATTTTACTCAAAGCAATCTACTCGTATAATGCAATCCCAGTACAAGTTTTGGTGACATTTTTTAACGAGATGGAGGAACAAATTACCAACTTTGTCTGCAAAGGGAAGAAGCAAGCCCTGGGTAAGAAAAGCATTACTAAAGAAGAAGAACACACTGGAAGGTCTCTCATTACCACACCTTAGAATCTGTTACACTGCCACAGTAGTCAAAACAGCCTGGTACTAGTACAAAAACAGTCAGATAGATCAGTTGAACAGAATTGAGACCCCAGAGATGACATCATCTGCCCATGAACAATTGATATTCGACAAAGGCTCTATGACATTAAACTGGGGTAAAAACAATCTCTTCAACAAATGGTGTTGGCAAAACTGGATATCCATCTGCACTAAATTAAAACAAGACCCATATCTTACACCTTATACAAAAACCAACTCAAACTGGATGCTGCCAAGTGCCGTCAATCAAACTGGATAAGAGACCAAAATATCAAATCTAAAATGATAAAGCTCATTCAAGAAAAAGTAGGGACAACAATGGAAGGTTTAATATACAACGTAGACAGACTTCAAAATCTGTCAAACAAACCACAAACAACAGAAGAGAAAATAGATAAATGTGAACTACTAAGAATCAATCACGTGTGCTCATCCAAAGACTTTATTAATAGAATTAAAAGGCCAACTACAGAATGGGAAAAAGTATTTGACAACTCTATGTCAGACCAATGCCTTCTCTCCATAATCTATAAGGTACTACGAAATACCAATAAGGACAAGATAAATCATCCAATTAAGTGATGGACAAAGGAGATGGACAGACATTTCTCTAAAAAGGAGATCCAGGCAGCCCCAAAACACATGTGGACATGCTCATGATCATTAGCTAATAAAGAAATTCAAATCAAAATGACAATGAGATACCATCTCACCCCCACAAGGTTGGTCATGATCCAAAAAATGCAAAACACTAAATGCTGGAGAAGGTGTGGAGAGATTGAAACTCTCCTACACTGTTGATGGGATGGCAAAATGGTGCAACCTCTTTGGAAAACAGTCTGGCACTACCTTAAAACAATGGATATAGATATACCATTTGACCCAGTAATTCTACTGCTTGGAATATATCGCACAGAATCAAGGCCGTTCACACCAACTGATACATGCACACGAATGTTCATTTCAGCACAGTCCGCAACAGCAAAAAGATGGAATCAACCCAGATGCCCAACAACAGAAGAATGGATAGGTAAACTATGGTATATATACTCAATGGAACACTGTGCAGTGATAAAGAACAATGATGATTGCAGGAAACATCTCTTAACCTGGTTTCAACTGGAGGACATTAGTCAGCAACAGAGGGACAAATATTGTAGGAGACCCCTACGATAAGAACTTAAAAGCAGACTATGTATAGAAGAAAAGACTCTTTGATGGCTACAAGGGTGGGAATGGAGGAAGGGCAAGGGGGGAGGGTTTAGATTAGATAGTTGTTAGAAATTTGGTTGGGTGAAATTGGTGACAACACACATTAGTAAGAAGATCAATATTAATGGGACTTCAACACAACTTGTGTACTCCTCGCATCTTAACCCAATATTGCAAGGACAGAGTAGCTGGGGCAGGGGGCCAGGGACCATGCTTTCTGGGGAAATGGAGGCCAGTTGGCACAACTAGTATTTTGCTAATGAGGGCTCTCTGCACCCCACATTGGTGAGGGTGTCTGGGGTCTTAAAAGCTGCCAAGTTGCCATCTGAGTATACAGCAAATGGTCCCCACTTAGTGGGAATGGATGATCACTAAGCTCCATAATGACTTGGGGGAAAGAGAATCCAGAAGACAGAGAGACCCACGTAAGTGGATGTCTACATCAACTTGTGACCGGAAGAACCAGATAGTGCCCGGCCACCACCAGTGACAGCCATGATGGAGCTCACAAAGTTGAGTCTCATTGGCAACACAAGTATAAATAGGTGTGCACCCTGAGATCTCCACTAAAAGACCGCAATTGATGGTCCAGGGACTTCGGGTTTCCCCTGGGAGCATGGCCCCTGGCCCTAATGCTGCCCTGTCCATAAATCATAATGAAGGTCAACTTTACAGACAGCTATGGATTGGACTTGGTGATGCAAAGTGACCGTATTGTGTGGGCACTTTATGGTTCTAGACCTCTATAGGAGGTTGTCCTGTTGACCTCATACTGGAGGAAGGGGAACAGGTGGAGAGGAGAAGCTACGAGACTGTTGGGAAGATAAGACATGTATGGAGCACAGAAGAAGAGTGTGCTGTCACTGTGCAAGGAGAGCAGTGGAAGCTGCATATAGGTCAGCATGCAAGTTTATATGGGAATGTACATTGTGATTCAATCATTTTTTTTAAAAAAAAGATACCCAAAACCACAAACACCAAGTCTATTGTCAAGTAGATTCTGATTCAACTTGCAGTGACCCTATGAGGCAAGGCAGAGCTGCCCCCAAAGGTTTCCAAGACCGTAAATCTTTACAAAAGAATACTGCCACATCTTCCATCTTTAAGTAGTTGGTGGGTTCAACCTGATGACCTTTTGGTTAGCAACTGAGCACTTAAAATTCCATGCTACCAATGTTCCTCTATAAAGATTACAGCCTAGGAAATTTCATGGTGTAGTTTTACTCCATCCCATAGTATTGCTATGACTCTGAATTGACAACATACAACAATTTTTATTAAATAATGTAATTTTTCTATAGAAGGGATTTTGAAGTATAATTTCTCTGAACAAGTCACTTGACCTCCTTATGTATCACTTTTCTCATTTAAGAAATAAAAGGGTTATATAATTTTTTGCATCCTATCTTGAATTAATACTAAGGCTACTTTTAGAAATATCCTAAACTAGTTAAGAAATATTACGTGTTATGCACATAAAATTTTTCCAGTAAAAAAGTAATCTTCAACCCATTGCCACTGAATTGATTCTGACTCGTAGCAACCCCATAGGACAGATCAGAACCACCCCATAATGTTTCCAAGGAGGTAGTCTTTATGAAAGCAGACTTCCACGTCTTTCTCTTATGGAGCTGCTGGTGAGTTCGAACCCCTGGCCTTTCCATTAGCAGCTGAGTTCCTAGCCACTGCACCAACAGGGATCCTCTAAAAGAAAGTTTGGGTGACATAATTTTTGCTGTTATTCATTCTTGTTCATTTTCCAGGTAATGGTGAGGGTATTTGTTAAAGTTCAAACCTATTTGACTAGGTAATATTGACATTTCAATGTAAATTTGAGGAAGACTTTAATCCCTAAAGAGCTGTCACCGGGCAGACACTGAGACTTGAAGGTGAGATCCAAGCAGTGATGACTGGTGTGCACGTGGGATAATGATTTGTCATCACTTAGAGGAGATGTCTTCAAATAGGCCTTGGGGACCAGAACGTGATACACAAGATTTACGAGAACAGTGAAGTAACCCAGATTTCCAAACTACGGGGAGTGAGTGAGTGCCAGCCCCTGATGGCAGGCATCATGTTCATTTCCTAACTACTCCTTAAGGTTTATTTCTGTAAATAGGCCATCACTGTGGTTGGGCTGAAAATGAGAGGGAGTGGGAGAAGGGTACTTTGGTGTCCTTTGAAGTGAATAATTAAAAAAAAAAAAATTCCTAAAAGGGAGGTGATTACTTATTTTACTTGGCTTGTTCTTCCAGCAAACCTAAGCTTGCCTTGCCATGAGAATCTGCAAGCTAGTTTCTTCCGGTTACTTGGAGCTGAAGGAAAGACTGGAGACCAAAACATAGATTTTCTCAGTTAGCAAGCTTTATTAGTCTCCTCTTCGTCCATTCTGCCAGTGTGCCTTAGGTGGGCCTGGCTGAATACACCGGTTAAAACACAGCTGGTATTGAGAGAGCGAATGGTCACTCACATCCCAAGCTATGACATCAGTTTACCTTGGGAGCCACAACCCCGATGCGCCTAGGTCCCGTGGTGGGGATGGGGACCCTTTTGCTCCAGCGTATTACAGAGACCTTTTGATGCCCAGAAGTCTGCAGTTTCTTCCTTCTGTACATATATGCGATGTTGCTTTCCTTATCCTGGAGTGTGCTTTAACAAACAGCAGCTTTGTGCCCATCCTCAGCTTTGGTGTATCCTCATTTCTTCTGGCTTAAGCCCAGAGGGTAACTTTTGTATCTGATCCTGGAGTTTTACCTGTAGTTTGGCTTCATGACAACACTCCACCTGTGCTTTTTTCATGTTGGTCACTGACCCTCTACTTTTACAAGCCCAGGGAAATCACTTCCTGTCATCCCCATGAAAATGTGTCTATTGTCCAATCCAGGGCTTAGCCCACTGCCTGGCCTTGATAATTTCTCAAATAATCATTGCTGGATTTCCAAGAAAGTCAAGTCTTCTGAACATTTATTGCCACATTATGCCAATAAAAAAAGCTTTTGATGGGAAGAATGGGTAGGATATTTGGAGACGTCACAATCAGCAGCAGCAGTATCAAAGATAAACACATCCAGGTTATACAGTGTGAATTCTTCATCTGCAGGGAGTTTGCAATCCAGTACATAGCTATTGACACAGATAAACACAGCATAAGCTGCTTAAAATCAGTAGTCTAGTGACAATCAGAAGAGTCAGGTGCTCTTACTGGGGCCTTGTGTATAGAAATAATGAAATGAAATTCTACCTCTACACATAGTCCACACATATGGAAGTCATCGGCAGTTTCCTAGACTAAGCTTACTGAATGGGAAAAGTGAGGATTGACTCCCTGAAAAGAAAAATAATGTTCATTACCTATATGAAGGACTGGCATACCTTAATTTTTCTAAAAGTCAAGTTTTAGGATATGAACCAAACCAAACTTCTTGCTGCCGAGTTGATTCTAACTCATGGTCACACCCCAGCTGTTTACAGAGTAGAAGAGCTCCACAGAGTTTTCTTGGCTGTAATTGTTATGGAAGTGGATCAGCAGGCCTTTCTTGCTGCTGCATTGTGGGTTGTAACTGCCAACCTTTTGGTCAGTGGTCCAGCTTGAACCATTTATGCTACTGAAGGACCTTAGTCGGGATAAGAATTCTGGTTTAACAGTTATTGTTCTGAGTCTGTGGTATCACTCTTAAAGTCAGGTTGAAGCTTGTTAGAACCAGGTTACAGTGAACTGGTATTTTTTTTTTATGTGTCTTCTCATAGAAACACTGCATTCAAACAGCCATCTGCATAATTTAAGTCAAGTTATTTAGCTTCCAACAACCCCTGTTACTTCTTCCAAGTGGGCAAAAGTTGCACAGATCCATCTTGTGGAGGTCTGGTGAACACTATGTATGCACTTATTTGTGGCTGGAATACGAGGTGAGATTCAAGCACACTGAAGCACACTCTGAATGAATTTAAACAGACCAGTTGTTAGAGTAGGACCTCCGTGGATTATCAAATTTCTGTTTGCTGTCCACTGGTACCTGGGATTATCGACTAACTCTTACAGTCATGTGTCCTGGTGGCTTCTGTTCACTTTAGCAAGCTGATTACAAATCTGTAGTCTTTACCTTCCTGTGGACTTTCCATTTACTGGCCTGGAAATTGTGTAAAAGAGAAGCTTAAACTCAGAAACCAAACAAAGGTGGGTTTTTTTTTTTTTCATTTTTCTTTTGTAACATCAGGAAGGAGAAAGGAAATTCCCGAGTCTAAGTGCCAGTGTCTAAAAGTCAGAGTGGATTTTCAAAGGCTATTTATAGTGGCTCAACCCGACCATGAGGAGTGCGGCTGGCAGTCGCGTTAAGTACTCAGCTGCTAGGTGGAAGACTGGCAGTTCAAGCCCATTAGCTGCATTGTGCAGAAAGATAGGGTAGTGTGCTTCTGGGAAGATTTATAGCTTTGGAAACTGTGCTAATTCTGTTTTGCTGTGTGTCAGAATTGACTCCACGGCAATGGATTCGGTTTGGATTTCACTCTGGTAATGTTGGGGCAGTGGTTGTTCAGTGATAGAGCTCTCACCTTCCACATGGGAAATCTGTTATTGATTTATTGTGATTGAGCGAAAGTGCATAATCCAGTTTAAATTCACGTGCCCGCCTGTGTGCAGCTCCTACTGCTCTCCTTGCCTGGTGACAGCACACTCCTCCTTTCCGTTCTATACAAGTCAGATCTTCTTAACAATTTCCTCTCCCCTCCTCCCCACCCTCCCCACTCCCCTCTAGTAAGAGGTCAGTAGGATGACATCCTATAGATGCATAAAACCATAAAGTGCACACACAATATGGTCACTAGGTGTTGCTGAGTCCAATCCATTCGTGTCCCAGGAGTTGACCTCAGTAATGATTTATGATCAGGGGCAGCATCAGGTCTAGGGGCCATGTTTCCAGGGGGACCTCGAGGCCTTCAGACCACCAACTGCAGTCTT
The DNA here is from genome assembly GCA_028571685.1 of Heterohyrax brucei. Lineage (NCBI taxonomy): Eukaryota > Metazoa > Chordata > Mammalia > Hyracoidea > Procaviidae > Heterohyrax > Heterohyrax brucei. The sequence continues at coordinate 129,806,478 of CM053142.1, forward strand.
TTAGTGGAGTTCTCAGGGTACACCCCTTTTTATTTTCATATTGCCACTGGGTCTCAACTTTGTGAGCTCCATCATGGTTGTCACTGAAGGTGGCCAGGCACTGTCTGATTCTTTCAAGTCACATGTAGATATAGTCACCCATTCACTCCACGTAGGAAAGCTTGATTCAACTCCTGGCCAATGCAGTTTATGTGCAGCCACCACCAAGATGTCATCAGAGGCTTGTGTGTTGCTGTGATGCAAAATAGGCCTCTGCAGAGCTTCTACACTAAGGCAGACCAGGGAGAAAGGCCTGGCAATTTTTTGAAAATCAGCTCATGGAAATTCACAATGGTCAGATCCACAGCTGATCAGGACCAGGAAGGACGGAGTTCTGTTGTTCATGGGCTGATCATGAGTTAGAGGGCACCTTGATTCTGGGGCAGGCTCAATGCCAGTTAACAACAACAGTCCAATCACAGAGAGTCAAGATTGTGTGTTTGCAACAAATGGCTAGAAAAATGAAGGAAGGCAAAATGTTGTTTTTCCCACTTAGAAGGCAGGAAACTCAATTTCTTTTTTCCCTGAAGCAGTCCATTATTTGTCTTTCTATTCTGTTTCTGACAGTGACTTCTCAATGCACATTTTATGTGACAGCCCAGAAACTTGCTTCAGATCTCTGCCCAGTGTTGGGAGATGTACTAGTTGACTCTTGAACTGTACCTAATGGTTTATTCTTGGTCCATGAATTCCCTATTTATTTATTTATTTTGCATGACAGCTGAGATGGGATCATAAGATGGTTGCTGTCAATTTATATAAATATAAGGACACCCAGGAAGAATCTGAAAGACAGTAGCCAAACGTCCAGACCTACAGAAAGGGCTAGGTAAATGTCATGCATCCGTTTTATTTTCACATCTCCTGTTGCAGACTAACAAGCTCCACCTGCGCTCCGTCACCCCTGGGCCCCTGAGCGTGGACGGTGTAGGCATGGCGCCTGATAGCAGATGGAGCTGGTGGAAAAGCTAGCACAATTTTAGCACAAGGGGAGGCATTTCACCGCCTGTCATATTCCTCTGTCCCTCTCCTCTTGGCCTCCATGTACTCGTGGAAACCCTAACAGAGCCTAAGACTAGTACTGTCCATCCAAACTGATGCATGAGTCTAAGAAGACATGAAGGCGGAAAAATAATTTTTCTGCAGGGATATCAGTAAGCTTCATGTACAAAGGTGGGCTGTTGCTAAAATAGGTCAGTTTCTTAAGGACATAAAACTCCTGTGCAATTTGCCTAAAAGTTAGTCTTTCCTGCCCAAATCATGCGGTCGTTCCCCTTAAAAAGTCCAGCTGGGTCTGTAAGCACATTGGACAGCTATTGGTGGTCAGCATGGCTGTGTGGTTATTGAAGCCAGGTGGCCAACGTTTCCTGATCCAAGAGGCTGTCAGCTTAGTGGTTGTCCAAACTTGTGGTAGTAAAAGTCTCAAAGACCTTAGACTGATTTTAAGGAGGCAAGTGACAAAGAGAAATTGCTATCTGAGAAGTGGAGATGAAAGGGAACACAATAAGAGACACAGATGTACAGAGCTTCGCAGGCCAGGGCAGCACAGCATAAACTGAGCCACACGAAGGCAATGAAAGATATCAAGCATGAGGTATGTGATGGAGAAAAAATGTTATTGGTTTTCTTTTCTTTTTCTTTCTTCTTTGGAGTGGAGGGAAACTAATAGAGCCAGCGGTAACAAAATGCAACACTAAACAGATTCTTAAGATTGTGTTTTCACCAAAGCCACAGGTCAGGAAATATGGAAACCCTGTAAAGATGGTCAGTCTGGGGTTAATCAACTTCTTTTTTTTTAAATCGTGCTTTAGGTGGAAGTTTACATCTTAAGTTAACTTATTATTAGAAAATTTATATACGTATTGCTTTGTGATATTAGTTATAATCCCCAAAATGTGATAGCACGTTCCCTCTTTCCATCCTAGGTTCTCTGTGACCATTCAACCAATTCCTGTCCCTTCTTGCAGTCTCATCCTACTCTAGGACAGGACCTGCCCATTTGCTCTTGTGTATCTGATCCAACTAAGAAGCACATTCGTCTCGTGTATTAGTTTCTGTTTTACAGTCCTGTCTAATCTTTGTCTGTAGAGTGTGCTTGGGGAACGGTTATTGGTTTTCTTAATTAACCAGACCAGTTTCTGTTGCCTAGTGGTTTAATTCAGGCAGGATAATGCAAATACAAAGACCCAGAAAGAGATGGAAAATCACAATAATGGAAACAACAGTCAATCTGGTTAGTACTGAAATGTAAACTAATGCATGGCTGGTGGGAACAAATCCTACAGGCGAACAAGTCCTGGAGACTGGGCGAGTGTGTGACCCAAAGGCAGCCGATACCCAAAGGCCAAAGAACTGTAGATGACACCAGTTCTTTAGCTGACAGTAACACTGATGTTTTACACATTTGTGATTGTTTTTTGTATGTTGATTGAGTAAAATCATAGCACAAAGATGACAAACACTTTACCTGTGTCTCACTTTTTCCACTTTCAGAGCTCTCTACAGTGCATTTCTTCTAGATCATACTACTTCCAAGCTTCCAAATGGTCTTGGAGCCACTTTTAACACAGGATACAGACTAACTAGGGCTGGCACGAGAGATGGGATCTATCTGCAGTCTCTGCAATGTTTTTCGTCTTCTCAATGTGTTTGTTTAAGTGTCAAATAAGAAAGCTCTATTCAGGGTTATTAAAATAGAAATACTTGAACTGGATGTCCAGTCACTAGGACAAAGCTTGGACAGCTTGGCAGCATTCCACTGCAAGAGAAAATTATAGTCAATGGCCAACTGACCAACCTCTGTCCTAGGGTTATCATACTTGAGCTTTCAAAAATGGCACTCAAACTGGGTTGTCCTGGCAGAGTGAATGTCACCTGTGTATGTGTGTGTGTAAACCAGAGATAGGTAGGTAGATAGATACGTGGGTAGATGGGTAGGTGGGGAAAGAAAAAGAGAGAGACAGAAAGAGTTAGAAAGAGAGAGAGAGAGACAGACTTTAAGGGATAGATGACACATAGGTTTTTCTAACCTATTGCAGCACCAGTTTCTGCTCTCCTTGTCTTCTGCTATTTCATCTCAAAACCAGTCCCCCTTTTCTTCGGAGAACTGAATTGAATCCAGCACAAGCCCAGCATGGCTGACTCTGATTCCAGTACCTACGAGTTGCTCTTGGGGACTCAGTGAAAACAGAAATTCACGTAACTCCTTCTTTCTAGATACTTCTGCAGTTGGGAAATTACGGCCTCAAATTATTTTTGTGAGGAAAGCTTGTGGTTGCAAAGATGCAATGTGGCTGTATTCCACAAGGTTGTATGATGTGACTTTTTGTCTTAACTTTATGGAAGGTTACACTACTCTGCCTCTTCTACTTCTTTCTCATGTCTCTCTCTTGTTCTCTCTCTCCCTCTACCCTTCTGTCTCGTAACCAACTATTCTAATGCTCTGAAGGCTTTCTTATTTATTCTAAGGCTTTAGGTTATTGTTTTCCTTTATTAAATTAAAAAAATTAAAGTTATACAGTTTATCCCTTGGTAGACCTCCATATGTAATTTTCTCTATTCTCCTATCAGCTGATGAAGACTCCCCAAACCACCTTACTGCTGTTGAGTCAATTTTGACTCATAGTGACCCTATAGAACAGAGTAGAAATGCGTTACAGATTTGCCAGGGAGTGCTAGGTAAATTAGAATAGCCAATCTTTTGGATAGCAGCTGTAGCATTTAACCACCACACCATGGTTCCAAATAAAGGCCCCAACTCCTAACTAAACTGATAGAAAATTTACTAAACTATACTAGAAAGGAAACCTTGGCAGCATAATGATTAAATGTTATGTCTGCTAATGAAAAAGTTCTGCAGTTCAAATCTACTGGATGCTCCTTGGAAACTCTGTGGGTCAGTACTGCTCTGACCTATAGAGTCACTGTGAGTCAGAACTGACTTGGTGGCAGCGGGTTGGGTTTGGTTTTGCTGTACTAGAAAGGTTATTTGTTTTTATTTGCATTTTAAATTTCATTGATACTTTTGCTGTTTTAGTTCGGGGACTTGAAATAATAATCCTCATCTAAATTCTAGCAAAATATTCAAAGTGCAATTCAGGAAAGATGTATTTGCACATCACCACCTTCAGTCTCATTAGCCACGCCCTTGCATGCACATAATAATAATTGAGGTAGGAATGAAATTCATGAATGAGAAAGAGCACTTGAGCAAACTAGGAAAGGAAGAAATATTGCATTGTGTCAATGCCATCTGGCTTAACACAACTGCTATAACTACCCTTTTAAAATCATCTATTATGTGTCAGATACTATGGTGACTGTAATATGGTATATTTTTAATTCCTGCAACATCCTTGTAAGAGTAGAGATTATTTTCCTAATTCTGTAGCAAAGAATCTTAAGACTGTAAGAAGTTAATTAACTAGCTTAAGTTCACGTAGCTGGAAAATGGTTAAGAAAGCATGCTTCTGGAACGCCCTTCTTATAGCAAATGAGTGAATTTGGTTCTTGATCAAAGGATCTTATTAATCACTGAAATTTTACACAGTATGTTACAGTTTACAGAAACTGTCACGTTCCTCTCATTTAAGCTCTGTAGCAATTCCATGAGAAGGCCACTGTAGTTCCACCCCATGGATGAAGAAATGAAGGCTGAACTTAGTGAAAATATGAAGATAAGTCGATCCCAGAGACATTTGTGAATACACTCTAGCTAAGGAACAGTCTTCTATTTTTGAAGGGGAAACTAACTAGCCAGAGAATTATCTTATTAGCCAGGAGCAAAATAAAAGTAAATTTAATAATCCCCTCAAAACACAGATCCAATGAGAAGGAGTAACAGGGCTTTAGCCCAGGGGAAGGTAAAGATGACTGTTTTTATCAGCCTAGATTGGGATTGAGTGCAATTGAAGAACGGAGTGTGTGTGTGTGTGTGTGTGTGTGTCTGTGTCTGTGTGTGTGTGTGTGTATGTACGCACACGTGTGTGTTGACTCATGCCCATGCGTAGGTGCCGGTCTGACGGTCTGTGGGTACCTGAGGAGAGCTGAATGAACCCCTGCTGCCTTTGCGTTGATTCAGACTCACGGAAAGGGAATTCTATTAGTGGGTTATAGCCATGATGTCCTGCTACCTGAGGCTGTGCTGAAGAGAGGGTCTGCGGCAACCACCACGATAGGACCAGCTTGGGCCTTGTCAAGAACTGACGGGCATTTAAGATGTAGCCTTCACCCACACACAGCACTACTGTTCTTTCAGCTTACATCACTGAACGCCTTTATACCTTCTCACTTCAAACCTGACACTGTGTATTACAGACTCATGCAATCTCTCCAAATCTCTGGGCCATATACCTGTTTCTTTATATAATATTACTAGGAGCCCTCATGGGACAGTGGCCAGTAACCCAAAGTTTGGAGGTTTGCGTCCACCTACAGGCTCTGTGGCAGGAAGACCTGGGGATCTGTTCCTGTAAAGACCGGGTCCTAGAAGACCCTGCAGAGCAGTTCTACTCTGTCACATGAGGTCTCTGTGAGTCAAAGTTGGTACAATATTACAAGAATTTAATGATGTAACAGAAAATACCCACGTATCTGCAATGACACCAAGGACTATGAAGGGCTGAAGTAGTGTTGTTCTTGGGCTGTGGTTGTTGTTCTTAGGTGCTGTCAGGTTGGTTCCGTCTCACAGCTACCCTGTGGACAACAGAAGAAACACGAGCCACTCCTGGGCCGTGTCATTTTAATGCCTAAGCCCATCGTTGCCGCCACTGTGTCAGTCCATCTCATTGACGGTCTGCCTCTTTTCTCTGCCACTCCGCTCTACCAAGCATGGTGTCCTTCTCCAGGGACTGGTCCACCTGGGCTTAAAATCAAATAATTGCTAAACCCTAACATTTCATTCCTTGGCAACCCGAGTGGCGTAGTACTTAAGCAGTATGTCTGCTAGCAAAAAGGTCCTCCCTAGAAACTCTGCCCTGTGGGGTTGGAATTGACTCAATGGTACATATATATTATATATATATATATTTTTTAATGTTTCATTTCTAGCATCCTTGTCTTCACCCTTATACTGCACGCTTGCTTAAGGAATTTGTTATTGCAAGGACTCTTGAAGCCAGAGCTGTCGCCTATGCTGCATCTGAGGATCATTTTTCCGCTTGATGCAGCCTGGGGTTGGAAAGAGGAACCAGTCTGGGTGGGTCTATCTGACTGTTATTGTTAGTATAGCCTGTGTCAGCAAGAGCTGCGAGCCAGCTTGTCTGTCACGTGTGACTCAGCCTCACGGAAACTCCAGGGATGGACAATAGCAGCCTAATGTAGCTACACAGGGAAAGCCTGGACCCCAAGGGGATCAGGTTGCTCTGTCTGGAACAAGGTATTTATAACACAAGCCAGCTGTATCTAAATATGCCTTATTTAAAAAAAAAAAAAAAGGAAGAAGGAAGATGCTGTTGAAGGATTAACACCAGTGAACAGTTGGAAACTTAAGAGATTTTTTTTCCCTAACATTTCAGAGTTTAGGAAAACCTAGAAATTAAATGCCAAAAAAAGCCAGTTTCTTGCTCTATTTCTAAATCTTTTTTGTATCTTTAAAAAGACATGTGTAATCATCAGCAAGGAAGGGGAAGAATGTATACGCCATTGCTGATTCTTACTTCTAAAGATAGGTTTTTATATCTATAAATCACACTCGCTACTCCCTGCAATTCTGAGCCTGTCTTAGGCTGGGTTCTCTAGAGGAGCAAAACCAGCAAAGTGTATAAATATCTATATAAAGAGATTTATATCAAGGAAATGTGTGGCTGTAGAGGCTGGAGGCACTTCCTAATTCACGTAGCCCCGGGGGCTTACAAACCCAAGATTGACAGGTTGAACAATGAACAAAAGGGACTCCTGCTCACAGACTCTGAAGACTGACAAATCCCAAGGTTGGCAGGCAAGGCTCCAGGTAAGCTGCTTGCTCAAATCCCAGGAACTGCAGGTCGAACTAACAGGACCCAGCTACGGGATCCAGAGCTAGCAAAAGCCTCCCAGCCTCGTCAGAGAGCCCACTTGTGTTCAGTGCAGGCTACTTCCAAGAAAACTCCTTTTAACTGACTAGTCACTCACAGCAGATCCCATCATGGAGGTTACCACATTACATCAGGGCTCATCATGGACGCGAGCACATCATTATATGACTGCCAAACTACATCATAACTACCAATCCACTGAGAATCATGGCCCAGCCAAGTTAACCATCACAGAGCCCAGTCCCCTTTCTTCTTCTTCTTTCCTGTGATGTGAGACCTTCACAATTCTGTATGGGAATTTAAAGAATCCAGTCTTGTTTTTCTTACCTTTGCCTTATCTGTAGCAAATAATAAATTACTAAACAAAGCTATAGTATAAACTCATTTTCAGGATGAGTGCTTTGTTTACTTAGGAAAGACTTTTCATCCTAGTTAAAACTGTTTTGACATCATTTTGTTTAATAACAGCTATTTTGTAGGTGTAGTGGTTAAGTGCTGAGTCTGCTAACCAAAAGGTCAGCAGTTTGAATCCTCCAGGTGCTCCTTGGAAACTCTATGGGGCAATTCTACTCCGCCCTAGGGTCACTATGAGTGGCAATAGACCCAGTGGCAGTAGGTTTTTCTTTTTCTGTGAATATGGAAACCCTAGTGGCTTAAAGGTTAAGTGTTATGTCTGTTAACCAAAAAGCATTGGCAGTTCAAATCTGCCAGACGCTTCTTGGAAACTCTATGAGGCGGTTCCACTCTGAACTATAGGGTCTCTATGAGTTGGAATTGACTCAGCAGCTGTGGGTGTTACGAAATGAATTGTGTTTCCCCCAAAATCTATGCATCAATTTAACTAGGCTGTGATGGCTGCTACTGTGTTCTGTTGCTCTGTTTCGTCAGTCCTGTCTCTGTGATGTTAATAAGTGTGCGTGTATGGCAGTTGTGGGGCAGGACTCAGTGTGTAAGATTCTGCTGTGCCTTGAGGAAATCGCTTGAGACACAAAGGAAAGAAGCTGGCAGAGCTATCTGGTGGCCTCATGTCATCAAGAAGGAAAGTGGCGCCGGGAGCTGAGGGCATCCTTTGGAAAGGACCTATGTCCCTGTACCTCAGAAACGTCCAGTACAGGGGCAGATTGATGACAAGGACCTTCTTCCACAGCCAGCAGAGAAAGCCTTCTCCTGGAGCTGACACCCTGAATTTTGACTTGTAGCCTACTGGACTGTGACAACTAAAATTTCTCTTTTTAAAGCCCTGCACTTGTGGTATTTCTGTTAAACCTGCGCTACCTGACTGAGGCAGTGGGTTTGGTGTGGGTTGGCTTACTTGAACGTACTAAAGCTTCTTTAGGAATCTATAGTTTCTCACTAATCTATACCAGGCTTCTCTCCATTTGTTTCAGATGGGTAAGGTATTATCCATCACTGAAAAGGAGGAATGCTCCTGGGAGGAGTATTTTCAATCAGGGTACATTCTTGGCTGACTATGTGGGTTAGCCAGACAGCATGGGAGAGGTAGACTCTGCGTTCATTTTCTCATTTAGCTCATAAATAATTTCATCGCCTCCAGGCATTGCACTAGAGACCCTGGTGGTATTGTGGTTAAGAGCTATAACTGCTAATTGGCAGTTGAGATTCATCAGGTGCTCCTTACAAACCCTACGGGGCAGTTCTACTCTGTCCTATAGGGTCACCAAGAGTTGGTTTTGTTTTTCAGTTAGGCATTTTTTTTTGGGGTGTATCTGGGTGACACAAATGATTAAGTGTTCAATTACAAGCCAAAAGGTTGGTGGTTTGAACTCACCCAAAGGCACCTTAGAAGATACAGGCGTGGCAATCTGATTTTGAATGATCATGGCCTTGAAAATCCTATGGAGCAGTTCTACATTTCACACACCGGGTTGCCAGGAGTCAGAACCCCCTGGATGGTAATTAACAACAACAACAAAAATAAATAAAATAAAATAAAAAAACAGTCATTGTCCTACATGCTGAAGAGAACAGAATACACAACAGATACGTTGTCCGGGCTCAGCTTCACAGTACTTAGAGTCAGATGGGGACTAGACACATTATTATCCCCTAAAGTACTTTGACAGGAGAAGTGCGTGGTTCTTTGGAGACATAAAGAAAGGGCTTCTCAGCCATAGCTGGAGAAGCAGTGTCTAAGCTGACACCTAGAAGAGCAGCAGGTGTGGGACATGGGAGACAGGGGGAGGTGTGCTTCAGGTAGAGATTGGAACTAAGATGAATCCACAGAGGTGGGAAGAGTGTGACCTGGAGGTGGGAGACAGTGGGCTGTTCGATAAGATAGAAAGTAGAGGGCAAGAGCGCTCATTCTGGCAGAGGGGGGCTCTGCAGGTACAAAAGGGCCGTGGAGCACTGCCTCTCGGAGGTATCCAAAGCAGTTGACTACATTCCTTCTGGACATCCCGTTTCCCCTCTTTAGGCTTTAATGTTGTACTCTCTTGGTTTGCCTTCGGCTTCATCTGTCATTGCTCAATTACCCTTTTTCTCTGCTCAGCCTCTAAATGTGAGAGTTCTTCCGTGACTCAGTACTGGGCATTCTTCCCCACTCTATTTACATTCATGCCAAAGTGATTTCTTCCAGTTATATGTCTTTAAATTGTGTCTATGTGCTTATGACCTCCAAGTCACTGTCTCCTGCACTGACTTCTTTTTGCACAATCCAGATTCATAAATCTTTTTGTTTTCTTGACAGCACCACTTAGCTGTTCAGTTGACATCTCAAGCACAGTACAATGTTAGAACGCTGTTGACTGTAAGCAATAGAAAATACCAACTCAGGTGGCTTAGGCAGCAAGGTCATTCTTGCAGTATTGTTCCTGATCTGCAGAGCTCGTGGAGATGGCACTGCATTATTTTAGTGAACAAAAGACATGTAAAATGCTTCCTACATTCTGTGTTAGGTTTTGGGCTACTTCTGACATTGTGATTCACTGAAGGGTATAAGTTAGTACAGTTCTTCTTAGTTCTCACCTAGCAACTTTTTGTAATTCTATGTGCTACACTACTAGAATCCAAGAGGTGTTTTGACCTGTGATGGTACCTACCATGGCATGAGCTGTCATTCCTGAAATGAACTTCAGCTCTCTGATTGGATCAACAGCCCCACTTAATGGCCTCTGTGTATCTATGCCCTTTCCATGTAACTTTGTTGTCCCCTTGCACTCTGACTTGACCATGAGACTTGCTTTGGCTACTGAAGGCTAACAAATGTGCCACAGTCAGAGCCTTATAAAAAAGCACATGTTCGTTGAAGTTTTCTCTCTTTCCTCTCTTGGACTCCTGTAATCGCCATGACAACAAACACAGGCTGAAAGATGTGGGACCACATGGAGCAGAGATGAGTTCTCCTAGCTGACGCAATCCTAGGCTGGGCAGCCTCCAGCCAACTGGCCGGCTAACCACAAGTGCATAAATTAAGCCCAGCTAAGATTGATTAGGAGCTCTGGTGGCACAAGTGGTTAAGAGCTAGGGCTGAAAACCAAGAGATCAGCAGTTCAAGTCTGCCAGCTGCTCCTTGGAAACCTTATGAAGCAGTTCTACCCTGTTTATAAGTTGCTCTGATTTGAAACTGCTGCAACAGCTCCTAAAAACAACAGCAGAAGATTACTTAAGTCTAGCCCAAATCAGCAGAACTGCCCAAACAACCTGTAGGCTCATAATAAGTCACTCATGGTAGTTATTTTAAGCAGCTAGCAGTAGTTAAGATGTCACCTGGAAACCTAAATGTTGGCAGTTCAAATTTACCAGCTGCTCCTTGGAAACTTGATGACACAGTTCTACTTTATTCTGTAGAGTTTGTTTGAGTTAGAAACAATTCCATAGCTATGAGTGTATGTGTGTGTGTGTGTTTCCGTGTGCATGAGCGTGCGTGTGTGCATGTCCCTAGAAACTAGTAGCTGTTCAGTTGACTGTGACTCATGGGGCCCCTTATGTGTCAAAGTAGAACTGTGCTCCATAGGATTCTCAGCGGTTGATTTTTCGTAGTTAGATCCCCGGATCTTTCTTTGAAGGTGCCTCTGGGTGGACTCAAACCTACAACTTTTCAGGTAGCAGCCAAGAATGTCAACCATGAAGGATTTGAAGATTCTGTGAAGCTTATATTTTAGCATCCAGCTTGGATGTTGTTTCATTGCAGGTCTGACACCATCACTTATGCATTTCCTGACATATATAAATGTCAGAAAAGCCATAGGAAGCAATACATATTATCACATACACTGGATTAAGCATATTGAGTGGGAGGTCTTATTGGCCAAGGGTGGCTGCAGCGTGATGTGACCATATTCTCATCTCAAGTGATGAGAGAGTATGATGGTTCAACAAGCCTAGGGAAACTATATATTGACAATGTAATACAATGTATTGTTTTTAAAAGGCAAATTTTGCAACCTGCCTTAGTGCTATAACAAATGTACCTCACTGCTTAGCATGTAGACTTTGGAGTCAGGCAGGCCTCCATACAGATTATGGTTTCTGATTTACTAGAGTTATTGCAAGTCGGCTATATGACCTCTTTGTGCTTCTGTTTGTTTCTATGTAAGGGAAATAATAATAATGTCCATTTCATAGGGGTGTTGCAAGGATTAAATAAGATACAGCAAGTCAGATGCCTAGCTTAGTACTCAGCACACACTAAGGCCTCAGTATGTGTGTTGTTACTGTTAACTGTTGTTGAATTTACACCAATTCATGGTCACTCCACATTAAACAGAATAAAATGTTGCCTCGTCCACTGTTATCTCCATGATCATTGATATGCTTGAGCCTTTCTTTGTAGCCACTGTGTATTTTGAGTGCCTTCTGACCTAGGGGGCTCATCTTCCAGTATTATATTGGATGAAATTCTGTTGCAATCTGCAGAGTTTTTATCAACTAACTTTTGGAAGTAGGCCTTTTTTCCCAGCCTGATTTAATCTGGAAACACTACTGAAACCTGTCTACCACGGGCAACCCTGCTGATATTTGAACTGCTGTTGGCATCGCCTCCACCATCATAGCAATTATGTAGGTGATGATAATAATGACTACTTAAGATGATGTTTCCCAAAAATATACTTCCCAACATTAGTATATTTGGAAATATTAACAGAGGTAACTTGAAAAAGAATAGTTCTGAGGTCACAGAGAACATCAATATATTAAAAACACTGTGGGATCATGAAACACAGAAACCAGCTGCATTTTGCTTAACCCAGCTTTTCCCAAATTTATTTTGAAGACAGAATATTTTCCTCTCTTGGAATACCTACTGACATCTGTGGGACGCTAATGTCTCCTAGAACGCTGTCTGGACCATGCTGGCTTATGAAAACAACATTGATCAAGTATCTGACTAGTTAAAAATCTATCACCAGAAAGCAAAAACAAAGATGCTCAAGTGTGGAACGTGACCACAGTGACGGCTGGACTTTGGCTGCAGTTGGCCTGTGGCTTCCCTCTGGAATCTGAGGAGCAAAAGAGATTGTCACTTCGGCCATTTGCTAAAGGGCAGCAGGCAGGATGGTGGGGCTGACTTTTTAACCCTGAATCACAATTACTTGTTCTCTCTGCTGGCTTCTGTTTTAAATAGAAACCACCCAGGGCTCTAACAGCCTGCTCTATCCACTAAAGAAAAGACTTGAACTCTGCATCAACTCAAGCTAAACCTGAACTTATGTTTTCAGCCAGGAGTGGCCACATGTATTTTTGTTTGTTTGAATTGGTTTTGTAGGAAAGTACATGAAGCCTAAACCAGGTCAACTTGTACTGGTCTCAGTATAGGAGAAATGCTACACAAATAATGCTTTGGAAGACAGGTAAGTTCTGACTATTTAAAGGATAGAGGGTTGATTCCTTAAGCAGAATGACTTGTAACGAGCCCTGGTTCTGATGGCTACCCCACTTGACTAACAGCTGGCTTCTCCTGCAGTGTGATTGTTCATTTTTGACATGGGGTATATACAGAGTAGGGAAGATGGATAGAAGACTTGAGAGACGGAGTAAAAAGAAACATGTTTGGTAAGAAAAATGAACATTTTCTGGCACAATACAGACTTAGTGTTAATGTTGGAAAGGTAGTTTGCAATGGAGAGAGACATCAAACTACTTTCAGGTAGAGATTTTCTGGACAGCTTGACACTCAGAATGTATTTAGTCCTTTGCTTCATAAATTGCTACAGAGAAAGATGCGTTATTTATGAGCTGATTTTATTAAGTGAGCAAGACTAAAATTAGCATACCAAATTTTGATAATGATAACAAAAACAGCTCCCCCCCATTAAAAAAAAAACCCTTTCAATACAACTGCCATTTATTTAGTAATACAGATTACAAATGAACTGAAATACTAAGAAATTTAACTCGACAGCATCTTAAAAGATTACAATCTGACCAAGCTGGGTTTACCACAGGAATGCAAGAAATAGTTCAGTAATAGGAAATCTATGAATAAAAGACTTCATTTCAGTAAGTCAAAAGAGAAAAATTACATGGTCATCTTAGCTAATGGTATCCACTTATGATTTTTAAAATACTGAAGTAGGTACAGAGAATTGTTTCTTCATAATACTTTAGCAATACTTAGTGGAGACGTGGTGGAACATTTCAATTAGAACTGGAGATAGGTACCCAGTATTATCATTACTATAATATTTTTCTGGAAGTTCTCGCCTTGAGATAGGTAACAAACAGGTAGCAATAACAGTGACCAACATGGACCGAATGGTTTCTATGTGTCAGGCAATGCTTCAACAGGATATACAGTGTGTTTATATAATCTTAACAGTAACTCTAAGAGGTTGCACTGTTTAGAAACTAATTGGAATAAAATATTATTAGAACTCCTAACAATTCTCTGGGCTGGGTGAAGAAGAAGAACCAGAAACCTCAGATCCCTACCCCACATATGTTTACTTTTAGACAAGTAAACCCTACTGACTCTTTCTGGTTAAGATACCAGTGATCTGGGATCAGAACATGCTTTTCTGGTCACAGCAGTCCTGCCGTCCTGGCAGTAGCTAAGTGAAGGCGGGCAAAGGCTACAAAGCAACACTAAGTACTCAGGGATCTCAGCAGGGATATGACTTGTGCAAAATCTTAGGAAGAAAAAGATGCAAACCCTGAGAATATTAGTTTGTTATTACTGCTGTAACAAATCACCACAAATTTACAATTTCACAGTTCTGGAGGTCGAAAGTCCTAAAACTGAGGTGTGGTAGAGAGTCTTTCTGGACCTAAGCTTTTTAAGGAAGAAATTGTCTTTTCTATCTTCTAGAGACCACCTGCTTTCCTTGGTTCGTGGCCTGTTCCTTTCTTTTGAAAGCTAGCACTGTGGCATCTTCAAATCTCTTTCTTTTTCTGTGACCACTGCTTCTGTTGCTCTCTGCCTTCTCTCTCTCTGACTGTAGTCTTCTGTCTTCATTTTACAAGAACTCCTGTGATTACTTTGAACTCACCTGGATAATCTGGGATAATCTCCCCATCCCAAGATTCCTAACTAGATCGCATCTGCAAAGACCCTTTTGCCAAGGAAGGGGGCATATTAGTAGGTTCTGGGGAATAGAATCTAGATGTCTTTGGGATGTAGGGTGGTCGTTGTGCTTTGTCTATCTTATAGACAAGCAGAGGTAAAAGACCCCATCATGTCCTTCAGGTAGGGGATGCTCATGGTAACAGAAGCTGGCTGTTGAAGATTCTGGCCTTCCATCTGGATGACCTTCAGTGTTTTCTTGCCCCTGGTTCCCTGGTGGGAAGCCTGCTACACAGCCCAGTTTCAGTAAAACTAGCACTGGGGAGGGACTTGCCTTGCAACTCTCTCCTAATCTTAATATCTACATGTAATGAAAACGTTTTTTATAAAACTAGAGAGAAATGTAAATGTATATCTTTCCCATCTGGTCATAGAAGGATATTCCAAATACATATTTTAAAAAGGAACAAATTCACAATGAACAAGATCAATGTGGTGATTCAGATTGTGTGTCAGCCTGCCTGGGCCATGATTCTCAGTGTTCTGGCAGTTGTGTAATGCTGTGCTGACCACCACGACGGAGTGTGCGGGGTCCCAGAGGGGTGAGGCACGTGGTAGCTCACTACCCCTTCAGTCCTCCTCTCTTGGCCTTCTGCCATCTGCTTCCTTTTTGCTCACCTGGCCAAGATTTTTGACTTGTGGTTTCAGCAGCTGCCTCTTTCTTCTCTTCTGACATCTGGTTCTTTAAACCTGGACCAGCAGCTTACCTGTTGATCTTGGGATTCATTACTCTTCACAGTCTGCAAATAAGAGTCTTCTTCCCCAGTCTGTTGATCCTGGGTATGGCTAGCCTGTGCAGCTGTGTTAGTTACGAGAAGCCTTGAAAGTCTTGCCTACCATTCTGGAATTCCCTGACTTTCATAACCTGAGAGTGGGAACCCTGCTCGCCAACTTGCCAACCTTGGGTTTTCTGACTTCCACAGCTGCGTGAGGCTTGTATACTGATCCAGGACTCGGGATGTTTCAGCCTCTACAATTTTGTGAGTCGTTTGCTTAATATAAATCTCTCTGTAAATATATTTATATGCTCTACTGGTTTCACTTCTCTAGAGAGCCCAGCTTAAGACAAACAATAACTATGATTTACTTAAAAATTTAAAACATGTATAAGTTTTTGAAAAACAGAAACAACAATTAAAATACAATGAATAGAAATCTATTCATAAAATCTGTAGTTAAGGGCTAATGTTGAAATATTAATTTTTAAATTAATATTTTAAAATTAACATTAACTTAAATATTAATCCTTCATTACATATGTTAGTTATAAAGTACTAAGGGGGGAAGACAACAATCCAAAAACAACATGGATAAGGGAAATATATTCCCCATAAGAACAGACATTAAATGATTTATAAACACCTGAAAAGGCTCAATCTCATAAACAGAAAGGGAATATATGCTATAATAACCCAATAAATATAAAAAGAAATGATAATCAATGGGGGTGAAAATATGGGAAAGCTTTTTGGGCACCCTCCTGACAGCTGGCAGGAGGGTGTATGGGTATGTTTCTTGGGTTCCACTTGGTAATATGTATGAGAAGCTTAAAAATTGTACACACTGAGTGACTGAGAAATTCTACTTAAAGAAATTTACCTGAAGGTAATCATCAAGAATACATGAGGAATTTGAGTTGTAAACATTTTTTACATAATTCATGTAGTTTTTAAAAAGATATATATAATAGTGAAATGAAACACTCTAGATGTCTAAAGAAAAGACAGCTAACTATGTGATGATCAGCTATAATAGATTATTATGCAGTTATTTAAAATGAGAATTTTATTCATTTAATCTGGTTTGCATTTTTATTGTTTTCCCTTTCTATGAAACACAGACAGGGACTCTTCTGTTAAATACTGTATACTCAGTGACACGAAGATGTGGCACTTTATAAACACTGATACAAAATGTTTTCAAATAAATAACATGTGAAACTACTCACAATTAAAAAAAATAAACTGAGACAAAACTTTGGAGAGCAGATGCAAAAAAAGAAATACATCAAAATGTTTATACTAGTTAGGGTGGTAAGATTAAAAAGGAATTAATTTTTTGTGACCTTTTAGAGTTTTCAGTTCACCACAATGATTATATGAAATCCACTGCTGTCAAGTTGATTCTGACTCCTAGCGACCCTATAGTCCAGAGTGGAACCGCTCCATAGAGTTTCCAAGGAGCAGCTTGTGGAACTGCACTGCCGATATTTCAGTTAGCAGATGTAGCACTTAACTGCTATACCACTAAGGTTTCCACAATGTGCGTACGCAGATAAATAACATCAAATCAGTAAATGTTTTTGTTCTTAAGGACAAATAATCTTTTCTATCAAAATCTCAACTTGCTTTTTGTGATCTTCTAAAATTTACTAATCAAAGTAAGGTCTATGGACCACCAAACCCTGACAACTTGTTTGAAATACAGAATCTTAGCCCTACACAGACCTCCTATGTCAGAATCTGAATTTTGCCATGATGTCTAAGGGACTGGTTTAAGGCATTCACAACTGGTCATTTCACTAGTATAGTAGGCTTGCTAATCACTCTCAAGATGTAGTATTTGGCATTCTGTACAAAGAGGTTAATAAAATTTTAAATATCATTCTGGCATTGAAATATCTACTGCATATCTTTAGTGATTTGAATGTAAGTGATACAGAAACATCTGGATGAAATCTGCCTTGGGAGCTGTTCCAGTCCAAATCTGCGCCGACAGCAGTTTCACTCCCTGAATCAGCAACTGCCAGGCACTTGCTGCCCTTTTTCCCTCACCCCTGCATTAACTACCTATTACGGTTTTTTGCCACTTGCCCAGTCCTGCTAATGTGTACACTCCCCTTCCAAATAGTAAAATAGGCGGTTACTTCTGAGATTGTCCACCCAGGGATTTAAAAAGGCTTATTGGTCACTCAGTGTCAGGTAGATATTAGCTGCTTTTATAGCTGGTGATTTATTTTAATTGTAGAACGTTTACCAAGTAATTGATTAGTAGGATGGTCAATGCCTTTGAAGATCTCTTAATAAAATGACAGGGATGGCAGAAGTGAGAGGCGGGCTTATAGGAACATCACACAGTGAAGACATGAACACGTGAGTTTGAGACGACTCAGGAATGGAACGGCACCAGTGCCTGGAAAAGTTGAAAAGCCATTTTGGGGAAGAAGTGACATCCTTCTCTGGCCCTACCCTTACACACCCAGATGAAGTTAGTCACTCTTCAGCAGGTACAGCCCCAATTGGAGCACCTCGCACTTTTTAACTTGTCAACTTCCCTGGTTGACTGATAGTTCCCAGGTGGCACAGAACACATCTGTCTTGCTCATGAGACACAAACAAAATGCAGTTGCTTGTGGAGCTGATTCTAACTCATGACGATGTCATGTGTGTCCGATTAGAACTGTGCTCTATAGGGTTTTCAAGGTTAGATTTTTGAGGAAGTAGATTGCCAGGCCTTTCTTCTAAGGTGCCTTTAAGTGAACTCAACCGACCAGTCATTAACTGTGCCAACCAGGGCTTCTGACTTACAAAGTAGGTGCTTAATCCCTATTTGTTGAATGAAGGGGTGCCGTCTGAATCTTAATGGGTGAGGATGGCTGTGAAGATAGGTGGGTGTTCTTCCATACAGAGGAAGCAGCTTGTGCCAAGGCAAACTGAGCACAACATGTTTAAAGCACAGCACGCTTTAAACGAACATCGCCCCCACCCCCGAAACTGCATATCCGTGGCTTAGGCAGACATTTCTGTTTGGAAAAGGACTTGTATAGCTCTACCATGGCTGTGGGTTATGAAGAATAAAGGCTTTTGGCCAGCAAGCCGCAACAGATTTAAAGTTAAACCTCCAGCCGCAAGCACATCTCGGAATATGGTTCCTCCTTTCTTAGGGCTGTGATGATGTGGATGATGTGGAAGCCTGCCCAGGAATCCCCAGCCCTGCTTTATTTATGGCTGCCCCCCTTCAAAACCAAGTGCAAGTGTGCTTCGTGTGAGCAGGCCGTGCAGCCCAGCAGCTTGGATACCAAGAGCTCTCAGAATAGGAAGCTGAGCTAGAGGGCTGCCAAGACAGTCTGCTGTCTGCAGCATGACCAGGAAAAGGCAAAGCTAGGATTCCACTTCCGGCACCTCCTCGCCAATTTCTCGATGTCCTTTGGCATTTGAACAGGTTGTTGTCAGTCTGGGGAGAGTGACGTACACAGTGACATTTGCATTAATGCCTCCCTGATGACTGTTTTCTGTTTACTGAATGGTAACACAGAGGTGGAATGACACCAGAAAATTTAAAGTCTGTGTGTGCCAAGGACAAAGCACCTACCATGTTTGGGAGCTATGTCTTGTGGCTGCTGGAACAGGACCTATCGTGTGGCCCTTAGTGCTGCCACCCATTTGCCCTGCAGTTAGAAAGCTGTGAGGCTTGGCTGGACTGCCCAGGCAAAAGACGCACTTCCTGTTAGTGGGTAAAGTGCCAGGGGGAACTGGAAGCTGGAGGTGAGCAAGCCAAAAGGAAGTCTGGAGGATCCTGAATTGCTAGTTTCAGAACCAGGCTCTGTGGTGAAAATAGCCACTTCCCAAGCCAGGACCACCCTGCCTTGGGTGATGAGACTAGGCCAGACTTGAGTGCCAGGTCACAGGCTGTACAGTGAGCCCTAGGGAAATCAGAGCTCCTGGTTCAGTAGGGGCCATGACCTCCAGCCTCCTAGTAGAGGAGATGGAGAGAGTATCTGAGTTGTAGAATCGATGCTGAATTCAAAGACATTGCACAGCTTTTTGCTAGTCTGAACCATTTCCAATGGCCTTTAGTGAGAGTGATTCCTCCACATAGGTGTTAGGTGGAGCCTGATGGGATCAGGATGTATAGAAACAAAGGTTGAAAGGAAGGAACTTCTTTTTATCCTTCGCCAAGAGCATCAACTACACTTTCTAGTTTCTCTTCATTATACAGAAGCAGTCTTACTGATAATTTTTTTTTTTTTTTTTTTTGGATCATGGCTCCAGAAACCCAGTGCCTGACCACAGGTAGTTGGTTACAAAAGCTCCATCTTACAAAAAATGTTTTATGTGTTCCCAAACACTTGCATGTATTTGCCACGTCCTTGGAAAGACACAGCCCATCTTGTTAGATACCTGGGATCCATCCTGTTCTCCTTTGCTACGTGGAGAAATGAAGGCTCAGCCTGGGAAGGGAGTGACAGTGGCCTCAGCTGCAGTGGACCCTGGACTCTGGATCTGGTGCCTACAGCAGCAAGGTGGACACTTGTCTTCATTCCTTCATCAGAAGCCTGGAAGCCTACTGCTTCTGGAGAAGGAGCAGACAGAACAGGTTTAGCAAATTCACTTTCTTCTACATCTGGGACTCACATCTCAAGCTTTTTGTGGAATCTTGAGTGCAATATCTTTCTTGGTTGGAGCTATATATAATTTTCAGTAGGCAGGAAAGGAATGCTTAGAAAGTAAGTATATAACTTGAGATTTCAAGGGGAGAAGGATCCAGTTCCTGATACCATGTAATTCAGTGTTCGTACAACTCATGTTTGTTTGTTTGGTTGCCATTAACCTAATTCTCATCTGCACGCTGCCTGAAATAATTAATCTTTAGTTTGACATTTGCTACCATTTTGGCAATCCTGTCAACTATTCCTCAACGAATTCTGTTTACCAGCCACCTCCAAGGACATGTCTGCATTCTAGGAAGTGTGTCCTTCCAGAGCAGATGCTTCTCCTAATTTACCCCAAATCCCTAGTGTGCTAATGATGTGTTTGGCAGAAAGAAAACACTGGCAGGTGCTTTATGTACTTTTTCCTTAATGTCTGATCAGAGGGTGCTGAAGCAGAGCACCTCTTGCCTCCCAAACCCCCAGCCCATTTTATAATCAAAATAGTTATCATAATTAACATCTGGGCATTGGAAGCTGGTGAGTACAGAGTTCTTTCAGGGATAAGTTGGCAGGATTGCCAAAGTGGACCCAAAGACTGAGTAATTCAGGTAATATGCAGATGAAAATTAGAACAAATATTCTAAAATATGCAAAACAGTTTTAAAGAAAGAATAAAAATGAATAATGCCACAATCATTGGTGTATATCTATTGTTCCTGTCCATGCATCATTTATATTATTTCAAAATAAACTCAAAATTTACATGCTACCCTTTTGCTGAATATTATACCATAAACACTTTACATTTCTATAAGCTTCTGTTTTGATAATTGTAATTTTAATAGTAAACATTCTCTACTGAAGAACAGGATGGCAATTTATTTAGCTATTCCATGAGTGTTGGGTTTTTGCACTGCTTGAGGTGTTTTGTCTTCATACGTGGTCCTTCAGTGAGCATCAGTGTGTCTGTGGGTTATTCTTCTTTGATATTTGAGTAAGTTCCCCAGAGTAAGATAAACTATTAACAGTTTCAAGGCTTTTGATATATATTGCCATATTGATTTCTTAAAGAGTTAGAGAGATTGACATCTTGTGGTTTTTCTGTGGTTAAACAATGCACAAGAAGAGACAGGAAGATGTTTAAAATGAGTTAACTAGTAGAGGACCATGGACACTGACCGACCTAAACTTAGGCCAGCCAGTGCAGCCTGCCTAGGTGCCCTGCTTGAGCATCAGCTCTACTTAACCAGTCTTTGTTATCCGCCAAGGCACCCAACCCATTAACCGAGTGCCATTCAAGTGATTCTGACCCACAGGAACCCTGTGTGACATAGCAGAGCTGCCCCGTAGGGTTTCTAAGGAATGGTTGGTAGAATCCAACTGCTGACCTTTTGGCTAGCAGCTGATGGCTTTGCCCACAGTACTTTCAGCAGATGTCTTCTCAGTTCTGTCCCATCAATCTGTGTTTCCATATCTTTCTTTACTTATGTTTCTATTTCTTAGCAAGGTAACAACAGTATTGCTGTTGTTAGCTGCCACTGAGTCTGCTCCAACTTATGGCTACCCCGTGTGCAATGGATCAGAAGGCTGTCCTGGTGTCATTCCCTTGAATTTGTTGTGGATCAGACCATTGTGATCATAGGGTTTTCCTTGGC
This sequence comes from Heterohyrax brucei, assembly GCA_028571685.1. Taxonomy (NCBI): domain Eukaryota; kingdom Metazoa; phylum Chordata; class Mammalia; order Hyracoidea; family Procaviidae; genus Heterohyrax; species Heterohyrax brucei. The sequence goes on from CM053142.1 coordinate 129,828,078, forward strand.
TGGTTTTTGGAAGTAGGTCGCCAGACCTTTCTTCCTAGCCTATCTCAGTCTGTAAGCTCCACTGGAACCTGTTCAACATGTTAGCAACATGTAAGCTGCCACTGATAGACAGATGATGCTGTGCTGAGTATTTGCTGTTCTTCTCATGCGTTATCCCATTTTACTCTTGCAACTCCTCTCTTAAGATGTGTTAATCCCATTTTTTAGATGTGAACACTGAGGCTGGAGTTAAATTACTTGTCCAGATACACAGAGGTAAAACATGATGGAGCTGGGATTTCAACCCAGTCTAGCAGGACATAACTCTTAGAGGCTGCCACACCAACAGGGTGTTGGTTGCAGGGTGCAAGGGCAGAAAAGGGGTGGTGGTGGCTGGAATCCTGAAGGAGGCTGAGCATGGGTTATTTCAGTTTCCTTTTTTTGCCATTTATTTCCTGTGTTATTAAACTTTTTGATCACCTTCTTCTGGTGTCGTATTAATTTGCAGCTTTTAAACATTAGAAGAATTCAGGGGAGGGGTGCACTTATTTAAAGCACAGTTATTAAAATGTCTATTTTTATTTAAAGGTTTCTTCTGCTTTATATTACTTGTCTCATATCTCTTTAATCTGTAGTAATTTCTAATAAAGAACATTCAGAACATATCAGCCAAAGCACTTTAGAGGATTCTTGCCAAGCCTCATTTAAGCATATTATCTCTTGGCTGAATTATCACTCAACCATACCCCTGCCCTTTTATCATGTATAAACTTGGCAATGTGTCCATTTAGATCTGTTCTTAAGTTACGTATGTGTTATTAATCTATGCCTTGTTTACAGTAGGCCATATACTCCACTAAGAGTGCCTGACTTCCCCTTGCCTTTAATGTTGAATTGGTTTTCAGTTAAATTTCTATAGGCTGGGCTGTAGAGATCAATATTTGAAGTGAGGATGGATGAAGCGTGTTTTAGAGGAGTTGGAGCAAAGTTCTGTTTCTACTTGTAAATAAACCACACAGGTTTACTGAAAGAAGATGGGAAACTGCTCTATGAGAAGTTTTATCTCGTGGGTGCTTCCCTCAAGAGCCTTGAGCATGGAGAGAACTATGGGTGTGAGGAGCAGGGTTTGTGGCCGGTGAAGATAGATAAACCCACTGCCATCCAGTGGATTCCTATTCATAGCAACCCTAGAGAACAGAGTAAAACTGCCCCATAGAACTTCCAAGGAGCAGCTGGCAGATTCAAACTGCTGACCTTTTAGTTAGCAGCCATGGCACTTAACCACTACGCCACCAGAGTTTCCAAGGAACAGCTTGGGTGAATTCCCAGTCTGAGTTTGGTTCCTTCTGAAGCTGAACCTGACACTAGGACTTGAGTGCAGAGGAGGTGGAGTCAACACGGAGGACTAAACACATGTCTCCTTAAATCGCACTGGAAAGATGCTCTCTCCATCCGCTCTAGGTGAGAAACCTTTTCCCAGCTCCACTAGCTACAGAGCTCTTGAGTTCCTTTTCATTCTCCGGCCAGCTATCTTTCTCCCATCTGCGTAGGCTTCTCTCTAAGTCAGACTGAACTTTTTGTATCTGAGAATTCATTAGGTTTGGGACACACCCTGCACCGACATGGCTTTATTACCATAACAAGAGAAGCCCTATTCCCACACGGGATTACATCCGCATACATGTTGTAGCTGTTGTGTGCAGTCTAGTCAGTTCTGAATTATAACTAAAGCAAGCCAAATATGTTGCTGTAGAATGGATTCTGATTCATAGCAACCTTATAGGACAGAGGGGAACTGTCCCACAGTGTTTCCTATGATGGAAATCCTGGTGGCACGCTAGTTAAATGCTACGGTTGCTAATCAAAAATGCGGCCGTTTGAATCCACCAGGCCTTCCACGCAAACTCTACAGGACAATTCTACTTTGTCCTACAGGGTCACTGTGAGTTGGAATCGACTTGAAGGGCAGTGAGTTAGTCTTTAGGAGAGAAGATTACTGGGTCTTTTCTCATGCAGAACTGTTGGTGAGTTTGGATTGCCAACTTTGGGTTAGGAGCTGAGCACTGGACCGCTGTGCCACCAAGGCACTTTATCCATACATATAGGGGCTAGAATTGCAACACACATTTTGAGAGAACCCAGTCCAATCCAGAATATGTCCCCTGGATTCTTCTTCATTTCCCACAACTCTTCCATTTGTCCACCCTGCTCCAGCCACAGGGGCCGTCTTGTCCCCATATGCCAAGAAGGTTCTGCCTCCTTCCTTTTTCTCTGCTTTTCACTTGGTTCACTCCTCACTTCGTGGGGTACCATCTCCTCCACGAGGACTTCCCTGACGGCTCTTCCTAACTTATTACACCTTAGTTTCTCTTTGAAGGAACCCTAGTGGCACAATAGTTAAAACTCTGGCCGCTAATAAAAGGTTGTCAGTTCAAACCCAGCCCATGGCTCTGTGCGGGAAAGATTGGAGCTCTGCTCCTGTAAGGACAGCCTAGAAGACGCTCTGAAGCTGTTATGTTGTCTCACTGGGGGATGCTGTTAGCTGGAATCAACTTGGTGGCAAACAGCAACTAAGGTTTTTCTCTCCCCTTATCCAGGTTTATTTTTATTCCTAGCACTTTTTACTGCCTGCCATTAATGTCTACACTTCTTGCTTTGTCTATTGTCCGTTTTCCCCACAACAATAAAATTCGATGAGGCTAGTAGTTCATCACTGCATCTCCAGAACTGAGAATAGTCTACAATGTATTACAGGTTCTCAATAAACAATTTGCTTAACGAATGAATCAGGAAGCACGCTGCTGCTTCTTTTAAATTCTCCCCTCAAATGCGCCAATTAAGGTGATCACCCCAGTGACCTGGGAGGATATTGCTTCTGTATGTAATCACTCATATCAATTCAGTGAGAATGCAGTGGGAACACTTATCTGAACTGGTAGTTTGAGATGGGAAAGAAAGTAGGTAGTACTTCCAGGGAGAGGATGGCTGAGCAAAGGTACCAGAGTGACCTTCAGCCACTTACGAAATCACAGTCTCTTGGAGGTTAGTCTTGCTGGATGGGTTGTGTAAGAGTCAGGGCCAGTGCTAGCAAATTCTATGCTTTTTGTCTCTTTTAAACTTTCTTCCCTCGCCCACCCCCTTGGGAAATGACAGGGGAGGAGAAATGAGATCATCTGGAGCTGTGGGAAGATCTGGCAGAGAGAAGGAACTTTACGATGACAGTACTTGGGATGCCTGGCTGCATCTGTCTGCATCTGAGGGCTGACTGAAACAGCACGGCATTGCAGGAATGTGCTTGGGGGTTTTTGACAGAAATCCATATTTTGAAGGAGACATGTTATTTTTCCTAGGAAACGAAGTCTGTCTCTGTGTCTCTTCTCTGCCTACCACCCACCAGAGTTGCCCTTCTGCCAATACCAGGGAGATTCGGCACTTGCCTGGGTAGTGCCCCAAGATCCTCATTTATCCATATGTTTCTCTTCAAAACTCAGCTGTCCTGAGACCCAGCCCCCTTAAGGCTCTGTCCTTTTAATCAGGAAATGACAGTGTCCTGTTCTACTCATGTAACAATGTAACAGGAGCATTCTAGAAACAGCATCTCTGACTTCCTTGTCTAAAATTGAATTTAAATATGGACCTTCAGGTTAGCAGGAGGAGATGGTTACACAAGAACAAGCCACTTGGGAAGAGAATTCAGAGCTTGCAAGTTTTGGCAGTTGTCCTCTTTGGGGACAAGATCTGGGGCCTGACTTTCAAAGTTCAAATCCTAGTTCTGTCATTTGTTTACTTGTGGGATGTTGGGGGTGTTATTTAACCTGTTTTTTTCTCAATTTCACCTTCTCAAATGGAAATAGTAGCCAGACCCTCCTTGTACCATTGATGTGAGCATTGAATGAATTCACGTGTGGTCAAGATTTAGCAAAATTCCTCTTGTGTAGTAAATGTTTAAGAAATGATTCTATGGAATACACAAAGAGGCAGCAATTTTCATCAACAGTTCTTTGTTGTATTACTTTTTTTTTTGAAAGAAAAAACCATTACCTGCCTTCCTTATCTGCAGTTGCAAACTGTCTTCAGTACGAAATTTCCAAATCCATCACCTTTCTAAAATCTTCTGCGACTCTTTGTTGACCAGAGAATGAAATCCCTTAGTGGGACAATCAAGCACTTCTCCAGTCTTGCCTCAGTTATGCATTATTATTCTTGTGGTTGCAAGTGACAGAAAGCAATTCAACCTGGCTAAAAGGGGGATGAATTCCTGCCTCTATCTGAAAATTTCAGGTGCAGATTGGTTCAAACATGATGAGATCCAGTTATATAAATATGTTGACTTCTCTGGGACAGGGACTTCTCAGGGAGATCTGTGAAAATTTCAAGCTGACATCATTCTTATTGTGAGCAATCTCATGGAAAGAGAGAATCCTTCCTAACTAAAATTCCAACAGATCCCTAGGATTTAGTTTCAGGAAACTGGGTGACTTGACCCATGTGTCCAGCTCAGAACTGATCACTGAATCTAGGATGGCAGAAGGTTCTGACCGGTCAAGTGATAGTACTTACTTGTGGATGCTGGCATGGGGTCAGCTCTATTGTTCAGACACTAAGACTAGACACGTTTCCCTAAAGGAAACAGAGCTGTTATTACCAAGAGAAGGGGAATGGATGTTGACGAGGCAGAAATAACAGATGTCCACCACAACTGACTCTTCCTGCATTACTTACCATCCTGTGAACACATCCTGCAATTTTCTGTTTCCTGTTCTTGTATGTGATGTTGTCTTTGCTTGCAATGCCTGCCTCACACCTCCACCTATTCCAAGTTCAAAGTCCATTTTAAATTACACTTCCTTGTGTAACCTGCTCCTTTGCAATTGTAATTTATTATCTTTACCATACCCTTATCATCATCCAGTTTGTACTGTGTGTATTGTGAACGTGGCTCTCTTGTCTCACTGTCTTGTGAGTTCCTTATAGAAGAAAACCATTCCTCTCAGAAAGTTGTACAAATGTACACTATTTGGAGATTAATGAGCTTCCACCACGCAAAAAGCTGGAAAGTACCAAATAACAGCTAGTTGTTGTCATCATCATTCTTTTCTAATATTACGCCTTCTGACAGCAATTTTCTGATAGGTATTTAATTGCTTTACTAGAATATCTAATTGTAATTCCAAGTGATTTTCAGCAGGCTCAAAATTGTCTTGTGTTCGTTCTAACTCTTTCTAAATCCAAGATTAACATCATTCAGGTGTGGAAATGTGCCTTCTTTCAAGATGTTCAGGGTGTTTGGGCAGAGCAGAGTTGTGGTTTTATTTTGTGTCTGCATTTAGATTAGATTGTCTGGCATTACTTTAGTTTCATTCCTTAGCAGTTTTATGTTTTAACACTATATCTTTGTATCTGATGGGTCTTGATCAAATGAGAAGCTCTGAGTTAGTAAAGAGCCTTTGTAGGGTCTTTGAGCACAACTTTGCTTACCTCTGGGTGACCTGACTGCCTGTCATAAGCCTGTCTGGCACTAGGCGGCACCTGCTACGGTGCCAGCATGACCTGAGTATTTGGCTGGATCCTGGTAGCTTTGGCTTCCACCACTTACCTACTCCTCAGCAACTGCAGTCTGTTCCTCCACCTTCTACTGGAGCTTCGAGGGTCCCTGGACACAGGAAGGGTGATATCTGGCAAAACCCAAAGGAGCCCTCCCCTCCTCTCTGTCTTCCCTTACCCTGTAATGCCCCATTGGATGTGTGTACCCTATTTTTTTTTTTTTTTTTTTTATCATTTATCTGCACCTAGGTTGTTTCCCTCTTTTTGTTATTGTGAACAATGCTGCAGTGAACGTAAGTGTGTGTATGTATATTCATGTGATGGTCTTGCTCTTAATAATTCCATTTTGTGACCTTTCCTTCAGGGCCAATAATCTTTTATCACCCAATGAATTATGATTAGTCATGACTTACAGTGTCACTCCTGCTAGGTGACACCCATAATTTTGGTGGAACTGGCTAGAAACAACCTTCTACCCAAAGAAGTGATAGAAAGAGGTGACTCTTAGGCAAACAAGCACTGGAGAAAAGGCCTGAAGGGAGGTCAGGGATGGAAGAGGACAGGGTGAGGTACGCCTTCAGTAGGTTTCTGTGATAAGTGGAATATCTCTGATAAGAGTAAGCAAAATAATGAGACTGGATCAGAATACACCTATCAACACAGATACAAGTGAGAATCAGAGCCCAGTGTGTACTGATGCCACATAGATATTTGTATTTTAAGGAGTGAGAACCTGAATTCCAAAGACAAAATCCACTGGGGCCGGTTTGACTTCACAGCCTCCTGTTTATGCTAGTCCTAATAGCTACCATTTAACTCATGGTTGTTGCATGTTTTGTATCAACTATCCCATTTGATCTCTTAACCCTCTAAGGAAACTGATGGTAGAAATGATTCTACTTTATTTTATTGTGTTTTAGATTAAGGTTTACAATAACCTTAATAATTAAGGTTTCTCAATAAACACTTAGCACACATACAGTTTTATGACATTGGTTAACAACACCACAACGTGTCAACCCCCTCCCTTCTCAACCTTGGGTTCCCTACTACCAGTTTTCCTGTCCCCTCCTGCCTTGTAGTCCTTGTCGCTCGGCTGGGTGCCCCCTCAGTCTCATTTTGTGTTATGCGCCTGTCTAATGTTTGGCTGGAAGGCAAAGCACAGGAGTGACTTCGTTAGGGAGCTGAAAGGGCACCAGAGGGTTTCTCCGGCGTCTGTCAGTCCAGCAAGTCTGGGCTTCATGATTTAGAATTTTGTTCTATGTTCTCCTGCAACTCTGCCCAAGATCCTGTGCTGTGATCCTCATCCGAGCAGTCAGGTAATGGTCGCTGGGCACCACCCAGCTGTATGAGACTAAGTCAGGTGGAGGCCTCGGTAGGTGTGGGCCATTAGTCAGAAATGATGCCACCTAGGAAACAGACTCAAAAATGCTGGCTTCCTTTTCTCAAAATTCTCTAACTAGAATATTGTAGACTTAATGTTCAAATTGAAGTCTAGTTGGTTCTAAAGCCCTTGCTGTTAACCACCATGCACTGTAGTGCTCTCCAATCCTACCGAAACAGGCAACTTAAGCAGTGTCCTACTTCTCACCCACACACGTCTCAAGCTTGGACTCTGTTCTTATGGACTCATTTATGAAACATTTATGGAGCACCACTATTATTGTTGTGTGCCATCAAGGTGATTCTGATTGATAGCAACCCTGTATGATTGAGTAGAACTGTCCCATAAGTTTATTAGGCTGAAATCTTTATGAGAGCAGATTACCTATTTCTCCTGCTGAGAGGCTAGTGGGTTTGAACTACTGACCCTTTGGTTAGTAGTTGAGTATTAGCCACTGTGCCACCAAGGCTCCTAGAATCACTGGTAGATGTTCAGAATACTAGGCACCAAGTATCCTGGAACACAAAGGATGGAGCAGTGATCTATGCCTAGGGATGGAGAGAAGGCTGCACAGAGGTGGGTGTATTTGAGCTGAGTGTTGAAGAATGAGTGGGCAGAGGCAGGCACAGATGGGAGGGAGACATTTTAGATGGAACTATACTGTTTCCTTTTTGAACCCTGAGAACATGCCCAGTTAAGAAGAGGTACATCTAGTATAGTAAAGGGCCTTATCCTTGTGGTTCCCTTATTTGCTGTCCTTGGAGGGTGATTCTGAGCTGGTATGGGGGTAGGGGAAACCTATAATCCAGGTGACAAGACACAGCAAGAAACACCTCCAGAGCCTGAGATCTACAGAGAGAGAATAAGAAACAGTAGTGGAGACTTGTCTTCTGTAACTACACTCTGAGAAATAGGGAAGTGGAGAGCCAGTTATGAGGAAGATAATTTAGGTTCACTGGTAGAATACTCCCCTCCTGTGCCAGAGGCCAGGGTTTCGTTCCTAGCCTGGTGTGCAGCCACTGTTTGTCAGTGAAGTCTTGTGTGTTGCAGTGATGCTAAACAGGTGCTGGGGCACTTCCTAGGCTAAGACAAACAAAGAAGAAAGACCTGACATTCTCCTTTTGCAGACTGGGCAGTGAGACCTGCACGGATCACAACAGCCTGTTCAGTAAGTGTCCTCGGGAATGAGGCGGGACAGGGCAGTTGTGCCTCGGGCCGCAGGGAGCAGACGGAAGGTGGGGCCCTCAGCGGCGGCTAACTACAACAGCAGCATTGTAGGTCAAAACAACACGGAGGCGGCCAAAAATTAAGCAAAGACTTTTAGAACTTTCAAGGAAGTTTATCCTGATCAATGGGTCTTTAAGGTGGGAAAAAGAAAAAAAAATGACTGATTTGCACAAAGTGATATTAGTCAGTGGTACCTAAAATACCAAGAACTAAAAAATCCAAATGGTCTAACCACAGGAGAACAGTTAGATAAAATTCTGTGTATCTCTTCAATTGGATTTTATACAACCATTAAAAATAGCTGTGTAGGAACACAGAAACTACTTACATTAAAATAGCATAATATGGAATTATATTCACATTCTCAGTATCTTCAAGAACTAGCAGATAACGTGTAAAAATGAAAGTGACTGTGTTGGTTGTTATTTTTATTTTTTACATTTTAAAATTCTCAGTGATTTTTCTGAGGCTCTGGTTTTGCACCGAGAATAACGATAAGGAGCCCTCACTGAACATATTCTGTGTGTCGGACGCTGCTCTCAACACTTCTCATGGCTGATCTCATTCGGTTCTTACAGAAGCCGTCCAGACTGAGTGTTATTATTCTCCTCATTTGGTTACTGTTGCTGACGTTTCCAGGACATAGCCCCTGGTAGGAGGACTCCAGAGGTCATCCTTTTCATACCAGGCCTGGCTGTTTCCCCTTAACGACAAGATCATTTTGGCATAAACAGTCATGCTAAGTTCAGGGTGGCCTAATGACAGCTTGAATTCTACTCTAGGCCAAATGACGTCTTGAAAGTATCCCATTAAGAAAGCACATTGGGGCGAGTGGGCCTAACAGGTCTGAGCCTGGGAAAAGCTGGTGTCTCCGTGCAGCTTCACCCTGCAATGGCCCAGATAATTTGGGAATTTCATCTTAGCCCTGTCTCCAATCAATTATTTGATCTCTCTACACATTCTTACTGCCCCCTTTATACACAAACTCCATGTACGTAGCAGCTTTTAGCAAAATGGATTTTTCTCTGTTAGCTGAGGGGAAACAATTGATTACTCGGAATAGATTTAGTATGAACAGGGGACATTCGGAGCCCTGGTGATACAGTGGTTAAGAGCCCAGCTGTTCATGAGAAAGGTCTGTAATTCAAATCCACCAGCCACTCTTTTGAAAACCCGTGGAGCAATTCCTGTCCTATAATGTTGCTAGGAATCAGAATTGACTCGAAGGCAACGGGTTTGAGAACACTCACTTTAAAGAGTCCCTGGACAAGCTCTGTTTAACGCCGGGGGTCCCTGAAGCCCCCCAAACTGAGCCAAGGCCAGTTCTGACTGTGTACTGGAATGAACTTGGTCATTACTATGATTTAAGGTGGGGTAATCTGTGACAGAAACAGAATCTTAAATTTTATAACCTTTTGCAAACATGGGAACAACACTTTCATAGATATTTCGTTTGCCCTACAAAGTAGTCTTTAAAGGTAGGTAAACTATTACTTCTCTCTGTCACATAAATATTAGTCAATACTTGGTAAGTTCATAAATAGCCCTGAGCACTTCACGTGTTGTAACTCAGTATTCGTAACTCACAACTATAGCTAAGTGATTTGGTACTTCTCTTTGTTTTGTAGACAGAAACAGAGACATAGGGAAGTGAAATAATCTGCCTGAAGTCATGTAGCTAAGGAGCCGTGGGGCCAGGGTGACTCCTGGGATTTCTGAATGACGCCTTCGCAACTCCAGGTCACCTCTTCGATAGGAAGACGAAGACAAGGGATTGCTGTGTGGGGAGACAGAAATGAAATGACAAGGACACAAGATACTGATAAACAAAGTGAAATTTGTGGGAGGCTAAATCACTGGGACAGAGGCAGGAAACAGGAAAGTAAAACTTTTGGGGGTACATTTCCCCAAATGTTTTCCCTGAGGAGCCATTGCCCTAGATACTGAGTGAAAGAAAGTCTCCCTGATTACTCAGATGGGGAAACCACTGTGTACAGGCTTCCTGCTCAAAGACCCACTGTGACCATTAGCATTTGAAACTCTCAGCGCAGTTCTGTAGAAAAGGACTCTAATTGACTTGGTCCACCTAGCCTTCCTTAGCTTGTTTAACCATGGAGGGGCTGCAAAGAGAAGCTGTAGCAAGGAAGCCCGTTCAAGTTGTCACTGAGTCACTTGTGAGTTCTGGTGACCCCATGACAGGGTAGACTATGTTCTAGAAGATTTTCAGTGGCTGATTTTCAGAAGTAGATTGCCAGGCCTTTGTTCCAAGATGCCTCTGGGTGAACTTGACCCTGTAACCTTTTAGTTAGCAGGCAGCCATATTAACTGTTTGCACTAACCACAGGTGGGTAAATATAGGAGATAATAGTTTAACGTTATTTCATTTCTTCTTCCATTCCCATCACTTTCTTTTCTAAACAAGACTCTTAAACCTTCGTTTACCCTTTACTTAGTTATTTTTTTTAAAATAAAACATCAGACATATAAAAAACATACAGGAAATACTATAAAAAGCTGCTCATGTTAACATGATTCACCTAAAGAAATATAATACTAGGGATAGTCTCTACTCTTCCCAATTAGTTCTCTTCTTTTATAACCTCCTCTTCCCCCCAACACAGCTACAATACTATCCCGGATTTCTTATTCATCATTCCTGTGCATACCTTTATACTATTACTGCATACATACGTGTTGTATTTGTCAGTTGCCGTTGAGACAGTTCAGACTTACAGAAATCCCAAGTGTTTATGCAGAGTACAGGTACTCCATAGCGGTCTCAAGGCTGGGAGATTTTGAAAACACATCCCCAGGCCTGTCTTCCGAGGTGTCTCTAGGTGGGATCTCACAGTCATCCTGTTAGTTAGTACTCGAGTACTTAACTGTTTGTGCCCCTCAGGGACTTCATGTAGTACAAGTGTAGATACTACTAAATAATACAGATGATTTAACATGCTTTTTTGTTCAACATTATGCTGTGGAATTTCTCCATGTTGATATATTAGCAGTCGTTTATGCTTTTGCATAGTAATATTTCTTTCTATGAATATGCAATGTATATTTATCCATACTTTTCTATACAGACACTTCAGGATGTTTCCCATTTTGCTATTATAAATAATACTGCAATGAATATTCTCGTACAGGTCTTGAGCAAAATACAGTGTTTTAGTAATCTAATGCTGCTGTAACAGAAATGCCACAAAGTGAATGGCTTTAACAACAAACAAAACTGCCCCACAGAGTTTCCAAGGAACACCTGGCAGATTTGAACTGCTGACCTTTTGATTAGCTGATGTAGCACTTAACCTACTGTACCACCCAGGATTCCAGTTTTAGCAAAAGAAAGTTTATTCTTATACAGTCTGGTAGGCCACAAGTATGAATTCAGGATGTTCTCTCCAGGAAAAGGCTTGCCCTCTGTTGGCTCTGGAGGAAAGTTTTTGTGTTGTATCAGTCTTTGCTGGGGGAGTATCTTGGTGCAGGAACCTCAGGTCTGAAAAAGGCACTCTTCTGCCGGTGCTGCTTCCTGGATGGTGTGAGGCTCCCAGCTCTGCTTGCTTCTCTCTCTCTTCATCTCCCATAGGATGAAAGGATAAAAGGTGGTGCAAGCCACACTACAGAGAAACTCCTTTAGCAAGGGTGTTGCAGTCCCATCCTAATCCTCTTTTAACATAGTTGTCCTGTCTATTAGCCACAGGCAGAGATTAGGATGTATAGCATAGGAAAATCACAAAATATTGGGAATGATGACCCAGACAAATGGCCACATACATTTCCGTGGGGACACAGTTCAATCCATGACACACACAAAACTTTCAACAGTGTATATGCATATGAGTGGCATCTCTAGGTAATAAGGTATGTGAATATTTAATTACACTAGATATTGCCAGATTTCTATCAAAGTAGTTATTCTGAAGTCAGTTCCTACCCACTGAGTCTGAGAGTTTTCTTGGCTCTATATTAACTCTTGATAATGTCAGCTTGAATAATCTTTGACAAATTAATGGATGTTAAATAATTTTAGTTATGGATTTAATTTGCATTTGCCCAATTACTAATGAGGTTGATTATCTTATTACACGCTTATGGAAATTCATGTTTCCTCTTTTATGATTTGCCTCTTCCTTTACACTTTTATTTTTTTCTACTGACTTGTTCGTCTTTTCTCCATTGATCTAGAAAGTTCCTTTTTAGCTTTCATTATGGATCTCAGTTGTATGCTTTAGACGTATCTTTTTGAAGACCCTGATTTTTAGCTTCTGAAGATGCCTTTGCAGAAAAGTTTTAATTTATAATTTAATCTATCTACTTTTTCATGGTGGTTTGTGTTCTTTCTGTCCTAAGAAATTCTCCCCAATCCTCAACTTAAGGAGGTATTTTCCTATGTCTTCTTTTACAAGATTTCACTGGGTGGGGAGAGCAGACGGAGCTGCAGATAGGTGGGCATGCAAAACTGATTTGGATTGTATAGTTCCACTTAATCACAATAAAAAGAAAAAAAAGTTTTTCATTCAGATCTTTGATATACTTTATGTATAATGCGAGGGCATCCGTTTTTCCCCATGTGGGTGGACAACCATCTACTCACTAGTTGATTAGCCTGTCATCCCCCCACCCCCAAGACTCTGCAGTGTTGCCTTTGTCATTATTGTATAGGTCTTTTCTGCATTCTATTATCATGTCATTATTCTGCTTGTCTATTCCTATACAAGTAGAATACTGTATTAGTTTCTATAGTTTTATAGTAAATTGCTTTCTGGTACGGTAAATTAATTGCATTGCTGGCTACAATGAATGACCTCATTGTATCCACTTCTGTAATGGTTAAGATTATGTGTCAACTTGATTAGGCCATGATTCTCAGTATTTTGGCAGTCTTATAATGTTGTGATCACTTCTTTGTTGAGATCTGACATGCAATCAACTCCATGATGGCATCTGCTATGAGTAGCCAGTCAGTAGAAAGGAATGTTCCTTGTGTGTGTGACCTACTTCAGATAGCTAAGTGGACGTTCTGGTAAGGCTGGACAACTGTTTTGCTCATGCTGAATCCTGCAACTGGCTCCTGTTTGTCTGACCTCTGGTTTGGGGGGTTTTAGCTAGCAGTTTACCTGTGATCTTGGCTGCTGATATGGGGATCCACTGATCTTGGCAGCTGTGAGGAAAGCCCTGCCCTGCCCCTCTGTTCTTGGGTTCACCAGCTTCTGCAGCTACGTGAATAAGGAGAAGCTTCTATCCTGACCCACGGCCTAGGGACGTTCCAGCCTCTATAATCACATGAGCCATTTTCTTGATTTAAATTTCTCTCTATGTTTATTTATACACTTTAGTAGTTTTGCTTCTCTACAGAACCCAGCTAAGACAATGTCCTTAGCAATGTAACTTTGCAGCTCATCCCTTCAAGAAGTTGAGTCTATTTGTTCATTCTTTGAATCAGGTCTGGCTTTGTGTCCAATAAAATGTGGCAGAAGTGACAGTTTGCGAGTTTTAAGCCTCGGTTACAAGACACCATGTATGCTTTCAGTGCTTCCAGTTGTTAACTGAAAGGTTGGAGTTTCTCAGTCACCCAGAGGCACTTTGGAAGAAAAGCCCAGTGATTTGCTTTCAAAAACCAGCTGTTGAAAACACTACGGAGCACTTCTCCTCTGTCATATGTGAGGTTACCATGAATCAAAAATGCCTGATGGCTATTAGATTTTTAGTGTGCTGAAGGATAAATGATTTTATGGAGTGAAACTGAGTTAATCTAAGCTGAAACCATCCTAAAACAGCCAGTGCACAATCAACTTGCCAACTGCTTATTTGGACAAGTCTAGCCAAAGTAGCAGTGCTTGGCCCATATCAGAACTGTACAGTTAACTCACAGACATGTAAGCCAGAATAAATGCTTATTGTGTCATACCTCTGGTTTTGTTACTGTTTGTCCCATGGCATAGTTGCAGTAAAAGATAACTGTTACATAGGGCCAGTCTCGTGTCTTGTACTACGATTTAAAACTGTCTCACTTTGCACTTGGTTGGCTTGGCTACTTGATATTAGCCTTATACACTTCCTCATATATGTTTCAAAATTAGTTTGTCAAATTCCTAGTTCAACCCTTTTATTCATAATTCAAATTCTTCCCCCGGGATAGCATCCCCTACTGCATAGAACCCATTCCATGATTCTATCTTAGATTATCTCCAAAGGTAAAGCTAAATTGTTGCTACCCTTTGTTATTTCATTTTTAATGAATTGTTAATGTATTTATATTTGATTTATTATAATATTATCATAAGGAGGGAGTTCTATTGCCAAAAGCAATTCATGAACTTTTAGCTTTAACCAAAACTTTCTCTCTCTTGGGCCACACTTTACGTATTTTTTGGGTTCCCTTCACTTTTCAGGTGGAAAGGATGGACAATATCCTGTAATTTTGCACTCATACTTATGTTTCATATACGTTCTCACTTCTACAGATTTAATGACTTAAGTTTCTTCCTGCTATTGATCTTTGTTAGATTCTCTCCTTCAATAGAAAACTGAGCAATATTCTTTTGACATATATTGAATGATTACCTATCATGGGCCTAGTACTGGCACCCCCAAAGTGAGTGAGACCGGGATATAGTAGATAAGTACATATATATATTACCATTATGTCAAATACCATGAAAGACAAGTATAAGCCAAGAGGTGTAATGCAGATTAATGAAGATTTCTCTAAGAAGCAATACTTACACTGGGACTGGAAAATAAGTTGGAGTTAGCCAGAGCTGAGAATTGCTGGGTGGTGCAAACAGTCTGTGTACTCTATAGCTAACTGAAAGTTTGGAGGTTTGAGTTCAGTATGGATTACACCTCAACAGAAAGAAAACAAAAATCCCACAACTAGACCAACATCGTGATAAATGGAAAAGAGACTGAAGTTGTCAAGGATCTCATTTTACTTGGATCCACAATCCATGTCCATGGAAGCAGCAGTCAAGAAATTGAAGAACACATTGCTTTGGGTAGAACTGCTGTAAAAGACCTCTTTGAAGTATTATAATACAAACACGTCACTTTGAAGACTGAAGCGTGTCTGACCCAAGCCATGGTGTCTTCAGTGATTCAGAGGCATGTGAAAACTGGACATTGAATAAGGAAGACAGAAGAGAAATGGATTCCTTTGAAGTGAGGCATTGGTGAGAACATTCAACACACCATGGGTAGTCATAAGAATGAACAAATCTGTCTTAGAAGAAGTACAAGCAGAATACTCTTTAGAAACAAGGATAGTAAGTCTATATATCACATACTTTGGACACATTTTTGGGAAGGACTAATCCCTGGAGAAGGACATCATGGTTGGTAAAGTAGAGGGTTAACATAAAAGAAGACCCTCAGTGGGATGGATTGAGACAACACAGTGGCTGCAACAGTGGGCTCAAGCACAGCAACAATTGTGAAGATGGTGCAGAAGCAGGTGGTGTTTTGTTCTGTTGTACATAGGATCCCTATGTGTTGGAACTGACTTGATGACCCCTAACAACAATAACAAAGAAGTGGGTGGTGCGATGGAACTCACAAAGTTGAGTCTTACTGGCAACAAGAGAATAAATAGGGGTGCACCCTGAAATGTCCAATAAAAGACCGCAATTGAAGTCCAGGGGCTTTGGGGTTCACCTGGGAGCATGGCCCCTGGCCCTGATGCTGCACCTGTCCATAAATCATAATGAACTTTTTGGACAGCAATGGATTGGACTTGGTCATGCAGAGTGACGGTATGTTGTGGGAATTTTATGGTTCTATGCATCTATAGGGTGTCATCCTGTTGACCTCTTGCTGGAGGAAGGGGATAGGGTGGAGAGGAGGGGATAGGAGACTGTTGGGAGGATAGGACATGTATGCAGCAGAGAAGAGGGGTGTGCTGTCACCAGGCAGGGAGAGCAGTGGGAGCTGCATATAGGTGAGCATGCGGATTTATATGGGAATGTGCATTCTCATCCAATTGTAACACAAAAACAAAACAAAACAAATCAAACCAGAAAAAAAAAAAAGAAGTTGTTGTTGGTGGTTTGTTGTCTTTGATCTTCATCACTAAGTCCTCTTCATTCTCAGCAAGGAAGATTGTGTTATCTGCATGTAGCAGGTTGTTAATGAGTCTTTATCCAGTCAGCTTTCTCCAATCTTGAACTCTCATTTTTCTTTATTGTTCAGCATACAGACT
This sequence comes from Heterohyrax brucei, assembly GCA_028571685.1. Lineage (NCBI taxonomy): Eukaryota > Metazoa > Chordata > Mammalia > Hyracoidea > Procaviidae > Heterohyrax > Heterohyrax brucei. The sequence goes on from CM053142.1 coordinate 129,844,409, forward strand.
GAATAAATTTGGTGAAGAGAAACAACGGTGACCAACACCGGTCCAGATTTTAAACCACACAATATCCCCTTGTTCTCTTCGAATGATTGCCCCTTGTTCTATGTACTGATTCCTCATAAGCACAATTGACTGTTCTAGAATTCCTATTCTTCTCAGTGCTGTCACTGCTTCTCAATATTATCATCCACACAGTGGAATGGAAACCTTGGTGGTGTAGTACAGTGCTGGGTCCACTAATCAAAAAAGTCAGCAGTTCGAATCTACCCGGCGCTCTTTGGAAACTCTATGGAGCAGTTGCACTCTGTCCTACAGGGTGTCTATGAGTTGGAATCAACTGAATGGCAATGGGTTTGTTTTTCTGCATACATCTTTTTTGGTATTTTCTGCATTTAACCAAATGCTATATGACATCACCGAGATACACTTTGTTTCACGTGTTCTGCTGAATCCGGCTTGAAATTCTGACAGTTCTATTGATGTACTGTTGTGACCATTTTTGAATTATCCTCAGTAAAATTTTACTTGAGTTTAATATTGATGATATTGTTCAATAATTTCCACATTCTGCTGGATCCTTTATGGAATGGGCACAAATATGGATCTCTTCTAGTCACGTAGCCAGGTAGCTGTCTTTCAGATTTCTTGGTATAGACAAGCGAGTGCTTCCAGAGTTGCATCTGTTTGTTGAAACACCTCAGCTGGTGTTCTGTCAAGTCCTGGAACCTTGTTTTTCAAGGCAACTTGGGCTTCTCCTTTTAATACCTCTGCTTCTTGATCACATGCTACCTCCTGAAATGGTTGAACATCAACTAGTTCTCTTAGTACAGTGAGTCTGTATAGTCCTTGCATCTTCTTTTGATGCTTCCTGTGTCATTCAGTATTTTGCCTATAGAATCCTTTAATATTGCAAGTTGAAGTCTGTTTTTTTGTGTACTTTCAGCTTGGGAAAACTCCAAGAGTGTTCTTCTTTTGGTTTTCTAACTCCTGATCTTTGCACATTTCATTTAACAATTTACTTTGTCTTTTGGATCCACCCCCTGAAATCTTCTCTTCAGGTCTTTTACTTCCTCATTTCTTCCTTTTGCCTTAGCTTCTCTGCATTCCAGAGCAAGTTTGAGTTCCTTTGACATCGATTTGGTTTTTTCTTTCTTTCCTGTTTTCTTAATGACTTTTTGCTTTCTTTATGTATAATTTCTTGATGTCATATCACAACTTGACTTGTCATTGCTCAGTATATAACACATAAAATCTGTGTTGAGATGGTGTCTAAATTCAGGAATGATATATTCAAGGTCATGGGAGAAAGATGTGACAGTCTGTTCCCGTAAATATTAACAAGCCAAAAAGCCAAACTCATTGCCATCAAGTTGATCCTTTCTGAGAGTGATCCTACAGGACAGAGTGGAACTGCCCCGCAGGGTTTCCAAGGAACTACTGGTGGATGTGAACTGCCAGGGTTTTGGTTAGCAGTCATAACTCTTAACTGCTGTGCCACCAGGGTTTCCTCTGTAAAGATGACAGTTGAGGAACCATCATGGGCAGTTCTATTCTATTCTGTAGTGTCGGGATGAATTGCAATTGACTTGGCGCAGTGGATTGCATGCCAGGTTGTGTTTTGGTTCTTGTGGCCTTGTTTTAATTGTCTTCCATTCTAACTTGAATTTGCATGTGTTCAAATATGAGTCTTGTTCTGACTGATGACAATGAAGTCTCTCTATTGTCTCTTTCCACAAACATTGCTGATTTGTTTCCTGTGTATTCCACCAGGTGAGGTCCGTGGGTGTAGTCATGGTTTTGTTGTTGAAAAAAGATATTTGCAATGAATGAATTGTTGGTCTTGCAAAACTCCTTCCTGTGATCCCCAGTGTTGTTTTTATCACAGAGGCCATATTTTCCAACTATTGATTCTCCTTCTTTGTTTCCAACTTTTGCTTTCTAATCACTGGTAATTATCAAAACCTCTTGATTGCAGATTTGATCACTTTCAGACTACAGAAGTTAATTTAAAACATATGCGATTTTTTTAAATCTTCTGCATCAGTGATTGATGCATATATTTGAATAATGGTCATATTAACTTATCTTCCTTGTAGGCATATGGATATAATCCTGTCACTGACAGCATTGTACTTTAGGATAGATCTTGAAATATAGTTTTCGACAATGAATGGTGATCTACTTGTAAAGAACCCAGAACTGTCCCATAGAGTTTCCAAGGAGTGCCTGGGGGATTCAAACTGCCAACCTTTCACTTAACAGCCATAGAATTCACCCACTGTGCCACCAGAGTTTCCACTTAAAACCATATGGCATACACACGGTTCTATTTTGAAACATGTGGCATCACTATGAGTTGGAATTGCTGGTTTTTGAATTAGAGCTGGTGAAGGGCGCACCACGCAGTGGCAGAATGTGGAATAAGATCTTAAAGTATAAAGGAGAATGAGTGTAAAAGAGGCCAGTGTAGCTGAAGATATGTATATGAGAGTAAGCATAGCTTAAGATGCATCTGGGAAATCAGGTAACCACAAAAATCACAGTCGACTTTATAGGATACTGGTGCCACCTATTCATGAACCAAGTTGTAAAGATCTGCAATGGTGAAGTCACCCAAGAAAAGCTCCTTCCTTTCCAAATCTATGCAATCCAACCAATGGTTTTAGACAGATATACAGTGTGTACGCTGGTCCTCAGGCGGCACATTCCAAGACACTTCAGGCCTAACCCATTTCACATTTCTGTTGAGATGGAGGACAGATTCTCCTTCGTCTTGCGTTTCTCTGGGTGCTTGCTGTGTCCACACCAGTGGTTTCAGAAGTCAGTCCCGAAGGTATGGCTCCATGGCATGACTCACTCTAAGAAACAGGTGTCTCTTGGTCATCGTCCCAACAGCTTCAGTTCCAGTTCCAGTGGTTCCTGAGCGTGTCTAGAGGTCCTTGGTATAAGAGCTGCAAGTTGAATAAGAGCGGAGAGCACTTTACACACCCAAACCAAACCAAACCTGCTGCTGTCCAGTTGATTCTGACTCAGTGACCTCATAGGACAGAGTAGAACTGCCCCATAGAGTTTCCAAAGAGTGGCTGGGGGATTTGAACTGCCCACCTTTTGGTTCAAGCTTAACCGCTGCATCATTGACTTAATCTAGGGTCAGGACTGGGGACACTTTTCTGTTGCGGTTGTTGTTCTCAGCCTCTTTTCTTTTTCTTTTTGCTGTTTCTCAGTACCTTCACCCTTATTTTTTCTGTCAGCTTTCAAATATTTTTTCAAAACTCTAGGTTTTAAAAGAGAAACAGGGTGTTATGGATTGAATTGTATCTCCCCCAAATGGGTGTCAACTTGGCTAGGCCATGATTCCTAACACTGTGATTGTCCAAGATTTTGTTATCTGGTACGATTTTCCTGTGTTGTAAATCTTACCTGTATGATGGTAATGAGACAGGATTACAGGCAGTTATGTTAATAAGATGGGACTGAATCTACAAAATTAGACTGGATTTTGAGCCAGTCTCTCTTGAGATATAAAAGAGAGAAGCAAGCAGAGAAGAAGTACCTCACATGACGAGGAAAGTAGTGCCAGGAGCAGAGCGTGTCCTTTGGATGCCAGGCCTCCACGCTGAGAAGCTCATAGACTAGTGGAAGATTGATGACAAGGACACTTCTCTGCAGCTGACAGAGAAAGAAAGCCTTCTGCTGGAGCTGGTACCCTGAATTAGGCCTTCTAGCCTACTGGATTGTAAGATAATAAGCTTCCATGATTAAAGCCATCCTCTTATGCTATTTCTTTTACAGTAGTGCTAGATATCTAAGACACAGGGTATGTTGAGGAAGGTATGTAAATATCAATTGTAACGCTATGGTGTAATCAGGGGTTTTTAGACCCCTGCTTTCAGAGTTGGGGTTCACCATTCCTGACTCACATAATATGCCGTAATATGCAGTTGGTGTGTTTAGTGGATACTTTTGTTTTAACCCCTTCAACATCTTTCTGCCTCTGCTGGTAACACCAGGACCCTGATTTCTGTTTAGAGGTTTGCTCCCTCCCACATTGTCTTTCGTCTTGTGTGACTGCCAGTCCACAGTCCCATCTTCTTTAGCCAAGGAATGACCAAGACAGCCCCACTCAGAAAATCATGAGGTATTCACTGATTGATTTCATCGGTGGCACGCAAAGAAGTTATGCCCACTAGGCAGTAAATCCCTATTATCTAGATCTATTTCCTGTTCTACTCCATGTCCTGCCTTTAAAATCTCTCTTTTGCTTAAATTAGATGGAGTCTGCTTCTGTTGTTTTTAGCAAGAGAAAAGACAAGCTCCTACAACATCCGTATGTGCAGTTTTCTAAGTGGTGGAGTTCTGCTGGTTCTCAAGGTATCCATAATACAAACTGAAAAAGTTAAATGTCATTAGATTAGACAGCTATTTCAGTTTGGGGTGATGAGCTGTCAGTTTGTTGTAGTGTGGAGGCTTACATGTTGCTGTGATGCTGAAGTTATGCCACTGATATTTCAAACACCAGCAGGGTCACTCCTAGTGGGCAGGTTTCAGCAGAGCTTATGGACTAAGTTGGACTAGGAAAAAAAGGCCTGGTGCGCTACTTCTGAAGATTAGCCTGTGAAAGCTCTATGGATCACAGCAGAATGTCATTTGGTATAGTTCTGGAAGGTGAGCCACTAGGTTGGAATACCCTGAGCATGCCAACGATCATGAAGGTAGGGCACAGTCTGCCAACTTTTTCTTTTGTTGAACATGAGCCATCATTAGTCAGGGCTATCGTTATGGCAACTGACATCATCAATCTTTTCTTTGAAATCCCAGGAAAAGATTGGACCTATAGATTTGTGCAAATGAACAGGTGCTTGAGTCACTGAATGAAAACTCAAAATCGTGGAGCTTGTGGAATTATCTTGCAAAGAGGAATTATTTTGGGCAGAATAGTGTCTCTTAGGAACTCATGAAATAATTATAAAATGTCCCTAAATCACACACAGCTGAATTTTGCTTTGTAATCAAAGGTAATTAGTGCTTTCCTACCCCCCTGACCCACATCTGGCCTCATAGCAGTTTTCTGTCCAATAAAAGGGCTCTTTCTATGAATAGAGAAATTCTGGCAAGGTGTAGGAGTCAGGGTGGAATAAGTTCAGCTTGTCTCTAGACCAGCATTCCTCCAAGTCCCCCTTGGGGGCTTGAATGTCAGCAAGGAGGGCTGTGGCTATTGGAAATTTGTCCAGCTTTTAGAAAAGCATAGGCCTTTCTGTAGCTCTTGAAAATTAGTATGCTGATAAGTACAAATTAGGTAGTTCCTTTTTACCAATTGAAAATTTTTTCTTTTAAAAAGGAAAAAATAAAATGCAAGCAAGTGGAATCATCTCCAGGTCCAATTCACAAAAATCAGAAACAGTTCCAAGGTACGTCTAAGTTTTAAGCTTATCCCATGACAGTGTCTCTTGTTTCTACCAGAATTTTATATTAGTTTTATGCAAGGGACATTAGTTTAAATTTTGGGTAGTTGTTTTACTTACTACAATTTATTTGAATATGTAACAAGCACACATGCACACATACACGCATACATGACCATATGCCTTTGCTTTGCCGAATTCCCCTTACATTTTTCTTCTTTATCACTTACAGTGGTGTAAGTTCAGGGAAAAGAACAATTTGTCCTCGCCAGCTTCTCACAAGACCCCACAAAAATTGAACTCCCAGCAATAATGGTGCCGTGGTCATTTGATCTTGGTTCCCAAAGAAAACGATACTGGGGCATTATTGCAGACACACTAGGCCAGTCCAACTGGTGTTAGCAAGAACTATGTTTAAAGAAATGCTCATTTAAATGGAACGCACACTGACCTCTGGTCCTCTGGTGGGAAGAGGTCATAATGGAGTAGTGCTCAACTGTCATCATTTTACATTAGTGGGACCCGAGATCCACGGACGTTCAGAAAGATGACACGAGGACTGCAGTGTTTAGGTTTCCTTGAGGCCTCTCCTAACAAAGAAGATTATTTGTCAGTTATTTTAAAATCTGTTTCATATGTCATCAGAATATTGTGGTTAATATAAATTTGTCATTCAAGAATCTGCTGAATACCAACCTGTCATGGATTGAACTGTGTTCCCTCCAAAATCTGTACTAATTTGGCTGGACCACGATTCCTGGTGTTGTATGATGTTCTTTCATGCTGCAATTCCTGCCTCTATGGTGCTAATATTAGAATCAACTCCAAGGCACTAGATTTGTTTTTTTTTTTTTTTTGTATGATGTTGATTAGGGTGACTGTGTCACATTTGTGTTGGTAGGGCAAGACTTAATGTGTGGAACTATATTGTGGCTTGGGGCAGCCTCTTGGAATACATAAGGGAAAGACAGGTAGGCTGAGATTTGGGGACCTCATACTGCCAAGAGAGCAGCACCGAGAGCAGAGCTCGTCCTTTGGACCTGAGGTTCCCGTGCCAGGATGCACTCGTATTGAATTTGGACTCTCAGCCTACTGGACTGTGATAATTTCTCATAATGAATTTGGATTTGTAGCTTACTGGACTGTGACAAAATTTCTCTTTTTAAAGCCATCCACTTATGGCATTTCTGTTAGAGCAACACCACAGCACTAAAACCCAAGCCAATGCTGGGCACTGTACTGGATGCCATTAATGAAAGTGATGGGAGAATTTATGTTCTGGTTGGAAGAGCAAAAATTTACCAAAGAGGCTATTTTCCTCCACAACTTATGTCAATTACAATAAAAGCAGTTCTCATTGCAGGGAACTGGTACATTCTAAGAAGGAAGCAATGTGATGCATACACTTGAGCTATGACCCTCCCAGCAATCATATAAAGCTAGCTACGCATTATAAGGAAAAATTTGCACTTCAAGTCCTGCATTCAAACCATTCCTGGTTCTCTGATCCAGGCTCTTTGAGGGCTCTGTGTCTTTCATTGCTTTGAGGGAGTTCTACTCTGTCTTAAAGGGTCACTATGAGTCAGAATCAATTCCATGGCAACAGGTTTGGTTTGGGTTTTTAAGTTGCAGATATTTGATTTAAAAACAAAAAAACCCAAACCAAACCCATTGCTGTGTTGACTCCATGTGACCCTGTATTGTTACCTGACAGCATTGATATCTGATAAAACCAAAAATAAGCAAACCCACTGCTGTCAAGTGAACACTAACCCATAGCAACCCTATAGCACAGAGTAGAAGTACTCCATAGAGTTTCCAAGGAGCACCTACTGGATTTGAACTGTTAGCCTTTTGGTTAGCAGCCATAAGACTTAACCACTAAGCCACCAGCCACTAAGCCACCAATGCAAAATAATTCTCTATAGCTATGCAAATACATGTTGTCTGGATGGAATTCGGTGGATTCTTCCCACGCTTGCCTTTGCACCCCCTTGGAAAAAGCCAGTTGTTCTCTATTTGTAAATGTATTTCAACATTGCTTTATGTAGGTTTGTGTTTCCTTGTCTTCTTCTTTGAACTGATTCAATGCTTTAACATTGACCTAGTTCCCTTACTAGTAAGGAGTTAAATAAAATCATTAGCATGTGTTATATCTATATGACAGTTATGATTCTATGCTTTTAAAAGAATATTATGCCCTAACAGTGTTATTAACTCCATTTTGCAGAGAAAGATATAAAGGCTTAGAGGAAAGTGACTTGTTCAGCACCACCTGCTGATGAAACGGCGCCGCACTTTCTGATGCCTCTTCCTATGTGTCTTCTTCCTGTCCTATACCTGCTGAGTGTCAGCCACTTGCTTAACCAAAAGCCAATCCCATTGCCATTGTGTCGATGCCTACTCATAGAGATCCATTCGGACAGGGTAGAGCTGCCCTGTTGGGTTTCCAAGGCCATAAATCTTCATAGAAGCAGACTAACACATCTTTCTCCTGAAGAGAGGCTTGTGGTTTCAACCTACAAACTGAGTTAGCAGCCTCGTGCTTAACCACTGTACCACCAGGGCTCCTTGGGCACATTCTACACCTGCTGGTGTAAGAGTATTCTTTTAAGTCATTGAGTAGTTACTGTTTTATGCTGATATGATGGGAATATCAAATATTCATGACATAATCTCTGCTTCCCAGATGGCAATTAAACACCCTCCTCCCTCTTCCCCCAACCAAAAAAAGGAAGAAGGCCAACATATAAGAGCCAGAGAAAGGAGAGTAGGGATGTGGTGACAGCATGGGTGGAACTGATTTTGAAAAGCTTTTTGGAAGCAATAGGTTCTCAATATGCATTGCCTAATTGGAAGAGACATTAAGAAGCAGCCTACAAATTAAAACCAGCAACTTGTAAATTTTCGGACTGCCGTTTAGGAAGTATGTCCTGCCTCAAGTACTGTCATTTAGGAAGAAAGCCAGGAAATAGGACTGTGCCACCGATCTGCGCATCTGTCGTCTGACAATGCAGAAAGAGATGTGGCAAATGAAACAAAACTCCAATTTCAATCTGTTGATCATTCCAATGTATAATTACTTTGCATGCAGTTTCCATTGGCCCTAAATTTGATTGTGTAGCTTACAAAAAAAAAAAAAGGAAGGGTCACCAAGTTGACTCTACTCATGGTGACCCTACATATGGTGTCAGAGTAGACCTGAGAACTGCAGGTTTTTCAATGGATAATTTTTTTTTGGAAGTGGATTACCAGTCTTTTCTTCCCACGCATCTCTGGATTGGCTCCAACCTCCAGCTTTTTGGTTAACAAGATGTTCACTGTTTGCACCATCCAGGGATACATGTGAGGTTCTTAGAATTGCTTGGAACTAGTTGTCATTGGCTGAATTGTATTTGTAGACTAAACTCTGTTGTTGTGTGTCATGGAATCAATTCTGTCTCACGGTGACTCTATGTAACAGAGAACTTCACGACAGTGCTTCCTAGATTGTGACTTTTACAGGAGCAGATAGATCTCCAGGTCTTTCTCCCATGTTGTTGCTGGTAGATTCGAACCCCTGACGTTTTGATTTAGAGCCTTGCTCTTAATGGTTCTGCCACCTGAGATCCTCAGGCTAAACTCTGAAATCCTTTTTATTATCCATCTTTGACCTGGGCCACATTCGCTTTTCATCTCTTCTGATATCTCTAACAGTGCTTATCTTCACCTACCTGTCCCAACGTGCCCACAAACGCGTATACACATGCAGGCATGCACACACACACACATGCACACAAACACAAACAGAAATACAAACACAAACACAGAGATGGCTCTTGACTCCCTGCAACGCTTGCTATTTTCCCAACCTTTCACGCTGTTTCAATTCCACCTTTGTGGAAACTTTCCTTGGCCTGTAACTCCACCCTTTCTACTCCCACCCTATCTTGGCAAAACACCCCTTCATCACTCATCGAGTTAATAGTCATCTTCTTTATGAAAAACATATTGATCCCAATTCATGAAAATCACCTACCCTCTAAAAAGACATTGTTGCCAGCATGTATTTAAGAAGCCCTTGGGTGCGGTTGTTTATATACTCCTTACAGAGATGGTGTCTGGCTTGCTTTTGTTTCCCTTGCTGTCCCAGAGCATCCCACAGTGTCTGGTGCGTAGTTGGCACCCCATGGTTGACTTTGTGGTGCTTCAGTGACTCAGTGGATGCACCAGCATGTTAGGCAAGGTGATGGGCTTCCAGAAGGTCTCACAGATAAGAGCATTCAAACCTTTCCCTCCCTCCACCCAGAGGAAACTGAGGCACCAAAAGGGGAAATCTGCCAGCACACTCTAGTCAGGGAGCTGGAAGGATTAGTAGAACACCCATCCCCAAGCTTCCCACTAATTCCAGTATACACACTGCTTATCATGGTGGGAGGTGCTCTGGCAGCCCCATGATTAAGTGCTCTGCTGCTAACCGAAAGGTTGGTGATTTGAACCCATCAGTGGCTCTGTGAAAGAAAGATGTGTGAGCTGGCTTCCTAGAGAGGTAGCCTTGGGGTAGTTCTCTATCCCTGAGGGGTATTGTGAGTCAGAACGTCCTCCAGGGCAACGGCTGAGAGTGGAGAAGAAAAATTTCTCTCAGAGAGAGGGCTGGTTTTTGCTTTGTTTTGTTTTTGTGGTGCCTTTATAATTTTGGTAAAGATATTTTTAAGACAGCGCATGGAGCGTTCCAGTTCTCATTACCCAACTTGGCATTTTCCCCTTGCACACGCAGCCGCTCCGAGCCCTTGTCATAGCCCTGTACCCACATTCCCTGCTGAGTCCAATGCTAAATCAACACTGACGGTTAAACACAAACACTAACAGGTGTGCGGCACATTGGAAAGGGAAAGCAGGTTACGCTGAGACGAGGGTCAGTACATTGGATGGAGGAATAAAGCCCACGTGCTTTGGGGACAGAGAGGGAGGTTTTCAAAGGCATCTGAGGGCAGCATGGCTGCTTAGAAATCAAGGTCATAATTACTTTAACAGCTTCCATCGTGCCTACTTCTTATAGCTTCCTGGGGACTCCTAGAAGAGGTCTAGGCAAATGTGGCAGAGAGGCAGCCTCAGTCACAGCAGTGGCGGGGACAAGCGTTTTCTCAAGATCCTACTTTACAGGAAACTTGGTCTGCAGTTTCTACAGAGCTGCCCACGAAAGGAGAGCTCCTCTTCCTTTATTCTGGAAGCGTCACTCCCCCCGAAACAGGTACGTCCCTTTCCCTGGTGACCTTAGTCATGAGCAGTCACTGAAGGCAGCCTGTGTGCTGCACTTATTGCCTGCTGGGTTGTTTTAAGGGCTTCCTATGTCTGCTCCTATTTAATCCTCACATCAGCTCTCTGGTTATCTGCAGCCTCTCCCCTTGAAAAGTAAGGAAACCAAAAGGCAAAGATAACTTGCTCAAGGTCCTGCAGCCAGCAGGTTTGTGCTGGAGCCGGGACTCAGTGCGAGGCAGCTGCTTGCGGAGTGTGCATTTCCAGGCCTTCGTTGTACTCCTCTTTCTCAGAATGTTGAGGTTCTGAAACTGAGCTGTGCAGCAGAATCACCTGGCAGATTTTCAAACTGTGTGTGTGTGTGTGTGTATGTGTAACACAGAAGTCCCTAGGTGGTGCAAATAGTTAACCTACTCTTCTACTAACTCAGAAGTTGGGGGTTCCGGCCCACCAAGAGGTGCCCCAAGAGACAGGCGTGGCAATCTACATCTGAAGAGTCAGCTACTGAAGGCTCTAGGGCATTCGGTGCTCCGTTGGCAGGCATGGGGTCAGCGTCAGAATCCACCGGACGGCGACTGAGTTCGTGTTTGGTTGTATTAATGTGATTATTTCACTATCCTGATTGGCCCTGAGCTGAGGAGTACAGCTGGCAGAGGTAGGAGTTTCCCAAGGTAAGTGCCCAGCGGGGGTAGTGAGGAGAAGCAGTTGGAAGCCAGCAGAAGGTCTGGCATGGGTGTGGTGCGATGCCTGAAGCTTGGGGAAGAAGCCAAACAGAAGGCAGAAATTGCCAACAGCGGTACTAAAGAGACAAGAAAACCAACGGAGGCCATTTGCCAGGGGCAGGCCACAGAGACCTGCCAAGGAAGAAGTCGAGAGGACAACCACCTTTGCTGCTGCACGACGTGTTCCTGAGACTTGCAGGATGAGAAAGAATTACAGTTCCTGGAAAGGTGTTTAAAGAGAGAAATTTGCCTGATAAATCACATCAGTCGAGGCCACCAGGGAGGTCCGGAGGGGCCTGAAATGCACAGCGCAGTATCACTGAAAGCAGGGACCAGGGCTGCAGGGCTGTGTGTGCCACCCAGGGAGCAGTCACCCTGCAGCTGCTGCTGAGCAGTCAGCGTGTGTTTGTTGCCAAGTCACATTCTCACCCTGCAGGGGTTACTTACATTTTAGACATGTGCTTTAAATGATAAAAAGTAACTTATGCTCATAGAAGACTTTACAATATTTTAAAGTACAAAAAATAATTCATACTTTAATCACTCAACTATAACAGCTGTTACAACATTTTCTTTGTGTTTTTTTCTAGATATAATTTTTTCAACACTGTTTTAGTCAGCTAGTGCTGCTCTAACAGAATACCACAGAGTGGATGGCTTTAACAAAGGAAGTTTATTCTTACATAGTCTGGTAGGCTACAAGTCCAAATTCAGGATGTCTGCTCCAGGGGAAGGCTTTTCCCCCTGTCAGCTCTGGAGGAAATTCCAGTATTGCATGAGTCTGTCCAGGGAGCATCTTGGCACAGGAACTGCAGGTCTGAAAGATGCATGCCCTTCTCCCAGTGCTGCTTTCTTGATGATATGAGGTTCCCAATTCTCTGCTTGCTTCTCTTTCTTTTTATTTCTTGTGGGACCAAAGGATTAAGAGTGGGGCACGCCATGCTCCAGGGAAACTCCCTTTACAGTGGAGCAGGGAGGTGATCCTGTGAAGGGGTTTACAGTCCCACCCTAATCCTTTAACATACAGCACAGGAAAATCACAACATGGAGGACAATCATAGAATACAGGGAATCATGGCCAGGCCACACGGCTATGCCTGTTTTGGGGGCAACCCAGTTCTATCCATGACAAACACAATGGTAATCATACCATATGTATCACAGTATACCCTACTTTTTACTAAAAAATAGCATAAAAATGCTTATTCTTTGCATCAATTTCTTTATTTCCTTCCTAACTGTTGTACTAACAGTTACTAGCTATTACTGAATTTCTGATAATTAAATAATTTATGAACACCATCTACAGGAAAAAAAACTACCTGAACATTCACTGATTGCAATTGTTTTTATTTTTACTTTAATATTTAGAGCCTAAAGCTAGGTAGAAGTTTCTTACCTACTGGCAAAAACCCACGAAATCAAAACCGTACTACAAATTAAAAATAAAACTTCAAAACCAATAAAATTCAAGCCCATAATATTATTTAAATCTGACAAGTGTTGTTTTGAGGGTCTACGCGCAGCTCAGTGCTGTGGTGCAGGGCTCTCTCTCTTTTGGTGCCAAGAAGACCAATGCTGAGGGATAGGTCTGGCTTCCCACTGCTTGAAGCACTTGAGCTTCATGCTCACAGCTTGCAGACATTGTGGGCCTTCGTCTGGCACTGACACTTCCTTTACATCAAGTCTGTTTTTCTTCTATTCCCTCTAGCCCATGACACTTCTTCGTAGCTCTAATTGGTGCCAAGGTCGTCGCAAACGCAATTGTCAAGTGAACTAAAAATACAACCCCAGTGGGCTTTCACCTGTTATCTAATGTTACTGTTGTGGTTGGTTGCTGTTGGTGACCCCATGTGTGCAGAGGAGAACTCTTCCCTAGGATTTTCCAGGCTGTGAGCTTTTGGAAGCAGACTGTCAGACCTGTCTTCTGAGCTGCCTCTGGGTGGGTTGGGACCACAAACCTTTCGGTTACTAATCCAGGACTTAACCATTTGGGCTACTCAGAGACTCCTAGTCTACAACATGGCTATGCTAATATTTGAATTAATGGATTCAAATATATGAACAATCATGAAGATGGCACAGGATTGGGAAGTGTTTTGTTCTGTTGTGTGTATGGTAACCATGAGACAGCTGGCTCATTGGTAATTAACAATGACATCACATATCTAAAATGTGATTGAAAGGTAAATATAAATGTAAAAACATTTCATAGCCAACTTTCCAATCTAAAGGATTCTGAAGGATTCATCTTCAGATCAACCCCTACCGTACTGAGAAATATTGGCTGTTGAACATCTCTTTTGTGCCAGATACCAGGCAGGAGGATTTTATTTGTAATTGCTCACTCATTGTAATAACTTGTATCCCTATTTCACAGATAAAGTAACTAAAGTTTGTAGAGATCACCAAGCTTGCTTACGGACAGGGAGCTCTTAGGTGGAAGAGCTGTAATTCTGACCCAGGTCTGCGCCATCCGAAGCCTGGTCTCTGATCTCACATGGGCTTCCGCCGTCTTTGATAAAGTGCTCTTTTCCCATGTGGAGTTAACATGTTTATAGTGACAGATACCAGGGCTAGAGATAAACGAGATTTTGGTGGGGCTAGAGATAAATGAGAGTTTTTCTCTTTAGAGGAAATCTAGCATCTATCATTTGTGGTGTATTTGTTTGCTTATGAAACTATCCTGTCAAGGATGGGCACTTTAAGACATTTCAGTGGATTTGGCAGTGACTTAGGTGACTGACAGTAGCTTGCCAGTTATTAAATGGTTCTGAATACATCAAGACTTGTAATTTCCTTCTCTTATGGGCTTTGCCAAAGAGGCCAAGCCATGTGACATAATCCCTAAGCATATATTGGCAGCTGAGAGGACTCTGTCTGTGCAAACTGATTCTTGGAACAAATTGACTAGCTTGGTATTTCATCTTTTGGCCCAATTGCATAAACTGGCACAAACAACATCACCCCTGCTGTGCACCCAAGCTCAGAATCATAAATCAGCCACCCTGTAATTACATTGGGAGAGCCTGTTTTATGTTCTCAGTGAGCAGATTCATGTATCCATTTAGACTGGGTGCCCATTGGGCTCTCTGGAAACCTAGGCTGACTTCCTAGTGCCCAGTAGTCTCTGCTCCAGATCCCTGTATATACAGTTGAATTCTCACTGTGCAGGTCTGCTGGGACCAAACAGGTTTCCAAACCTGTTTGGCTCCTCCACAGGGTCCAGAGCTCTCATAAGTGAAACAAAATGTTGGGCTGGGGATGACAGAAAGGCACGAGTTCATTTGTCAGGCTATGCAGGCAGAAAGACAGGGGAGGCAGAGGCTGACAGCCATCTTTGGCTACGTGATGCTGGGTGGCTACTGGTGTAGCAGTTGAGGACAGTCTCAGAAGAGGTTGAACCAGGTGATGCCTTTGTCTGAATTCTTGCCATTTCTTTAGGAGCTGGCAGAAAGGATGTGAAGTGGCAGATTTAAGTGGGCAAAATGAAACACACAGGAAAGGCATTTCCTGCTGAGAAAAAAAAAATGACCTGTCCCAGTTCGAGCATATATTTAAAGGATTGTATTAATAGGAGACGTTGGAAGGGCAAGTACTCAAAATGAGGCAAACATGAGTGGGTGAAAGTAAGAGCCACCTACTGAATCCTGCTGTTGAAATGTGCAGGACAAGCACATGAGAATTCATCCTTACACTGCAGTATCAGGTGTGATCAAGGTTTTATCATTCTAAAACTCGGCTCATGTTGTGCACAGGGTTCCCCCACAGGTAAGTCACCTGCGGGGCGACGATGCCTTAGTGGCTGCCTTTCACCCAACGTGTATGGCTACTGGGTCTCCCCGTATAAATTAGTTCACTTTCTGAGAGCAGATTGGTTATTTTGTCTTTGTGACTGAATCTCTTTGCTTTTGTAGTTTTCTCTTCCTGGAATTCTCTAACACTGGATCTTTACCATCATGGTTCTTTTCCAGTCCTCAGGACTCAGTCCACATTTTCCTTCTCGTAAAGGCCTGCTCCTACCTTCCTTTCCCCTTTTACTGTTAGCTGGTATCATGTGGACATGACTCACAGGGACCCTGTACACAAAGGAACAAGATGCCATCCACGTGATCCCTGCAGATTGAACTGTTATGATTCATAATATTTTCAGAGGCCAATGTCTTGAAGTAGATTGTCAGGCCTTTCTTCCTAGACCTTTGCTGAAACTTGTTTAGTGTCACAGCAATGCACAAGGCTCAGCCAGCAGGTTGGTGGTGGCTGTCCGTGAGGCATGTTGGCTGAGAAGGAAACCGACATCTCTGCATGGAGTTTGCAGTAACAATTCTACCCTTGAACCCCAGGGCCCACTTCTAGTCGCTCTCTACCTTTACTGAATATTAACATACTGGGCAATCATCTTATTTGTTATTTTCTTTGTCTGTTTTCTGAATTTCCCATTTTGCAGGTATAACTCTTGTCTTGTTCTCCACCGAATCCCCGGGGCCTAAGACAATTTTTGGAACATGATAGGTCTGTAACAAATGTTTCCTCCTATTTAATGAACATTTACATAGCACTGGCCATCTGCCAAATACTCTCCTAAGAGATTTACGAATATTAGCTCGTTTAGTCTTCACGAAAACCTAAGGAAGTAGGTCCTCTGCTCGCAGCTAATTTATAGGTGGGGAAACTGTTAAACGGTTTAGCTGGTTAGGAATTGAACTTGTGTGTGTTCCCCAGAGTGCGTGTTCCAATCAAGTACACTATCATGCTGCCTTTCTGGAATCTTATTGAATAAGTGAATAAGCATTTGTCATCACCATGACCTAAGCTCTAAGTCTAGTAAAAAAATATTACGATCCTAAAAATAGAAGTCTTGAATATGCAAAAGATTTCATACTAGATTAAGTGTCACTGGGTTTGGTCACTGTTATGGACTGAATTGTGTCTCCCCAAAAGACCTGCTGAAATCTTAGCTGCTGTGTGGATCATAACAAATCAGGGATAATGTTGCAAAGAACGGGAATTCCAAAACACTTAATTGTGTTCATGAGGAACCTGTGCATAGATCAAGAGGCAGTCATTTGTATAGAATAAAAGGATACTGGGTGGTTTAAGGGAACCCTGAGGGCATTGTGATTCAGTGCTACAGCTGTTAACTGAAAGTTTGGCAGTTCAAATCTACCAGGAACTCTTTGGAAAATCTATAGGGCAGTTCTACTCTGTCCTATAGGGTCTCTATGAGTTGGCATTGACTAAATGCAATAGGTTTGGTTGGAGTGGCTTAAAATAAGAAAAGGTGTGCATTAGGGTTGTGTCCTTTAACTGTATTTATTCAGTCTGTATGCTGAGCAAATAATTCTACATGAAAAAGAATACCACGTCAGGATTGGAGGAAGACTTATTAACAACTCATGACATGCAAATGACACAAATTTGGTTGCTGAAAGGGAAGAGGACTTGAAGAACTTACTGATGAAAATCAAAGACTACCACCTTCAGTATGGATTGTACCTTAACATAAAAAAAAACAAAGATTCTCACAAATGAACCATTATGTAACATTACAATGGAGACAAGATTTAAGTCGTCAAGGATTTTATTTTCTTTGGATCAACAATCAATGCCTGTAGAAGAAGTAGCTGAGAAATCAAACAGCTTATTACAGTAGGGAAAGCAGCTGCAAATGACCTCTTTAAAAAGTTAAAAAACAAACCTGTCTCTTTGAGGACTAAGGTGTGTCTGATCCAACCCATGGTCTTTTCTTTCACCTCACCTGCATGCAAAAGCTGGACAATGAAAAGAGAAGACAAAGAAGAACTGATGCATTTAAATTGTAGTATTGGTGAAGAATATTGACTATACCACGAACTATCAGAAGAACAGACAAATCTGTTTTAGAGATGCAGCCAGTATGCTCCGTAGAAGGCAAGATGTTATCTCACTTACTTTGGGCAAGCATGGTCTGACAGGGAAGTTCGAGAACTCACCCTAGAAAAAGTGCTACATATCTCATTGCTGGGTATCACTATGGTCACCTTTGAAGTACTCCTCTTGGGAAGACATGCACCAATGCTAGCACCTAGTTCCCCATTCAAGGCAATTTGGGGACTCTTTTTTGGAATGGCCATCAGAGCTGTACTTCCCTTGATGTCCTGAATGTCATCGAAATGCCTTCCTTTCAATATTTCCTTTATCTTGAGGTAAAGAAAAAGTCACTGGGGGCCACAGTAGGTGATTAGGGAGGGTGTTCCAATAGCTATTTGTTTACTGGCTAAAGAGTCCCTCACAGAACACTACACAATTGAGTTCGCCAACTTGCCACCATGCCACTATGCCATCAAGCACAATGGCCATGCCAGAAAAAGAGTTCCAAAATTGATTTGAAGGGTGGACTAGGCACTGGCATGAATGCATAGCTTCCCAAGGGGAGTACTTGGAAGGTGACTGTAGTGATATTCAGCAATGAGGTATGTAATACTTAGAACAATTAACTTCATTGATTTCATTGTTGAAATTCGTATGATTAGAAGGGACCAGTCCCAGGAGAAGGACATCATTCTTGGTAAAGTAGAGGGTCACTGAACAAGACGAAGACCCTTGATGACATGGATTGACACAGTGGCTGCAACAATTGCCTACTTTTGTGAGGATAACATAGGACAAAGCAAGATTTCCTTTTACTATGCATAGAAATGCTATGAGGTGGAACCTCTGTCACCTAGGAACATGCAAAGACACTTGGAAGAAAGTTGTTAGGGATCTTTGATACAGAATATGTTTTCATTTTTTAGAAGATTTTACGATTGTCTTCTCATTTTATTTCAAAGCACCACTGAAGTAGGCCTATCTGGAATCATGTTATTTTGTCTAGCCTACTTGGCTCCCGGGTGGCTGATCTGGAGTCTCATGATTTTCTTCCTTGCCTCCCTGGCTGCTTCTTCACACTGCTGTTGCTGGTTCTTCCTCATCCCGAACCTCAAGATGCTTACATGGCCCAGGACTCAGTCTTTGGACGCCTTGTCTTTTCTGTGTATGCTCATCTGCCTTGTAGTCCCCTTCAATCCTGTGGCTTCATATAACATCTTTATGCTAATAAAAGCCCCTGGGTGATGCAAATGGTTAACTCCCTCAATCACTGGCCACAAGATTCAGGTGTTGAGTCTATTGAGAGGGGCCTTGAAAGAAAGGCCTGGTGATCTACTTCCAAAAAATCAGCCATTGAAAACTTGACGGAGGACAGTTCTACTCTGACACACATGGAGTCTCCATGGGTCAGAATCAACCTGATGGCAGCTGGTTTTCTGTATTTCTGGCTCAGTTGGGTCTCCCCATCTCAGGACACTGGCTGTCTCTGACATCTTCATTCTCATGGACATTTCAAATTTATGGTAATTGCTCCAAATAAGACTTTCAAAGTTGCTCCTCTCACAGTCTCCCCCACCTCCATAAAAGACGAGTTCTTCTTCCGCCAGCGAACACCTGGGCCATCCCTGATCCCTTTCTAGCTCTCACCTTCCATGTCTGATTGGTCACAGTCCTGTTACTTCCATCTTTAAAATACAGTATATCTAGAACTAGTGTTTTCTTTATGTTTTTGCCCTCGTGGGCCAGAGAGGTTACTGCCACCTGTCGCCAATTTATTGGCATAACTTCGTGATTAGTCTTCTGGCTTCTTCCTTTGCTGCCTCCAGTCCGTGCTGAATAGGGCAGCCAGAGCGGTTCTGCTACGATCAGATCATGACCCCATAGCTCAAAATTCTCCTGTCACTTGCAGTAAAAGCTGCAGTCCTTAGTGACCTATATGTCTCTCTCTGTTTTGGCCTACCTGTCCCGTCTGATGAATCCACGACTCCTTTCCTTCACTTCATTCAGTTACACACACCTCCTTGTTGTCCGTGGAGCATTTTCTTTCCCCAAGGCCTCTGCACTTTTGTTCTGCGCTTAGAATGCCCTCCTCCAGATATTTCTGTACCTCTCTCCTGACTTTCTGTAGATTTTTCCTCAGATGTTATCTTCTATTGAGACTTTGCCTAGACAGTCCATCTAAATTTGCTATAGCCCCCAGCCTTGCCTATCCTCTTTCAACATTTTATTTTCCTTCTAAACAATTCACTATACAATAGCCTGTGTGTGTTAACATAAGCCTTATTTCCTACAGATCTGTGTAATAGTTGTTGATACTAGTTGTCCCAGAGTCAGCTCTGACTCATGGTGACCTAATGTCTAGCAGAACAAAATGTAGCCTGGTCCTGTACCTTCTTCGTGATCACTGGTACATGTGAATCCACTGTGGTGTCTATGGTGTCAATCCCTTGCCTTAAGAGTTTTCCTCCTATTTGGTGGCCTTCTTCAGCAACCGCGACAGTCTTGTCTGGCTACTGGTCTTTCCTCATGATGTGTGCAAAGGAAGCGAGTTGGAGTTCTTACCATTCTCACTTCTAAGGAACAGTCTGGTTATAACTCTTCTAAGGCTGATTTGTTTGATACTGCGATTGTTTAGCACAGTGCCTGACACGGGTAAGCTCCCGGAAACTAGTCATGTCTTTGTACCCAGCGTTCCCCATTGCTGCAGCTCAGCACTCCACACACAGTAGATACCCAGCACACTGGGGGTGTTTAACAAATAAATGACTTAATTGTCGGAATCGGCATTTTCCGTGCTTGGCTTTGTTGTGGGAAATACACACAGGAGACGCAGCCTGTGCCAAGGGTCTGAACTCAGCTGTGGATCGTTACTGCCACTTAGGTCTCACTTCAGAGCAGTGATTCAGTCAGTTCGCCTTTAGTAAAATGTTCTGAAAAACAGGATGGCTTTCCCCTGAAGAAAAAGCTGTTACGTAGGAGCATGGCTTTTAAAGCATACTCAGCAATAACACTTTCTTAAGCATTTATGTAGTTAGATGTGTTTCATTAATGGTGTTTTCCGAGCTGAGCAAAATTTGAAAGGATGCGTTCTCTTCCATCTCACTCTGTCACGTTCTCATCAACCAGTTTACAAATTAATCTGAGTATAAGCAACTTCCCTTCAGCGGTGAGTTACAATAAGCTGCTGTTCACATGATTGTTACCCCATTGTCTTTTACACACGTTCTTCTGTGCTTTTTAATTACATATAACTACAAGGGAATAAGAATTAAAATCAGCTTAATTTAAAATGAAACATGCTAAGTAAGTAATGTTTCCACTTCCTGGTTCCCTTTCTTCCTTTCTTTTTTTAAAGGTATAGCCGAACTCAGAAGAGACCAAGTCCAAAAGGATAGGCCTGGATCTTACAGAAAGTGCTGCCCGCGTGATTAAACATTATTTATTTCATGGGCATGCTATTACTTTTTAAAAAATTGTCATGCAGTTTGGCAATCTAAGTAGTGACATCTGGGATGCAGTTATTTCAAATGACTTTTTTTTCTCCTTATAAAATAATTGCAATTAACTGCTAACAAAAATTAAATTTGATGGTGACATACGGTAACTCTGGTATGAAGGTATGTTTTTGCTGCAGTTTTCTGTGCTTATGTTTCTGATGAGGAGCAATCTTATTAAATTCTGTCACAGTGACCGTATTAAAATGTTTGATATTGTTGAAGAGTCAGCCCAGCTCAGTGGTTAAATCTCAGGCCTGGAGACAGACTTCTGGGGCCTGAAACTGGCCTATCTTTTATCAGCTATGCCATCTTAATGAATTTATAATATTGATTACCAACTGAAAGGGTGGTGGTTTGAATGCAACGAGAGGTAGCTCAGAAGAAAGGCCTGGTGATCTTCTTCTGAAAGGTCACAGCCTTGAAAACTCTATGCACCATGGTTCATATGAAGTTGCCATCAGTTGGAATCAACTGGATGACAGTTGGTTTGGTTGTAGCTTAGTGTCTTCATCTGTACATGGAGGGGACAACAGTAGCCGTCTCAAAGTTACTGTTAGAACTTAAACAAAATGAGCAAACACAGCCACATGGAATCTCAACCCAAACCTGCTGCTGTTGAGTCAATTCTAACTCCTAGCAACTCTATAGGACAGAGTAGAACTGCCCTATTGGGGTTCCAAGGAGTGGCTTGTGGATTCAAACTATTGACATTTTGATCAGGAGCCTGAGCTCTTAACTGCTGCTCCACCAGAGCTCCAATGAGTCCATATAACGTGCTTAAAGTACTCAATCAATATTAGTTATTGCTGTCGGTCAGGGAGCCAAGCCAAGTCAGTCAGGGAAGGCAAGGTTATTTTGCAGTAACAGACAACTTCTAAATTGCAGTGGCTTGAAGTAACAAAGACTCATTTCTTTCTGAAGGCTACATGTCCAACAAGGAGTAGCCATCAACTCTAACATTGGCAGTTGCTATGGTGAAAAGAAGGGGGACTCAGGAAGGTCTTGCACCAGCAATTAAATCCTCCAGGCTGAAGTGGCACTGTCATCTATGTTCTCAACTCATTGGCCAGAATTTTTTACACGGCCACCCTCAACCTTGCAGAGGACAGTAAATGCAACGCTACCATGTGCCTGGATGGCAGAGAGCAATCAATATTTGGCAAACATCACTCAGGACAATCATGGTTACTGTTGTTATGCTTTTGCAATGAAAGCTTTTGCAGTTCTTGATATGAGTAGCCTTAACCTTTTGGCTGTTGGCTGTCCCTGTTGGTGGTGAAGAGCTGTAGGCTTCTGGGAAGGGCGTCAAGAGGATGCCTTGGAAAAAGCAGACTGAGCAGAAGGCTCTGTTTAGCTACTGCATGCCAATCAGAGCCACTGAACTGTCTGCAATATAAATGACTTACAAATGTTCTCCATCAAAAAAAATTCAAAAGGACTAGTTCTAGCACTTTAAACATGTCAGCTTAAAGACAGCTTTGGATATGCCACTCATGTTGTTGTTGGTACCTATCAAATTGATTTCTACTCATAGCAGCCCCTGGGACAGAGTAGAACTACCCCATAGTGTTTTCTAGGTCCTCATTTTCCTGAAGCAGTATCACCAGGTCTTTCTCCAACAGAACCTCTGGGTAGATTCAAGCTACCAACCTTTGAATGTTCAACTGTTGCATCACCAGGGCTCATGTTTTAGTTGTTAGGTGCTGCTGCATCTTGCGACACATAGCGACCCTAAGTACAACAGAACAACTGCCCAGCCCTGCATCATCCTCACAATTGTTCTCACCCTTGAGAGCGTTATTTGCTATCACTGTGTCAGTCTACCTCTTTGAGGGTTTTCTTTTTTTTCATTGACCTCCACTTTGCAAAGCATAAGATCCTTCTCCAGGAATTGGCCGTTCTTAATAAGATGTCCAAAGCATGTAAGATGAACCGTCACTAATCCTGGCATTTAACTGACATTTTGACTACACTTCTTCCAAGACAGATTTGTTGGTTCTTCTGGCCGTTCATGGTATACCCAGTATTCTTCACCAACACCACAATTCAAAGGCATTAATTCTTCTTCAGTCTTCCTTATTTATTGTCTTGCTTTTGCATGCATATAAACCAATGGAAAATATCAACAGACAAGTAGTGAACTGGGGACTCAGGCTCCTCAACAATTTCTACTTCACCTGTTCAAAGCCCTGCTTGGTTTCCTGGGTTCTGATGTCTCCTAGATGCTTTACTTGCGCATCTTCATGCCAAGACTTTTTGAATAGGTTGAATTCATCTAGGACCACCTTAGGGCCATCCAGTGCGGGAACAAATGACTTACAGTTAGTTGTTGATCATCTATGCAAACCATCAGTAATCTTAAATGGTGAGTGCGTCCGCTTCTGTTTGTACTTTTCTTTCTCTCAGTGGCCTGTTTCTCCCTCCCCTCCCCCTTCCAATCTTCCTGTAGCTTCAGGGACCTAGGAAGGGTCACCTGCTTTACTACCCTATTCAGTTCTATCTCTGATGTGCTGTGTTCCTGCTTGGGTGAAGGTTGGGTTTTAGGTTTCCCTTTATTCTTTAAATACCTTGATAATTGATCCTGTGCTTTCCCATTGCTGTAGTGTACATCAAGAAAAACTGCAGGTCAGCTCAGATTTTCAGAAGTCAAGACTGGTTAAAATAAGGAGAGAGCAAGGTGAGTTATCTTTCTATAAGAATATTACTGGAAAGAAAAGTTTCCTCAGCCATTGTCATTCCCAAACCCCACCGACCATGACAATTCATACCTCTAGGGTAGCTATGAGTCAGAATTGACTTGATGGCAGGGTTTCAGTTGTTGCAGTTACATTATACCTTTCCTTACACTATCCTGCCAGCCTTCAATGGTCTCCGAGCACAGACATATCAGCATTCAAGTTATGAGCCTACCATCTATTAGCTGAACTACTTAAGAAATTGGTGGTATAGTGGTTAGGTGCTATGGTTGCTAACCAAAAAGTTGGCAGTTTGAATCTACCAAGTGTTTCTTGGAAACTATGGGGCAGTTCTACTCTGTTCTACAGGGTGGCTATGAGTCAGAATTGACTTGACAGTGGGCTTGACTACTTAGGGGAAAATTTTCTGACTGCTCTGAACTTTATCTTCTTTATCTGAAAAATAGGTTTTAATTATACATAATGTGAGTGGGAAAAGCCCTGGTAGTTCAGTATTTTGACTGCTAACCAAAATGTTGGCAGCTAAAGTCTGTCGTACACTTTCTGAAAAATCCTATGGGGTAGTCTGCTTTGTCCCATAGCGTTCCTATGGAAACACTGGTACCTTACACCAATAATACAAACTTATTTGCTGAATGGGGAGAAAACTTGAAGCACTTACTGATGAGGATCAAAGTTCACAGCCTTCAGTATGGATTACACCTCAACATAAAGATAAAAAGCTTCACAGTTGGACCAATAAGCAACATTATGATCAATGAAGATAAGATTGAAGTTGTCAAGGATTTCATTTTACTTGGATCCATAGTCAATATCCAAGGAAATAGCAGTCAAGAACTCAAAAGATGCATTGCCTTGAACAAATCTGCAAAGATCTCTTCCAAGTGTTGAAATGAACCAAAGTGTTCTCATTTCAGTCATGTCACATGCATGTGAAAGCTGGATGATGAACAAAGAAGACTGAAGAAGTGGTGGCTTTGAGATGTGCTGTGGGTAAAGAACACTGAGTATACCATGGACCGCCAAAAGAACAACAGATCTGTCTTGGAAGAAGTACATCTGGAATGCTCCTTAGAAGTAAAGATGTCAAGACTACGTCTTACGTACTCTAGACGTGTTATCGTAAGGAATTAGTCCCTAGAGAAGAATATCACATTGGTAGAGAGTCAGAGAAAAAGAAGACCCCTGAAGAGACGGATTCACACAGTGGCTGCCACAACGGGCTGAAGGCTTTTGAGAAATTGTAATTGTAAACTCATAGTAGGATGTAAAAAATACACTAGAAATAAGTGTGAGAAATCAACACAGTATATTCCACTTACCACACTAACCAAATGGAATGTGCAGAATCCAGTTTCAATTTAAATCTGTTAAGTTCTGACACCACCTAAAATGTAGTTCTTTTTCCTTTGATTCTAACCGTCAGAGCTGGATAAGATCTCACAGATTAAAAGGGCACAGGCTATAGACTGACATATCTGTCCAAGACTTAATTCCAAGCTTGGGGTTCTCCAGGCCCCCTCTAACCTGCTACTCTCCAGAATCCCAGAACTGGCTAGAATGATTCACAAAACCCAAGAAAGCACTATAAGTACAGTTGTGGTTTTATTATAGCAAGAGGGGTACAAATGAAGAGGCACAGGGTAAAGACCGGAAGGGTTCCAAAGTAGAGCTTCCGTATTCCAAAAAAGGAAGTACCACCCTCACACATTCATGACTGTCTTTCACCAAGCAGGCAGTCCATGGAGCTTTTCTGTTGGAGTCTTCACTGGGACCTCATTGCACAGGCATGAGCAGTTGCCTCATGCCCCCATCCCTGAGATCTGCTAATAACGACATGTGAAAAGTGAAATACGCTATGTTGATTTCCCACACTTACTTTCAGGATAGTTTTTACATCTTTTGAAGAGTTTACAGTTACAGTTTCACAAGGTTATATCTTTTTGGACTGGCCAGACCCCGCCTGAGTCACCTCATTAGCATAACTTGTAAAAATGAATGTGGTCTAGAGTCCTTACAGATAACAAAACCACCTGTATCACTGGGGAAACTCCAAGGTTTTCGAGGTTATCTAAATTTGGTGGGCAAATTTAGCTGTAAATCCCCCAAAGTGGTGCAACATTTCCTTATGCATACTTCAGAGAGAAGGCAACGTAACCTGGAGAGATCAGGGTGTTAGTGGACAAAGGTCATCTAGATTACTAAACCAGATCAGCAGACGTGCACTCCTTTCCCTGCCTCTGGGATCAATTATGTTGTGTAATTTACATTGCTCTACGAGATGTGAAGGAATCTTGTGACTCCCTGTTCTTTCCTGTGACAAGGTTTGACATTTTCCTGAAAAAATTCCTTTTAACCTGGCTATAAAAGCTTCTGGAATTGTAACCCAAGCAGAGCAGTCTTGGCAAAGCTATTCTCACTGTTGCCCAGATTTGCATGTTTATCTGTGAATAGAGCATTACTTGAGCCCTCTTCCCCATCTCCCAGTTTGGTCACAGTGCCAGGCAGAATGAACTTTCTTTTGGTTCAGCAGCAAGGGAAGTCTCCAGTGGGAATCTTGATGGAATGGTGGCAGTGAAGGAGTTGAAAAGAAGGGCAAGAGGGAAGGCCCCGAGGCAAATATTCATGGGTGAGCCGAAAGCAGGGAGATGTGTAAGTTAGGTTGGGCCAGGTTGCTTAGAAACTAACCTGACTCTTTAGAGGTTCCTCACGTTCCGAATATTCTGATTCTCTGCCATATCCTAGAGCACTGAAATTGTCCAACCTGGTCCTTTAAAATGGCAAGACTTTAATACCTAAAACACTTAAGATAATTGCTGTTATTTTTGTTACGTTCTGCCAAGTCAGTTCCAATTCTTAGTGACCATATGCGCCAGGGAATGAAACACTGCCCGGTCTTGTACCATGTCCGCAACCATTTTCATGCTTAAGCTTGCTGTTGTAACCGCTCTGTCAATCCATCTTGTTGAGAGTCTTCCTCTTTTTTGCTCACCCTGCACTCTGCCAAGCATGATGTCCTTCTCCACGGCCTGATCCCTCCTGACAATACGTCCAAACTATGTAAGATACAATCTCACCATCTTAGCTTCCAAGGAGCACTCTGGCTGTACTTTTCCAGAACAGATCTGTTTGTTCTTTTCGCAGTCCATGATACATTCCAAATTTTTCTCTAACACCACAATTCAAAGTTGTCAATTATTGTTCTGTCATCTTCATTCAATTAATCTTGACAAGATGGACTGAGCAAGAAAGAGGAAGACCATCAACAAGATGGATTGACCATCGAGTTTGGTTTTTAGTTTTATATATTACTGACCAAGATCATCAGACAATGTGGGTTCAAATCCCAGCTAAGCCCCTGGCTGAGTGATCCTGAACAAGTTAGTTAACCTCCCCGTACTTCACTTGCCCTATAGTAAAACAGATATAGTAATAATACCTTCGTCGTAGGTCTGCTGTAAGCATTAAAGTAGTGAGACCGTTCTCTGGCACATAACGAGGGGTTGTCACAGATTAAATTATGTCCCTCCGAGATTTATCAACTTGGACAGGCCATAGGATTCTGGTGTTGTGTGATTTTCCTATATGCTGTCAATCCTGGCTCTATAATGTTAATGAGGGAGAATGGGCAGTAGCTGTGTTAGTGAGACCAGTCTCAATCTATCAGACTATACTGTGCTTTGAGGCAATCTCTTGGAATATAAAGGAACGTGAGGCAAGCAGAGAGTTGGGAGCTCATACCATCAAGAAAGAAGCAGTGCCCAGGGCAGAGCACTTTCTTTGGACCTGGAGTCTCTGTGCCTGAGAAGCTCCCAATCCAGAGGGAGATTGGCTACAAGGACCTTCCCCCACAGCCAACAGTGAAAGACTTTCCATGGAGCTGATGCCCTGAATTTAGACTTTTAGCCTACTTTTCTGAGAGAAAATAAACTTCTGTTTGTTAAAGCCATCTACTTGTGGTATTCATTACAGCAGTACTAGATGACCAAGACAGGGCTATTTACAGGTCACAATCAACACTTATGGAAGCGGCAGCTGAGAAATCAAAAGATGCATTGCATTGGGAAAATCTGCTACAGAGAGCCTCTTTTTTTAAAGTATTGAAAAGTAAAGACATCACCTTGAAGACGAAGTTGACCCTGACATGGTATTTTCAGTGACATCATATCCGTGTGAAATCTGGGCAATGGACGAAGATGACAGAAGAAGAATTGACACCTTTGAATTGTAGTGTTGTCAAGTCAGTTCCAACTCAGTGACCCTATAGGACAAAGTAGAATTGTCCCTTACGATTTCCAAGGAGCACCTGGTGGAGTCAAACTGCTGACCTTTTGGTTAGCAGCCATGACTCTTAACCACTGCATCACCAGAGTTTCCCAGTATTGCATAGCAGCTGTAAACAAACAAACCACCCTTCTGAATTTTTTTCCCTAATGCAGTTGTACCTCACGGTGCTCTGGAAGTTTCTCTTCTAGGTATTCCCATAAGTCCACCTCCCTGGCTTCAAGGTACTTTCTCTCTGCTCCCTGGTACTCACCCGAGATGAGGCTTCCCTGTTTGAACTTGCTGTCACCCCAGAGGCTGTCCCCTTGATGTGGGCCTGTGTGTTACTTACCAGCATGAGCCCCACATCTAGCAAACGCACTGCCCAATGTGAACACCCCAGTGTATCCACTGGACATCTGGGTTCTCTCCAGGGAGAGAGAACCATCTTAAATGGTTGCACTCAGCTCTCTATTATAAAAAATGAAAGTTATTTTCTGAATATCATTTGGGGTTTAAGGAAACTTTTTAACCCCAAGTGGATCTGTTCTTTCAAAAGCCAAAGACATAAAGCTGTTGGTAACACATTTCTTTATGTGAAGGGACCTGGCTGGATTCTGGATTGTGTCTGATTTTAGTAAAAACAGTTATTGTGTCTTTTCTGGATGTCAAGAATAGCTAACAGAAATTAAGCAAGTGCAAAAGGAAGGAGTTTTACCTACAAAGGGGGAAGAAATCAGTGTAAAGTGCCAGCCTTTCTGCTGAAATTTAGAGGAACTTGTGGTATGCCAGAAACCCTGGTGGTGTAGTTGTTAAGTGCTACCAAAAGGTCAGCAGTTGAAATCCACCAGACGCTCCTTGGAAACTCTCTGGGGCAGTTCTGCTCTGACCTATAGGGTCGCCGTAAGTTTGGCAGTGGGTTTTTTGTTTGGTGATGTGCCAGAGGATGCTCTGTATCTCCTTAGTCACCGAATTGCTGTGATTAGCCTCTCATTTCCTAAGATTTCTTTGGAAGAGAGTAAAAATACAACATAACCAGTGAACAGAAATTCATCTCTTCTTAATGACTGAAAGAAATTTAAGATCATTTACGTTATAATACAGTAGTCGTAAGTACATTTTTTTTTCATTCTCTTGTATTAGTGTGTTTGATTAACATCTTGGTACCCTTAAAACCATTTTAGAAGTAACTTAATTATGAGCATGTATCATGTAGTATATAAGAGAAGATACAGTCCAGCCAGGCTACCCAGGTTCATACTCTGGCCCCAACAGTTACTAGTTGTGTGACTTTGGATAACTTGCATCAGTTTGTTTGGGTAGTTTATTTGCCCTCATAAGATTAATAGGAGAATTTAATAAGTTAATATTTATAAAAACTCTTAGAGCAGTGCCTGACATATAATAAATGCTCAATAAATGTTAACTAATTAGTTAATTAATAATGAAAAGGCAAATTATTTTGGCCAAAATCAGGAATTATAAAACTCTCACAGCCCTGACCAGAGAATTTAGAAGTAGGGTACTTTGCAGCAGGTAACAACACATAGTTTTATAAAAATTATTCTGATTACGTGAACTTTCTGGATATTTAGATTTTAGACAGAAAGGACTTAACCGTGTTCAGGCTTTTGCGCAGAACTTGCAGATAAAATTTACTCCACATTTTAAGATAAAAAGGGATAATAAGAAAAATGATTTGGATTTAGAAGGACTGTTAGAGGTCACTTGTCTCTGGGTCCTTCTCTGGATTCACACAGGGGAAACAGCTTATCTAAACAAGTGGGGCAACATAGCTTATGACCTGGGTCTCAGATGAACACCCAGTCCAGCGCTCTTTCTTGATATCTGAGTATATTTATGTGAACTATTGAGGTTTTTTATCAGCCCGTATCCTCTTGATTTTAACTCATCCTATACGAGATGGCTTACCATTCTCAGGTGACTAGGGACATAAAACCAAAAAAAAAAAAAAAAGATAAAACAAGCCAGTTGCCACTGAGTTCATTTCAATTCATGGTGACCCCTGTGTTTCAGAGTAAAACTACTCCACAGTGTTTTCAATGACAGTGATCTTTTGGAAGGAGATTGGCAGGCTTTTCTTCCAAGGTATCTCTGGATGGATTCAAACCACCCACCTCCGAGTTAGTACCTGAGTACTTAGCTGTTTATGCCACCCAGGACCTCCGACTAAAGACTTAAAAAACCTGTTGCCATCAAATAGAGTCTAATCCATTTTCAGAAACAGCCCAGCCAGTTTCCTAGGCTGTAAGCCCTGGTGCCATAGTGATTAACAGTTTGTCTGCTAACCCAAAAATTCAGCGGTTTGAATCCACCAGCTGCTTCTTGGAAATTTGTGGAGTAGATCTATTCTTTCTTGAAGGGTTGCTACAAGTGGAAATCAGCTTAATGGCAATGGGTTTGGGTTTTAGGGAGTTAATCTTTATAGAAGCAGATTGTCACATCTTTCTTCCTCAGACAGGCTGCTGAGCTGAACCGCTGACATTTAGGTTAGCAGCTGAGGGCTTACCCACTGCACACTAGGGTTCCTCCACGAAAGACTTACAAGAGACAAAAGCTGACTCTATTCCCTTTACTAGCCCACCTTTCTACTCGACTGTCCTCCAGTGAAAAAGTGAAAAAATTTATTGATGTCAGATACACA
This sequence comes from Heterohyrax brucei, assembly GCA_028571685.1. Classification (NCBI taxonomy): domain Eukaryota; kingdom Metazoa; phylum Chordata; class Mammalia; order Hyracoidea; family Procaviidae; genus Heterohyrax; species Heterohyrax brucei. The sequence continues at coordinate 129,874,736 of CM053142.1, forward strand.
GAAAAAACTAAACCCATTACTGTCTCATCTAGTTTGACTCACAGCGACCCTGAGGACACAGTAGAATTGCCCTATAGTGTTTCAAAGGAGCCACTGGTGGATTCGAACTGCCCACCTTTTGGTTAGCAGCTCAATGCTTAGGCCCCAATTACCATAATGGAAAAGTGAAAAACTATGCTGGTGTCAGACACAATAGTACTTATATTCAAATCAGGAATTAAGGAGTTATTTGCATTTTGCTTGGCCCATATGTTGTGGTAAAAATGTGAAGGCTTTAGAGCTTATTTTGTATCTCCACAGATTCTAAATCTAAATCCAATTTTCCCTCATTGAACTAAGCAAGCAATATTTTTAGGTAAAGTTAATTTAATACATCTGAACAGAAAACCAGTTACGAGCACCTTTAGCCATCTGAAGTAGGCAACAGAGGCTCATAAAATACAGTCTTGGTCAGCTGTGCCTGGTATCACCTGGAGATGAGAGGACCTCCACGTGAAGTCCTTCAGGCATGTGTGCAAATTGTTCCCTTCCACTGGTGACCATGACAGTTCTGCCCCTCCCACAATTCTGCTGAGTAGTCAATGAACTACAGGGAGACTGTCTCACAGCTAGCTGTATTTGTTATTTCTAATTTATGGCCAGTGCATTCAGCCGTCTAGATGAAAGAGCAGCTCAAAGGACTTCTCTGTTAGTTTAAGCAAAGGCAGGAATTAAGATTTAAATTGGCAGCCCTCATGACACAGTGGTTTAGAGACTAGGGCTGCTAACCAAGTGGTCAGCAGTTGGAATCCATCAGCCTCTCCTTGGAAGCCCTATGAGTTACTAAGATTTAGGTCCATATATAACTTTACTTGTAGGAAACCCTGGTGGTATAACAGTTAAGTTCTATGGCTGCTAATCAAAAGGTCAGCAGTTTGAATCCACCAGGTACTCCTTGGAAAACCTATAAGGCAGTTCTGCTTTGTCCCACAGGGTCACTGTAAGTCAGAATCGACTTGACAGCAGTGAGGTTTTTTGGTTTTAACTCTACTTGCAAGCTTAGATGTATCTCATAATACTCTTCTTGTGAGTTATTCTACCTACAGACTCAATGGTCTGGTATTAAGTGAACTTCAGAATCTACTCAAGAGGGTGGTGATTTAAGTGTACTGAAGTGACCTAAGCTGAAATGTGAGTCAATTAGCTAAATCTGGTGGGCACGAGCGAGACTGACTGTTCACACCTTCTTAGTGTTCAGAGGCACTGAGATAGTTCGAAAGGGAGTTTATTAAGTAACAGTTATTTCACAAATCCTTTGGCTTTATGCCAGTCCATTCATTGCCCCTTAAGTACCTAAGTGTGGCTTTTCTCTCCACCCACTTGTTTCTGTATAGTCACTTTAGAAGGTCAATAGTTACACACTGATGACTCCAAGGAGAACATGGGCAGAATGGAACTACTCCAACCTTACCATTCATTGGTTGGGAAAGAAAGCAGCAGAAACAATTGTTAGTGAAAAGACAAGTATATTCGGAAAGAAGAAAGTTATCGAGTGAAAAGGCAGGTTCACAGTTTGGAATGAGAGAGTTTAGGAAAACTGAATTGTATTAGCTATGACTCTTGGACTGTATAGCTGAAAAGAGTGATGGGTTAGTTAAAAAAAATAAATTTAAAATAGACATGCATTGAAAGAATACTTGAAGAGGCCACTAATATCCAACGAAGAATTGCTTGAGAGAGTCACTCCTGCTAGAAACTCTCTGTCTAACAGGTGACTTTCCCTCCTTGCATTTCTCAGTTTTTGTGATTTATTCTGAAGGAAACCCTGGTGGCAAAGTGGTTAATAGCTTCACTGCCAACAAAAAGGTTGATATTGAAATCTACCAGCTGCTCCTTAGAAACCCTGTACCAAACAAACAAACAAACAACGTAACAAAACCAAACCCCCAAACCCAGTGCCGTCAAGTCAATTCAGACTCATAGCGATCCCATAGGACAGAGTAGAACTGTCCCATAGAGTTTCCAAGGAGCACCTGGAGGATTTGAACTGCCAACCTTTTGGTTAGCAGACTTAGCCAACGGGGTTTCCTAAGAACCTATGAGGCAGTTCTGATCTGTCCAATAGGGTCACTATGAGTCAGAATTGACTCAGCGGCAATGAGCTTTTTGTCTTTGTTGTTCTGAATGGATCCAGTTGGGTCAGGTGGCCTGGATCCATCAACGGGGCTAATATGCAGTAAAATCTAGATATGGAAACTGAGGCCCATCCCTGGGGCCACAGTAGATCCCCCAAAGTATCTAAGGCCCATCTTTTCTTGTTAGCTTGAGCTTTGAGTATCTGCAATATTTTTCTGGAAAAGCTTACCAGCGGGCATCAGAGCCTGCAGGAAAAGGCCTGAGAGTCAGTTTCAAAGATAAGCATTCCCATTTGCCAACTTTATGACCTTAACTTTACTTTGCCTCAGTTTCCTTATCTGTAAGCTATGTGATCTACTTGCTTTACAAAGGTATTATGAGGATGAAACAAGGTAATAGATGTGTAGTCTGTAGCACAGCCAGACAGGCCTAAGCCTTGTTGTGTATAACTCTGTAAGGAGTGCTGGCTATCTGGGCTGTCCCTTCCAAGCACTGGAATCCTCATTTCACTTGGTAGTGGGGACTAACTCGGATACCTATGTAGCAAAAGCCTGATTCTTTGCTTTGGAGGTCTTGAAGACACAACATTTTTATTAATTCAAAATGAATGAACCTAAGCTGTGGAGTGAGTGCCATACCAAATTTCCTTCTCATCAAGCGGGTAATAAGAATATCTTTGATTTGCTCCTGTTATTTCTTTATGTTTCTCATCATCCTAGTTTCACTGATGCTCTTTTCCTGTACCTCGTGCCTACCTCCCTTCCTCCCTTCCTCCCCTCCTTCCCTCCCTTCTTCTCTTCCAGCCTGCCTTCCTTCCTCTCTCTCTCTCCCTCCCTCCCTCCTTCCCTCCCACCCTCTGTTCCCTCCTGCCTCCTCCTTTCTTCCCTTCCTTTGCTTTTTAGTTAGAGTTTGTGTAACTACCACAGAGAGTTCTTACTTTCTTCATTTCCCTGTGTAAAGTGTAGGTCTCTATTAGAATCTTCACTGGATTTTGTTTTCCTAGCTGCTTCTGTGCTTAATTGCATTGAACTTAAGGAGGTTCCTATTTTTGTTCTAAGCTTTATAAAATGTGTCTTGCTGATAACTCATCATACTGGGTATGACTTCTCTATTTGGGTCATGTCCAGTCCTCTATTCCCATCTTATCTGAGCCAAGTCTGATTTATATGTCTGTGAATCTCTGCTGAGCTTTGGAGGTTGAGTTGGAGGAAAGTTGGAGTAGAAATGCTGTTGGAAACGGTACAGTTTACTCTGACTTCAAACTTCAGAGTCCAATTTTGGCTGCTGTTCAGTGTAAAAATTTGGGCAGAGGAGCAGAATTAGGTCTTATTATACATAAATATGATCCTAACTAGAATTCATCAGCTCTTAGTATTGGCTAAGTCCAAGACTGGGACAATGGTCTTAATGTTGGGAAGATGCAAAACTGAAATATTCTCCAGTCCTCAGTGGCATCCCTCAGGGTTGCTGGTACAAGAATTTCCTCTCTGCCCTTTTGGAGGATGAGCAGGCCACTCCCAGGTGGAGGCTGAGCATTTGGAAAGCCTTCCAGTGACACTCTTTCTCAACTTTTTAGTTTAATCATTCCAGGCCCCAAACCTACTGCTGTCAAGTCAATTCCAAGTCACAGTGACCCTATAGGACTAAGGGAAACTGCTCCACAAAGTTTCCAAGGAGCACCTGGCAGATGCCAACTGTGGGCATTTTGGTTAGGAGACATAGCACTTAACTACTGCACTACCAGGATTTCCATTCCTGGTCTGGGGTGTTTAAATCACAATGCCACCTTTGATAAGTTCAATGCATTGCTAAGGACTGTGACACAGCAGCTTCTCCAGGCATCCTAGGAGTGATGAAGAATAAACAACATCCACAGACTGAAAGAAACCGTATGTTGGGAGATCTTGACTGGCTTCCCACTTGCCTGCCTTTTAGCTCTTCCATTTATAACTTCCGTTCCTCACTTTCCCACACCATTTTTGGCAACCCAATGCCACCACTTGAAGTAGAAATTTGAGTCAGGCCCCTGCTGTGGAACTGGCATGCAGTGCTGACCACAGGTAAAAAACAATGCAGACAACACCATGAGAACCCGTTCTGTTGCCAGGGCTCTGCTGTTAATGGGGGAAAGATAATACTAAAAGCTCCAAGTGGAGAGGACTTTCAGGTTGTTTTTAATGCATCTCTTCTGCTTTTCTCTTAATTATTTATCCCCCCTTTTCAAGCCCCATGACTTGGCACTCTGCATTCTAGAATGCTATATGTAGGAGGAAAAGAACAAATATGTAAAACCCTTGATGGGCTGGTTTAGGTATATACACCTCTTGATTTGTTTCTCAAGACTTTCCAATCAGAGGTTATACCTATTTCAAGATTCAGTTGAGTGAGGCCTAGATGACTAAAAATTAAGATTCTTTGTTTCTAATACAAGAAGAGTTTTAAAAAAAGAGAGGCCAGAAACATATCCTAGTTTGGATAGGCTGGGTTATGCTGTGTAACAAAGATTTCTAAATCTGAGTAGTTTACTATAACAAAGGTTTATTTATTGCCCGAGCTATATAGAGATCTTCCATGTTGCCTTCTTTCTAGAACCTGTGGCTCATGATACAGTGCCTATCTGGAAACACTGCGGGTCTTGTTGCAGAATGGGGATAAACAAACAAACATAGCAAAACACAAACTCACTATGTGACAAATGCCATTTCTGCTTGTCATTTCATTGACAGCAATGTTATATGGCCACCCCTGTGTTCAACAGGATATATGTTGTCCTACAGAAAAGGCATCACAGGCAGGTGTCCTAGAATATTTGGTAGGTAGGTGGTTATACAATCTACCTTACCCAAGTGTTTTAGTTACTTGGTTACTTAATGCTGCTATAAAAAAAATACTGAAAATCCGTGGTTTGAGGGAACAGGAATTTATTTTCTCACAGTTTTAGAGGCTAAGAATATAAATCAAGGCATCAATGCAAGGAGGGGATTCTTCTTTCCCAGAAGCCCCAGGAGTTTTTTGGAGTTTCTTAGAGTCCCTTGATATTCCTTGGCATCTGTGTTCCCTGTGTGTGTCTTTGTGTCTCATCTCTTTCTGGAACTCTGATATGACCTCAGTAGTATAACAAAAGGAAACCCTTATTTCCAATCAGGGCCAAATTTACATATTTTGGAGAGATAAAATTCAGTCTATAGAAACAAGTCTTTAAAAATATTTGGTATATGATGACATTGTTGTTAGTTGCTGTTGAGTTAATTTTGACACATGGCGACCCCATGATGATGTCTTTCAAATTATTGGAAGACTTGATAAAACAAATGGTCCTGAAAAATTTGATTATTGGGGAAGAAAATAAAATGAGATTCTTTTCTCACATACACAAAAATAAATTCTAGGTAGACTAAAATTAAAGAACTAGAAGAAACGTAGATCAATTATTTACAATTGATTGGTGTGTTGGCCTCTTTATGTATAAAACCAAAGGTGAGATCTAAAAAGACAAAGACTAGTAGAGCTGATTATGAAAACAAATCCTTTAAATTAAAAAATCATAAAAGAAACCAAAAGGTAACAATAAGCAAGATGAAAATATTTGCAATTTAGAATGACAAAAAGCCAACACCACTACCTTCTAAGTTCTTATTCTTCAGAAAGGCCAAGAGGTATGTTCTGTCTCATTGTTCCAGATGGCTGGTCTTATGAGCAGCTCTGTATCCAAAACTGTTCACCTTTCCCTATCATTCAAGGCTCATCAGTCTTCCCAAAGTGCCCCCAATTAAATATCTACAGAGAAAGGGACACCTGGAGCCTCCACTCCTGTTTCTCAGAACATATTGTAAGGGCAGCTTTCCAGATACGTTGTCCACATCTCAGTGATGAGTCCTGGAGGAGCAATTCTAACTCAACAGAAAAGGTGGGGCCTTTACCAGACATTGCCCTGTTTTCTTCTCCTTTCTCTTCAGATATCCTTTTACCCTTGAAGACTCACAGGCCTTCCTTTTCATGTATCTGGGATATGTCTTTCTAATGTCAGTGGACGAGGATGAAGAGTTTTTATAGTTCTGGAGTTCTCAGTTTCCCAACTTTCCTCCTGCTCTCCCAAGACATACATTATTGGTAAATGACCTCTAAGTAACTTTTGTCCACTACCTCATAAAGAGTTCTTAAGAGCAGTCAGATTTCAGCCCAGGAGTTTCCAAAGAATATATTTTCCTCCATTTGCCTTGCAGTTAGATTTGCTCTCCATCTCTCCCAGGCATGATAGAAGTCATAAGTAAAACCGCTCCCTCTATTAAACATAGCATCATCCAGCAGATGGCAAGCGCTTTTCAGCCTCCGAGGGCAATGGTCTCAGGCAGAATTACAGCCCAATGCTACCTTTTTTAATGAAGTCTCTGAGCTCCTTAAAAATTCTCCAAGCTTCTCTATAACGGCCCTCAATAGTTTCTCTTTCTTAAATCCTATTTACAACTGCTCCAACCTGCAAGCGGATTCTATGTTGCGGTTTCTGTTCAGTGAATATGCTTCTCTTCTATGTCCTGTAAGTCGCCACTTGAATACGTACAGATATACATTGCACTGATTCTCTTGTTTTATGGACCTTAGTTGGTTTACTTGTTTTTACCACAGACTAACTTGTAAGAAGCACGAAGCCAGGGAGTTGCTTTGATCCCTAAACTCTCCGGTGCCTAGTACAGTGCTTATCACTTGGTCAATATTCATTCTGTGCTGAAGGAGTGTTTTGCCCATGAGGGTAGACCACACCATGGTTAGAGCTGGCCCATGGCTTGGATAGGCTAGTGATCCCTAATTGTTGAAGCTTCCCCGCCTTTTCTCTATTCTGTTGGGCCTTTCTGTCACCAGATCAGAAAAGCAATGCCTAGAGAGTGGGAAAGGTCTCTTGCATACTGACAGTACCAGTGCTGTGCCTATATATTAATTTTAGAACAGCCCTATCAGAATGGCTCAGGTGCCTTTATATACAGGCCACCCTTAGTTTCGGGGTGAGGGGTCAATGTCCTCAGAGTTATTGGAACCTTAAAGGGGAAAGTCTTCAAAGTGAGAGTTATCAGGTTCTGTAACTTAGCCTCTCAGTGCCTTGGTTTCCTCATCTGCAAGGTAGGAATACTAGCAGTACTGATACTGTAGAGTTATTGGGAGGATTAAATCAGACAGTAAAGTTAAAACACATAACAGTAGCTACATAGCAAGCACTCCATACCAGTGCTCCTACAGTGTCTCCAGGGATGTGCAGTCACAGTTCATTACTAGAAAGAGCAGTCTCACCAGTGGCAGATCCTGAGTACACCCAGAGTTCAAAGAATGGAGTTTAACAGGTTTTTGCTCTTTGGGTCAGATGTCCCACCAACCAGTTAGGTGGGGCCGCTCTGTTTCCTTCTTTGTTTTTAGTTGAGATTCACCCCAGATCCAGCTTCATCTTCCTGATACCCCATAAGGTTAGCTTCCATTCTGCCTGCATGGAATTTAATTTCTACAGGCTTCTGTTGGTACAGGCCAGAGATTTTTAGAGTCTAATCACATCTCACTCCCTCCCCCGTCGCCATCATCATCCTCCCCTGGACCATTCCAGTTATCTCCCAACAGCCTCCTTGCTTCTGTTCTTGGCTCCCACAGTGCATCCTCCCCACAGGAGTAAATTAAATCTAAGTGCTAATCTACTTGAAGCTCTTCAATAGCTTCCAGTTGCACCCAGAATAAAATCCAGCCTTTACCTGGGTCAACAGAGTCCTGTGTGAACTGACCCCTGCCTAACTCTCTTATAGCTTTCTTGTGTGCCTAGCAGGCTTTGGCCACACACCCTCGTCCTGCTTCCAGTATGAGGCCACTGTTCCACCTCTGCAGGGCTGTCCTTCCTCTTTGCGGTTCCTCTGTCCATAATGCTGTTCCCTGCACCCCAATGTGGCTGGTATCTTTCTTACGTCCTCGTGCTGAGAAGTCTGCCCTAACCATCTATTATTTATGTGTACCACCTCTTTCCTATTACTCTGAAACTCCTTGTTATGCTTTATATTCTTCATAGTAGTTACCCACCCCAAACCTGCTGTTGTTGCATTGATTCAGACTCATAGTAACATGATAGGACAGAGTGAAACTGCCCTACAGACTTTCCAAGGAGCTCTTGGTAGATTTTCACTGTCGACCTTTTGGTTAGCAGCCATAAAACTTCACCACCACACCACCATGGTTTCCAGAGTAGTGACAGCTATTCAGTATTATTTTGTTTGCAGTTTTTTTTGCCTTGCTCCTCTGATTAGAGCATAAACTTCATGATAACAGTGCCTAGTCTGGCCCCAGGTTGCCTACTGCATTGCCAGTTTCTGGGACATCACAGATGCTCAGAACTTGCAGAGGGGAAAATTACTCAGGATGGTATCTGCTTCACAAACTTTTCTTTCCCTGTTAGCACAACTCTCATGGCTTATTGGGTTATAAGACCTCCTTCTTAGGAAGCAGACGAGTAGGGGGAATGAGGTCGAAAAGCTTATCATTGCAGCAGCTAGAAGCTGGTATTTCTTTTTTTGTCTTATGGTATCAACCTCTGAAAAGGCATTTTATAGGGCCCGATGCTCTGTCTCCAACAAGAATGAAAGTTCTATTTCAGAGATGCCTGAAGCACAAAGGTCTTGGCTACATTTCAAGGTATCATGTTTTCTCCTGGCACAAGCACGTACCCAGAAACCTGGATAAAATTCTATACTGGACAGTCCAGGAGCCGCCAAAACTCACAACTTGTAAGCAAGCTGACCGAAACAAATGAGAAGGCAGACTTCTTAAAAAAAAAAAAAATTCTTTTTGACCAATAAATTCCAATAATCTAAAAGTCTGTATGGAAATAAATGACCTTGGAGTTAGAAAATCTGGAAGACTTTGAACGTTTGACAGAGAACTGGACACAGAGAACTGTTACTTTGAGTGCAGCAAATTTAGAATGTTTTCAGCTAGCTTAGCATGTTTGTTCAAGTATAGCTGAAATGACAGGGGTTGGTAGTATTGTGGGACAATCATAGGACTTGCAGCTAAATCACCACCACTACCAGTTGCTGCCAGTCAATTCCAACGCACACCTACCTCATGTGTGTCCGTGTAGCTACTTCTAGCCAAAGAATCTAACAGCATGAATTGCCCTTTCTTGAGATGGAGAAGTGAAGCAGCAAATTGTGGCTGATGTTATGTGTGCAAATTGCATCAAGATGCTTAGTTAATATTAATCTGAGTGAAGATGTTATGAAGGCAGTTGGATAAATGAATTGTTCATGACAGATACTCAGGTGTGAGAGATAGATTTGATAACCATTAATGCAGGTGAGGAACTGGTGGTTCAGTGGTAAAATTCTCACCTTCCATGTGAGAGACCAGGAGATGCTGGTGGTGTAGTGGTTAAGTGCTATGTCGACCAAAAGGTCGACAGTTTAAATCCATCAGGTGCTCTTTGGAAACTCTGTGGGGCAATTCTACTCTGACCTACAGATCACTATGAGTCAGAATCAACTCAGCAGCAGTGGCTTATTTTATTTACTGCATTAGAGACCAGGGTTTGATCCCAGCCAATCCGCCTCATGCACAGCCACCTCATCTGTCAGTGGGGCTCACACGTTGCTAGGACGCCAAACAGGCTTCAGCAGAGCTTCCAGGTGAAGATGGACCAAGAAGAAAGGTCTATTGATTTGCTTCCAACAGTCAGCCACTGAAAGCACAGTGGATCACAGTGGCCTTATCCAACCCAGTGTGGGGATGGCACAGGAACCAGCAGCTTTTTATTATATTGTGCCTGAGGTTGCCATGAACTGGAGGCTGGGCCAAGGACAGCTAAACAACAACAACATGCTAGACTAGAAAATCCAAATCCATTGCAGTTGAGACACAATAAGGAGAAGGCCCCGTAGACAGTTCCTACAAGGAAGGGGTTTCCATTTTTACACACACGAACCACCGCCTCTGTAAAGAGTTTCTTTGTTTTGTTCCACTTCCTCTGTGTTCACCCATCATTTTCTTTCAGCTGGTAAGAAGAAAGAAGAAGATAAAAATCAAGAATGTATAAACTTTAACCATTTCTAATACTCAGCATAAAACTTCTTGTGTCTACCCCATTTATGTTTTCTATAACGGGGTCAGTTCTACCCTGGCTCCTAAGGATCACTGTGAGTAGGATCCGACTCAATGGCACTTGGCTTTAACATATGAATATTCTCTTTTCTTCTGAGTGTTTATGAGTATTTCAGATCCCTGCAACTGCGATCACCCATCTTCTCAGCTTCTCCTGCTCTGGATGTAGTCTGGCCACCTGCCAGGCACAGCAGAGCACTGTAATTGCTTCACCACATGTCCAAGGGGTCCCCAAGGTGTGCAGTTCCACGCCTAACCTTGCTGTCAGCACTTGGTGAGCCCACATGCTTCTCAGCTTGCTGGGTCATCAGGAGGCAGTCATAGCTCTGGACTTCTGTTTTCACTCAAAGTACAACTCCAACTTGTTGCATTGTAGATGGGTGCCATCAAGTCAGCTCCAATTCATAGTGACTTTATGTATAACAGGAGTCCTGGTGGCATAGTCATTAAGTGCTACAGCTGTTAACCAAAAGGTCAGGAGTTTGAATCGCCCAGCTGTTCCTTGGAAACTCTATGGAGCAGCTCTACTCTGTCCTATAGAGTCACTGTGAGTTGGAATTGACTTGAGAGCAATGAATTTTATCTGCAACAGGACAAAATATTCCCCGGTCCTGCACTATCCTGGTAATTGTTGCTCTGAGCCCTTTGTAGCTGCCACTGTGTCAATTTATCTCCTTGAGAGTCACCCTCTACTTTGCCAAGCATGATGTCCTTCTCTAAGAACTGACCTCTCTTGATAACTTGTCCAAAATAAGTGACATGAATTCTCACCATTCTTGATTCTAAGGAGTATTCTGGCTGTACTTCCTTCAGGACAGCTTTGTTCATTCTTCTAGCAGTTCAAGGTACATTCAACATCCTTCACCAGCACCACAATTTGAATGTGTCAGTTCCTTCAGGTGTCTAACTGTTACATGTGTATAAGATGATGGAAAAGACTAAGGCTTAGATCTGGCACATCTGAGCTATTAAAACAACATCTATACTTCTTAATACTTGGAAGATATCTTTCGTGACGGAGCTCCTGATGCAATGTGTCTTTGGATTTCTTGGCTGCTGCTTCCATGATTGTTGTTGATTGTTGATCCAAGGGGAATGAGTTCCTTGACAATTTCAATTTCTTGGCCAGTTATCATAATGTTGTTTATTGATCTAGTTGTGAAGGATTTTTATTTTCTTTATGTTTAGATGCAATCTATCTATACAGGTCCTTATCAGATCTTCCCTGTGGCTTCTGTCTAAGCCATCTTTCACAGAAATGGCAGCATGAACCATGTGACCTTTCCAGGTGCCCAGGGAATTAGGCCCTTGTAAACAGCTGGCTTGTGTTTTTGTTTTGTTAGGTGCTGTTGAGTCAGTGCTGACTAATAGACAGCCTGTGCACAGCAGAATGAAACACTGCCTGATCCCGTGCCATGCCCACAGTTGTTTTCATGCTTAAGTCCATTGTAGCAGCCACTGTGTCAATCCACCTTGTTGAGGGTCTTCCTCTTTTTTGTTGACCCTCTACTTTAGCAAGCGTGATTTCCTTCTCCAGGGACAGATCTATCTTGACAACATATCCAAATCATGTAAGACACAAGTCACCCAGTCCTTGTTTCCAAAGAGCACTCTGGTTATACTTATTCTGGAACAGATCTGTTTGTTCTTTTGGCACTCCATGATACATTCACTATTCTTCTCTAACACCTCAATTCAGTCTTTCATCCTTCTGTCTTCCTTATTCATTGTCTAGCTTTCTTATGCATATGATGCCTTTGAAAATACCATGGCTTGGGTCAGGCACACATTAGTCTTCAAAGTGACAGTTTTACTTTTCATCACTTTAAAAAAATCTTTGGCAGCAGATTTTCCCAATGCAGTGTCTTTTGGTTTCTTGACTACTGCTTCCTTGAGCATTGACTGTAGAAACAAGTAAAATGAAATCCTTGACAACCTCCATCATTTGTCCATTTATTATGACATTGCTCACTGGTCCAAAGGTGAGGATTATTATTATTTTTTTTATATTGAGGTACAATCAGTACTGAAGGCTGTGGTCTTTGACCTTCATCAGTGTTTCAAATCCTCTTCATTGTCAGCAAGCAAGGTTATGTCATCTGCATAACATAGGTTGTTTATGAGTCTTCCTCCAATCTTGATGCCTTGTTCTTCATATAGTCCAGCTTCTCAGATTATTTGCTTAGCATATAGGTTGAAAAGGGATGGTGACAAGAAGTAGTCAGTGAAAACCTAATGAATAGCAATGGAACTTTGTCAGATATAGTGCTGGAAAATCAGTGTACCAGGTTAGAAGACACTCAAAAGACAACTGGGGTAGAGCTGCCTCCTCAAACTACAGTTGACCTTAATGACATAGACAGAGTAAAGCTTTCAGAACCTTCATTAGCTGAAGCGGTATGACTCAAAATGAGAAGAAGCAGTTGCAAATATCCATAAATAATCAGAACATGGAAGGTACAAAGTATGAATCTAGGAAAACTGGAAATTGTCAGTGCATAAACATTGATAACCTAGGCATTAATGAAATGAAATGGGCTGGTATTGGCCATTGTGAATTGAACAATCAAATTATCTACTACACCGGAAGTGAAAACTTGAAGAGGAATGATGTTGCATTCATCATCAAAAAGGACATTTCATGATCTGTCCTAAGGTCAAATTTATGCACAAACCACTAAGGCCAGAGATGAAGAAATCAAAGATTTTGACTAGCTTCTGAAGCTTCTGAAGTTTGAAATTAATCAAAGAGCTGGCCTGGGAGCTCCAAAATCTACCTCATATGGCTTGATGTTCAGCAGTGCTCTGGTGATTCCTTGTCTCTGCTGGTCTTTGACCTTTTGGAAATGTCCACATAGCCAGTAGTGTGCTAGAAATGTTACTGGAAAAAGCACTAGATTCTTGTTACCTGCCCCAGAAGCCAGTCACTGAGACAGGTTTTTGGGTGAGTGATCAAAGGCTTTGCTATCATTAATATCGTCATTATTATCCACATCCTGCCAGCAAGAACATGGGGAACAGACAGCATTGTTTATTCTCCAGGCCTATCCATATTGGTCCGGCAGATCCAGAGGTTCTATAGGGGTAGATGGGTGCTGTGCACCAGCAAAGTGCCTTGGAAGAACAATGGGGGGGGTGGAGGGGGCCCCCATCCCGCAGCTGGCTGGCTGAGTATGCCTATCAAAAGCTGGGGTCCAGAGCCCTCCACTGTCTCTGACTTGATGGCACCTCTACCTCAGCCTCTGCTTGCCTCCGTTTATCTGAGGTACCTAAAGAGAGCTGCAAACGCTGCAAAGGTTGCTATCTCAGTGGCTCCTGTCAGTTCATCTGTGACTTCCTACCATAGCCTAGTTGAAGGAAGCCAGAAAATTTTATGACAGGAGAAAAGACAAGAAGAAAGTCAATTCTACAAAAAGCAGTAATCCTGGCTGTCTATTTTAACTTCCCTTTTTAAAATCAGGATGTCAAAACTTGTCCCCTGTTTCAGAGCTGCACACAATGGTGTGCTGGAACCAGTCTGTAAGAACTCTCATGACCTATGTGGCATCCCTTCCCAAATCTATGTTCAGCAATGTCATGTGGTAACTTCAAATCAGCCATGGGATGAATATTTACACCACAGTGATTCTTTTTAATGGTTGGTTTTTCTACTGTTAATGACATATACTAGAAACCTACTGGGTCTGATTTAAGGTCACCACACCACTAGCATTATCTGTTCATAGTCCATAAAAGTAAAATTCTGGGTTTCTCCAACATGGAAAGCATCCAATTTGGGGGCTTACACCTGGCTGGTGAGTAAAGTGGCATGTGAGGACGTGAGAGAAAAAGGGCAGTTAAGCCTGCTGAATACTGAGATCTCAGAGGGCCCTTGAGTACCTGGAAGATAAACGCTAGCACTGAGTATCTGGTGCATCTCCTTCAACCAACATTTATCAAGCATCTTTACTGGAGACAGATTCATGTTAGCCTCTAACGGGTAAAGGAAAGATGTTCCACAGGAACCTGGCCTTCTCAAAGTTAATAGTTGAGTTGAGCAGTTGTTTAAAACAGTCCTGTCTCTGTCTCTTTCCTGGTTCTTGAGGAGCACTCTCATATCTTTCTGGGACCTACCACAGAACTGTGTGATGTGCTGCAGGTGCTGTGTGCAGAGGTCTGAGAATTCTTGGGGAAGGCTGGGAGGCCACATCTGGAGGACTGCCTGGAGGTGCCTGCCTTCTCCACAGTCAGAGCCCAGGGAAGGCTGGCAAGTTCATCATTCCCAGACAAGAAAATATGTGCTACTTAGGAGGCTGATACTAGTGTTACAGCAACCTCAGGTAATGTTAGTCAGAGTTCACGCTGAACAGAGAAAGGGGATGAAAGACTATAACTGACATGAAACCTTACTTTATTAGGCAGCTGATTTTATTTTTATTTAATTTTTTTAACAGCAAAAGTAGGACAGTACCTACCATGGGTAGGCGTCAACATATTTTGTATCATCCTAAGACTGCAGAGGTAATCGGTACCCGGAGCCCCACTTCTTTTCCTGTTTGTTATTTATTTTAAGTATGACATACGTATGCACAGATGTGGTTGCTGTGCGCCATCAAGTAGATTCTGACTACTGTCTGACAGAATGGAAACTCTAGTGGCACACTGAGAGCTACAACTGCTAACAAAAAGGTGGGTAGTTTGAATGCACTAGGTGCCCCTAGGAAACCCTGTGGAGCAGTTCTATTCTGTTCTGTAGTGTTGCTATGAGTTAGAACTGACTCAACGGCACTGGTTTTTGTTTTCGTTTTTTTAATATGGCAGAATAGAACTGCCTTACAGGGTGTCTTATGCTGTAATCTTTATGGGGGTAGATTGACAGGTCTTTTCTCCACAGGAATGGCTAGTGGGTTCCAACCCACCTTTCATTTAGTGACCAAGAGCTTAATCATTGTATCACCAGTGATCCTTTCTTTTATATATAATTGAATCCAATTTGGACTTTCGTAGGCAGAAGGACCAAAGAAAGAAACAGAGTGCTTCTTTCTGACTTCCTACATGTGTCTCTAAGCACTTCCACATACCCTTTAAAAATAACCAGACACTCTATAGCAGGAATCTATAAGCTCTGCCCCATGTGCCAAACCTTAATCATCACCTGTTTGTGCAAATAAAATTTAATTGAACAAACAATGCACATGCGTTAGTGTATTGTCTATGACGACTTTCACGCTGAGTTCAGGAATTGTGGCAGAGACTTGGGTGACCTACAAACCCTAACATTTTTACTGTCTGGTCCTTTACAGAGTAAAGTTTGTCAAGTACTACTCTTTAGAAACATAATTTCTTTGTGCAATAATTCAACTGAAAAACAGATCTTTCCTCTTAAAGACTGATTTTATAATTCCTCACTATTTCTTGTCAAAAAAGCCTGTTTGACATCTGGGGTCTTAAAAGCTGCCAAGCTGACATCTGAAGGTACAGCAAATGGTCCCAACTCAGCAGGAACGGATGATCACCAAGGACCAAAATGACATGGGAGAAAGAGAATCCAGAAGACAGACCCACATGAGTGGGTGACTACATCGACTTGTGACTGGGAGAACTGGATGGTGCCTGGCCACCACCAGTGATAGCCATGACGGAGTTCACAAAGTTGAGTCTCACTGGCAACACAAGAATATAAAGGGGCGTACCCCGAGATCTCCATTAAAAGACCACATTTGATGGTCTAGGGGTCTTGGGGTTCCCCTCGGAGCATGGTTCCTGGCCCTGATGCTGCCCCTGTCCATAAATCATAATGGAGGTCCACTCTTGGGACAGGAATGGATTGGGCTTGGTGACACAGAGTGACCATATTGTGTGTGCACCTTATGGTTCTATGCATCCACAGGATGTGGTCCCGCTGACCTCTTACTGGAGGTTGGGGAGTGGGTGGAGAGGAGGGGATAGGAGTTTGTTGGGAGGATGAGACATGTATGGAGCAGAGAGGAAGAGTGTGCTGTCAGCAGGCAGGGAGGGCAGTGGGAGCTGCATATAGGTGGGCATGCAAATTTATGTGGGAATGTGTATTTTCACTCAATCATCATTATCATCATCATAATAAAGCCTCTTTGACATTAATTTTGACCAGATTTGTGTTTTGATCACAGATTTTCATGGGCTATCTGACAACAGCTGAACGGAATTTAAAAATAGAATTTTACTTATAGAATCTACAGTGCTACTTCCCCTAAAGTGTGCTGACTATTGAGATTTCAAGTGTGTGGAATTTTTAACTTACAAGGAGGGGAATCAGAGTAATTCTAAACCAAACTAGTGGTACCAGTGTCACATGTAAATCTTATACACATAACCTAGTCACATGGAAAGAATTCATTTCACAGTAGAGACATGATTCCAAACTGTAATTAAGCTAATTGATTATTTCACATGTTTAGTCTACTCGGCTTGATAAAAAAATAGTGGAAAAGCTTATGCAGCAGATCTGTAAGTTAATCATAAACAGCTTCTGGCTTTGTGTTGCCTAAAAACCAAAGTGTCGTCCTGGTTGGAGTACTGCAGGGCTCTGTGGTTTCTTCGTTCTGCAGATTGTGTAGCTCTCTTCTGATAACATGCAAGTGTAAAGTGCTCTTCTGTTTGAAAGTGAACCCAGTGCTATCACAGAGACCCTAGCACTACAGGGTATTTTGTAAGAGTGGGGTAGGTGGATGAGGTCCCCACGTGTTATGGCCCTGTAGTCTCTCAGGTCTCATTTCCCAGCGCTCTGCCCATGACTGCTCTGCCCATGACTCGCTCTGGCCGCTCTCCAAGGTGTTCCTCAAATGTTTGCCAGCCTGCTTTTGCCTTTCCTTAGAGTTCCCACTGACTGTTACTTCCTTTCGCTAAATATCTGCTTGGCTTTGGAATAGTTTTCTGGGGTGCTGTAACAAAATACCACAAACTGGATGTCATGGATTGAATTGTGTCCCACCCAAAATGTGTGTAGCCTTTTGGCTAGGCCAGGATTTCAGCAATTTTGTGATGTTCATCTGTGTTGGGAACTCTGCCGACACGGTGTTAATGAGGGGGTTGGGTGCAGTTGTATGGGCGGGGGCAGGGTGTGAGAATGTATTGTGCCTTGAGGCAATCTTTTGGGATATAGCGGAAAGAAAAGCCAGCAGAGAGTTGGGGACCTCTTATCACTATGAAGCAGTGCTGGGAGCAGATTGCGTTCTTTGGAAAAGACTCAGGATGCGTGTGCATCGGAAGTTCCCAGTCCAGGGGAAAATTGATGACAAGGACCTTCCTCCAGAGTTAACAGAAAAAGCTTTCCCCTGGAACTCACGCCATAATTTGAACTTTTAACCTGCTGGACTATGACAAAATAACATTTCTCTCTTTAAAGCCATCCATTTGTGGTATCTTTGTTAAAGCAGCACTAAATGACTAAGACATTGGGTAACTTATGTGAAAAATTTACTATCTCACAGTTCTGAGGGTAGGAATCCAAATTCGGGGTATTGGCCGTGTAGATTCCTTCTGAAGGCTCTGAAGGAGAATCTGCTCCCTGCCTTTCTCCTGGGGTCTGATAACAGCACAGGAACCTGGCTGTTCCTTGGTTTGCAGCTCTGCCTCCAGCAGTCTCTGCCTCCCGTGTCACGTGACCGTCTGCCCTCGGTGCCTGTGTCTTTGACCATGCTTTCAATGAAAGTCACATTCATAGGTAGGGTTAACACTTGGGAGTGTCTTTTGGGGGGACACAATTCAAACTATAACAGCTCTCTAACTTGCCTGAGGGATCTACTTAAATGTCACATTAACAGAGAAGCTGTTTCTAATTATCTTTTATAACAGAGCACCCTACCTTATCTCTGTTACTCTATCCTTCTTGCTTTCTAATTTTAAAATAGTTGCATTCATTGTTGCCTGGAACAATATATATTTATTCATTTTGGACTCTCTTATTCTACCTTTGAAGGCAGACACTTTGATTTATTCACTGCTGGACTCCTACCTCCTGGAACTGATGTCCGGCACATAGCAGACAGGTGGTTAATAAACGCTTGGAGCAGCTGAATCTGTGTTGGTGTATGTGGTGAAGCTTGCTTTCCATGTAGAAAGGAGGAAGCATGAGAAGCATCGTGGTTATACATAGTAAGCCTTCCAAATGTACCTTAGGTCTCCATTTTATTTACAGCAGTGAAGTGAAGCCATTAAGAATACATATTTAATTCACAGACCTGAGTTCATGTGTCTTAGCTCTACCATTTAATAGCTATGTTTGTACCACTCTCCAATCCTCCATTTCTTCATCTGAAAATGAATGTAATAGTACTTATTTCATAATTTTTTTAAAAAATTAGATGAGACAATAAATGCAAAACGCTTAACTTGGCATATAATATATACTTAAAAACCCTATCTTTGTTATTTTGAAAATACTTCAATAGTGTTTATGTTTTAGTCCAAGGTAACCATCATCAGATTCCTGAATCTGGACCAGTATCATGCAACTAGCTACTGTTCCAGAACTGTTACTGAGATTCAGGGTAACTCATGAAAGTGAGTAAATGGTACATTGAAGACCAGGTTGTAACAGTGCTAAGCAAAAAGTGGAGATCAGTTTGACTGAGGGCACATGTGTTTGGTATTTTTTCCTATACAGAGACTTTTAAACTTTTATTTAGTCAATGTAATGAGCCTTTTCCAATATTTATTTTTAGATTTTTGTACAACTCTTAGAAAGGTTCTTTTCACTCTAACAAAAATATATCACTTTTTTCTAAAATTTTAATTGTTTATTTTTCACATACAAGTCTTTGACCTGTTTAGCATTTATTTTGACTGGGGTGATTTAGTTTTGTTTTTTTAAAAATAGTTTTCCATATATCCTTAACTAAATAAACCATCTTTTCTTCAACTAATCTGAAATACTATTTTACCGAATTTTTTTTTTTTTAATGTCTTAGATTTTGACTTTCTTTTCCAGTATTACAGAGTTGACAGCTTACGGTGGATAAGACCATTTAATATGTGGTAGCGCTTTGTAAGCACAGTGCTGAGAGCTCAGGCTGCTTGCTAACCAAAATGCTGACAGTTCAAATCCACAGCCACTCCTGGGAATCCCTATGTGGCAGTTCTATACTGTTCTACAGGGTTGCTATGAGTTTGAATCAACTTCGCAGCAGTGAGTGTGGTTTTACAGTTAATCTGTCTCAATATTTTCAGAAATTGAATGACTTTTCTTGTCATTCTAGTGGAATGAAGCCTTTTGATGGTCTAATCATCATCACACTGAGTTTATAGACAAAAATGTCATTATTATAGAAATCTTTCTGCCTATGAATAAAGTATATATTTCTTTTTATTTTAAACACATTGCCATCAACTTGATTCTACTTCATAGTGACTCCATAGGTTTCATGAGGCTATAAATCTGCACAGAAGCAAACTGCCACATCTTTTTTCCTTGTTGCTGCTGGTGGTTTTGAATTGCCAGCCCTTTGGTTAGCAGTCAATTGCTTTAATCTCTTTATATTTGGCTATTTTTATATGCTTCAGTAAAACTGTAAATCTTCATTAAGTTTGCCCCTAGATATTTTATCTTTTTTCCAGATCCTATCATATATCAAGCATTGTTTACTGTATTTATTATACTGTTAGTTCTGTTATATTTTTGCAACTGGCTGTGATTTTTATGTAGAAAAGTTTTTAATTATTATATGCTAATTTGTATTTATTAAACTTAGTGAAATCTCTTATTACCAGTGACAGTTATTTCAGTTTATTCCCTATGCATTTTCTCACGTGTGGAAAGTCACTGCCATCAAGTCAATTACAACTCACAGTGACCCTGTAGGACCATAGAGTTTCTAAGGAGTGCTTGGCAGATTTGAACTGCCAACCTTTTGGTTAGCAGATGTAGCACTTAACCACTATACCACCAGGGTTTCTGTTTCCTAGGTGAGGGAAAAATTTTTTACTTCTTTTTCAGTTTTACACTGGATAGTGTTTTCAGAAAAAAAAAATAATAATCCTGGGAGTACTGGCTATCCTTGTCACATTTCCAATATTAATGAGAATGTTTCTGCTGCCTTCTAATTAGGCATGAGGTTTCTTATGTCTAATTAGATTTTGTGTTTAAAAAAAATCAGAAATTGACTTTGAATCTTGTCAAATGATTTTTTAGCTAGTGTATTTAGCTTTTTATTTATTTATTTGGTGTATAAATACGATAAACACTGCCATTAAGTTGATTCTGATTCTTAGCAACCCTATAGGACAGAGCAGAACTCTTCCACAGAGCTTGGGCCTGACAGATTTGAACTGCCAACCTTTAGGTTAGCAGCTGAAGCAGTTAACCACTATGCTACCTGGGTTTCTGTAAATTTGATAAATTATGTAAATATGTATCAATATGGCAGTTGTTGGAACAGAACAAGCGGATACTACATGGTTTAAAGTCAGTAAACGTACACATCAGGATGTATCCTTCCACCATAGCTATTCATTCTGTATGGACTATATGAAGAAGAATGGGGCATCAGGATTAAAGGAAGACTCATTAATAACCTGTATTACACAGATGATACAACCTTGCTTGCTGAAAGTATAGAGTATTTGAATACTTTCTGATGAAGATCAAAGACCTCAGCCTTCAGGATGGATTATATCTTCAATGTAAAGAAAACAAAAATCCTCACAGATGGAGAAAAGATTGAAGTTATCAAGGATTTCATTTTACTTGGGTTCACAATCATCCCCCATGGAAGCAACTGTCAAGAAATCAAAAGATTCACTGCACTGGGCAATTTTGCAGCAAAAGACTTCTTTTAAGTGTTAAAAGGGAAAGATGTCACCCTGAAGACTTGGTTGTGCCTGACCCAGTTGCCTTGCATGCATATAAAACCTGGAAGATGAATAAGGAAGACTGAAGAAGAATTGATGCCTTTGAATTTTACTGTTAGTGAAGACTATTGATGATGTATCATGGACTGACAAAAGAATGAACATATCTTTCTTGCAAGAGGTACAATCAGAATGCTTCTTAGAAGCAAAATTGTGGGACTATGTCTCCCACACTAAGGACAGGTAATCAGGAGGGATCAGTCTCTGGAGAAGGACATCACAGTTGGTACAGTGGAGGGTCAGACACAAAAAGGAAGACCCTCAAGGAGATGGATAGACACAGTGCAATGAGCTGCAACAGTGGGCTCAAGAATAGCAATCACTGTGAGAAGTGAAGGAGCACCAGGCAGTGTTTTGTTGTGTTGTTCATAAGGTTGTCATGAGTTGGAACTGACTCAGTCACACCTAGCAACAACACTGTCTTTATATTGAACCATCTCTGCAATCTGCAGTATTCTCCGCTTGGTTATGATGCATTGCTTCTTAATATACTATCTCACTGTATTTGCCAGAATTACCCTTCAGACTTTTATGTCACTATTCGTACGTAACCTTGGTCTTTAATTTTCTTTTAGATGTTTACATGGGTCATGTTTGTGTATAGGTATTATGCTGATTTTGTGAAAGAAATTTGGCAGCTTTTCTGCTTACAGTGTTGGGAAGGCTAAATAGTATTGACATTTATTTCTTCAAGTTTTAAGGGTGACCTTACAAAACCATCTGAGGATGGTTCTTCTAGGGGACTTAGGTTTTTGATATCCTTCTCAAGATATTCCATATCATTCAGGCTACATTTTGGTTATTTTTTCAGAAAATCACTTGCACTTTCAAGTTTGTGCTGAATGTTGCTGAAAACTTTTTAGCCTTACTTTAGTGTAAGAAAAGCCTGAGGCCTTTTCAGTGCTCTAAAACTGGCACAAGCAGCAAGTAGAGGTGACTGTAATTGTGATACAGAATTTGTTGCTTGGGGCTGGTTCAGTCATCAGGAGGCAAATTTACATAACATTCAAGGACAGGTAGGAGTTATCAGAGAGTCATGTGTTCCTTACTGCAACTTATTAAGGTCACTTGCTTAACGAATGCATATTGAACTCTTATCACGTGATACTGTGGTTGGAAGAGTACAGATCTAGTGGAAGACAGACATTTGTTCATTTGATTCAACACGTATTTATGGAACAATTACTATGTGTCACATACTATTCCTGGTTTGGTATGAAAAGCCTATGGAAAACTCTGTTGTATCTTGGGAAGTTGCCCCACATACTCCCTGCAACCACGGTGATGCAGTGGGGTGCTTACAGAAAGACTGGTGGTTTTGAACTCACCAGTCACTCCACAGGAGAGAGACGTGGCAATCTGCTTCTGTTAAGATTTGTATTCTTGGAAACCTTCCGGGGTGTTTCTGCTCTGTCTTATAGGATTGCTATGTATCAAAATCAGCTCTATGGCAATAGGTTTGTTTTTTTTGTTCTTTGAGTGGTATCCAACTCTTTGCCTGAGAGAGGAACATCTCGAAAACTGGATATTTTCCTCATTCAGGCTTGTTTTTGTCGTTTCAGCTAAGGTCCACCTGACATCAACAATGACATTTCTCATTCCATGTCCTCTTCTGAACCCAACTTGAATTTCTGGCAGTTCCCTATCACTGTACTACTGCAACCACTTTAGAATTATTGTCTTCAAAATGTTTGTCGTGTGTAATGGTAATGATGTTGCTTGATAATTTCCACATTCTGTTAGATCACCTTTGTTTGGCTTGGGCACAAATATGGGTCTCTTCAGGTCAGTTGGCCAGGTAGCTGCCTTTTAAATTTCTTGGCATAGACAGAATGGATGCCATGGCAATGAGTTACATAAACATAATTGCCTCAAAACTTTCTGAGACATTGAAAATATTCAGGCAATTTACTAAAGAAATACTGTATAACAGCAAGAGAAGTGAGAATGGGAAGAGATTTCTGGGAAAAAAATATAATAAGCAATGAGGAAGCATTAGTTTTGCTCAGAAGGTGGTTAGAAGCACAGAATAGTTTAAAGTCTTGTTGCTGTCCATAAAAGAGCAACTGATTAAAGGATACAAAGCAAGAAGAATAGATTGCTGTAGGGATGGTGTGGTCCAGTATCTACAACTCACTGTCCCTATAGGTGGTCCCACTCTCCTGGGACTTAAGCTTCTTTGACACTGCACACAGGAACAACCCAAGTAGTAGGACTCATACTCTCTTTGCAGGAGGTCAAAGAATGGCATAGACATCGCTTTAACAGGTAGAAGATCAGAATAGTGATCTACTTTCATTCTTTTGACCTATTTGAGTCTTTCTTCATATTCAGTATGGTTTAACAAGACAAAGAAAAATTTTTCTACTTCCTCTATTTTCAATTTATTGGGAATACTTCAATATGACATTTTTATTAATAAGTTTATTAAATTATGCTCATGGAACCAAGTTCTAATGACTACCCCCATTCTCCAACCTCTAAAAAACTCTGCTATGATAGGCAGAATGACAGCCCCACAAAAATGTCTATGTCTGACTCTCTGGAACCTGGTAATATGGTATGTTATGTGGCAAGTGGGAATGAAGGATTAAGTTTGCTAATCTGCCGGTTTTAAAATAGAAAGATTATCCTGGATTATCCGAGGGTCCTTAAATGTGGAAGAGGAGGCAGAACAGTCAATGTCAGAGTATGGCAACATGACCAAGGCTCTACCAGCCACTGCTTGGTTTTGAAGATGAAGGGGGCCATGCGCAAGGAATGTGGACAATCTATGATGCTGGAAATGGATCTGTCCTGTAAAACCTACACAAGAAATGCAGACATTCCAAGATCCTGACTAACCCATTAAGACTACTGTAAAATTTAGAAACTTCAGAACTGTAAGATAATAATTTTTTGTTATTTTAAGCTATTTAGTTTCCGATAATTTGCTACAGCAGTCATCAGAAACTAGTAGACCCACCGTACGCAGTTTGTTTCACACTGCATAGGTAGAATAGCTAAGCATTTAGAACATTTAGGCAATTCTAGAACATGGCCATGTACCTCAGAGGATTCTAGTCAAAGACGTGCAGAAATACAAAACAAGACGCTAAGTCTTTCTCAATACCAAGATTTACATCAGAAGGAATTTTGATTATTCACGTTATGACTGAAATAGAATTAACAACAGAAGTGAAGGAAATGTCTTTTTCCTCAAATGTAGAACACCTTCATTGTAGCTTTAAAATTAATTTTTTTTAATTTAAATTTCTTCTGAATGAGTTAACTCTTTGAATCATTTTGCTTTTTAAAATGAAGTACGTTTTGCTTCTAAAGTGAAGTTACAAGCAAATTCCACCTAGGAAAGCAGATCTGAAATTGTAACAGTAATTCTCCCCAATCTCAAATTGTTATGCAAAATTCTAGTAAACTTTTTTTGGTAACTGCAGAATTGAAGAATGTTTCCTGTGCACTCAAAGGGTGAGTCATGCTTATTGGGAGTAATTGGGGTGATCATACTACATTATTTCTCATTCTTCTCTGAGTCTTTAGATGCCCTTGCTTGTCCACGAAGTCGTGCGCCTGCAACGCACAGAAACTGCTGCAGGAGTTAGTTTCTCATCTCTACATTTGAAAAGCAGAAACTCTGATTTGTTGCTCTTGTTGCTTCTTTTACTTTTTCCTCAGCTCCTGGCTGGGTTCTAATGCTCAGCTATTGTCACTTGTCCTGGTTGCCTACTCTGTGCCTTTTGACATAGAACTGTACCACACCCGTGATGAGTTAGGAGTGAACAGTTTGTGATCCATAGGTTTTCGCTTTCACTGACTGATTTTTAGAAGTAGATGGCTTTAAACGCCAGCTCCTGTAACCCTGTTTTTCCTGCAAGATCTTTTAACTCTTAATTAGGAATTCTTCTCTCACAGAGGTTTTCAGAAGCCAAATTCCCACAGCTGGTGAGCAACTACTGCGGTGAAAATGTACATTAACCAATTAAATATGTAATGTTTGAGATTTTAGCTATGTGACATTTCATAAAACTTCATGGGAATATTCATTGCCTTTCCAATGCAAATCATTTTTAAAATAGAAATATGGAGCAAATTTTGAGGGAAATGCTCTCAAGCTGTATAACACAGATCAGATGCCGCTTGATGTTTTATGAAGTTAGAGCATAAATTGTCTTTAACATTCATTGGAAACAGATGCAACAGAGAAGGAGTCTATGTTGAGATACAGATTCAAGGCTGTCAAAACAGAAAACTGCATCCTGACTTAAAAGCACAGTTTTGCTGCAATTTCATCTGTGTTAGGCTGGATGAAATTTGGACATTCAAACCTATGGAGCCTGTGCATGTAAAAGTCTCTGAGTAATGTGGGAAGGGGGGAAGTTGTGGTTCAGTGGTAGAACTCTCACCTCCTACTCAGGAGACCTAGGTTCCATTCCCGGCCAGTGCACTTGTACACAACCATCACTGGAGACTAGTGTGTTGTTGTGGTGCTGAACAGGTTTTAGAGGAACTTTGAGACTAACACAGACTAGGAAGAGAGGACTGGTAATCTACTTTTGAAAAGCAGCCAGTGGAAACCCTATGGATCATGTCAGTCCAATACACAACTGATCATGGATAGCACAGGATTGCTACTTAAAGCCATGAAATTTATGATGGCAGCATTTTGTTCCATTGTGCATGGCGTTGCCACTGGTCAAGGCCTGTCTTGATGACACCATGGAAGGTGGCCCCAGCAGCTTCTCCCTCTTGAATTTGGTTGTTCTGGTAAGCATCAGGAAATCAGGCAAGGCTTCTTGAGAATGATGAAGAGGACCCTAGATAAATAAAGAATTTCATGTAATAGGCATTGCCTACAAGCTCTCATTTCTTTAGTCAGGTGCCAAGAAGGACAACCAGATCCTCCTACAGTACAAATAGCATCTTACAATGGGTGACTAGGTAATCCCAAAAGGATTGCAATAAGAAAACAACATTTACACAGCAATTCTTGCTTTACAAAGAAACTTCCTGGGCATTTCTTTATTTGATCCTTGTAAAAACACTGTGAAGTAAGCAGGGCAGGAAAATAAATCCCATCGTTTTGTTGAGGAAGAATCAGAGAGGGTTGTCTTGTTCCTAATCACTCACCTCTTTGTGGTAGAATCCAATGTCAGTGTCCTGGATGCACCCTTTCCGTTACACCTCACTGTACCGATGAGGGAGGAAGCTGCTAGCTCTTTATACCTGCATCAAAAGGGAAGGTGTGCTCCCCTGCAGGGAGAATGACTGCGCATCTGGTTGCTGCCGTGCTGCCGACAGGAACTTATACAGGGAAAGATGCTTTTTTATATGGAAGTGCAAAGGGGAAGAAGAGAGAGAGGGTGAGACTAGGAGAGAGAGGCAGAGAAAGTAGAGGTGAGTGAGAGGAGAGAGGGAGATGAAAATGAAAACTGCAACAAAAACTGAAAATCGAAACATTTTTCAAGTGAGTGACACTGAGAGGGAGAGAGCACACGGACTGAGACTACTGAAGTCCAGACCTAATCTAGAACAAGCAAAAGACTTCTATTAAAACAACATCAACACCAAAAAACAAAACAGGAAACAGGAGGGAGTGAACTCACACACCTCCACAGTTGGGGGGAAAAAAAAATCCATTGCCATTGAGTCAATTCCTACTTATAGGCACTCTATAGCACAGAGTACAACTGCCCGTAGGATATCCAGGGAGCGCCTGGTAGATGCAAGCTGCCAACCTTTTGGTAGACTGCCTTATATAACACTTGGCCAGTATGCCACCAGGGTGCATGCTGCCCAAAAGACGGACAATGTCCTTAAAGCATGCTGCTGACTACCTGCAGGTGGTAGTTGAGGCTTCCAGGATTGGCAGGTTTCTGGAGGCAAGAAGAGTGGACAGATCCAGTGGACAGTCACTGCCTGAACACAGGGGTCACTCTCACTTTTCATCATTGAGGACACTGCCTGCTTTCAGAGTCTCCCCAATGTTTAGCGCAACACAGTAGTTAATAAGTGGGGAACTTGTAATCTGTACCTGGTCTCTTTCCCTTTGACTCAGATACTTCATTGTAGACCTCTCCTTATTGCATGGTTTTGCTAAGAGCCCTTTTGTGGCTTTCCTGTGCAGAGGATCCCAGATAAGAATTACTGAGTTAGGCATTGCCTAGCAGCTGTGTGAGTCCCTTTGTGAAGTTTTCTCTGATTGGAAGAGCAGCAACTGTTGCGGCAGGCTGAGTGTAAGTGCAGCCCATAAGAAGATTATCTGCTTATTGCTCTTTCTCATTGTAACTTATTCAACCAGCATGTAGAATCTGAGCATCACTAGATGTGGGACGGCAAACACTTGGCCTGCTGCTCATGTGTGTCTGATGTTGCCCGCTAATCGCCGCTGCCTTTTTCCACTCATCCTGGGCCTAGGCTCAGAGTCCTCAACACGGTGTTCTAAGCCACCGTCATGAGTCAACAAATCTGAAATGGAAAGACAATTGACACCTCTTTTCCAGATTTCTGCTGGATATTTGGGTAACTTTGTGTGCCTGATATTTTGTTGCCACAGACAAAGGAATGGGGTCATGCAACTTTACAGAAAGCTGGGACAAGCTCAGGCCCTCCAGATAATTACTGCTCTCATCCTACCAGGAGCCCAGTGTCGTTATGTATTATTCCCTTGACAGTTGTAAAGGTCAGCATAGAGCAGCTAAGGCAATGCATACTCAGGTATGGAACACCAAAAAGGTACAGGGCAAAAGCTACCCTTGAAGACACACCTTGCTATTGTGAATAAAAGCCAGTGGGCACAACCAACTACTCCTAGGACAACATATCATCATCATAATAAAATGATAAAAGGAAATAAACAAGAAAAGGAAAAACCGTGGGTCCCTGGGTACTTAAGTTTTTCAAAGAAAAGGCTCTTGCTCACATGATTTTTCCATGTCTCTGGCATGTTCCCAAGGCCACAAAATAATTTGTCAGTGATACACTGACTTCAGAACACAATTTGCAGCTGTTGTGTATCTCAAACTAAGTCTCAGTTTAGTAGGAAATTAAACTAAGCTATGGTAAAATGTGAACTTCAAGTTAGCATTGAGCTGGAGCTGAAAGTCAAAACAACCATTTGTTTATTAATTCAGTCTGGTAATTGGTCTCTGCAGGGAAGAAGAAAACAATTGTTTGAGTGAGCTGGTCGAAAAGATTGTGGCAGATCTCAGAGCAGGCTTGGCTGAGGCTGAGTCCATGGCCACATCACCATGCTTTGTTTTTCCCCTAGGGACCGGCACCAATGTTTTGTGATTATCTGATGAGACCACTACAGGCCCTGAATGGCTCAGTTGTCTCTCCAGTCAGTTTCCGTTCCTCATAACTAAGGCTTATTATGTGGGGGGCGGATACATTGAGTGGGAAAGAGATACAATTGAAAAGAGAATGAACAGTTGAATTTAAATACATCTTTTCAATTTGGTTCTTTATTTAAGGGTTTCAACTAAGAGCCTAGAAACATTATGTTTTCTTGGGCCATCCAGGAAATGGTACCAGTTACAAGAAGGTTGACTCACTTGAGCTACTTATTTGTATGACCATTTAATGGAGCAGATAAAAGGCTGCTTTAGGCTTCACTGTTTTTCCTTAGGGGGACTCCATCACATTTCTCTTTTGTCACCCACGCTATTCACCAACCCCCCTAAGACCTATTGACTTCAGAGAGGACTATTTTTCCAAATGCAATTTGGTTAAATGTACAAAAGAAAAATACTATCTAAGCTAATTGCCCTTTAATCACAATGTAATAAAGCTGAAAATTTGTGGCAAAGTTAGAAATGTTTCCAACAGGAGAGTTTTAAGCTTGCATTAAGATCAAATTACTTACAATCATCCATAAAGAAGTTTTCTTCTAGTTGCACTGTTTAAAACTGTATATAGCACATTGGGTAATTATATAAATATCCTAAATAGATGACTGACATGGAAATCATGTTTTTCTTGCTCGCTTGTGGCTCCCCAGAGACCACTAAAGTGTCTGAAACTGAATAGGCACACTACAAATATTTGTTTTACAAATAGATAGGTCAAGACAATGGAGGGCAAAATGAATCAGCAAAGGTGTGGAAATTAGCAAAGACGGGCGGGGCCGGGCGTGAGGTTCTTGGGTTCAGACGGCAGGCCTGTGTTGCCTGGAGCAGAGGTGGTGGAAAGGGTAGGTTGGCTGGCTCCCTTCAGTGAGAAGTTTAGTCTTTGCCTGTGGGATGTGGGGAATCATTGAAAGTACTGGAGTGTGGGAAAGGCTTTTTGAAAGCAAAATGCAGACATTTAAATAGTCTGTATTACACAGATGAATTTGATGAAGAAGAGGGTTTTGAGGTCTGAAGTAGGAGCTGGTTTATCAAAGAGCGGCAATGTTTCTAAACTAGACAATGATCAGGGGCTCATCTCTACGTAAACCCAAACCCAGTGCCATTGAGTTGATTCTGACTCATAGCGACCCTATAGCACGGAGCAGAACTGCCTGGTGGATTTGAACTGCCGACGTTCTGGTTAGCAGCTATAGCCTTAAACCACTATGCCATCAGGGTCTCCCATCCCTATGTAAGTGAACTAAAATACTCCCTCCTCTTCCCATCAGGGGAACCCTGGTGGCTTCGTGGTTAAGAGCTGAGGCTACTAGCTAAAAGTTAGGAAATCCAAATCCACCAGCTATTCCTTCGAAACCCCATGAAGGCAGTTCTACTCTGTCCCATGGAGTTTCTATGAGATGGAATCAGCTAGATTGCCGTAGGGGTGTATGTGTGTGTGTTTGTAGTTTTCTTCCTATCAGGTTGCATAATACAAAAACAGAGCATATGAGGAGGCTAAATGTACCATTGAGACAACCCCGATGCTGTTGTAGGACTTGCACAGTGAAGCCTGTATCGGATTTTGAAGAATAAAGTTTAGTTCTTTCCAGAGGTTCTACTGAACTGAAACATCCTTGAAAATTGACTGCGATGTCTTGCCCCTACTCCACCCATCCTCACTGCTTCCTCTTGAGCTTTCTCAGGTCTGGCTCACAGGTGAGAAATCAATTTCATTCTAAGACCTCCCAAGTATTCATAAAAAAGAGTGTCCTAGAGGCCAAATGGATCCAAAGGGTGCTGGACACCATGGTCATGTTCCCACTGCTCTGTGGGGCATGTCTTATTCCTGTTGAGTAGAACTTCAACTATACTGTAAGCTACTCGAGGCAAGATCCGAGTGTAATTCATCTTTGTATCCACAATTTCTGGTCTGAAATTTGTGCAGGATAGATTCTGAGAATATTTGCTGAATGATTCATAAGTCTGAATGTGCTTTGCTGGCTGTCATACAGAAAGAGAGAGCTTCAAGGGTACCATCTAGAACCACAACTATTGTCTCTAGAGTGGAAACAGTCCCACTGAAGATATGGGAACACCTCCAAGAACTGTCCCTGTTCCTTGTTAATAGTGCAGAAGTTTCTGAAAATGGGTACTTGTAAACAAAGTAGCTGCTGTTGACACCTAATCAGGAAGCTCCTGGATTCTGATTTCACTTTAAGCAGCACAACTACCTTGACTTTTAGTTATCTAACCAACCTGGTATTGCCAATAGGGTCACATGTCTTCCTTGATAGATGGCCAGGCAAATAATGGTGATTGTAAGTTAGGGTTGAAGTAGAGTTGAGAGAGATGAGAAATAAAAATGTACCATTCCCACTTTATGATGTGAAAATAATCTTGTACATCTATTAAGATTTCTGAAAATGGCAGTAAATGTAGAGTTGCTCACACATATGTATGTTATACACACATGTATAGCGAACACATGAATGATGTGTTCACTGGTTATGTAAACTTGTCTTGTAAATGTATTTCAGATTATGGGAAGTGTTGATGGAACAGAGAGAAGGGAATTAGAATCAGGTTCTTTCCTCCCGATAATTTAATAGGCTTCATTCTTTACTCCTGTAAAATGAAGAGTTGGACTAGAACTCTTTTATAAGAACACCTCTAGCTCTCAAATTCCTTTACTCATCAGCTTGACCAAAGCTACATCATCACCATCAAATATGGATCCAGTGCCACACACACTGCAGAGGTTCCCTCAGGTTACCCCTCCTTTCCTCTGCGACTGCAGTTTCCTGCTCTCCAAGCCTCCTATAAGGTGATCTTATCCACCCTCGTTAGCTCCCACCTCAAAAGGTGACTTTCTCCTTTCAACTTTTGTCTTTCATCAGCCCATTTTCTTTCCACTTTTTCTTATTTCATTTAAATCATACTAGTTTTCTTTTCAGACTGATTTCCTTAGGAATGTATACTTACTAATTTCATTTCTGTTATGCTTCAAAAGTATATTAAGCACTGAATATTTTCTAGAACTTGTGCTAGGCCTTGTGTTTACAAAGGCAGAAAAAGGTGGTTCTCGTGCACTGTGGACTCAGCCTAAGGGAGGCTGAATCTCTAGTGTCGTGTTTATGGGCTCTAAGCGCCTTAGTCTTAACAGGCCCTTTCCTCCATTAAAAAAATATTAAAAATGGTTTCTTATAACTGCATTGGTATAAAGATGAATACATTAATGTTATACAAATAGATTAAAACATTTTCTTCAGCCTCAAAGCTGTGGGTTTTTTTTTTTCTTCTTTTGTGCCTACTATGCCTAAAGGATAGATTGGATCTGGAGGAGGCGGACAAGTAAGTGATTACAGTAGGTCAACATGAACATGCTCTATGAATAAGTAATTCATCCAAGAACGACATCCACGCTGCACTGATAAAACTCAAGAAGCCAAACTCACTGCTATCGAGTCAATTCCAACTCACAGCAACCCTATCAGCTGCACTGATGGCATCGGTGAAAAACAAGGCTCCAGGAAGCGACTGAGTACCAATTGAGATGTTTCAACAAACAAATGCAATGCTGAAAGAACTTGCTTATCTATGCCAAGAAATTTGGAAAATCTGGCCAACTAACTGGAAGAGATCTATCTTTGTGCCCATTCCAAAGAAAGGTGATCCAGCAGAATGTGGAAGTTATAAAAAAAAAGTCATTAGTATCACATAGAAGTAAAATTTAGCTGAAGATCATTCAAAAGTGGTTGCAGAAGTACACTGACAGGCAACTTCCAGAAATTTAACCTGGATTTGGAAGAAGATGTGGAACCAGGGATGTCATTGCTGATACCAGACAAATGTTGGCTAAAATCAGAAAACATCTGTAATCATCTTTCTGATTTTCAGAAACATTTCAGAAAGATGTTTACCTATGTTTTATTGACTATGTGAAGGTGTTGTACTCTGTGGATCATGGAAAGCTATGGATAACATTCTGAAGGATGGGAAATTCCAGAACACTTAATTGTGTTCATGAAGAAGCTGCACGTAGTTGTTCAAACAGAACAGTTGTTCAGACAGAACAAGGGGATACTGCATGGTTTCAAATCAGGAAAGGTGGGCATCAGGGTTGTATCTTTCTACCAAACTTATTTGGTCTGTGTGCCAAGTAAATGAGCCAAGAAGTTGGACTGCATGAAGAGGAATGAGGCATCAGCATTAGAGGAAGACTCATTAACAATCTACATTACACAGATTATACAACCTTGCCTGCTGAAAATGAAGAGAACTTGAACTACTTACTCATAAAATTCAAGGACTACAACCTTCAAGGTGGGTTATATCTCAACATAAGGAAAACAAAAATCTTTACAACTAGAGGATTAAGCAGCGTGGTGATAGAAGGAGAAAATACTGATGTTGTTAAGGATTTCATTTTACTTAAACCCACGATTAATATCCATGGAAGCTAGTTAAGAAATCAAACGATGTAATGCTTTGGTCAAGTCTGCTGCAAAAGACCTTTCTGAAGTGTTTAAAAGCAAAGATGTCCCTTGGAAGACTAAGATACTCTTGACCCAAAGTGGGGTATTTTCATTGCCTCACGTGCATGTGGAAGCTGGGTATGAATAAGGAAGACTGAAGAGAAACTGATGTCTTTGAATTATGGTGTTAGCAAAAAATTTTGAATATATGGTGAATTACCAGAGGAATGAACAACTCTGTCTTGGAAGCAGTACAGTTTCAATGCTCCTTAGAAACAACTATGACAAAACTTCATTTGATGTCCCTTGGACATATTATCAGGAGTAACCAATCCCTGGAAAAGGACATCATACTTGGTAAAGTAGAGGGTCGGTGAAAAAAGGAAGACCCTCAATGACGCAGATTGACACATTGGATACAGCAACAGACTCAAACAGAACAGTGCCTGGGAGGATGGCATAGAAGTGGGCAGTGTTGTGTTACACAGCGGGTCCCTAAGAGTCAGAACCAGCTCAGCAGCATCTGACAATACTCCTGCTTCTACAGTCAAGAAAAATTTTATCTTCTGAGGAGAGAGGGGGACAGGCCAGAAACAACTCAGGAAGCTGTACGTGGTAGATTAGGGTCTAGGGAAATTTCCCTTTACAGTAATGGCCTTCTGTGATCTTAACAGTCCTTGACCTGGTAGCCTATCTATTTCCTATATCATTCATTCATTCATTCATTCATTCACAGAACATCATTTACATGCCATTCAGAAACACTGTTCTAGGTGCTTGGGATATATTACTAAACAAAACAGACAAAATGTTCTATGCTAACCCACCTGTCACATAAATCTAATTTGCAGATACAGCTTTTTTACATGCATTTTTTTCTCTACTTTGTTAATTGAGAACAAGAAGCTGATGTGTTTCCCCTTGGTTTGAGGTAAGTGGACACCTGTGCTCAGAGCTTCCTGACTCTTCTCAGTAGGGAATGTTCCAGGCTACTGAGAAAGTCATGAGTTGAATTATGTCCCCTCAAAAATGTGTGTATCAATTTGACGAGATCATGATTCTCAGCATTATATGATTGTCCTCCATTTTGTAGTTATAATTTTATGTTAAAAAGTATTAAGATGGGATTGTAACACCCTTACCCAGGTCCCATCTCTGAATTGATGTTACAGTGTTACTACTCCACAGTTCATCTTTCAAGAGATAAAAAGAAAAAAGAAGCAGGCACAGAGAGGGGACCCCACACCACCAAGAAAGCAGTGCCAGGCGTAGACTGTGTGCTTTGGACCTGAGGTTCCTGCACTGAGATGCTCCCAGACCCTGGGAATACTGATGTGTCACACAGAACTTTCTCCAGAGGTGACAGAGAGAGAAAGCCTTCCACTGGAGCTGACGTTCTGAACTCAGATTTGTAGAGTACTGAACTGTGAGAGGATAAACATCGCTTTTTTAAGGCTGTCCACTTGTGACGTTTCTGCTATAGAGGCACCAGATGAGCAGACAAGGTGGTACCTGAGAATTCACTTAAAGGTACTTTATCTTGCTGTTAGGTGCCAACTCATAGCGACCCTATGCACAACAGAATGAAACACCCCTGGTCTTGAACCATGTCCATTGTTGCAGTCACTGTGTCAATCCATCTTATCGAGGGTCTTCCTCTTTTCTGCTCACCCACCATTCTTCCAAGCATGGTGTCCTTATCCATGGACTGATCCTTCCTGACAACATGTCCAAAGTATGTAAGACTCAGTGTTGCTATCTTTGCTTCCAAGTAGCACTCTGGTTGTACTTCATCCAGAACAGATCTGTTGGTTCTTTTGGCGGTCCATGGTACATTCAGTGTTCTTCACCAACACCACAATTCAAAGACATCAATTCTTCTGTCTTCTTTGTTCATTGTCCAACTTTTACATGCATATGATGTGACTGAAAATACCATGGCTTGGATAAGGCACACCTTAGTCTTCAAGGTGACATCAAGGTGACATTACTTTTCAATGGCAGTTTATGTGATAATTTAAAGATAATCTTCCTGAAGAGTCCCTGGAAGACACGGTCCCCAGACTCTCTGTTAGCCCAGAACTGAAACCATTCCTGAAGCCAGCTCTTCAGGCAAATATTGAACTGGATTAAAAGACATGAAATGGTTCAGGTAAAGAGTGTGCTTCTTGGCTGAAGTAGGTATGTGAGACTAACTGGGAAGGTTGTGTCTGGAGGTGGGATGAGAGCATAGCAGTGGACAGGAGCTGCTTGAATGAGAACTGCAGGGTGGAGATGTGGAGTGTACTGTCAGTGTGGGAAGAGCAACTAGGGTCACCTAATGATGTGTGTGTAAATTTTTGTATGACAAACTGAATAGAATTGTGAACTTTAACTTAAAGCAAAATTAAAAAAAAAAAAAAAAACACAATAGTCTTTCTGAACCTGTGTTTTGGAGAGTTCCTTTCAGGTGCTTTATTTCTCCAGGAGTTTCATGTTAAATAAGCATGTTCAGTGTTTATACAACTTTTCCAACATAATTGTTACTTAAAAACTAGAAATCCTGGTTTTACTTTATGTCTTTATGAGAAAATGATGGCCTGATTTTATTTCCAGGTAACATTAGTAGATTCCAAATGCTTGACATGGGAGTTAAAAAAATTAGAACAAACTGAAATATTCTGTGTTTACAGGGAAAGTGCAAAGCATAGCTAAATCCAAGTAAAGCCGTTTATGAGTGTGTCACAAGCAGGAGATACAAAAGGACTCTTGAAGTGAAGACTAATAATTTCACATTAGTTGTGGTCCATTAAGCTGGCTGTTTTCCCCAAATATTCTTTTTTTTTTTTTTTTTTTAAATTGGCAGCTAGCCAGAAGACTCCAGTGCTATTTCCTGTTAATTTAGTCTCTAGCCTGGCTGACTGCATTGCCTCGGATGCTCCAGAGGAAATTGCTAGGTCCCAGTGGGAAAGCAAGGAGGAGGAAGAAGCTGCCCTGGTGAGGAAAGTGCCTCTTCTCTGCAGAATGATGTGTAGAAACCCATCGAATAAGGACATTCAGATAGACTGCTAACAAGGGTTGTGGTCCTGTCAGTCACTATTTCTAGTTAGCACTGTTGCCAAGGGTTTACCATGGTTCACAGACCCCATTGCCCATAAGTGTTCATTCTTTTGGTTCATTTTCCATGTCGAAGGTACTAATGGATTTTAAGGAATAAATAGTCATCAACTACCAGGCATGTATGACATGAGCTGTTACAGCGCAGAAAGACATTCTTTGACAAGTAAGCTACTTAAGTATGTCTAAGTATCTCCTTCTCATAGGAAGAGTCTTAGGAACAACAAGCCCCTTCTAGAAACCTGCCACTGAGGTCTCAGTTGAACTACAGTGTGGATGTTTTGAAGACTTACACCACGAAACAATAAAGTCTGTATAATTTAGTCTTAATTACAAGATCACTTCTATGCCTTTTAATTTCTTTCTAGTTCATTCTGTGTAGGATGATTATGGGATGAAGAGAGAGAGAGAAAAAAAAACCAACTTGCGTGCAGGCTTAAAAGAAATGAGTTCACATGTTCAGTACAATGTGCTTTCATCCTGGTCTCTTGTTTTGTTTGGGGTTAGTGTTATTTGGAATCCTGGGAAAAATTTGGCAAGGGGAACAATACAGAAATGAAAATTCCCTGGATCTTCTCAGCCCATGGAGCTTAGAAGCAACATAGAGAGCAAAATGAGCGGTACAGATAGGTAAAAGGCAGCCTTTGCTGTGTATCATTTGGTTACTAAGCTTCAGTAGTTGTAGGTTCCCATAAGTCACAGGAGGGTCATAAATAGTAGGATCAGGAAAATGAAGTGGAGCAAAGGCAGTAGGGAACATTCAGTTAATTTGCCATTGGATAATAGTGAGGAAGAGAGTTTTAAAAGAGCTGACAAAAAAAGAAAGAAAGAAAAGATGATTACCACAGCTCTTCGCATTCTGTCTCTGAGGAGATGCTATGAAAGAGACAAGGGGCTATGCTTGCAGTAGTTAGAGACACAGCAGAGTCTGTACATAAATATTTTAAATTTCAGTTCCTGTAATGAGTTTGTCATGAATATCAAGATAGAAGGAATGGGATTGAATGATTAAGCTGAAAATCCTGACACCAAGGAAATCGCCAAAGACAGTGTAAATGATTCTGACAAGAAGATTGATTTTGAAGCCTTTTGAAAAACCACATGAAATGAAAGAGGCAGAAAAAACTGTTCAAAGCATCCCGTTTTACAAACCATCATATGTGATTAGAGAGCAAAATTGCATGTTATGTGGCTAAGTAAGATTGTGCAAACACGGACACAGAGTTCAGTCTTTGTACGTGTTCTATGTGGTTTTATTAGAGAGAAAATGTCCAAGATCCCTTCTCTTTCCCTGTGCAAAGGAAAATCTAAGAATTACAACGAACTAGCCTTTGCTTCTTTTACTCACTACTGATGTACAACTGATTTAATTCAAGATGTTGAATCGTATCTTCAAAGCTCTGGCTGTGTTAGATCTGGGCTAACATTTTAGTAAAGGATGATAATAAAACCACCAAAGTTTTCAACATTATAGTCTTATTTGGTACTGGTTTTCAAGCCCTGGAGGCCTGATGTTTCCACAGTTCAAAGTTAGGACAGAGAATGATGGTTGTATACACATGACTGTGTTCACAATGACACCTTCTAGATTTTCAAACAAATAGGTGATGACGATGAAGAAGATGCTGATGCCTCCTAGAGCCATAGAATGCCATTTGTTCACCAGCACCCTCGACTTTGCTTCCACATAGACATTCAACAATGCTTTTGTGTCCCAAAGCTCTGTGATTATCACCCTGGACAATGTTGCTCAAGGACAAGTGTCTTGCTTCTTCATTACCATGTCAAACAAATCTGGGATGTCAGCTGACCTTTACAGAAAGCTATTTTAAATTGTAATAATTGCCCCTTGGTAGTCTGGATGATACAAATATATATAAATATTGCATGTATGACTTTATATTGTAATTTAAATACATTATCCATTCTAATACTAGAGTCTGATAAATTCTAACAGCCTGTTAAGCACTATGTGCTCTCTGAGTCTCCAGAATCTTGAGTCAATATTGGAAAAATGAGGTAGATTTTATCCTTGACTGAATATTATAGTAAATCAAGGATTTATAAACACAACAACAATCGGTCATTTGCAATTCTAGGATGTTAAAATTCTGAAAACTAATTTAGTGGCAAAATCTAAACCAACCTGAACACATTTGGTAGCACAACCTGGTCCTGAGCTGACATCAGCTATGTAAGTTCTTTAAATCATTTGATGTAAATATTTGTAAATGTTTCTATAGAAATACCAGTTTGTTTGGTCACTGGGTGCTACATCAGGGTTGCTATGTAATACAAAGAACATACACTATAAAATCTTCGAAGAATTTAATAAATTCTGAATCCTGAAGTGTATCTGGCCCCAAAAGTTTTGCTGAGGGATTATGGACCCACATTAACCTGTATCTTAGGATGGATTCCAGTTTCCAAGTTACAGTCTGTGAAAAACATTCTTTTCTTGAAAACAAATTAAAGTTGCATCTGTGTCCCCCACGCACTGAACGTGGTTAGAACACTGTTCTCCTCCATACTACCAGTTGCCATTGAGTCAGTTCTAATTCATGGTGGCTCTGATATGTGTCAAAGTAGAACTGTGCTCCACAAAATTTTCAAAGGCTGCACTTCTAGAAGTAAATTCTCAGACCTTTCTTCTGAGGAGACTCCGGGTGTACTTGAACTTCCAGTCTTTCCATTAGCAGCCAAGTGAGTTAACCTTTTACACCACCCGGGTGTTCCCTTCCCTCCATACATAACCACAATCAGAAAAAAACAAAGCCCATTGTTGCTGCGTCAATTCTGACACATAGCGACACTGTAAGACAGACAGGAACTTCCCCATAGAGTATCCAAGGATTGCCTTGCGGATTCAGATTGCCAACCTTTTGGTTAGCAGCCATAGCTCTTCACTGCTATGCAATCAGGGTTTCTCAGAGAAGAAACATACTGTTTTTG
This sequence comes from Heterohyrax brucei, assembly GCA_028571685.1. Lineage (NCBI taxonomy): Eukaryota > Metazoa > Chordata > Mammalia > Hyracoidea > Procaviidae > Heterohyrax > Heterohyrax brucei. Next base: position 129,913,683 of record CM053142.1, read on the forward strand.
TTGTTATGCACCACTGAGTTGGTTCCGATTCATAGTGACTGTATGTACAACAGACTAAAAACACTGCCCTGTCTTGTGCCGTCCTCACAATTATGTTTGAGCCCATTATTGCAATCACTGCATCAATCCATCTCATTGAGGTTTTCATTTTTTTTCACCAATCCTCTGTATTATAAAGCATGATGTCCTTCTCTAGGGACGAACCCCTCCTGACGACATCTCCAAAGTATGTGAGACATACTTGCTTCTAAGGAGCATTCTGACTGTACTTCTTCCAAGACAGATTTGTTCATTCTTTTGGCAGTTTATGGTATATTCACTACTCTTTGCCAATACCACAATTAGCAGCCCTGAAATGTCAGCAGTTGAAATCCACCAGGCTCTCTTTTGGAAACTCTGTGAGGCACTTCTACTCTGTCTATAGAGTCACCAAGAATTGAAATCAGCTCAGTGGCACTGGACTGGGCTTTTTTGGTTTGGAATCAGGAGGTCTTCTAATCTCGAGTTCATCATGACTGCTGCTACTGTCGCCTACTGATCTTCATTTGCCTGGTACTTTTCTGATTTTAGCGCTGTAAATCCTGTATCGCAGGGACCACCCTCGGCAACCTGAGACTGTGGTCTCCCCTGCCCTACTCAAGCTTGCAGTGGTCCTGAATTGTTTGCTATTTTTGTCCTAAGATCTTGTTCTCTCTCTCTTTTTTTTTAAAAAAAATTTTTTATTGTGATTAAGTGAAAGTTTACAATCCAAGTCAATTTTGCATATCCATCTCTGCAATTCTGTTTTCCTCATGGTGTGATAGCACCCTTCTCCTTTTTACTCTTTACTTTCAGTATCCACTCAACAAGCACTTGTCCCCTCCTCTCCATCCTCTCCTGTCCCCAGTAGGACACACACACACACACACCCACACACACACACACACACCACACACAAAAAAACACCATAAAGTATACCCACCACATGGTCTCACTGTGTCCCCAAGCCCAGCCTATTCTTTGTCTGAAGTGTAGGCTTCAGTACTGGTTTCCAGTCTGGGCCAGCAGCAAGTCCAGTGGCCATGTTCTCAGGGGATCCTCCAAGGCTGCTGGACTATCAGTTCTGGTCTTTTAATAGAGCTCTGGATCTGTACACCCTCTTTCTCATGCTACATTAGGGACTCTACATTGTGTTCCCGGCCAGGGCCGTCATTGGTGGTGGCCAGGCACCATGTGATTCCTCTGGTCTCGTGCTGATGTAGTTTCCCAATCACATGTGCCCTTCTGACTCCTGGGTTTCTTTTTTTTTCATGTCTTTGATGTTCTCAGTTGTTGTCTGCTCCAGGTGGGTTGGGACAAATGGACATTCCTCAGATGGATGGCAGTTTGCTGGTTTTTAAGATGTCAGACACCACTCACCAATATGCGGTGCAGAAGGCTCTCTCAGCAAAAGACTAGTTATGCCAAATGACCTCAGTGTCCCCTGAAAACATGGCCCCCAAGCCTCTGTCCCTGCTAGTCTGCCCTTTGAAATGTTGGGTTGAATTTAGAGAACTTTTTATCTTACGAGGTAGTCCAGTTATGCTGACCTCGCTTCTACTGCACTCTGTCACTACCTTCATCTAACCAAATTCCTATCAACTGTCTAATCTGTGGAAACCCTGGTGGTACAGTGGTTAAGTACTACGTCTGCTAACCAAAAGATCGGCTGTTCAAATCTACCAGGTGCTCCGTGGAAATTCCATGGGCAGTTCTACTCTGATCTATAGGGTTGCTATGAGTCAGAATCAAATCGACAGAACTGGGTTTGGTTTTTGTTTTGGTATCTAATCTAAGAATAACCCTCTCCCTGCCTCCCTAACCTCATAGCCACCAAAGAGTATTTTCTTTTGTGTGTAAGTCCTTATAATAGTGGTCTCATACAATAGTTGTCCTTTTGTAGCTGACTGATTTCACTCAGCATAGTGTCTCCAGTTGATTCCAGGTTATGAGATCTTTCCTGAAATCATCATTATTCTTTATCATTGCATACATACACCATAGTTTGTTTATCCATTCATCTTTTATGGTCACCTAGGTTGATTCCATCTTTTTGCTGTGGTGGACAGTGCTGAAATAAACATTTGTGTGCATGTATCTGTTCGTGTGACGGCCCTTATTGCTGTAGGACATATTCCAAACAGTGGGATTCCTGGATCATATGGTATTTCTATTTCTAGCCTTTTATAAAAGACTCAAATTGTTTTCCAAAGAGGTTGTACCATTTTACACTCCCACCAGCAGTGTAGAAGAGTTCCAATCTCTCCACAGCCTCTCCAACATTTGTTGTTTTGTGTTTTTTGGATTATTGCCAACCTTGTTGGGATGAGATGGCGTCTCATTGGATCTTGCTCGCTTGAGGTGTACCACGCAGCTATCACCTTTGAGAGTTGCTACTTCCTTGGGTCTTAGTAAAGGAGTGGTACTGAACCTCAGGCACTCATGGGGTCCACAGATTTCCACCCCCTTCCCACTGTCTCCCCTCTTGTTGTTTAAAAAACACTTTCTTTTCTATGTCTATTTCCTTTCATTGTCTATTCAATAAGCTCATGTTTTGACAAACAATACGCAGAGAACTGAACATCAGGCTGCCTCTGCTTTTTTCCCAGCAAAAATCTCAGAGGCACAGAAACCCAGGATGGCCTGATTAAAATGGGAGAGGAGAAATATAAGGACAGTAAGTCCAAATAAACACATTAGTGGATTGCTTTGCTGCACAAAGGTCTGTGTGATAGAGGAACTCTTGTTTTTCCCTCTGGCAGAACTTAAAAGCATTAGTTCTCATAAACCCTTTGTTTGCACAGTAAGGTACTGGCTGTGCTAACATCTAACCTGTCTTTAGTTGTTTTATACTTCATAGTTCTCTTCCACATACATTGTCTCGTGGCAGGGCATTATTATTCCTACACCTACGTGGAGAAATAAAGACTTGGATTAGTCTAAAAGATGTTTCTACAACAGGTAGAGAGACCAGCATCCCTCAATTAGTTTATTTACATATTTATTTTTACAACTGCATGCATTTAGCCTTAAAAAGTCTCAAACACCAAACTATTTCCTTACATATAGTTTCTTTGGTTTCTAAAGTTGGAGAGTTTAAAATTTTTCTTAAAGTATTCTTTCAGAAGCATTCTCCCCAGATACATGTGTTTGCCATTATGTAGTGGATATGAATACAAACAATAAATAAATAAAAACATTCTGTTCATCTACTCAGAGCACAACAAAATCTTAAATATAACTAGCCACAAATATTTTCAATGCTCAGCTCAAAGAAACGTTACCCAGATACAGGAACCAGTATCTGGCAGATGGATGGATTCTTTGATACAGAAGGAAGTGTACAGGCACTCGGATGGCTACCCAGTACCCACTTCCACTTTTTTGTTTTGTGTTGTGTTCTTCTTAATAGACTCTGACACCTCCTCCATGAGCCCTAGAAGCAGATGAACTCCAAGAGTAATATTATTGGTCAAAAATCAGTGTCACTCCCTTTCTAAAGGATTAGTTCAGAAATGACGTGTCCCAGTTGTAGCTGATAAGACATGAAGAAAGATTTGCTGAAGCCTTCTGGGCAAGCCGTTTTACACACTGAAGAGTCATCCAGAGGCAGCCAATTTTGCTAGTCTATCTGATGGCAGTGAAGACGGAGATAGCTCAGAACATTATTGGCAGCCATCCTTCAAGCCTGAAGGAACTAGATTTAGATGATGCTGAAGGCAGAACAGAGAGACAAAAGTACCCAAGTCCTTAAGGAAGTTACTGAAAGAGCAAATTCCAAAGCTTGTCCTACCTCTGGACTTGTTTTAAAAGAAAGTTTCCAAAACAAATACTTGTCCTTATAAAAAAATGTAACTAAATATGTAGTAAGTATATTATACTTCATAATATATGCTATAAAGTATAATAATATGCATAATATATAACTACACTTAAGTGTATCAGAGACAGTTAGAATTGGGTTTTCTGTTACTTGCAGTCAAAAGCATTCTAACAGCTCTAGAGAGCTATTCTTTCTCTCCTTCTGTCTTCTTTTTACAGATGAAGGGCCCAGAGAGTATACATAATGTATAAAGATCACAGAACTAGGATGAAATTTCAACTTATAAATCCTAGATTGATTGTACAGAAAATTTCAGAGATGACTTTTACTGTGGGTTGAGTAACTGATTTATAACATGTATGAAGCTGATACCTAGAACCACTGGATGTTTTGAACTAGAGTTTACATCGGACACCTTCAAGGGACCCATTGTCCTGGAGTTTCAGTTCAGGAGTTTCTTAGCCCCCAGAATTCTGATTGCCAGTCTCATCCAAGAGATGTACCACCTAGGATGTTCCCAACAATTGGAATGTTCCACTTGTTTACTTTTCTCTTAAGCCAAGGGCCGGGACTAAGAGGCCAGCTTCCTGCTCTGTCTTTTCAAGTCCTTACCCTGCTGCTTCGAGATCAAAATCAGGGTTCTCCCTAAAGCAAAAAGCTGCAGCGCAATGGGGACAGAGTTTTGTCCCCAAAGAACCCAACATCTCAAAGGTCTCCTCAGTGATGAACCTTTATGTCTTCAGATCATAAAGGTTCTAGAAAGTTCAAATGGTATCTCTCAGGTTTGAAGCCCCTTCAAGGTGTTAAAAGGACTCGAGTCTCCCTTAATTTATGATTTATCTTTTCTTTCTGCTGGTGTTTTCTCCACCACCCATCTGTCAGTGTGTCACACTGTTGCTGTACATATGTTGCTACGATGGTGGAGTCTATGCCACCCATGTTTCAGATGTTAGCAGAGTATGATGAGCACATTTCAGTAGAAACTCCAGACTAAGACTAACTAGGAAGAAAGGCCCAGCAATCTACTTCCAAAGCTTAGTCACAATATAAGATTGTCTGATTTGCTTGCTTTGGACATGAAATTGGGAGGGATCAAGTGCTGGAGGAAGATATCATGTTGGGGAGAGCAGAGGGCCAGCAAGGGGCAGGGAGACCCTCAGAGAGGTGGACTGGTACAAGAGCTACAGTGATGGATTTCAACATGCCAGCTAGCGATCATAAAGATGGTGCAAGACTAACAGCATTTTTCTCTGGTATACACAAGGCTGCTACAAGTTTGAATCAACTTGAAGGCAGCTAACAACAACAACGTCTGCTCCCATACGTATTACGCTTCCACCACGTCCAGCCTTGTAGCTGCTGCACTGTGGAAGGGAGGGCAAAGCAAAGTGATGCATTAGCTCTTCCCCAGGTCTTGTCCCAGGGTCAGGTACTATTTCATTTCCTAGTCTTTGCCTTTCTGCTGTGCTGTCTGACTTTCCGTGCTTCCCTCCATGGTGGTTCTTGATGACACCATAGTCTGTCTGAAAGAAAAAGAACAAGGGTTTGTAAACGGGGACAGTGAGCCCTCCAGCTTCCACCACAGTCACTTCTTGTTACAACACAGTTCATCTGAAGTCTTAGAGTTCATAGCTGTGGCCTGAGATGTTGCTTACCACCTGCTTTGGGGAGAGGCAGGCCTCTTTATGATCTCTCTGCTTTGCTTTGTTATTCGAATTTTTTGTGATTTTTAAGGTTGATAAATTGACACTTTTAATTAAAGACAACTTATTGCATTATTTCCCAACCTCTTTCTTTTTTTTTACTTTGTGATAACGTGTTAAGAGAATAGTGTGCTGTGAGTGTGGGGGGAGGGCGTATACTCTTTTCAAGGTGCCCTTAGGAACTCTGTGTGTGGGCCACCACCAAAGGAAGGAGTGGTGGTGATTTTTCATTGATTGTACTTTGGAGTTCTTTCTGCAAGGCTTGAAAGGAGACGTTTCTCTCTGAGGGACTCTGGCTGAATCAGAGGCACGTGCTGTGTTCAGTGGAGTACCGTTTAGAGTGCATTTGTTTCTAGCACGCACAAAATGATGCGAGTGCCCCTTCTTGCTATTTTGTTCATACCTTTTTTGTTCTGAGGTCTTGGAAGTGAGAGCTATGGAGAACAAGAAAGGAGGAGGTGTGCGCTGGCAACCACTGCTGGCACACAGGTTTCACCTAAGCTGTAAATCAGAGAGAGAACCCACTTACAAGAGGTGCGTTCATATGCAATGTGGAAAAATCTGAAAGGGTAGATAGTATTGCTACTTTTACCTTCAATTTTTTTGGTAATAACATTATTTACGTTTGCTAAATACAGAAAGATAAAGAAGAAAATTATGGCATGTAATCCCTGTTAACATTTTTTATCACAAAACTGTTTTGTTGTATAAATAATGGTAAGTGGTAAAACAAAAATTAAACAGAAAAGGCTAAAATTTGCTTACATCGCTTCAGAAAACTTCTATGCATATAGGTACACATATGTGTTCCTTTTTTTAAATTTATTTACATAAAACAGATAAGGCTGCTCATAGTTTTTAAAAATTGCATCTGGATTTTTCACTTTCTTGTAACTTTTCTTCAGTGTTTTAATTCTGCTGCATGGATATGCCCTATTATTGAATGAATGTCCTGTTACAAATGTATTGATGGACATCATTTTCAATTAATGATGAAAAGATTTTAATATTTTAGAATTAAAACATGGATAAAAAATAAGATCACCTCAATTGTCATAAGTTAATTGAACCAAATTTGTATTTTAATAAACATTCATCAGATACCTGTTATGTGCTGGGCATCCTTTTAGGCTCCAGGGAAATCAAGTAGGATAACTTTGTTCATGTACCAAATGGGCCACGGCCTTAGTGAAGGGCGATCGCTCAGTAAATCAATCATTACTGTCACCGTTAAGATAGATATAAGCAAAGCACACTACAGCAACAGAGATGAAATGCCCATACACCATATGCACCTGTTGCTGTTGAGTCAGTTCCAACTCATGACAATTTCATGTGTATCAAAGTAGAACTGTGCTCCCTAGGAATTTTGATGACTAATTTTGGGGAAATAGATATAGCTATGCCTTTCTTCTGGCATGGCTCTGGCTTGGCTTGGCTCAGCCTGGCTTGAACATTCCACCTTTGGGTTAGCAGTCAGGCAGCAATTGTACCACCCAGAGACCTCTAGAATGAAGAAGTTGGTGAGCAGCATAAGTTCTAACAGAGAAGACAACATATATGACGTCTCTGAGATATGAGACAAGACAGCGTCCTTTGGGAGATGAAAGAATTTAGGAATGGTCACAGTGAAAGTTTTATGAAGGACAATTGACGTGATTCTAAGCTGGAGACAGAGGTTGGGACCAAAGTCATACCACAGGTGCCCTGAAATTTGAACTGTGTCCTGAAAGTCAGGTGGAATTGGTTGACATTGTAACATCGAGAGGAGAGGGAATTGGGAAATTATATAATCATTGTTAGAAAATTAAAGGGAAAAAAAGCAAAAAATAAAAATAGTGGAAAGATTTTTTTGCAATTAGTTAGGTCTCAACATAGTAGTGGAAGGGACTAAGAGTTAGATAAGAAGGAACAGACTTCAAATAAAAAATGAGCATGGCAGAGCAGTGACAGTAGTTAAGAAAGGTAAAAAAAATGATATGGCATTCTAACTTTAATGACTTTTAAGACTTTAATGCTTAATAAATATATTTCAAAACATCCTTCAGGTAAGACTGTCCTTGGCAAAGGAAAGCATGGCTCCCTGCCCACTGTGTGCTGAAGTCAACCCAATTGGTCATGTTGACAGTACTTACATAGTGGAAATCAGCAAACACTACAAATCAAGTTTGGGTTTGTGTTGCCCAGAGCGCCTGTTGTTAAACATTTGTCAGCACATTGCTAATGACTCCACCAGCAAATTATTGAAAACATCGACTATTTAGTTCTTTCCAGAGACACCAGACTGCTGCTCTGCCCACCCAGATCTCGAAAGTCCTGAAACCTACTTTATTGCCCAAATCATCAGTATTTCAAAGTCTGTGCTATGAAACATGTCATCACATTTCAGAGATTTAAAAAAAATAGCATGAGCATCAAGATAGGTCCTTTGGCTCTCATGCTCATCCCTGGTGAAGAGCAAGAAGCTGATGGCTGCTGGTGGTGACAAGTCTCTATTTTAAGAGCCTGTTTCCCACAGGTGAGAGGGATCCTGGGCACGTGGACACCTGCCCGGCACAGGCTGGCTGTAATTCTAATGAGTCTCAGGAAAGCAGTTCAGCCTGTTTGGCCAGTTAGGGGATTGTTTTGCTGACAGTCACTAATTGCTTTAGAGTTACTGAAATCTGCTCTGGTCACCCCAAGTTTTGTTTCTTCCATGAAACCCAAAGAAAGGTGTTTGTTTTGTTGCTACCATTTTGGGTACAATTTTACACCTGGTGTTTCCATCAACTGCTGTTCTGGAGCCAAAGTAATGGGGCTGGATCAGCCTGTCTCTCCTTTTTATTTCCCTTTTTAAGTGCCCATGAGTTTACTGCAGAAACACCAGCAGGCTGCAAGTTCCAGAGCCGGGAGACAAGAGGCCTTTGATCAGCACTGTCTGCAGCCAAGCAAGAGGTCTCTAGCTCAGGTGGACATGCCAGGCCACAGCACCCCTTCTCCCTCTCATGAGGTTGGTGGAAGGGAGAAGTTGGGTTGGAACTGACCAGCTAAAAGCTGTTTGGAGGCCTAAAGTTCAGATAAGGATACTTACTTTATTGTGGTTTTTTTGCTGTTTTTTTTTTTTTTGAAAGCGATTATCTTACATCATCTCAGCAGGCCTGAAAGTTTCATATGATTGTGAAAGTGCGTGAAATGTCTGATAGATTCTTGGATGTGGATGAGGACAGGGAGGAGGGAGAGGAGACAGCAGAGCTGCATGACAGCAGGGTCTGGACTCAGGTAGATTTTCACCTTCTCACCAAAGGAGAAAACTGGGACCCGCTGATTGGCACAGACAGGAGAGTCTCCCTGGCTTTAAGGACAGTATCCTGAGGACCCACCAGCCTTCGGGCTTATTGTTATTAGATCGCCAAATCCCAGCTGTAGTGACTGCTTGGAGCCCTGGTTGCACAATGATTAGGCACTTGGCTGTTAACTGGAATGTCAGTGGTTCAAACCTATCCAGCAGCTCTGTGGGACAAAGACTTGGTAGTCTGCCCCCATAAAGATAACAGCCTAGAAAACTCTCTGAAGGCAGTTCTACCCTGTCACTGGGGTAGCTGTGAGTCAAAATGAACTCAGTGCCACACAATAACAACCGATAATGACTACTAGTTCAGACCAGTAAGGAACATCATGATAAATGGAGAAAAGATTGAAGTTGTCAAGGATTTCATTCTACCTGAATCCATAATCAACGCCCATGGAAGCAGGAGTCAAGAAATAAAATGACGCATTGTATTGCTACACAAGACCTCTTTAAAGTGTAGAAACAAAGGTATCCCTTTGAGACCAAGGTGCCCCTGACCCAAACTGCAGAGTTTTCTACTGCCTCCTGTGCATGCGAAAGTTGGCAATGGATAAGGAAGAAAGAAGAGTTCATTCCTTTAAGTTACGGGGTTAGAGAAGAATACTGAGTATACCATGAACTGCCGAAAGAACAAACATCTGTCTTGGGAGAAGTACAAAAAGAAAAATCTTTAGAAGTGAGGAGGAAGAGGTTACATAGCACACTCTTTGGATGTGTTATCAGGAGGGACTAATCCCTAGAGAAGGACATCATGCTTGGTAAAGTTAAGGGCTGGTTAGTAAGAAGAAGACGGATGATTGACACACTGGCTGCGGCTCTAGGCTCAGACAGTGTAAGGATGATGTAGGGTAGACAGTATTTTGTTCTGATGTAGATAGGGATTGTTTTAGTCAGCTACTGCTGCTCTAACAGAAATACCACAGAGTGGATGGCTTTAACAAAAGAAAGTATATTCTTACACAGTCTGGTACGCTGTAAGTCCATATTCAGGGTGTCTGCTCCAGGGGAAGGCTTTCCCCCTAGTCAACTCTGGAGGAAAGTCCAGTATTGCATCAGTCTTCGTCCAGGGAGCGTCTTGGTGCAGGAACCTCAGGTCTGAAGGATGCGCTCTTCTTCCAGTGCTGCTTCCTTGATGAATGTGAGATTCCCAATTCTCTGCTTGTTTCTCTTTCCTTTTATCTCTTGCAGGATGAAAGGATTAAGGTTGGGCAAGCCATACTCCGGGTAAACTCCTGTGACAGTGGAGCAGGGAAGTGATCTTATAAAGGGATTTACAGTCTCACCCTAATCCTTTAACATACAGCACCACAAAATCAGAAAATGGAGGACAGTCATAGAATACAAGGTATCATGGCCCAGCCACATGGCTACACCTGTTTTTGGGGGGACACAATTCAATCCATGACAGGGCCACTAGATGTAGATAGGGTTATTAGGAGTTGGAACTGACTCCGTGGGTGCTAACAACAATACCAATTCAGACAGCGGATACTTCAGCACACAATAAGTGTTTATACTGCAAGGAACATTGTCTGCTTTTCCTTTCCAGTTTTGTGGGTACACCAAAGGCTTCCAAGAGCCAGTCTGAAAACATCCATGGTGAAATGAGGCAACATGGAAGAGCTTTTTATAAAGTATAATTAATTCAATTTCCAAGCTTGCTCTTAATTCTGAGATGATGACCTACTTCCCTCACTGCCTGTATTAAAAGTGCCCTTTCTTCTATGACATCATCATGGTGACAGATGACACCATTGTTTGGAGAAGAGAGTTGCTGTTGTTTTCTTTTTCTTTAATGCTGGTGTATAAAAACATACCTAGAAGGGGAGGGCGAGGGGGAGAGGCAAATCAGTATTAGTTTCTTTCCTCCCTACCTCCCACCTTTTTAAAAATTATATTACTGTGATGAAGAGTTCTTCTGGTACACCCGAGACAATTCTGAAAAAAATTAAATAAAATAAAACTTCATATCCGTAAGAGTCAACCTAACAAATCTTTGTTGAGTGTTAACAAATGACTAATACTGGAGGAGGCTTTGTGTGGAAATGTTGGACAGGTACACAGATCCACAAGGAAAGCTACCCTCTGGGAGCTAGGAGCACAGGCAGGAGCAAGGCGTCTGGATGAGACAGGCGACAAAGCAAAGCAGCAGAGCAGGTACAAGAAATCGGGGTGCAAGAAATGTCATTTGCCTTTTTGTTTTAGTGTAATCTGGTTAGAGTTCCCATAAATGCGGCTGCATGACATTGCATCTCAGTCATTCCAAGGGCTCCTGCCTCGCTCTCTAGGACTCTGGAGAGTCCTAAGGTTGTGTAGTGTTAGAGAGAAGGGCAGAAACTGAGACCCCCACAGTGTCTCTCATTGCCGCTGCACCCTCTGGGGACTGAGTGCACTGCTCTGGACAGGGCACTCCATACCTCCAGCCCTCACCCTCAGAGTCCCCGCCAGGTGCTCAGAGGCAACAGCGCAGGGCACCTCCTCACCTGCCATGCAGACTCACCTCAGCAACTCCCCCTCGGGGCTGTGTGTTTGTGTAAGGCAGTTTCAGCTTCATTTCCACTGCTGTTTAGGTAAACTACCTTTTGCTTCCTTAAATCCAAGTACTGATGTCGATTCTGGTTCCCTAGGTGACCACGTTTCTACTTTCTTTGCTTTAGGAGTGTTTATGTGAGCACTCTTCCAATCCATGGAAATACCTAACCAGCTTCTTTCCTGCGAAGAGGTGAAAGGAGATGTTATTAGTACCAGTCAAATTTTTCTTACCAATAACTTATATGGAGTGCGTTACAACTGGCTGACATGCTGGATTACTGACAGAAAATTCAAGTCCACCTGGAGGCACCTAGAAAGAAAGGCCTGGTAACCTACTTCAACAGTCAGTGAAGCCCCTATGGAGCACAGTTCTTCTCTGACACACTGGGTATAGGAATCAGCTCCACTGTAACTGGTCTGTGCGTATCTCATCTCCATCACCGCAGCATCCTTTGCTTGTGTCTGTCTACAGCAGTGACAGCGATGACTGGCTTACTGGGCTGTCTTCCTCCACTTGGCACAAGAGCAAAGCTATTCTACTTGATATTCTTGGCACCTAACAGAATGCCTGGTACACACTATAGGCTCTTAGGTTAACTGCGTTATAGCTGACGCAACCAACCACCCTGGTTAGACCAGGACTGAAGGGTTTCCCGGGTCACAGACTTTCGGTGCTAAACTGGATGTGTTGGTCACCTTGATTTACTGAGGTAGCTGATGAAGAGTCAAAGGAGTCAGAGAGGCAAAAAGTACTGCTGAAGGTGAAAATCAGTGGCATGAAAGGAGTTTGGATTTTTCTGTCTTTTACACTGCCCTTTCACAGGCATTATCTCGTTTTAACCTTGTAACAAGTTAAGGAAGGCAGAGGTGTTATTATTATTGCCTCACACTGTTAAAAATTAAGCCACAAAGATCAGCGGGTCTCTCAGTGACACACATCTGCTTAATGACAAAGGACAAAGGTTCTACCTCTAGCTTTGTGTGGAGGGAAGGGGGTACAATTCAACGGCTACCAGTTGAGTGGTCTTTCCATGGTGTTGCACTGCCCCTGCTTGCAGTGTAGAAAAGTGTCTTCAACAACTTTAGGAAAAGCTGCAGGCATCGTTTCTTTCTTCAAAGAAAACTAATGACTCTTCTACGTACCTTGAGAGGTATGTGAAACATGCAGCTCATTCAGATCTCGTGGCCCTTCACCTTGTGAGTGCCACTATCCTCTTTCATGCCAAAACTTAGACATTTCTTCAGTCACAGCGATGCTGCAAGAGTTCAAGTGGCTTTCAGTACATCAAAGTTCCTAGAAGGATGCCTGGCTCAAAAAAAAAAAAACCCAAACCCCAAACAAAAAGCATAAATATAAAAAACCCTGCAGTTGTCTTCCTTTAAGCTATTTTTTCCCCAGTTCTAAAGTTACTGAGACTTTTTATCTTTCATATAATGTTGTTTCACAATGTGGGAGGTAGAATAAATTCTGATGAGTCCTAATGAAACAGCTTTTCTTTGTTCTAACTTACCTAAAAGTCTCATTGCCTAAGGCAAAATCAAGTTTCCCTTGTTAGAAAATGGAATGTAGGTAAGAAAAATGTGAATTTTATTGCTTCTAGCCATCTCCTGTCATCTTTCATGTAACAGTGATTTTAATATTAATTTAATAGTAGTATGTTACATTACACTGTTAGGGTTTTTTTTCATATGTTAGAAATGATCATGTTTCTCACCCCTCTGAAAAGTGTAGAATAGAAATTACATATAACTGAAGTTGAGAGCCCTTTTAATGATGAAGGAAACCTCAGAATCCTTAGATATAAAAATGCTGAGATATATGTGGTTATAAAGCAAAACAACCAACCAACCAACCAACCAACCAACCAGCCAACCAACCAACCAACCAACCAACCAACCAACCAACCAACCAACCAACCAACCAACCAACCAACCAACCAACCAACCAACCAACCAACCAACCAAACCTGTTGTCACTGTGACTCGCAGTGGCCCTGCAGGACAGTATAGAACTGTTCCATAGGGTTTCCGGGGCTGTAAATCTTTACAGAAGCAGGTTGCCACATCTGTCTCCTGCTAAACAGCTGGTGGGTTTGAACACTCAACTTTCCCACTAGCAGTCAAGTGCCTAACCGCTGTGCCACTGGGCTCCTCTGCGGTTACACAAATGATTAAAGAAAAGCTCAGTACTTTTAAGATTTTTCTGTATTTCTGTTTCTAACTACAGTGAGATAAAGTGAGTATATATATGTGTATGTATACTTATGTATTTTTCTATGTTGGAGTATTTTTTGATCTTTCTTTAAAAATACACGCATATAAAACTGACAATAAACGGTAAGTTGGAAAAAACATGAAAACTGAAGTTGACTTGATTTGGGTAAAACAATGGATTATTTTATATTTGAGTTTTCAAAATATTAATGAAGTGTATCAAGACAAATTTCCTTGATGGTCAGTTTTCATTGTGACTGAAAAGATGCCCCTCCAGGAAAAAACACATCGTAGGCAAGGAGCCTTCTAAATGTCAGCCACATTTCAAAATGAAGAGGAAGCTTAGCTGCCAGCGAGAGACACTTACGGTATTAACAGAAGGGAACTGTCACATAGCACTGATTCCGAACATAGTGGAATATCCCCCCGAAAAACTTAACATGTACTTTTATTTGCTAAAAAACTTTTTTTTGTTTGATCCTGAGTTGTCCTCAAGAGGTAAATTACCATTGGCAGGAACATAACTTCATCCCCAGTAAAGTAGAGAATGTATGGTTTCTGGGAGTAGTCGAAGTCTATCTGTGTCAGGAAAAGCAGGGAAAAGTGAGGAGACGGTTGCTGCTGTGAGGGCTTGGCACCCCAAGAAGCAACTAAACCCTGTTGAAAATGGGCATCTGATAATAATAATAATAATAACCCAAGCCTCTCAGCCTCACTTTTGGTATTTAAATCCCCAGGAAGCTAAAATAGATATTGGTTGAAGGTCCTGAAACGATGGGCTATTGATCCTCTTCTGACACGGTTCTCCTAAGGAAGGTGGTGCTTTATTGAACACTAAGTTGTGAAGTTGGGAACTGGAGTGAGGGGAATCCTTGCCAAAGCTTGGGGCCGAAGGAGGAATTGTCTGTGTTCAAAGACACAGTATGGGAGAAGCAACTTCCTCAAAGAGATGGCTCCCCTCTTCCAGTCACTCGTTCCACTCCCTCTAACCATCTCCCCCCGCCCCAGGTTCTCCCTCCCTTAGTCATCTAAAAAAAAAGAAAAGCCAAACTCTCTGCTGTAAAGTCAATTCCTGCTCATAGTGACCCTATGTAGGGAGTAGAAGTGTCCCATGATTTCTAAGGAGCATCTGGTAGATTTTAGCTGCTGGCATTACGGTTAGCAGTTGTGGCAGTTAACCACTGTACCACCAAGGCTTTCTTCAGTCATCTAGTGCTGCTGTAACAGAAATACCACAAGTGGATGGCTTCAACAAAGAGCGATTTTATTCCGTCACAGTCCAGTAGGCTACAAGTCCCAATTCAAGGTGTCCATTCCCAGGGAAAGCTTTCTCTACTAGTTCTGGAGGCAGGTCCCTGTTATCAGCCTTGCCTTGAACTGTGAGCTTTTGAGGAGCAGGGACCCAGGGTCCTTTCCAAAGGATGTCTTCTGCTCCTGGCACTGCTTTCTCGGGGGCAAGAGGGCCCCAGCTCTGTTTACATTCCTTTCCTTTATACTCCGAGAGATCGCCTCAAGGTGCGAAACAATCTTACACCCGTGAGTCCCACCTCGCCAAAACAGCTGCCATCCATTCACCCCTATTAACATCAAGATAGAGGAATGTCACACAGTACCAGGAATCAGGGCCCAATTTGCTGCACACATTTTTGGGGGGCCACAATTCAATCCATGACACCTGGCCCCCAGACCTGGGCAGAAGTATTCACATTGGTCTTTAGACCTTATGGGGCAATTTTTTTTTTCAGGGAAACCACATGTTGGTGAGAAGTTTCGACAGCAAGCAGCTGGTCCCTGCTTGGGTGTGGAAAGCAGACTGAATTCCACTACAGGTAGTCCCTGACTTACGGCGTATTCCAGCTAGGGTAGACTGCACTTCATGACCCTCTGTTGTGTTTCGTTTCTCTCCTTGTTGTGGTTGTTTTTGTTTGTCTTATCATCAGTAATGTGTATTACATGTGGTGTGACAATTTGGAATCCGCTGGTGTTATCATTCTCCAGTGCTCGCTTCCAGATGTTCAAAGACTGGATTTATAAAGTTCCTCATAATAAAAGGTGATAATAATGAAAACTGGAAAACAAACAAACAAAAAGTTTGCTGTTCGAAGTTGGGGATGATCTGTATCAGACCATGTCTGCCCCTGAGCTTGCTTTCAATCAAAGGGGAAGGAGTAGCCTCGAGAGCACCAGACCAGGCTTCTGTGAGGCTGGAATGTGTGTAAAGAAGATTTTTTATTTAATTTGGGAAAAAGAAATGTACATGTCCCTGCAGCCTACGAGTTTGTATAACAATAATAAATGCCGGTAGCAGTGCATGTGTGATTGCTGTAAAAATGCACTTGTCTTGACTCAAAGGCCAAGTGAATGGTGCTCCAGGAAGGATTGTGGTCTGTGTGTTCCTTGTCAGAGTTGTTTATGCAGAATTTCTTTCTCAAGTGGTCAGCATGCTGTTTAATAAAGACTAAATGGGACTGAAAACGACTTGCATTTCTCTATTTAATCTTTTTTTGGCAACTTTCTCTCAATTCCTCGCTCAAGCTACC
Source organism: Heterohyrax brucei (assembly GCA_028571685.1). Classification (NCBI taxonomy): domain Eukaryota; kingdom Metazoa; phylum Chordata; class Mammalia; order Hyracoidea; family Procaviidae; genus Heterohyrax; species Heterohyrax brucei. The sequence continues at coordinate 129,929,841 of CM053142.1, forward strand.
TTCATGCGTAAAAGAAATGCAACTTCTAATTTTGCAAAATAAAAGAATTTATCTTGTATTTTCCATTTGTGAATGTCTGTAAAAATGAAATAACTAATGTGAGCAGATGTAGCCAGGTGGATGTCCTGCTGAACAGGCAGGTGTGAAACCTGGGTACTGATGGACCACATTCATGCACCTAATTAAGTTTTACAGAATAAAAATCAGTCATCTGGCATTAAGTGTGTCAAACTGGAAGTAAAAGAATTTCTCATCTTTGTGAGCACAGCAATACTTCTATATCCTACAATACTTTAAGTAAAAAGAGATTGGGTCCTAGTGCCAACTTTTCTTAAATTCTTTATTTTGACTTCTTTTCCCTTTTTTCTGTACCCTTATTCCAGGATATTTAGAAAAAGAAATTATTTTCCACTGAATTCACCAGCATTCTGATAATGTTCTTAATGATAATATTAGAATATATAAATTTAAATAACCATAAAATGAAGAATCTTGTAAGACCAAAAGATATATATCTTCAGTCTTCAAACCCAATCTTCTTTCCTCAGATTTTAAGACTAGAAAAAAAAATTAGTAACAAAAATTCAACCAGATACTCACTACTTTATTTTCCTAAAATTAGTTTTACTACCATTAGAGTTCTGTTTTGGTTTTCTCTGTTATGCCCAAATAATTGGGAGACAGCTACCTGGCCAGTGGATTGGAAGCAATCCATATTCATGCTTATTCCTAAGAAAGGTGATCCAATCAAATGCAGAAATTATTGAACAATATTAGCACTACCTCATGGAAGAGAAATTTTGCTGAAGATCATTCGAAAGTGGCTACTGCAGTGTATTCACAGGGAACTGTGAGAAATTCAGGCTGGATCCAGAAGAGGACGTGAAACCAGGGATATCATTGCTGATGTCAGGTGGATCTTTGCTGAAAGCAGAGAATACCAGGGAGACATTTACTTGTGTTTTGTTGACTACGCAAAAGCATTTGACTCTGTGGATCATAACAAATCATGGGTAGCATTGCAGAGAATGGAAATTCCAGGACCCTTATTTGTGTTCATGAGGAATCTGTACATGGATCAAGAGGCAGCTGTTCCAAAAGACCAAGGAGACACAGCATGGTTTAAAGTCAGCAGTGGTGTGCATCAGGGTTGTATTCTTTCACCACACGTTTTCAATCTGTATGCCAAGATAATAGTCTGAAAAGCTGGACTGTAAGAAGAAAGAGGCACTGGGATTGGAGGAAGACTTGTTAACAACCTGCATTATGCAGATGACATAACTCTGCTTGCTGAAAGTGAGGAGGAGTGGAAACGCTTTCTGTTGAAAATCGAAGACCACAGCCTTCAATATGGATTACACTTCATTATAAAGGAAACAAAAATCTTCACAACTGGACCAATAAACAACATCATGATAAACAGAGAAAAGATTAAGGTTGCCAAGGATTTCATTTTATTTGGATCCACTGTTAACACCCTTGGAAGCAGCAGTCAAGAAATCAAAAGACATACTGCATTGGGAAAATCTTCTGAAAGGACTTCTTAAAAGTGCTGAAAAGCAAAGATGTCACCTTGAAGACTACGGTGCACCTGACCTAAGCCATGTACTTTCAGTCGTTATCATAAGCTCACAAAAGCTGGACAATGAATAAAGAAAACAGGAGAACTGACGCCTTTAAAGTGCAGTGTTAGAAAAGAATGTTGAATTTACCACTGGCTGCCAAGAGAATGAACAGATCTGTCTTGGAAGAAGTATAAGTGAGCTCCTTAGATGCTAGGATGGCAAGACTACGTCTTACATACTTTGTAATGTATGTAAGGAGGGAATCTGTCCCCGGAAAAGGACATCATGCTTGGTAAAGGAGAGGGTCAGTGAAAAAGAAGATGGCTCTCAATGAGGTGGATCGACCCAACAGCTGCAGTAATGGGCTCAAGCATAACAATTATTGCTGGCGTGGCACGGGATCAGGAATGTTTTATTCTGTTTTATATAGGGTCACTATGAGTCAGAACCAACTCCATGGCACCTAAAGGCAACAAAAACATTACGCAGAAAACAAAACCCTGGTAATATTAAGGAAACCCTGGTGGCATAGTGGCTTAAGTGCTACGGGTGCTAACCATAAAAGGTTGGCAGTTCAAATCATCCAAGCCCTCCTTGAAACTCTGTGGGGCAGTTCTCCTCTATCTGTGAGTTCTACTCTATGCTGTGAATTGTAATAGACTCTATAGCAGTAGATTTGGTTTGGGGTTTGGCATGATATTAAGATTTAGGAAAACAAAGCTGTTGAGTACTTGGTTGATTTTTTTTTTTTTTTGGTAACCACTTTTGATCTTCTACACTTTAAAGAAAAGAAAATGTGTAGTACAAATAAAAAATGGGGCAAGAAAGATATACATGTAAACTAAATATTTACAGAGCCCCATGGAACAAATGGTTAAACACTGAGCTGCTAACCAAAAGGTGGGGAGTGTGAACCCACCCAGCGTCTCTGTGGGAGAAAGACCCACTCCTGTAAAGATGATAGGCATGAAAACCCTATGAGGCAGCTCTGCTCTGTGGCATGAGTTCTGCGTGGATTGAAAATGATTTGATGGAATCTAACAACAGCATAGCTGATTATTTGAAATAATCCATTCTGTGAGACACATATTCAAGGTATGTCTAAGCTAATTATGACAAAATATTAAACAATGTGACAAAGACTATTGACTTCATCACTCACAGACATTTAAGACATCAGACTGGTAGGTTAATAATCTTCAATCTGCCATTTCTATTCAGCTGCAAGCTCATGCTCTTGTCTAAGACATATTAAATTGACCATTCTGTCCTTTCTAACGCAACTGCTCATACCATACACTGAAATCCCAGTTCGTGTGTGGTCGACAAGGAAAAGCACAACACTGAGCCTTGATGGTAAAAGGTACATGACCTATTAAAGAAAGAAGAAAGTAAAGGAATCAAAAGAGATGAAACTCTGCTCTTTCCGAAGTCCCTGTTTTCTTAATATGATTCAGCTTCGTTTTCTTGGCTGGTAAAATATTTTGCAGTTATAAAATTGGGCTCACTAATTCTAATTAGCTCAGAAAAGCCAACTGTGCATAGTTAATTGTTGGACTGTTTAGTCTTATTTCTAACTCAAAAAGCACCACGAAAAATGTTTTCAGAGTCCAGTAGACTAAGTTCTTAATGTAGGACTTTTAAAATAAAACATTGTTTTGCAGTATATCAATTGCTTTAAAGTATTGTATATGCTGCAGTGTATATACCACTGTTAATAACAGACTATCTTAATCCTCCTCTTATAGGTTGGAAATTTCTAGTGGTCTTTGGTGTATCAGTATATTTGCTTTGAGTGGTTGGCAGTTTATCCCATGTGCTTCCTTTTGTGTACTTCTTGCACAGAACTAATCAAGTACAGTGTTACTGACTGCCTCCTTGTCTGTCTCATCCACTTGTTCATGAGTGCCCTTTATCCTGTGTACTAGCACAGCCCCAATATTATGGGCATTCATTTTGCTTTGCTTTAAATGAGCATTAGATACACGTAGCAGAAGTGACACAAAGTATGAAGCCTTTTATTAGAGTTACTTCACATGCTAAGGTCAGCATTTTGATCCACAAGCCACTCCTTGGAAACTCTATGGGGCAGTTCTAGTCTGTTCTATAGGGTTGCTATGACTCGATGGCAGTGGATTTGGTTTGGTTTTTTTAATATGCTTAGAACAACTTTATAGCATAGGTATCTTCATCTTTTCATATGATGAAATCAAGAATAGAGTATATCGTCTGTGACAGAGGAAGTAATCCAGGTGGTCTCTTTTCATAGGCTCTCATCTTCCCTTATATTGCTTTACATGAATAATCTGGTGTGAAGGCAGATGAGAGAGAACAGTGGTAAGCATAGCCCTAAAATGGCAGAGTTAGGTGGATAATAATTTTGCAAAATTGTAATCCAGTGTCTTAGTCAGCTACAGCTGCTGTAACAGAAATGCCACAAGTGGATGGCTTTAAAAAGAGAAATTTTATTTTATCACAGTCTAGTAGGCTAAAAGTCCAAATTCATGGTGTCACCTCCAAGGGAAGGCTTTCTTTGCTGAATCTGGAGGAAAGTCCTTGTTGTTAGTCTTCTCCTGGACTGGAAGCTTCTGAGGAGGAAGGACTCTGGTCCTTTCCAAAGGACTCATTCAGTTCATGCTACTGCTTTCTTTCTGATGGTACAAGGTTTCCAAATATCTCTTCTAGCTTCTTTCTTTTATATCTCAAGAAACTGCCTCAAGGCACAAAATGGTCTTACACAGAGTCCTGCCCCACCAACACAACTGCTGCACATCTACCTGCATTAACATCCTAGAGGCAGGATTTACAACATGAAGGAACATCTCACAGTACCAAGAATCATGGCCTAGCTAAATTCCTACGCAGATTTTTCTGGACAATACAATTCAATCCATGACATCCAGATCTTTGAAACTTGTTGTTTATTCAGGTAACTTTCATCTACCCAACCATTCTGGCAGATCATCTGTAATTTATTTTGAAATACTTCTACATACTAGGCTGTCAACCTAGTTCTTTCCAGTTGGATCTCCTGCTGAGAATTTACATTTCAATCCCAGATACACTGAGTCTACATTTTAACAAGATTTCCAGGCAATCTTTGTGTATACCTATACACATAAGGATCACCAGATGACCTCATTATACTTTAGCAAGATCTCCAGTCTCATTATATTTTAGCAGGATCGTCAAAACCAAAAAACCAAACCCACTGGCATAGAGTCAATTCTTCTCATAGCAACCCTTTAGGACAGAGTAGAACTCATCCATAAGGTTTCCAAGGAGCAGCTGGTAGATTCAAACTATGAACTTTGTGATTAACAGCTGAACACTTAACCACCAACAATATCCTCAAGGACCTTTTTAAATTCAGAGTTTGATCCAGTGTATTTGGGATTGAAATGTAAATTCTCAGCAGAGGGTTGAAACAGAACCAATTCAAAGTGCTGATACATAAACAATGTGATATATTTATGTGTCTTCTTCTAATAAATCTTCTAGAAGCAGCTAATAAATAAAGTCCAAGTACCCCAATCAGAAGTCTATACTTTAGGGGTGGTTAGTCAAAACTGGAAGGTTCCCAGTAAGGAGTCTCTACAACGATGGCAGATACTTTAAATATTACCTCAGAGGGTAGTTTACTTAGCATAAAGGATATTAGAAGTTATTTTGCTGGTGATGAAACAGGTTTGTTTAGAGGCAGACTTGATGTGATGGCAACCAGTTTTGTTTATGGTTTTTCAGATAGGTTGTTACATGGAAAGATTTATAGAGAAAACTTCCTTGCTTGCATGAATGGTGATCTGAAGACCCGTCTAGCTGAAGACCTGTGACTAGTGCTCTAGGTCTAGAACTCTTGGGTCCTATGTTTCCCACTTACTGGAGGATTCTGAAGGCTGATTTACGTGGATGATCTTGCCAATAGAATATATGTTAAATTTACCTATGGGAGCTACTTTCGTCTCAGATGCTTGTCAGAACCCTAGAAAAGCAAAGAGCTATGACTTCACCAAGCTTATAGGAATGAGTTACAGGACTGTGTTTTATATACATGTCAGAATCTGGTCTGAAATTTACTGGTGGGAAAGTTACAGGTTAGGAGACATGTATTTTCTCCCTTCTTTTTGGTTGTTAATGACTCATAGTGGTAACTTGTGAATCATTAAAGTGGCTTAGTACATGTCACAAAACTGTCTTTCTCCTTTTACCATCTGAGATAAGAAACAAAAAATAAAAACAAAAAAAAATGGACATTATTGCTAGCATTTATGACTACTTTGTGTTAAAGATAACTATACAAGAAATCAGACAATATCATTTATCTATTGCTGAAACTCTCTTATTTTGCACAAGGTCCATTCCTTGTGTATGTGTAGGGAAACATTTATGTATGTGTCCTGCCAAGTACCACTATGATGTTGAATTTGCCTAGAAGAGCCTGTAGAAACAGCCCATTAAATGACCCTAAGACAACTGCAAATTTAAGCACTGTATCACTATATGGCAGAATTTCCAGTAATATCAGCAGCTAGCATTGCTTGCCATAATTAAGATAGCATCCTGTCACACTAACATTTGCCTTGAGAAAAACAAAACAGGAGTGTAGCTATACATTATGTTTTTTTGAAAGATTAAAAAATTAGCCTTCAAATTATTCCTTAACCTCTAGACTCATAATTCTATCTGCATTTTAAATGTTTGGTTGTTCTATTGAACTGGTCATTGTACAGAGAGAGTCACCCTTAACTGTAGTGTGACAAGGGAACTGGTCTTGAAGTCAGAAGACCTAGGTGTCAGTTCTCCTCTGTCCATGAAAGGAGGGTGAACTGATGGCAATTCACATTTCATTCTGAGCCACTGTTTACTGCTTTCCAGAAAGAAAACAATACTTCTCCCCTGGGATTGTTGTGAGGATTAATCAACTAAATCAAATTAATCCTTACAATTCACAGAATTAGACACGGAATAAGAGCTTAATTTTTTTTTTTTTTTTTAAACAACAACACAGGGGCAGAGTCTAGATGGCAGACAAAACACATGTCTCCCTAAATCCCTCTGGAAACCAAGACCTGAATTGATAACTAAATGGAGCCTTCTGGATACCTAGTGAGCCCTAGGACACAGCATAAGGCTGTTAACTTGGACTTCATACCACTGAACAGAAAACTTCCTCTCTTTCGCTGACCCCAGCTCTTGGTGAGTGCTGACTTTAATGGATCAAGGGTAACTCACAGTTTTAAATTTCTGTTTTCTGTCTTGGCAGGCGAGTAGAGCTGGGAATTGACTGGCAGATGGTCTTGGGTGCACTGTTGGTGGGATCAGTGGGCAAAATTGCCACACTCTAAGAACCCAGCTTTGGACTCTGTACGTCTCGGCACCATTGGCCTCTCTTTGTACCTCCGCCACTGAGTGGTCTGTGCCATGGCAGGCAGGGAGCTTGTGTGGGATGCCATCTTGTTCCACTGGGAGGCAGATATGCCCATACAGAGGTCTCAGCTGGACCTAATTCCTAGGCTGAGAGGCAGCACCTGCCCGGAGAAGAGAACTTTTCTGACAGAAAAGCAGTATTCTATACAGTGTCACCTACAGCTGGGGCCTGGAAGCAGAGGCCAGCAGGGCAGTAGCCTTTCTGTATTTTGAACTAGTTTATAAATCTTGTGTTGCATGTAGAGTGCTTACTTTGCCATTTGGTAAGAGGGACCTGTACACCTGAAAACCTGACTGACTTTGGAAGTTCTCAGATACCTTTTATCTTTCATTTTAAGATGGCCCAGAGAAACAACTGCAGTCCATCATCACAACATCTCTCCCAGCCTTTATTGACTCACATGATGCCCCAAAAGCAAAAAACTCTAGATAAAAGCATAGCAAAGAAATCACCCATGACTTCAGGTGGATCCCAAAAGAAACAACCAAAGAACTTCCCAGATGTAGAAACCTTTCTGAAACTGTCGGAAGGTGAATACAAAGGGATTATATAGAGAGCCCTCCTAGGCCTTCTACAAAATGCAGCAGAGCAAAATGAAGAATTAAGCAAGCTTTTTGATCTGATGGAGCACCAGTACTCTGAAATCTAATAGATCAAGAACAAAATCAGAAACATAGATACTTCAATTCAAAGCCAAGAAAACAGAATGGACCAAATGGAAAAGAGAGTTTCTGACTTGGAAGACAGAGCTATTGACTCCAGCACCTATGAGGAGAAACCAGAAAAAAGAAACAGGATAAATGGAGAAGCATTATGAAGCATGTGGGGCTCTATTAAGAGGAACAATCTACGATTAATTGGAGATCCTGAACAGAGCGAGACACCTGAGAACACAGAGAGTACTGTTGCTCAGCTGCTGACAGAAAACTTCACAGAAATTATGAAAGAAGAGAATATAGGTATCAAAGATGCATATCATACACCACCCAATATAGATCTCAAAAGAAAGACCTCATGACATACTATAGTTAAGCTTAACAAAATGAAACATAAGCAAACTTTTAAAGGCAGCAAGACTCAACACAAAGCTAACATTCAGAGGAAAACCCTGTGGGCTTTCACTCGATTTCTCAGCAGAAACAATGCTGGCAGAGAGACAGTGGCATGATACATTCAAAGCCTTGAAGTAGAAGAACTTCCAACCAAGAATTATATATCCTGCAAAATCGTCTTTCAAATATGAAAATGAAATGAAGACATTCTCAGATAAACAGAAACTCAGAGACTTTGTAAAAACCAAACCAAAGCTATAAGAAAGAATCTCTTGGCTTAGAAGAACAAAACCACTAACTTTCTATTTTAGAAGCAAATTCAGGACACATCACCCAGAAATCTACTCAGTTAGGGAAGGCTCCAAACTCAATCAAAACTGTAATAGTGAAAGAAATGATCTGGTATTCATATCATGAAAACTATAGTGTCGTTATATTAAAAAGAGGGATATACTACAGTCGTTATAGTCCTACCGTGTGGAGAGGAAGTTAGTAAGACTGGTAGTAATTAAAATCGAGTTTATACATGGTTTATTAAGAGGGATCATAGTGGCAGCCATAAAGCACAATAAAGGTGCAACATATCATATCAAGAAACATAATACAGGAGTCTCAACAACCACAAAACCAACCCTGAAAAAGGTGAAAAATCAATTCACAAAGAAGAAATTCCCAGAACAGATTAATAAGAACAACAGAGAAAACATCAACACAGAAATAACCATAACACAATGACAGTGCTAAACACATACCTATCAATAATTACATTGAATGTGAATGGACTGAATGCCCCAGTAAAGAGACATTGAGTGACATCTTGGATCAAAAGACACGATCCATACATATGTTGCCTACAGGAAACTCACCTTAGATTTAAAGATAGGAACAAACCAAAAATTAAAGGATGGAAGAATATATGTCAAGCGAACAATGAACAAAGAAGAGCAGGTGTGGCAATTCTAATCTCAGATAAAATAGATTTTAATGTAAAATCCACCATCGTGGACAAGAGTGGACACTATTTATTGCTGAAAGGTTCAATACACAAGCAGGACTTAACAATATTAAATATTTGTGCACCCAATACTAGAGCACCTAAATACATCAAAGAAACACTGACTGTACTAAAAAATGAGATAGATCACTCCACAATAATAGTGGGAGACTTCAACACTCATCTAGAAAAAAGCTCAATAAGGACACAGAAGACCTCATTGCCACAATTAACCAACTAGATCTCATTGACACATACAGAACTTTCTATCCATTGGCGAATAACTACACTTTTTTCTCCAATGATAAAGAACAATGGTGATTTTAGGTAGCATCTCATAATCTGGTTTCAGTTGGAAGACATTATGCTCTGTGAAAGTGGTCAGTGACAAAAGGACAAATATTATATGAGACCCCTACAATAAGATCTTAAAAACAGACTCATGCACAGAAGAAAAGACTCTTTGATGGCTAGAATGGTAGGGAGGGAGGGAGGACAAGGGGGAGGGCTTAGATTAGATAGTTGATAGAAATTTGGTTGGGTAAAATCTGTGACAGCACACATTAGAAAGGAGATCAATATTAACTGGAATTCAACGTAACATGAGTACTCCTCCCATCTTAACCCAGTATTGCAAGGACAGAGTAGCTGGGGCAGGGGGCTGGGGACCATACTCTCAGGGGAAATCGAGGCCAGTTGGCCCAACTAGCATTTTGCTAAGAGACCCTTCTGCACCCCACATTGGTGAGTGGCATCTGGGGTCTTAAAAGCTGCCAAGCTGCCATCTGAGGGTACAACAAATGGTTCTAACTCAACAGGAACAGACGATCACCAAGGACCAAAATGACAGTGGGGAAAGAAAACCCAGAAGACAGAGAGACCCATGTGAGTGAGTGACTACATCGAATTATGACTGGAAGAACTGATGGAGGCCGGCCACCAGCGGTGATAGCTGTGATGGAGCTCACGAAGTTGAGTCTCACTGGCAACATGAGAATAAAAGTGGTGCACCCTGAGATCTCCACTAAAAGACTGCAAATGATGGGCCGGATGCCTCAGGGTTCACCTGGGAGCATGGACCCTGGCCCTGATGCTGCCCTGTCCATAAATCGTAGTGGAGGTCAACTCTTTGGACAGGAATGGATTGGATTTGGCAACACAGAGTGACCATATCATGTAGACACTTGATGGTTCTATGCATCTATAGGATGTCATCCTGCTGACCTCTTACTGGAGGCGGAGGAGAGGGTGGAAAGGAGGGGATAGGACATTGTTGGGAGGATAAGACGTGTATGGAGCAGAGAGGAAGAGTGTGCTGTCACCAGGCAGGGAGAGCAGTGGGAGCTGCATACAGGTGGGCATGCAAATTTATATGGGAATGCACATTTTCACTCAATCATAATAAAAAAAGAAAAAGGAAACAACAACAACAAAACAGTTAAGAGGCAGGTTGCTCCTCCAGGAATTATGATCTGAACTTTCTGCACTGGCATTCAGTATCTGAAGGACACAGAACTTCACAAACGCAGTAGTTACATAGATCTAGAGAGAAAGCCTATAGGAGAAAAATTTTATTTTTTCTATATAATCCTGAGAAGTCCTTTGGTGGAGGAAAGAGTTACACACTTAAACACTAGCTAAAAGTTTGGTGGTTTGAACCCCCTCACAGACACCTTAGAAGTCAGGCTTAGCCATCTGCTTCTAAGAGCTCACAACCTGGAAAATGCTATTGGAGTTGTTCTACTTGGGGCACATGGCAGTCATCATAAGTAAGAATAAGCTCGATGGCAACTAACAACAACCTTGTGGGGCATATAGTGACATCAATGCAGTAAAAAGAACTTCCTATCACTTAGAGCTATCCAATGCTAGGTCATATCTTAATGAACCAAGCTTTCCTTCCCTGAGTAAGTTCAAGCACAGATTATATGATCACTTAGTGGAGATATGATGGAACCGTTTAATCATTGTAAGATGAAATAGATTTACAATACCAATATCCATGATTGTTAGTATAGAGTTGGTGCCCTGGTGGCATAGTGGTTAAGCGCTGTGGCTGCTAACCAGAAGGTCAGCAGTTCAAACCTGCTAAGTGTTCACTGGACTCCATAAGGAGCAGATCTCCTCTGTCCTACAGGGTCACTATGAATCAGAACAAACTTGACAGTGCCTAACAAAACCAACATTAGTATAGAGTTAGATACTATTTTAGTCAGCTAGGGCTGCTCTAACAGAAATACCACAGAGTGGATGGCTTTAATAAAGGAAAGTTTATTCTTACACAGTCTGGTAGGCTACAAGTCCATATTCAGGGTGTCCGCTCCAGGGGAAGGCTTTCCCCTTGTTGGCTCTGGAGGAAAGTCCGGTATTGCATCAGTCTTTGTCCAGGGAGCATCTTGGTGCAGGAACCTCAGGGCTGAAGGACTCACTCTTCTCCCAGTGCTGCTTGCTTAATGGTATGAGGTTCCCAATTCTCTTTGTTTCTCTTTCCTTTTATCTCTTGCAGGCTGAAAAGGATTAAGGGTGGGGCAAGCCATACTCCAGGGAAACTCCCCCTACAGCAGAGCAAGGAAGTAATCCTATGCAGGATCCTATGCAGGAATTTACAGCCCCACCTGAATCCTTTAACATACAGTTTAGTGAAACCACAAAATGGAGGACAGTCACAAGATACTGGGAATCATGTCCCAGCCACACTGCTGCACATATTTCTGGGTGGACACAATTCAACCCATGACAGATACAAAATTTCATTGTGGGGCTACATGAGGAAACTCAAGAGGACTTTTCCCTTATTAGCCAACTTGTCACAGAACTGGCCCAACTTTCTATCTGGAAAGGACAGAATACAGTCATATGTCATTTTATTACACTTAGCAGGTATTGCAGTTTTTATAAATTGAAAGTTTGTGGTGACCCTGTATTAAGTAAGTCAATCAGCTCAATTTTTCCAACAGTACATGCTCACTTCATATCTCTGCGTCACATTTTGGTAAGTCTGATGATATTTCAAGCTTTTTCATTGTTATCACATCTGTTATGGTGATCTGTGAACAGTAACCTTTGACTATTGTAACTGTTTTGGGATGCCACGAACCACGCCTCTACGACATGGTGACTTAACTGATAGATGAGTGTGCTCTAACTCCTCCAGTGACAGGCCATCCCTCCAGCACTCTCCCTCCCCTGAGGCCTCCCTACTGCCTAAAACATGACAGTGTTAAAATCAGGCCAGGTAGCGACCTTACAACGAACTCAAAGTGTTCAAGTAAAAGCAAGAGTCAGGAGACTCTCGTTTTAAATCAAAAGCTAAAAATAACTAAGCTTAGTAAGGAAGGCAGAAGCCAAAAGCTAGGCTTGCTCCAAACTCTGGCTCCCAAGTTAACCCAGTTGTGAATGGAAAAAAACCGTTTTTGAAGGAAATTAAAAGTGCTGCTCCAGTGAACACAGGCATGACAGGAAAGTGGAACAGCCATACTGCTGATACAGAGAAAGTGGCATCAAGGTTTCATGGTGGATGAAAGATTAAACCAACTACAACATTCCCTTACACCAAAGTCTAATCCAGAGCAAGTTACTAACTCCCTTCAAATCCATAAAGGCTAAGAGAGGTGAGGAAGTTGAACAGAAGACGTCTAAAGCCCACAGAGATTAATTCATGAAGTGCAAGGCTAAGCAGCAAGTGCTGATATGGAAGTTGCAACAAGTTGTCCAGAAGATCTAACTGAGATAACTGATGATGGTGGCCACACTGAAGAATACATTTTCAGTGTAGATGCCTTATGTTGGAGGAGGGTGTTAGATAAGACTTTTGTAGCTGGAGAAGAGAAGTCAGTGCCTGGCTTTAAAACTGCAAAAGCGAGCTGACTCTTTTGCTAGGGGCTGAAGCAGCTGGTGACCTCAAGTTGAAGCCAAGGCTCATTTACCATTGTGAAACTCCTAGAGTCCTTAAGAATTACTCTAAAACTACTTTGCCTGTGCTCTATAACTGGGACAACAAAGCACATGTGACAGCACGTTTGTTTATAACACAGTTTACTGAATATTTTAAGCCCACTGTTGAGACATACTGTTCAGAGAAAAGATTTCTTTCAAAATGCTACTGTTCATTAATAATGCACCTGGCCATCTATGAGCTCTGAAAGAGGTATACAAAGAGATTAATATTTTCGTGCTTGCTAACACAGCATCCATTCTGCAGCTCATGGATTGAGGAATAGTTTTGACTTTTAAGTCTTACTGTTTAAGAGATACATTTCAGAAGGCTATTCCTGCTGTAGATAGTGATTCCTTTGATAGATCCAGGCAAAGCAAATTAAAAATTTTCTGGAAAGGATTCAGCACTCCAGAGGCCATTAAGAACATTTATGACTCATGGAAACCAAAAAAAAAAAAAACCAAAAAACCAACAACAAACAAACGTGGTGCCATTGAGTTGATTCTGACTCACAATGACCATATAGGACAAAGCAGAACTGTCACATGAAGTTTCCAAGGAGCTCCTGCTTGATTTGAAATGTTGACCTTCTGGTTATCTGCCATAGCTCTGAACCACTGAGACACCAGGGCTTCCAAGACTTAGAAAGAGTCAAAATAGCAACATTAAAAAGAGTTTGAAAGAAATTGATTCCAACTCTCATGGATGACTTTAAGTGGTCAAGACTTCAGTGAAGGAAGTAACTGCAGATGTGGTAGAAATAGCAAGAGAAGTAGAAGTGGAGACAGAAGATGTCACTGAATTCTGCAATCCCATGACGAAACTTTAATAAATGAGGAGTTACTTCTTATGGATGAGCAAAGAAAGTGGTTTCTTGAGATGGAATCTAATCCTGGTGAAGGTGAACATTGTTGAAATCACAACAAAGGATATTACGTGAACCTATTTGATAAAGCAATGGCAGGGTTTGGGAGATGTGACTCCAATTTGAAAGAAGTTCCAGTGTGGGTAAAATGCTACCCAACGGCACCACATTCTCCAGAGAGATCTTTCATTAAAGAAAGAGAGTGCAGCAGTCTTCGCTGTTGTCTTATTCTAAGAAAGAGCCACAGCCACCCCAGTCTTCAGCAACCACCATCCCGATCAGTCAGCAGATGTCAATATCATGGTAAGATCCTCCACCAGCAAGAAGACCATGGCTCACTGAAGGCTCAAATGATGGTTAGCATTTTTTAGCAATAAAGTATTTTTTTAATTAAGGTACTGTTTTAGTCAGCTAATGCTGCTCTAACAGAAATACCACAGAGTGGTTGGCTTTAACAAAAAAATTTGTTCTTACATAGTCCAGTAGGCTAAAAGTCTGAATTCAGGGTGTCTGCTCAAAGGAAAAGTTTTCCCTCTTTGTCATCTCGAGAGGATAGTCCTTGTGTTGTTTCAGTCTTTGGTCAGGGAGCATCTTGGCACAGGAACCTCAGGTCTGAAGGATGTCCTCTACCCCTGGTGCTGCTTTCTTGATGGTATGAGGCTCCCGACTCTCTCTTTGCTTCCCTTTTCTTTTATCACTTGTTGGATAAAGGGTGGTGCAAGCCACACTCCAAGGAAACTCCCTTTACAATGGAGTAGGGAGGTGACTTTATGAAGAGATTTACAATCCCACCCTGGTCCTCTTTAACATACAAAAAACCAACTAAAACCAAACCCAATGCTGTTGAGTTAGTCCACTCATAGCGACTCTAGAGGTCAGAGTAGAACTGTCCCATGGAGTTTCCAAGGAGCACCTGGAGGATTTTAACCGCTGGTCTTTCAGTTAGCAGACATAGCACTTAATCCACTGTGCCACTACTGTTTCTCTTTAACATACAGGATAGGAAAATCACAAAATGAGGCCAATCATAAAATATTGGGAATCATGGCCCACCCACATGTCCACACACATTTTGGGGGGGGGACACAGTTCAACCCATGGCAGGTATGTATATTGTTTTTAGACATAATGATAGTGTACACATAATGAACTACAGTATAGCATAAATGTAACATTTATGTGTCCTGGGAAACCAAAAATTTGTGACTCACTGTACTGCAATATTTTCTTTATTGGTGTGGTCTGGGACCTAACCTGCAATGTCCCCAAGGTATGCCTGCACTCTTTAAAAGCTATTTTCACTATCACTCCTCTGTCCATGATCCTGACGCTCACTTCCAGTAGTCACTCTGTCAATATCAAGCACACAGGCCAACATTTTAGAGACTATCCTACTAGGGTGTCCAACTCATACCATTCTCAGCACCCAGAAACCCATCTAGCACCCACTAGGACCTGGCAGGACTGCCATACATGCCATAGTCCCAGCTGCTGGCATCAAACGCCCTCTCTGGTGCCATTATTCTGTGCAACTAGAAAGCAAGTCATTGACTCCAGACTTTGAGGACACAGTTGGATTTGCCAACTCCGACACCTACCAAAGTCTTGGAGAGGGGAATTCTTTTGAAATCCTTGTGGTCAGTTACACCCATCATGCTTTGCATTCCTTTTAGCCGTAATGACTAGGTGAGATACAAACTTCTCTGACATCTGAGCACATCCCCCTTTCTTTTGTGGTTTCTCTTTCATTTACAACTTCCCACTGTTCTTTATTCCTCATCAAGTTTCCGTCTGTACCATATGGAACCTCTGTGTCATGGCAAATACTCTTTATCTCCAGCTCCATAGTCTGATTGAAACCTAGCTCTCCTTGAACCCAATGCATTCCTTATGGTTGTTCATCGTCACATACAACACATATTGCAGGGGAAATCCGGTCAGAGCACGAAGCACCCCCTGTTGTCCCTTCCAGATCATTGCTCCTTTTCCAGGGGATAAAGAAGCCTTGCTTCTGGCAAGTCTTATGCCATCTGGCTCTACTTGCAGCCACACGCTTAATTGTACCCTAAATGCAGAAAGGTCTAATTTTAGTATTTCTGCCATTTAATGAGTCACAAAATTTGTGGCATAAATGAATCCCACTTAATCTAGGCAGGAATCTTTATTGTGCTGCTTATTAGATCTTTGCTCTTGGGCAAGTTATTTATTCCTTCTGAATTTTAATACCTTCACCTAGAAACTGCAGTAACAATGCCTACTAAAGGACAAGACTATGTGAATCAAATGACATCATGTTTGGAATTACCACAATGGGCTTAAAATGCAAATCAAATTTGAATAGAAACATCTTCAATGGTAGGAATGTAATTCACCCTGAAGTAATTAGGAGTTGGTTATAATCTTTGCTTTATATTAAAAACTTCATATGAAGCAAGTTTGTTTGTGAGTAGGCAATTGTGAAGGTGATGGTCTGTACGTATGTGGGGTTCATCATACTCTTCTCTCTGCTGGAGTGTGTGTGTGTGTGTGTGTGTGTGTGTGTGTGTGGTGTATAACCACTTGCTGTCAAGTGGATTCCAACTCATGGAAACCCCATGTGTGTCAAAGCAGAATTGTGTGTTCAGCAGAGTTTTCCATGGCTGATTTTTCAGAAGCAGAATACCAGGCCTTTCTTCCAAAGTTGGTGCCTCTGATGATCAGCGGCTGGGCACACACACACACAATGGAGGCATTTCATAACATAAGTAATGGCTATTCATCTAGTATTTATTGATGGCCTACTAATCATCCAGTACAGTGTTAGGCATATGAGAGGTTCTAGAATGCTTTTAAGTCTTGATGGATTTATCCTTCAAGAAGTTTAAATGTTGTTGCAGAGGCCAGAGGACTCCTTGTGAAATGAGCAACAGAAAAAAACCCCAACATAGTAGCGAATGTAAATCCATGGCATTTAAAATAAGCTCTGTCAGAAGCCAGGAGAAAACTAAAGGAAAGTTCTATCAGCTAATCTGAGAATTTGTAAATATCCAAATACTGAGAGTACTGTCAGTAAAAGATGTGGACTTTTGATGAATTTTGAGGTGTAGTTTACCATGTTCTATTCAGTTTGATTTTTTTTTGTCAGCTGATGCTGAAACCAAACAGTAAGATTTCATTCTTGAACTGAAATAAAAGAATTTTTTTTTAATGTGTTTTAAGGTCCAAGTTGTGCTCAGAGCTGGACGGGGTGCTGTCTTTTGAGTGGAGCACAGAGCCGATATTCAGGTGTCCACTAAATGGTCACTCAGTGGGTGCAGCTCTGTGAGAGTTCTGACGGGGAGAACAGCTTGGTTTGGGGTCGAGTTTAAAACAGAAAATGTGTCTATATGTACATGTGCATGCATGTTTTATATTTTATTTTTGCCTTTTGTGGAAATAAGTGAAAGCTATTGCTAATTTTATCTCACAGCAGAATTAAACAATAGGTCTGAGTGAGATTCTGATGTTAATTCTCTCAGAATGTGTATATTAAGTGATTCATCAGAAAAAAAGAACATAGACAAAGAAGACTGGGTAGTTGTTTTCACAGGAAAGCTCTGAAATTACAACTCCTTGGGAATCAGGAAGATTTGGGACCCTCTGTACAGGGTTATTTGTTATTTTAAAATTAGACCTCAAAATCGAATTTCCTGAAACAAGAAGTCAAGAGGGTGGCAAATTTCCAATCTTGGCAGCTTGCTCACTACATAGGTATCTTGTGAAGACTCTTAATTTAGAGCTTGGAAATGGAGAGTAGAGATTAAAACTAATTACTGCCTCCCCCCCTTTTTTTAAATTTGTGGAGCTTTTTGACTAGTACATAAAGCTTTGAACATACATACGGAGAATATCTCTGCTCTGAAATAGCTTTGTCTGACTTCTCAGGGAGGCCTTTAAATTATTCCTTGTGTCCCTAACTACTGCCAACTCCTGGAAATTTCTCTAGTTTTAAGAAGCAAATTCAAGAAACCCCAGCTTCTACAGGCAGAGCAGAGCGAAAGGGTCTGAGCTGAGTACACTCTAGACACAGACAAAACACCCCAAAACCCAAAACCCACTGCTGCCAAGTTGATTCTAAGTCATAACAAGAAATGCCCCTCACGGAGTTTCCAGGAAGTACCTGGTGGATTTGAACTGCCAGCCTCTTGGTTCATAGCCATGGCGCTTAACTACTGTACCACAAGGGTTTCCATGGTAGCAGTCATTTATAGAAGTGCAAACTTCTCTGGTTGATGCTTTGCTTGGACTGCCTCATGTGATCTTACAACTGCCTTGTTAAGGAGTGATTATTATCTCTGTTTTCAGAAGAACGAATTGAGGCTCCTGGCACTGATGTGATGCACCCAGGATTACAGAGATAGTACATGGTTAAGGATTTGAATCTAGCTCTCTCTGACCCCCCAATCATGCTTCATATCATGATACTTTCATAGTTTGTTAGTCACTTATATTATATAGTTCCTTATATTATATAGTCCCAAAATTCAAGCAGAGAAGAAAAGATGAAGTTCTTATTTAGCTCTCTGAGCCTATGCAAGTTTTATTTCAAAGATCATCTATACGCAAAGCAAAGCAGTGTTTACCTCTTCGAGTGATTGAGGAATACCTTCTCTTGGCCTATAATAGTGTCCTTTAATCCAATTTATGACAGCACTGTACACATGCAGTGCTGTAGATTCCACTATTAGATAGTCAATCCTTTGAGTTAAATCTTTCCTTTTTTTTGCTTGCATTTTTAAAAGGTAAACTCTAATTAAGGAAGGGATGGCGTATTAACCATTAAGATTATCGCCTGAACAGTTAATTCCATATTTTTTTTCCCTTCTCAGAATGGGCTGGAGTATCTGACAGCAGCGGGAAAGAGAAGTTCGCTGTGTAAGTTCACAACCTGGGGTTGTAGATTGCTAAAGGTATACGGATAGTGCATCTCAGAAATTAGTAGCAGAGAAGAGGTTATTAAAATAGAGTTGATATTAAAACAAATTGTATGTTCACTGTCAAAGGTCCACACACTTCTGGAAGAAAAAGTGAGCTTTTGTCTAGTCTTCCATTGAAATAACAATGTAATTAAATTTTGTCCTAGTATCACACTGCATGATCAGTCGGTGCCCAGTTCACACAGGCACCTTCAGAAGGGAAGGGGCTACATAGGCAGTGAGCATATACTGTGTTCCAGACACAAAGCTGTAGCTCTCAACACATTTCATTCTCACAACAATCCAAAAGGCAGGTTATTGCCAAAGCAGACCCATGGCTGTCAAGTCGATTCTTACTCATAGTGACTCTGCAGTGTCGTCAGAAGAAATGCCTAGTGATCGGCTTCCGAAAAACCAGCCACTGGAAGCCCTGCGGAGCACAGTTCTGCTCAGACACACTGGGGGTCACCGTGAGTTGGAATCAGCAGCAACTGCTGCTGGAATATAGATGTCATTAATAGTAGACACTCACATCTTTAATAATTTTTAAAAGATGTAAAAATCAGTGATTACTCAAGTACTGATCATTTCGTAGACAGAAAGGAAACCAATGGCAGCTTCACCATCACTGGCATATGAAAAGAGGACTGAATTTTAAAACAGAAAAATTGGTCTGAAATCCTATGCAAAACTTTGAGGAAGACATCTGAATTTATTTGAGCTTTAGTTTCCTCACCTATTAAAAAAAAGAGAGAGATGAATAACTTATCTTACCTGGCTCCTAAAGTTTTCAGTTAAATTAGGGATAATGATGCATAGTAGAAGAGGCTTAGGAAGTAGGTAGGTCAGGGAATGTGGAGTTCAACTGCACAAGAACTCCTTAACTTACTCCCAGTTCTCTTCAAAGCCAGCTTTGCCACTTCAGAATCTTCTTTATCTCTCACACACCATTCTGGTTCCTTATTCAGTCCTGTCAGGTTTCTATAAGACTGCCATAAGTTACAAGATTAAAAAGAAAAAAAAAAGCCTATGTTATTGGTGTTAGGATCTCTAAGTCACCTCTGCACTTAATATAAACATTATGGAAATTTTAGTGTCTCCAAATGAGCTGGAGGGAACATTTGGTAAACATAAGCAAAACAGCTGTGACTAAAAATCAAAAGCTTTCATTTCAACAGGCTAAGTAATTCAGTTATGCTGAGTATTTCCGTTCTTCACCAAATAAAAAATGGACAAACACAGAGGTGAAAACCAAAAGGAACATGTGGCCAGATCAGCCAGACAGAGGACAGTTTCCTGGACAAAGGGCCAAAGTTAACGAAATGTAGAAGTAATATCGAGGCTAACTCTCCTCTAGTCCCAAATATTTGAGACTTAAAGCTAAAATCCTTGAGAATAACTGGAGAGCTAGGTGTTTCCTGGGTATTTCTTTAATGGTATTCCCTAACAAGCTATCTATGTAGGAATTCAAGGTGGTCATAGTGATAGGAAGTTGCCTCCTAGAATCTATACTTGTAAATTCCAAAAGGCAGTTTAGAACGGCAGCCTGTAACTAAGCACCTGGAAATCACAGTGTCAACTGGGGCTGCAGTCTTCTGACGCTTAAGGCCGGCTGGAGCATCCGCTTTCAAATCCATGTGGCAGCTGTCTCATATTCCAACAAGTTTATTATAGAACCGCTTTACCTACAATATGGAGTAGCCTGACTCACTTAAGAGAATCTCTTGAAAGAGGTAAGCAATTTCTAGGCTAAGTATTTAACTGAATAGAGAGAATGATACTTCCTGCCTCTCTTTTGAATATTATCCTGATGACAGCATTGTGTCATCTTCTTGTTACTTACGGGCTCTCTAAAATGTGACATGTCTTGCTGCAGCTGGTGTGGGGTTCATACGATGGCCTTCACTGAGCCTAAATATTTATGTGACGGTTGGTGAGCAAACCTCATGTCAGGTCCAACAAACACCGAAGACTGTGGCATAGAACAGACAACTTGTACTGAGCGCTCCCCCTACTAGTGGAAGGGGTTTGAACAAATACAAGCACCAAAGGGTGAATCAGGATGAGAAACAAACTTTGGGGTAATAAACTGCTCACCTGGGTGCACTAAGTGAGCCCTTCTAGGAAATTACCTTTCCAGAGGACTAAGCCTAAATCCCAGAGTGCCAACGCAGCTTTGTTTCAAGGGACTCTTCAGTGTTCCCACTTTTATGGTCACCAGGCTTTGAACCTGGAAGGAAAATAGACTGTCTGAACAGTGATTTCAATTGCTATGTCCTAGCTTGATTCTTTGAAGCCCTGGGGGTACAGTAGGTAAACACTATAGCAGCTAACCAAAGGGTCAGCAATTCAAACCTGTCAGGCGCCCCTTGGAAACTCTGCGGAGCAGCTCTGTCTGTCCCATAGGGTTGCTCTGAATCAGAATTAACTTGATGGAAATAGATTTGAGTTTTGGTATTTAGCTTTCTTTTACGGGAGGCTTTGCACAGATGTGGGTCTTGAGCTTCGCTCACGGGCCACCAAGGTACAGAAAACTAAGTCAGCTGTGGAATGTTGTTGTTGTTGTTAGGTGCTGTCTAGTCAGGTTTGACTCACAGCGACCCTATGAACGACAGAACAAAACACTGCCTGGTCTTGTGCCATGTCCGCAATTGTTTTTATTTTTAAGCCCATTGTGGTGGCCACTGTGTTGATCCATCTCATAGAGGGTCTTCCTCTTTTTCACTGACCCTCCACTGTACCAAGCATGATGTCCTTCTCCAGGGACTAAAGTTTCCTGACAACATGTCCAAAGTATGTAAGACGTGGTCTTGCCATCTTTGCTTCCAAGGGGCACTCTGGTTGGACTTCTTCCAGAACAGATCTGTTGGTTCTTTTGGCGGTCCGTGGTACATTCAACGTTCTTCTCCAACACCACCATTCAAAGGCGAGCTGTGGAATGAGAACTCCCAAAAGGAGGAAAACCTATTAGGAATGCTTTGAACTCAGTGAACAACTATGACGTGAGGAAATAGAGTTCTAAAAACGCTGATTTTCAAAGTTCTAAGAGAAAAGAAACAATCAAGAAAAAGAAAGCCGTGTGTTCTTAAAAGACCCAATATGTTTATTCAATAGTAATGAAATAAAACAGTTCACCTTTAGAAATACCTTGTTCAGAAAAAGGCTATCTAAAAAAAAAAAAAAAAAGAAATCAAGCCTGACATCAAGGTTAGTTATCTTTGAACAAAACAGCCAGAAGGGAGGAATGTCAAATTAAAGTAAATAGATAAATAAAAAGATATTCTTCTACCTCTAATGCCTACAAATAGGATTATGAATAAGTCCATCAAGAGTTACAAATTGGCTTCAGTTCTCTTACACACTTCTTAGGAAGGACACTTGTAGTTACATAAGTTTATGTTCTTAATTTATATATTCCTTTTCTTTGTTGAGGATTACATGAGCTAGTTATTGTATGAATCTCTTTCCTCGCAACAGTACTTCTAAGATTAGCTTTACCTGAGAATCTCTCTAGAAGCCCAAGTGGGCACTGTGGTTATGTGCTCGGCTGACAACAACAGGTGGGTGGTTTGAAGTCACCAGCTGCTCCATGGAAGAAGGATGTGGCAGTCTGATGTCATCAAGATTACAGCCTTGGAAACCCCAAGGGCTTTTCTACCCTGTCCTATAAGGTCAGCATTGACTTGATGACAGTGGGTTGTACACCCCTTTGAAAAGCCAGTTCCTTTCATAATTCAGTAAATGTTAGAATAGTCTACAGTTAGCACCAAGTAGTCTGCTACTAACTCATTTTATCCAGATCCTTAGCAAGGTGTTAGCACTGGCTTAGCTTTTAGAAAGTTGACAGTTGTCTTCAATGAAACTGTTCTGGTCTGTGCTGTATTCCTGCGTCTTTAAACCAACTTTCTGTGCTGTATTCCTTTGTCTTTAAATTGACTAGACCAGAAGATTCTACTTACTTTTTTCCTGCTTAGCCATATCCTAAATATAACTTTGTTATTTAAAAATGGCTTTGAAATTTTACAAAAGGAAGTGTTAAGTAGATTAAAATATGAAATTTATGTAGAAAACCTACACAAACAGAAAAACACTAGAAATACAATGTTTGCTGTCATTCTATGCTGTCAAGTAGATTGTGACTTACAGTCGCTCTTCTGACACAGTAGTGACTATGGCATAATCTTCATGGGAGCAGATTGCCAGTTCTTATCTCCTGTGGAGGCTCTGGTGGGTTCGAACTGCCAACCTTTTGGTGAGCAGCAGAACAGTTAACCATCAGAGCTTCCGTAAATGTTATTCATGTTACATATCACAAATGTTATATACAAAAAATATAAAAGAAAATAAATTCCCATAATTCAAAGATAACTGCTAGTATCAATTTAACACATTTCTGCCCAGCTTTTATATCTATAAAATATTTGTACCTGGATGAAACCTTGTGTCTGAACCTTGTTTCATTCTGCTTTCTAACTGGACATGGATCACAAGTATTTTCCCATATGTTCTTTCATCTTTTTAAAATAATAATGTGATTAATTTTTTTTCGTTGTTTGCTGAACAGTTTTCCCCATGTTGAAAGTACAGGCCCTAAGGATGTGATCATTTTTAATATTTATAATCCAATGATTCACCTCCCCATAAAAACAAGAACATTGTCCAAACTTTCTTTGTTCCCTCTTGCAAGAAGTATTGAGAAAAAACTAGTCTTCTAAGATTAGTTTTACTTGAGAATCTCTATAGAAGCCCAAGTGGGCACCGTGGTTAAGTACTGGGCAGATAACAACAGGTGGGTAGTTTGAAGTCACAAGCTGCTCCATGGAAGAAGGATGTGGCAGTCTGATGTCATCTGACATCATCAATTGTTACTGAATTCCTATATGCTCTCCAAAATATTCTAATATTTTCTCTCTCTTTGAATTCATTAGCTCTTCATTACTTTAATTTGCGTTTATTTGGTTACCGGTCAGCTAGACATTTTTATCATACTTATTAGCTACTTTTAGGCTTTCCATGTAAAATTTTTTTCTCAAGTTTACTTTTGAAATAGCCTTTATGTCTTTCCTCTTGACTGGTGTCAAAACATTTTAGAAGCAGTTGTAATGCATTTAGTTAGAGACGTTACACCACCTCTTGGGATAGAGGAAACCAGGACTGGTGGTTTCTCTAATGCTGGTGTTGTTCCAAGAGCCCACACTGAAAATTTGCTTCAAAGTTGCACTAGCATTTGCAGAACAAATATGTCATTGTAATTACAAACTCTTGTACTGCATCCTGAATCTTGTGCCCCTTGCTATGAGAACTCTTATCACTACTTGTTTTCTAATATTTTAGAATCAGAATTAAACTTAGTATTACGTTTTTCCTTTATTTCACCTTAGGACAGTGTTCTAAAAATCAATTTGGCTGTGAATTTTTGGAAAGTCCTTGCGACAGGTCATGTTTCTGTGCGCCAAGAGAACTCATCTGAGAAATACCGGATAAGATTCAGACAAATAGGATAAAATTTTTCCTTTGGCATATTATTAGCTCCATAAGAAATGTTCAAGGGATACAAAAGAGGAAGCTGTTGATAAGCAAACACCTTTTCCTTGTTTGCTAAGATAGCACTTATTCACCAAATGGAGCCTATACGACCTAAATGTAAGCCGAATCACATCACTTCTCTGCCTAGGTTGCTTCCTGGTCTCTCCCTCTTTATTCCTAGTAGGAGTCAGGCCGGACGTGACCTCCCAGCGTAAACTTCCCTGCTGCTTCCTGTCTGTGTCTGCCCTTACCTTCTTCACTGCTCCCATAATGAAGTGCTGTGGTTCAAGCACTCTGGCCTTCAGGCTTTCTCTTACACACGCTAAGCAAATTCTTACCTCCCACCTGGTCTGTGAACTAGCTATTCTTTCCATCTTGGTTTTCTTCTAGAAATTGCTCGATCATTCATATGCTTTCTCAAATATCACCCTCTCAGTAGGGCCTACCTGACTCCCTACTGCAGCTTTTTAAATTACTTTTCCTGCTGTAACAATGATCACCTCATAGTGCCTATGATTATTTGTTTATTATGTTTATTGTACAGGCCCCTTGTTAGACTATATAAGAGGGTAGAAGTAAGCTTTACTTAGTTCACAGTGTGTATCTGAAGGGCCTAGAAAATTCTTGACACAAGAGTAAACACTCAAACAATGTTCGTGCGATAAATTTAAAACAATTTTTGAAGAAAAGCGCAGATGGAGAGGGTCTTAGTCTTCTAGTGTGATTATAACAGAAATACCACAAATGGATGACTTTATCAAAGAGAAACTTATTCTCTCACAGTCTCGGAAGCTGGAAGTCTGAATTCAGGGCCCCAGCTCCAAGGGAAGCCTTTCTGTCTCTGAGGGAAGATCCTTGTCATCAGTCTTCACCTGGTTGAGGAGCTTCTCCACATGGTGATCCCAGGTCCTAAGGACATGCTCTTCTCCTGGCTCTTGTTTCTTGGTAGTTCGAGGTTCCCTGTCTCTCTGCTGCTTCAACCTTCTATATCTCAGAAAAGTTTGATTCAAGATACAACCTCATCTTATAGATTTAAGTTCTGCCTCATTAATGTAATTGCCTGTAATCCTGCCTGATTAACACCATAGAGGTAGGATTTACAACACATAGGAAAATCACTTCAGATGACAAAATGGTGAAAAATCCCAGTTCCCAGTATTGGGAATAACGGCCTAGCCAAGTTGCTACACATTTGAGGGCAAGGGGGCAGGGCATAATTCAATTCATAATAAACTGTCCCGTGGACGGCAATTGACTGGACATCTAAAAGAAGTGTGTGCCCCAATTTGGTCTTATTTGACCTTTCAGATATTGCAGCTTTTACTGTCTATTTATTGATTAAATCAGGATTCCTCATTCATAGACTAAGTGTCAGCACTCTCCTAGGAACCAAAGAGAAAGAGAAAACGTGTGGAAGAAAGAGAAAACGTAATGTCTGTTCTCGGTAAATGTACACACTGATGACTTGTAAGCAGGCGCATAACCCAGTCTTGCTAGAGTTATCAGGAAAGACTGAGCACTCCACACTGAGACCTGAAGGACAAGCAGGAACAGGCCAGAAGGGGGTGGGGACAGTGTGCACCAGGCCTGCCAGGTGAAGGAGCTAGAACGGTCAAAGGTCTAGTGTGACTAGTGACTCCTGAGTATCCTCAGTTCTATGCTGTGGAATTTGGACCCTATCCTGAGAGCAGCTGGGAACCAAGGAAGCATCTACTCACAGATGTTAACACAGCTCGATTTATATTGTAGCAAGAGGACTCTGATAATCAAGGTGTGTGTTTAATTTAACAATCATTTAATGAGCACTTACCAGGAGCCAAATGCTTTTCCTTTGCTCTTTGGAGAAATTAGAGCTATATGGCTAGGAAATATTTTAGGAAATTATAGTGGTGAACTATGTTTTTGGTATACGAATAGAAGGTTTCAGAAGTATTGTTTTTCTCCAATTGTGATGTGTTTATATCAAAAATTAAATAAAACAAATTTTGTAATTTTATTGAGAAGGAAAAGGAGTATGTTCACAACTTACAATGTCTGGGCACTTTGTTGTTGCTTTGCAAATGAGTAAAGCAGAATTAATTTAATATATATTCTGAAAGCGTGTTTGATGCATGTGACGTGAATTTACAAAGAGACAAAACTGTATTCTTTATAAGCTCCTGGTGTTTGCTACCTGGGAGGACAGCTATGCTGGCCTTGGTGTCACATGCTTCCATCAGTGTCGCTGAGGTGTGGGAGAGCTGTGCATTCTTCTCGGCATCCAGCAGTGTCCTTAAGGTCCCTGTACTGTCTGAATGAGGAAATCACTGGAGCCCGCTCTCCTGTTCCACTCTTAGCCCCACTTGCTGCCTTCCTGCAATGTGTAGCCACTTCTAGGATTTTATATCAAGGAATTGGGACTGTGGGAAGATGAGAAGCTTTTTTCATAAGTGTACATTGCTTGGGGTTAGGTTTTTGCATTTTTGATTGTATCTGTCTGTTCAAAGACTGTCAAATTCACAGCTGCGCTTTTGACTCCACAAGAGATGATTTTTCTTCATCTTGCGGCTACTGCAGAAATTTCTTACTGACTTTGAAAAAGACTTGATTAAAACTGAGTTATATAAGTGGATTCTGTACTCGTAGCTCTTTTTCTTACTTTAATGATTACAGGTATGACCTCTGGCACCAGACAACCTTGTTCAAGCCAGGCATGGTAACTAGAACAATTTAGACCTTAGGCAAGTTATGTAATCTCCCTTTGCCTTAGTTTCCTCATCTGTTAAATGGAAAATGGAGATAATAACATTATGTACCTCACAGCACTGTAGTGAGTTCATACACGTAAAGCTCATAAAATCATCCCTGTACTTATCTACTGAGTTTAACATTATCTAACAGTGTTGGGAAGAAAAGTCAGCACAAATGTTTCCCCAAGTAGCTTAATAGCAACCCCAGAATTAGTAACCGCGTTGAACAATTTATTACATGACAGTTGAACAAAAGTTCTTTTTATGGCATATACAGTGAACAGGGATCACACCCTTGTCTAAACTAACTCTAACTGATCAATGACTGATAAAAACTTTAAAATGGTCAATATATTGTCCATTTCATTTTGTTTTAACATTGTTTCTACCAGAGTAGCCCACTTTTCTATTTGCTTTGTTTTTGTCTTTCCTCCCCTTCTACTGTTTTTTCAGATTTAGAAGAATTAACCTGTAATTAAATAACATAGGCTGAATGGCTTTAGCATTTTAACCCTTAGTAGTATGTTAAATACAGAAGTCAGTGATACAGCTGAATTAATAGATGCAGAAACATGCTCAACAGCTACATGGCAAAAACATGCGTCCCCAAGGGCCATATTTAATGTCGATTGAAATTCTGGATGCAAATGACGAGAGTAAGCAAAGTCACCGTAACATCAAAACCAAACCCTGACCTCTTTTTTATAGTATAGCTGGAAGTGGTAAATTTTCCTTTACTCAGATAGAAAGTTTTCACCTATTTGGAATTTAACAATGGGATTAGCTTTAATAATCCAGGAATTGATGATCATGTCCAGATAATATAAGGAAAAAATGTTTTGATTTTATTTGGCTTCTATCATTTTAAAGATCATATAAATATGCTCATGATTGGCAGCATGCTTTCTTCTTCACCTTCTTAGGTTCTGAAACTAGAAAAGTTTAAATTAATGGAAGTTCTCCCTGATTTATTCATCTATTTATTGAGCAACTATTAAGTTCCAGGCACTGTTCTGGATACTGAAAAAGAGCAGTAGAAAAAAAGACAGACAAAAGTGTCTGCTCTCATTAAGAATACATTCCTGTGGAAGAAGACAAAGAGAAAACAGTAATATACACGACATGACAGATCACTAAAAGAATGAAGGAGACAAAAATTCATGTCTGAGAGGGAGAGCTGCAGTTTTAAGTAGTGTCAACAAGAAGGCAACATTTAGCAGAGACTGTCTAAGGGAAGAGCATTCCAAGAACAGAATAAACAGAAGCCACAACTCTGAGGGGGAAGCATGTGTGATGTGTCTGAGGAACAGTAACAAGATCATTGTGGCTGGAACAAACAGGGCAAGGCATGGCAGAACAGGATGTAAGATCAGAGAAATAAAGGGAGATTGAAATAATACTGGCGCTTTAGTTCCCAAAAGCACTTTGGCAAATGGGAAACAGGAGAAGTTGGAGAGTATTGAGAAGAAGAGGGACAAGATCTTACTTAATGTTTTGAAGAGCCAATGTAGCTACTGCATTGAGAATAGACTGAAGGAAGCAAAGAGCCCAGTAGGAAGTTATTTCCATAATTCAAGTGGATGACAGCAGCACCATGGGGGAGGGTTGTATCAGTGGTCACAGTGAAAAGCAGGTGAGTTCTGGGTATTTCTGAATATAGAACCAACCAGATTCACAGGTGAATCAGATATGAGGCATTAGAGCAAGATGATTCCAAGGTTTTGGGCCTGAGCAACTAAAGAACCAGAGCTGCAATTTACTGAGACAGGGAATCCACTGGGGAAAACGTGTGGTGTAGTGGAAAACAGATGTTCAATACTGGCTGTGTTAAATTTCAGATTGTAAACCCTGGTGATGTAGTGGTCAGGTGATACAGCTGCTAATCAACAAGTCGGCGATTTGAATCCACCAGGTACTCCTGGGGAACTCTATGAAGCAAGCCTGCTCTGTCCAATAGGGTTGTATGAAACAACTCAATGGCAGTGGGTTTCATTTTATGGTTTGAAGCAGAGATATTAAATAAGCTATTTTATTTATGATCTCTTTGTATCCTGAATATATTCCTTATAGCTAAGGGTTTATCTAGCAGTGATACATATTTGAATTGCTGTTTAACACAAAACATGCTGAAGACCTCCTCCAGGACATTCAGAAAAAGCAAACTGGTAACAGAAAGACTGTTGCCTGTGTGCTTGTGATGTATAAAGAGTCCCAGAATAGCACCAACTTTGTCTAGAGCAGCTGCTGTAGGTCACACAAGGGCAAAGCAGTGTGAGTGTAACTCAGGTCTTAAGTCGGGGATAACTTTAGGGTCTCCCCACTGTTTGGTACTAAGGTACATCGGTAGATTTTTCAAACATAAAGGAAAAGAATGTTTCTTGTGCCAGATATGCATGTATGCAGCAAAACCAGTTTGAAAGGCCTTAGTATAAATCATCACAACATCAGCTCCAAGAGATGGAGTGTAATGAGAAAGAAGAAATATGAATAAGTTTGACTCAACAGGGCAGTGAGAAAATTTCAATAAATGCAAAACTCAAAGCAGGGCTCAAAAACCCCAGTATCTACTAGAAAGAAGCAGGTAATATCAATAGGTAAAGCCAGCCTGCTGTATAATAACAGGAAGTGGTAGGGACTGTGGTGTTTTGAAGGGCACAGGTTTCCTCCAGAAGGGGGTAAGGGGTTCTTTGTTGTTATACAGGGCTGGGGTACAATGCAGCCAGATCATAATTATTTCCAGAAAAACCAGAAACCTGGATATTTATGTGAAATCTTCTGATTTTCAAAGTTAGCAGTGAGTTTATGTTTTCAAACGGCGTTCTATAAGCCAAATAAAACTTATCTGTAGGCTGCTTTAGTCTGTAGGTCCCCACTTCCCACCCACTTCTCTACTTTTAACTTTGCTGTTTATATACCTGTGAAAAGCCAAACCTGTTGCCATGGACTGGAGTCCTACTCATAGTGACCCTAAAAGACAGAGCAGAACTGCCCCACAGGACTTCCAAGAGCAGCTGGTGCATTCAAGCTGCCAACCTTTTGGTCAGCCATGAACTCTTAACCATGTGCCACCAAGGATTTTACTTACATACAGTTTAATCATTGACTGGTCGGAGCCATCAAATCTCCACAAAATTGCAACAACAGTTTCTTCTATGATACAGAAGGCCGTCCCCCGTCCCCTACACTCCTGGCAGTATCTGTTTCAATAAAAAGCCCCAATATTTGAATCTAAGAGGAGAAAATAAAATATTAACACTAAAAAAGAAATAAAATTAAAAATTAAAAAACCTTTCCTTTTAAGAATGTTTAAAAATCAGTGATGAAATTTTGTTATATTTTGCATGCATCTCAAATTAAAGTCTGTATTAAACTAAATATCATATGGAATAAAGAAGAATCATCTCTGCTACTTCTGAAATAGTTTCGTAGGTTACCATTTTGTAAGATTCTCCCAGAATATTCTTTTCTTCTGATGGGTGTTCCTTTTCAGAAATTAGCTAAGCTTCTGGGAAAAGACTGGTCCTGCGTGGATTGAACAAGTGGAAGGAAAGATTTTTTACTATGACTAAGGCTATTCTATCTTTCTTTTTTTAAATCATTTTTATTGTGATGAAGTGAGAGTTTACAACCCAAGTCAATTTGCTATATAAAGCCTCAAACACAGGCCTCTGTGCTGCTCTGTCTGCTCTCTGCACCCCACGGCAGCACAGTACTCCTCTCCACTCTGCAGTTCCGGGGTTCGTTGAACCGACACCTGTCCCCGCCGCTTCACCCTCCCCTCTCCCCTCTAGAGAGGAGGTGGTTGGACAGCCTCGTATATGTATTTAAGCCAAGGAGTACACACACCCCTTGCGTCACTCTGTGTCCCATAGTCCAGTCCAATCTTTGAAGAGTTGGCTTCAGTACTGGTTTCAGCTCTGGGCTAGCAGCAAGTCCCGGGGCTGTGTTTTCAGGGGACCCTTCAGGATGTTTGACCATCAAGTCTGGTCTTTTATCAGAGTTCTAGATCTATACTCCCCTTTTTCTCGGGTTTCCTCAGGGACTCCACATTGTGCTCCCCGTCAGTCTGACTAAGGCTTTTCTTTATGGTCTTTCCCAGCAAATCACTTTCCCCATCATGCTGTCTAGAAATCTTTATTGAAAAGCAAGACTACTGAATGATTGATCTATATTTGGGGGAATATATAAACACAATTAATTCCGACCCCGTGATAACCTTTAAGCAGGAATAATCTAAGCAGGCAGCTGCATACTGGCCTCTGTGCTATGACTTGTGAGGGATCTGGGAAGGGTTTTGGCTTAGAGGGAAATTTTCCAAATGTCTCTTGACCTTGGTGCCCTTGTTTCTATCTGTACAGGTAAATATACTGAGGAGTCATTACATTTTTCACAACACTTTCCAAATTTATTGAGTCTGCAGATGCCCCTAACATGGGGTAATATCTTACAACCCATATGAGCTAATGCCTTAGGTGGGAGAGTAGCTTTCTTTTATTTTCCTTCTTCAGTAGGGGCGAGGAAATGAGAGAACAAAACCATGAAATATTGGCAGAAGTGCCTGAAGTCTGGAAAGGACTGGAGATTGGGAGGGTACCATTCAGTTCTGCGTAGGGCTAGGTCTAACTCCCAGGAGAGTAAGAGTCTTCACATCACTTTAGATGAATGCAAGAGACAGCGAGGAAGGCAATGGGTTATAGGGTTCGATGTTCATTGCACAAATGGTTTATGGGTTGTTGAGGACAGAGAGTATATTTTAAATAACTTTTGTGCTTCTTGGCAATGCTGGGAAAAGGGTTCAGCAGAAAGTAAATGCTAGTTTTAATGAGAGCAGTATCTTCAGATGAATTTGTGACTCCAACTCCCTCCCAAACAAACCCATTGCCGTTGAGTCAATTCTGACTCGTAGCAACTCTATAGGGCAGAGTAGAACCACCCTATAGAGTTTCCAAGGAGTGCCTGGTGGATTTGAACTGCTGATCTTTTGGTTTGCAGGTGCAGTACTTAATCACTATGCCACCAGACTGTTGTATGTATTATTGTGTACATTGTGTGTATTATCAGTTGACAATTTGAATTCATGTACACTCTATGACATTGGAAGGCTCACACATGAAGACATGGTTAAGGTTATTCAACAGATGATTTTAGGAATTCAACAATGATTTTAGGAAGCATCTCATAACTTGGTTTCAACTGGAAGACATTATGCTGAGTGAAATTTGTCAGCAGCACAAGGACAAATTTTGTGTGAGACCCCTACTATAAGGACTTAAAAACAGACTCATCTACAGAAGAAAACACTCTTTGATGGCTGCATGGGAGGGGAGGGAGGGAGGGAAAGGGCTGGTTATAGATAAGATAGTTGATAAAAATTTGGTTGGGTGAAATCAGTGACAGCACACATTGGAAAGAAGATCAGTTTAACTGGATTTCAACATAACATGAATACTTTTCCAATCTTAACCCAATATTTCAAAGACAAAATAGCAGGGTGAGGGTCCGGGGACCGTGCTCTCCGGGGACATCAAGGCCAATTGGCACAGCTAGTATATTGCATCCTATATTGGTGAGTGGCATCCGAGGTCTTAAAAGCTAGCAAGCTGCCGTCTGAGGTTCAACAAATTGTTCCAATTTAGCAGGAACAGATGAACACCAAAGACCGAAATGACATGGTGGAAAGAGAACCCAGAAGACAGAAAGACCCATGTGAATGGGTGACTGCGTTAACACATGGCCAGAAGAAGCAGATGGTGCCTGGCCACTTTCAGTGACAGCCATGATGGCGCTCACAAAGTTGACTTTCAGTGGTAACACAAGAATAAAAAGGGGTGTACCCTGAGAACTCCAGTAAAAGACTGTGATTGATCATATGAAGGTCTCGGGGTTTCCCTGGGAGCATGGCCCCTAGTCCTGGTGCGACCCCTAGTCCTGGTGCTGCCGCGGTCCATAAATCATTACTGAGGTGAGCTCCTCAGATAGGAATATATTGGACTTGGTGACACAGAGTGACCATATCAGGTGTGCACTTTATGCTTCTATGCGCCTATAAGACGTCTTCCTACTGGCCTCTTACTAAATGGGAGGAAGAGGATGGAGAAACATGGTCAGGATATGACATGTATAGATCAGATAGGACGAGTGTGCTGTCACCCGGCAAGGAGAGCAGTATTAGCTGCACATATGCGGGCATGCAAATTTAAACTGGATTGTACACTTTCACTCAGTCACACACATGCACACACAAAATCAGTCTGCATGAACAGCAAACTTTAACTATTATTCACTGCTCGGGCCATTCACTAGTTTTACCTCCTGGAGTTGTTACATTGTTATATTGCACTTACACTTCAGGATTATTGAAGGGTTTAGAGCAAATAATCTGAGAAGCTGAGCTAGGTGAAGAACAGGGCACCAGAATTGGAGGAAGACTCATTAGCAGCCTTTGGTACACAGATGACACAACTTTGCTTGCTGAAGGTGAAGAGGGCTTGAAGCACTTACTGATGAAAATCAAAGACTGCAGCCATCAGTATAGGTTATACCTCAACATAAAGGAAACAGAAATCCTCACAACTGGACCAATAGGCACCGTTATGATAAATGGAGAAAAGATTGAACTTGTCGAGGATTTCATTTTACTTAGATTCATTATCAATACCCATGGAACCCACAGTCAAGAAATCAAATGATGTGCTGCACTGAGCAAATCTGCTGCGAAAGACCTCTTTAAAGCATTGAAAAGCAGAGATGTCACCTTGAGGACCAAGGTGCACCTGACCCAAGCTATGGTGTTTTCAGTCAATACAAATGCATGGGGAAGTTGGACAATGAATAAGGAGGACCAAAGAAGAATTTAGACCTTTGAATTACAGTGTTTGTGAAGAATAACAACTATACCATGGACTGCTAGAAGAACAAACAAAGCTGTCTTGAACTAAGTACAGCCAGAATACTTCTTAGAAGCAAGGATGGTGAGACTTCTTCTTGCCTACTTTAGACATGTTATTTATCAGCAGAAATCAGTCCCTGGAGAAAGATACCATGCTTGGTAAAGTGGAGGGTCAGCTGTGAGTCAGAATTGGCTCAACGACAACCGGGGGCAGTAAATAGAGAGATGAAGGGAGATTTCGTTAATTACATTCTTACCTCTATTTTACAGAGAATCCCAAAACCCTTTCCAGAAGACTATTAATGACTAGGGAGAGAATGGATGGAAAGTTATGATGAAAAATGGGGTTGGAAGAGCCTGGCCCAAGGGAAAAACTGACAAATGTTTCTTAGAAACTTAACTACTCTGAAATTCATCTGACCTCACTTGAAAATTTTGGGGAGAGGATAGCATTCTTCTAGATTTGCTGATAGAGGGCTGGCAAAAATAAGCCTGAATTAAAAAAAAAAAAAAAAAAAAAAAGCACCTGTAAAACCTCCTGGTGGAAATTTGGCCCCTTCTCACAAATGAAGACATCGTCACTGCTGTACTCCCTCCCGGTGCAGATGCTCCCTCTGTGGGGAATGCCTGCTTGGTGGTTTCCTTGGTACTTTGTAAGACATTACAGGACTGCAGGGTACTAGTGTTTGCCACCGACCTACTCTTATACGTAGTTCCTTTTGGTGTCAACTTTTCCATCAACTCCATGTAAGACTCTGTTTATTTAAGAAAAGAAAATGAAGAGGAAAGGAAAAGAAAAGAGGAAAGGTATGTCTTTTTTTCATTGTCTTGTCAGATTGTTGTTGTTGTTAGGTGACATCAAGTTGGTTCCAACGCATAGTGATCTTCTACAGGAGAATGAAACACTGCTCAGTCCTGAACCAGTGTCACAGTTGTTGCTATATTTGAGTCTGTGGTTGCAGCCACTGTGTCAATCCATCTCAGTGAGGGTTTTCCTCTTTTTTGCTTACCCTCTACAAAGCGTCATGTTCTTCTCCACCTGTTTCCTCCTGATAACTCATCTAAAGTATGAGACATGAAGTTTCACCATCAATGCTTCTGAGAAACATTCTGGCTTCACTTCTTCCAAGACAGATTTGTTTGTTCTTCTGGTATTCTGCTGTATACTCAGACTAGAGAACATTATTTTCTGAACCATCTTACTGTTTTATTCTTGTTAAATAATTGTAGATTCTGGGTGATTAATCATCTATTAGAATCTGTGTTCTTAACCCACAATAACATTAAATAAAGGGGTGTTTTCATCAAAGATTATGCTAATTTTTCAGTTCTTAAAGGAAGAAAAAGCATAGCCACTTCTTTTGTTCCAATGATTTGAAATATACAATTGAGACCCCAGAGATGACACCATCTGCCTATGAATAGTTGATATTTGACAAAGTCCCTAAGACATTAAACTGGAGTAAAAACAGTATCTTCAACAAATGGTGCTGGCAAAATTGGGTGTTCATCTGCAATAAACTGAAACAAGATCCATATCTTACACCTTATACAAAAACCAACTCCAATTGGATAAAAGACCTAAATATCAAACCTAAAATGATAAAGCTCATCCAAGAAAAGGCAGGAACAACAATGGAAGTTTTAATACACAACGTGGACACACTCCAAAATCTGTCAAACAAACCACAATCAACAGAAGAGAAAATAGATAAATGGGAACTATTGAGAATCAAACACTTTTGCTCATCCAAAGACTATTAATAGAATTAAAAGAACACTTACAGAATGGGAAAAAATATTTGGAAACTCTATGGCAGACTGACGCCTGATCTCCATAATCTATAAGATACTACAAAATATCAATAAGAAGAAGATAAACCATCCAATTAAGTGATGGGCAAAGGAGATGGACAGACATTTCACTGAAGAGGAGATCCAGGCAGCCAAAAAATACATGCGGACACGTTCACGATCTTTAGTTATTACAGAAATTCAAATCAAGATGACAATGAGATACCATCTCACCCCAAAAAAGGTTGGCCATGATCCAAAAGACACAAAACAACAAATGCTGGAGAGGCTGTGGAGAAAGTGGAACCCTCCTACACTTTTGGTGGGGTTGCAAAATGGTCCAGCCTCTTTGGAAAACAATCTGGCACTTCCTTAAAAAAATGGATATCGATATACCATTTGACCCAGTCATTTCACTACTTGGAATATATCCTACAGAATCAAGGCCTTTCACACCAATGGACACATGCACCAGAATGTTTATCACAGCACAGTCCATGATAGCAAAAAGATGGAATCAACCCAGATGCCCAACAACAGAGGAATGGATAGGTAAACTATGGTATATACACTCAATGGAGCACTACGCAATGATAAAGAATAGCGATGATTCTAGGAAACATCTCATGACCTGGTTTCAACTGGAAGACATTATGTTGAGTGAAAGTAGTCAGTGACAAAAGGACAAATACTGTATGAGACCTCTACTATAAGATCTCAAAAACAGACTTGTGTATAGAAGAAAAGACTCTGACAGCTGCAAGGGAGGGGAGGGAAGAAGGGTGAGGGGGTCAGGGTTTAGATTGGATAGTTGCTAGAAATCTGGTTGGGTGAAATAGGTGATAGCACACATTAGAAACAAGAACAACATTAAATGGACTTCAGCATAACTTGAATACTCCGTCCATCTTAATCCAATATTGCAAGGATAGAGTAGCTGGGGCAGGGGGCAGGAAACCATGCTTGTAGGCAAAATTGAGGCCAATTGGCACAACTAGTGTTTTTCTAAGAGGGCTCTCTGCACCCCACATTGGTGAGTGGCATCTGGGGTCTTAAAAGCCGCCAGGCTGCCATCCGAGGGCACAGCAAATGGTCCCAACTCAGCAGGAATGGATGATCACCAAGGACCAAAATGACATGGGGTAAAAACAACCCAGAAGATAGAGAGACTCACATGAGTGGGTGCCTACATCGACTTGGGACTGGAAGAACTGGACGGTGCCCAGCCACTGCCAGTGATAGTCGCGATGGAGCTCACTAAATTGAGTCTCACTGGCAACACAAGAATAAAAAGGGGTGCACCCTGAGATCTCTGCTAAAAGACTGCAACTGACGGTCCAGCGGTTTCAGGGTTCCCCTGGGAGTGTGGCCTCTGGCCCTGATGCTGCCCTTGCCCATAAATCATAACGAAGGTCCACTCTTCGGACATGAATGGATTGGACTTGGCGATGCAGAGTGATCATATATTGGATGCACTTTATGGTTCTATACATCTATACATCTCTGGCTGGAGGAAGGAGAGTGGGTAGAGAGGAGGGAAAAGGAGACTGTTGGGAGGATGAGACACGTATGGAGCAGAGAGGAAGAGTGTGCTGTCACTGGACAGGGAGAGCAGTGGAAGCTGCATATAGGTGGGCATGTAAATTTATATGGGAATGTACGTTTTCATTCAGTCATATTAAATAAAAAAATAAAAAATAAAAAAGGATTATTATTCAATAGTCCCATTCACAAATGGGAAGTGGTGGCTGAATTGTGTCAGAAATGTCAAACTCAAATGTAGTTCATGTACTGGATAGAGCATTTCTTTGCATAAGTTCTCTAGACCTTACTTCCCCCTCCCCCCCCATGCTGTCTTAATAGGTCAGTGGTTAGAGGAAGTAATTCTTTTTGACAGAGATAGGCACATGAGGGAAGACAAAATAAGGACTGAGCTGGGAAACAGCACCATGGAAACTGACCTACAGCAAGAGAAAAGAATCCCAAATACTGTGTGCGCCAGGTCTGCTGATGGCAGGACTTCTGTTGCTGTGATTTCTTCTTCTTTTCACTTCTCAGTCAGGGACAGGAAGGACGGAAGTCCTATAATAGCAATTGAAAGTGTTACCCCACAGAAACCTACGTGGGCAGAGTGGATGTGGGGCCTGTAGGTCCCACAGCACGTATGCAGTCTGTCCTCCATGGGGAAAATTGAACTTTGAAATCATGTTTCCCCGAATCCAAATCTATCCAAATTACTAACAAGTCACTTACCCCTACAAAGCTTCCATTTCTTCTTCTCTAATATCAAGTTAATAATAATGTATTTTCTTCACTGGGCTGTGGGAAGGACTCAAAAAGACGATAAATTTGTGTATCAACACCCAGAACTTGACATGTAGCTCACGTATAAAGCTACTGAGGAATTGTTTTTCCTAAAGTACACGTTATGTGATACGTTGGCAGGTTCTCGACTCCCTGCAGGTGAGGCAAAGGAGGGAGGGTGGTGCAGCAATGGAAAGAAAGGGCTGAGGAGATAAACAGCCGACTGTACTGGAAAACCACGGAGAGAGTAAATGGGAATGATCCCAAGTGGAGAGGCAGACAAAGGAGAACAGAACCCTTAGATGAAGTGAGCCCCAGGCGTAACGCTGGGTATTACCGGAAAATAACGTGGTCCTAGCGTTCTAGTCGTATTTCTTTCTGTGCTTTGTTTTCTCACTGTTGTCTCACGCTCCGCTCCACGCATATGTTGTGTCATACTCCCTCCCTTCCTCCTGAAGATTTCCATTAAGTTTCTCCCGTCTCCTGCTTTCTTAATCTTGCTCTGCCCACCCCCATTCTCTTGCTCTCTGCTCTTACCAGAGCCTCCATGAGGATTTATCTTTTGTTGTTGTCTGTAAGCATTGCTTGCTCTAGCTTGTCAACTACTTTTATTTTCTATCTCTTTCAGGATCTGAAAAAAACTGTCTTTTCTCCTAAAAAGAATCCTGTTTTCAGTAGTCACAAAGCAAACTTCTTTTTAATCTCCTCTCTATGTCTGTTATTATTGGCTCACTGGTGGTTAATTATTTTCTGTCTAATTTTTTTATTTGTGCCAGCTGGAGATCCTGACCAGGGGTTATTTACCTGCACATATGCCAAATGCCACTGTTTGCTTAGAGGCCTTTAGATTTTCTGTATTTCAAAACCTTTCTTATAGAACAATGCTGTGTGAACAGTAGGTCTATTCAGTATCATTCTACTTGAGGTAACTAACAAGCACAGTGTCTTGTCTATAATGATAATGAAAGTTTTTTTAAAAAAAATTCAATCAAAGATATTTTGGAATGTAAAGGTGTTAAAAATTTGTCCAGGGCATTTAATAATTACCCAAATTGTAATCACCAAAAATGATTACTCTTGTCCTGGCCCCGTGAACTGAAGACAAAAGAGGGTTTTGTTTTCATTTTAGGCTTAGATTATCCACTGATAATTTAGACCCTCTACCTGAGCCAGTGCCTTGTCAACTGAAAATTTAACTTCAGTGAGAGTATAGATATACATGAACAGGTGATTTAATGATAAGCAACTCTGCATGGATGTAGGACAGTCTGGATTCTGCTGTGCAATGGCTGTGCTGCTGGAGAGTGGATTCTTTTCTCCTCTCGTGGACTCCTTTTCCATTCCATTCCCTTGAAGCAGTAAGGCAGATTTGTCACGATGGAATAAAGAGGAAATAAGTAATCTGTGTTTGAACTTTCTGTGAATCTGGCAAAGTCTATTTTTTTTTTAATTGTATTTTTGGTGGAAATATACACAGTAGGAAGTCCTAGTGGTGTAGTGGTTAAGTGCTATGGTTGCTAACTAAAAAGCTCAGCAGTTCGAATCTACCAGGTGCTCCTTGGAAACTCTATGGGGCAGTTCTACTCTGTCCTATAGGGTTGCTGTGCATCAGAATCAACTTGACAGCACTGGGTTTGGTTTTGGTTACACATAGCAGATCATATCGCCATGTGACAATTTTTACACATACAGTTCAAGGACAATGGGTACATTCTTCAAGTTGTGTTACATTCTTCAAAATTCTATACATATTATTGACCACCATTGACTTAGACTCACTGTTGCCTAAACTTTTCATCTATGCTTTAGAGTTACCGTTGTCAGTGTGACTGGATATAGATAGGTCTTTAAAAGAGAACAATGCTCAAGTAAACATTCTTTACTAATTCAGCTAAACTGTTATTTAGTTCAAAGATGACTTCAGAGGACAGTTTCAGTTCAAGGTTCAAAATGTTTCTCAGGGCAACATGTTTGGGGATTCCTCCATCCCTTATTAGTCAAGTAATTCTGGATTCTATAAGAAATTTGAAATTCTGCTCCAAATATTTCCCCCTTTTGATCAGTACTCATCTATTGAGTCCTTGATCAAAACATTCAGTAATGGTAGCTGGGAACCAGCTAGTTCTTCTCATGACAAAAGAGGCAACAGTTCATGAAAGCAACTAGACCTGTAATTGAGTTCCTCTTTTGGTTTCTGAATCTCCTGCTGCTGCTGCTCTAGGCAAATAGAGAGCAATCATTGTATCTTGGATGGTCACTAGCAAGTGGCAAAATTTATTCTTATAGGCCAAATTCAAATCATTCTTGAGGTAGTCACAGTAAGAATCTGTTCCCAGACTCCTAACACATCCACACTTGACATGTGTGATCTCTGAAAGAGAGGGAACTTTATAATAACTTGGTTTGGGAAAGAAGAAAAATTGGTTAGACCTCTACAATCTTGGGCACTGATCCTAATGCTTCCTGTACCTTTCCCTGTGGCTCTGGTATTCACTTTGTTCTCTTCATCTTACTATCTTCATCTATGAAGCAAGATTGTCCCACGTAACAGGTTTCTGAGGATAACCAGAGAACTGAACAGCCAAATAAACGAAAGTGTCTCCTCTGAGCAGTTCATTTCGTGATATGAAACGTTATTGATGTTAATAACAAGATCTAGTTAAATCTGTCAGTCTGTCGTATTGTGGGGGCTTGTGTGTGGCTGCAATGCTGGAAGTTATGCCACTGGTAATTAAATACCAGAAAGGTCACCTGTGGTACACAGATTTCAGTAGAGCTTCCAGACTAAGATAGACTAGAAAGAAGGATCTGGTAGTCTACTCTGAAGTAAAAAAAATAGCCAGTGAAAACCAGCAGGACGTTACTGTGGTAGGTGCTTAGGTTGGAAGGCACTCAAAACATGACTGTGGAAGAGCTGCCTCTTCTGAGTATAGTCAGCTGTAATGAAGTGGATGGATATGAGCTTTGGGGACATTCATTTACTGATGTGGCATAACTTAAAAGGAGAAGAAGCATCCATCAATAATTGAAATGTGAAATGTACAAAGTATGAATCCAGGAAAATCAGAAAGTGTCAAAAATTAACCAAAATGTGAACATCAATAGCATAGGCATTAGTGAGCTGAAATGGACTGATATTGATGATATTGAAACCTAAAATGATATGGTCTGCTGTACTGGAAATGACAAATTGAAGAGGTATTATGTCTTGTTCATTGTCAAAAAGAGTATCTCAAGATACATCCTGAATTATAGTGCTGTCAGTTATAGAATAGCATCCATGCATCTACAAAGCAGATCAGTTAATTTGGCTATACAAATTTACATGCTGTCACAGATTCAATTATATCCACCCCCCCCCAAAAGTGTATAATCAATGTGGGCAGGGGACCGTGATTTCCAATACTGTGTAATTGTCCACGAACTTCTCATTCAATGGGATTTTCCTATGCATTGTAAATTCTATCACTGAGATTTAATAAGATATATTAGTGGAAGCTACATTGATGAAATCTAGAAGATTAGATATTGTCTTAAGCCAATCTCTTTTGAGATAATAAAAGAGAGAATTAAGCAGAAACATGGAGACCTCATACCATCAAGAAAGCAGTGTCATGAGCAAAGCACATCCGCTGGACCTAGGGTTCCTGTGTTAAGATGCTCCCAGGCCAAGGGAAGACTGGTGCATCACAAGGACCTTCCTCCAGAGCCAACAGACAGAAGACGCCTTCCCTTGGGGCTACCATACTGATTTTGGACTTCTAGCCTCCCGGACTATGAGAGAATAAACTTCTCTTTGTTAAAACCATCCATTTATGGTATCTCTGTTAGAGCAATACTAGATGACCAACTGCTAATGCAGAAATTACCGAACAATGTCATTAATATCACATGCAAGTAAAATTTTGCTCAAGATCATTCAAATTTTATTGCAACAGTATATTGACAAGAAACTGCCAGAAATTCAAGGTGGATTCAGAAGAGGATGTGGAACTAGGGAAATAACGGCTAATGTCAGATGGATCCTGGCTGAAGGGAGAGAACACCAGAAAGATGTTTACCTGTGTTTCATTGACCACGCATAGTCATTAGACTGTGCGGATCATAATAAATTATCACTAACATTGTGGATAATGGGAATTCCAGAACACCTAATTGTGCTCTTAAGGAATCTGAACATGGATCAAGAAGTAGTCATGCAAACAGAACAAGGGGACACTGCATGGTTTAAAGTCAGGAAAGGTAGGCGTCAGGGTTGTATCCTCTCTTCATATCTTTTCAATCTGTATGCCAAGCAAATAATCCAAAAAGTTGGATTGTACAAAGAAGAATGAGGCATCAGGACTGGAGGATGATTCATTAACAATGTGTGTTACAGAAATGACACCACCTTACTTGCTGGAAGTGACGATTTGAAACACTTGCTGATGAAGATTAAGGACCACAGCCTTCAGTATGGATTGCATCTCAACATCAAGAAAACACAAATCCTCACAACTGGACCAGTAAGCAACATTGTCAGAAATGAAGACAGGACTGAGACTGTCAAGGATTTCATTTTACTTGGGTCTGCAATCAATGTCTGCAGAAGCAGCAGTCAAGAGATCAAAAGATGCATTGCACTAGAAAAATCTTCTGCAGAGGATCTCTTTAAAGAATTGAAAAGAAAGAAGATTAAAGTGCACCTGATCCAAGCCATGGTATTTTCAGTTGTATCATGTGTATGTCAAAACTGGAAAATGAACAAAGAAGACTAAAGAAGAATTGAAGCCTTTGAATTGCAGTGTTAGAGAAGAATGTTGAATGTCTTGTGGACTACCAAAAGAACAAACAGACCATTTCTGGAACAGACAGAGTGCTTCTCGGAAGCAAAGATGGCAAGACTGAGTCTTAAATACTTTATTGTCAGGAAGGATCAGTCCCTGGAGGAGGACTTGGTAGAGTTGAGAGCCAGTGAAAAAGAGGAAGACCCTCTATGAGATGGACTATCACAGTGGCCACAACATGGGCTTAAGAATTAAAAACAGTTATGCACATGGCGCAAGACTGGGCAGTGTTTCATTGTGTTGTGCCTAGGGTCACTGTGATTTGGGACCGACTGGACGGCACCTAACAACAACAACCCAACAAGCAAAGGAATGATTCTGCCCTGAGTTGCCAATTTAGGGGAGCAGGCAGCTTATTTTACTTATTGTTTCCCCCGTGTTTGTTAAATTAATTCCCTCTCTGGCTCTAGGAAAATGGCTTAGGGTGTGCATGAGGAGTCCTATTTCTGGCTGAGGTGATGGCGTCCGACTCTGGAGCCAAGCATGGTGCAGAGAAGGGAAAGGGAACTGCTGGGAAAAGAGAGACAGGTTTATCCCAAAGGAAAAATTTAGACCCTTATACGGTCAATTAGATACAGACTACTTAGCTTTTGATGATCCAGTGCCATTCTCCACTAATTCAGGAAGTGGGGGAAGGCTCTCCACTACCTGGTCTCTCCCACTGATGGAGACGCTTTCTGAAAGCCATCGCCACTCATCTGCAGGGCACTGATTCATATGGGTCAGGTCTGGCTAGTCCTAGGAACTTCTAGACCTACCCTCCCTTTCCTATTACACAGTTTGATTTCTCAACTTTCACTCTGATGTTCAGAGTTCCCCTGTAACATATAATTGATTCCTTTTGGGTCCTTGTTGTCAGAGGTTTTCTAGGAAACATACAACCATTCTGTCATCTTAGCCCCACTTTGCCTTGATTCTGATATGCAAGTTGAAGTTGAAGAAAACTAGTGTAAGTCCAAAAGAGCTGAAGTATGGTCTTGGATATATTCCACCTGAATTTAAAGACCATTTCAGGAACGGATCTGACACATTAAACACTGATGACCAAAGACCAGATAAGTTGTGGAAATGACGTCAAGGACATCACTCATGAAGAAAGCAAGAGGTCATTAAAAAGATGGAAAAGAAAAACCCAGATTGATGTCAGAAGAAACTCTGAAAGTTATTCTTAAATGTTAACTAGCTAAAGCAAAAGGAAAAGATGATTAAGTGAAAGAGCTGAACAAAGATTTCAAAGGTTGGCTGGAGAAGATGAAGTAAATATTACAATGAAATGTGCAAAGACTTGGAATTAGAAAACCAAAAGTGAAGAACATTCTCAGTATTTCCCCAGCTGAAAGAAGTAAAAAAAACTCAAGCTTCAAGTTGCAATATTTAAGTATTCTTCCAGGAAACTGAACAATGGAAGGAAAACACAGTCACTGTACCAGAAAGAATTGGTCTACAATCAACCATTTCAAGACCCTATGGTACTGAAAGAAGAGGTCCAAGCTTCACTGAAGACAATGGTGAAAAACAAGACTCCAGGAACTGACAGAACACCAACTGAGATGTTTCAACAAATAGATTGCAGTGCTCGAA
Organism: Heterohyrax brucei; assembly: GCA_028571685.1. NCBI lineage: Eukaryota > Metazoa > Chordata > Mammalia > Hyracoidea > Procaviidae > Heterohyrax > Heterohyrax brucei. Next base: position 129,974,265 of record CM053142.1, read on the forward strand.
GTGCTCACTTTTCTATGCAAAGATTTGGAAGACAACTTCCTGGCCAACCATCTGGAGGAGACCCATACTTGTACCCATTCCAGTAAAGGTGATCCAACAGAATGTAGAAATTATCAAGCAATATCATTAATATCAAGTGCAAGTAAAATTTCATTGAAGATTATTCAAACACAGTTGTAGTAGTACATCAACAGGGAACAGTTAGAATTCAGTCCAGATTCAGAAGAGGAAATAAAATGAGGGATATCATTGCTGATGTCAGATGGTTCATGGCTGAAAGCAGAGAATACTAAAAAGATGTTTACATGTGTTTTATTGTCTATGCAAAGGCATCCAACTGTGTGTAGAACAAATTATGGAGAACATTGTCGAGAATGGGAATTCCAGAGCACTAAATTTTGTTCATGTGGAACCTGTACGTAGACCACGAGGCAGTTTTTTTGAATAAAATAGGTAGACAGCGATTGGTTTTAAATCAGGAAATGTGTGCATCAGCGTTGTATCTTTTCACCATACTTATTCAGTAAGTATGCTGAGCATATAATCCAAAAGGTAAACTATATGAAGACAATCAGGGTGTCAGGATAGGAGGAAGACTCATTACCTACCTTTAATATGTGTATAACACAGCCTTGCTTGCTGAATGTGAAGACTTGAAGTACTTACTGATAAAGATGGAAGACTACAGCCTTCAACATGGGTTACACCTCAACATAAAGAAAGCAAAAAAATCCTCAGAAGTGGACTAATAAGCAACATCTTGAAAAGTGGAGAAAGGATTGAAGTTGCCAAGGATTTCATTTTACTTGAACCCACAACCAAACAATGAAAGCAGCAATGAAGAAATTAAACAGTGCATTGCATTCAGCAAATCTGCTTTGAAAGATCTCTCTCAAGTATTAAGAAATAAAGATGTCACTTTAAGGACTGAGACGTGCTTGGCCCAAGCCATAGTGTGTTCATTTGCGTCACTTGAATGTGAAAATTGAACCACGAAAAAGGAAGAATGAAGAACTGACACCTTTAGCTTGTGGTGTCAGTGAAGACTATTAATATCAAGAATTGACAAAATAATGAACAAACATGTCTTGGAAGAAGTACAGCTAAAATGCTTTTTAGAAGCTAGGATGGTGAGACTTTGTCTCTTGTACTTTAGACACAGAGAGAGATCAGTCCTTGGAGAAGGATATCATGCTTGGTAGAAAAGAGGATCAGCCAAAAAAAAAAGACCCTTAACCAGATGGTTGAGGGTGCAACAGTGGATGATGGAGTCATGCATCATAACAATCGTGAGGATGATGCAGGGCCAGGCAGTGGTTCATTCTGTTGTATATGTGGTTGCTATGAGTTGGAACCAGTTTGATTGCACTTAAAAACAACAGCTACCATATGAAATTACCCTCATTAGAGTGACACCAGAAGCTCCAAGACCTGGATCACCAGTGGATCTTTTTCCCTATTCTTCCCTGGTTTGCAGAATTATAACATTGTTCACCTCATAGCAAATCCTATAGAAAAGAGCTTTCCTCATAGCTTCTGCTACCACAATTACCTGTTCATCATCCTTCACCAAGTACAGTGCCCAGGAATCAGACTGCTCTTCACTTGTTGCTCCCCATGCAGTCCGATGGGCTTGTCCTCTGGAAGCAGCACACTCCATGGGCATCATCTCTATGAACTGTTGCAATAGTGCGGTCACTACTATTAGAGGACCAGTCTGGGGGCCAGCTGCTGGGATCCTACCTGGAAACGGCATTTCTACCCTTTGAAGCTAGTGAACACACTGGGCACACAGGCATCATCTCTATGAACTGTTGCAATAGTGCAATCACTACTATTAGAGGACCAGGCTGGGGCCCAGCTGCTGGAATCCTACCTGGAGATGGCATTCCTACCCTTTGAAGCTAGTGAACACACTGGCCACCACTCTGCTAACATTCGTCCTGGTAGTTTCAAAGTTTTATCTTGGGCATTAATTCTGTTTTCATGGTGTAGTTAGAAAATGCAGACCACTGTTGCACTACATCCTCAGTATGCCCAGATACATAGCTTGCCTTAGGGAAAAATGTGCCTTACATCACCTACCCTTAAGGAAATTGACTTGGAGTGTACCCAGTCCAAAACACAACCAGCCTGTTTTAGATCAACAGCTTTCTAGGGGTATAGAAATCTCTTCTTGATTTCCACATCAGCCACACACTCACCATCCAGAGGCCAACGCAGTTCCTTCACAGTCCTTTAGCTAAATTGCCCGTGCTCATTGAGTCTGAGGAAGCCACTTCATGGACTTCAGACCTTAAGATCTTCATAGTCTTTTTTTTAGATGCTATTGAACCTTGATGAAGGACTCATGAAATGAACCCAGGAAATGGCCTATCAGTTCAAGACGTTCTCATAAAGGGAGGTAGATCTGCATTACCCACTGTTCTACCTAGTTCTTTCAAAAGACCTGTACTTCATTTTGACATTTCCACATTGGGAGAAATTTAGGATACTTCTTAACCTGAATCTGTCTATTCACAGTACTATCCCTATGAAGATAACAGCACCACCTTTCTCTTTGCCAACTCAAGGTCTCTCTATTCTGAATTGCTCTCACACTTCCTCGAACACTGTGTGCTTTCTCACACCTTGGTGCCTCCGTGCTTTCTATGTCTTTGCTCTACAGTGTCCTTGACCCAATTTATCTGACTGACAAACTTGGACGCATTCTGAAAACCTCCACCGAAATACAGTCTCTTTGTTGCCAGACATCACTCAAATACAGTTGTTGACTACAGAACCACCCATGTGCCACTCATGTGCCTATATGCCTCGTTATTCACCCCTATCATATTGTTAACTGTCTTACTTTCCATGGTAGATTGTGAACTTCTTAATAGCAATGACCAGAGCTAGGGTCAGGGAGCATTTACTTAACCGTGCAGTCCAGGTGCTAATAATGTCAAAATTATATTGGATCCTTAATGTTTATTGTATAATTGAATAAAACAAGGAGTTCCTAGTAGATTGTCAAACAAAAGGCTAGTCTACTACATCTACTTCATTCATCAGATCTTTATTTATCAGATCTCCTTGGCTTAGTACCTGTGTACTAAGCTCTTCGTAAATGTTTCTGGAATAAGGAAATCAAATGAGTGAATGTGTTTCAAACTAGCGATTTTCTCATTCATTTCTTATTTTCTTTGTGATTAGAACTTTTCCCAGTGGAAAATCAACTTGCTTTCGTAAGGCTCAATTCTGAGTGTCCAAACTTGTTTTCCCTCTAGTCCTGCTACATTCTGCCTACATACTTGTTAGATGAAGCTGGATTTTATGAGCATACAGAACAGAGTTTTCACAATGGCCAAGAAGCAAAAAGAAGACACTCTTGCTAACTGAGTGGAATCCCCTGAGGAGATTACTGTTTAATTAACATCACTAACGGTCTGGTCTGATTTTAAGTTGTGAGGATTAAATATAACATTTTCAAAAGGATTTTATAAAGAGCTGACTATATAGTGACGTATTACAGTAATAAAATTTGAGAATAAAATCTCTTAGATTTATCCTCTTCCTTTTCCCTAAAAGTCCAGAGAGTGGATCTATTTGACTTTCATTCAGGTTTGAGGTCATCAATATTTCACTGAATGAGATACATGCAAGAATTATAAATATTATTTTAGAGATCTACAAGAATGCAGTTTTTTGAAGTTTGCCACTTGTAATTAAATTAGCCAATGATTAGATAAATTGCAAATTTTATTTAAATTAAGAAACTACAAAGTATAAATTGAAACAGTGATAGTTGCTGTTTATGAAACAATGTACTATGAAACACTCCCTAACTTTTTCAATGATTTTCTAAATGATTGTTTCCCTTTAGTTAAATTTTTTTTTTTTTTTGTTACAGGGCTCTTTTTTTTGGTCTTAAGGTGTAAATTAATATTCCTAATTTAGCTGTCAACAACCACGACTTTCAGTACATAACATTTCATATTCATGACAAAACAGCAGCATATTTAGCTTCTACTAAAATATCATAAAAATATTCTTGGGTAAATTGTGTCAGGTTATTTTAGAATTGATTTTTTTTGTTTCAAACTTTTTTTGAACATCAGTTGTAAGGAGTACTCATTTTAGAAAAAGTAAAATGCTATGAAAATAATCGGTTTAAAAGAGGGAGGAAGGAAAAGGGTGTGAGTGATCCATGACGGCACAGCAGAAATATGAAATTAGACTGAGAAACTTGGGTTCTAGTTTCATCTTTGCTACTAATTAGTCATTTCTTTTAGTTTATTCTTCTGATCACAGAATATGTTTTCCCAAGTGGATTTGAATTTGATAGCCTTGGATGACAAGTTTAGCAGAATGTTTCTTACTGGGACTGGATCAGTGCTTGTTTTGTCTAAACGCATGTGTCTTGTTCATCTGGTGTTGCTATAACAGAAGTACCACAAGTGGATAGCTTTAAAAAGACAATTTTTATTTTGTCACAGTCCAGTAGTCCAAATTCAGGATGTCAGCTCCTGGGAAAGGCTTTGTCTGCTGACTTCAGAGGCAGGTCCTCACTGTCCATCTTCCCCTGGACTGGGAGCTGCTGACACGTGCATCAGCATTCACTCAGCTGCAGGCACTGCTTCTTGGTGGTTGGAGTTCTCCCACTCTCTGCTTGCTTCCCTTTAATCTCAAGAAACTGCCTCCAGGCACAATACAATCTTACACAGTGTGTCCTGCCCCAGAAACATCACTACGGCCCATCTACCCTGCGCATCCTCATAGAGTCAGGATTTACAACATGGAGGAACACGACACAATACTGGGAATCATGGCCTAGCTAAATTGCTATCCCTGTTTTGGGAGGACACAATTCAGTTCATGGCAGCATGTTATTGAGTTGATTATTTTACTTTAATATTTAAGGTTTTATTGTTGCTGTGTGCCATTGAGTAGATTATGACTCATAGGACCTTACATGGCAGGGTAGAGCTGCCCCACTGGGTTTCCTAGCCTTTAGAGGAGTAGATCACCAGGTCTTTTCTCCCAAAAAGTGGACTCCTGCTCACTGCCTCGAGTCAGGTCTGACTCATAGTGACCCTAGCGGTCACAACTAGTAGGTTCTAATAGCTGACCTTTTGGTTAGCAGCCCAGTATTTAACTATTGTACTACCAGGGCTCCTTACTGCTTTACCAAAGATATCTAAGCATTCGTTTTTCTTTTTGGAGGGGATGTAAGTGAACGCAATTCTACCTGCCACATGTTCTCTCTGGCAATGCCCTCTACCCTTTAGGTCTCGTAAGAGCCTGGGAGACCCTGAGACAATCACGCTGAACCTTGAAAAATTCAGTGTTTGTAATCAGTATCAAGTAGAGGGTGGGGATGCAGCTTGGACTCTGGCTACACTTGGGGTGATTTCTGCAGGAGGTTGCTATGACGATTTGCAAACAGCAAGGGTTATGGGACTCCAGCAAGAGGTGGCTCCCTTCAGATTTGCTCTGAACCTGCACTTCGTCTGGCTTGTCCACTTGGTTCACGAAAGGGTCTGCAGATACAAGGACAGCATAGTGCTCACGTCCCCAAGAAGAACTCCTGAAACAGCGCACTTCTCAGGGAGGAAGTGCACAGCTTTGCCTTCTGCCGCGTCATCCGGGATTTGCCCGGCTTCTTCTTTTATTCTCCTGATGAAGGCAAAACCAATGACCTTTGGACAAAGGCGTGTGCCAAGCACGACGGGCACGCGAGTGTGAGATAGGCAAGAGTTTTTTTCGACTTCAAAGAAAAGAGGGGTTGCAGATTGCAAACCAAAAGGGCAGGAGAATTCTCACCGTGTCTTGGAAGAGGAGAGGAAGAGACTGGTCCGTGCAGATGAGAGGCATTAGAGCTGTCTCATGCTAGAGAGCTGTAAGAAGGTGTGTCTCTCCCAGTGGCTGCTCGGGGGAAAAGCTCAGAGTTGTAAGGAAATGGGAGGTGTCTCTGATGTTTATTTTCGCCTAGCAACCCGCAGCCAACTGCTTCCCTTGTTGCCTTCCACACGCGCCAGTCCGCCTCCCTTTGCCATAGCGACTGGAGCGCGGTCACTTGGTGTCACTAAATCGGAGAGGGGGTGTGCGCTAGAAGTGGAAGTGGAAGGGCACCCCTTCCTTCGCCCACGTTCAGGGTCACCCGGCTGAACTGCTGTTCTCCAAGGGGCTTGACTCTTAGAGGTGACTTACCCAAACTAAGTTAGCTACAGGAAAAATTATTGGACCGGAAAGGGGTCGGGGGCAGAATCGTTTTTGAGAAGCCATTAGATTTGCAAACCGAAGATGCGTTTGTGGAAGAGGGGTCTCTGCAGCGATTTCAGTAGAAGGGAAGCAGGGGTAGGTTGCACTGTAGGGAGAAGGAGGGGCGTTGCAGGAGCTGGAAAGGCCGAGGTGGGGAAGAGGTTATGAGTGGGGGATCCGATGGGAGCGGTGCAGATGGCCGGAGGGGGAGGCGGAGGCTGCGGAGTTTTCCGGGGAGTGGAGGGGTGGCGATACAGATGATTTGGTGGGGGAAGGAACTCTCCAGGGTGGTTGCCTGGGGGTGGGGTGTACGTGAGTGTGCGAGGCTAGGGTGTGGGGGGGGCCTCCGGGGGTGGGGCTTGCGGTGGCTGTGAAGGGGAGCGGGGGCGGGGCTGCCCTCTGGGTCCGCGCCGCGCGCCGGCGCCGGAGTGTGTGTTCTCGTGTGCTGTGTGTGTGCGTGTGCGTGTGTGTGTGTGTGTGTGCGTGCGCCCCTGGGTGCGCGCGCGGGCGCGCGAGCGAGCCCAGGAAGAAGCTCCCGAGCGAGTCGGTCCTCGCGGCCCAGGCCGCTCCCCCGCGCCCCTATGTGAGGGAATCGGGGAGGCGAGCGGCGCGCAGGGGAGGGCGAGGCATGTGCACGGGCCGGAGGGTGCTGCGGCCGCCCGAGGAAGAGGAGGACGGCGGCGGCGGCGGCGAGGAGGAGAGTGGGGTGCTCGCCTCTGCGGGCCCGGGCCGAGGGGATGCAGCAGACTGTGTGTGTCTGGCTGTAGCTGACGCGAGGCGGCGAGGAGGCGAACGAGACCCGGGTGAAGAGCGACCAGGAGGCGGCCGCGAGAAGTAGCAGCGGGAAGCGCACGGTGGCGGCGGAGACAGCAGCTCTGAAATGCATTTTCCCTGCCAGCGGCCATGTTAACGAGGAAACCTTCGGCCGCCGCTTCTGCCGCCTACCCGACGGGTAAGGAGGGCCGGGCAGCGAGCCGCCCCGGCGCCGCCTCCGCCAGCCCGGGACGGCCCTCGTGGCGCGGGCGGCCGCCGCCGGCGCGCCGGGGACAAAGTCGGCCGGCGGCGGGGCGGCGCGGGTAGGCTCTCCCCGGGCGGCGGACCCCGAGCCCCCGCTGCTCATTGTTGCAGGCGGCGGCGGGCTCGCGGGGCGGCCCGCCGGGGTCTCCCGGCTGGGAGAGGGGCGGCCCGCGGCCTGGGGAGCTGTGGCGCCCCCTGCGGCCGCGCTAACCGCCTTCCCGGCCGGCTGCCGCCTGCAACGTGGGCTGTGAGGACCTGGCCCGGCTCGCCTCTTCCGAGGGACGCGCACTGGCGCGTGAAGATCAGACTTAAGTTTGCAGCTGCCGGGGCTCGTCCGTGGGTGCCCTCCGGGCGCCCGCGCCCCGACCTCCGTTTCTCCGCTCCCCTGCCCTTCTTTATTTTTTTACTGTCGCCGTCTCTGCCCCAGGGAGAGGGGGATTCGTTACCCAGCGGGGTGGGGCGGAGCGACGGGGTGCGGGCGACTTTCTCCCCCTTGATCCTCTTTTGTCTCCTCCCTCGCGTGGTACCAGGCCGAGGAGGGGACATCACCGTTCGTCAGCTTCAGGTTTCCCCCGGGCTTGGTGCGGGGGCCGCCCGGAGCGGAGTGGGGACCGGCCCGCCCTCCCCGATCGCCCTGCCGCCTCTCCGGGCCAGCAACGCTGCCGCCGCAGCCCACACGGTGAGAGCCATCTCGCGGACAGCTGGGCGCAGGGCGGGGGGAGCTCCGGGGCAAAAACGCCGGGACTGGTGGGTCTCTGACTCCTGCGGGGGAGAGGGCGCGGTGGGAGCGGCGCCGCGCCCGTGGTTAGTGGCCTCTAATCGACGCCGCCGCCGCCCTCTGCGAGTTGGGCAAGCCCGAAGCTGCAGCCACAAAGGAAGATTCGTGGCGTGGGCCCCTCATTTCCCCTCCGGAGCCCCCACCGCCGCCCTCCTCTTCCTCAGAACTTCCTCCTTGCTGCTTTCCTTTGCTCTTCGTACTTTTTTTCCTTCTGGCTTTCCAAAGCTCCCTCCTCTGACCGAGTAAACATCCCTACACCCTTGTGGGTAGTGGGTATTTATAGAAACAGATATGTGTTAGGGGACAGCCGGCAGTCCTGCCCGGAAAATCAATCCCCCAAGTGCCTCCTAGGCCTGACTGCAGCCTGCACGGAGCACCGCCAGTTGTCCCCCGCGTGTGTAAGCATGTTTTATGAGTGCTACAGGTTTGAGCGCAGCAGAAATTGTAATTAACAGTAACGAAAATAAGAGAAGCAGCAGCAGCAGCAGTCAAAACAAAACAAACCAACCCTTTGGGATTCTGCAGTTGGCCATTCTTCTAAAGGAAAGGGTCACTTTTGTTTTGGAGATGGGAAGGGAAGGCCACCTGACAGATGCTGCGGGCCCCTGTTGGGGCCAGAGGTAAGGGAGAACCCAGTGTGGAACTGGTCGCTGCAGAGGTTAGCAAACTCAGTTTGACTTCAGCAAGTACCTTTTCTCCTTTTCCAGAAACTGTCCTTGGATGATGACTGCCAGCCAAGAGGGGGTGTGTGCTTGGAGGTTGTGATGGTGTCAGTAGTCTTTTTCAAAACAGTTGGATCTTCCAGAGGAACTGCCTAGGATGGTTTTGCAGGAGGAGTGTTTGCTAGGAGGGATTTGCCAAGGGAAGGTTGAAAAAATCATTTCTAACCCACAGAGGAGTTACCTCTGAGGGTCTTGTGTTATATGGAAAGAAGAATTTGTGTGAGGGGATGAGAGGAGTACAGTTAGGCCCATTAGACCTGGAAAAGTATGTACAGGTCTCACTGGTGAATGTGTTCTCCGTTTGTTGTTGTTCCCTTGTTCCCCTCACACCTTTAGTCCCAGGGGCTAGGGATTCACTACACAGAAGTAGACTAATCTGTGTTGGAATTGGATGGTAGAAGCATGTCAGTACCATAGGTGTGTCTGTGTTATAGTTGAAATTGAATGTTCTTGTGACAGTGATGTTTCAGTTGAGGAATTACATTGCTTTGGGGGAGTTTGTTTTGTGATTGATTTTAAAACATCTGAAAATTAAAAAAAATTCAAACATCTGACTTTTTCTGTGTGGCGTTGTAATCACGTAACTTGGTGTGAACTGTTTTGCTGCTGGATTCCAGTATTAGGAAGCTGGTCTTTGCTTGGTCAGAGACTCTGCAATGCAATTACAATGGTGAATTTAGGAAAACGAAAAGTCTTCATCTCATGGAAGAAGAGCCTATGGTGTACCCAAATGAAGAGATATGGGTGTGCTTCTAAGAACTCTTGATGATAGATGTCAGTATTATGTTGTGTTAGCTGCCTGATTTACCTGTTACTAGTTTAACTGTGACTTAAGTATGCTGTTAATCAGTAGATGCTTGATTTTGAAAGTGAGAATTCGGGTTTTGATTGTTCTGCAGTGTGTGTTTTATTTATCACTGTAGGTTTCATAAATAAAAAAGCTTAGAAGAATCACAAAGTTAAGTTGGCTTTACTCTTATTTTATAGATGGGGAAACAACTCAGACAAATTAACTGGTTTGGTCAGGATTCCTTAGTCACTTCTTACCAAGGTTGCAGGCAAAGCACAGGCCTTCATTAACATACTTCTTGACCCTGCTGATAGTACATTTCATATAAAAAAACCGTTGCAGATGTATAAGTCTGTTAGGTTTCTATAAGTTGATAGGTTTTAACTCTAGAGCAGTTATACCTGGAAGAGTTGTTTTAAAATGCATGGGGCAACAAAGGCATTAAGGAGAGGAAGATAACCTTGTCATACGAGCTTTCCAGTGTTTTCCCTTATAAATACTACTACAATACTCCATTGCCATTGAGTCAATTCCAGCAGGGTACGTCTACCCTACAGGGTTTCCAAGGAGCGGTTGATGGATTTGAACTGTTGACCTTTTGGTTAGCGGCCAAGCGGTTAACCAGTGTGCCATCATGGCTTCAGTACTAGTGTAATTTATAACCATCAAGTTGAGTCTGACCGAGTCACCCTACAGAACAGAGTGGAACTGCTGCAAAGGGTTTCCAGTGGAACGGCCGGTGGATTTGAATTACTAACCTTTTGGTTAGCAGCTGTAGTTTGCTATAGCCCTTAACCACTGCACCACCAGGGAGGGTGATGATTATAAAGATTATAAGTTTTAGAATTTGTCTAGTCCACTGTCGTTTAACTCTGGATATTTTACATTTCAGTCATTTTGTTGTATGTGTTTGTCCTAAGAGTGTATTTGGTACTGTGATTCCTATTGCGTTGTTTTTTTTTCTGATACATCAGAGGTATTAATACATTTCTTTTTAAGTTTCCAAATATGAATATTTATCACATTTATAACGTTAATGTTTAAACTGGCAACTCTCCAGTTACCTGTTTTATCTTTATAAAATAGTTAAAGTTAAAGAAGAATGCATATTCCCACTTCAGGAATAGTAATGTTTTGAAGAAAAAAAAGTAGGCCACACAGACTGTCCGTTTGCTTTAGGAGGAGCTAAAATTCCAATCTTCTTGGCATCAGTTCTGGTCATAACAGTAGACAGCATTTCTAAGCTTTAGAACACCCAGAAACATTAGCACAGTGAAGTAAATATCTGCTTGCTGGCTATTTTATTATTGCAAGAGATGAAAACTACAAAACTGGTTCAGCTGTTGCCCTCATACTCATTATAGTACTAAAATATAATAAGGCTCTGGTAGGTCTAGGGTCAGATCCAACTCGACGACACTTGGCATGGCTGGTAGGTTTTTCCATTTTACTCTTAAGTTGTAGGTATCTAGTAGTTGTATTTATTCTGTGTCTACTTTAAGTGTGACAGACACTGTGCTCTAGTCATTGGCAAATAGAAATAAACCACAGTTTCAGACTTCAAGAGATTCCACCACAACAGGCTACCATTGAGTCAGTGCCAGTTCATAGTGACTCCAGAGGGCAAATCTCTGCCACATCTTTTTCCTATGGAGCTGCTGGTGGCTTTGAACTACTGACCTTTGAGCTAGTAGCCAGTCTGTTTAGCCACTGCACCACCAGGGTTCCTTTTTTAAGAGGTTGGAGGTGCTTAGTATCCTTTAGTGGATGATGTAGACTTGGCAGGTATGTAGTCTGGAAATATTCCAGTTTTTCTACTTTTCTTTATTTTGTTGTTTTTCTTTTTTTTTTTGTGGATGGATTAACTGGACTTCAACTTGGGTTGTGATTTTGGAGTTCTACGGTGGCTGAGACTCAAAGCCTCTCAGATGAATCTCTAATGTCTGGAAAGTTTTTAAGATTACTCACATTGCTTTTAGATGTTTAGTTGATGTAATACTCCAGGTGATTTTTAATCAGCTACATTTACTTCACAGACCTGTTGATACACTGTTAGTCTAAGGTCTTGTGACTGGAGTCACCAGAGACATTTACCAATTCTCTGGGTATTGACTGTTTTCTTATTCAGTTACAAAATGCAGTTCTCAAGAGAGACTCAGGGAGAGATGAACGTTAACGGGGATTTATTAGCATGTATTCTTACATTCAGTAAATATTTACTGTGTGCTTACTGAATGCCTAAGTTCATGCTGAGAAGTTACAAAGATAAGAGATTACCCCTGCAGTGGAGTTGTGTACAGACAAGTAGGACCCATCGGTTAAAAATAACAGTAAAGTGACCTAAGTGTTACAGTGTAGCACGCTCTGGAGTACAGCAGAAGGAGCTGCTCCTCAGGTCAAGGAAGGCTTTACAGGGGCGTTGAGAGCTGAGGCAAGAACTGAAGGGTGAGTAGGAGTTTCCCACTTAGAAATGAGAAGGGATTCCAAACTGTCTGCAAAGGGACAATAATAATAATACCTCTGGTTTGCGGGAGTACTATTCTAAGCACTTTACACAATTATTTAATCCTCCAAATAAGGTAGGTTTGTTATCTTCTTTGTAGATAATGGCACTGAGGTTACCAGAAATGAGTTGCTCAGGGTCACATAATAAGTGGTGGAGCTAAGGTTCAGTCCATGTATGTCTAACTGAAAATCCCTGGGCTCTGAACTGTAATGAGATCCAGCCTCTCCAGAAGCAGAGGAATGTGAAAAGCATGAAGCTACTGGGAATCAAGCTTTCAAATTCAGGGAGAGGAGTAACAGCGAATGGTGTAACTGGAAGGACTCAGATCGTTTAGATTCTAAATTTTTGTATTACCTGTGAAAATGGTGTGCCACTATGGGACTTGAGCAGAAGCAAGGGTGGTATCTGATTAGCACTTAATGCACATAACTACAGAAGCAGCGTGGAGAAGAAATTTGAGGAATGGTAGACTTGGAAGTGTGGGAGACACGGATGGTTCAGATTGAGAAGCCAGGACCCATGTTGTGAGGCTATTTTCAGCTTTCCTGTTGAAAGGCAGCAGGAGTGTGAGGTGGGGCAGTGTTCATTGGAGAAGAAGGCAAGGCAGACAGAATTGACAAGGCTTGATGAGGATTTGAGAAGGTGAGGAGAAGGTAGAGAGGGTTCCCAGGTGTGTTGTTAGAGTGACTATACAGCCGTGAAGCCTTTTTGTTTATCAAAAATTGAGGGTTTGCGAAGGAGGACACAGTTTAGAGAGAGCCACCATGAATTGCAGTTGAGTTGTTTAGCAGGGAGGGAGCTGATCAGTAGTTGCAGATGTGAGTCTTGAGGTTGAGGAGGCATAGATTTGGCAGGTCTGGGCTTGAGCTTAGGACGTGACAGACCAGTAGTTGCAGAAGCCCTGTCTGTGGTCAGGATTGGCTGGAGAGACTTGTAGGGGTGAGAAGCCGAGAGAATGGAGGCTTGAACCTTGAGGAATCCCGTATTCTGAGGGTGGGTTGACTAACAGTTGATACTGCAAAGGAGACCGAGAGAAAGTAGCTGAAGAGGTAGGAAGTGGTCCAGCCAGTTGAACTCGCTTTAGTTCTGTTCACTGAAAGTTTTGTGGTCATATTTTAAATTATGTAGCGCAAAAATTGTGATAAACTAAAATGAGTTTAGGATTTTCAGTAAGTTTTTCTTTGCTATTAGAAATTCTTAAAGACCTAACTTTAGTTTTGTCCCTAATAAGCTTCATGCTTTTCATGGCATGTGTGCTGGTCATACAGGTTTTTCTTCTGAAATTTCTCTGTCCTGCTCTGAAAAGAATAGTTCTCTGGGAGAGAGAGATTTCAGATAGGCAGGAGGATGTGCAAAGAATGAGGCTTGGAAAGAAAAGAGTAAACCTGCACTGCCTTTATATATATATGCCCAAGTCTTTCCTCATTCATTGTTATGGAATGCCCTGCTTTTAGCATAGAATGAAGTGAAAAATGTCTAGCTACCTTTGCAGAAAATTAATCACCTAGCATGGGATGGCAAATGAGTTTAATAAGAGGGTTTGGCTAGAAGTCTTGCAAAACCTGAGAAATAAAATCACTGAACCTGTGAAATCACATTTCAGACAGGCTCAGATACTGTATTCTGTGTAGCAGCCAACCTAGAGAAAGCTCATTCTTCATATAGTGTACATACTGTGTCTGTTAAAGAAAACTTGTAGGTCTTGATCTACTGGTAAGAAAGACTTGGATTTCCATAATCCAGATCATCCCAAGCTGTGTCCTGAATTACTGTGTTATGTGTGTAGAACACTTCAGTGCTAGACTACCAGCCCAACGGTTGCCAGTTTGAACCCACCCAGAGGCATCTTGAAAGACAGGTCTGGTGAGCTGCTTCCAAAAGGTCACAGTGTATACAGGGTTAGTAAGAGCTAAATTGACTCAACAGCAGCTAACAACAGTAACAACACTTTCAATAGTATATAAATTCTATAGAAAGGTAGAATTTAGAAGAGATAATGGAAAAAATAGTGATAGCAAAGGACTTTGCCTGGTTGATTGTAAGCTCCCAGAGAGCAAGGACCCTGCCATTTACATGGCTAGACTTCAGCTAATATTGTTTAAATGAAGGGATTTGATTATGAATGGTAAATTGACTTTTAAGAGCTCATGAAAATCAGTGAGCAGGCAAGACTTTTCTGAGGTTGGCAGGAAGTTCTAACTGGGAGGAGATGCTGGCTACTAACCCTTTCCCATCCTCATCTTTTTGCAATTCTAATACTTGGAAGAAATCCTGAGTAGATTCCAAGTAGAAGACTGGGAGCCTCTTGGCTTACGCCATCAGTTTTGTTTAGACAGGAATGTACAGGGATGGCATGTGTCTGCCGAAAATAGAAATTGCTACTTTGTATTCTTTCTGGGAAAGTTTAGTATCCTAGGAGCTCATAGAAATAGGGAGCCATTGACCAAAGCAGGGCTCTAAAGAGTGTGGTAGGTGGTTGGTTGGCTTGCCAGTTGGCCTTCAATGGTTGTCACAGTCACTGAAGCCCAGAGAGTTTTAAAAGTAGGGGTTTTACAAAATACTACTGTAGATACCTACATGGAAGTCTTTCAAGCCTGAAAATACATTTTTTCTTTGTCACTGAATCATGTCCATTTCTTGGTATAAGCAATTGGATTTCCAAATAACAGTGAAGTTTGGAGATAAAGATACTAGTGTTTGGAATAGAGGTAGATATTAAAGAAGGAACCGTGAACCAAGTAGGCATGGTCCCTGTCCTCTGTAAGTCAAGATGCGGTTAAATGAGGTGTGCAAGTGATATAATTTGAGGATGTGTTAGCTCGTGTAAGGAGCCCTGATAATGCAGTGGTTAAGACCTTAGCTGTTAGCCCAAAGAGGCCAGCAGTTCGAATCCACTAGCCACTCTGTGAGCCCCATGGAGCAGTTCTGCTTTGTCCTGTAGGGTCTCTGTGAGTTGGAATTAACTGGACAACGAGCAGTGGTTCGGTTTTTGGTTGGCTAGTTTCAGAGTTGTACGTGCTCACATTCTTTTGTGTGTTCTAGTCTTCCACCTAAAGGGTTGCTGTGAGTCGGAATCTACTCAGCAGCGGTGGATTTGGTTTCTTTAGTGTTACTCACCCATGGTGTGGAACAACTGTGGTGGGCCAGGCTCGGTGCTAAATGTTGATTGACAGAGATGAACAAGAACGATTGATGCTGGCCTCCACAGGGAAGTGTGCTCTCAAGACCCTGAATGTGTGCAGCAAACTGCTCTTCTACTAGGTGTGACATTTATGGGATCACGTTTTCAGGCTACCTTGTTTGTCAGCCTCAGCCAACTGTGTTTTCCTTTTTTTTTTTTGGTTGTAGGCTCTGAGTCTCTTTCTACTTTCATTGTGTTCCCTGTTACATAAACTTGATTCTAAATATAAATGAAAACAAAATCGAGTTTAGGAAAGGGAGGGGAGTGGTACTGAATTGTAAAAGACCCCATTTGAACAGAGAAGACTTCCTCACTCTGTTTACACCCTCTTTTTGCATTCCAGATCGGTGGCAGTAAGCACACCATGAATGATCACCTGCAGGTGGGCAGCCATAGCCACGGACAGATCCAGGTTCAGCAGCTGTTTGAGGACAACAGTAACAAACGGACAGTGCTCACGACACAGCCAAATGGGCTCACGGCAGTGGGGAAAACGGGGTTGCCAGTGGTGCCAGAGCGGCAGCTGGAGAGTATTCATAGACGGCAGGGGAGCTCTACCTCTCTGAAGTCTATGGAAGGCATGGGGAAAGTGAAAGCCACCCCCATGACACCTGAACAAGCAATGAAGCAATACATGCAAAAACTAACCACCTTTGAACACCATGAGATATTCAGCTACCCTGAAATTTATTTCTTGGGTCCAAATGCAAAGAAACGCCAAGGTATGACAGGTGGGCCGAACAACGGTGGCTATGATGACGACCAAGGATCGTATGTGCAGGTGCCCCACGATCATGTGGCTTACAGGTACGAGGTCCTGAAGGTCATTGGGAAGGGAAGCTTTGGCCAGGTGGTCAAGGCCTATGACCATAAAGTCCACCAGCATGTGGCCCTCAAGATGGTGCGGAACGAGAAACGCTTCCACCGGCAGGCGGCGGAGGAAATCCGGATCCTGGAACACCTGCGGAAGCAGGATAAGGACAACACCATGAACGTCATCCACATGCTGGAGAATTTCACCTTTCGCAACCACATCTGCATGACGTTCGAGCTGCTGAGCATGAACCTCTATGAGCTCATCAAGAAGAATAAATTCCAGGGCTTCAGCCTGCCTTTGGTTCGCAAGTTTGCCCACTCAATTTTGCAGTGCTTGGATGCTTTGCACAAAAACAGAATAATTCACTGTGACCTTAAGCCCGAGAACATTTTATTAAAGCAGCAGGGTAGAAGCGGTATTAAAGTCATTGATTTCGGCTCCAGTTGTTACGAGCATCAGCGTGTCTACACGTACATTCAGTCGCGTTTTTATCGGGCCCCGGAAGTGATCCTTGGGGCCAGGTACGGGATGCCCATCGATATGTGGAGCCTAGGCTGCATTTTAGCAGAGCTCCTGACAGGTTACCCCCTCTTGCCTGGGGAGGATGAAGGGGACCAGCTGGCCTGTATGATTGAACTGTTGGGGATGCCCTCCCAGAAACTGCTGGATACATCCAAACGAGCCAAAAATTTTGTGAGCTCCAAGGGTTACCCCCGTTACTGCTCGGTCACGACTCTATCTGATGGTTCTGTGGTTCTCAATGGAGGCCGTTCCAGGAGAGGGAAGCTGCGGGGCCCACCTGAGAGCAGAGAGTGGGGGAATGCACTGAAGGGGTGCGATGATCCCCTTTTTCTTGACTTCTTAAAACAGTGTTTAGAGTGGGATCCTATGGTCCGAATGACCCCTGGCCAGGCTTTACGGCATCCTTGGTTGAGGAGGCGGCTGCCAAAGCCTCCCACTGGGGAGAAGACAGCGGTGAAAAGGATAACCGAGAGCACTGGTGCTATCACGTCGATTTCCAAGTTACCTCCACCTTCCAGCTCAGCTTCCAAACTGAGGACTAATTTGGCACAAATGACAGATGCCAATGGGAATATTCAGCAGAGGACAGTGTTGCCAAAACTAGTTAGTTGAGCTCCAATCCCCTGATGCTGGTAATCTGAAAGATACAACATTGCTGAGCCTTACTGGGTTGAAAAGGAGAAGCTCAGACCTGTTTTTATTTGCTCAATAATTTTACTCATTTGTATCTTTTCGGCACTTACTTTAATGTAAGAAAGTTGTTCATTTTTGTTTTTATAAAATACATGGGGACAATGCTTTAAGTTTTATACTTTCTGAAACTTTTTGTTTTCTAAAAGTACGATGAGCCTTACTGTATTTAGTGTGGCAGAGTAATAAACATCAGTGGCAGGCCATTGATTACTTCATGACTGCCGCATATTTACAGATTGGTGTCAGAGGCATTCGCTATGTTTTCATGGTTCATATTCTATTTCCCGAAGGTGATTGCCGGTGACGGCTCCGTCCCCTTCTCCAGTCTCCAGGTGCGTGCACAGGTGTGGCATATCCTGCTTTCCCATGCACTCAGTTACCAAGGTGGTAGTGCGGGTGGAAGGATAACAGCCATGGTGAAAGTGGCAATCTAAGAAAATCAGCATCTTAGACATTTTTTTCCCCTAAATTAATGTTCAAATGCAAAACAGAAGTCCCCAAAGGTTTAAATCGCCCTATTTGCATTCTGACATTCTCAAGTAGCAGACTGGGTGATGAATGAAAATGGAATTACGTGTGTTTCTCCAAATTTTCTGACACAGTCAGTGAATGGTTTTGTAAAGAAGCCTCAGATTTCAGAATTTCTTTTTTTGCATCTAAATTTAGAACCGTATTCCATGAACTGTTTCTTCTTTTTGCTCTTCTTTCACCTCACATCTGTTGCGTGCATTTAATTTGCCTTTTCCTTAAAATATATATCCCAGACTGTTAATACAGAAAAGGAGACATTTCAGCTGTGATTACAACCATCGTTTCATACTCCATTTTTAAAAAGGACAGCAGCCTAGCTACTTAAAGTGGGAATTTCCATAGTTACAAAGAAGGTTTAGCAGGTTAGAGTGAGTTCACACTGTTAAGGTGCCACTGTAAGGTTCTCATAGCCTGGGAACATATTACCTCTTTCTTTCATAAGAGGACTGTAAATCCTCTTAGCAGAAGTCACCAAGGCTGTTCATTAAGGCCTATCTTAACAACAATTTTGAAAGAGGGAAAGTTCAGCCTCAAGTTAAATGGTTTGACTTATTCTTTACATCTTTAGACGAACTACAGAAATCACATTCCTCTATCTTATTTTAATTTCTTCTGGATTGCACTGATTGTTTTTGTGGAGATGACACTTTACCTGGAAAAGTGACTTTGAGAGTTAGGTAAAAGAATATTTTCTTCTTTGAAAACAATTATTTTCACAGTGAAAATATCAGTATTTTATCACTAATGTATGAACAGTGATATATATCAATTTCAAGGCACGTGGAAATTTTCTTTTAGTATGTGCAATTTAATCTGGAAAGGTTTCTGCCTGTCTGGACAATAGGCTTGGTGTAGTGTAAGTTAGGATAAATAATCTTTTATATGCACAGATACTGTATTGCCTGTAAATTGATTTGCAAGTACTTAAAGCATGGTCCCCGGTGAGGCCAAGAAAGTTTCCGGTTAAGTTCTTTTAATATTCATCCCATAGTTTTCCTTTATTAAAAAAAAGAAAAATGGTTTTGAACAAAACACTTTATGTGTTGTGAGACTTTGTTGGTAGATGGTGGAGAAAAATGCTCAGGAAATATTAACAGATATTTGCCAAAAAACAGTAATAAGATTAGCTTATTGATAAGATAGTGATTTTGATACTTGCTTTACTATTTAAAGGGTGTCACTGATAAATTAATTTGTACTTCTGTATTTAAAATTATAGCTTCTTTTCCCTAGTCAAATGAATTCTTTAACGTATTATACATATTCTATATGTAACCTGTGGAAGTGCAATAATACATTAGTAAGTTGCATTTTAAATGATCCTCATGTGATGATACCCCACAATCAGTGGCTTACAGAATTTAAATATCTGTGTATTGTTAAATTTTTGGCTTAACGGCAGAAGACACGTAAGACGGTGTGGTGTGGTGGCTTTGTAAAAAGCCACCAGCCTCTTAATGATGGGTAACTTGTTTAGATCATTGAAAAAATCACACATATAAAGGCTAATTTCCCCTTCAAGTACTCCTTTTTCAGTTCAACTCTTGTTTTGCCATTTAGGCTTAAATATATGAACCTAAGCCTGCTGTTTTTATTAATTTCTCTGTAAAATGGTTATACATGTGAAAACTTAACATATGGGCTCATACTGTTTGTCTCTTCCCCTTACCACACAAAACTGGTTCTTACGATGCCAACAGTGCATTTGTGGCTGCCTTCATTCACAAATGCCACCGGAAACTTTTTGGCCAAGCTGTAAGGTGCAGCACTGTGGGGCTTTTCTTTTGCCCAAATGCAGTGAAACTTCCTTTGTTCTTCACAAGAGCCACCATATTTTAGCATTTAGTGATAGAGCTGCTTTATTTAAAAGAAGAAAAGAGTGAAAGCTTGATAATAATGTTAAGAGAAGAAAAAGTCACATATCTTGTGATTTTAAAACGTAAATGAAGGGCTCTGATAGGCTACTAGGAGTTGGCTTGGAAACAGTCCGTAGTCTCACAGGTGACCTTTGTCTGGGGATGTCTGCGCCTGTTTCAGATTTAGGAATAGCACAGTGTCGTCTTGTCTTTGGTTGCAGTCTCATTTGGCTCCGTTTCTTGCACCACCAGTGTTCATGACCACTAAGTGGACTGCTACAACAGTGGAACAGCAGAGTGATGCAAGACAGTGGAGGTTAACAGTAGAGAAGTTGTGCCCTTAGTGTTAACAATGTGCCTTTTGTTCTGAATGCCATGTTGTAGGGCATGCATTTTTTGGCCTCTTTAACCCTTTCAATAATAGGCAGTAAGGATGGAACCCACCTCCGCAAAGATAACACCTGTCTTAAATACCTAGTTCCTTACAGGCCTTAATAGAAACCATAAGGCGTGTGTCATCGTCAGGCACTGAGCAAGGTAACCACTGGTTCGTTAACACCAAGAATACCTATGTTTGAGGGGTTAAAGGTGGTCTTCATTGTATCTTAACATCAGACTGATGTTTTAAGTGATATTTTTGTGTTAGGCTGACATTAGACAGAAATCCACTGTATTTGTAAAAATTTACCTCAAACCATTTAATTTTATAGTGTGATTAATCCCAGGGCATTTGGTATGAACCAAAGTGCATTTCTTTTCTATGTGCCTGGCTCTAGTAAAGATGGCCAGGGATTTTTACAATTTGGGTGCAAGGCACTTAAGCCACTTTTAAACTTACTGGGTGGTGTGGAGTCGTGCTCACTGACTCCATCAGAATGTTAGGAAACACTTTAGGCATCAGTAGCATTGGGCCATATTGGAATCTTAAAAAAGTGTGCATTATTTTAAAGAGAGCATTTTTGTAATTTTTTTTCATCACGAATAGTTCTGGTAAGCAGAAGACTTTTTTTAATAAAAAATTGATTTGGTTGGTAAGGGTTTTAATATTGCCCAACATAAAATGCTGTGGTAGCATTAAAAAAAAAGTATTTGTGAACTCTGTTTCTTAGGGGCTTGTACATCTCTCTGCTATGAACATATATAAAGTTAATTGTGATTATACTCAGCTCAACTGCTACAGTTATGTCTAGGTAGTGGCTTGGGTTTTTATCGAGCAACAACTTAGACACGTGACTGTAATATGCTGCAACTGTACTGAAAATATGTGAAAATGGTTGAATGTGGACTGTGTATATATGTATGTAAAAATTTCTGTGAGATGCTGCTGTCACCACTTAACATTAAGTATGTTCTAGTGGATTTTAATCCTAGTGGCCAGTTCTATGATACTGTATGTATTGTACAGCTGATGACAGGAGTAAGACTGTTTAATGAATATTTGTTAAATTTTATTGTTGTGGCCAGAGATAATTTCAGAATAAAATTTTAATGTCCTACCTTACTTTTCTCCCCTTTTCTAATGATAACTCCTGATCTCTCTGGTATTGTTGCTGGTGTATTATCCTGAAGAGCAATGAGAATGCCAAACAGCCAGTTCTCTATCTGTATCCTGAGATGTTAAAAGAATGCATTCTACTAACTGGTTGGTAAGCAATAATTGATTTTTTTTTAATTTGATACAAATGTGCAAATGTCAAGAAAGACTCTCTTAGTAGGTAATTCTTATCTCAGGATATTTCTTTAGTATTTTAATATTAACATGCCTTTATGGGGCCTGTAACATGTTCTTGAGTGTGCAAGGACTTTTTTTTCTTTTTTTTTAACTTTCAGGGTGACAGTTGAGCTGTGGAAGCAGAACCTATAAATTAGTCCTCACCAGTCTTTCTAATTCTTTTGACCCATTGCTGACAAGTCAATTCTGACTCATAGTGACCCTGAAGGATAGAATGTAACTGCCCCGGGGAGTTTCCAAGGAGCTCCTGGTGGATTTGAACTGCCAGCCTTTTGGTTAGTAGATGTAGCACTTAACCACTATTCAACCAGGCAAATCTTCTGTGCTCTTCGCAGTTCTACCACATCCATTTAAATGCTTATGCTTTTGTAGTATGCGCACTTGATGGACTCTCTGGTTCCGATGTTTTGAGGTTCAGTGTCTCCTCTTGTTATGCTGGGTCAGAAAATAAGTCCTGTGAGCTGCATCTAGCTCATAGTTGGCCAGGCTCCGTTAATACCAAGTTAAGAGTTTATTTACAGCTGACAGCAAGCAGATGCTCTAGGAATTTGTTAGACATTGCAGGGATATTATGTAGACGGATATTTCCCTCTGTGGAAATAACTACCTCACATTTTTATTTACATCCCTCCTGCTACCAGCCGCCAAGGAATTACTTATTACTGTGGCTTCCTGAAGCCCAAGTGGGATTTGCTAGTGGATGATACTGGAGTTCCCAAGCCTCGTCTTTCTCATGTCACAGCCTATGCCATAGACTCCTGTTGTCGCTTGATGATGATTCTTCTCAAGGTTGTTCACTTGTGCAAACCAAAAAACTTGGTGTATTTAAAAATAATTTCTTAGAGATGTATTATGCATACAAAACTGAAAATTGGTGCTAAATCAGCAGTTTAAACTGAATATTGTCCTGATCTGACTAAACTCTGAGCAGATTATTATATGTCCCACTCATCTGCTTTCCTTTCAACAAATCCTTAAAAGCTCTCTATTACATTGGTGAATGGCATATTCTGTTAGAATTTCTCATAATCCTTTGCCTTTTGGAGTCAACAGCTATACTAATGTTCTCCGAACTTCAGAGTTGCCTTCAAACTATCATGTAGAGTGTACCTTGCTCTCGCTGACACTGGTATTGGTTATTGAAGAGGAGGATATTGGTTTCAGTGCTTTCTGTTTGGGAAGAAAGTACTGTGATTTGAAGGTACCTGTGGCTTTGTTTCACTATTGTTTTTAAAAAATTTAATTGACTGCATTTCCCCGTGGGCCATTAGGCAGTAAGGACTTGTCTTTGGTGATATTAAACGCTGCCCAAACTGAAAGTGGCTGCTGGTGTACTGCACACGTCAGAAAGCTGCGTCTTACTTTGGTCTTTTTTTTGGTTTGCCTTCTACGTATTGTGCCCTCATTTTATTTATGCTACAGTTCAGGCAGGTATACAGATAGAAGGGGACATAATTGCCATTCTCTTGTATTTTTTAAAAAAAATCATCGTGTAAATGAGTTAGTGTGTACTCCTCTGAAGAAAGCTGAGGTTTTACAGTACAAACTGGTCATCTTGACAAAACTACTGTTGCCATTGAGTTGACTCTGACTCATAGCAACTACAAGACAGAATAGAATTGTGTCATCGAGTTTCTAAGGAGCAGCTGGTGGATTCAAACTGCCAACCTTTTGGTTATGAGCCAAATGCTTAACCGCTGAGCAACCAGGGTCCCTTAGGAAGGAAAGGCAGCATATGTGACAAATGTAGCATGTGGTTTGCAGATGATTGCTACTTAAGAAGGCTCCTTTATAGATCTCGTGATGGTTTATGAACGTTAGCTGAGGCGTATACATCGCTATAAACTGTAATTATCCTCACTTGATACTTGAGGATAGTGAAGTGACTTGGTCTAAGTCATTTTATAATAACAGTGGGTCTTCAGGTTGCAATCAGATTCAGAATTTTGGTTTCTGAGAGTGAAAAGATGTCTACAGTCACATGCAAAAAGTGGGGTGGAGTGGGACTTGAGCTAGTAGTAGACAGTTCTGTTTGAATAAATCCTGTATCAGCTTCCAGGAATGTTGCTGAAAGGGGTAGGAACCAAAAAAACGCCTGAGAACTAGAGCATCCCACTTTGTTTAGGTGTACCCAGTAACTAAATAAATGCACACAAGCGTGTGCCCCTGTTATTGAAAGAGGACTTCTCATATAGCCATGTATGTGTGAGGTGGGGGGGATGGGGGGCAGTTACAGTAGCTTTATTCCTTATTATTGTTTTTCTTAAAATAATGCTTTTTATGTTTGAATGCATGAAAGTACTATTTTTAACACTAATTCTCAGGGATTAAAAGTTAAATTTTATTGATGGCAGCAGTAGGTAAATCTCATTAAATTCAAACTTATTCAGGTTTTCTATCCTTCGCCTCCATATTTTAAAAAAAATATGGAATGTTTACCAGGGAAATACATTAAGACTTCAAATACAATTTTAACATACCAAATTGTAAATAAACCAGTTTTACAAACTAAAATGTTGTGTCTTTACTTGCTTTTTATCTCCAATTATTACCCCACCCCCATCCAAGTTTGAAGAGTTTTAAATAGTTTCTCCACTTCCAAAAATGAAGTGTGTGATTTGCAAAACAAAAGCCCATGAGTGGGCCTAAATCATTTAAGAAAGCTTATTGAATCATTTTCAGTTGTTTTGGAGAAAATGTAAATTAATTACAGGCAATTTCTGTGGACTTAACAGTAGTAAGTGCTGGGGTAAATTTGGACTAATTTACCCTCCTCTTATCTGAAGAGTAATATCCAATGTAATATCCCCTTTTCCTAGAATTCATTAGAATTTTGGCTTGATGAAACTTAAATGAGTAAAATGAATAATAGAGAATCTTACTCGCACCTTTGGTAGATGCCATTCATTTGTCTAATATTTGTTAAGTGTCAAATATATGTCAGGTACTGTTGTAGGCGCCAAGGATATATCATGATGAATAACATAGTTGTGTTGCAGTTTTTAGAGTGGTTGGGAAGGGAGGCATTATACGAATAATTATAAAAACAAGTACATAACTGCAAACATAGTAAGGGCAGTAAGGGGAAATTATATGGTACTGTGAGTCCAAGTAAACTAGAGGAGGAGATGTGTTGTCCTGTGGGTGTTAGAGATGGCTTCCCTGAGGAAATTACTCGAGCAAACAAAAGGGTGTGCAGACTCTGGAGCTAGAAGAAGCCAGGTAGGTGAGAGCAGCTGAAGGAAGGCCCAGGAGGCTGGAGCCCAGGAAATGAGAGAACTGGTATGAGAGCTTGCACTGCAAGCTGGCCACGTGGTCAGCCTTGCCAGTGCTGTTCAGGATTTTGATCCTTATCCTAGGGTTGAGGACAGCCACGAAAGAGTTTTAAGAAGAAAAGTGCCATGAGGAGATTGGCTCTCCCTGACTGCTTTTAATAGATAACCAAAGGGTTAGAAGTTTGAAGCCACCCAGAGGTGCCTCAGAGGAGAGGCCTGGTGAGAGTGGCAACTGGTTTAGTTTTCTGGTGAAGAAAGACAACGTAGAACTGTTGGCGAGAGATGGCAGATTGCACCACAGAGCTGGGGATGGAGATGTAAAGAAGAGGATGGACTCGAGATTTTCAGGATGCAGATTTTTTAAAAAACTGTACTTCAGATGAAGTTTTACAGAACTAGTTTCTATTGAACAGTTTATACACATATTTTATGACATTGGTTAGCAACCCCATGACATGTCAACACTCTCCGTTCTCAGCTTTGGTTCCCTGTTACCAGCTTCCCTGTTCCCTCATGCCTTCTAGTTCTTGTCCTGGTCCTAATGTCCGCTTTAGTCTCATTTTGTTTTATGGGTCTGTCCAATCTTTGGCTGAAAGGTGAAATTCAGGAGTAAGTTCATCACTGAGCTGCGGGTGTCTGGGGCCATAATCTCAGGGTTTATCGTGTCTCTGTCAGGCAAGCAACTGTGGTCTTTGTTTCTCGAGTGAGAATTTTGTTATCCATTTTTTTCCAGCCCCTCTCCAGAAGCATCTGTTGCGATCCTTGTCAGAGCTGCCAGTAGTAGTAGCTGGCCTTCACTGGCTGCACTGGACTCAGTCTAAAGGCGGCCATGGCAGTCCCTTGGACTGATATTTTGCTTGTAGTTTCATCATTAGTTTTCTTCATTCCTCTGTGCTGCCAAAGAAGTGAGGCCAGTTCAGTATTGTGGAACACAAGACTCTGGACACTACTCTTCAAAGTAGAATGTAGATCATTTTTTTTTTTTAATAAACTATATTATACCAGTCCCTGAGACCATGGTCCCCACAGCCCACAGCCCAGCAATTCTGTCTCTCAGGGAGATTAGATGTGTCTTCAGGAGCTTAAAATACAGATGTCTTAAGGTGGAAATCACAGTGGTATATCTTTGTGTATGAAAAGTAGCTGTTATTATTTGAGTATTTGTTTTGCCACTTTGCATTAAAAGAAAATACAGTATCTGATTGGCTTCAGAAAAGAGAGGAGTGATGTTAGCAGAATATGACATGTATAGACTGGAAAGGAGGAGTGTGCTGTCACCGGGCAAGGAGACCAGAGGGAACTGCAGATAGGCAGGTATGCAGATTTAACTTGGATTGTATAATACTTTCAATTACAATAAAAAAACAAGAAAAAAAGGGGTAAGAGTGAATTCTTTTGGTTATACAGTTGAAGTACCTTTGGCTGAAAATGTGAAGCATTTGTGATAAATAAATTTCTAATTTACTGGTTCGTATTTGCTTTCAGGAAATTTTGTATTTAAAAGAAATTGTAATAAAAGGAGGGGAAGGGATTGCCAAGGCCACCTGTTTGAAATTCTCCCCAAAGGCAGCAATTCTCTTTGCTAAAACACCTTGCTCTGCTTCCCTTCTCCCTCCCTTCCTCCTTCCACAGGCCATCAGCATCTCCTGCATAGGGAATTCCAGTGCAAGAAAGAGGACCAAGAGGAAGAGGACAAGGAGAGATCAAGGTAGAGGCAAGGGGAGGAGATAAAGACAACCGAAAGGCGAAGAGGATGGAGGCATTGCCCTTGAGGGCTTTATGTTTATTTAGGAAGACAAGATTTTACATTACTCGAGAACAATAAAAGACAAAACTCAGAGTGTCATTTGTGCTGCAGTTGGATAAAAAAAAGCTTCAAAAAGGTGAGTGTCTGTGGGACCTCAGTGGAATTCAGACTGGAGAAAATGAGATTCTAGAGGAGAATTGCTGAACCGAGGCGTATCCTGCGTCATTCATCTGTGCATCTGTTCTGCATGATTTTGGGGACAATGTGAGGGCAAGGCCAGCCCTAATGCCGAGGGAAGAAGTAGGGACTGTGAGGCTGATGTAGGGCTGGGTGGTGGTGTGTTCTGTGGTCTGTACAGTGCTCTGACTCAGAACTGACTTGGCAGCACCTAACAACGTAGCAGCGAGAAGGTAGTGGAAGACGATTCCTGGTGCTCTCCATTGAGCTGTGTCCTCAGTTCTCAGTCTCTGCACAGCTCTGGCTGTCAAAAGCAAATGTGATTTCCTTTACAAAGCATTCACTTACCCGAAACTGGGTAAGGTGGACCTCACCCAAAGCTCACACCGGCAATCTTTTCTTTGAATTTGGGAGAAATTTCTGCTAACTAGGATGTAAATGGAACTGAGTGGAGAAACACAGTAGAATTCCTCCCCCTGCTTGCTGCTGTCTTTCCCCAGCCAACAAAACACGTGCCTGGAGATGACATTTTAGTGCTGTGTAGGTCTCAGGTAGCCCATGCTTCTCCCATCCTTGTCCTCCACCTCCCCCAGGCTTCCTCACAGAGCCTGCAGTAATCCTGTTGGGAAGTCCCAGGATAACCCTGATACCTGCTTTCAGAGAACTTATACTTTAGTGTTCGAGCTGGATGGATTGCCAGATTTTGGGTTCCACCAAGGCAGCAGACTTCCATCTTGCTTAATCTGTCATGCCCAGTGACAAGTGTAGAGCTAAAGACAAAAACCTATTGTAGCCGTCAAGCCAGTTCCTGCTCACAGCAACCCAGAAGGACAGAGACTGCCCCGCAGGATTTCCAAGGTTGGTGAGTTTCAACTGCTGACCTTTTGGTTAGTAGCCAAGGGCTTAACCAGAGTGCCACCAGGGCTGCTTTGAGACAAAATAGGGTCTCAGTAAAGATTCAGCAGTGAGCGTGGGTGGAGTGCTCTGGGAGAGTCAGAGAAATGTGCACAGAGCAGGACATAAGTGCCGTCAGAGAGAGGTTTTCAGGAGAATAGAGGAAATGGAATGCAACATTGTGTTGGTCTTCCAGTGCAGCTGTAATAGAAATGCAAGTGGATGGGCTTTATGAAAAGTTTTATTCTGTCACAGTCCAGTAGGCAGCAAGTGCAAATTTAGGGCTTCAACTCCAGGGAAGAGCTTTCTCTGCTGCTGTGGAGGAAGGTCCTTGCATCGATCTTCCCGTGGACTGGGAGCTTCTAAGGCACAGGGACCACTGGTCCTTTTCAGAGGACACACTCTGCTTCAGAACTGCTCCTTTCCTTATGGTCTGAGGTCCGCAGCTCTCTCCTTGCTTCCTTTCCTTTATATCCCGAGAGATTGCCTCAAGGCACAGTTCAGTCTTAGATCTTGAGTCCTGCCTTACCAACAAAACCGCCAGCCATTCTCCCTCAACATTATAGAGGTAGGGTTTACAGCATATAGGAACATCACGTAATACTAGGAATCATTGCCTAGCCGAATGGCCACACACATTTTTGGGGGGACACAATTCAATCCATGACAATTATCAAGTGGCAAACGAGGCTGGTGGTGAGGGAGTAGTGTGATGGGGGTACACTGACTCACAAATGTCAGTAGCGAATGTGGATAGATGGGGAGAAAGATGATTAGCAAAAATGGGCCAGGCAAGTATTTTCCCAGAGAGGCAAAAGTAATTCAGGTGATGGCACCATTGTCTATTTAAAACTCTTTAGTGACTTCTTATCAGACTAGAGAATGAAGTAAGTAATTTCCTAGGCGTGTCCTTCAATGTCCTGTGTGATCTGGTTCCTGCTTGTCTTTCCAAGCTTATTTGGTTTCATTCTCCCACTGGCTCAGTTGTGCTCCGGCCGCAATTACCTTTTCTTTGTTTACTGAATATACCAATCTCCTTTCTGCCTCGGGACCTTTGCACTTCCTGCTCCTCTACTGAAACACTTCTCCCCTTCTTGTGTGATTGACGTCATTTCTCACTTAGACCTGATGCTGTCTGCTCGGAGACCACTTCCTTGTCTGCTGTACCCCAGGTGATTTTTCATCACATTATTCTGTTTTATTTTCTTTAAAACACTTAACCAGTATCTGGAATTATCTTGTTTGTTTAATAGTTGCTTCATATCTTTCCTGCTCATTAAATATAACTTACATTAGAGTAATAATTGTGCTAGTCTTGTTATCTCTGCTTCTCCTGTTGCCTTTAAATAGTGTAGGTAGTCCACAAATATTTGTTGGGTATAAAGCTTAGATATGTTTACAGAAAGTGAGCAAGAAACTAGGGAAGAGGCAGAAATGTCATATGCCAGGTAGGCAAATAGGTATCATTCCTAATGCCAACCTTTAATGGTTAGTAGTGACTACCTAGCACCCTGTCTTGGAATTATGAAGTTTCCTCGAGGTTCAGGTAATGTTACTACGGGCAATGCAGAAATTGGCAATATCTGTGATAGGCAGGAAACCCTAGTAGTGTAGTGGTTAAGTGCTACATCTGTTAACCAAAAGATCAACAGTGTGAATCTGCCAGGTGCTCATTAGAAATTATGCAGGGCAATTCTACTCTGTCTTATAGCTTAGCTATGAGTTACAACTGACTCGATGGCAGTAGATTTGGGACGATGATAAGGAAGTTTAATAGTAGAATTGCTCTTTGCCATTGAGTTAATACTGATTCATAGCAATCCTATAGGACAGAGGAAAATTGCCCCACAGATTTTCCAAGGCTATACTCTTGACAGAAGCTAGCAACTACATTGTTCTCCGTGGAGTGGCTGGTGAATTTGAACAGCTGACCTTTTAGGTCCACTGTGAGCTTCTTAGACTATCTCACTGCACCTGGCTTCCATTCTTGCCTTGGCACCTGGACATTGTTTGTGGGCTATGGCTGAGAGTGGATCAGTGAGTGGGTGTTTTTGTTTGTTTGTTTTTACCATTTTTATTGTAGTGAAAACATATCCCTCCCGCCTCTGGTAACCACAGATAATCTTTGGTTTCTAAAAATTTGCTTATTTCATATAAGTGAGATCATATAGTGTTTGCCCTTTTGGGGCTGACTTCTTTTACTCAGCCTCGTGCTTTCCAAGTCCATCTGTGCTGTGGCTTCCCCCAGGGCTTCATTGCCTTTTAGGGCTGAGTGGTACTCCATTGTGTGTGTGTCCCACATTGTATTTATCCATTCATCTGCTGATGGGCACTTCGGTTTCTTCCTCCTTTTGGTGCTTGTGAGAAGTGCCACAGTGAACACGGGGTACGAGTTGGTTTTTTTCCGTAGGAATAAGCGTAAGTGCTTTTATCCCAGTGCAGCTTACTGATTGGTTCTTCAGTGTGATGCTGCATATGTGTATGTGTGTGGTTTTCAGTGGGGCAGGAGAAGGATGGAGAAGTATTTCTTTGCCATCCTTTCCTCAACAGTTTTGTTGCTTCCTTATGCATAGATGGTCACCACATAATGACGAATTCTGGGTAGAAACCCACTGACAAGCCTCGTGCATTAAGAGGTGGCCTGGTGGAGACGACAAGATAGGAAGGAGCTGCTGTTGAGCTGTTTTTATTCTCCAGATACTTGCTGCCTCCTTTTAGGCTTCGAAACTGCGAATCTCTTACTCTGGGCTAATTATTTCCTCTTGAAGACAGTAAGGCCTTTTATCAAGATGGCTACATTCCTGAGTGTCTTGACACACAAATGATGAATAATGGGGCTGATTAACCCAGTGACCTTCATGAATGAAAAAAGGAAATATAACGCTGTGAGGTTAAGCCTGTTGTGGGAATCACTCTTCAGAGACATTCTTTCATAATAAGTAGTGTGGTGCACTTAAACTTCTCAGCTCTTCCGCGCATCATGTTATCTTGAAATGCAGATCTTAAAGCCCAGCACAGAGAGTGGGATCCCGGGGCCCGTGACCAGGATCTGCTTAGCACTCAGGATTTAATAGGGCTCTGATTAACCTCTGGGCACCTGCTGGTCTCCATAGCTTCAGCTGACACAGCCTCAAGGTTCCGAGGGTACTGATGCCAGTGCCACTTCTACTTGCTACTCTGGCTAAGTGCTCATGTTGATCTTCGCTGAACCAGTGCCAGAGAGGAAGCCTGGCTCTCTGTTTGGAAGTGGCCCAAGTGTCTATTATAACCACTTTGGAGAAAAAAGGACAAATAGCAAACTGTTTTTCTTCCTCCTACTGGCTCTATCTATGACCAGACACACTGCTGTTCCCTCATTTGACCTCAGGAGCATATATCACTTATTGTGGGTCTGCTCTCTAAAGTATAGCTTCGTGGCAGACCGAATAATGTGCACCTCCACCCCCAAAGATGTCTGTGTCCTAATCAGTGGAACCTGTATGTTAAGTTTCAAGGCAACTAAGGTTGTAGATGGAAATAGTGTTGCCAATCAGAGTCTTAAAGTGGAAACATGATTTTGGGTTATGTAAGTGAGTCCTATGTAATCACAAAGGTCCTTAAAAGTGAAAGAAGGCAGCAGCGAGTCAGAGGGAGGTGTGACAACAGACAAATGGCCAAAGAGACATCATGTTGCTAACTTCCAAGACAGAGGAGAGGGCCGTGAATCAAGGAATGTGAGTAGCCTCTAGAGGCTAGACAAGGCAAAGAAATAGGTTTTCCCTTAGGACCTCCAGGAAGGACTCAGTCTTGTCAACACTTTAATTTTAGGTTAGTGAAACTTGTGCTGAATTTCTGCCCTAAAGAACTGTAAGATATGTGTGTTAAGTCACTGAGTTTCCAATGATTTGCCGCAACAGCAATACGAAACCAGTAGGAGCATGTTAAGGCGTGATGTCTGTCAAAAGTACTAAGAGAACTTAGTATAGTGGTATAGTTGGCAGTCATTTCCTCCTAAAAGAGAAATTGGTGACATAGAGGACAGCAAGATAACCAAGTGTTGTCCAGCTAGAACCCCACAGAAGCTCAGGAACACTGAGAAAAATGGAACCAAAGAGGGTAGACCTTGCACTTTCCTTTTATTTTCTTTATCAAAACTATAAAACTCACAGTAATCACAAATATTAAAAACTGTAGTTAAATGCAAGATACTTTTAAATAGAACAAAACTTAAGGAAACTTAATACTTGCTTGCAAAGGAACTTGCAAGTAACAAGTAACTCTCTCCTTTACCAAAAATTATGTATGAGGAGTATGTGTATGTGTAGCTTGTTAAGGGATTATCAGGGATCATCCGTGGTTTCAGGACCCCTACTAAAGTTGGCTTCCCATTACCTTATTTTGAAGACTGATCCCATCTTTTTCTCTGGCTTCCCTGTTTTCTCTTGCCTAGAAACCCTAGTGACATAGTGGTTAAGTGCTACAACTGCTAATGAAAAGGCTGGTGGTTCGAATCTGCCGGGCACTCTTTGGAAACTCCGTGGAACAGTTCTACTCTGTCCTATAGGGTCGCTATGAGTCAGATGGCAGTGAATTTGGTTTTTATGACTGTTGCCAGTTATCTATTTTCATTAGGTGCTGAAGGAACCAAACCTTACTTTGCTTCTCAGTGAAAAGAGTATTATCTAAGGCTTTTCCTAATCGTGATCAACCTTCTAAATACTTATGGCTCCTAATGTGCCATCATCTCTGGGAAAATCAAACAAGATGATACTCATAGTCATATGGACAAGCATTCCTTCTCTCAGTTGCAAGGAGAGGGTTTTCTGTAGACCAGACTGTTCTGTTCTTCAGTCTTCTGTGCTATTTTTGATATGTATTAATTGCTTGCATTCACTCTTGAAATACCCTCCTTAACCATTCTAGCTCCCCTGCAGCTTTGGAAACTAATGTTTTTTAAACTCTTCTCTCCACAGAATATATGTCTTGAGGAATTCTAAGAGAAAAATGTCAGTACCTAAAATTAAGATTTAAGATGATTACTTTCTTGTCGGATCACATAATATTGTAGTTGGGCTCTCTTGAGTATTTTTAGTAGCATTAGAACTTTCAGCTGTGGTTAGGCCTGTTGAGTGGTTCAAACAGTTGCAGCCATGGTATCCTGTACTCATTATGTATAAATCAAAGTCAATTTCACCTCATGGCAACCCTATAGACAGAGTAGAACTACCCTGTAGAGTTTCCAAGGAGTGCTTGGTGAGCTTGAACTGCCAACATTTTGGCTAGCAACCATAGCAGTGTGCCACTACACCACCGGGGTTTAGCAGTAAATATGATGTCGCAGGGGTTTCCAATTCTACATAAGCCTTCTCCTAATTTTTATATCATCACACTTGTTTCAATTTTGTGGCAGAGTTTGGCTGAAGCATTTGAGATTTTCTTGAATTGTTTAAATACTGATACATGTATTTCCAAACATGACCTCATTGAACAGTCAGTATATTGGGCTAAAAATTAAACAAGGTTTATAATTTTATTTTTAATAAACTGTGCTACAGCCAAGATGAAAAAGGAACATTTATGTACAGAGCTATTTGGCTTACTCTTGTTGGTTTGCCCTTTGTAACATCACGCAGGTAATTTTGTTATTTCTATTTCAGCTTTTGTGCAAATGAGCATGTCAAAGTGAATCATATGAGTGTGTTTAAATTTTTGTTTTCTGACATCGGCCATTCATGGAAACCACCTGAATATCTCAAATTTATTTTGATGGCTTCACTGTATTATGTTTTTGCATTATTCATCCACTAAGCAATTATTGAATGCTTTTGTCTACCATTACATCTCAGTGCCTGAATTAGGCATAAAAGTTAACACCAGTAGTTCCTAGTAATTAAAAAATCAGGAGGCAGGGAGACAACCAAACCCATTGTCATCAAGTCTATTCCAACTTATAGTAACCTATAGGTCAGAGTAGGACTGCCCCATAAAATGTCCAAAGAGTACCTAGAGGATTTGAACTATCGACCAATTAAGAACACTAGTTATGTTCTAGGCACATCTCCCTACAACCCTGTAATGTAGCTATTCTACATTTTATTCCATTTTATAGATGGAAAAGCTAAGCTGTAGATAGAGGAAGGAACTTGCCTGAGGTCTCATAGCTAGTAAGTACCAAAATAAATAAGTAAATAAAAGCACAACCCAAACTCATTGCTGTCAAGTTGATTCTGACCCAGGGACCCTATGGGACAGGGTAGAACTGTCCCATAGAGATTTCAAGGAGCACCTGTTGGATTTGTGTTGCCAACCCTTTGGTTAGTAGCCATAGCTCTTAACCACTGTGTCACCAGGGTTTAGCTAGTTAGTAGAGCTCTAACTGAAAGCCAGGCTTTCTACTCCAGATGCTGTACTTTTAACTACTATGTTAATAAAGCAGTTTGTGAGTGAGGAAATGAAGACTCCCAAGTTTCTCAAAACTGTGTGAATACTTAGCCAATACATATATATATATATATATAAATATATATAAAGGTGAGGTAAAACAAGTATTCCTTGGAAAGGCATGAAAATTTCTGAACTATTTAGGACTCCATATTCTTCATCCAGTTCTTCCTTTAAAAAAGAATCTGTTTACACCAAGGCCTAAGGACTTCTGTACCTAGTACTGGAAACTGAGACAACTGAGTCATCCCAGCACTACCAATCTGCCACCAGAAACTCTGGTGGCGAAATGGTTAAGTGCTCTGTCTGCTAACTAAAAGGTCAGCAGTTCAAATCCACCAGGTGCTCCTCAGAAACTCTATGGGGCAGTTCTACTCTCACCTATGGGTTCAGAGTGTTGGAATCGACTCACTGGCACTGGGTTTGGTTTGGGTTTTTAATGAGTACACGCAGCATGCTTTAAGGCATGGGTAAAAGCCTTAGAAGAAATTCAAATTCTTATTAACTGTAATAATCATTGCTTTCACAATGGTAAGGAGCCCTGGTGGCACAGTGGTCAAAATGCGTAGCTGCTAATCAAAAAGTCAGTGATTCAAACCCACCGGCTGCTCTGCGGGCGGAAGCAGTGGCAGTCTGCTTCCGTCAAGATTTACAGCTTTGGAAACCCTGCTGGGGTTGCTGTGGGCCAAATTGACTGGACAGCAGTGGATTTGCTTTTGGGTGGGTTCATGATGTTGATGTCCTTTGGAAATCTTTGGCATCAACGTGCTGCCTTCTTCTGAGCCGAGCTGTAAGTTTGTGAAGCAGGCGTGAGAGCAGCTGTGATTGCTAAGAATATAATATTGACCTCTATGTAAAATTAATAGACCTGTAACACGCAGTGCTGGGGCTTTTGATCAGGATCTTTGGAAGTATGACATGCATACGCTTCAAGTAAAAGATCATCCTAATTATTTTACAGTCATATTTTCTACAAGGGATCTCTGTAAGTAACAAGAAAAACCTTTAGTAAGCTGCTGATTTATACTACTGATTTTAATTTGGAAAAACTTTATTATTATAATCCTAATGACTTTTCTAAATAGGCACCATGGTTGACCTAGGCATGGGATTTTTTAAGTTTATGTCATTCAAAGGGATGAGTGAAGGAAATGAGATGGAGAACACTGTTTACTGAGTGCTTTCTCTGAGTCAGGCTCTGTGCTTAGGAACTCCACCATCACGGTTGTATTGAACCTTCCAAACAGCTCTGCAAGACATGAATTCATTTGTTACAGATGGGAAAAGTAGGTTCAGACAGTTTACTTAATGACACATCTTGTAAAAGCTAGAGTAGAGTCCCGTTTCCAGGTCTGTCTTTTCTCAGAGTTGTGGCTACAGCCCTGCTGAGCTGACAAATCGTCCTGCACGGGTGGGAGGTGTCAGTGAAGTTCCCAGAGGAAGCCACGTTTGAGTTGAGCCTTAAAACCTGACCCAGAGGACTCCAAGTGAAAGAGATTTCAGGCAAAGAAGAGGAAGTGTGAAAGGGCATGGTGTACTCTGAAACTGAAAATAGCTGTCAAGGGCGAGAGCAGAATGTGTGTTTTATGATGCCTGTAGCAGACCCAGCAGTGAAGGTAGGGGATCCCCAGGGCCACCAATGGCACGCATGCCACGTGCCACCACACAGCTGTAGAAACTGGAATATCTTATCTCCCAAGTCCCATTGATCAGAGGAAGTAAGAGTGAGCTGACTAATTAAAATTTCCTGACCTGCTTCCTAACTTCCAGCTAAGTCTTCAGCTCTAATCCCTCATAGTTAACATTCCGTAAATGCTACTGGCAGAGTCCACTTGGCCCAAGGAATGGAAAAGAGACGGTGCTTCTTGCTTCCTACAGACTGGTGACATCAGTTGGTGTGCATCTCAACCTCTTTTAATGGAAGGTGTAAAAAAAAGAGTGCTTTGTTAAGTTTGAATCAATATGTAAGTTTTGTCTGGAATTTTATTCATTCATCTTCTGCAAGCCCTGTAAGAATATAGACTGCAGGTCTTTCCAGTGCACTACTTAATTTCTAGTACCTAGCATGTAGTAGGAAACCCTGGTGGTGTAGTGGTTAAGTACTGCAACTGCTAACCAAAGGGTTGGCAGTTCGAATCCATCAGGTGTTCCTTGGAAACTTTATGTGGAACAGTTCTATGCTGACATATAAGGTCACCATGAGTCAGAATCGACTCAACAGCATCAGGTTTGGTTTGGTTTAACATATAGTAATTACTTAAATAGTTTTTTAAAATGGACAAATAAGCAAACAAGTAAATAGACTTTGAAAACTTCTATTCAAGTCCTATGAAAAATGCCTTGGAAATAAATCTTTTGCTCTACATTAATATATTCAGAAAACATTTTCTTTAACAGTTTATAAATTTACTCTTCAAAGAAATGGGGCCAGGGAATATTTCAAAGTTGTACACATCATGACAATCTTTTCACTAGGTGAGAACTATACATAGCCAATTTTGTCAGACAATGTTTGATTTCAAACCTTAAGCCTTGTTTTAAGAGAATGTCACTAAAGCTGTGATGTTATAATGCTTGTCTCTCTCATCTTTGTATTGCTCTTAAATGTCATACGTACCTATTAACAATCTGGAAACCGTGGTGGCGTAGTGGTTAAGGGTTGGCAGTTCAAACCAACAAGCTGCTCCTTGGAAACTCTGTGGAGCAGCTCTACACTGTCCTATAGGGTCGCTGTGAGTCAGAGCTGACTCAACGGCAGCGGGTTGGGTTTTGGAGTTTACAACAATCTAATTCTTAGAAAAATTTTCATTTTTGTTAGTAAAAATTAAAAAACATATTGGAGGTTTGTGATTGCTTTTCAAATATCTGAGAAAATATATAGTGAGTTCAATTGTAACCTTCTACAATTTCAGCAGTTTATCCCAAATTTATTCCTCAATACAAAGCCCCATTCTTTACATAGTGACTAAAAGTAAGAGTTTTTAATTTTGTTTTCCAGAGAGCTTTATTTGTGTTATAAAATAATGGTGTGTAAGTTAGAAGCTGTGCTGGAAATTCTTGGGTGAAAATTCCTCTTCCTCTTTCTTCGTAATTTCATGGCTTTTGAGTATGTTGCCATTGCATAGAGCCATCACAGACGTTGTCGGTGGTTTAATATTTAAATTCTCTAGGGGAGGTGAGAGTGGTCTGGATACAGTGGAGGTGAGATGTGGTAGGGAGGGTTTTAGATTAATATGAAATTGCTTCAGACATTTGTACTATAGACATTTTTTGACTTATTTTAGGGGAAGAGAAAGTGATCTCAATCAAGTAATCAGAATGATAGGAAGACTAAAAACTCAATAAGCCGTGGTTAGCAGAACTGGAAATATTTAACCTAAAGAAGAAATGCGGATATAGTTTCAACTGTTCGAAGAGCTAACAAGTATGGCCCTATAAGGAGCTTTTGCCTAAAAATAGGGAGGAAATCATAAAGACGCCCAAAGATGCAATGAAAATTCTCATTTAAGAAGGCAGACTTAAATGAGCACCTTCTTACATCTCCTTTTGACTCCCAAATCCCATAGAAATGTCAACAAAGAATGTCAAGCAATAATAAAGTAATGATAGTGCTAGGTACAAGAACAGTGGATCAGGGGACCAGAAATAGACAAGAATTTCTTAAAAGGAAAAATACTTAGAATTCTGTTAACAGACTAAATCACATTCACAGAAGAAGGCTGTGGTGGGGACAGGAGCTATTTTTCCTGGCACCAGGCCTACAGAGAGGCTCAAAACTCAGAGTATGAGAGGGAAGTTGGAAAGAAATCAATGATGGAATAACTGTGAGTCATAGCCCACATTCTCCTTGTCTGTGTCACATGTTCAGGCTAAAATCATAGGACTAATCTTTAAAGCAATTGAACAGTTTGCTTGAGAAGGAGCTCTCGTAAGGCTATAATGCCCCTTCAGAGAGATTCTCTTCATTTTGGCTGAGAACTGGAAGAGTGGGGGGGAAGACATCATACATCCTCCTCTATTTCCATAGGGTCTAAAGCAAAGCTTGCCATTTTAATGGACCCGCCCATGTGCATAAAAGGAGAAGCCTGAGCAAGGCAGTGCTGTCTGTATTAAACAAGCTAGTCTGCCTCATTTATGCACATGATTCAATAGCTAAGGAAAAATAAGGACAAAAATAGTGTGTTGAGATGAATAAAATGATGTTGGAAGAATGAGATAGATAAATCAGAGAATAGAAAATGTTTTCAAAGTGATTTTGCTTAGTAGTCTGATAGACATTCAAGAAAAAGTGTACATAAAACGAAAATAGGTTACTAAGAACAATAAAAGCAAAAAATAGCTCTTAAAAAAGCAATTGCCAAAATTAAAAATTCAATGAAAGGTCTCAAAGAAAAGCTTGAAGAGATCTCTCTGAATGTGAAATAAAATGTTAAAGAGATAGAATATATGTGAGAATACATAAGAGATTAGAGAAGCAGTGAAAACTTTTCATATCCAAGGTTTAGTTACTAGGTGAGGTCATGTCATTTTCCACCCATAATGACGATGTGATAAAGCAGAGCCGTCTCATAGAGTTTTCTTGGAGAAAATCATTTTGGGAAAATGTAGCCAGATCTTTCTTTCTGAGAGCCACTGGATGAGTTTGAACTGCCAATCTTTCAGTTAGCAGCTGATTGTTTAACCACTTGTGACAACAGGGTTTCAGAAAATGGATGAAACAGACAAGAAAGGACAAAAGAAAATTTCTGAGATACAAAGGTACATGGTGCTCTGATCACATAGCAGCTAAGCTTTTGGCTGTTACCCAAAAGATCAGGGGCTCAAATTTACCAGCCACTTCTTGGAAACCCTGTGTGGTAGTTCTACTTAGTGCTATAGAGTTGCAATGAGTTCAAATCTTAAGACCTCTAGGTCTTAAGAGCCTGTAGAATGCAGACTAGAGAGGACAAACAAACCTACCCCAAGATACATTCTTGTGACATCTTAGTCACTGTGAATAAAGGGAAGATTCTAAAAGCTAAAGTATTCAATCACTCAGAGAGAGAGACAAAGACAGAGATAGTGATAGAATTGGTTAGCATTATATAGATCATCATCAACAAGTTTATGTGCTAGGAAAAAAACAAGAAACATCCTTAAAACGAGAGAAAAAAAGACTTTGAACCCCTAAAGTCTCTACCTTGTCAAAACATAAATGAAGAATAGGGCATTGAAACACACATCAGCTCAAACCATTGACCACCCACAGACTATTTTTGAAAGAATCATGGAAGCAAAATAAAAGAGAATCCAAATAACAGGAAATCATAGGCTCCAATAAACAGTGGCTCCAACCCAGGATGGTAGTGAAAAGAACTTCTGGGATGCTGACTGAGGCAGTACTAGAAAGCTATCAGTTCAAATTAGAACCCCGAGTCAGAGGCTCCAGGAAGAACTTCTGTTGGGTGGAATGTGCCTTTCTTCTAACCAATAGAATGATGGAAAAGCTGAGTAACCATGGTGACAAGGTAAAGGTGTACTACGTCGTTATGATACTGTGCCATTCTTGACTTCTCCAGACTTTTAAGTCTTTTCAACTTCCAATAGTACAGGTTTATTGATAGGAGTTATATCTCTTTTATAAGGTCATGGTGCCGCTAGCTTCCACAGTGAACAAAATTTCCATACAAATATTGTGGATACTAATTTTTAACTTTTGCTTTTTAAAATCAATTTCTAGACAATGGATCAAAAATCGATTGTAGTTACAGAACAAAGCCAGCCAAGGCCAAGTGTCGACAAGTCAGATCCGACTCATGGCGATGTATGCTGGGCCAGAGCTTTGAAAGGAGAGAAAGAGAGGTGGAAGAAAATATAGCAGTGCTGAATTTCATCATCAAACATAAAGGAAGTTTAGTGATATCTCAACATTTGAGTGGTCAAAAATAGGACTGTAAAGGAGTTGGTTAAATTTGTTAATTGTAATAACACCACACTGAGGTTGTATAGCATACCTGTGAAAGCACAGAGCCTGGAGCCAGATCTTGTTCCACACATCAGATTTGAAGCAAATTGCTTATCTATACCTTGGTTCTCTCATATTAAAAAAAAATAGATAAAAATAGTTTCTATCTCACAGAATTGTTCCCAAAATAGAAAGTATTATAATGATATGAGTAAAGACCTCAAATTAGAAAATCAAAAGGGAAGAACATGCTAGGCATTACTCAAGCTGAAAGAACCTAACAAAAATTTTAAACCTCGAGTTACAGTACAGAAGAATTCTATGGGCAAAATATTGAATAACACAGGAATCGTCAAAAGAAGACAGGAAGAATTCACAGCCCCTGTAGCAAAAAGAATTGGTCGACATTTAACCATTTCAAGAGCTAACATAATAGGTCTGACAAATTAAGTCCATGAACTTAATTGTTCTAACTGGTACGTACCTTGTTGCTGAATACCACTACGGTCACCTTCGAAGTACTCCCCTTGGAAAGCCGTGCACCAATGCCACTGCCTAGGCCACTTCTTAAAACAATTTTGAAACTCTTTCTGTAATGGCTGTTGCACACGGTGGCGTGGTGGCAAGTTCACAAACTTATTTGTGTGGTTGTCTGTGAGGGAGTTTTTAGCCAGTAAACAAATAACGGTATTAGAACACTCTCCCTACTCACCTGATCTGGCCCCAAATGACTTTTTTTCTTTACCTGAAGATAAAGAAAATATTGAAAGGAAGAAATTTTGATGACATTCAGGACATCAAGGGTAATACAATGACAGCTCTGATGGCCACTTGAGTAAAAGAGCTCCAAGATTGCTTTCAAAGGTAGACTAGGCACTGAAGTCAGTGCATAGCTTCACAAGAAGAATGTGAAGAATGGGAATTTCACTCAAAGGTGGCTGCAATAATATTCAGCAACAAGGTGTATGTAGCACTTTTTCTAGGGTGCGTTTGCCAATTTAGTTGTCAGACCTCACATGATTGGGAAGCAGTGGTACTAAAGGAAGACATCCAAGTGTGCTGAAGGCATTGGCAAAAACAAGTCTCCAGGAATTGACAGAATACCAGTTGAATAAATATGGATGATTTTGAATAAAGTCAAAATGAAAAAAATAAGTGCAATGTTGAAAGTGCTCACCCATCTACCCTAAAAAATTTAGAAGAGAGCTACTTGGCCAAATGATCAACAGAGATTCTTATTTATGCCTGTTCCCAAGAAAGGTGATCCAAGTGAATGCAGAAATTATCAAGCACTGTCATTAATGTCACATACAAAGGAACTTTTACTTAAGTTGACAGCAGTACATTAACTAGGAACTGCCAGAAAGTCAAGTCAGATTCAGAAGAGGATGTGGAACCAGGGATATCATTGCTGATGTCAGATGAATAATGGCTGAACACAAAGAATACCAGAAAGATGTTTACCTGTGTGTTATTGACTATGCAAAGGCATTCAACTGTGTGGATCGTAATAAATTATGGGTAACATTACAAAGAATGGGAATTCCAGAACTTTAATTATGCTGTCCATAGATCAAGGGTCAGTAGTTCAAACAGAACAAAGGAATATTGGATGGTTTAAAGTCAGGGTTGTATCCTTTTGTCATATCTAGTCAATCTATGCTGAGCAAATAATCTGAGAAATTAGACTGTATGAAGAAGAATGGGGCATCAGGATTGGAGGAAAAGTCATTAACAACCTTTGATATGCAGATGACACAACCTTGCTTGCTGAAAGTGAAGAGGATTTGAAGAACTTGCTGATGAAGGTGGAACACTACAGCCTTCAGTATGGATTACACCTCAGTATAAAGAAAACAAAACAAAAATCTTCATAGCTGGCCAATAACCAACATCATGTTAAATGAAGAAATACTGAAGTTGCCAAGGGTGTCATTTTACTTGGATTCACGATCAAAGCCCATGGAAACAGCATTCAGGAAGTCAAATGATACATTGTAATGGTCAAATCTACAAAGGACTTCTTTAAAGTTTGAGAAGAAAATATGTCACCTTGAAGACTAAGGTACCTGTCATGGACTGTATTGCATCCCCTCAAAAATGTGTGTAGCAATTTAGCTAGGCCATGATTCTTGATGTTCTTGTATGTTGTAAATCCTGCCACAATGATGTTAATGAGGGAGGAGGATTGATGGCAGTTGTGTTAGTAGGTCAGAACTCCTTGTGTAAGTTTGTAGCATGCCTTGAGGAGCAGAGAACGTTCTTCAAATCCAGGGGCCCTGCACATTGGAAGCTCCCAGTCCAGGGAAAGACTGATGACAAGGGCCTTCCTCCAGAGCCAACAGAGAAAGCCATCCTCTGGAGCTGATACCCTGACTTTGGACTTTCCCCTACTTTGCTGTAGGGGAAAAATTTCTCTTTGTTAAAGTCATTCACTTGTATTATTTCTGTTATAGGAACACTACATGACTGAGAGAGTACACTTGACCCAAACTATGGTATTTTTCAATTGTCTCACAGGCATGCAAAAATTTCAAGCTGGACAATGAATACGCAAGAAGAAGAAGGATGGTTTTTGGTGAACAGTAATGAATATACCATAGACTTCTAGAAGAAAGACCAAATCTGTCTTGAAAGAAGTACAGCAAGAATGCTCCTTGGAAACCAGAATGGTGAACTTAGAAATGAGAATGGTGCACTTTGAACATGCTGTCAGGAAGGACAAGTCCCTTCTTGTCCCAGGAAGGACAAGAAGGATATTATACTTGGTAAAGTAGACAGTTAGTGAAAAAGTAGAAAACCATCCACAAGATGGATTGAAAGAGTGGCTGCAACAATGGGCTCAAACATAGCAACACTTGTGAGGATGGCAAAGGAATGGGTAGAGTTTTGTTGTGTTTCATATAGGGTCACTATTGAGTTGGAGACAACTGCAACTGGATGACACCTAACAGCAACAACAATTGTTAGGTGTCATTGGATCAGTTCTGACTTACA
Organism: Heterohyrax brucei; assembly: GCA_028571685.1. Classification (NCBI taxonomy): domain Eukaryota; kingdom Metazoa; phylum Chordata; class Mammalia; order Hyracoidea; family Procaviidae; genus Heterohyrax; species Heterohyrax brucei. The sequence continues at coordinate 130,017,107 of CM053142.1, forward strand.
GCAAGCCTATATACCACAAACCAAAATACTGCCTGATCCTGCACCATGTTCACAACCACTCTACCACCAGAATATGTGTGTATGTATAGATATATAACATACATATACATATGTACACACACACACACACACACACACACACACACACACACACACTCACGTCATTTATCATAGCCCGGTATCTTTTGCCAGTGACAGTGACAGCCTTTCCTTGTTCATCTTGGATAAAATAAGGGCCGGTGAATTCTCTGGACCAAAATCCACTCCAAATGGTAACTTTTTGGGGATGAAGTAGATGTTCTTGAATCTCCACCAGCGTCTCACCACTCCAAGTGCAACACTTGTTTGTTAACAAAACCACTCGTGTTTTTTTGGCCCAAAGCAGGGTAAACTTCCAAATGCTGCAGAGCCTAGTCAGCAAATGTATGTCCCAGTCTACAGTCATTGGACTGCAGTTCTTGTGTTAAGACAATTTTGTGAGGGTAAAGCTTCAGGTCCAGATGCAAAGCCCACCAAATTGTGGTCAATGAAAGACCTAGTTCTTATGCAGGGCAAGAAGTTCATTGGGATGGATTCTGCACACACTCTGGCGAATGGTGGTGATATTTTCTTTGGAATGTATGATTCGTTGATGCACAGATGTTGTCTGATTGGCAAGAGACCTGGTTGTCTCAAATGTTTTGATTAAACCTGAATTGTTCTCTCTGTGAGATGATTATGCACATTGCAAATTCCATGTACACATGGAATGTTTGGCAAACAGAACACACATTTTATAATAAACTTTAATGGTTTCTACATGTTGTGGAATCATATAAATTTTCAGGGCTATTTGTCAAGACTAATTAAAAAAAACACATGATAAATATGGTCACTGTAGCTTCACAGATATGGCTGTCCTGATTAAAGCCAATGGGAAACTAGAGCAACCAAATTTTAACATGACTACTAATAGCCCAGACCCTTTAGGAATGAAGGTTTGAGTCACCTCACCAGGCAAGTAACCATGATCAGCTGAGGTGTTTGCTGAGGGCAAAGGGCATATGGAATGGGTTGTAGAAGAAGGTAGTTCTAAATATCAGTTACAGCCATATGACCAGCTGCAGAAATGATATTTTGGCAGTTCAAATCTGCCAGGTGCTCCTTGGAAACTCTATAGGGCAGTTCTACTTTGACCTATAGGGCTGCTGTGAGTAGGACCTGACTCGATGGTAGATTTTTTTTTTTAATCAGATATTTTTGTTTTCTTTACATATAAGACATGAGATGTGAATGGGACTAATGCATTTTCAGTTGAACATGTGTTGGTTATATCATGTTAGATGTAAATGTGACTTTGTAGTTGTATTCATTCAGATTATGGATAGTTTGGAGAGGTGTGCATAGATGCCAAGTTGACAAGGGGTGGACTGTGATGTTAAGACTGTGTGTCAACTTGGCTGGACCAATGTTTTGGAAGCTGTAGAAGTGGCAGGGGTGGGGCCCATGATGGCTTACCAGCTACACCCAGCCATTGTCTCCCCATTTCCCACTGCCTACTTCCTGTCTGCTCAAGTTGCTAGCAGCTCCTGCTCTCTTTGTCTTTTTACATCTGGTTCTTGGGACTTGAACTAGCAACCTTTGGGATTCATCGACCCTCATAGCCTGTGAGTAAGAGTCGTATTCCCTGACCTGCTAATCCAGGGTTCGCCAGCCCCTGAAGCTCTGTGAGTCAGCAGAAACTTTGCAGTCTTGCCCACCATTTTGGATTTGCTGACAGCCTATGAGCTGGAACTCTACTGTTTGACCTGCTGACCTTGGGTTCACCAGCTTCTGTGGCTGCATGAGGCTTGTACTCTTATCCAGGACTTGGGACATTTCTACTTCTACAATTGTGTAAGCTGTTTCCTTTATATATATCTTTCTCTGTATGTATACCTGCTACTGGTTTTGCTTCTCTTGAGAACCCAGCTTAAGACTTTAGTTTGCATCACTACTAGTTCATTCCTTGGGTGACTATGACATATTTAACAAATTGTTGGACATCATCACATTTGGGAGAAAGTAGATTGTTTTCAGTTTTTAACCATCACAAATAAAACTGCTGTAAACATTCAGGTACCAGACTTTGATGGACGTAGAATGTTATTTTTCTTGAGTAAATATTTAGATATGGAATGACTGGATCATACTTGGCTATTGGCATTTTAAATTTCTCAGAAACTGTCAAACTGTTTTCCAAACTGTACCATTTTATATTCCCACATGTGGTGTATGAGAGTCCTAATTCCTCCACATCCTGTCCATGGACTTGTTGGCCTTTCTGTAGACATTCTGAAAGGTGTGTACTGGTGTCTTACTGAGCTTTGAATGTGCATGTCCCTAGGCTGGCAGTGACTAATAATATTAAGCATCTTCTCATACTTTTATTTGCTATCCATATATCTTTGGAAAGGAGTCTGTTCATATGTTTTGGTCATTTTTTATTGAGTTGTTATTACTAAATTTTAAGCATTCTTTACATATTCTGGAGTCATGGTGACATAGTGGTTAAGAGCTTGGCTGCTCACTAAAAGGTCATCAATTTAAATCTACCAGTCACTCCTTGGAAGTGCTTTGAGGCTGTTCCACTCTGTTCTGTAGGGTTGCTCATAGTCCAAATTGACTTGACGTCAATGGATTGGCTTGAGTTTTGGTTATATATTCTAGACCTAAGGACTTTATTAAGTGTGTGACTTTGAAATATTCTTTTTCCAGTCTATAGTCTTTTCATTCTATAATACTGCCTTCTGAAAAGTCGTTTTAAGTTTGTATGAAGCCCATTCTTTACCAATTTTTTTTTTCTTTTATGGATATGGTTTTGGTGCTGTGCTTATGATAATCTTTGGATAACCTCTAATCACACAGATTTTTTTCTGTAAGTTTTATAGGTTTAGGCTTTGCATTTAGGTCTATTGGTAAGTTTTAGTTAATTCTTATGTGTGGCAAGATGTGTGAAACTAAATCCTTTTTATTTATTTAATTTTTGCATATAGATGTTCCATTATTCCAGCATCATTTTAAAAAGACTATCTTTTCTCCATTAAATTATCTTTACACCTTTGTAAAAAATCAGTTATCCATATACGTATGTGTCTATTTATGGATTCAATGTTCTGTTCCCTTTGTGTATTTCAATTCTAATACCACAGTGTTAAACGTTCTACTCTTCTAATAAATATATACTGGAAACCCTGGTGGTGTAGTGGTTAAGTGCTACAGCTGCTAATCAGAAGGTCAGCAGTTCAACTCTGCTGTGCTCTTTAGGAACTCTTTAGGTGCTCTTTAGAAACTCTATGGGGCAGTTCTACTTTGTCCTCTAGGGTCACTATAAGTAGGAATTAACTCAACAGCAGTGGGTTATAATAAATTTATATGCTGAAAGCATGTAGTGTTAGTCCTCAACTTGGTTCTTCTTTTTTGAAGTTCTTTCAGCTGCTATAAGTCTTTGTGTTTCTATTTGGACTTTAGAATCAGCTCTCTAATTTCTACAAAAAAGAAAAAGTATATGGGCATTTTGATTGGGATTATATTGAAACTGTAGCTCAATCTGAATTGATATGTATCTTAACAATATGGAGTCTCCTGACCCATAAAAAGGTTTGTCTTTCTCATTTGTTTAGGTCTTCTTTAATACTTCTCAGAAGTTTTGTAATTTTCAGTATATAGATCTTGCATATATTTATTAGCTTTATTGCTAAGTAATTCATATTTTGCTGTTACTGTAAATGGTATTTTACATTTCAGTTTTCAAATATCTATTGCTATTATGTAATAAATACAATTAATTTTTGCATTTTATTATAGATTCTGCAACTCACTAAACTTACCTGTTTTAGTAGCTTTTTTGGTAGGTTTCATCATTTTTTCTACACAGTTATTCATGTTGGTGTATAACGAAAGTTTCACTTGTCGTTTTCAATATATGTATCTCTTATTTCTTTTTTGTCTGATTTCCTTGGCTAGAACCTCTGGCACAATGGTGGATATGAATGTGCAAGTGGACTTTTTTGTTTTCTACCTGATCTTAGAAGAGAAGCATTCAGTCTTTTACCGTTAAGTATGATATTCCCTGCAGAATTTTTTTTTTTTTTGTATGTGCCCTTTATCTGATAGGGGAAGTTCCCTTCTATTCTTAGTTTGCTTAGAGTTTTTATCAGGAACACAGTTAAATTTGTCAGCTGTTCTTTGTGTATCTATTGAGATAATCATATGGTTTTCCTTTTTAAACTTGTTAATATAGAGACCCTGGGTGGTTAAAAGGTTAAGTGCGTGACCACTAGCCAAAAGATAGGTACTTCAAACCCACACAGAGGTGCCTCAGAAGACAGGCGATCTGGTTCTGAAGGGTCATAACCCTGAAAAACCTATGGTGCATTTCTACTGTGTATACATGGGGTTGCTGAGTCAGAACTGACTTGACACTTGACAGTAACTAACAACAAAATATGGTCAATTATGTTGATTGATTTGTTTGAATGTTAACTCAGTTTTGCCTGCTTGTGATAAATCCCTTTTAAAAATTATGCACTATCCTTTTATGCATTGTTAGGTTTGGTTTATTAATATATTGTGTCAACTTTTTGCATTCATCTTCATGAAGAATAACAGTCTGTAGTTGTCTCTTCTTGTCTTTGTCTATTGTCTCCCTCAGAAATATCCCCATATTAGGGATATTTTCTTTTCTCGTAATTGGTTTGATTATTTGTCTTTTGTATATTTTTTCTATTATTTTATTTTAGCATTGAGAATATTTTTTAAATAGTCAGAACAAAGCCACCCTGAAAAACAAAAAATCATTCACATCACTCTCTCCATTTTTCTGGCTGTCTGCCACTTCTCCTACGGGTCGTTGAAAGGCCTGACCAGAGTTGCAGTCAGTAAGAATTCCAAAGACTTGTACAGCAGTGAGGAGTAAGCCTCTAGGGTCAGGGTTATCACCTTCCTCCAGAGCCTGACTACTAGCCTCTCTTGCCGAGCTGCGATTGTAGCCTGTGTCTCCTTCCTCTCCAGATCAGGGAGAGGAGGCCAGCCCCAGTGCTCTGCCAACAAGACATTCTGGTGTTTAGTCTTGTTTCTTGTCCCTCAACTCACCTCCAGATTTTCCTCGCAGATTTCCACAGACTTACTCCTTCAGCATTTTTTTTCTTTTTAAATTTCTCCTTCTTGTTGTTATTTGTACTGCGTGTTCCTGCTTTATGCCGTGCTTTCCCATATTTGTGTCATTTTAATTAGTCCTGTAAGAGTTTGTTTGAACACTTCCCTTTCCTGTCACTGATGACTGTATCGCCTGCCTGTTCCACTTGTCTCTGGCTCTTCTGCTTTCCCTCTCCAATGTGTCTTCTTTTTTGTGTGGAGTCTATTACTGCTGAATGTGTTACACTCATTGTCTGTTCTTTCTATTTTTTTCTCATTTTTCCTGTAGCTGTCTTGAGATATTCTCACTCTTTATTTTCCATGCTTGCTAACATCATGCAGTGCTAAGGAATCTGAGACAAAACAACTTGGTCTTTCTTCTGCCAGAATGATCTTCTGCTGACATTGCTTCTTCACTTCTAATTACTTTATGTGCTCTGGTCTTGCTTTTACACTCTTCACATCCAGTTGTAATCCACATTTTCCTTTCTTTATCAATATATTGGGACTCCTAGAACAGATCGTGGCATATTGTATATAATCAGAAGTATCTGTTGAATAGAAAAGTAAGCAAATGGATAGTTGATTATTAACTTAGTTGTTGATTCCTTGCTTTTATTTTAGTCCCTGACATATGGCCCAGTTGGTTCATGATTTTTCTTTTTTTTTAATTGAATGGATATTTTTAGGTAGTTTGCCTTATTTTGTACCCTGGAAATACTCCACATATCCTCCCTACAGAAAGTACTGTTTCACCCTGGACTTTCAAATCTATAATGATTTTCCTTACTATATGTGACCATGAGTCGGATCCGACTCGATGGCACTTGGCTACTATATGTGATGAGCTGAGTTGTTTCAGTGTTTGGGAAGTGGGAGGTTTTGTGCATGGAGAAGAACTATTTATAGATATGTGTTTTAGTCAGCTAGTACTGGTCTAACAGAAACACCACAGAGTGGACTGCTTTAACAAAAGGAAGATTTGTTCTTACATAGTCCGGTAGGTTACAAGTCCAAATTCAGGACATCCGCTCTGGGGGAAGGCTTTCCCCCTGGTCGGCTCTGGAGGAAAGTCTGGTATTGCATCAGACTTTGTCTGGGGAGCATCTTGGTACAGGAACCTCAGGTCTGAAGGATGCGCTCTTCTCCCAGTGCTGCTTTCTTGATAGTACGAGGTTCCCAATTCTCTGTTAGCTTCACTTTCCTTTGATCTCTTGTAGGATACAAGGATTAAGGGTGGAGTAAGCCATACTCCAGGGAAACTCCCTTTTACAGTGGAGCAGGGAGGTGATCTTCAGAAGGGATATACAGTCCCACCCTAATACTTTAACATACAGTACAGCAAAACCACAAAATGAAGGAGAACAGTAGAATACAGGGAATCATGACATGGCTATACCTATTTTGGGGGGGACACAATTCAATCCATGACAGTATGGGAGTACTAAAATAATATTTAATTAACTTAAGTTGCAAATTTGAAGTTATCTTTTTCTTAAGCTTTTAAGTTCATTTGTAATTCTGATTTTACTTATAAACCAACTGATGTTTACATAATTTCAAACCATCTTTGCACTTATTTGATTAATTCCACTGCAGTACATTAAAATCCTCTATACAATTAGTTGATTAATAAATAGTCAGTGAAATGCCCTTAAACTTTGAAAAACACATGTAATTTAATTTATCAAGCAGCTCAGAAGCCTGACGGGACAGACTTAAACTTCAGCAAGCAAAAATCTAAGTACCTGCAAATCTGAAAATCCATGCTTAAAATACAATGAGGTGAAACATGCAAATACAGTTTTCAAATTATCAGACAATGAAAATAAAATCAACTACAAATTTCAAATTGAAATTGTGAGGCTCACTTTCTCTGATTCTCTGTCAGATTTTCTTAAACATTACTACCACTTTAAGCATATAAATTAACTCTACTTATAAATCTGTTAAACAGTGTTAATATTATGGACCCAGTTTACTTTATCTTAAGGCTTAATTCTAAGGCTTCTGATAATTGTAAAATCACTTCCCAATAGAAGCGAGTTTTACTACCTCAGCTGACCCGACTTGGGACTATGATATAGTAAGATGTTCATGTAATGTTCATTCAAGACCAGGACATAGATCATAGGACTACAAACTTCTGGAATGATTTTAGTCAAGTTCTATGGGCTGCACCAGTGGAGAGCCACACTCCTGTCCTCTGGTTGGGATTGAATTAGCAGCCTGTACCCCTGGTTATTTTAACTCCAAACCACACCTTTACCAACTCTTTTGTAACATTTTATAACATTTATTACTTTTAAGGGATATATTGAATTATGTACCCTTATGTGTCCCCATTTAGGTTGTCACAATGTCTTCATCTCTTGGTTAGATTCTCTGTTTCTTTCCAAGTTTTCTTAATTGACTCTGTTGTGTATAAATGAAAGAAACTCCAATTCAGTTTGATTATTTTATCAATTTTATCAAAAGAGGAACTTACTGACTCACATAACTGAAAAGTTTGAAGGAGTTCTAAGTTTAAGCAAGGGATTCAAACCATCAAATGATGTTCATAGGACTCTCAGCCTGTCCTCACTACTTACTTTCTCCCCACCTGCACCTATATTTTGATTTTTGTTGTTGAGGTTTGGCCTTCATTCTTTGGCTTGTTCCATTTCACAGCAGAAATGACCCAGGTAGTTCTAGGTTTATACCTACCGACACTGTTGTTTCACTAGGTGCCGTCAAGTCAGTGCCAGCTCCTAGTGATCCTGGATGTCCAGGATGAAGCACTCACTGTCTGGTTGTGCATCACCCTTGTGCTTGTTTTTATGCCTGAGCCCATTGTTACAGCCCCAGGGTCAATGCATCTCATTGAGGATCTTCCTCTTTTGGGTGACACTCTCCTTTATCAAGTAAGATGTCCTTCTCTAGGACACTAGAAATCAATAAGGAAGGGATGCTGCCTTTCAGCATTCACATCATTCCCTCCAGAGAGCTCTGACTGGCCAGGCGTGGACCATACATCTTCTCTTGAACCTCTGTGGGGCACAGGAAATGGGTACTGTGATTAAATACTCTGGATCACAAGTTCGGCTCATAGTGGAAGAGGCAGGAGGACCCTCGAGCGAACAGACTCAAGAGAATCACATGGAAGGGGCAGTTCTCTGAAATGAGGGGTTCTTGGCAAAAGCAGCAAGTGTCCACTATGGAACAGAGAATACATTGAGATAATTTCATGAGATATGTGTATATCAAGTCTTTGGCTGTTCCCACTGCCAGCTATAATTCTTGTCTGTCCCCCGTGGAAGAGCACTTGGCAGCTAATTAGTACAGTCCTTTCCTCAGCATAGCATTATTTCATTTTTCTATTGCTCAGTTCCAAATCTTTCTTCTCCTTTTCCTGGAACTGTAAACAGCCTTCATCCAAATCACACAAGGTCTCCTTTATTTGTTTTTAATGTAGAATCATCATCAAGTTTTTCCAGAAATCTTTCCTCTTTTCTATGGATATATATTCTCCAGAATAAATCTTTTTCCCAACTGAGCCAGATTCTTGGGCATTTGAATTACTGAAAAGAAGTTTCTTTAAACTCATCCAAATTCATGTAATAAATTCGGTTCCACTCCATAATCTTAAAGTCAGCTGCTTTTAAAATGAATCATCCTGGTGATTTTTCCTTTCCAAGGATCTTTCTTGCTTTTATCTTCCCATCAGAAGATACAGAGCTTCTTGGAGTTTCCTGTCCTCCTGGGATCATGATGGTTGTGATGAAGACGACAAGTATGATAATGAAAAGAGTAAAAGTTTTGAGTAAATTGGAGCTGACATTGTGCTAAGTATTTACGTGAAATATCTTTTTAATCCTGACCAAAATGCTTTGGAAACCCTGGTAGCTTAGTGGGTAAGTGCTATGGCTGCTAACCAAAAGGTCAGCAGTTCAAACCTGTCAGGTGCTTCTTGGAAGCTCTATGGCATGGGGCAGTTCTACTCTGTCTTACAGGGTCGCTACGAGTTGGAATCAACTTGAAGGCAGTAGCTTTGATCTTTTCCTTGGAAATGGGCTTTGAGGCAGGGTTGAGTCTCCATTTGACATAGAGAGAAAGAGGCTCTGAGTGGTGATGTGCTCAAGGTCAAACAGCCAGTAGGTGGTACATCTGAGATACCCCTGTGGTTAGACACACGGCAGCAATTACTCTCCTGCCCCTTTGCAGTTCTTCCTTTCCAGTCTTATTGATTGTGCTTTTCCTTTTCCCAGCCTGCTCTAGTTCTTCAGTCTTTCCTTCTTCCTCTCTTACATGAGTTCCTTTTGCCTGCCTCATAATGGACATTGATTAAATGATGTGTTACCAGTTGATTGAACTCATGCTCCCCCAGTGATGTTCACATGATTCCTTCAATGATCCCTAGAAGGAAAGACTACTATTATTTTTAGGTGTAACGAAATTAGGCATAGAAAGTTACCAATGAGCAGACATCTGGATTACCAGCTCTCTTCATGGGAAAGAAGTGGATAAAGCCATTGAAGAACTTGGAAGAGCGGGTCATTGGTCTATGTCGTTTAGAATCAATGCCAGCATCCTTCCCGTGGTCTACTCCTTTTCGCTAACGTCTTCCACTGCTCTTCCTGTCTTTAAATCCTTTGCTGCAGCCATGCAGCCTCTGGCTTTCTCACACCGAGAACACTTTTACGTCAGGGTCTTTGCCCTTGGCTTTTTCCTCTGTCTGACATGTTCAACCCCCAGAAACCTACATTCTATTTTTATTGAGATGTTTCCTTAGTGAGAACTTCCTTAGCTGTCATATTTAAAATTATCTTAACCTTCCCCAGCATTGCCTTTTCCGTTTTTGCTAATTTGTTTTCTCTGTAGAACTCACTGCCTGTTAAACTAATATTAATATTTTTAATTTTCTGATTCTGTCACTGGAATGTACACTGTACAGGGCAGAATTTATGTCTGTTTTGTGGACTGCTTATCCCCAATCAGGAAACAGTGACTAGTACACAGTAGGTACTCAATAAATAGTCATTGAGTGGATGAACAAATACACTTATATAAGAGCTGTTGACCACAAGAAGAATGAGCCACCCCACCCAGCCTTTGTATGAACACTTCAGGGGAGAAGGACAATAAAAGTCCAGATTTAAATATGAAAGTAAATATTTCAGTCACGCTCAGAGTATAAAGAATAGGATAAAATAGCTCTGTCCATGGAAAACCTCAGTTAGAGACAAAGAAGTTTCAGTTAAAGAAAGATGCAGATCGTTCCGGAGACAAACTTTTCTGTCTGTCTTCTACCCCGGTGCACTGTCCCCTGTCTTCGGAGAAGTAGGAGGGCAGGCCTGCCCCTGCTTTCAGGTGAGAATGCGGCAGGCCGGCCTAAAAGGTACTTAAGTTTCAGACGGCACGTTGCTGCTTTGTGAGATGAATTGATTCTGACCTATGTGATAGAGCAGAATTACTCCATAGCTTTCTTAGGTAGCAGCAAATTATCAGGTCTTTTCTCCTCTACAGCAAGTGCTTGCCAACTTTTTGGTAAGCAGCTGAGTACTTAACCATTTTGCCACCAGGGCTTTCTCCAAGCACTGTACCGAACTAACCCCATTGTCCTGAAGTTGATTGCAACTCAGAGCAACCCAATAGGATAGAGTAAAACTGCCCCGCAGGGTTTCTTTTCAGAAGCCTAGGCCTTATCCTTCTTCCTCAGGGTGGCTAGTGGTTTTGAACACCTGTCTTTGGGTTAGCAGCCTCCAGCTTAACCACTGCCCTCCCCCACTCAACAAAATATTACTTCTCAATTTATATAAGGCTCACTTGCACATTTTGGAGTAAATGCTGTTAATATGCAAGTACTAATTTTGGAATATAGGAGACTGCCAATTAAGTTGACTAACTCATCCTAGAAAAAGTGTCACATACCTCATTGATGAATATCATTATGGTCACCTTGCAAGTAGTCCCCTTGGGAAGCTATGCACCAATGCCGGTGCCTAGTTCACCCTTCAGAGCAATTTTGGAACTTTTTTTTTCTGGAACGGCCATGAGAGCTGTCGTCTCTTGATGTCTTGAGTGGTACCAAAATTGTCTTTATCTTTGGGTAAAGGAAAAAGTCATTGGGGGGCCCAATCAGGTCAGTAGGGAGGGTATTCCAATACAGTTATTGGTTTACTGGCTAAAAATGCCCTTCATGGAAAGCTAGAGGACTAAGTTCGCTACCTTCCCACTGTGCCAGCATTCCATTCCAGAAAAGAGTTTCAAAATTGCTTTGCAGGGTGGACTAGTCTCTGGCACTGATGCATAGCTTCCCCGGTGACGTAGTGATATTCAGCAAGGAGGTACATAACACTTAGAACAATTAAGTTCGTGGACTTAGTTGTCACACCTCGTAGTCATTGCCTGCCGATGTTTTGTGTCTAAGACTGGCAGCTCTGTTAGGAGGAAGGGTAGGTGTCCCCTGATGTTCAACAATGTACCACCTGGCATGGGGTGGTTTTTAATTTGTTTGCCTCTTTGAAATTTATATAAAAGCCCGACTGAAAAATGCCTGTTAAATTCTCAGGAAAAGCCCTACATAAAGAAATAGGAAAGGACTATCAGCATTGGTGTCAAAATGGAGATTAAGAGATACCTTCAAAAAGCCTTTACAAGCTTTACCCTTTACGTTAGTAAAAACATACTTGGCCCAAGGCAAGCGACGCTACCATTTGTGCGCTCGAACTTGCGGGAGGGAAAGAGAGACTGGGCACGGGGCGAGGCTGCCGGCTGCGGGGCAACGGTGCTCGAAGCTCGGTGGGGAACTGTCAGTTTATTTTATGAATAAACATTTTGAAAATTGTATGTCTACTTTCCAGTAAACTTTTATTTTGTGTTAATTTTACTGTAAAGTAAAATACCTGTTAAGTATTTTTTCAGGGGAAATGAGTGTTCATTTTAATTTAGATTTTTTTTTTCTTTTAATACCACAACTTTCCAGGTAAATTGGCAAAGAAATATTATACGGCTTAAGAGTCTAGGATCATTAGCCTTTGAACTGTAGTAGCAAACATCATCTAAATCTGGGTCAGCAAACCACAATTAAAGGGTCAAATCCCACCACCTGTATTTGTAAATCAAGTTTTATTGAAACACAACCACACCCATTAGTTCATCTCATGGTGAAGTTGAGTATTTGAGACAGAGGCAGTATAGCACTCAAAGTGTAAACATACTCACTGTCTGAACTTCTACAGAAAACTTGGCTGACTCCTAACCTTAAAAACCAAAATCTGTCAATTCCAGGTCACAGCAATCCTATACAGAGTAGAACTGCCCCATAGGGCTTCCATGGAGCACCTGGTGGATTTGCACTGGGGACCTTTTCCGTTGTCAGCTGAGCTTTAGCCCGTGAGCCGTTTGGGCACCTCTCTTTACCTAAACCCAAAAAATCCCAAACCCACTGCTATCGAGTTGATTCCAACTCACAGAGACTCTTTAGGGCAGAGTAGAACTGCCCCATAGAGTTTTTTCAAGGAATGCCTGGGAGATTTGAACTGCTAACCTTCTGGTTAGCAGCTATAGAACTTAACCACTTGGCCACCAGGGTTTCAAACTAGCAGATGCAAATTTCTAATATGAAGTCTGTGGTTAGACTGACTCTCATACTAGGCGATTTTTCTAGAATAGCTAGGCTAATAGCATCCATAATAGACTGTTGTTGACAATGCAATTTTCTGACTGGGTGTTCTGATTATCTTTCCGCCTAGTAAGTTAACTTTTGTTACACTAAAATGTTGTTCTGTGAAATGGAATTATGAGACAGTATAGACAGCAGTATCAGAACAATGGCAAGACACTGACGCAATGAAACCTGGTGAAAGAAGGAGGCTAATGTTAAGGGAGAACAGGTTCAAACTGAGTCTCCTTAGTCCACGGAGCTCAGAGCTGTGCTGCTGAGACAGAGCGCTTGGGAACCCACGGGGGGGCAAAGCCAAGCAAAAATGAGAGCATGGGGAAATTTTTCTGGTGAAAAATATTTTTCCTCACAAATTTGGCTCTACTTGGCTGGCACAAATTTGAAATATTTTCCCTTTTATGTTATATTCAATGTTTCCCCCTTCTGAAATAATAGGGGTTCGTCCTCTGCCAAATGTCTTTTCCTGTTTTTCTTTTCTGCAACAAATGAAGATTAGTTTCTTTACCTGGCTCACACAAATGCCTCCACAGCCTGAATCTTGCCTATTGAAAGAAGTTGAAACAGACTGATTTTTCTGACTTGATGAAAATGGTAAAACTGAAATTAAAAAAATACATGTCATTATTTTGTTTTGTGTTTTCACAGGATGAGGAAGGCACCCAATAAGCAAGATGACCTTAAAAGAACAAATAACCATACCCAGGCCTTCGAGTATGAATCATAGCAATCCCATAGGATAGAGCAGAACTGCTCCACAGAGTTCCCAAGAAGTACCTAGTAGACTCAAACTGCCAATCTTATGGTTATCAGACCAATGGTGTAGTAGTTAAGTAGCTAGTAGTTAAGTGATACTTAACCACTGTACCACCAGGGCTTAATGTAATGCTGAAGGATCTCAGTCTGCTCCTTCTCTGCAGCCACAAGGAATGAGATCCATACTGTGACCTATAGTGATTCATGTTAGCTTTTGGGAGATCAGTCATGAAGGCTGTCCAATAAGCATAATAAATGCTTCCAATACGGGCTCTTCAGAGAACTGAGGGAGCTGAGCCAAAGGATTTTGTTAACCGGAAGGCCATGAACATAGAAGGTGCTGCCTTTGTCCAGTTTTTCATCGTAACCACATTAGAGCCTCTCTTCAGAGGCCAGAGGTGAGAAAGGAAGTGGAAGTAGACCAAAGCATTTCTATTGCTATTTAGCAGTCACCTGATGAACAAGCCTTGCAGGGTAATAAGGCGAAACTAAATCAGGCTTTCAGTTTTCTGTGGCTTTCCATGATTCAAATCATCCCCAGGGCAACACTTTTGCCTCTCCCCACCAAACAGCGGGTACCGCCTGGTTGGCATGAGATGAAATGCTGCCTTGCACACAGAAAGACTTGCACATTTGTCAGGGTCTCTTCAAAGTCCTGGAACCGCTTTCATTTTTTCTTTTTAAAACACTGCTGTTGTGAAGAAAGGTAAAAACAGGGTTACAAGTATTGTGGTATGTTTTTCAATATTATGTTTAAGACGCTGGAAATTTCAACACATGCATTTAAGTAAGTGCCATGTAGTTATTCCTTTTTTAAAAACATTATGTTTCTAAGCTACATTTATATAAGGTGCCATGGTTGTGTGCCATGCTGCTGACAGAGAGGTCAGCAGTTGAAACCCACCAGCCACTTCCTGGGAAAAAAGAACTAATGATTTGTTGCCATAAAGAAGACATCCTAGGAAACCCTGTGCGGCAGTTCTGCTCCGCCCTGTAGGGTTACTGTCAGTCGGAATCCTCTTGATGCCACACAGCAACAGCATACAAAGTGCATTGTAAGCATTACGTGCAGTGGGACCCAAGTACTAGGAGCAAATGTTACTGCATGTGTTACCTCCTTTGGGGATAATGGCAAACATCTGCATGTGAGGTGCACACTTTCCTAGCTCCCCAAGCCTCCACCAGCATCACCACGTCACCAGTGAGGCTCTGCAGTGGGTACGTAATTAGGAGGATACGAAAAGGGAGGAAGAGACAGATACGGGGGGGGGGCAGGGAGGGAGAGCCTTCACCATCTTCTCCCTCCACAGATAGGAGTCAGAATCAGCTCAAGAGCAGTGGGTTTAATAAGGACAGATAATAACACGAGATTGTAGTGAAGATCAGATTCAAAGCTTAAATCCTGGCAATGCTATATTCTTCTTGTGTCACAGAATCTCTCTGTTTAACAGTTTTCTCATTCTGTTAAAATGAGATTATGCTTCACAGATTGTCTTGAGAATTGGATGACGTATACATGTAAAGTTATTTGAACAATGCGTGGCACCAACAAAACAAAAACCACACACACACACGTGTTCTTCTTGCGCTTTCCTAAACCCCCCAAACTCACTGCTGTTGAGTTGATTCCCCGTCATGGTAACTTTATAGGACAGAGTAGAACTGCCCCACAGAAATTCCGAGGAACACCTGGTGGATTCTAACTGCCAACCTTTTGGTTAGCAGCTGAAGCACTTAATCACTGTGCCACGGAGGCTTAAATCCCAGCTCACTCACTGCATTTTGCTTTCTGTTTCCCCCTGTGCAAACTTGCCTACCTGACCAAGTGCCTTCTAATATTTAAAGAAAGTTGGTAAAATACAGGTAATTGTTGCTCCACTGATGAGGCAAAAACTAAACTAAAAAGTATCAGCTGTATCAAGAATAAGCTCTTAAAGTTTTATGAAGTCAGCTATACAACACAGGGCAAATGTAACAGTTGAATTGTGAGATATGACAAGTCCATGAACTTAATTGTTCTAAGTGCTACATACCTCATTGCTGAAGATCCCTACGGTCACCTTTGAAGTACTCCCCCTGGGAAGCTATGCACTAGTGCCAGCATCTAGTCCACCCTTAACAGCAATTTTGAAACTCTTTCTGGAACGGACATTGCACATGGTGACATGATGGCATGGTGGTATGTTAATGAACATAATTGTGTAGTCGTCTGTGAGGGAGTTTTTAGCCAGTAAACAACTGTATTGCAACACCCTCCCCACTCACCTGATCTGGCTCCCAGTGACTTTTTTCTTTACCTGAAGATAAAGGAAATATTCAAAGGAAGACATTTTGATGACATTCAGGGCATCAAGGGTAACACGTCAGCTCTGATGGCCATTCCAGAAAGAGTTCTGAGACTGCTTTGAAGGGTGGACTAGGCACTGGCATCAGTGCATAGCTTCCCAAGGGGAGTGCTTCAAAGGTGACTGTAGTGGTATGCAGCGATGAGGTATGTAGCACTTTTTCTAGGATGAGTGTGTGTTTTACTCGTCAGAGCTCATATTTCTTAATTTTGAAAGTGTCTGTTGTCCTCATTGGTTTGACTTCACAATTAATATATAATCACACTGTAGTGTTTTGAAGTACTCTAGAAATTGCAAGTGGTTTACATGAAGTGTTCATGCCTGTCAAAAGCCCCCTGAGTTTCCACCAAAGCTGTCTATCTTTCTAAAAATTTTTAAAATGAAAAGACACTCTCTGTTCTTACTCCATCCACTTTGAGATCAGTCTGAGAAGGCATTTAAAGATGTCCCTGGCCTTTTAAACATTTGTGAGATAGTATTAGTGGAAATCCTGGTGGCGTAGTGGGCTAAGTACTATATCTACTAACCAAAAGGTCGTCAGTTCAAATCCGCCAGGTGCTCCTTGGGAACTCTATGGGGCAGTTCTGTTCTGACCTATAGGGTCATTATGAGTCTGACCTGACTCGATGACAGTTGGTTCTCTCCCCAACTCTGCAGTGGAAACCTTGGTGGCATAGTGGTGAAGTGCTACCGCTGCTAACTAAAAGACAGGCAGTTCAAATCCACCAGGCACTCCTTGGAAACTCTGTGAAGCAGTTCTATCTACTCTGTCCTAGAGGGTCACTAAGAGTCAGAATCAACTTGATGTCAGTGGTTTTGGCTTGTTTTATTATTAGAAATTCTGAATTGTCAGCTGTACCTATCAGTAGTTTGTAAAAAGAATGAAATATACCAGACAAACATAAGCTCCAGGTGTTTGGGATTCTCTGGAGGTGATGTCTCTGAGTGCTGGGGGACGGAAGTCAGGTGTGCTGTGCTGTCATCCCCAATCCACTGGCATCACTTTGGGTTGTGAGTTTTGTAGACAGTGACCCAACACTCTGCCAACATTTTTAGCTGTGGTAAGGGAACTTCAGCTGGCATGAGAAGTGTGTTGATTACTTTTAGTTAAATGTAGTGGTTTTAAAACAAACTGTAGAGCTCTTCATTGTCAGAAAAGTAAAAACCACCACTTCAACAGAAGTGCAAAAATCTTCTTAAACATACACTACACAGGGTACTGTGGTGCTGTTGTGTGGTCAAAATGCTAAACTCTAAGTATATGAATTTATATACATTTTCTGGAGTATTACATAATACAGAAAATTGTATGTACTATAAACATAGAGTTTAATGAATTTCCACAAATTAAACTTAACTGGGTAACTAGCCAGGGTAAGAAGCCACACTTTTTCATGCCTTTTACAAATTACAACCCACCCTGTTCTCCCCAAAGCTAATCATTATTATCATTTTCAATACATACACTTTAATTCTTTCAGAATGTCAAAACGTTTTTGAAGCAAAATAAAGTATTGTAATTTCAAACTAGAAAAAAAAGTGTTCACATACACCAAGGTTAAAAGATTTTTTTCCTGAATTTTCTTTCAGAAACTTTATTTATTTTTTTGTTTTCATACTTAGGTCTGTCAGGGGTTAGATTTCAAGACGCAACCCAGAATTTCTTTAAAGGTTAAATTTTATTAAAAAATATGCCCAATAAGAAAAAGGCTGGTGCACCAGGGACGCACTCCAAACTACACAGAGTGAGGAGGCGACCACGAGCTTCCTCAGTGCCCAGTATTTAAGTCATGAGATTGTAAAGCAGGGAGGGGGAACTGACCTTTACATTGATTGGTTAAGGCCACCTGGAATTCTTGTTAGTTGTAAAATGTGGTCAGGTCTAGGGGTCACTTGCAAGGCTGCCCCCAGGCTTGTCTTGTGACAGATGTTTTGTAAGACAAAGGTGAGATTGCTCTATGGTATTTTCTGCTATTAAGTTGTTTCCTGGGGCTTTCTTTAATACCTCAAATATTTGCTGCACCCTTGCTCATTTCAACAGGTCTTAATCCGTCTTGATTTAAGTTTTGGTGTGATGTGAGGCAGAGTAATGGTCCAGACTTGGCCAGAATGAGAATCTCATGTCTTCGCGAGGGCCCATCCCCTTGGTAGGACCTGCACAAGCTCTGATCACCCAGGACTCCCAAAAGCTCTAGAATGGTTTTCTGGTGCTTTCAGGTTTTAGTTTCCACTTTACATGTAATGCTGTTATAAATTGAATTGTGTACTCCCCAAATATGTTTTGCAATTCTAACCCCCATACCCTATCTCATTTGGGAATGGAGTTTCCTTTGTAATGTTAATGCAGTCATTTTAGTGCAAGGTGTGCCTTAAACCTCATCATGTGTGAGATATGAAAGGACGAGATTAGGCACAGAAGTGAGCAAGGTGACACAGGGGGGAGATAAAACTTTTGTGAAGATAAATAATCTCCAAGCCCAGAAGCTCCAAGGATTGCTGGCTACTACCAAGTGTAACAGACAGGAGGGTCCTCCTCCTAGAGTCACACACTCAGTTCACACTCCTGGCCTCCTGAACTGTGCGAAAACATATTTCCATCCTTTCAAGCTACCCATTGGTGGTATTCTTGTTACGATAGCACTAGCAGACTAGGATATCTCCTGTTCAGCTGTGTGTTTAAAGTCCCCTCCCATGTGTCTTTCAGAAACCCTGCTGGCTTGTCTGTTCCCAGTAGCAGCTCTTCAGCAGTACAGAGCTCAGATTCTCAGCTTCGGCCAGGACCCAGAAAGTGCGTACCCGCAGATGCAGATATGGGTGGCTGGAGTCAGCTCACGTCTCAGGTTCTACTCTCTCCAACCTTAACTCACTCAATTATTGCTGCTTCTGTAGCAGGAAAAAGATAAACTCAGCCCACAGAGCAGAAAACACCTCAAACACCATCTTATTTGTAAAGGAAGAAGCTGTTAGCTAGCGATGTGGCGGGTAGACTCAAGTCTGAAAAATAGCTGTGCACCCCGTTCTGTTATCAGACATATTTATTTATATGTTTTTCCAAGAAAGCAAGCAAAGAAATTTCCAAATATTCTCTTAATTGGCAGTTATGGGTGTATAGATTTTCATATTGCATTTCTATTGGTCCAGCACACTTAAATAGACACTAGAGAAGCAGTTAGCATTAAGTCACATGGGAAGAAGCTACCCTCTCCTTAGAAACTGGGCTTATCAAGGATTTCTATGAGGGGAGGTGGAGGAGGGAGCATCCTGGGCTGACGCTGGAGAGAGGCAACTGCACTTTAACCTTCTCCTTAGAAACTGAGCTTATCTCAGGATCTCTGTAGCAGAGGTGGTAGGGAAGCTGATATCTGACGCCCCACCCCTAATTTAGGCATCAAGCAGAGAGCAAGCATTGATTTCAGTAGGGTTTGGGAAGTTCCTCATTATCTAAACAGTATAACTAAGGTTACTACTTCCTCAAGTGAATTCACCTCTCAAAGAGGAAAGTACTAGGCCTGGGTGTGGGTGCAGAGGTCACATTCAGCAGGCCAGACATGTTGTTTTCGAGGGTCTGATGTCGTGCATTCCAGCCGTTTTCAGCTGTTTCCCTAGCATTCACAGACTCACAAGCCCTACACCTAGGCCTTCTAGAATTTAAGTGGTGTCTTCCTGAAAGCTTTTTCTTCCTCTCTCACTTCAACATTTCTCTTGTCCATCTGGAAACAAAAGATATCTACATTTATTTTGGCCATTTTTGTTTTGCTTGGCAGGTGTTCCGGTCTGACACAAACTACGCCCTATCATCTGGAACAACAAATACATTTTATGTTGTCATCTTGATTGTGATAAAGTTATATGGGAAGTAACAGAGGGCTGTTATAAAAGGGAACATTGAAGGTCTCTGTTTAGAGAAGTCGACTTCACCAGACTGAGATACCACCTCATACCCACTTTGTCATCTGTCTTGAGTTGGTTATAACTTCTAGTGATCTGATTCACAACAGAATGTAACAGTGCTTGGCCCTGTGCCTTCTTCATAATTGTTGCTGTGTTTGAACCCTGTGGTAGTCTTCTTGTCAATCCATCTTGCAGAGGGTCTTCCCCTCTTTCCAGTGACCCTCTACTTTACCAGCTGGAACAGGCAGAGTGAAATAAGTGGCTGCTTCTTGAGCATAAGCGGCAGGATTTTGTTTCTTAATTCTGTCCCCAAGCAGGTGTCCATGGTTCCCTTAGACTCTCTCAAGGTTAACAACTGTGGAAAAACAAGCGACAATCTCAAACCCATAAAAGAAAAACAAAGTAATCTGCCTGGTGACCAGGAACTAAGATGATGGCCCAAACCACCTCTGCACCCAAAATACCAATTAAGATATCAGCACATCTGGAACATGACCGGTGTGACCTCTCAAAGAGGAATTAATGTCCTACAAACTCCTCGGACTCATAAAACCTTATTCCCTTTTTCTAGAAAACCTCCAGCTAGCCTCCATTTCAGTGGCAGAAACTGGAGGAATCTGTCCCCTCTGTCTCTTGCATACCAGTACGTGATTAAACGTCTTGCTTCTCATCTTAAACCTGTCTCAAAGACAGGTGGCAGGCAGCCCAAACTCTGCTTAGGTTTGCAGTAACACAACTAGGATGGTTATTATCAGAAAATAACAAATGGTGGTGATGATATGAAGAAATTGGAACCCTGGTATATTTCTGGTGACAGTATAAAAATGGTGCAACTGCTATGGAAAACAATTTGGCAACTTTTCCAAAAGTTAAAGAATTACTGTGTGAAACAGGAATTCTACTCCTAAGTCTGTACCCAGTAGACTTGAGAGCTGGTACTCAAACAAATATTTCTATACGTATGTTTATTGTAACATTATTCACAGTAGCCGAAAGACAGAAACAAGCCAAGTGTCTATCAACAGGTGAATGAATAAACAAAAGGTACTGTACACATGCAATATTATTTGACCATAAAGAGAAATGAGTTTCTGTGTTTTAACATGAATAAATCTGAAAAACATTATCTAAATGAATACAGACACAAAGGGAAAATGCTACTATGATTTCATGTAGATGAAATATCTAGAGTAGATAAATGCATAATACAGAAAGTTAATGGGGGATCCTTAGTGGTGCAGTGGCTAAGTGCTATGGCTGCTAACCAAAAGTTTGGTAATTCAAACCTACCAGCTGCTCCTCGAAAACCCTGTGGGGCAGTTCTATTTTGTCCTATAGGATTACTCTGACTTGAAAGCAACTTGACAGCAACAGGTTTTAGGCACCAAAAGGAAGGAAACTTGGAGAGCTATTCCTTAATGGACATAGAGTTGCTGTTTGGGAAGGTGAAAAAGCTTTTGAAGTAGAAAATGGCAATTGCACATTGTAAATGTGATAAATGCCACTGAAACGTAGACTTAAAAATTATTAACATAGAACATTTTCTTATTTTTCTGATATTTAAACTTACAAAAAAGAAAAAAACCTCCACAAGAAACAAACCAAACCCACAGCTGTTGAGTTGCTTCGAACCCATAGAGATTCTCCATAGGTTTCCAAGGCTGTAACCTTCATGGAAGCAGACTCATATCTTCCTCCCATGGGATGGCTGGCAGGTGCAAACCTTCAACCTTTCAGTTCATGGCCAAACACCTAACTACTGTTGCTAGGGTCTAGATTTCAAGACACGACGCAGTTTCTCTTTAAAAGGTAAATTTTATTAAAAATGTGCCCAGTAGGAAAAAAAGGGGCTAGTGCACCAGGGACGCACTCCAAACTACGCAGAGCTGGAGGCGACCCCCAGCTTACCTGGCGTGGAGCATTTAAACCGCAAAACTGCAAAGCAGAGAGGGGGAGCTGACCTTTGCATTGATTGGCTGAGGCCATATGGAATTTCTGTACGTTACAAAATATAGTTAGTGAATATTTCAGACACATGGAATTCCTGTTAGTTGTAAAATGTGGTCGTTAGCAAATGTTTTAGTAGATTGTGGTCAAGGTCTAGGGGTCATTTGCAAGGCTGTCTCTAGGCTTTGTCTTGTGACAGACAGCTGTTTTGCAAGACAAAGGTGAGATTACTCTATGGTATTTTCTGCTATTAAGTTGTTTCCTGTGGCTTTCTACTTTAATACTTTGAATTTTTGCTGCACCCTTCCTCAAAATGGAGTCACTTATGTATCATTTCAGCACTGCTACCACAGCTCTTTATAGAGCTTACCATACACATGAGAAACAAATGCATAGTTTTCTGTAGGAGACACTACAAATGAGCATTAACACACCTGAGCCTTGAGCATATAGTCAAGACATTCACCAAAGAAGTTCTGCAGCTCAGTGTCTTATCCTATTTCCCCCATCTGTCCTCCATTTGGAACAAGCCATGTATCCCCTCTTGCCCCCAGTTATCCTGATCCTGGCATTTAGTCTACACATTAAGAGCAGGATCCTATCTCCTGAGTGTTTCCTTGGAATAAAAGCCAGCCTCTGCCTGTGACTTGGCCCATTTTAAACCAGGTGCCATAAGAATGATTTACCCATGTAAAATGGTATGTGGGTGTATTTGCAAATCATGAATGGAGTTTTAAAAATGTGAGCAGAAGCAGAAGAAATTCCCATCAGGCTCAAGAATACTGAGACACTATCCCTAGAGAAGCACTAGCTTTTCTTTCACCCCTACTGAGTTTCTCTGATGGTTGCTTTCATAACCACTGCAACAGTTAGACTATGAATGAAGATTTTTGGATCAGAAGTTATTTGTAGGAAATGCAATTAATAGTCATCCATTGATCCTGCTGGAGACTTAAGGCTGAGCTCAACTTGATGATACTTAGTGTCCTTGGAAAGAAAGATGTTCACAGTTACTTTTTTACTCTCCCATGCTTGAATTTGCAACTGACAATGGCAAGTGGTCAGTGGTCAAGAGGAAGGAGTTTTTGAAAACAAAGCTGAGGGAAGACGCTGCACCGAGGGAGGCAGGATAGAGTCGACCAGGGCCAGACACTCCCTCCTTAAAGGGAGGGAGGGGCTGTGCTGCCCAACAGCTGTCTTCCAGCTGATACCAGTCAGTAATCAGCCAGGACAGTCAGGGGCCACAGAAAATCTCTGTGATCAGCCCTTTGGGAAAAAGAAATGCATAAATAATTAATTGGAATTCCCTTTTAAAATAGGGTCAGAAGAAAAGGAGTGCTGTCTAGATTGGAGTCAGCCCCCAGAGATAACCTCAGCTAACAGAGGACATGGTGGCCCACAAGATAAACAAAACAGAGTGGAGGAGAACTACAGGAGCAACGGACAAAGGGCGATAGGGTGAGGAGGAGACACAGGATAAGCTGGGAGGAAAAGACTACTTGGGGACAAGGGGGAGGGGGTAGTCTAGGCAAAGCCAATCAAACACAACATTTCATGATTGCTGGGGGTGAATACATTTGGAAGAAAACATCTTATTCAAAGGCTTAGACCTTGACCTCCTTCATTTACTGTTAGACAGTATCCCTCTCAGAAACAGTCACATAGAGCAGAGATGGGCACCAGACAGGAAGGGGCATATGTCTTCTCCAGAGGACCTGAGTCCCCCTCTTTGTCTCTCCGTCTTTTGATCTCTCATCCCTATCCCTTAATGCTCTCCTCCAGTTTTTATTTGTCATAGTTTTTCGTAAAACTTACCCCATCATGTCACGTTTGATATTTTTTACTCACCATCTGACTGCCTTAACTAGTAAACATAGGAAAGAGAACACTGGGAGTAAAAACAGAAGTGGAGATAATGTGTATTCTTTTATATTACATGTATTATTATGTGTGGTTTATTACATATGTTATATATAACTTACATAGCATATTTGAAGTAGAATATATTTGCTATGTAATATGCAACATAATGGAGCCCTGGTGGCATGGTGGTTAAGAGGCTGGCTGCTAACTAAAAGGTCAGCAGTTTGAATCTCCTAGCAGCTCCTTCGAAGTCTCTGTGATAATTCTACTCTACCCTGTAGAGTCACTATCAGTCAGACTCAACTCAGTGACAATGCGTTTTTATAATATAGCGTACTTATTATACACTACATTGTATATTGGGAAATCCTGGTGGTGTAGTGGTTAAGTACTATATCTGCTAACCAGAAGGTCAGCAATTCAAATCTTCCAGGTGTTCCTTGGAAACTCTATGAGGCAGTTCCATGGTGCCCTCTGGGGTTGTTATGAGTTGGCATGAACTTGATGGCACTGGGTTTGTTTTTTTGTTATATTGTATTTTGGAGCCCTGGTGGTGTCATTGGTTAAGTATTTGGCTGCTAACCAAAAGGTCAACAGTTTGAATCCACCAGCTGTTCCTTGGAAACTCTATGGCACAGTTCCACTCTGTCCCATATTGTTGCTTTGAGTTGGAATAGACTCAGTGGAAAGAGGTTTGGATTTTCTTTTTTTTAGTTTTTATATTGGCCATTGTACATTATTAACAAGTGTATTACATTACATAATATATTTAATATGTACCAAACATACTAATGGAAACCCTGGTGTGTAATGGTTAAATGCTGTATCTGCTAACCAAGATGTCAGTAGTTCAGACCCAGGAGGAAACAATATGGGGCAGTTCTACTCTGACCTATACGGTCACAATGAGTTGGAATTGATCAGGCTGTGGGCTAGGTTATATATACTAACATATAACATTGGTGTTTAATATTGGCATATTAAGATCTACCATTCTTGAGAGCTTTCTCTTTTTTTGTTGTGATATGCTGGGAGCCAGCCTCGGCAGGGTCTGGGACCACGAACGGACGGGTGGCATCGACGAAGAAGAAATGATGAGACTGAGACAACAATGAATCTGGAGATCGGCCGCCTGTCAGGGCCTGTCTTTCTTTATTTTTTATATGATCAGTGACATGATTTCACCGTGCCCCCTCGACCACACACAAGCTGTTGGCTAACAAGAAAGTGATACCTTGTGGCCTTTTTTCATGTTAATTATTGGGGCCTACTGGATAATGGCCTGAGACAAGTGGTCTCTTTACATGTTAATCATTAGGGCCTTTTAGGTAATGGCCCAAGACAAGTATATTGTGATTATAATCAACAGTGAAAACAAGTTATGTCTTGAGCTTAATCAGTTCTATCTATGCTTCAAGGTTAAAAGGTGCAGGAGGATAATCTGGCTGTCTCTATTTGTTCCTTCTTTGCTCTTTGTCTCTTCCTGTGGGGACAGTAAACACCTACCATCCCCCAGCCCATGCCTTTCTTAAGCTGTTCTAAGAAGGGTATTTTTTTAGTATTTGCCATACCAAATATAATAGACTTGGGAGCCTATCCATCTTCTTGATGCAGGGAATGGGATGTCTATATCTAAGAGCTGTGAGGGGGGGGGTCGACCCGGGGGAGCTTCCCAGGGCCTTCCTGCAATCTAGTTTTTCACATGTGGAGGGGTATGTGCAGTCAGGGGAAGCCAATGGGGCTGGGCCGGCCTTGGTATTCCCAGGCTGGGTGTTCCCAGGCTGGGCGTTCCTAGAAGACATCTTCCTTAATCCTTATGCTGAGATATGAGGGAGTATTTTTGAGGAAAGCTTAATTAGGCACGGCCAAAAAATATGTCAAGGGTGGGATGCATCCACCCGCCATCACATAGGCGTGAGACTTTGCTTACAGAGGCTTCTGTGAGTGACGAGCCTCAGCAGTGATATGTGAATGGACTACAACTTGGAGTTTTATCTTGGCATTTAAAAGTACACAATATTTTTTAAAACATCCTAACTCCTACTAGATCTCTAAATACCAATTTCAGAACCTACATAAATTCTGTTACCATTGTTTTGAAATACGTATTTCTCATATTATAGTGCAATGAAAATTTCAAGTAAGTTGTAATTGTAAATATTATGTTTTTTTTTTTACTTTTAAAGTGCCTTGCACTCCTAAAACCAGCATTTCTTGTTCTTCCCTGTAAGCCAGGTAAGCACTACATGCTAGTGATTTTTATAGTGGTGAAAACTGAAATAAAGAGAAGTGAGCAAGTCAGTGCTTGACAGTCTGTCAGAAATAGAGCTGGACTGTGTCCCTGGACTTCCTGTACTGGGATCCATTATGAAATAATAAGAAAAAATATATATAAAAGTTAAGGAAGTGTTTTAATCAAGTTTACTTGTTTATTAATAACAGCTACTACATAAATAATGACTTATAAGAGTTGTGCTAGTAAAGAACAATGTGGCTTTTTTTGTAATTTACTTTTTGATCTCTCAATTCAAGTTTGTCATAAAACAAATAGGACTTTATCATGGCTTTAGTGAAAGAGTAGAGAAAATTACATGACTGTGTAAAAGACTGTTAAATTTGATTTATGCAAGGGCAGAGTTAGACTGGAAAAGCCAGGCTAACTATCATCTACTTTTCTAGAAGAGCTGAGAAATCAGTTAAGGTGACACATGCAATTTCTCAAGAGCATTTTAAGCTGGTGTTAAACAAAGCCTTATGTTTCAGGTTAAAAATGACTCTGTCCTATAGTCAAGCAGAGGAAACTGGCTTCAAATACTGAATCTTGTAATAACACAAACCTGAGCAAGCGATTGCTAGGCTGACTGCCATTTCACTTTTTCAGTTCAAAAAATGATGGAAAATTGAGGCCTAACCCTTGACAAATCCCTTTGAAAAACTAAAACCTGGATCCTATCATCACAGCTGGCTTCATGGGCGTCCCACCTATACGGCCTCACAGCATGCCCTGCTCCAAAGGGCCTGTGATCAGTTTAATGCTGCTCTGTCTCTCACCAGCTTGAAATTCAGAATATACAGATATTTTTAACAAGGGCCCTAGGTTTTCATTTTCAGGGCCTTGCAAATTGTATAGTGTTGCTTGTCCTTTTTTTTTCCTTTTTTGCTACTAACAGAAAAAGGTATGACTTTTAAATTCCTTGAAGTTTGTTTCATTCCTAATCATCTACTCTTGGTAGTTCCATGTAACAATAATTATAAGTAGTTATAAATTAACTTCTGGTTAAAATCTTTTGTATTTGATGTGAAGTTTTTGTGTGTGTGTGTGTTTTCTAGAAAAAATAGAATGCAAAATAGTGACCCAATGACTGGAATTATTGCTAAATTTTCTCTCCAACTGTCTTGATTCTGAATTTCTGGAAGGCATGAAGTACATTCCATGTCCCTAACCTAGTACCTGTCATATTGTAGGAACAGAAGGTAGTGGAACAAATGAATTGCAGCGTGTGCACTGTATCAATCTATTGTTAGGTGTTCTCTCTGTGTGACAAAAACATCACAATAGGATGATTTACAGTTTGCCTTACTTATGGTGGCTATGGCCTAGTGGTTAAGAGCTACTGCTGCTGAATAAAAGGTCAGCAGTTCAAATCCAACAGGTGCTCCTTAGAAATGCTATGAAGCAGTTCTGCTCTGTCCTTTACGGTCATTAAGAGTTAGAATCAACTCACTGTTAAGAGGTTTGGTATTTTTGGTTTATAAAGGCTAGGGTATTTGACTTTAAATATACCAGTTACTAGTATTTCTTCAAGTTCTTTTAATGTATCCCAATAAAACTCTTAGACTCTCTAGAAAAAAAACTGAAACATGTTTTATATTTCATTCTCAGTTATAGTCAAAAAGGATATTCTTGTTAAAGACAGTTAGGTTGTTTAGTTTTTTGGGGTGTATCAGTTAGTAGTAAAATGCCAGTAAAATACTTTTAAAGTATGTATAATTTGTTTTCAGTTGTAAATAAAGTTGATTAACCCCAGTTAGGTTTCAGGTATGTATCTGAAAGAGGTAGGAATCTCTGCAGGTGAGGGAGGTGGTAGCAAATAGGAAGATAGTTTGTATTAGTTACCTATTGCCACATAAAAAGTTAACCCAAGACAGCATTTGAAAACAACATGTCTTGTCTCCAGTGGTTTCTGAGGTTCAGGAATCTGGGAACAGCTTAACCAGTTAATTCTGGTTCAGGGTCTTCTAGGAAGTAGGAATCGACATGTTGGTCAGAGTTGCAGTTTTCTGACAGTTTGACTGTGGCTGGATAATCTGCTTCCTAGAAAGCTCCCTGGCATGGCTGTTGGCAGGGGTCCTCAGTTCTTTTCCACCTGTGCCTCTCCACTGGCCTGCCTGACAAGACAGCCCTGGCACCACCAAAGCAAGTGATCCATCAGAAAGCGAGACAGAAACCACAATGATGTTTATCACCTAGCCTCAGAAATGGCATACTATCCCTCCTGCTGTATTTTCTTGGTCACAGAGAACCAGCTGTGATATAACTGGGAGGGGATTATACAAGTCTGAGAATACCAGGAGATGGGAATCCTTGGAGGCCATCACGGAGGCTGATGATCACAGAGTCAGTGAGTTAGTGTTGGGCTAACATATTTTATATGTTTTATATTCAGTGATACCTGAATCCTGCTGCAAAACAGGGACAGTTCCCAAAGTTTGGCTTCTTGGATATCTTGTATAGCAATATAAATCCTGGAAAGTCAGACTCAGGGTGGTTTTCAAGACCAGTCAAGGCGTCTTTATTAAGATGCTGTACTGTACAATCCTGGTAGAACATGTGTCTATGCAAATAGGGTCGTTTGAAATGGCCCTGCTTACTACACTCTTAGTGATGCAGTTAGTGACACCTGGTTGGGGCTGCAGGTTGTCCTAGACAAAGATAAGTAGAACACAGTATGGTATTATTTGTAACTAAGCAGTAGAAAGTTTAATTCAGACCAAATGCTGTAAGAATTTAGGGCTGCATGCCGGTCTAAGAAATGTGAGCTTTCTGAAGGTATGGTGGATTGGAGGTCATGGAACTGTATAAAGAAATGACATGGTGAACTGAAAGAGTTGGAAGATAGGAAAGGAGCCCTGAAAAGTGGCTGGAAAGTGGACGAGGGCAAGAGGCTGACTTAAAAGCTTCACATGTGCAGATGTGGCTGGCTGTTGCTCTCAGGGGAAGACACAGAAGACACTGCTCTTGTTTCAGGAAGATGGAGGGGTGACCAGTTATCGATGGAGAGGAAACCCAAACCATAAACATTTAATAGTCATCTACCACGTGTGATGTACTTTCACAAAGTATTTGAGTTGGCCCTCACATGACTTGGAGAGGTGAGTATGGTATTCTCTCCTTTATGGATGGAGCAACTGGGGCTAAATACAGCCAGGTGTTTGCTCAAGATTGCACAGGTGGGAATTAGCAAGAGTGGATATGGAACTCAGGCTGGATTGCATCCAAAATACACAGTATCTTCATGAGATGCTTTGACCATCCCTGTAGGTCTGGCTTAGCTGGATTCTGTGAAAAACAGAACTCTAGAAGCTCAGAGTGGAGGAGGGAAGGAGGATGCTGCCTTAGTTTCCTCAGCTTCCTGCCTCCCGTTCAAGGCCAACTTTGATTCTTAAAGCTTCATAAAGACTTAAAAAAAAAAACTTCCATCGCTGTTGAGTCACTTCCTACTCATATCCTCCCTATAGGACTGGCCCATGTGGTTTTCAAGACTGCAATGTTTATCTTATTTTATTGTGCTGCAGGTGACAGTTCACAATGCAAATTTAAATGCAGTTTGTGTGGCACAATGGTTAAGTACTCAGGGCTTTGAACCTGTTTGAAACTTTGCTTTGTTTCCATGGACCATGACTGAACTATTTAGATCTCGTCTGATGACCTGAGCACTTGGCTACTAATTGAAAGGTTGACAACTGGAACCCACGCAGCAGCAGTTCAGAAGAAAGCCTTGGCGATCTGTTGCCGTGGAGACGACAACCAGTGCAATGCTATGCGGCAGTTGCACTCTGTCACATGGAGTTTCTGTGAGTCAAAAATCAACTTGAGGACATTTAACAACAATGGCAACAATCTTTGGGGAAGCAAATCACCAGGCCTTTGATTGTAATACCACTGGTGGGTTCCAGCTGACAACCGTTAGGTTAACAGATGAGCACACAGCATTTACTTCATCCAGGGACCTGGATAAAGTTGGTTGGTTCGTTGTGTGCCGTCAAGTGGATTCCAGCTCATAATGGCCTTAATAAAGGTGAGAGGCAGTGCTGAGAGTCACACCGCTCACCATGGTGCTGGAGGTAGAGGAGGGCAAACAGCTTTGGATTAAGCAAGTGCCAGGAATATCCTGAGTGGGAAAAACACATAGGGAAAACCAAAGGTGATTAGAAGTGCTATTGTCTTCTGCTTAGACCAAAGGCATGATGGAGGAAAATGGGAATAATGATGGTAGTGGTGGGAGAAGGGCATGAGACAAATGAGAGCTGGAGCAGAAGGTCAGATGGACTCGTGTTTTTAAACGTGCTTTGTGAAAAATAAATGCTGTGCCGTGATGGTCGGGGCCTACCTCAAGTTTCCAGCAAGTCAGTGGCAGGGGGAGAAAGATACACAGGGTCCCTAAAACCCAGCCAAATGCCTTCTCCTGCAGACTGTGCCATCTTGAGAATATGAATGCCACATCTCTCTCCTGACATTTCAAGAGTATTTAGAATTTAGCTGTAGCACAGCCTGTATACGCCTAGAGCCTGGTGGGAGAGAGTGAATTAATTAAAGTCTCTTCATGCTGTTATTCAACAGCTTTCTTACAATTTTCATTGTAAAACCAAGTTGTCAAAGAGAAATCAAGACTTTTCTCAGAGAAAAGCCAGCATGGGAGAAGGAAGGAGACTCAACTCTTAGGACAACACTCAGGAGATTAGAGCTTTCTGGGACAGGAAGAGCTCCAAGTTTGCTGTAAGTTCGCCTCTGGATAAGGGATAGGAAGCATGGGTTGTGTGTGGGTGTGAATGTGGGTATGCACACGGGCATGTGGGTTGGGGAATATTCTTCCAGCCAAAAAGCGTCTTGAATAGTTTGACTTGGATTGAGTATGTAGACTAGAATGAATTTTTTTTTTTTTTTTAATTTACAAAACAAGTATCTATTATTAAGAAGGGTGGTTTGAATAGGAAATCAAGTAAGTTCACACAGGGTATTCCAAGAGACACCTTTATTATTTTCAATCACAATTCATTATTTTCCATGTTCAAGTTCAAAGAGAAGTTCTTAAAAAAGTTAAAGTGTGAATTCTGGCCCCACATTGAATAAATTTATTTTGAATTCTCTATCGAAGGGCACTACATGCTTATCCTTGTCTTTAAGATTACTTTAGCAAACACTGAGTAAAGAAATCTACAAACTTCCTGGTAAAGAATGATTGGAAATTAGCCTCAAATCTACTTTGTAATTGTGTCTGTATATTTTAGATATTCTGTTTTAAACTAAAGGAAGTAAAATGATACATAGTTGATGCTCTAAACCAAAAACCAAACACCAAACCCATTGCCATCAAGTCGATTCTGACTCACAGCAACAGCAACACCCTATAGAACAGAGCATAACTGACCCATTGGGTTTCCAGGGAGTGGCTGGTGGATCCAAACTGCCAACATTTGTGGTCACCAGCTATAACTCGCTGTAGCTCTTAATCAGTATGTCCCCAGGGTGCTGGCTTATGTTATGATGTAGGTTTAAGGAGCCCTGGTGGCACAGTGGTTAAGCTCTCAACTGCTAACCAAAAGGTCAGGAGTTGAAACCCAGCAGGTTTTCCACTGCGCCACAGAAAAATGATATACAGTCTGCTTCTGAAAAGATTACAGCCTTGGAGCAGTCCTACTCTGTCCTATAGGGTTGCTGTGAGCCAGAATAGACTCAGCAGCAGTGGGTTTGGCTTTTGGTTTATAACAAAGGCAAGACTGACTTTAGTAGAGTTAGCTTTTATCAACAAAAGTGTATATTACATCACAGAAGGTGAGTTCAGATATTGTCATGGATTGAACTGTGTCCCCCCAAAAATATGTGTGGTAATTTGGCAGGGCCATGATTCCCTGTATTCCCTGATGCCTATCCATTTTGTGATTTTCTGATGCTGTAAATCCTAATCTCTGTTGGTGGTTAATAGACTGGATTTTGCTAAAGAGGATTAGGTTGGGATTGTAAATCATTTTCTAAAATCATCTCCCTCCCTGCTCCAGTGTAAAGGGAGTTTTCCTGGAGCTTGGCTTGTACCACCTTTTATTCTTTTACCCTGCAAGAGATGAAAGGAAAGTAGCCAAGAGTGGGAACCTCATACCATTAAGAAAGCAGCACCAGGAGCAGAGTGAGCCCTTCAAACCTGAGGTTCCCGAGCTAAGATGCTCCCTGACGAAGGACTGATGCGACACAAGGACTTTCCTCCGGAGCCAGCAGAGGGAAAGCCTTCCTGTGGAGTGGACATCCTGAATTTGGACTTTAACCCACTGGACTGTGTAAGAATAAATTTTTCTTTCTCTGTTAAAACCATCCATTTGTGATATTTCTGTTAGAGCAGTACTAGATAACTGAAGCAAATATTAGCTATTTTTTATTAGACTTATAAACATGGCAGAAAAACAAATATTTTCAGGTATTATTAAGGCAAGATACCCAAATCAGGTGCTCTTACCTTTGTGGTTACTGTTCCAGTGTCTGATAATGTAGATCAGAAAGATAACTACTGACAAAATGCCCCTAATACAGAACTATTTGTTACATTACCTGCTTTGCGTACATTTCAGGGGGAAACATCACTAAGAGAAAGCCTAGTGCTAGCCAGGCAGTTTGTTGTTCTGATATACATTAAAAAAAAAAAAAAAAAAAACTCATAGACTTCGAGGCAATTCTGACTCAAATCAACCCTGTAGGACAGAGTAGAACCTCCCTACTGGGTTTCCAAGGAGCACCTGGTGGGTTTGAACTGCTGACCATCTGGTTAATAGACATAGCACCCGTTATCCACCATCTATAAATCAGAGCCAACTCCACGGAATCTGACAACTACCAACTACTGTAGAAGTCTGCACTTAATTCTCTATTCATTTATATGTTGCATTCTACACCTAGTCTGATACAGATCATTTATGTGTTGCTATTTTGTGTTGAACTGTGTTCTCCTAAATACATGCTATGTGGTTGATATAAATTGGAGTTGACTCAGTGAGAGTGGGTTTGGTTTTTGGGGTTAAATACAGTATTATGAATCCTAACCCGTATCCCTGTGCCTTAATCCCATTTGGGAATAGGTTTTTTTTTGTTGTTGTTGTTATGTTAATGAGGCCAAATCAGTGTAGGCAGTGTGTCTGTATTTTAAGCCAATTACTTCTGAGATATAAAAAAAAACGGATAAGGCCCAGAGGCAAGAAAACACTGAAGAACCATATGAAGCCACATGAAGATCACCAAAGAACCCAGAAATAGAAGCTGAGACAAAGACCTTCCTCTCGATCAACAGTGAGAACATTTCCGTAGAGCAGGTGCCCTGAATTTGACTTCCAGTCTCATAAATTGTGAGCAAATAAATTTCTGTTCACTAAAGCCATGAAGCCACCCACTGGGGAATTTCAGTTAGAGCAGCACTAAGAAGCCAAGACAGTTACATTCTCTGGGACTAAAAACCTTGTTTAAGCAAACAAACAAAACAAGAATAAAAGACAGAGGAATTAACTGCTTCGTTTAGTCACTGTAAACAACCATCAGATAATTCAGAAATCATCTCTGAGTTAGGGCAAGTTCACTGGCATGAATTCTGAATTACTGCCTCACCTCCTTGCCTTATCTTGCCAGAGCCAGTGGAATTCAATGGATTCCAGATGTTATCTAAAGATTGGCTTGCTTCGCTGTACCTCATGCTGAGTAAGGATAAAGTCTGATAGCTCTTTTTTTTATTTTTTAAACTTGATTATCCCACAAGTGCATAACACTTCTGAAATATATAGTAGGAGAATGAATGTACGTTATATTTAGATCAAACAGGAGATCCTAGGAGAATTTTAGAAAGATATTGGAGGTTGAAAGAAGTGAAGGCTATGTATGTATTCGTAGGACTATATAGCCTATCTACAAGGTATTTCAAATATTTCCCCTTCAAACAAGAACATATGCCTAATACATATCATAATGATTTGTAAATGTGAGGTTTGGCCGGGAAAAACAAACATAGGACTATTTCTGGGGTCCATGAGGGGAAAGGTACTTAATGATAGTCAAATTAGATGAGAATTCCTTAGGGCACTGACCATTAGTAAATTCTCCTTCTAGTGGCAACGGAGACGTCTCCTGATGGTTGATCTTCCCTGATGCCCATGGTCCTGATGTGCCCAGGGCTTTCTGATAATCCAGTTAATATGCTTTCCTGAAGAAGAAAAATTGGGGCAGCTGCTCAGAGAATGAACCCCAGTCTGATCGAGCTGTCTTGCCTTCCAGGTACATCAGACATGATTTGTTATCCACCAGAAGATATTTTCTTTGCTTTCAGTGCAGGCTACATTTCCCATAAACCCTGGTGGCATAGTGGTTATGTGCAACATCTGCTAACCAAAAGGTTGGCAGTTCAAATCCGCCAGGTATTCCTTGGAAGCTATGGTGTAGTTCTACCCTGACCTATAGGGTCACGCGATGAGTCAGAATCGACTCTACAGAAGTGGGTTTGGTTTTTTGGTTTTAGATTTTCATCCTCTCTGTGGTTAGGTGTGCTCACTTAACTAAATTCTGGCCAATGAGAGTACGAGATATAAGCAGAATGGTTTGGCAGCTTCCGAGTACTTTTTCTTAAGAGATAACCACTGTGCTCTCTACTCTTTTGTCCCCTCTGCCATCTGTCACCTGGATCATTGAACCAGAAGGATAGCAGGGAGAGAAATTGAAGGACTTTGTTTAACTAGTATAGTATCTCTGGCCTCTTATACCACCAAATTCCATTTAGGTAAGAGAGAAATGTGTTTCTATCTTGTTGAAGTCCCTGTTATTTAGAGTTTTATGTCATTTACAGCTAAACTAGGTAGAGGGTGAGTTTTTTATTTTGTTTTCTGTCAAGTTTTTTGAATAGTGGTACTAGTACCAGTTGCTGACAAGTCAACTCTGACTCTTGGAGACCCGCAGGTGTGTCAAAGTACAACTGTGCTCTGCAAGGTTTTCATTGGCTGGTTTTGGGGGGATAGATTGCCAGGACTTTCTTCTGAGGTAGCTCTAGTTGGACTCCAGCCACAAACTTTTTGGTTAACAACCAAGTGCATTAACTACTGCATCACCCAGGGGCTTCAGTCTTTTGGATACAACAGTGAAAATACAGAGATTGTGTACATATTGTAATAATACTTGATGAACACATAAGAGATCAAAGTCCTCTTCCTGGGATTCTGAAGGCCTGTGCTTTTATTCTTGTCAGTGGGTGCTACAAGATCACTTGCAATCTCCCTTTAAGGCCACACTGTTCCTGGTAGCTGTTAAATACTTGTAATAAAGAGCAGTATGTCAGTAACTATTTAAATATCTCTCTCCGCACCCCGCGCCACCCAGTTAAAGGGACCTGGGTAGAATTCATAACAGGTTCTCCTTTTCAGAATAGTTATTTCCAAGGGGAGAAAGGAGTGTGTTGGGAGCTAGATACTCCAAGTGGCTCTGTTTCAAAGGGACCAGAGAATTCAGGCAAGAGACCAAGATTCTCTTAAGACTGAAGAATTATTATCCAAAATTAATCAAGTGGGAGAATGGGCAGGCGCAGACCTTATCTGGAGGAGATAAACTTAATAAAGTAATTACCTATAGGCAGAAGATTGTTGCAACTATAAGAAGACCCCAGTCCGTTACAAGCATTGCTGCTTCTCATATTCTAGAAGTTTTTGTGGGTGTGAGACTGTGGCATTTCAGAAGGAATCATTCTATGATAATTTTTCTTCTGATATATTTCCCTTTTGGAATCAGCTTCTTTCACTCACTATACTTCTTGAGATTCACCCATGTCTTTGCCAAGTGGCATTCCGTGGTATATAAGAATCATGACTTGGTAAGTATTCACCCATTGAAGGATATCTGTGTTATTTTCAGTTTTAGATTATTATGAACAAAGTTGTATGACCATGTGAGCATTTGTATGTGAATATAATTCTTCATGTCTTTGGGACAAATGTCCAAGGGTGCAATGGCTGCATCGTATGGTAGTTGTGTGTTTATTTTGTAAGAAACTGTCAAACTTCTCCTGAGTGGTTGCACCATTTCACATTCCCACCAGCTGATCCAGTTTCTCCACATCCTCATCAACATTTGGTATTGTGCTTTTATTTTAGTGATTTGGGAGTCCCTGAGTCATAGAAATCGTTAAGTGCTCAGTTACTAACAAACCCAGAGGCTCCTTGGAGGAAAGGCCTGGCAATCAACCTTGAAGAGATAAACAAACTAGTTGCTATCTAATCAGTTCCAATTCTTGGCAACTGTGTGTGTGGCACAGTAGAACTGGACTCCATAGGGTTTTCGATGGCTGGCTTTGGGATGTAGAAAACCAAGCCTTTCTTCTGAGGTGCTTCTGGGTGGACTCAGACCCCGAACCTTCTGGTTAGTAGCAAGTACATTAACCATGCAGGGACTGCTCTGAACAGCCACTGAAACCCCAAAGGACTGCATTCTACTGGGAAACATGGGAGGTTGCCCTGAATGGAACTGACTTGACAGCAACTGGTTTGGTTTATAGTGTTTTTAAATGTATCTCTTTGCATAGCTTTTTTTCAGCGGTTGCTCTGTGTATCATATAAACATAATTTATATAAACATATCTTACCACCATTTACTGATGTCTTCATTTTCCAGTTTGAGTGAAATGTGGGAATGTCACCTCCCCTTATGTCCTTTGTCCTCTCCCATTTATAATTGTCTTCAAACATTCCCTGTATGTACATTTAGCACCAAATTAGACAGTATTATAATTTTTGTTTCAACCATCAAACATACCAGAGGGGAATGGTAACATATTTACCTATATTTTTTGTTTACTGTGTTCTTTCTTCCTTTCTGATGTTTCAAGATTCCTTCTTTTATCATTTCTGTGTAGAGAACTCCTTGTAGCCAATCTTTTAGGGTACATCCGCTGGAAAAACATTCTGTTTGTTTTCCATCATCTGAGAATGTCTTGATTTCCCTTTCATTCTTGAAAGGAACTTTGTTGTATTTTCCTTTCCTTTTGTTGATTCCAACTCCTAACGTCCCTACGTGACACAGCAGAAGTG
Source organism: Heterohyrax brucei (assembly GCA_028571685.1). NCBI lineage: Eukaryota > Metazoa > Chordata > Mammalia > Hyracoidea > Procaviidae > Heterohyrax > Heterohyrax brucei. The sequence goes on from CM053142.1 coordinate 130,054,037, forward strand.
CCCCATAGAGTTTTCTTGGCTGTCATCTTTATGGAAGCAGATTGCCAGGTCTTGTTTTGCCAGAAGTTTCTGGATAGCTTCAAACTACCAGCCTTTCAGTTAGCATCTGAGCACTTAACCCTTGTACCACTAGGGCTTCCTTTATTCGACGGTTAAAGTAAATATTACACTGTCTTGTAAGCCCTGGTGACATAGTAGTTAAGTGCTATGACTGCTAATCAAAGGGTCAGCGGTTCACATCTGCCAGGCACTCTTTGGAAAATCTGTGGGGCAGTTCTATGTCCCATAGGGCATTGACTCAGTGGCACTGGGTTTGGTTTGGGGGCTTTGTTATGTGGCTCTTAAAAGTAAGTAGAAGAAATATTTAAAATCATTGTGCAAAGGGTGAGTGACCCTTCCCCTCTTGGGTGGAAGTGAATGTTCAGGCTCCCTAAGTGGTCTCAAGTGATACTGGGGTGGAGGCAGGGGCAGGAGGAGCTGATGGATTTCCCACCCCTTGTGGGTGAAAATCCTGGCTCCTTGTGTGGACTCTCTGAGACCACCCCACAGGACATCTGAGATACTTTGTTACTGCTTGGCGAGGGTAGAAGGTTAGACTTCCCTCTTAACCTTTGGTGGCATAGGGGATTGGGGTGACAGGTTTTATTCCCCCTGTAATGCTTGCCTGCAGCAGAGACATGATCATCTTAAGACTTTTCTGCCTTGCTAGGCTCTCGCTTTCCTGGTCCTTTGGCTAGAAAGAGCAGGCTTTTGTTGGGCTTTTTTTATTTCTGTTTTTACATTTTGGTCTGCACCCATTAACATTTTTGAGTTGTTTCTTTCTTTTTTCTTTCTCTACAAGTCTGGAATAAATGAGGCATAAAGAAAACCCAGCAAACTCACCACTGTGTTCCTTGGGTCTTGGTGTCCTAGCTACTAGGTCTTCTCTCCATTTTTCAAGATATTCTTATCTTTGACGTGTATATAATATCCATGTTTTTTTTTTTTTCTTTTTAGCAATTGTTAGCAGGATTGGTAAGGCAAAGTACATCTACTTCTTCTTCCTGGAAACCGAAGTTTGTTACAGCCCATTCCTTTTTACTGTAGAGTTCTGGTGTATGGATTTACTATACTACAGTTTATTAACTCACCAACTGATAGAAATCTGCATGGTTTTCAGGTTTAGATATTACAACTACAACTGCTATGAGCATCTGTATTGGACAAATGCTTTCATTCCTCTTTGAATAAATACTTGGGAGGGAGATCAGTGGGTCTTACAGTAAGGGTGTGTTTCACTTTAAAAGAAACTGCCAACCTGTTTTTGTCAAGTGGCTATACCATTTTATATTCCCAGAAGGAATGTACAAGAGTTCTAGTCCCTCCATATCCTCACCAATGTTTGGAATTGTTAGTCTTTTACATATATATATGTATGTATATATACTAATAATATGTAATATTATTATATATTATATTATTATAATATACTACATATATTAATAATATATATATTATTGTGATTAAGTGAAATTAAGTTTGCATGCCTGCCTATTTATAGCTCCTTCTGCTCTCCTTGCCTGGTGACAGCACGCTCCTCCTTTTTGTTCTGTGTATGTTGTATCCTCTTAACAATCTCCTGTCCCCTGCTCTCCACCTTCCTCTCTCCCTTCCAGCAGAACAGCATCCTATAGATACATAGAGCTATAAAGTACACACACCCTATGGTCACATTGTGTCCCCAAGTCCAGTCCATTCCTGTCCAAAAAGTTGACCTCAGTGATATTTTCTGGTCAGGGGCAGCAGTGGGTCTGGGGGCCATGCTCCCAGGGGCATCCCCCAGCCACTGGATCATCAAGTGTATTCTTTTTGTGGAGTAGAATCATCAGCTTTAATTCAAGCAGTTCTAGTGTATCAGTATCTTGTGGTGATTTTGATTTGCATTTCCTTAATGACTAATGAGAGAGCCCTAGTGGAACAGTGGTTTAAGTGATTGACTCCTAAGGTTTGAAATCACCAGCAGCTCCATGGAGAAACATGTGGCAGTCTGCTTCCACAGAGATTTGGTCACCCTGTGGGATCATTATGACAGAATTGGTTTGGTTTCAGGAATGTCTAACAGATGAGCTCTAGTGGTGCAATGGTTTAACTGCTCACCTGTTAACTAAAGGCTGGCAGTTTGAACTCACCACCCGTTCCATGGGAGAAAAGACCCTGCAGTCCTTTTCCAACAGAATTTACAACTAAAAAACCCTAAGAGGTCACTATGAGTCAGAATCTACTTGACAGCACTTACCAACAACAAATGACTAATGATGTGTAAGCATCTCTTTATACTTATTTGTAATCCACAGAGGTTTTTATGAAATTTACAAAAATATTTTGTCCCTTACTTGAATTTTTGTGGTCTTATTATTGATATGTAAGAGTTGTTTATATATTCTAGATAAGTCCTTTATTAGATATATATCATGAAAATAGTTTCCAGTCTGTTTGCTTTTTTATTTTTTTAACATCTTTTGAAGAGTAAAAGTGCTTTAATTTTGATGAAGTCTACTTTATTATTTTCTTCTTTTATAATTCCTGCTTTTTATATCCTAAGAAATCTTTGCCTAAACCAAGATTACATAGGATATTCTCCTATGCTCCCTTTTAATTGTTTTATTGGTTTATCTTTTACACTTAGGCTGTCATTCATTTAGATTTAAATTCTCTGTAGTGTAAGGTAAGGGCCAAGATTTGTTGTTGTTTGCATATCACTTTCCAATTATTCCAGGACAATTTGCTGAAAAAAATTGTCCTTTCTCTATAAAATTGCTTTTTTTTTCCTTTCTTGAATCACCTGATCATTCATGCTCTTTATTATGTACTATTTATTTTTACAGTAAAAGCACATTATCTTGAGAACTGTAACTTTATAGTGAGTCTTAAAATTAGATAGCATGAGTCTTCCAACTTTATTCTACCTGTTCAAATTAAAAAAATAACTTCCTGCTTCTTATTGCTAGTATATAAACATAGTTTTTTTATGTTGTCCTGTGTCTGACAACTTGTTGAGCTTATTCTTATTTATTACATCTAAGTGTCTTAGATTCATTAAAATTTTCTTTGTAAGTAACACGCAATTTGTGAATAAAGACAGGTTTATTTCTTACTTTTCAATATATATGTTTTCTAATTAAATTTTTTCTTACCTTATTTCACTAGCTAGGACCTCAAATAAAACACTGGACAGAAGTAATAATAGGATACGTCCTTACCTGGTCCTGACTTTAGAGGAAAAGTGTTAAGTCTTTTACCGTAGGTATGATATTAGCTTAAGATTTTTGATAAGTGTCTTTTATCAATTTATCCATTGTTTTCTGAGGTTTTTAAAAATCTTCCATAGGCATTGGAGGTATACAATTTTTTAACCTAGAATTTTTATTTATGTTTGTTCATTTCTCTTCTGATCATGTCCCTGTAGTTGGAAATATTGTACTCTTTATATTTTCTTATTAATATTTTTAATAGTAGACTTAAAAAATATTACTAATACATCTACTAGATAGGTAGCATGGATGATACAGTTACTTCTCTCTCTCTCTCTTTAAATTACTTTATTGTACTTTAAGTGACACTTTCTAACTAAAGTCAGTTTGAGGATAAAACCCTGCACCCACACCACTATGCTATTCTCGTTGATCTTCCCATGATGTGACAGCACATTCCTCCTTTCCACCTTGTACTTCCTGTGTCTATTCAACCAACTCCTGTCCCCCTCCACCCTCTCATCTCACCTCTGTACAAGAGCTGCTTAGACAGCTTCATGTATATGTTTAAGCCAAGAAGCACATTCTTCACCAGCATTGCTCTCTGTCTTATAGTCCAGTCTAATGTTGGAAGCATCAGCTTTGGTACTATTTTAAGGTCCTGTCTAAGAGATTTCTTGGGCCATGTGCTCAGGTGACCTTCAAGTCTGATGAACTATCAAGTGTGGTCTTTTAACAGAGTTCTAATTCTGCACACCCATTTTTCTCCCACTACATCAAGGACTTTATGTTGTATTCCCTATCATAGCAACTATTGATGGTGGCCAGGCACCATCTAGTTCTTTTGATCCCGTACTGGTATAGGCTGGATTATATGGCACCTTTTGTGTCCTGGGCTCATATTTTCCTCATGTTATTATTCTTTTAGTTTCAGTTGGGTGTGTTGTAATATGGCCCATCCCTGTTCTTGTTCAAGTTTGCTTCCTCTCCTGTTTTTCTTTTGTCAGTTTGGCCTAGGGCTTGACAATTTTGTTGATCTTTTCAAAAAACCAGCTTTTGGTCTTGTTACCTCTTTGAATTGTTTTTCTATTCTCTAATTCATTTAGTTAGGCTCTAATTTTTTTTTAATTTGCTTTCCCTTGGTGCCTGAGGGGTTCTTTCACTGCTTTCTTTCCATTTGTTTGAGTTGTAGGGTTAATTCTTTGATTTGAGCCCTTGATTCTTTTTGGATGTATACACTTATTGAGATGAATGGACCTCCAAACACTGATTTTGCTTGTTCCAGAGGAATGCGTTTTCATTCTCATTTGATTCTGTGAATTTCTTTATTCTATCCTTGATTTCTTCTGTAACCCAGTAGTTTTTGGTCAATGTGTTGTTCAGTTTCTATGTGTTTTGTTTTATTCCTTTTCCTGTTAATAATTTCAACTTTTATAGCTTTATGGTCTAGACAAATACTTTGTAATATTTCAGTGCTTTGAATTTTGTTAAGGATTGCTTTATGGCCTGATTTGTGATCAATTCTGGAGAATTTTCCATGTGTGTTGGAAAAGAATGTGTATTTGCTGCTGCTGGGTGGCGTGTTCTATATGTATCTATGAGTTAAAGCTGGTTGTGGCATTTAGATCTGTATCTTTACGGAACTTTTTTTCTTGGATGTTCTATTGTTCACTGAAAGTGGTATGTGGGAGTCTTCTTTTATTATTGTGAACCTGTCTGTTCTCTTTTCACCACAGTTAGAGTTTGTTCTATGTATTTTGGAGGCCTATCATTGGGTGTGTGTGTATTTAATATGGTGATGTCTTTCTTGTGTATTGACTTGTTAATCAGTATATAGTGTCCTTCCTTATCCAGTGTGGCATATTTCCCTTTAAAGTCTTTTTTATTAGAGATTAATATTGTCCCTGCTGCTCTTTTTTGACTGTTGTTAGCTTGATATACTACTTTTTCCTATCCTTTGCATTTTAGCTTGTTTGTGTCTAAGGTGTGTCTCTTGTATACGGCATACAGATAGATTGTGTTTTTTCATCCAGTCTTCTACTCTCCATCTCTTTATTGGTGTATTTAATCCATTTACATTCAGCGTGATTATTCATGGGTATGAGTTTAATGCTGGCATTTCGACGTCTTTTTTTGTGCATTGTAGAGAATTCCTTTCTTCCATTTTATTTTCTCTGCCGGATTTCTTCTCTTTATGCACTTTCATTATCTCTTTTTCAAAGTTGGTAATCTTGTATTTGCTCAGACTTCATGTTTTTCTTGTTTTTATTTTGATGTGTAAGATTGATGATTTCCTTTCTTGTCACTTTTATATTTATCCCTATTTTTCTAAATCTAAACCAGTCTTTAATTTCTTTACATCACCTTGACTTCCTTTCCATATGAAAGATCTATGACTACATTTTGTTTTGAGAGATGTCATGACATCTCTGTTTCCTATGTTTACCAATGATTATTTTTGTGATTCCCCTGTTTAAGTTGATATCTATTTGCTCTATTCTATGTTCTAGTCTTGGTTTGTTACCTGATGTTATTGAATTTCTAATTAAAAGCTGAAAAACTGAATCCATTGCTGCCGACTCAATTATGACTCATAGTGACCCTATAGGACAGAGTAGAACTGCTGCATAAAGTTTCCAAGGAGTGTCTGATGGATTTGAATTATCCACCCTTTGGTTACCAGCTGTAGCAGTTAACCACTATACCACTAGTGTTTCCTTTCTAACTGGAGGACTCCCTTTAGTATTTCTTGTAATTTTCGTTTGGTTTTTGCAACTTCCCTAAATTTCTGGTTTTCGTAAATGTTCTAATTTTGCCATCATGTTTGAGAGACAGTGTTGCTGGGTATGTTTCTTGTCTTACAATTATTTTCCTTCAATGCTTTGTGTATGTCATCCCATTGCCTTCTTGCCTGCATGGTTTCGACTGAATGGTCTGAACTTAGTCTTATTGATTCCCCTTTTTAGGTTATTTTTTGTTTATGCCTAACCACCTTTAAAGTCTTCTTAATAATATGCCTTGGTGTCTTTCTGTTGGGATCTATCTTGTGTGGAATTCTATGAGTATCTTAGATATCTTCTGTTAACAAATCTTTGACAATTCTGTCTGAATTTCCTGTTGTCTGTCCCCTGTTCTGGAACTCAGTTCACTTGTAGATTATTCCTCTTCATAGAGTCCCACATAATTCTTAGTGTTTCTTGATTTTTTTAAATCTGTTATCATTTTTTCCTCAAATATGTTGGTGTCACATTCTTTAACTTCATTCTCACTAATTCTGTTTACCATTACCTCACTTCTGGTCCTTTGACTTTCTATTGAGTTTTCTAATTCTGTAATTTTATTAGTAATTTTCTGAATTTTTAAATTCTTGCCAATCTATGTTTTCATGCATCTTCTTCAATCTGTCATCATGCTGTGCTGCAGTTTTCCTCATCTCTTTTCTGATCTCTTGAAGAGTTCTACATATTTAATTTTTGTTTTGTATTCTACCACTAGTAATTCCAGAAAATGCTCTTCATCTGTAAAATTTCTTGATTCTTTGTTTTGGAAGCTTTCTGATACCAGCTTGGTATGCCTCTTTAAGTGATTCGATATAAATTGTTGTTTCTAAGCTATCAGTAAGTTGTTGAATTTATTTATTTTATGTTTACTTACTGTGTTCTAGCTTCCTGTTTTGCTTTGAAATGTTCAAATAGGCTGCTCATGTGTGCTAGTTTGGTTATTGGTGCCTATGAAGCTCTAACATTCTGTCACCAGGTAGCTAGAACTCCCACTAGACCAGCAAGCCCAGGAGTCCATTTACTTTTCTTATATGAATTCAGCCCAAGTGTCCAGATAGTCAGTCACCAAGTGTGTGGTGCAGGCTTTCCCCTACTGTCCTAGATAACTAGGGGTTATTGCTGTAGGCACAGGAGTCTGGCTGTAGGTACTGAGAAAGGCAGGGGGCTAACAGTTGTTCCTGAGTGTCTGTGAGCATGGCTTGATGGCTTGTCCCCTTATGTCTGATTCTAGGTGAAGACACTGAATTCCACCCTGAATTTCCAGCTCAGGTGACTATGCAGATTTTTTCCCCACCTCCTTCCCCCAGTTTGTTGAATTATTCACTCTCCAAGTCTGGGAGAATGACCCAGGGTGGGCTTAAGGAGTCTTATTTCTGGCTCAGTTAATGGTTTCAGACTCTGGAGCTGGGCACAGTACAGAGAAGGGAGGGAGAAGCACCGGGAAATGGGAGAGAAGTTTATCCAGAAGGAAAATTTTAGATATGCATGCAGTAGTAAATGCTAGTCATTAGCTTTTGATGGTCAAGTGCCAATTTTCTCTGGCTCTGGAGGCTCCAGTGTACTTTCTGCTGCTATTTGACACTAAGGAGGATACGCTCCAAATGCTACTACTGCTCCACTCACCATACTGGCCACAGCCAATTCCCAGCAGGTCAGGTCTGGCCAGTCCTAGGTACTTCTGGACCTAGTCTCCTTTCCCTGTTGCTTAGTCCAATTTCTCAACTTTTTATTTGTGTTCCGGGTTCCCAGAATGTTATATATAATCAATCCATTTGTTCTTTTGGTCTGTATTGCTAATGGGATCATAGGTAGCGTATAATTACTCTACCACTTTGGCCCCATCTGGGCTGTAATCTTTATGGGAGCAGATTGCCAGATATTTTTTCTGCAGAGGTGCTGGGTGGGTTGGAACTGTTGACTTTTTGGTGAATAGTCCAGCACATAACCAGTGTACCACCAAGGATTCTTATAGTGATCACAGTAGCTAGTAATTATTGAGTACTACGTGCTTGAGTGATTTTCTCTCTCTCTCGTATTATCTGGTTAAGAGCTTGTCTGTTAAATAAAAAGGTTGACAGTTGAAATCTACCAGCTACCCCATGGAAATGTTATGGGGCAGTTCCACTCTGTCCTACAGAGTCGGTGTGAGTCAGAATTGACTCCACAGCAATGAGATTTTTCAAATCATACTATTTATTTACTTTCTTTTATTGTAAAAATAAATACAACACAACTTTTGCAAATTTAATTTTTTTGGTTTATAATTCAGAGACATCATTCATATACATAATGTTATGTAACCATCATTCATATTTTTTGCCAAAATCCCTATTACCAAAATCATAAATTCACTACTTCCTAAACAACAGCTCTCCCTTTCTGCCTCTCTGTTGTCCCTGGTAAATGCTAGTAAACTTTCATCTCTCTATATTTGCCTATTCTTATTATTTCATTTAAGTCATATCATATAATGTTTGTCTTTCTGTGATTGATTTATTTCTGTCAGCATGTTTTCAAGGTTTGTCCATGTTGTGGCACATGTCAAGACTTTGTTTCTCCTTATGACCTAGTAGTATTCCATTATGTGTGTATACAACATTTTGTTTATCCATTCATCTATAAATAGTTAGGTTGTTTCCAAACCTTTTTGACTATTGTGAACAGTGCTGCAGTGAACACTGGTAGGTGTGTGTCTGCTCATGTCCCTGCTTTCAGGTCTCTTGGGTGGAACTTCTACAAATGAAATTGCTACTGACAGTGTCTTTATGTCCACTTACTGCACAAACACCCTATTAGGTGAGTGTACTCACTAACTTCAGATTGTGGAGAAGGACTCTAGAAGGCTTAGGGGCAATCAGTGTTTGGTTGTCTAATCGAAAAGTTATAACATCTCCTCCTCCTTCAGCTGTCTCTATGACCATCTCAGCTTTACTCAATGAAGTTATTTTTATAAATAGGTTTGCTTTTCAAAAGCTGTACTATTCTAGGTGTGCATAGGAGGGCTTTTCTTCTTTTTTTCTCTTAAGCACTGTATTAGTGGCACTCTAGCAACTTTGGCTTGTAGTGGCTCTTGAAACCTCTTGAAGCTGACGTGATTGCGCTGGATAAGCAGGTTGCTCTTCAAGTCCAGTAATCACAGGTAGCCAAATACAGTACCATGCTTTGGAACTGTAGCATTTGGCTGACCTTGTAAAGAGAACTGTTTTAGGTATCCATTTTGGTTGCTTAGCTGTGTGTTGATACACACTGAGCTGTGTGGAGCTGGCATTTTAGGAAGCCAATAGAAAGACAAAGACCAAAATAATGACGTGACAACTCATTTGATAACAGTAATCTTTACTGTGAGTTTGCCTTGCTTTAAGAAATACAAATTACTGATACAGATAAAAGCATAGTGAATTTATAGGTGGATTTAAATGTCAATGAAATGAATTTAAAATGAGTTTTTTGTGTGCACAAGATTGTTTAATAAGGTTGTTTTCAAGAATGCAACTGTTGGATTAGAAGCTATTAACATACATACATTTTGAACAAATATAATTTAGATGACTTCAGGGAGATCAGACTTCAGAAAATTTTATGCATCTATACATTCCTTAAATATTTATTAAGGCTCTACCATGTTCCTTGGGCTGCTAACTGAAAGGCTGGTGGTTTGAATCCACTCTGAGATGCCTTGAAAGAAGGGACTGGTAATCTCCTTTCAGTCACCGCCATGAAAACTCTATGGAGCAATTCTACTCTGTTAACATGGGTTCACCATGAATCAGAATTGACTCAATGACAGCTGGTTTGTTTTTCTGTCTTTGTGTATAAGGCACTATAGTAATGGCCATTGAGTTGATTCAACTCACAGCAAAACTCTATAGGACAGAATAGAACTGCCCCATAGGGTTTCCAAGTCTGTAAATCTTTTCAGAAGCAGACTGGCAAATCTTTCTCCCAGGGAGTGGCTGGTAGATTAAAATGACCGATCTTTTTGTTAGCAGCTAAGTGCTTAACCATTTTAATACCTGGGTTATTAAATGTATTAACCATTTAATACATTGTACTTTAATGTGCTGACTTGGTAGTTTTAGGGTGAGTACTCGAATCCTGCGTTTCTAGCATGCTCCCAGGTGATGTTGAGACTAGCCATTAGAGAATCAGACAGGGACTTGGACAGATGAAACATTGAGACTCATGGTCCAGATACCATCTCAGGACCAGTTTGGGGAGGAGGATGCTTATTCCAGCCCTTGCATGATGCCTTTCAGGTAAAGTCGCTACCACTTGCACTAGCTATTTACGTCCTCAGCTGGGACTGCTGCAGCTATATACCGTATGTTGAATCACTGCCGCTAGAATGACTTCCTCTTTGCATTAATTGCTCTAATCTCTGAGACTTGAGTGGGGCCCCTGGTTGGCCAAACTGTGCAGCACACCTGCACTCTATTACTTGGAGAGCAGGAAAGGATAGTGTCTTCTCTGTAGCTTCTGTAGTGAAAGACAGGTCTTGCTACCCACCATGACTCAAGTATGAGATATTCTCCAAACCAAGGAAGAAGATTCAAATGGTGGACAACTAATAAATGCAATAAGTGGTCACAGTGTGAACAATAGAAACCCTGGTGGTGTAGTGGTTAAGAACCATGGCTGCTAACCAAAAGGCTAGTAATTGAAATCCACCAGGTGCTCCTTGGAAACCCGATGAGGAAATTTTACCCTGTTCTATAAGGCTGCTATGGGTCAGAATTGACTTGATGGCAACAGGTTTGGTTTTAGTATTTTTATTGAACTATGGAAACCCTGGTGGTGTAGTGGTTAAAGGCTATGGCTGTTCACCAAAAGATTAGTGGTCTAAATCCACCAGGTGCTCTTTGGAAATTCTGTGGGACAGTTCTCTGTCCTGTGTAGGGTCACTATGAGTAGGAATCTACTAGACAGCAACATTATTTATTTATTTAATATGACTGAGTGAAAATGTACATTCCTGTATAAATTTACATGTCCACCTATATGTAGCTTCCGCTGCTCTCCCTGTCCGGTGACAGTACACTATTCCTCTCTGCTCCATACATGTCTCATCCTCCCAACAGTCTCCTTTCCCCTCCTCTCCACCCACTCTCCTTCCTGCAGCCAGAGGTCAACAGGATAATATCCTATAGATGTATAGAACCATAAAGTGCATCCAATATATGGTCACTCTGCGTTGCCCAGCTCAATCCATTTGTGTCTGAAGAGTGGACCTTCGTTCTGATTTTTGGGCAAGGGCAGTATCAGGGGGAGGGCTCATGCTCCCAGGGGACCCTTGAAACTGCTGGACCATCAATTGAGGTCTTTTTGTGGAGATCTCAGGATGCACCCCTTTTTATTCTGTGTTGCCAGTGAGACTCAACTTAGTGAGCTCCATTGCGGCTATCACTGGTGGTGGCCAGGCACCATCTGGTTCTTCTGGTCCCAAGTCGATGTAGGCACCCACTCATGTGGGTCTCTTTATCTTCTGGGTTGTCTACCCCGTGTCATTTTGGTCCTTGGTGAGCATCCTTTCCTGCTGAGTTGGGACCATTTGCTGTGCCCTCAGATGGCAGCTTGGAAGCTTTTAAGACCCCAGATGCCACTCACCTATGTTGGGTGCAGAGAGCCCTCTTAGCAAAATGCTAGTTGTGCCAGTTGACCTCGATTTCGTCTAAGAGCATGGTTCCCTGCCCCCTGCCCCAGCTACTCTATCCTTGCAATATTGGGTTAAGATGGAAGGAGTATTCAAGTTATGCTGAAGTCCACTTAATATTGTTCTAGTTTCTAATGTGGACAGCAACATTTTTTTTGTTTGTTTTTTGATCTGTATGGGCAGTAGTGTGTCAATAGAAAATAGCACCTATGGCAATTAATTTTAAACTGTTGAATGAGCTGTCACAGCAATGGAAACTGTGTCCTCCCCTTGCCCTGTGTATAGTGACACCCAGGTCTTATTCCCTACCTGCCATACCCTAAAGACGCCTTGGTTAAATGGTACAAAAAAAAAAAAATCCTTGTTTAGTTATATAACTCAGCTTTACAAGATCCGTTGCACAGAGATAAAGTCCTCAAGATTCTGATCAGCCATGTGATTTTAGCTTGCACTCACCACTCTTACCTACATCTTCAAATGGAAGAAATTGTCCTCATGGGTTACAGACTGTGCTCATGTGGTTCTTTCCTCAAGAAGAGTCTAAAACTTTCCATTTTCCAATTTTCATTCACTTTATTTCATTTTCTACGTAACTGCAACTTATCGTATGTCTGGAAGTTTTTTAGGGGAATTTAGTTTGTGAGTGTCAGTTAATTCCCAAGGTATTTAGTTCATCCTCATAATGGGATTTATAGGACAATATCTGCAATGTTAAAAAAGCAAGGTATTGTTATGCTATGGTGAGGAAGAATGAGAAATGTCAAAGTACAAGCTTACTTGTTTCTCCCTTAGCAGCACTATCCCCATCCAGACTATCAGCTGGTTTTCATTAAAATGTGACATTTATCTTCTTAAATATATCTTGCTGTGATAAGGATAAGGAAACATCACAATTTACTGCAAAAAAAGTAAGTATAGAGAAAGATAAATGATACCTTTTAACAAAAACCGTACCTTTAAGACATCTTTCTTAAATATACAACACTCTAATAGAAACAATAAATTGCCATAAGAATTCAAATAAAATACATGCTAACAACCTGTGAAGAGAATATATTGGACAAAGATGCTTATTGTCAAAACACTGCAGTATATACTTTCTTGACCATCTATGTTCTCCCATTACAATTCAGTGAGGGACAGGAATCGTGTCATTGTTAGGTGCTGTCGTGTCAATTTCAACTCATAGCAGCCCCATGTGATGGAGTAGAATTGCCTGTAGGTTTCTTGGCTATAACAGTTACAGAAGTAGATCACCAGGTCTTTCTCCTGTGGAGCCACTACAGGAGTTTGAACCACCATCCTCTTGATTAGCGGGAAAGTGCTTAGCTGTTGTGCTACTAAGGCTCCTTACAGGAATGATAAGCACAAGCTTTTGGCCTAGAAAGTGAAGATCAGTGGGTTTAGATTTTGTTGGATTCCAAAACCAAACCAACCTACTGCTATTGAGTCAATTTTGACTCATAGAGACCCTATGGGCATAGTAGAACTGTCCCATAGAGTTTCAGAGGAGCACTTGGTGGATTTGAACTACCAACCTTCTGGTTAGCATTCATAGTGCTTAACCTCTATGCCACCAAGGTTTCTTTATGCATATTTACTAATCCATAGTGAACAAGGAAACCTTGGTGGCATAGTGGTTGCATGCTATGTTGGCTAACCAAAAGCTTGGCAGTTTGAATCCACAAGGCAATCTTTGGAAACTATGGAGCAGCTCTATTCTATCCAGTAGGGTCCTATGAGTCCAAATCAACTCGATGGTAGTGGGTTTGGATTGGCTGGAAACCCATGCATACCTGGCTTATTGGATAATCTGGCCCTGCTCTGAGGTAATATGTTAACTGCTCCAGGTCATACAGGGGTAAAATTTGGGCTTCCTTACTTCAAGTCAGCTATATTCACAGCTTCTAATAAATTTCTGGGCACATTCAGAAGGTAACTTGATTCTGAAAGGGGAGTAGACTTGCTTAACTGCAGTCCAAACCACCAGCAAAAAGCCTAATAACAAATATGTCTCAATGAATGTGCAATAAATGGAATGTTTGCCTTGCTCCTTGAAAGAATTAAAACTGTGACTAAATGGAAACATTTTCCAAGATAATGAATTTTCCTAAACATACAATCTTGAAATCTTGACACTTTAGCCATGAAAATAAGAGGTATGATTTTAATACTAAATATTAACCAAAACCAGTCCCTTTCTCTTACTTTCTGTAAGTTCATTTTGATATAGTTTGCCATTTTGGTCCTACAATTTAGGTAAACTTCTCAATTTACAAGTTTTTACATTTGAGTACTGTAATATAATGGTAAATGACTAAATGTGTCAATATATCTTGAGCTGACTATGAAAAAGAGACTTCCTGTAAGGATAAGGAATCATACCCATATGTAACTTTGTTAATCTTACCAGAACAACCCAAAATATAACAGACAAATCTGTAATTTTTTACTAGCAAGTAAACCTTGAGTTGTTTGCTAAGAAGAAAAGTCAATTAAAAACAATTCTTCATATTCTAGTAAAGATTTAATTTTCATAAGTAGCTTTGCAAGTCTGGCTTGCAAGTCATCAAGAAATAGTCGCAGTAGTATTGAAGATAAGTAACTCTTCTCCAAAAGCTTGGTAGAATTCTGTGGTGAAGCCGTCTGGGCCTGGGCTTTTTTTGGTTGATAGTTTTTGGATGACTTTTTCAGTCTCTTCCTTTGCGATGGGTTTATTAAGTTGTCCTTCTTCACCTTGTGATAATTTTAGTAGGTGATATGAATCAAGGAATTTGTCCATTTCCTCTAGGTTTTCAAATTTGTTATAGTACAGTCTTTCATAGTATTCTGTTGTGATATTTTTGATTTCTGTTAGATCTGTTATGACATCTCCCCTCTTATTTCTTATTTGGGTTATTTGTTTCCTTTCCTGTTTTTCTTTAGTATGTTTAGCCAATGGTTTGTCAGTTTTGTTGGTCTTTTCAAAAAACCAGCTTTTGGTCTTCTCAATTTTTTCAATTGTTCTTCTATTTTCTAATTCGTTTAGTTCTGCTCTAATCTTTATGTTCTGTTTTCTTCTGGTGCCTGTGGGGTTCCTCTGTTGTTCTCTCTCTACTTATTCAAGTTGTAGTGTTAGTTCTTTGGTTTGGTTTCTTTCTTCTTTCCAGATGTGTGCATTTATGGAGATAAACTGACCTCTGAGCACTGCTTTGGCTGTATCCCATAGGTTCCAGTAGAAAGTGTTTTCGTTCTCATTGGAATCCATAAATGTCTTTATTTCATCCTTGATTTCTTCTATAACCCATGGCTTTTTGAGCAAGATGTTGTTCAGTTTCCATGAGTTCCACTTTCTATGTTTTTTCTGTTTTTGATTTAGACTTTGATGGCTTTATGATCTGAGAAGATGCTTTGCATGAATTCAGTGGTATGGATTTTGTCAAAAATTACTTTATGTCCTAATATATAGTCTATTTTGGAGAATGTTTCATGTACACTGAAGAAGAAGGTGTAGTTATCCGCTGATGGACAAAAAGTTCTGCGTATGTCGATGAGGTCTACTCTTTTAATTGTGGCAATAAAATCTTCTGTGCCTTTACTGACCTTTTTTCTAGATGATCTGTCCAATATTGAGAGTGGAGTGTTGATGTCTCCCACTATTATTGTGGAGTGATCCGTCTCATTTTTGAGTGTAGTCAGTGTTTCTTCGATGTATGTAGGTGCTCTAATACTGGGTGCATAAATATTTAATATTATTAAGTCCCACTGTGTATTGAACCTTTCAGCAATGAATAGTGTCCATCCTTGTCCACGATGGTGGATTTTACCTTAAAATCGATTTTATCTGAGATTAGAATTGCCACACCTGCTCTTCTTTGTTCATTGTTAGCTTGATGTATGTTTTTCCATCTTTTAATTTTTGGTTTCTTCCTATCTTTAAGTCTAAGGTGAGTTTCTTGAGTTTCTTTAAGTCTAAGATGACTCATATGAATGGGTCATGTCTTTTGATCCAAGATGCCACTCGATGTCTCTTTACTGGTACATTCAGTCCATTCACAATCACATTCAGTGTAATTATTGGTAGGTATGTGTTCAGTGCTACTACTGTGATATATTTATTTTTGTGTTGATATTTTCTCTGTTGTTCTTATTAATCTGTTATGGGACATTCTTCTTTGTGAGTTGATTTTTCACCTTTTTCAGGGTTAGTTTTGTGGTTATTGAGACTCTTGTATTATGTTTTTGATTTGATATGTTTCATCTTTATTGTGCTTTATGGCTGCCCCTATGATTCCTCTTACCAAATTATATATAAACACAATTTCAATTACTACCATTGTTTTTAACTTTGTCTCCATCTGGAAGGACTATAACGACTGTAGTATATCTGTCTTTTTAATATGATGGCATCACAGTTTTCATGATATGATCATTGGACATTTCTTTCACTATTTATAGCTTTGACTGAGTTTGGAGCCTTCCCTAACTGAGTAGGATTCTAGGTGATGCGTCCTGTATTTGCTTCTAAGATATAAAGCTAGTGGTTTTGTTCTTCTAACCCAAGAGTTTCTTTTGGTATTTCTTGGAGATTTGGTTTGGTTTTTACAAAGTCTCTGAGTTTCTGTTTATCTGGGAATGTCTTAATTTGATTTTCATATTTCAAAGATAGTTTTGCAGGATATATAATTCTTGGTTGGAAGCTCTTCTCCTTCAAGGCTTTGAATGTGTCATGCCACTGTCTCCGTGCCAGCATGGTTTCTGCTGAGAAATCTGATGAAAGCCTACAGCGTTTCCCTCTGAATGTTAGCTTTGCTTTGCGTCTTACTGCTTTTAAGAGTTTTGGCTTATGTTTCACTTTGTTAAGCTTGATTATAATATGTCTTGGGGTCTTTCTTTTGAGATCTATATTGTGTGGCATTTGATATGCATCTTGGATATCTATATTCTCTTCTTTCATTATCCCTGGGAAGTTTTCTTTCAGCAGCTCAGCAACAATACTCTCTGTGTTCTCAGGTGTCTCTCCCTGTTCAGGAACTCCGATTCATCATAGATTGATCTTCTTAATAGAGTCCCACATGCTTTTTAATGCTTTTTCATTTTTCTTGTTTCTTTTTTCTGATTTCTACTTATAGATGCTGGATTCAGTAGCTCTGTCTTCCATATCAGAAAGTCTTATTTTCCATTTGTTCCATTCTGTTTTCTTGGCTTTGCATTGAAGTTTCTATGTCTTTGATTTTGTTCTTGATCTGTTGGATTTCCGAGTACTGGTGTTCCATTAGATCGAACAGTTTGCTTAGTTTTTCATTTTGTTTTGCTGCATTTTGTATAAGATCTAGGAGGGTTATCTATATAATCCTTTTGTATTCACCTTCCAATAGTTTCAGAAAAGCTTCTTTGTCTGGAAACTTTTGTGGTACTTTCTTTTGAGGGCCATCTGAAGCCATGTGTGATTTCTTCGTTATTCTTTTCTCCAGAGTTTATTGCTTTGGGGGGCATCCATGTGAGTTAATAGTGGCTGAGAAAGATGCCGTGAAGATGGACTGCAGTGTTTCTCTAGGCTGACTTAAAATGAAAGGTAAAAAGTATTTGACAATTTCCAAAGTCAATCGGGTTTTCAGGTGTATTTCACCCAGCTGGTGAAGTAAGCACCTCTATATTGAACCCCAGATGGTATAAACTAGCTCAAAATATAGAATGGCTACTGCCCTGCTGGACTCTGCTGTTAGATCCCAGGTGTAGGCGACACTGTGTAGAATACTGCTTTTCTTCAGGAAAAGGACTCTCCTCTGGTCAGGTGCTGCCTCCCAGCCCAGGCAGGCCTCCTTATGGGCATCTCTGCCTCCCGGTGGAACAAAATGGTGTCCTGCACAAGCTCACCACCTGCATGGGTACCGGCTACCCTATAGCAGAGGTGGAGAGAGAGGCCAAAGGTGCTGAGATGCACAGAGTCCAGAGCCTCTGTCCTGGGCCCCAGCCATAGGCAACACTCTGTAAAATATTGCTTTTCTGCCAGAAATGCATTCTCTTCCAGGCAAGTGCTGCCTCCCAGCCTATAAACTAAGTCCATCTGGGGTCTCCTATGGGTGTATCCACCTCCCAATGGATCAAGATTGCATCCCGCACAAGCTCACCATCTTCCTCAGTACCAGCTACTCTATGGCGGAGGCAGAAAGAGAGGACAAATGTGCCAAGATGCACAGAGTCCAAAGCTGGGTTCTCAAAATATGGCAATTTTGCCTGGCAATCCTAACAGCAGTATGTCTGCGATTAGCTGCTAGCCAAGTCCCAGCTCCACCCACTGGCTAAGACAGAGAAAAAAACTTAAAATGATGAAATACCTTCGGTCCATGCAAGCCAGCGTGTGCCAAGAGTAGGGTCAGTGAAAGAGATGAGACATTGTGTTCAGTGGTATGAAGCCCAAATTAGCAGCTCTATGCAGATCCTAGGGCTCACTAGGCATCCAGAAAGCTCCATTTAATTATCAGTTCAGGTCTTTGTTTCCTGAGGGATTTAGGGAAATGTGTGTTTAGTCCGCCATCTTGACTCCACCTCCCCATCAAGAAATAGAAGGTGCACTTTAAAAAGTAAAGCAATAAACCAAATGCATGAGACAAAACCTTCAGAATTGAACAGAATCAACACTGTCAAAATTTGCTTTCTCAGCTTTAAGATATTTTAGACCACAGAAAAAGGTCAGGCCTGGGATAAAGTGGTATCTAAAAATAGATTAAATAAAACATATACGCCATGAGTTGACAGCACTTGACTTTGGATAAGCTAGGGGCAGGGAAGGATCAACAACTTTGTAATTGTGAAATATTGAAAACAAACACCGACCACAGAGGGAGTAGATAAAAAACTATGGTATATTAGTATAGTGGATATTATGTCATTATGAAATACAGTGATGGATATCAATGTATCTTAATCTTTTTGTCTGTTTCTACATCATTCCACGTGTGATTCTTGCTCTCATTAGGAAATGAGAATCCCTCATGCAGTGTTATATTTATTAACATGGGAAAGTCCAAAAATACTGCTTACTGGACAATATATAGAATTATATCTATGTTTACATATTTCAGAGATGGATATCTCTGAGGGTATTCAGCAAAATACAAATGGTGGTTATCTTAAGAGACTAGAATTTCATGTGATTTCTCCCTTCTTATTTGTGATCTTCACTATTAGAATTCTTCTGACATGTATCATATTTATACTCATAAACAGACTAAAACATTAAAAACACAATGGACAATAATCCTTAGTGATAGTAATCTGCAGTTGGTTTTAAAAGCATGAAAACAGTTTTTACTCAACAGAATATAACAGTTTTTTTAAAACAGGATCATAGTTTGATGGATTTGTGTTTAATCAGTTTTTCTACCATTTGGATATGATGTATAAATATGACTTCTAAACAAGGCACCAATATATGCAGATGAAAAGATAAAACTAAACACTCAGTATAATACTAACATCTCAAATTTCAGCCTCAATGATTCAAAATGTTTAGCTGTTTTCTGTTGTGTATACTAGGTATGTAAATGATATTTCCATATCTCAGGCAGATACAGTAGTATTATCTAAATGCAGCCTACAGAGACTAGGAGGAAGCAGCAAAGGCATTTGGTTTTACATCTGTCTTTTCAACTCCATTTGTATGCAACAGAAATAACAGTGTCAATAACACGTTTCAAATACAGAGGACTTTAAATGTACAGGACACATCAGGTGGATGTTTCAGACATCACGACAAAATTGAAACAGCACTCCATTGTTAGAAATAGGCCATGCAATGTTCAAATATTCATTATTTGTTACCTGTTACAAATTGACATGTGCCCTGCCCTCTCGCCACCCCCACCCACCGCCATATGTGTTGTAATTCCTAACATCTACGCCTGTGGTTATAACACCATTTGGGAATGCATTGTCTATGTTAGTTAATGAGGCAGTATTAGTATAATGTTTGTCTTGAGCCAATCTCTTTTGAGATTTAAAAGAGATTAAACAAACAAGTGAAAAGCAGAGATAGGGTAAGATAGATACCAAGACATATGGAGACTTCCAGGGAACCAGGAAGTAGATGCTGAAGAGACAAAGACCTTCCTCCAGAGTTCACTGAGAGAAAGTGTGCCCTTAGAGCTGAAATCCTGAATCTAGGCTTCTGGTGTCCTCAATTGTGAGAAAAATAAATTTGTTAAAGCTACCCACTTCTGGTATTTCTATTATAGCAGAGCTAGATAACTAAGACAGAACTTGACACTGGAAGAGTAGGGTGTTTGTTTTAGCCAGCTAGTGCTGCTGTAACAGAAATACCACAAAGTGGATGGCTTTAAAAGAAAAATGTTTATTTTTATACCATCCGGTAGGCTACAAGTCCAAATTTAGGATGTTCACTCCAGGGGAAGGCTTTCCCCCTTGTTGGCTCTGCAGGAAGTTCCCTGGGTTGTATAGTCTTTGTCCAGGGAGCATCTTGGCACAGGAACCTCAGGCCTGAAGGACACACTCCTCTCCTGGTCCTGCTTTCTTGATGATGTGAGGTTCCCAACTCTCTGCTTTCTTTTCTTTCCTTTTATCTCTTGTAGGATGAAAGGATAAAGGGTGGTGCAAGCTATACTCCAGGGAAACTCTCTTTACAGTGGAGCAGGGAGGTGTTCCTAATGAAGAGATTTACAGTCCCACCCTAATCCTTTAACATACACATAGGAAAATGACAAAATGAACAATCATAAAATATTGGGAATAATGGCCCAGCCGTATCACTACATGTATTTTTGAGAAGACACAATTCAATCCATAGCAGTGTTGCTCTACCAGATACCTAAAATGTGGAAGCAACTTTAGAACTGGGTAGTGGGTAGAAGCTAGAAGAGTTTTCAGGTACCTAAGAATAAAAGCCTAGATTTCCTTAAAGAGATTGTTGGCAGAATTATGGACATCAAAGGCAATTCTGGTGATAGCTTAGAAGGAAGTGAGGAGAGTTGTAGAGTCCTTGTCATCTTAGGGAATATATGAATACATGTGGCAATAGAAATGGAATGTTTTTAGAAATGTCGACGTTAAATGTCCTTATGATGAGACTTTAAAGGAAAATGATGACCATGTGATTGGACAACGGAGAAAGGCTGGTGCTTTTTATGCAGGGACAAAGAACTTGTCTGAATTATGTTAAAATGTATAGTGGAAGGTAAGTCTTATAATGGATGAACTTGGATATTTGGCTGATTATATTTCTAAGCAAGATCTTGAAAGGAACACATGGTTTCTCCTTGTTGCTTATGGTAAAAATATGAGAGAATAGAGAGTAACTTAAAAATGAACTGTGTAAAATGAAAACAAAACTAAAAGATGTGCGCAATTCTACTGTACAGGCAGTCCCCAGGTTATGAACAAGGCCTATTCCTAAATCTGTATTTAAGTCGAATTTGTAGGTAAGTTGAAACAGATATAAACAGTTCTTATTCAGCATCATAAGTCAGGTGTTTGTGTTAGTGTACAGTTGGCCTTTCATGCATATAAAACACTTAAAAAGCACTACCAAACTTTGCAGCATTTTCACGAGCTTCACAAAGTAGTGTACGCATATATTATTACAAAGCCCGGTATTTACCTGAAATTTTTAATGTAGTAGGCTGTATGGCAGTCTGTTCTTAAAAACTAGTTGTCTATTTAAGTCAGGCACTGATAACCCAAGGACTTCCTATACAAATCAAGAACATATGTCCTAGAATATTCACCAAGGGTGTGACCACACAATCTTACGCTAAAGCGATTAAGCCACGTGACTGATGGATCTAACCAACTACCACAGCAGAAAAACAATCAGTTTAGACTGAAGGGACAGAGAAAGAATCAAAGGAAAGAAAGCTGTCTGCCTCCTGGAATCCTGCAAGCAGGAAAGAGGCCAAAGGAGATACATCTGTTGTCTTCCAAGAAAATGAGAGGACCATGCCCGGAGCAGCTTGGAGGCCAGCAGAACTGCTGGGAGGAGCACAGGAAGCAGGGACTTCCCATATTCAAAGAAAGAGGCCACAGTCTCCTAGATCTCCAAGGGCAGGACCTCCTAGCTTTTGAAAGTGTTGGAATTTCTCCGGATCTGTTTCAGAGTGTAGGGCTGCTGCTAAACTGTGGCTGTCACCCAAGCTGAGGGGGTAGGGCTGCCATACCCAGTGGATAGAAGAACAGGGTCAAGAACAAGGTCATGACTGAGGAGGGCTAGGAGAATGAGGCCCCTGAAGTCTATTTCACAGATGAAAAGGAATTTTTCCCCAGGGTGGGATGCAACTAAAGTCTCACCCATATTTAATTTAGGTGATTCAAAAAAGATACGATTTTGGACTTTGTGTTGATTTAAGATAATTGGGATGGTGTGGTGGGGTGAATGTGTTTTGCATGTGGCAAAGACAGGAGTTTTAGGGGAGCAAAATGTGGAATACTATGGATTGATTTGTGTTCCCCCTAAAATATGTTTTATAATTCTTAACTTGTATACCTGTGACTCTATCTGATTTGGGAATGAGTGTCTTTTGTGATGTTAATGAGTCAGGATTAGTATACGGCATCTCCTGAATCAATCTCTTTTGAGCCATAAAAGAGATAAAAACAAGCAAGCCAGATAAACAGAGATGGAGTAAAATAAATGCTAAGACACGTGGGGATCTCTACGCAACCAGAAAGCAGAAGCTGAAGAGACAACGAACTTTCTCAAGAGCTGACACAGAGAGAGACTTCCCCCTAGAGCTGGCACTCCGAATTCAGACTTCCAGCCTCCTAAACTGTGAGAAAATAAATGTCGGGTACGGATGCACTTGTGATCTATCTCCTCTAGCAGCACTGGTTAATTAGACAGTACTCAAAAGATAGCAGTTCAATGAATAGCTTTCAGTTTTTGTATTCAGAAATTTGGAATGTGAGTTTAGTGTTGATAAGACTCAGCAAACCACTGGAATAGAAGCGAGAAGTAGACTTTGTATTGAGCAGGATCCCCCGTGGGATTTATCATTCTCCACAATGAATGCATGTTAGCGTTAGAAAGCTAAACCACATAACACATGCAGAATATGAGGATTCAGTAAACAATCATGATGACAGTCGGCAAGTGCTGAAAGTCTGCAGCGGCAGTGCTCCCAGCCTCCTTCAGAACAGTGCAGCTGCTGTGTGAATGGCTGAGGAGCCAGGGCAAGACCAAGGGACAAAAGTGATTCCGTTTGATTAGTTCTAGGGGATGCCATCTTCAAAATTTGACTAATTTGATAATATCAGAGCATTTCTGAGGGAAGAGAGAAAATAAGGATAGTGTTACATAAATAGATATATTATTATTCTCCTCTCTTTTGACAAGAGCCATTCTAAAAGCAATGTAACAGCAACGAGGCGAGGAAAGAGTAAAGCAGCCTATTGCACGTAATTGCACTGCTGGCTGACAGCTCTGGGCTACAGGATGGAGAATGGACCCAGAGCAGGCTGGCTTCCCACGAATAACTATAACAGTAGCTCTCATTCATCCAGTGTTTATATGTTCCAGGCCCCAGGCTAGCTGCTTCACATGGATTATATCATTTAATCCTTGCCACCATCCTGCAGAGTAAGTACTGTTATCAGTGTCATTTCACAAATATGAAAAGCATAGCTTGAAAAAGTTAGGTAGCTTCTCAAGGTCACACAGCAGGAGTAGAGCTGGCATATGGACCCAGATAGGTTGGTGGTTCCCTTAAGCTCTACATTCTATTGCTTCCGGATTCCTGCTAGGTGAGGAAGGCCTTGTGATACAGAACCCACAAGTCGAATGTTCGTTTTGTGATTGGAAATAGGTTCTATCAGGCCAGGTCATGACCTTTTCTTGTGCTGTTGTCTTTGAAATGTCCTCGCTCTGCTAGCCTTTTTCCCCATAGTTGTGAACACTGGTTTCTAGCCATGACAAACACTTACACATACCAACAACGATCATGAAGTGGCGCAGGACCAAGCAGAGTTTGGTTCTGTTATACATACGGTCACCATGTGTTGGAGCTGACTCAGTACTAAGAACAACAACAAAAGCTAGCCTGCGGGAGGGTTAACTATATTCCTAAATGAAAGATCAAGGAGGAAAGGATGGAAATGCTTAGCACTAAAATTTGGATTTTGACTCCCTGAACTGTATTCTTGTGTTACACTGTTAGTGATTTGAATATGACTAAACCAAGAAAGAAGGGAGGATGCATGTCATCAGGAGGAACGAGTACCTGGAGGAGGACTCACACCTGGTGAAGTAGCAGGTCAATTAAAAAGAGGAAGACCTCCCTGGAGATGGGCTGCCACAGTGGGTGCCACAAAATGGGCTTAAATGTAGCGATTATGAGGATGGTGTGGGACCGCGCAGTGTGTCCTTATGTTGGGTATGCAGGGCCTCTGTGAGTCAGAACCAACTTGATGGCCCCTGACCACAGCTAACTAACTAAACAGACAGACAAAACTCCAAAACCCCTACACACGACTGCTATCAAGTGGAATCTGACTCATAGAGACCCTGCAGGACAGAGGAGAACTTCTCCACTGGATTTCCAAGACTGTAGATCTTTACAGAAGCAGATTGCTACATCTTTCTTCTGTGGGGCAGGTGATGGGCTCATGCCACCGATCTTGCACTTATGAGCTGAGTGCATGACCACTATGTCCCCACTGCTCCTTTGAATATGGTTAACAGTCATTAAATGTTCATAGAGATTTGAATCACTATTAGAGTTCAATTTGCCTTTAGTTCAAATGCCTGTCTATACTAAGGTTAAAGTTTGCTCAAGGTGGAAAGTAAGTGTTAATACATTTCCTGCACTCAAGTTAGGCTTTATGATCTCCACTAACAGAGGAAGCTTGATGGGAGGGCTTGAATGCTGGTTCCCGGCTCCCTTTCCTCCTTTCCAATCCATGACAGAGATATTCACTGTTTACAGTGTTCTGTCTTGGTAACTACATTGTTGTTTTTGTTAGGTACTGTTGAGGCAGTTTGGACTCACAGTGACCCTATGTACAATAGAACAAAATACTGCTGGGTCCTGTATCATTCTCACAATCATTGTTGTGTTTGAGCCCATTGTTGCAGCCTCTGGGTCAAATCCATGTCCTTTAGGGGCTTCCTCTTTTTCCCTGACCCTCTTCTTTACCAGGCATGATGTCCTTTTCCAGGGGACAGGTCCTTCCTGACAACCTGTCTAAAGTACTTAGGATGGAGTCTCACCATCCTCGTTTCTGAGAAGCATTCTGATGGTATTTCTTCCAAGGCAGACTGTTCATTCTTTCGGCCATCCATAGTGTATTTAAATTTCTTTGCCAAAAACCATAATTCAAAGTCATCAGTTCTTTCCTGGTCTTGCTTATACATTGTCCAGCTTTTGCATGTATATGAAGTGACTGAAAACACCATGACTTTGGTCAGATGTACCTTAGCCCTCAAACTGACTATAGCCATGAGAACTCCTAGAATTCTTTTGTAGTGCAACTTTCATACATTATCAAATCATCTTCAAAGCAGTCACAGTTCTTTCAAATTTATAATCAAAATCCATTGCAGAGCACTGAGATTTTAAATGAGAAATAATTCTAAAAATTTCTGCTGCTGAACTTGTCACAATTATGTTTAAAATGATAAATATTTACTGATGCCGTATTGAGCAATGGATCTCTTAAAGCATTCCCGTTTGCCTGCTGGGTTAGGCCCGGAGTATGCAGAAAAATCTGTAGTTTGAGTGGGTAAACATAAAAGTGATTTATATTATTAAAGAATAGAAAAAAAGGGTTAAAGTGACTTTTCACAGTTTTTCTTGATTTTAGTCAACTTCCACAATGAAACTTGTATTACCACTTTAATTTTTATATCTTGTATGTATTCTTACCCAAAATATTAGCCAACTCATATATTATCAGGGTTTCTCACTATTTAATTAAGTTCAAAATATAGCTATTGTATCAACCCCCCCAAAATCCACTGCTATTGGGTTGATTCAGACTCATAGCGACACTGTAGAACAAAGTAGAACTGCTCCGTAGAGTTTCCAAGGGTTACCTGATGGATTTGAACTGCCAGTCCATTGTTTAGCAGCTGTAGCACTCTACCACTACACCACCAGGGTTTCCACCATTGTATTAAGCACAGATAAATTCAAAGACAGAGAGTCAACAATACGGCTGCATGAAAGACTCCTGGGGTTAATGAACAAGGGGAGATGTCTATTTGAAAGGAAGGACAGTTAAGTTAGTGAGTTGCATCTATACCACCATTGCTAAGTTTAAAGGCTGCTTGATACTTTTTGCTTGTGTTAGAAGACACATGGTTAAGTGCCAGATTTTTGTTGAGCAAAAAGTAGTCTGGGCAATATGACATGCTAGGTGTATTGTAATATACAGAGGAGGATAACACATTCTTTACTTTTAAGATTATGATTTAGATCAATAAATTGAAAGATGCACATAAACTCTTGCTGAGAGTCCAAAGTAAGTGTCAAATGTCTGCCAGGCGTAACTGTTGAAGGACTTCGGGGCAGGTGCATTTGCTTCCGGTTAAGGTTTTCTGGGAGACTTCGTGGAGGCAGTGGGATCCAATTTGCACTTTTAGGGATGGCATGGTAGACAAATAAAAAATAATTTTAACATCTGGCCTATAGCTATGCTAAGAAATGGAACCCGGGTAGTGTGGTAAAATAAGATTATGAAGCTGCTTGGTGTGACGCTAGGAACAAGATTGGAACAGCATAAGAAAATAATGGAAATGGATAAACTTCTCTGCATAAGAAATAACAGGAGTTTCAGGAAAGTAGAGAAGGGAAGAAACTTAGCAGGGAAAAACAAATAAGGAGAGTGGAGAAGAAAGCTATAAAGGGAATGGGAGCAGTACATGAGTGGTGTTAGGAGGAGAAATTGCCAAGGGTGAAGAAGCAAGTGATTCTACAAAGGATGTCAACATCTGATACCAATTCTGGGTTTTCTGTTCCTCAGTGATGTAAACTATTCTGTTGCTTGAAAATCTTTGATAAAACATGTTTCACTCACAAATGCATCAGGTGAGTGGCCTCAGTGGCAAGTCAAGACAGGGGCCAAGCTCCCC
This sequence comes from Heterohyrax brucei, assembly GCA_028571685.1. Lineage (NCBI taxonomy): Eukaryota > Metazoa > Chordata > Mammalia > Hyracoidea > Procaviidae > Heterohyrax > Heterohyrax brucei. The sequence continues at coordinate 130,080,758 of CM053142.1, forward strand.
ACCTGAGCTGGTACACAGCAAATCAAAGCCACTGGCCATGGGTGACAAGGTGCATGTAAGACAGAAGGCTTAGTGAGGCAGAAATCTGAAGCTAGAAGTGTCTATTAGGATGTGAGACCCCAGAAATCCATAGAAATCCAAGGAGAACTCTAGGACTTTCCTCAAAACATAGGATAGAGGTCTTATGTCAATTTTAACACGTACTAAGTATTTAAGGGAGCCCTGGTGGTGCAGTGGTTAACTGATGCAGCTGCTAACTGAAAGGTCAGCTGCTCAAATCCTCCAACTATGCCTTGAAAACCCAAAGGGGCAGTTCTACTCAGTCCTCTAGGTCCAAATTGACCCCACAGCAACAAGTTTGGTTTTCTGTTTCATTTGGTGGTGGACAACATTGATTGCCTAATGAATATCCCATTCACTCTTCTTGACAGGAGGCCACCACCCGCCACCTCCCAATCCTTCCCCAGAGCAGCCCACTGCTTTGGAAAGCAAATTCCACCTTACGCTTCTGGTGAGAATCCTGATTAGTTTAATGGAAAACTAGTCACAGTATTTCTACCCTTTCTTCCCTCTGCTATGACTGGCTCAGAGAACTAGGCTTAAGCCAATCAGTGGATGACTTTTCCACATCCCCTGCTGTTGGTTCAGGAGCATGCACATGACCTAAACGGTTACAGTCAGCTGGTCTAGGTTGCTCTAGTTGCCTCTGACTTGAAAAGAAAGCCGGCACGTGGACAGAAAGACTGGGCTCAGTTAATAGGAGAGGCACAGAGTTGGAGCTTTGTTTGCACTGTACTTAGAGCTTGCTCTGCCTGTGCCTCTGCCTCTCCTGTTATGTGATACAAAATGTTTCCTCAATTTTTAAGCTAGATTAAGTCAAGTTGTCTGTAACTTCCAGCCAAAATCATCCAGGTTGCTGTCAGTAGTAGAGCACTTTTTACTAGCACTTTTTACTGACAGTAGTACCCAGTTTTCTCTTGAGGAGACTGCCTCCACCACCTTGGCCATGTAGTTTCAGTGGGATAGACATTCCCTTGGTTCTAGGTAGGGCTGTCGCCTGGATACAGTGGGATTCAGGCCTGGGCATCAGAAACCTGAGAGTTGCTCAGGCTTTTGAGAAGTTTTCTCTCTTTCCTACAGGAGGTACCGAAGCCATCGTTTTCTCTTCCCCATGGATCGTGGGTGAGCGTATGGGGTCTGAAACTGTTGCAGCCAGGTTGTTTTTTTCTTTTTTTAAGGGAGCCAAGCTGAAAATGAAGGCAACACATGGAGTACAGAGTCAAGATAATCTTGAAGTAAATGGCCTCATAAACTCCTGAATCAAACTTAAGACTTTTAATTTACTTGACCCATGAAATGTCTCTTTTTATTTAAGCCATTGTGTTGGATTTTCTTTTGCTAGTTACTAAAAGACTTCTAACTGATAGGAATTTATCTGAATTTGTTGAAGAGACAGAAGAAGGTCAGGCTGGGTAATAGGAAATGACATGAGGGCAAAAAAATCATGGTGAGTATAAAATAAAGGGAGTGCTGGAGGGAGGGTTTGTTTGGAGAAGCCCGTTCATTAGAGGAACGGAGGAGGATGAAGTTGTACAGGTTGGCTATGGTAAGACTTCTAAATGTCAAGCTAAATAATTTTGAACTTTTTATGCAGGTAGATGGCATATAAGATACTTTTAAACTAAGAAAATTGAATCAGGTTGAGATTTTTAGAAAGTTAATTAACAAGGAAGTGCAGGATTACCTAGAAGGAGGCACACTGGGAGAAAAACAAGTAGTTGGAAGAGGTTGGAAGTCAGATCAAAATTTGCTAGATAAATGATTCTCAGTTCAGTCATCAGTGCCGCTACACTGATAATTTCTAAACTGGTGTTTCTTGCAGGCCTGATCCTTTGAACTCTTTCCACCCTACTTTTCTCTTCTGGCCCTCTTCCTTTTCCTAGAAGATACCACACTCATTCTTCCCCAGACTTTGCACTGGCTTTTCCCTCTGTCTGAAATGCTGTTACTTCCTGATCTTTTCATGTCTGACTCCTTTTCGTTCACTTCGCAGCTTACCTTCCTTACCATCAGCACCTACATGGTCTCTATGAGTTGGAATCACCTCAGTGGCAGGCCGTTTACCATTAGCATCATCTGATACTTTTCCTGTTCAGTTATTTGTTAATTTTGTAACTCCTTCTCTCCTCAACATCAAAGTAAGATTTACAAGAGTGAGGAGCTTGTCATTCTTGTATGTTACTGTATCCTCAGTACCTGTTGTGTAAATGATTCATACATGAATTTGACCGTGAAGTTTTAACATTTCTGAACTAAGAAGGCTGCCAATTAAATTCATGAACTCATCGTAGAAAAAGCGTTACATCCCTCATTGCTGAATATCACTGTGGTCACCTTCCAAGTACTCCCCTTGGGAAGCTATGTAAACTGATGTCAGTGTCCAGTGCACCCTTCAAAACAATTTTGGAACTCTTTTTCTAGAATGGCCATCAAAGCTGTCGTCATGTTACCCTTGATATCTGGAGTATCAGCAAAATGTCTCCCTTTCAATATTTCCTTTATCTTGGGGTAAAGAAAAAGTCATTGGGGGCAAGGTCAGGTGAGTAGGGAGAGTGTTCCAATTGTTAGTTGTTTACTGACTAAAATCATCCTCACGGACAACTAGGTAGTTAAGTTTGCAACTGCCAGTGGGCCACCGTATGCAATGGCCATTCCAGAAAAAGTTTTAAAATTGTTTGGAAGGGTGGACTAGGCACTGGCTTTGATGCATAAGTTCCCAAGGGGAGTATTTTGAAGGTGATCATAGTGATATTCAGCAATGAGTTTATGTAGCACGTGGAACAATTAAGTTTGTGTACTTAATTGTCAGACCTTGTATGGTATCAGTGTTATAACTCACTTTTATAAAATAAGCAAAATTAAATTACTTGGCTAATTGGGAGATGGATAAAATATTACAAAATAACTTTTGGTTACAAAGCAGGCAAGAATGAAACTATAATATGTACATTTGTGCATTTCTGAGTGTTCCAAACAGTGAAGGGAAACTTTCAAAACATTCTGTCTCTCAAGGCTGTTTCTACCAGAAATGCTTTGGGCATAAAGAAAAACTCTGGGGAACTTTGAGAGAATGTTTTTAAGCCCTTCTGTTTCCACTTTCCCTGGTGGCAGCTTCATTTCAAGGCCAGTGCTCTCTGACTTGCTCTAGGCTTCTAGAACAATTTACGTCTCAGAAATGTTTTGGAATGAGAACGATTCTGTATTTTGCTGGAACTAGAATAAAGCCTCCCTGATTTGTTCCCTGGAAATTCCTGCATGTATTTTTTTCTCCACAAAAGTGGTTTTGACTTTGGCATTCTGTTAATAATTGTCTTCTTGAAATTTGCCACAGTATATTTACCAGTCCATTATGAAAAATCATTGCTGCATGGAAATAAGACCAAACAAGCCTCAGCATAGTAATGAAGGAGCGTGGTCTGCCTTTCCCCATCAGTCTCCCAAGCTGCTATTATTTATAATGCACTGTTGTGACCGGTTCTGAAATTACCATGAGTGAGCTTGTGTCTACACCATTACCAAACTGGCTCTTTGGACTGAATTAACTGGTAAGTTATTTAAGGCTATCTATTGGCAGTGGCTTTGGTTTTTGGAGGCCATGAGAAATAATATCCTCAGAGTGTTTGCTTGAAGGAATTGGCTAGTCTAGATGAATTGGCCACTAAATTCAAATTATGAATGTGAGAACAGCTCAAGAGCATTATACATTCTAATTTAGTGTGAGTCAAGTTTTGCAATGAAACCCTGAGGGATTAATAAGTATTTCTGATTGACTAATACTTTTGTGGTGAATACTATATGAACTATTTTTATGTCCAAGTAACGTAGAAGTTTGTTTTCTCTCTTCTTACCATCCTTTTCCTTTTCGCTTCTTTCCTTCCCTTCTATGCTCTTTTCCCCTTCTTCTCCTTTTCTACTCCTTCTCCTTATTCATTTTAGTATTTTCATTAATAGTTTTATTACTTGTTATGGCATTTCATCAAAAATGTCTTTGGAATGGAAATCCTCATGGTGTAGTAGTTCAGTTCTACATTTGCTGGCCAAAAGGTTGGCAGTTCACATCTGCCAGGCCCTCCCTGGGAACTATATGGGGCAGTTCTACTCTGTCCTATAGAGCTACTATGAGTTGCTGTGGGTTTTGTTGGGATTTGTTCCTTGAAATAAGTATCGTTTTAAGGAAGACTTCTTTCTCTTTTTAAAGTAAGAACTTCAAGGTAATGAGTAGATTTATATAATAGTTAAGTAGTCTTTATATCTAGTTGTACAGTTTAAAATTTTGAACAAGAACCATGTATTTCTAATTTCTAATTAAGTAATATTTTGTTTCCTGGGGACTGTATAGTTCCCATGTAAATAGCTTGTAACACTGATAATGAGCCAGTTTTAATTAACTGTGATACAAACTGGAAATGTCAATGTAATCATAAAATGCATAGATGTACATTTCTCATGTAGCATGTCTGAACTTACAAATCTTAGTAATGTGCATTCAATTCAGAATTCACACTGGGAAACTATTCACTTAGAACTATTTCTTTGGAATTAATTTGAAAGCTTACAGAACATTCTTTTGAATCATACTCTTTTGAATGTTGTTAGTGGCAGATTTTCTTACATTAAAGGCTGATTTGAATTTTGGAAGGAGTCAAAAGTTATTTGTTTTTAAATCAGATTCATAAATAAATGATAGACTTACAATACAATATGCAGGGTTATAAACAAAACAATACAGGAAGATGGGATTCTAAAGCAATTTGTTCAATTTTCTTGCATAGTTCAGAATAGTGTGTTGCATAGTTTCTGAAGTCACACCTTGTAGTACAGTAAATATTTCTGTTTCCTGTTTGGTTATTGCTTACTTTTACTCTTTCAAGGGAGATGTTTTAAAGTCCTAGTGACTATTTGACTTAATATGCTTGATGCCAGTGAGCACCTTCTACCACCACAGTACAGAGAAGAGAGGAGCTGTGGGCATTCCACCACAGGTTTCTAAAGATCTTAGCTTCTATTCCTGCATAATACAGATTTATGTAATAGCCAGTAAGAAGAATAATACAAAATAAAGTAGAAACAATGGTTAAACTTTATATTCCGGGGAGGGGGGCAAGGGAAAAACTATCCTTCAAATATGCATTTCTGAGTGCTCCACAGTGAACATGTGCTAAGCTATAGGTGACCAATTGGTGAAAGAAAGAAATATTGGATTGTGATGAATAAAAATAGATAAAAGACTGTGCCTGAATGAGAATAGGGGCACCACCTCAAGACTAATGATTTCGTCAGGGAGGCCTGTTAACCAAAAGTTGGTCTGTTTGAACACACCAGCTGTTCTGTGGGAGAAAAGAGTGACCCAATGGGGTGGTGCTATTCCATCAGATAGGGTCCCTAGGAGCTGGAATCAACTTAATGGCACACACCGTGGTTTCGTTACTACCCTCCCTTGAATCGTTTATTCAACAGACACACTGAACGACTGTTCAGTGTAGGGCACAGTTCTAGTGGGGCTCAGGCTTTTGTACTCATGGCTTGCTGACATTCTAGCTGCAAGGACAGAAAATAAATGTATGTATGAGTATTGTACATGTGTGTGTGTGTGTGTATACAGAAGAGCCCTGGTGGTGTAGTGGTTAACAGCTTAGTGCTCAGCTGCTAACTAGAAGATTGACAGTTCAGTCTCCTAGCTGCTCCATGGAAACCTTATGAGGCAGTTCTACTCTGTCATATAGGGTCACTATGAGTCAGAGCCAACTCAGCAGCAAAGTCTTTTTTTTTTGTAAATATATATTATATATATATATATATATATATGTATATATATATGTGTGTGTGTGTTGTTGTTAGGTGCCACCACTGAGTCATTCCGACTCATAGTGACCCTTTGCACGATAGAATGATATACTGCCTGGTCTTGCGCCATGTCTACAACTGTTTTTTATGCTTAAGCCCATAGTTGCAGCCATTCTGCCAATGTATCTTGTTGACGGTCTTCCTCTTTTTTGGTAACATTCCACTCTACTAAGCATAATGTTCTTCTCCAAGGACTGATCCCTCCTGACAACATGTTCGAAGTATGTAAGATGCAGTCTCACCATCTTTGCTTCCAAGGAACACTCTGGTTGTACTTCTTCCAGAATAGATCTGTTTGTTCTTTTGACAGTCCGTGGTACATTCAATATTCTTCTCTAACACAATTCAAAGGCATCAATTCTTCTTCTGTCTTCATTGTTCAGTGTCCAGCTTTCACATGCATATGATGTAACTGAAAATACCATGACTTGGGTCAGGCACACTTTAGTCTTCAAGGTGACATCATTACTTTTCAGTACTTTACAGAGGTCTTTTGCAGCAGATTTTCCCAATGCAGTGTGTCTTTTGATTTCTTGACTGCTGCTGTCATAGGTGTTTACTGTGTACCCAAGTAAAATGAAATCCTTGACAACCACAGTCCTTTCTCCATTTATCATAATGTTGCTTACTTGTCCAGTCGTCAAGATTTTTGTTTTCTTGATGTTGAGGTGCAGTCTGTACTGAAGGCTGTGGTCTTTGATCTTCATCAATAAGTCTTTCAAATCTTCTTTACTTCCAGTAAGTGAGGCGGTGTCATCTGCATAATGTAGGTTGGTAATGAGTCTACCTTCAATCCTGATGCGTCGTTCTTCTTCATATGATCCAGCTTCTCAGATTATTTGCTCGACATATGCATTGAAAAGGTATGGTGAAAGGATTCAACCCTGATGCACATCTTTCCTCAGTAAACAATGCAGAGTCCCCTTGTTCTGTTGGCACAACTGCCTCTTGCTCCATGTATAGATTCTGTAAGACCACAATTAAGTGTTTTGGAATTCCCATTCTCTGCAATGTTAGCAATAAGTTGTTATGATGCACAAGTCGAATGTCTTTGCATAGTCAATGAAACACAGGTAAACATCTTTCTGGTATTCTCTGCTGTTAGTCAAGATCCATCGGACATCAGCAATGATATCCCTCGTTCCATGTCCTCTTCTGAATCCAGCTTGAATTTCTGGCAGTACCTTGTCAATAAAATGTTGCAATCATTTTTGAATGACATTGTGCAAAATTTTCCTTGCATGTGATAGTAATGATATTGTGCAGTAATTTCTACATTCAGTTGGATTGCTTTTCTTTGGAATGGGCATAAATATGGATCTCTTCCTAGTTAGTTGGCTATGTACCTGTCCTTCAAATTTCTTGGCATAGATGAGTGAACACTTCCAGTGCTGCAACTGTTTGTTGAAATATCTCAGCTGACACTCCATCAATTCCTAGAGCCTTGCTTTTTTGCCAGTGCCTTCAATGCAGCTTCAACTTCTTCCTTCAGTACCATCAGTTCCTGATCACATGCTACCTCTTCAATGAGCTGTACATCGATCAGTTCTTTCTGGTGTAATGAGTGTGTCTATTTCTTCCATCTTCTTTTGATGCTCCCTGAGTGGTCAAATAGATTCTCTGTAGAATCCTTCACTATTGCAACTTGAATTTTTTCTTCAATTATTTCAGCTTAAGAAATGCAGAATGTGTTCTTCATTTTGGTTTTCTATTTCCAGCTCTTTGCACATGTCCTTGTAATACTTCATTTTGTCTTCTCAAACTGCCCTTTCAAATCTTCTGCTCAGCTGTTTTACTACATCATTACTTCCTTTTGCTTTAGATATTTGACATTTGAGAGCAAGTGTCAGAGTCTCTTCTGACATCCAGTTTGGTCTTTTCTTTCTTTCCTGTCTTTTAATGACCTCTTGCTTTCTTCATGAATGATGTCTTTGATGTCATTGAAGAATTCTTCTGGTCTTCAGTCGTTAGTGTTCAGTGCATTAGATCTGTTCTTGAGATGGTCTCTAAACTCTGGTGGGATATGCTGAAGGTCATACTTCAGCTTTCATGAACTTGTTCTAAATTTCTTTGGTTTCCATTTGAATTTGTATATGAGCAATTGATGGTCTGTACCACAGTCAGCACTTGGTCTTGTTCTGATTGCTGATATGGAGCTTCCCATCATCTTTTTCCACAGATACAGTCAATTTGATTCCTGTGCATTCTGTCTGGTGAGATCCATATGTACACTTGCCATTTGTGTTGGCTAAAAAAGGAATGTGCAATGAAAAAGTCGTTAGTCTTGCACAATTCTACCACGTGATCTCCAGCATCACCTTTATCACCAAGGTCGTATTTTCTAACTACCAATTCTTTTTGTTTCCAACTTTTGCATTCCAGTCACCAGTGATTATCAGTGCATCCTGATTGCATGTCAGATCAATTTCAGACTGCAGAAGCTGGTAAAAATCTTCAACTTCTTCATCTTGCATAAATTTGAATAGTAGTTTTATTAACTGGTCTTCCTTGTGGACATATGAATAGTATCCTATCACTGACAGTGCTGTACTTCAGTACAGATCTTCAAAAGTTCTTTTTGACAATGATCACAATATCATTCCTCTTTTTCATTTCCAGGATAGTTGACTAGATGATTATCTGATTCCAAATGGCCAATTCCAGTCTATTTCTGCTCACTAATGCCCAGGATATTGATGTTTGTGCATTCCATTTTATTTTTGACAATTTCCAATTTTCTTAGATTCAGATTTCGTACATTACATGTTCTGATTATTAATGGATGTTTGTATCTGTTTCTTCTCACTTTGAGTCATGCCACATCAGCAAATGAAGATCCTGAAGGCTTTACTCCATTCACATCATTAAGATCAGCTCTACCTTGAGGAGGCAGCTCTTCCACAGTTGTCTTCTGAGTGCCTTCCAACCTGGGGGGCTCACTTTCTGGCACCATATCTGACAGTGTTCTGCTGCTATGCATAAGGTTTTCACTGGCTAATTCTTTTCAGAAGTAGAGTGCTGGGTCTTTCTTCCTAGTTTTTTTCAGTCTGGAAACTCACCTGAAACCTGCCTACTATGGGTGACCCAGCTGGTATCTAAATACCAGTAGTATAGCTTCCAGCGTCACAGCGACACACAAGCCCCTGCAGTATGACAAACTCACAAACAAATGGGAGTCGCCCACTCTACCTTTACTCAATCTTCCACCCCCTTCACTCTGTAGTCAATCTTTGTAGCTTGCTTGGTCTCCTTATAAAGCCCTATGTCTCCTGGTTGCACGGTGATTGAAACCAAAAAGTTGGTGGTTTGAACCATCAGTGGCTCTGTGGAAGAACCACCAATAACTCCCATAAAGGTAGGGTCACTATGATTCAGAACAGACTTGGTGGTTCACAACAACAAATAAATACTTTGTATATATATTTGGTATGTTCTTGTGGTAGTCTGGTATGTAGATACAACATTCAGTCTTTACTGTGGCACATGTCACTGAAAACTGTTATAATAATCAGAGCTATTTGGGCCACTTTCTTTATTTGGGAGACTTCAACAGTTAAGCTTTTGCTGCTGCCATTCAGTGTATGTTCAGCAAATTTAGTTAATGCTTCAGTTTGTCCCATTACTTCTAAGGAGCCCATGGAGGGAATAAAAATACTTAAAAGGTCTTTGTACCAGTGAAACAGACTATGCTTGTTCCAACTGGCTTTCCCTATGGGATAATTCAGAGGTTTTGATAGTTTTCTGACAGTTCTGCAGTATAGACTAACTCCAAATATAACCAAAAACCTGAATCTATTGCTGTGGAATCAATTCCAACTCATAGTGACCCTAGAGGAGAAGGTAGAAGTTTCCCATAGTGTTTTCAAGAAGTACCTGGTAGATTTGAACTGCCAATCCTTTGGTTAGCAGCTATAGCACTTAACCACTATACCATCAGGGCTTCTACCCCAAACGTATATATACACATATATGTGTGTGTCTATATGTATGTATATGTACATGTACGTATGTATGCATGAAGTTGCCATCAAGTTGATTCATATGTATATATGGAGCCCTGGTGGCACAAAAGAAACCCTGGTTACATAATTTAGTGCTATGGCTGCTAACCAAAAGTTTGGCAGTTCAAATGTATCGGGTACTCCTGGAAAACTCTATGTGACAATGCTACTCTGTCCTATAGGGTCACTATGAGTCAGAATCGACTTGACAGCAGTTGATTTGGTGGCACAACAGCTAGGCACTTGAATTCTAAACAAAAGTTGGTGGTTTAAGCCTATCCAAGATCTCTACAAGAGAAGACTTCGAGTTCTCCTCCAGTACAGCCTAGAAAATCCTATGTGGCAGTTTTACTTTGTCAAATGAAGTCATTATGACTTCAGAATCAACCCCATGGCACACATAAACAACATATATATAGGATAGAAGTTTCTGTGTGGTGCAAACAGTTAAGTATTCAACTACTAACTAAAAGGTTGGTGATTTGAACCCACCTATAGCCCAGTGGGTAAAGTGATAGACTTAAATGAAAGGTAGGCTGTTGTAAATCATCCAAAAGTGTTTTCTTCTGTATTTAAACCTTTCATTGAGTTCTTATAGTGGTGGTCTCACACATTTGTCCTTTCACTACTAATTTCACTCACCATAATGCCTTCCAGATTCATCCATGTCATGAGATGTTTCAAGGCTTCATCGTTGTTCTTTGTTGTTTTATAGTACTCCACTGTCTGTATATGCTGTATTTTGTTTACTCATTCATCACTTGATGGACATCTAACTTGTTTCCATCTTGTTACTATTGTGAACAGTGCTGCAATGAATATGGGTGTGCATGTACCTATTCATGTGACAGCCCTTATTTCTCTAGAATATATTACAAGGAGTGGGAGTGCTGGATCATATGGTACTTCTAGTTCTAGCTTTTTAAGGAAGAGCCATATTGGTTTCCCAAGTGGTTGCACCACTTTACAATCCCACTAGCAGTGTTTAAGTGTTCCTGTCTCTATACATATAACCTGTCTGACATTTGTTTTGTGTTTTTTGGATTAGTGCTAGCCTTGTTAGGATGAAATGATATTTCATTGTAGTTTTTTATGCTCTTTTAATACTTTTTGTGCTTTAAGTGAAAGCTTGTAATCCTAGTCCATTCGTTGTACAAAATTTATGTATAAAACTTATGTAACTAGTTGCTCTTCCTGTACTGTGACAGCACACTCCTCCTTTCCACCCTGTATTTCCTTTTTCCAGTATCCTATAGCTCCTGTACTCCTCTGCTCTCTCATCTTTCCCCTGGACAGGAGCTGCCCAGTTAGCCTCATGTATCTTCTTAAGCTAAGAAGCACACTCTTTGCCAGTATCATTTTGTCTTATAGTCCAGTCCAATCTTTGTGGAAGACTTGGCTTTGGGAATGATGTCGGCTCTGGGCTAACAGAGTCTGGAGACCATGTCTTAAGGAGACCCTCCAGGCTGTTGGACCATCAAGTCTGATCTTTATAATAGGGTTTGAGTTCTCCTCACCCATTTTTGCCTGCTTTGTCAGGGACTCTGTTGTGTTCCCTGTCAAGGCAGTCATTGGTGGTGGCCAGGCAACATCTGGTTCTTCTGATCTCCTGCTGATGTCGTGTCTGGATTGTGTGGCCCTTTCTGTCTTTTGAGCTCACATTTTCCTTAAGTCTTTGGTGTCCTTCATTCACCTTTGCTACAGGTGGGTTGGGACTAAGTGATGCTACTTAGATGGCCACTCACAGACACCACTCACTAAAGTGGGATGCAGAACATTTTCTTTAAAAACTTTGTTAGGCCAATTGACCTAGATGCCCCCTGAAACCATGGTCAGTAGACCCCTGGTGCTGCTACTGTGTCCTTTGAAGTATTGGGTTGTATTTTAAAAGGATCTTAGTTCTTGGTTTAGTCCAGCTGTGCTAACTTTTCTTCCTTCACCTGACTTACTTCTTAACACCTAGCTAATTAATGAGTCTCCCTCCTTCCCCACACTGGTAACCATCAAGGACTGTTTTCTGTTTAAACCTTCTCTTGAGTCCATATAATAGTGGTCTCGTGCAATATTTGTCCTTTTGCAACTGACTGATTTCCCTCAGCATAATGTATTTTGAGTGTCTCCATGTTGTTTCCTAAGTTAATTGTTCTTTATCATTGCATAATGTTCTATTGTGTGCATATACTATCATTTGTTTATCTGTTCATCTGTTGATGGGCATCTGGGTTGATTCCATCTTTCTGCTATTGTGGACAAAGACCAAACCCAGTGCCGCTGAGTCAACTTCAACTCATAGCTATCCTACAGGACAGAGTAGAACTTCCTTATAGAGGCACCTGGTGCATTCGAACTGCTGATCTTTTTTGATTAGCAGCTGTAGCACTTAACTGCTATACCACCAGGGTTTCCCTACTGTGGACATTACTGCAATAAACATTGGTGTGCCTGTATTTATTTGTGTGACAGACTTTATTTCTCTAGGATATAGCCCAAGAAGTAGGATTGTTGGATTGTATGGTATTTTTATTTCTAGCTTTTAAAGGAAGCTCCAAATCAATTTCCAAAGTGGTTATGCCATTTTACATTTGCACCAACAGTATTTAAGTTTCTAGTCTCTCCACAGTCTTGCCAACATTTATTTATTTATTTATTTGTATCAATGCCAGCCTTCTTGGGATTATAGTTTTGATTTCAATTTCTCTAATAGCGAATGGTTGTGAGCATTTCCTTGGTTATCTATTAGCTGCCTGAATGTTTTCGTTGGTGAAGTGAGTATTCATATCCTTTATCCACATTTTAATTGGGTTATTTTTCCTTTTCTTGTTGAGTTTTTGGATTAGATGCTGATCAGATTTGTCATATCCATTTTTTTTTCCCCAGTCTATAGGTTGTCTTTTTACTGTTTTAGTGAAATAATTTGGATGTGTTAAATATTTGAGTTTTATGAGTTCTCAGTTAACTATTTTCTGATGTTTGTATATTCTTAGTAATGTTTTGTTTTCTGTTTATGCCATGTATTAGGGCTCCCAGTGTTGTCTCTATTTTTCCTTCCATGATCTTTATTATTGTATATTTTATATATAGGTCCTTGGTCCTTTTTGAGTTAGTTTTTGTGCAGAGTGAGATATGAGTCTTGTTTCATTTTTTGTGCAGGTGGATATCCAGTTATGCCAACACCATTTGTTAAAGAAACTGTCTTTTCCCCAATTTGGGGACTTTGGGCCTTTTCCTAATATCAGCTCCTCATAAGTGAATTATTTTACATCTGAATTTTCAGTTCTGTTCTGGAAATCCTGGAGGCATAGTGGCTAAATGTTACAGCTGCTAACCAAAAGGTAAGTTGTTTGATTCCACCAGTTACTCTTCAGAAATTCTGTGGGGCAGTTCTACTCTGTGCTATAGGGTCACTATGAGTCAGAATTGACTTGATGGCAACAGGTGTGTTTTTTTGGTTTTCCACTGGTCTATGTATTTGTTGTACCAGTACCAGGCCATATGAAGTCGGTGATTTGTTTCTATACCTTATTAAAAATTGCTATTGGAATTTGTATTAGGATTGCATGGTATCCATAGATCACTTCAGTTAGAATAGACATTTTCAAGACGTCAAGTTTTTCTACTGATGAGCAACATACCTTTCTCCACTTATATAGGTCTCTTTCAGTTTCTTGTAGTTTTCTTTGTATACTCTTTTACATCTCTGATTAGACTTACTTCTATGCACTTTATCTTCTTGGGACTATTGTAAATGGTATTGATTTGGTGATTTCCTCTTTGATGTTCTCTTTGTTGGTGTAAGAGAACTGTACGGATTTATTTATGTTTATCTTATGTACTGATACTTTGCTGAAATATTCCATTACTTTGGGTAGTTTTCTTGTAGGTTCTTTAGGACTTTCTGTGCATGAGATCATATCATCTGCAAATAGGGATACTTTTACTTCTTCCTTACCAATGTAAATACACTTTATTTCTTTTTCTTATCTTATTGCTCTGACTAGGACCTTCAGGACAATGTTAAATACAAGTGGTAACAAGGGACATACTTACTTGGTTCTTGTTCTCAAAGAGAATACTTTTGCTTTTTCTTTGTAGTATGATGTTGACTATTGGCTTTGTACACATGTTCTTTACTGCACTGTGGAATTTCTCTTTTATTCCTATTTTGCTGAAAGTTTTACCAAGAATTGTGCTAGACTTTGTCAAATGCTTTTTCTGCATCAATTGATAAGATCATATGGTTCTTATCTTTTGTTTTATTTATGTGATGAATTGCATTGATTACTTTTCTACTGTTGAATCATCACTCTATCCTTGGTATGAATTCTACTGTGTTATGGTGAACTCTCTTTTTTCATATGTTACTGAATTCTATTTGCTAGAATTTTACTGAGGATTTTTTCATCTATGTTTGTGAGAGATTAAAAAAAAACCCACTGCTATTGAGTTGCTTCTGACTCATAGCAACCCTTCAGGACAGAGTAGAACTGCCCCATAGGGTTCCAAGGAGCACCTGGCAGATTTGAACTGTCATGCTTTTGGTTAGCAGCCATAGCACTTAACCATACACCACCAGGGTTTCTTCATGAGGGATACTGGTCTGTAAATTTCTTTATGTGGTATCTTTACCTGGGTTTGGTATTAGGGCTGTACTGGCTTTATAGAATGAGTTTGGGAGTATTCCTTCCTTTTGTATGCTTTGAAATATCTTTGGCAATAGGGACGGTAACTGTTTTCTGAAAGTCTGGGAGAATTTTCTAGTCAAGCCATTAGGCCAACGCTTCTTCTTTTTAGTTGGGGGGATTTCAGTTCCTTCTTCAATCTCTTCTTTAGTTATAGATTTCTTTCTATTTTCTTTTTAAACTTGTTAGTTTGGGTAGGTAGTGTGTTTCTAGAATTTTTCTCCATTTGCTCTGAGTTTTCAAATTTGTTGAAATATAATTTTTCACAGTATTCTGTTGTGGCCATTTTAATTTCAGTTGAGTCTGTTGTACAAATGTCCATTTGATTTCTTATTTAGTTATTTGCTTCCATTCCTGTTTTTCTGTTGACTGGCCAATGAGTTGGATCCGACTCGACGGCACTTGGCTGGCCTGGCCAATGATGTATCTTTTTTTTTCTTTTTGATCTTTTAAAAAACCCAGCTGTCTTTCTTGACCCTTTAAATTGTTTTCTATTCTCTATCTCATTTGTCCCTTCTCAAATTTTCATTTTTTCATTTCTTCTGGGGCCCAAAGACTTCTTTTGCTGCTTTCTGTTAGTTGTAGTTATCAGGTTAATACTTGGATTTTGGCACTTTCTTCTTTTTGAATGTGTGTATTCATTGCTATAAATTGACCTCTTGGAATTGCTTTTGCTATGTTTGAAAGGTTCTGGTTAGGATGTGCTTTCATTCTCATTTGATTCTGTGAATGTCTTTATTCTGTCCTTGAGTTCTTCCATAATCTAGCAGTTTTTCAGGAAGGTCTTGTTCACGTTCCATGTATTTGATTTTTTTTCCCCTTGCTTTTTCTCTTATTGATTTCTACTTTTGTGGCTCTATGTCAGAAGAACTACTTTGTAGTATTTCAATGATTTGGATATTGTTAAGGCTTGCTTCATTGTCCAGTAGGTGATCTATTCTGGAGAATGTTCATGTCTGCATTTTGCCTGATCTACTTTATGATCTCTTGAAGAGTTCTGTATATTAATATTTTGAATTCTACCATTGGTAATTCCAAATTCTTCTCTTCCTCCAGGAGGTTTCCTGATTTTTAGTTTTGGTCAATGGCTGAAGCCATCATTGTCTACCTCTTTATGTGATTTGATATTAACCACTGTCTCTGAACCATCAATAACTTGTCATATTTATTTATTTTATGTTTGCTTTTTGTGTCCTCGTCTTGTTTTGTTTTGTTTTGTTTTAATATGCCGCAAAAGGCTGGTTTGTTATGTGAGCTGCTTTGATTCTTGGCAGCTTTGAAGGTCTCACACCCTATTACCAGCTGGTTAGAGCTGCCACTAGATATATAAGCCCAGGAGTCTGTTTACCTTTCTTATATGTATTTAGCTCAGGTGTTCAGGTCATTGGTCACTGAGTTTGTGTGGTGTGGGTTCTTATCTATAGTTGTAGGTGGGTTATATAGGGGTGATTGGAAATAGCATAGGTAACTGGCTACAGTAAGAGGTTGTGTGCTTAGTGAGGTAGGGGACCAATAGCTGTACTTGAATGCTTGGGTGGAAAGTGTGTGTCCCTGTTCCCTATAGCATGTAGGTGCGTGAGTTTTGCAACAGAACTTTGGGCACCCAGTGCTGTTGGTGCTAAGAACTGGGAGGCACCACTTATTCTTGGACCTGTGTCATGGGTGGCTAGGTAGAGTGGATGGAGCCACCATTCTTCAGACCCCTGATGTGGATAGGTGAGGACCCTGCTTACTGTGAAGGGTGGCTCACATGTCATGAATCTGCCACTCCCCCTTAGCTGTTAAGTTGAAAATAGGTTTCAGGTTGTTTAAGTCATCTAGTGCTACCCTAAATGAAATACCAAGAGTCGATGGCTTTAAAAAGAGGAATATTTATTCTTACACAGTCTAGTAGACTATGAGTCCAAATTTAGGATGTCCATTCTGGGGGAAGTCTTTTGCTATGTCACCTCTGGAGGAAAGTCCTTGTGTTGTATAAGTCTTTGGTCAGGGAGCATCTTGGAAAAGGAACCTCAGTTCTGAAGGATGTGCTATACTCCCTGTGCTGTTTTCTTGATGGTGTGAGTTCCCACTCTCTGCTTGTTTCCCTTTCCTTTTATCTCTTGTAGGATAAAAGGTGGTACAAGCCATGCTCCAGGGAAAATCTCTTAGCAAGGGTATTGTAGTTCCACCCTAATCCTCTTTTAACAGAATCATCCTATTAGCCAGAGGCAGAGATTAGAATTTATAGTGCAATAAAATCACAAAATATTGGGAATGATGGCCCAGAGAGTGACTACACACATTTTTGAGGGGGCACAGTTCAATCCATGGCACAGGTATACATACCTTGTTGTGCTATGCTAATGAGGTCCTTTGCTGTTGAAATGTACCCCCACAAGTCCAGGCAGGGTGAAAGGCATCCAAAAGCTATGGACCTACTTATTCCTGCACCTAGGTAAACGGTCTATGCCTGCCTTGAATTCTTGGCTCAGGTGAACTTGTAGATTGTTTTTTCCTGTATGTTATTTGTCTGTTAATTTGTTTTCTCACTAATCCTGGGAGAATGGCTCTGTGCATGTGGCAGGTTCCACTTCTGGCCCAATATGCCCTGCAATCACTGAAGCCAAGATTGGGTCTGGATTAGAGTGGGGAGGGGTCAAGTGAAGGAAAGAAAAGTACTTTTCAGAGGAGGTAGGGTTATTTTAATTTTGTGTGCAGATTGGATACTTGTGCTTAACTTAGCTTCACTTCCCCCTGATTCCAGAGGCTTGGGCAGGCTCTCCACTGCTTGATTTCTCCCAATATAGAAAATGCATTTTGAGAGCTACTGCTTGTTCAGTCCATGCACACTGGCTGATTCAGCCAGCAGGGTGGCAGCCAGGTTAGGTCTGGCAAATTTGTGATGCTTCTGAAATGTCTCTCGGTCCCCCTGCTGCTCAGTCTGATTCCTTACCTTTGTTTTGGACATTCAGAGATTCTAAATTGTCTTATATAATCAGTTTACTTGTTTTTGGGGTGTTCGTTGTCAAAGGGACCCACAGTAAGTGACTGACTATTCTGCCATCTTAGCACCCCCTCCCAATAATATACTTTTATGACAAGTAATTTCAAACTAAATTCAGTAAAGTTTATTTGTAGGTTGGGGGGAGATTAACTGTACTCTTTCTAAACCATCACTATTTCATATAGGTTACAGCTTTGCAACATTGCTTTTCTATAGCATTCCATTCCATGATGCTCAGCCATAGATGAAGTTGACACAAGCTATACCCAGAAATAGAAATCTCTTTTGTGAGAGGAATACACTTTGGTACTTTGAGAATGAAGTTACCAAGATATTGTTCTCTGGCAGTTTTTGATACTGAAAAAACTATTGGCTACTTTGGTAGTAAATATTTATTATGTATATATTTTTATATGCAAACCAAAATAATACTTTACAGTATTCACAGTGTTTATGAACAGATGGGTGAGAAATCTGTATAGAGTTAATTCTTCTTGCATTAAAAACTCTATATAAACATATGCATCACGGAATCACTACACATTTTACTTCTTAATATAGCCTATACTGAAAACTGCTATTTTTATATGTTCACTTCCTGTGAGATGTAAGAAATAAATGGAAAATGATCTGATAGAGAGAAGTGAGATTACAGTGTGAGAGTCAATTGACAAATTTAGATTCATTCAGAATATTAACTTATCTAAACCTAATCAACAAAATCTTGCAGATTTCATGTTAATGAGTAAGAAAGTAAGTAATCACTAGATTATGTGTTGTTGTCACATAATGTCCAGTCAGTTTTGACTCACGGTGATCCCTCATACAACAGAACAGATGCACCATGCCCGCAATTGTTATGCTTGAGCACATTGTTGGAACCACCATGTCGGTATATCTTGTTGAGGGTCTTCCTTTTTTCCCCTGACCCTCTACTTTACCAAGCGTGATGTCCTTGTCCAGAAATTAATCCCTCCTGACCACATGTCCAAAGCATGTAAGACACAGTCTTGCCATCCTTGCTTCTAAGGAGCACTCTGCTCGTATCTCGACCAGGATGGACCTGTTCACTCTTTTGGCAGTCCATGGTATATTCAGTGTTCTTCTCTAACATCTCCATTCAAAGATATCAATTCTTCTGTTTTACTTATTCACTATCCAGCTAGCACGTGCACATGAGGTGATTGAAAATACCATGACTTGGGTCAGGCGCACCTTAGTTTTCACGGTGACATCTTTGCTTTTCAAAGCTTCAAGGAGGTCTTTTGTAGCAGATTTTCCTAAGACAATGTCTCTTGATTTCTTCACTGCTTCTTCCATGGATGTTGATTGTGGATTCAAGTAAAGTGAAATTCTTGACAGCCTCAGTTTTTTCTCCATTTATCATGATTTTGCTGATTGGTCTAGTTGTTAGGATTTATGCTTTCTTGATGTTGAGATACAATCCACACCGAAGGCTATGGTCTTTGATCTTCGTCAAAACTGCTACAAAAATGCTACATAACTCGTTGCTGAACATCACTATGATCACTTTGAAAATACTTCCCTTAGGAAGCTGTGCACTGATGCCAGAGCCTAGTCCTCTTTACTTTCAGCAAGCAAGGTCATGTCATCTGTGTAACATAGGTTGGTCATTAGTCTTCTTCCAGTCTGATGCCCCATTCTTCTTCTTATGGTTCAACTTCTAAGATTATTTTCTTGGCATGCAGACTGAAAAGGTTTGGTGAAAGGATACAAGCCTGATGCACACTTTTCCTGACTTTAAACCATGCAGCATTGCCTTATTCTGTTGAAAGACTGTTTCTGTGCTTAATGCATAGATGCCTCAGGAACACAACTAAGTGTACTGGAATTCTCATTCTCTGCAACGTTACCCATAATTTGTTATGATCCACACAGTCAAATGCTTTTGCACAGTCAATAAAACACAAGTAAACATTTTCCTGGTATTTTCTGCTTTCAGTCAAGATCCATCTGACATCAGCAGTGATGTCCTTGGTTTCATGTACTCTTCTGAATCTGGCCTGAATTTCTGGCAGTTCTCTGTCAATATACTGCTGTAGCCACTTTTGAATAATCTCAGCAAAATTTTACTTGGGTGTGACATTAATGATATTGTTATATATTTTCTGCATTTGATTGGATCACCTTTCTTGGGCATAAGCATGAATATGGATCTCTTCCAGTCAGTTGCCCAAGTAGCTGCCTTCCGAATTTCTTGGCATAGAGAAGTGAGCACTTCCGGTGCTGCATCCATTTGTTGAAACATCTCATTTCAGTTCCTGGAGTCTTGTTTTTTACCAGTGCTTCAGGGCAGCTTGAGCTTCTTCCTTTAGTGCCACTGATTCCTGATGATACGAGGACTGCCTGCTAAGTTCATGATCTCATCCTAGAAAAAAATGCTACATAACTCGTTGCTGAACATCACTATGATCACTTTGAAAATACTCCCCTTAGGAAGCTGTGCACTGATGCCAGAGCCTAGTCCACCCTTCAAAGCAATTTTGGAACTCTTTTTCTGGAATGACCTTCAGAGCTGTTGTCATATTACTCTTGATGTCCTGAATGTTGTCAAAGTCAAAAGTTCCTTTATCTTTGAGTAAAGAAAAAAGTCATTGGGGGCCAGATCAGCTGAGTAGGGAGACTGTTCCAATAGAGTTACTTGTTTAATAGCTAAAAAACTCCCTCCCGGACAACTCTACAATTGAGTTCACAAACTTGCCACCATGCCACATTGTGCAATGGCCATTCCAGAAAGAGTTCCAAAATTGCCTTGAAGGGTAAGCTAGGTGCTGGTGTAGGTGCATAGCTTACCAAGGGGAGCAGTTAGAACAATTAAGTCCGCGGACTTAATTGTCAGACCTTGTACGTGTGCTACCTCTTGAAATGGTTAAATGGTGACCAATTCTTTTCAATATAACGACTCTGCGTATTCCTTCCATGTCTTTTGGTGTTTCCTTTGTTGTTTAGTATTTTTCCCTGCAGAATCCTTCACCATTGCAAATTGAGGCTGGAATTTTTTCTTTAGTCTTTCAGTTTGAAAGATGCTGATCATGTTCTTCCCTTTTGGTTTTCTATCTCCAGCTTTTTGCACATGTCATTATAACATTTTACTTTATTGTCTCCAGCTACCATTAGAAATCTTCTGTTCATTTATTTTACTTTATCATTTCTTTCTTTTGCTTTAGCTAGTCAGTGTTCAAAAGCAAATTTCTAAGTATCTTCTGATATCCAATTTGTTTTTTTCCCTTTTTCCTGTCTCTTTAATGACCTCTTGCTTTTTTACCCTGGTGACGTACTGGGTTAAATGCTATGTTTGCTAACCAAAAGGTCAGCAGTTCAAATCCACCAGGCGCTCCTTGGAAACTCTTTGGGGCAGTTCTACTCTGACTTCCAGGGTTGCTATGAGTCAGACCCAACTCTACAGCAGTGGGTGGTGCTCTCTTCATGGGTGTTTTTGAAGTTATTCCCCACTTGTATACTTTTCAGTCATTAGTGTTCAACACATCAAGTCTATTCTTAAGAAGGCCTTTAAACCCAGGTAGGATTTACTCAAGGTCATACTGTGGCTCTTGTGGAATTCTCCTGTTTTTCTTCAGTTTCAGTTTGGACTTGCATATGAACAAGTGATGGTCTGATCCACAATTGTCTCTGACTGATGATATTGAGGTTTTTCATCATTTCTTTCTAGGATATAGCCGATTCAATTCCTGTGTATTCCATCTGGTGAGGTCCATGTGTATACTTGCTGTTTATGTTGTTGAAAAAAGGTATTTGCAATGGGGAAGTAGTTGGTATTGTAAACTTCTACCATGTGACCTTCAGCATTGTTTCTTTCACGAAGGCCATATTTTGTAAGTGCCAATCCTTCCTTGTTTCAAACTTTTGCATTCCAATCACCAGTAACTATTAATGCATTCTGATCAATTTGAGACTGCAGAACATAATAAAAGTCTTCAATTTCTTCATCTTTGACCTTAGTAGTTAGTGCATAAATTTGAATAACAGTCATATTAACTGGTCGTCCTTGTAGGTGTATGGATGTTATCCTGTAACTGATAGTCTTGTACTTCAGTACAATATTTTGAAATATTCTTTTTGAAGACTAGTGCAATGCTATTCCTCTTCAAGTCGTCATTCCCAGCGTAGTAGTCTATGATTGTCCGATTCAAAATGGCCAGTGCTAGTCCATTTCAGCTTATTAATATCTAGGATGTTGATATCTATGCATTCCATTTCGTTTTGGATGATTTCTAATTTTCCTAGATTAGTACTTCATGTGTTCCACTTTCCAATTATTAATGGATTTCAACTGTTTCTTCTCATTTTCATTTGCATCACATCAGCAAATGAAGGTCCCCAAACCTTGATTCCATTAACATCATTAAGGTTGACTCCAATTTGAGGAGGCAGCTCTTCCACAGTTGTCTTTGGAGTGCCTTCCAATCTGGGGGACTCATCTTCTGGCACTATATCAGACAATGTTCTGCTGCTATTCATCAGGTTTTTCCTCTCCACACTCTGGAGCAAGTACCAGTGAGCAGTGAAGAGAAGGGAAATTAAAGAGACTGAAGTTTCAACCCTGAGCACCACAGGGGCGATTAGATCATTAATTTAGCAAATGAGAAAGTGTACTCTAAAAATTGCTTTATATATTGAGAAGACTTAGCCTTCACTACTATTATTATTAGTTTGCTATATTACCATAGCCATAAGCCATTGTTTATTTCTGACAGTAGATTAAAAACAAAAACTATAACCCAGTTGTGGTGGAGTCAGTTCTGACCCTGTCCCACATGTGTTAGAGTAGAACTGTGCTCCGTAGCGTTTTTAGTGGCTGATATTTTGGAAGTAGATTGCCAGGCCTTTCTTCTTCCATACCTCTAGGTGGACTCAAATCTCCCACTGTTTGTTTAGCAGCCTACATGCTAAATGTTTGCATCACCCAGGGATTAAAAAAAAAGCTGGCTTGAACTCTAAAGAATGTAAGCTTGGAGAAAATTGAACACAGATTTAAAAAATTATTATGAGGGTTGTCCAAGCAATCCTGTAAGTTAGTAGCAGAGGGAGCCTCAGAAACATATTCTTTGAAAGTTGTAAAAATTTGAGTCTTCTAGCGTGGTTTAACTCTAAACTTTGCTGAAAGAGAGAGGTCAGCTTTGAATGGTTCTTTGAGCTTGGTTGCCTTAAATCATCCAATTCAGACAGAATTAAGACATTTTCTGAGAACAGTAAAATAACAGAGCAAATGAAGCACCATTTTACCTATTTTATGGAAGAATAAATAGTTTAGTTTTAAAGACCTTTTCAAAGCCTGAATCACCAGACTAACAATGCTCAAGAAACCCTCTGGGGCAATCAGCTGTGCTGTCTGCAGCGAGTGAGATAATATAAACCTGTAGACATTTGAAAGCTCTAACTCCTCCTATACAATGACATAGATACCCTGCACACACATACTACTATAAAGCAGTAATAATAAAGAGAGTGCCATCCAATGTGTTGCAAGATGTTTAGCAGCATCCGTGGACTTTACCTATTAGATGATGCCAGTACCTCTCCTCCAGTTATGACAATCAGTAATGTCTCCAGACAGTGCCAAATGTGCCTGGGGTGGGGGGGCAATATCACACCTGTTTGAGAACTGCTGCTGTTATCATAAAACATGCAAACATATGTGTAAATTACATAGAAGGTAACACATGATAACTGATGAGACAAATACAGGCAAATACACTGGATGTTCAGAGGGAGGAAAGATTTCTTTAAGCTGAAGTTTTCCTAGAGAAGAAAACATTTACATTATGTCTTGGAGAATTGCTAAGATTTAAAAATGCAAAGATGAGAAGGTCGTTCCAGGTGAACGGAAGACCAGATATCAAGGAATGGAATCACAAAAGCTTGTCATACGTCTTACATCAAATAGAGTAGTTGTAAGCTTTGTAGGAAATGATGTCATACAGGATATTAGGGCAGACCGTTGAGGGTTGCTAACCTCTAATTAAGGAAGATTTATGCTATAGGTGATAGGGCCATATCATTGTGCTTCAGTTCTGATTGAGACAATCATTATGCATAAACTACAGACACAATTAATCAGAGAGGAGAGAGAAAAAGTGGGAGTAGGATAGTGACCCCTGAATGGAAGGAACTGGTATAGACAGAAGTAGTCTAGGAAACTGTGTGTGGTACTAGCAGAATATAGACCTTAGAAAAAATTCAAAGATAAACTCAACCAGAGAAGGAGTAAAAAGAGAGGAATCAAAGAGGATCTAGATGTTTAGAGCTTGGTGGTGTTATAAATAGAAATGGAAAATAAGACTAAAAACAAAACAAAACTCATTGCTGTCAAGTCGGTTCCAATGCATAGCTCTCCTATATAACAGAGTAGAACTGACCCATATGGTTTCCAAAGAGCACCTGGCTAATTTGAACCACTGACCTTTGGGGTAACAAGTATAACTCTTAGCCACTATGCCACTAGGTTTCTCAGAGGGGGACATCTAACTCAACTGGCATAACATATTTCATAAAGAAAATATTCTACATTTTAGGTGAGTATTGTCTAGGGACTTAAAGACTTGCAAATGAACATCTAAGATACATTTATTCATCCCATCCATTTGGAGGAAAAGAGAATGAAGAAAACAGACACAAAGAAAATATTAGTCCAAAGGTTTAATGGAGCACGGGAACCACAGCCTTTAACAGGCTGAGCCCGGAAAAATTAGATAGTGTCTGACTGCTACCACTGACTACTCCAAGAGGGATCCCAGTAGAGGGACCCAGACACAGTGGGAGAAAAATCTAGAACAAAATTGAACGTCATCCAAAAAATCAGACTTCCTGGTCTGGCAGAGACCATGAACATGCTGCTAAGTCAGAAGTGAACCACTGCTGAAGTCCACCTTTCAGTCAGAGCAGACAGCCCTACAAAATAAACAGCAATGCATGTGAGGGAGGTGCTCATTAGTTCGGTCACGTATAAGAGACTAAATGGGCACACCTGCTCAAAAGCAAATATCAGACGGCAGGAAAATTGGACAAATGGACGAGGAGAACCTAGGGCAGAAAGGGAAAGTGCTGACACATTGCTGGGATTGCAACCAGTACCACAAAACAATTTGTGTATAAATTTTTCAATGAAAAACTAATTTGTACTGTAAACTTTCACCTAAAACACAAAATTAAAAAAAAAAAAACTATAGAATTCAAAGAAGAAAACATAGAAACAAAGCTACAGGCCTAATTTATGGCATAGACTATCACACATAATTAAAAATTCAGAATTAGCGGAAGATGAACTAGGTAATTGGGAGTTCCTAAAACTTAAATATTTTTGCTCATCAAAAGACTTCTCCAAAAGAATTAAAAGAGAATCTACAGATAGGGGGGGTAGAGGGTGCAGGGAAAGCTGACTACGACACATCTGGAAAAGGTCCAATTTCTAAAATTATAGAAAACTTCAATACCTCAACAGCAAAAAGACAAATTATAAAATGGGCAACAAACATTTCACTAATGAAGACATTCACACAGCTAACAAATGCATGACGGGATACTCAAGATCGCTGTCAAGCCAAGCCAAGTGCAAGATCACTAGCCATAAAAGAAAAAAAATGCTATTGAGTTGATTTTGACTCCTAGAGACTCCTTAGGACATGGCAGAATGCCCCCAAAGGATTCCTAAAGGAGCAGTTGGTGGGTTTAAGCTGCTGACATTTTGGTTGGTTAACAGCCAATGGTTTAACCACTGTACAACCAAGGCCCCGCTAGCCATTAAAAAGATGCAAATCAAAAGTACGACGAGATACCATCTCACCCTGTAATAATGGCATGGTTCAAAAATAGTTTCTACATCTTTAAATGGTTAAAGGAAAATTAAAGGAAGAACAGTAGTTTGTGACCTAGGACAATTACATGAAATTCAAATGATAGTGCCCATAAACGTGATTTTATTGAGACAGTCGTGCTAACTCCTTTATGTATTATCTATGACTACTTTTGCTCCACAGTGGAAGAGTTGATGGTTGCAACAGAAAATGTGTGGTCCACAAAGCCAAGAATATTTACTGTCTGGCCATTTACAGAAAAATTTTCCAACCCCTGCAGTACAGTATGTTGCTTCTGGACCTGCCATCTAGTCTTATGCTTCAGCTGTGTCCTCTGTGCACAAAATCTCATGTTGGGGTTAAAAAGAAAGAAAGGCAAGTAACTGCCCTCTACCACTCTTAGGTTGCAATTGTCCCATTAATAAATTCTCTGCATCTCAGAAGAGAACACATTATCCCTGTTAAAAATGAGATGGAACATTTGGATACAGATAGTGGTGATGGTTATATGGCATCAGAAATGTGATTAATGTTGCTGCATTGTGTATGTGAAAATTGTCCAAATTGAAAATGTTTGCCAAAAGAACAAACCAATTCTGTCTTGGAAGAAGTACAAACAGACAGCTCCTTAGAAGCAAGGACAGTGAGACTGCATCTCGTAGACTTTGGACACGTTATCAGGAGGAATCAGTCCCTGCAGAAGGACATCATCCCTGCTGAAGCAGAGAGTCAGTGAGTACAAGGAAGACCCTCAACGAGACAGATTGGGAGTGGGGTGCGGGACCGGACGGGGCTTCCTTCTGCTGTGCACAGGGCCACAGTGAGTCAGAAGCTACTCAACAACACTTAACAGCAATGACAATGTATATTTGACCATGATAAAACTAATAAAAAAAGACTATGAAACATAATAGTAAATGGTTACCTAGAGTAATTATTACCTAGAGTAGTTGTGAAACAATTCATCACGTCCTTTTTTTTTTAATAAGGTAGTAAAAAAAAAGTCACAGATTTTCTTTAAGGATGCATAGAAAAATTATGATTGCCATTTTGATAAAGTTAACTCATTGCCATTAAGTTGATTCTTATGCACAGTGACTTCTAGTAAAGCCTCATAGAGGCTTTACTCACAGTGACTTCTTTCGTAGCTACGCTACTCCTAGGGACCCTGTGGGGCAGAGTAGAACTGCCTCATAGGGTTTCCAAGGAGCAGATGGTGGATTTGAACTGCTGAGCTTTTGGTTAGCAACTGAGTGCTTAACTCCTGCACCACCAGGGCTTCCTAATAAAATCAGAGGAACAGATTTAGGAAACGTAGCCTGATACCACAGTGCTTTGAACTTTCAGTTGCAACTGTGACATGCAGCAAAACGGTAACTACTTCTAGTAAATTAATACGTTACACACGGAAACAACCTGGAAACAGATCTTACAAACATGTATAAAGCTCGTCATTGGCAAGACTCTTTCCAGATGAAACAGTCTGGCAGAGAATCACTTTCATAATGATGGTGTTTCTATTATGTGTGGATTAACACCCCCTTCCCTGTATTTCTGTTATTTATTCATTCTTATCTTTTCTAGGGCTTTCCACTTGAACTGCTCTTCCCTCCACGGGTGGCTGAACCAGTCCCAGCCTGGACAGAAGGCGTTATCAGTAACTTTTCAGTCTACCATCCACTAGCATCTCAAACTCATCCTTTTGCTTTTCATCCAGTGTCTACAGTTTCAGTGACTGGCCTCTGAGTCAGTCTTTTGCTGTTCCTACCATGCTGGCCCAGCCCTGCAAGGGACTCCTACAGGATCTCCTTGCCCAGCATACAACTTCCATGTCCAACTGGCATTCTGCTGTGAAAACCAGATTACTCATTAGTTCTTATCAGTGAGTTCTTGACTAACCTCTGCATTGAACTGGAAGATGATCTGCTTACCTTTCATTATTGACCAAATTTTCATTGTGCTTATTGGAAAGCACATAGTCTTTGGTGTCAGACCCACCTGGGTTTAGATGTATGACCTTTGACTTAAACTTGCTAAACTTGAGCCTCCTTATTTATGAAAATAACAGACTAAGGGTTCTTTGGAGCAGATTTGAAGGGTCATTGGTTAAAACAATTGGCTGCTAACTGAAAAGTAGCGGGTTAAAACCCAAAAGCTGTTGTACAGCAAAAAGATGTGGCAGTCTGCTTCTGGAAAGATCACAGCCTTCGAAAGTCTGTGGGACACTTATGCTGTGTCCTATAGGTTTGCCATTAGTTGAAATTGACTGGATGGCAACAGGTTTGTTTTGGGTTTTTACAAATGCCTCAAACAAATGAGATCTGTATGGGCTCTGGAAAGCCTACGGGCATAGTGATTAAGTGCTATGGCTTCTCACCAAAATGCTGGCAGTTCGGCTTCACCAGATGCTCCTTGAAAACTCTTTGAAATCATTCTACTCTGTCCTGTAGATAACTATGAGGCAGAATCGAATCAGCGACAATGGATATAAAGGCTTGGATTTCTCCTCCCTCTTCTTCCTCTGAGGAGGATTCATACTGTAGATATTGGCTAGGATGTTTTCAGTTGCAAGAAGGCATTATTCAGGTCAAACTCATTTCAACAATGAGGATATTTATTGGCTAATGCAAAATGAAGTCCAAAGCTAGGGTGGTGCTCTTAGATGTCTGGTTCTGCTATACACAGAAACACCACAAGTGGATGGCTTTAAGAAACATAAATTTATTCACTCACAGTTTAGGAGGCTAGAAGTCTGAATATAGGGAGCCAGCTCTAGGGGAAGGCATTTCTTCTCTGTTGGCTCTTGGGGAAGGATCTTGTCTCCTTTCAGCATCTATGGGCCCAGCATTCCTTGAAGATTTCCACGTGTCTTGGCGTAACAGGTTATAATTCAGGATCAGAAATGACTCAGGATACAGTTCTTCAGTTAGGACAGCTTCTCAGTCTTGCCTGCTGACAGCCCTAGCTCTTCCCTCCCTTGGCCCCTCCACCTGGCTCTGCCTTACTTGGGCAAGTATTACAAAGCTCTTCAACTCCACTGATAAGTGCCTAGAGGAATGCCAGTCAGCCAATTAGCCTTGTCCTTAAGATGATAAGCACTCTAGCAAGCCTCTCTCTGCCAATAAGTGCCCAGATGCACCCACTTCATCAGTGAGCCTCCTGCCCAGAGGCTTGGCTGTCTCTCTCTGTCGGGCAGCACAGTCACTGCACCATCTCCTGCTGCTCTGGTTCCGCTGCTGCCAATTCTCTGCTGCCCCTTCTCATTGCCTTGCATTGTCTCTGGTGTCACAGCCATCTCCTGGATCCAGGAGGTTCTCAGCTCAGGGATTCCGAGGTCCAAAGGGCACACTTTGCTCCTGGCTCTTCTTTCCTGGCGGTGGTGAGGTTCCCTGCCTCTGCTTGTTTCTCTGTCTTTTAACCCTTATAAAAGGTGTGACTCAAGTAAAAGTGTGACTTGAGTGAGGGTAAGGGTGTGACCTGAGTCAGGGGGTGGCTTGAGTCTTATACAATGGTGACTCAGGAGGCACCCCACCCTAATCTTTCTCCATTAATATCTAGGGATTAGGATTTACAACAAACACATCAGAAAATAGAGGACTGAAAACCATGGCTTAGCCAAGTTGCACATGTTTTTGGAGGACACAATTTAATCTATAACAGGCAGCCTCAAATTCTGTTGATCCTGCAGTTTAATTATGTCATTAACAGTCAAGGTTTGTTCTGTCACTCCATAATGGCATCTCCAAAGACCATTCATCTTAAGCTGAATTCTCCACTTGATATTATGGTGGCTTCCAGGAATGGTGAGTAACATACACTTCGCTGTTCACTTTTGGAAGGAAAGACAGCATTCCTCCCTGATCTTTGAAACACATGCCCTTCCCTTTCATTTGCTTGGACCAATTTAAGTCATTATCTTCTTGCATCAATAATAATTGCTAATGGGGAATATTATATGATAGTTAGTCTGAGTTCTTGAACCATCACTGATCAATAAATGACCAATCAAGGGCATTCATAACTGTATTGCAGTTATCCAGTGAGGAAGGGGCAGGATGAATTTTGGAGAATCACAAGCTACAGTATAAAAAAAGCCTAAACCACTCTGTCAGTCGCCAGTGGTGTTGCCACAGCTGAACTTCAAATTCTCTATTTAAAAGTGGGGTATAAAATTTCTGATGCTTTTAGCACACAGTCCAGTGGTGGTCTCTAAATATCCTAGTTGTTATTGTTATTCTATATGCCTAGAAATGATAAACTACTTCCTGTGAGATTTAGTTACTACTTACCTGGATACCCATCAAGGGCCCCTCTGCACCAGCCTGGCTGAATCACATCTGAACACTTCGTATTCCTTGTCAGTCGTATATCTGAGTTTTCAGATCCTTGTCAGAAGGTGGCTAGATTAGTCCCTTCTACCTTCCAATTCTTGTATATCCAATCTAGACTTACAGTTGCTTTCTCAGTAACTTAGTTCGTTGAGATCTCAGCTTACTTCTTTGCAGTGCAAACTCATATTCTGATAATTTCCTCGGTTACTGAAAAATGATGGATGGCCAACATGGGGAACTGGCTGGACAACCAGGGACAACTGTCCTGGCCCGAAGTAGTGTCTTCTGTGTGCAGCACTCAATGTATCAAATAACATGTTGCACTGAGCAAATCTGCTGCGCAAGTCCTTTTATTAAAATTTTAAAAAGCAATCCAAGCCAAGTGTTGGATTAAAAAGCAAAGATGCCACTTTTGTGACTAAGGTATGCCTGGCCCAAGCCATGGTCTTTTCGGTTGCTTCCTAAGCATGCAAAAGTTAGACAATGGACAAGGAAGACAAAGGAACAACAGATGCATTGGAATTATGGTGTTGGTGAAGAATACTGAACATGCTGTGGGCTACCCAGAGAATGAACAAATCGGTCTTGGAAGAAATATGACCAGAATACTTTTCAGAAGTCAAGATAGTAGGACTTCTGCTTGCTCGGGACACATCATGAGGAAAGACCTGTCACTAGAAAAGGAGATCACATTTGGTAAGGTGGTAGATCAGTGAAAATGAGGAAAACCTAGTGAGATGGATTGACAGGACAACCACAACAATGGACTGAATTATATCAAAGATTATGAAGATGCCACAGGACTAGACAACATTTTCTGTTATAAATAAGGTCATTGTAAGTTGGAGCCAACTTGATGGAAAGTAACAATAACAACATTATTGATTCTAATTGCTAAGATGCCTACCACTGAGAATTGAATATTTGCGTTTCACACCTGTTTTTAAGCTAGAACTGCTTTATTAACATCCTCACTATTGTTACTGAATTACTTGGAGTCTAATTTCTTCTTAGAGATAGTATGATTAAATGTTACATATTCTCAGTTGTTTTAAAATCCCTACAGATTTTTATCCCTTCTGGAATAAGGTTCTTCCTCTTACAGGACTTCGTTGTCATCCAGGAATATTAAAAATTCTATTTTATTTTGTCTGTTTGTTTGCTTTGATGGCAAAATGTTTTGTTTTGTTTTTCCAATTTACTTAGCTATATTCTGAAAAGTTCAATGAACTCTGGAGTTTGTTAAGTCCTCACGTTTCAATATTATGTCTTTTCCTTCTCTTTCTCAGTCCTTCCCAAGGAAGCCTGAGAGGGCTTCCAGTCTGCAGCCCTTTGGAAAAAGTCGACTGTCTTTGTGATGATGAGCTGTTTACGACAAGGGCTCTCAGCTCAGCTGTTCAAACCATGTGAAGAGGAAGCTGGTGGCTGGTCTGTCGTGAAAAGTCCGGTGAGACACAAAGGCTACGGTGGCAGTTTCAAGTTGGCATGTGGACAGGAGTAAAGGCTACAAACAGATGGTCACTGGAAATAGAAGCAAATATTTTCATTTTCAAAACAGCAGATGCGACACTGGGCCTCTCATGGCAGTGTGTCACATTACAGTGGGAAAAACTGGAGCTCTGATTCTGGCTTAGGCATCACCTGAGGGCATTGGGCAACATAAGACAGCATTTGGAGGCAGGCCTTCCTCGCCCTGGATCATAAGCACAGGTGAGCACTGCTAGTGGGCACTGCTGGCATGGCATGACTGGCTAAAACACAGATCCAGGGAAACTTGCCTTTGGCCACAGATCATTGCCAGAAATGGCGCTAGACAGATATTGAAAAGAAAGATGAGAAATTAAAGGGTGACATATCCCGACTGTGTATATGAAAGAGAAGGAACACAATCTAGGTGACAGATGTTGTTGCTGTAGCTGTAGCAATTTTATGTACCAAAGAATTAACTGTTGCCTGCTCCTGTCTCGTCTTCCTAGCAGCAGGAGTGTTGGAGTCCTTCATTCTGTCCATCCATCCCTGAGAGTGCACCCCTCCTTCACGGACACTCTATTTCACTTTCACCAAATATGAGATCCTGTTGCAGCAACTGGTCCCTCCTGATGAGGTATCCAAAGCAAGTGAGTCTAACAGTGTTCTGTTGTAATCCATAAGGTTTCCACTGGCTAATTTTCGGAGGTAGGTAGCCAGACCTTTCTTCCTAATTTGTCTGAATCCAGAAGCTCCACTGAAACCTCTTCACCATGGGGGACCTACTAGTATTTCAAATACCAGTGGCATAGATTCCAGCCTTGCACCAACTTGCAAGCACCCAAAGGAGAAGAAACTAACAGAATGAGTGGTAGAGGTGACAGGTACAAAAGTATTAGCAACCCAGAGAGAGAGAAGGGAATTTTATTCATCTTAACTAACCTATTGGTGCTATCTTCTTTCCTTCACAGTGACATATATGCAACTGCCCCCAAGAAAGGAGAAGGTGACCTAGAGTCCAGCACTGTCTAGGAGACTAACAGCTGTGTAGTTTGATAAAAACAAGAAAGAAGAAGTAGAGTACAGTTAGGGTAGTATGTGCACATATGTGTGTATGTGCACTTGTGGGACACATGTCTCAAAAGGGGGTGGTGCAGATGATGCCTTTGGGAGGAAAGAACATGGACCCTTTACTAAGCTCTTGTGAAGCTGTAGGGTTAGCACTTCTCTCTCCAAGCTGGTTAGAATCCGCAAACACTCCTGTACCTTGGTGCTTGGGGTTTCTGCCTCTGGTGGTAACTGATAGGATTTTGCTGCTTTTCTTACTCTCTCCTAATTGTGCGCAACACATCATCTGTATAAGTGTGTGATACAGCAGGGCTTCTGTGACTCTCTCTGCCCTCCAGACACTACACGAGTTAGAAGCCCTTGGGAGACAGTGGGAAGATGAAAGGGCTAAGCCTCTGAAGTTGCAAGTATCTGGGGCTTCTGGGAAGCCAAGCCAGATTGACGCTGGAGCTTCGCTGGAATCATTTCCCACTGACATATTCAGGATACTGCTGGAGGCTCTTGCTGCCCCCTTCATTTGCAATGTAGTTGTTTCAAAAAGTTGATCAACCTGACTCTGATATTTCCCTTCTTCAGAGCTATAAACAGACCTGGAATTTGTATTTTTAAGAATGACCCATGTGTGGGCAGGATGGGTATGGGGAGGGGAACTCCATACTTAGGGGACACTGAGCTTCTGTGAAGGGGGGATGAAAAAATTTGGGAAAGGCTAAGGGTGATGACTGAGCAATGTGATGAACATAATTAATGCCAGTAGATTGTACATGGGAAGATTGCTGAAATGACAAATATTTTGTTAAATATATATTTACCACAATAAAAAAAATGACCTGTATGCTGGGGAATGGGGGAAATGAAGCCTCATTCCTTTTTATTTTGGTAGGATTGTTACTGTAAAACTAAGCAGAGTTCCTGTGAACTGTCACAAACAGCCAATCTCAGAGACACTTGAGAAGTAGGTAAGACAGGAAACCCTGGGGGTGTAGAGGATAAGTGCTACAGCTGCTAACCAAAAGGTCGACACTTTGAATTCGCCAGGCACTCCTTGGAAACTCGATGGAGTTGTCCTATAGGGTTGCAGTGAGTCAGAGTCGACTCGATGGCAGTTGGCTTGGTTTGGTTTGGGCTTTAGGCAGGGAGACAAAAGGGGATCAGTCCTGCAAAATCTGCGACTACTGGAAGTTTTATAGAAGGGAATAAGGATTTGTGAGTCCTAGGAATTTGCCGAAAGTTTGTCTTTAGGTGGTCATAACGGTGGCTTGTGCCTGGAGGTGGTCTGGGTATCATATAATCTTCCACGGATTCCCTTGTTTTTCTGTTACGGTCTTTAGGTTATTATCACTTGTTTTCTCCCAGTCCTAAAGAAAGAGTAGTTGAGTCCTTAACCTTGAGAGGAACCGCGGGAAACAGTGGACTATGCTTGGAGACGGAATGAGGACACAAAATGGTGCAGGTCATGTTCGAGATGTAGTCACTTATTTTACTGTTTCAGGCTTGCTTTTTCTTTCACTTACTTGATAATTAATAGTTTACCTCCCCTCTTTTTAATTTATTAATATATATATTTATTAGCTCTCTGTTTTATCCACATTAGCACATTAGGCACTTTGAGCAACACAAAAATGTCAGAAAACCCAGTCTTTGACCTCTAAGAGTTTATGGTCTTGGTAGTATTAGAAACTTGAAATGAAAATTGATGTAAAAGTGCAGTCTATCGTAAGTCCCAAATGACTGGAATGGATGGTAAATTCAATGGGAATTTCAGAAAGACATTCTTTTTCTCACCATCATCTGGATCCAAATCTTGCTTTCAACCAGCCTCAACTATGTGGCTTCGGACACGTCATTTCTCCTTTCTAAGTCTCAGTTTGTTCATCTGCCAAAAGGGAGAAAATAATACAGACCTCTCAGAAGTGCTGGTCATCCCTAGGTGGCACAAATGATTAAATGCTTGACTACCAGCTGAAAGGTTGGGGGTTCAAACTCACCTGGAGGTGCCTCAGAAGACAGGCCTGGTGATCTGCTTTGGAAAGGTGACAGCCTTGAAAACTCTATGGGACAGCTGCACTCCAAACACATGCCATTACTGTGAGTCAGAATCAACTCAGCAACAGCTAGCAACATAGTGCTTAAGAAAAGCTGCTGTAATTTTTAAACATCTGGCAATCGTATTTATCCCCCAGTGCTTGTAAGTAGACATCCAAGTGAAAGTCCACAGGATCTAGCTGAGTGGCTATTACAACATTGTTTCTCGGGCTGTTTAATGTTAACTGGTGCAGCGGATCTGAGACAATACTTAAACTCTGAGTATCCCTTGCTTTCTACCCCCTCTGTTGTTTAATCATGGGCACAAACACGGGGCTAGGGATGAGATGTAGGGGGTTGATGGAAGGAGGGGAACAGAAGCTGGTTGAATGGACCTGGGAGGTACAGGGTAGAAAGGAAGACTTAGCTGTCACAGGGTAGGGAGAGTAGCTAGAGTCACATAGCCATGTGTGTGCCAGGTTTTGTATGACAAACTGGCTTGGATTGTACACTTTCACTTAAAGCACAATACAATAGTTTTTTTTTTTAAATAGCCCCCCCACCCCAAATATATTTATACTACGATGCACAGTGGACCAAGAGCTTCAAATAATAATAAGACCCAGACGCTTGGGCAGCTCTTGATAAGGCAGAGCTGTGGGGGAAGGGCAGCATTTGAAATTAAGGAAACCTGTACCAATCTCTCCTCACATGGGTGGAGGAAGTGCAAGAGAAAGAATGCACAAGATTTGTAAGTCTTATTTACATAACTCGCCACCGTGCTGTATTTCTTTTCCTTAATTTAGCAGAAAACCTTTCCTTCTCAACTCCAGTTAGTGTGGCGGCTGAGGAGCAGGGCCTGTGAGGACACATATTTCAAATGCTGATATACGTATGAGTAAAATTTTCCATTCCTGTGTTTTAAAGCTTCCCTAAACCTCACCACCAACCTCGTGTTCAGAGCTGGGCTGGGTGCCTAACCACTCCATGGGAAGATTTCCTTTTGCCTTGAACAAGTTTTCCTCCAATGGGGTCGGGAAACAGTTCACAGCTGGCGCAGACCTGTGTGGCGTTCTCTGTTCACCGCAGGATGCCCGCGTCGGCAGCAGGTGGGCAGCCGGGGGCTTTTGAAAGGCAATTCTGTCCGAGCCTTACATGTTGCTCCTCTTACAGCTACTGTGGAAAAGAAAACCACCTCGGAGGCTCTAACAACCCTGCAGTTAGTTTCAGAAAATGCATCAGCCTGTGAAATTGTTTCCAGGCTGTGAGGTTCTTCTCAGCTGTCCCAGCTGGTGAGCACTAAGGCAAGGCCAGAGAAGGACAGAACTCACACCGTGTTCCTCTCCCTGGTTCTGTCAATGTGCTTTTTCTGCTGGGCTCAGGAAAAGTTTACTTGGGGACATGTACTAATATTCTTGGCTGGTTTAATAGCATTCACCCTAAGAACTCTCACTTGGAGGAAAAAAGAGCCATTTAGTATCAAAAGCATGACACAGCTCATGTCATTTCCAAATGAACTTATAGCCAAGAGGATCCAAGGACAGGACCAAAAGAAGGTATTTAATACACATCATTAGACTAGAGTTCTAGTAACAAATCACACTGTCTATAAGGTGTGTGTGTGTGTGTGTGCTCTCACACACAAACCTGTATGAATTTCTTGTGAATGGTACAGCTAGACTATATTGTTTTTATGATATTAAAAACATTAAATTGTTAAATGATAATATTTAAATGTAACAGAACTTTTGCAACTCTAATTTAGCATTCTTCTTCTCAAAGGAAAAAAATATGATATACTTGGGCCCTCAAAATTTGTAACGTGTGACCGGTCATTAAAAGGCCTGAATATGCACCAAAAATTGCAATGAGCTTTAATTGTGTTGAATATAAGCCAAAATAATAACAATAATCCAACCATGACTACTATGAGAGTATTTATGAAAATAAGAGATCACATTGGTAGAAACTGGAGCAGTTTTGGAAAATCTGGAAAGTAGCTTATCATAAGTATAGATTTCAAAAATTCTAGAAAGTGTAACTACTCTCTGATACTCAGTAAGAGTTCTAATCTTTCCTTCAACACTGGCAGCTTATCCTAATCTCTTAAAAATGATGTAATTTCAAATTACTTCAACCACTCCTCACTTTAGGGGGCTAACTACAGAGTCTTGGTGATGCAGTGGTTATGAGCTGTGATGCCCTAGGTTGCTCACTGGAAAGCTTGTAGTTCGAATCCACCAGCCACTCCTCAGAAACTCTATGGGGAAGTTTATAGTGTTGCTATGAGTCAAAATATACTTGATGGCAATGGAATTTTTTTTTTTTTTTAGCCCTGGGTGGTACAAATGGTTAAACACTCTACTACTGGTGGAAGGGTTGATGGTTTGAACCTACCCAGAGGCACCTTGGAAGAAAGGCCTGGCTATGTGCTTCCAAAAGGTTATACACTTAAACAGCCCATAGAAACAACTCTGCTCTGCACATGTGTGGTCACCACGACTTACAGTCAACTTAAGGGCAACCAGCACAACAAGCTAAGCTAATTTGATTTCTTTTCTCATGTGATCAGTCCTACCCTTCGTGGTTGTTTATCAGGATGAGAACTGTGACATTCACTGGGCTCTGATGAAACTTAGAGACAGAAGAACTAATCATAAAGTCTTGCATTTGAGGGAAACCTCTCTCAGAAAGGCTCCTTAGGAGATGCAGAAAGCTGTAGTGTTTTAGTTATCTTTAACAGAAATACCACAAATGGATGGCTTTAAAAAGAAAAATTTTATCTGTCACAATCCAGTAGACTGGAAGTACAGATTTGGGGTGTTATCCCTGTTGTTACTAGGTGCTGTCAAGTCAGTTCCAACTCATAGCGACCCTATAAACAACAGAATGAAATGCTGCCCAGTCTTGTACCATGTCTACGGTTGTTTTTATGCTTAAGCCCATCATTGCAGCCATTGTGTTAATCCACTTTGTTGAAGGTCTTCCTCTTTTTCACTGACCCTCCACTCTACCAAGGACTATATCCTCCTGGAGATCCTTCCTGACAACATGTCCAAAGTGTGTAAGAAGCTGTCTCATCGTTTTGCTTCCAAGGAGCACTCTGACTATACTTCTTTCAGAACAGATCTGTTTGTTCTTTTGGAAGTCCATGGTACGTTCAGTATTCTTCAACACAATTCAAAGGTGTCAATTCTTCTTCTGTCTTCTCTATTCAGTGTCCAGCTTTTGCATGCATATGATGCAACTGAGAATACCATGGCCTCAGTCAGGTGCACCTTAGTCATCAAGGTGACATAATTACTTTTCAATACTTTAAAGAGGTCGTTTGCAGCAGATTTTTGCAGTGCAATGCATCTTTTAATTTCTTGACTGCTGCTTCCATGGGAGTTGACTGTGGAACCACGTAAAACAAAATCCTTGACAACCTCAATCTTTTCTCCCTTCATCACAGTGTTGCTTACTGGTCCAGTTGTGAGGATTTTTGTTTTCTTGATGTTGAGGTGCAATCCTTACTGAAGGCTGTGGTCTTTGATCTTCATCAGGAAGTGTTTCACCAGCAAGTAAGGTGGTGTCATCCACATAATGTAGGTTGTTAATATGTCTTCCTGCATTCCTGATGCCTCACTCTTCTTCATATAGTCCAGCTTCTCAGATGATTTGCTAGGTGTACAGACTAAAAAGTTACAGTAAAAGCATACAACCCTGATGCACACCTTTCCCGACTTTAAACCATGCAGTGTCCTCTTGTTCTGTTCACATGGTTACCTCTTGATCCTTAAAAGCACAATTAAATGTTCTGGAGTTCCCATTCTCTGCAATGTCAGCCATAATTTTTTATGATCCACACAGTTGAATGCCTTTGCATAGTCAGTGAAACACGGTAAACATTTTTCTGGTATTCTCTGTTTTCAGCAAAGATCTATCTGACATCAGCAAGGATTTCCCTGGGTTCCATGTCCTTTTCTGAATCCAGCTTGAATTTCTGGCAGTTCCTTGTCAATATACTGTTTCAGTTGCTTTTGAATGATCTTGAGCAAAATTTTACTTGCGTTTGATATTAATGATATTGTTCAGTAATTCTGTATTCGGTTGAATTATCTTTCTTTGTGATGGGCATAAGTATGGATCTCTTCCAGTCAGTTGGCCAGATAGCTGTCCTCCATAGACGAGTGAGCAATTCCAGTGCTTCATGTGTTTTATTGAAACACATGCCTTCAGTGCATCTTTGATATCTACCTTCAGTACCATGAGTTCCTGATGATATGCCACAAGGTACAAAACAGTCTTATACATTGAACCTTGCCCCACCAACACAACTGCTGCCCATCATCCCTCGTTGACTTCATAGAGGCAGGGTTTATAGCATGGAGGAATGTCACACAGTACTGGGAATCAGGGCCTAGCCAAATTTCTACACACAATTTTTGGGGGTAACGAAATTTGATCCACAACATGTGGTGTTGAGACTCTTCATCAATGCCCATCCCTCTCCCTCCTGTTCTCCAACCCCAAGTTTCTATGACAACATTCTCTAACAGTATTCAAGTGGTAATCATAAAAAATATTAACAACAAAGCTACAAGAAAACAAGTAACAATTACCAGAGACTAAAGAAACCCTAGCCTTAACAATTTTAAATGTGCAAAACAATTTCAGTTTTGCCTGCTATGAGATGTTACAACAGATATTTTTTTAAGTTTGCATTATGTATAATTACTACTATGTAACTTAAGAATTAGATGTTACATGTATCCTACAGAGAAAAAAACATTGAATTCTAGCACAGAATGTTTCACTTAGAGTGCTACATAAGCTCTTCAAAAAAAAAAAAAAACAAAAACAAAATTTCAAGGGCTGAGGACAAAGCATGTAAAATCAGCTTACATACCATTTGATCACTGTCTAGGTTACAGTGGGACATTTGCCTGTTTTTTATTGTCACTGCTATTTGCTTTTCTTTGCTGTGCTTTTCTTAGGTATGCATGTGTGCACGTGTAGGTGTGCGTGTGTGTAGGCGTGGCCATTGTAACCTGTCATTTATATGTTCTGCATCAGTGGAGTCCTTGTCTAGTCCGTGAACTCCTCAGGGTTATCACCACCACGTACGGCTGCACAGACAGTGCACTGCACAAGCCCAGTGATTCTGTGAGCAAAAAAATCAGCACCATTGACAAATCAAATGTGTTCTGTCCCCTGCTGTTGGAGTTCCTGCTAGTCAGGGAGTTCTCCGATGAACATGGGAGGAGGAGAAGCAATGCCAATGACTAAGAAAAGACAGACATGAAACAGTTTGGGATCAGGGGGCTAACAGCCTTCCCCAGCCTAGAGCCCAGAACGAACTTTTATTAGAGTATTTATACCTTTTTGGTATCTTAGAGAACAAGGAACTGAAACATTCAGTAACTAAGCCAGTTGTTTACAGTTTCAGTTGCACATTGTTCTACATGTTCTGGCTAGGGACTTGGAGGTGTTACCAGATTGCCTCTAGATTACCGTACACAGAGTAGAGTCAAAGTGATTGACTACAGTGCAAGAGGTTATAGAGAGTTGAAGTAACAGTACAGCAGCCAAGATGGCTGCGGTTATGTCAAGAGAGGTAACATAATTTCCCACATCTTCCCCTTTTTTATTTTTTAAATGAAGTTAACATATCAGGTGAAAGTAGAAAAGAAACAAGTCTTTAATGTGGCCACATTGTTAAAGTCAATGTAGGTAGAAAAGTAGAAAGAAGCAAGTTTTTAGTATGGCCAGGGCGACTGTTGTATGTCATGTTTTTTTTTACTTCAGTTCCATATAATGTTGTTATGGGGACAGGAGACTTTTTTTCGGAGACTCTGGCATGAAGACACAAGTCTCACCAGAAGATGTTTTCCGAATCATATTCTCCTTTTTTCTTTTTATAGAATCCAGCTGTGTCACAGCTGACCCATTCTGCGTGTCTGTCTTTGGTTGTATTTCTTTATTTCTGTGTCTTAACCCTCATCGGTACCCCATCCTCTAGTGTTAGGGCCCTGTCTTAGGTGAACACAGATCACGAAATATCTTACCCATCTTTGACTACCGCAGTGGGTTAAATAGCATATATGGGGGGTGCATGTTGTGTTTGTAGCCTCTCTGCGACTGTGCCTGTCTTAGGTTGTTCCCCTCCTGAGGAATCTTACCCGTCTCTGGCTAACCAGTCACTTTCTGGGGTCAAACACGGTGACGTGAGGCAACGAGTAGAAATTTTATGTCTCCTTTGTAGTCTATGCCCCATGGCTTCCACACCCAACAGCAGCCGGGGCCCCTTGACTGCCACTATGGGTTTTGGGGAAACCAGATTTCTTTTTAATTGAGTACATGATGTCAGCCCTTGGGAGGCATCAACCTCCACATGGCCAGAAAAATACGAAGTATTTTAGATTAGAAAGACAGTTTTAAACATGTAGAATAGAATCAGTAGCTTTCAGATAGATTGTCATTAGAAAGGGTACTGGACAAGGAATGTTAGCATTAGGAGGTAGAATCTTCGCCTCCCATACTAGCTTCGTCCTCGTCGTCTGTTCTACTGGGTGCTTCATATTTAGGGCTAATTCTTCACGATGGGATCCAAACAGGGTCAATCTTAGAGTCTGGAGAAACACAAGCAAAACCTTTTCCCCATATTAGTTGATACATCCTTTCACCACACAGGTTGTCTTGGAATTTTTTGAGAATTATGAGACCAATGAGCCTCAGC
Source organism: Heterohyrax brucei (assembly GCA_028571685.1). Lineage (NCBI taxonomy): Eukaryota > Metazoa > Chordata > Mammalia > Hyracoidea > Procaviidae > Heterohyrax > Heterohyrax brucei. Next base: position 130,121,772 of record CM053142.1, read on the forward strand.
AGCTGTAATTAAGAGTATATAATGCTTGTAGGGGGTAGGCGTCTCCCCCCTTTTTATTTAATTTTTTGATGTATGTTTTGAGATAAGATTTTGATCAGCAGTGGCCCTCATGTTAAGCTTGAATAGCCTAACTCCTGTTTTTCTTTATTAGGTTTTAGTTCCACTGGTGGTCTAAAGTCTTGTTCATGTTTTCCCAGTCCTTTGTTAGGAGTGTAGCCCATAGTTGATATGATTTGATAAGTTTTGTTATTAGTGGTAGTAGGTGACGTTTTTTGGAATGGTGAGAGTTGTTCCCCATTGTTTTAACAGATCTCTATCCCACAAATTAATTGGAATATTTGTTATATAAGGACGAATTGTTCCAGGCTGGCCCTCTGGTCCTTCACATGGTAGAATGTGAAGGCTCTGATGAACATAAGGGACCTGGCCTATTCCCTGTAATTATGTTGGAACTAGTTTGTTCACCTATAATAGAAATGTCAGCTCCAGTATCTAATAATCCTATGAAAGATTTTCCTGAAATTTTGATAGTGTATTGAGGTCTGTCTCCAGAGATTGACTGTTGTAAGAATATTGAGTGAGAGGTGTTTCCAAATCCTTCCATTCGCCTGTTATTAGAATGACCAATCTTGATGTAAGGAAGTAAGAGAAATTGAGCTACCTGTTGGCCCTTTTTAATTTGAAAAGGAATGGCTGAAGTCATTACAACCATTAGCTCTCCAGTATAATCACTGTCAATAACTCCTGTATGGACTTGAACTCCTTGGGCATTAAGACTGCTTTTGCCTAGAATTAGGTCTACTGTATTTTTGGATAGGGGTCCACAAAGTCCTGTAGGAACTTTATAGGGCGGCTGATTAGGATATAAAGAAATACAGATACAGGAGTAGAGGTCTACAGCTGCGCTTCCGGCTGTACTAGGTGAGAGGGAGAGAATGGGCTTAAGGATTGAGCTGTAGGTGTCAGCTCCTGCTGCTGAACTGGGTAAATCCCCTGATTCATCAGGGCCCAGGGATGGCCCCGTCTCCAGTTTTCCATCTGTCTAGGTTTGTTCCTGTACTTGGGACACTGTCGTGGTGTCTTTTCTCTGGCATATGATCTAAATTCTGTGTCAACTTTCCTGCAATCTTTTTTTATGTGGCCTAACTTGCCACAGCCAAAACAGCGACGATTTTTCACATGTAGTGCTGCCATTGCTTCTGCCAAAGCAGCAGCCTTAAAAGTTTCAGACCCAACTCCTTGACAAGTTCTAATATAGTCTTCTAAACTTCCTCATCCCTTAAGGGGGCAAAGAGCCTTCTTACAGTCTGGGTTGGCATTATCGAATGCCAGAATTTGTAGAATCATATCTCTGGCATTTGGATTTTCAATAATTTTTTGTAAAGCATCTCTGAGTCTAGCAAGGAAATCAACATACGGCTCTTGAGCTCCTTGTCTTACAGAGCTGAATGTGGGGGTTTCCTGTTCCGAATAACTGATTTTTCCCAAGCCTTTAAACATACAAATCTAACTTGTGATATGGCTTGATCGTTCATTGTTAACTGAGCTTGGACACCAGCCCAGGTGCCTACTCCTAACAATTGTTCAGCAGAAACGTTAATTTGAGCCTGAATATTTCTTTAAGCTTGTTGTTGGGCAGCATCAGACCACCACGTTCTAAACTGTAAATATTCACCTGAAGATAAGCAAGTCTGCGCTAGCGCCTCCCAATCGTGGGGAATGAGATGCCGTCCTTCTGCTAGCCCTCTCAGTATTCCCATAGTAAAAGGAACAGTGGTGCCATACTGACTGACAGATTTTTTTTTTCTCTTTCAAGACAGTGAAAGGGAGAGGGTGATGAATGTACTGATAGAGTCCATCAGGATTGTCCTCATCCTGACCAGGCAGAATCACCTCTGTGACTATTACTGGAAACAAATAACAATGTAAATCTCCTGCCATTCTGGCTTTTCTAATACCTTCCGTGACTGCAGAAAAAAATTATGAACTTGGCTTTAAGCCTTTAGAAAGAATAGGGGAGGGTGGAGGAGCACTTGGCTTTAAGCTCTTAGAGAGAACAGGAGAAGGTGGAGGAGAAGGCGAAGGTGGCGATGGCCTGTCGCCCCCCTCGCTCTCTCCGCTTCTCCCTTCCTTTCCATCTTATAACTCTTCCTCTGATTGTAGAGGCTCTAAAGCTACAGAAATGAGATTACACAGAGACCAAACATAGATAGGGATAGCTTCTCCCTGTTGACGTGCTTGCTTAAGGCAAGACACAACTCTGTGCCAGACCTGGACGTCCAGCGTCCCTTCCTCTGGCAGCCAGGGACAATGCTGTTAGACAAGATCAAAGAGAGAAGTGAGACGAGAAGAGCCTAACTTTCACCCCTCCTGAACATAGGAGGTTTTTAAGTAAAAGCTTGTAGGTTTCAAAGTGAGATTGATTATTGCCCATAACGACCCTGATACAACTTCCCCAAGCTTGTACAAACCTTCACCAGCTCTGTTATAGGTTGTGCACTCCTCCTGAGTGAAGTCTTGGGAGCCTTGGTGCTCACATCCAGTGCGGGCTGGTCGCTTTGGATCCTGGAATCTGCAGGAAGCTCTCCTCCAGTCCCTGTTCGGGCGCCAGCTGTTGGAGTTCCTGCTAGTCAGGGAGTTCTCCGATAAACATGGGCGGAGGAGAAGCGACGCCGATGACTAAGAAAAGACAGACATGAAACAGTTTGGGACCAGGGGGCTAACAGCCTTCCCCAGCCGAGAGCCCAGAACGAAGTTTTATTAGAGTATTTATACCTTTTTGGTATCTTAGAAAACAAGGAACTGAAACATTCAGTAACTAAGCCAATTGTTTACAGTTTCAGTTGCACATTGTTCTACATGTTCTGGTTAGGGACTTGGAGGTGTTCCCAGATTGCCTCTAGATTACCGTACACAGAGTAGAGTCAAAATGATTGATTACAGTGCAAGAGGTTATAGAGAGTTGAAGTAACAGTACAGCAGCCAAGATGGCTGCGGTTATGTCAAGAGAGTTAATGTAATTTCCCACACCCTGCTATAGAAGAAAAAGAGTTAGTCTCCTTTCTCTTGTAAGCTGGGGACACAGGTTAAGTTAAGCAGGGACAACATTCTTTGATAAGATGAGGGAGATTGCTAGAGGGAAGGAGAGTCTTTTTATCTTTGGTAGGGGTGGTGATCATAAAAAGACTCCGAGGCAGATGCGTCAGTGTTTCAAGCAGGTGAGGTAGTTTCTGTAGTCCTTGGTGCAGGCCTGTGAGTTTCCAATGACACAATTTGCTATGGAGACAAGGGTTCTGACTGTGCTCTGAGAGGTCAGGGTTGGGGCCTGAGCAGAGGTGGTGTTTCCCCACCAGGTCAGCTCAGTGCACCTTCCTCTGGGCTAGGAGCCCCTGGGACTTGGAAGTTGCCCCTCTTACACACCAGAGAGTGAGAGCGTGGTAGCTCTTACAAGCTGAAGACAACTCATCCTCAGTGGTAGCTTTGTGTTCTTTACACTGAACACTTCCTCAGATCTATTTTTTGTATTGAATTGTCTGACTTTATATATTCTACTTAGAATTCTTAGGTGGTAGCAGATGCTCTGATTCAATTTAAATTGTTCTGGGGCTTGTGCCCAGGCAAAGATGTTTGTTAAAAGCTCCTCAGTGACTGTAACATATCTGTAGGTATGAGAAATGCTGTGGTGGAGGGGGTAATGGAACTGGGTTTTGAATCCAGATGCCCAGTCTGAGAGTGTTACTTTCTGTCATGAAACTTCCCCTGCAGCCAGCGATTCTGCACTGCCCCCTGTATCACCAGTTGCCTCATTCCATCTCTCTTATTCCTTGTTCTTTAAAAAAATATTTTATTGTGCCTTAGTTGAAAATTTATAACCCAAGTCAATTTGTCATATAAAAACTTACATACATATATTGTCACGTAACCCTAGCTGCTCTCCTCACACTGTGACAGCACACTGCTCCTTTTCTACCTATAGCCCTATCCCACCTCTTTAAAAAAATCCATTGCCCTGAGTCAGTTCCAACTGAGAGGGACCTGATATGTGTCAGAGTACATCTAGCTTCTCTTCTGAGGTACCTCTGGGTGAAGTGAACCATTTGTGCCACCGGGGACTTCCCATTCCTTTACTCATCCCCAAATTTTCATAAAACTCCATTAGACATATTTCAACAGATCCACCTTTGAAGCTGGAGACCCCTCCTGGCAACCGATAAAATATGTATGGGAAAGAGCAGAAGGTTTGGCTGAGCTGGTCTAGGACTCCTTTCTATGGAATGGGTAAGGACCTTCCCCAGAATCTCCACTTTTGTGCTACTAGGCTAATGCATGCCTTTAAACTTATTGTGATGTACAAACCTAGGCTACGGATGATTCACATGTTACCTGAATTGAAATCCAGGTGGCAGCATCCCTTCTTTAAACACTATTGATTTTTAAGATAGGCACCAAACCAAGCACAAAAACTGTAAGCAATTTGTTGCCTGATTTAGAATCATAGGGTAAAAATTACCAGAGAAAGCTAGTGAGAGTGAACGATAATAGTTGTTCTAAGATGCTGGGGTTCAGTGAGTATTTTCTAGCTAGAATGTTGATGGCTTAACGACTGAGCGGTATACAGATAGATTGTTACCTGTGAAATCAGTTTCAACTCATGCCCACTTTAGGTACAACAGAATAAAATGTTGCTGGGTGCTGCATCAGCCTCACAAATGCCAGTGTGTTCAAGTCCCTCATTGTAGCTATTGTGCCAGTCTGTCTCACTGAGAGTCTCTCTTGGCCTTGCTGACCCTCTGTTTCACCAGACATGATCGGCATGTCCAAAGTAAGTGAGTCAAACAGTGTTTTGTTGTGATCCATAAAGTTTCCATTGATTGTTTTCAGATGTAGATCACCAGGCATTTCTTCCTGGTCTCTATTAATTCTGCAAGCTCCACTGAAACCTGTCCACTATGGAGGACCTTGCTGGTATTTGAACTATGGGTGGCAACGGTTCCAGCATCATAGCAACATGCAAATAACCACAATACAACATACTCACAGAAGGATGATGGGAGAAGCAGATCCTAGGTTATATATTCATATTTATGATTACATGAACTATCCCAAGAGACCAGATACCCGTGGTTAGTAGTGGGAGGCTACGAGGCCTTTGCTTCTTCCCAGCACCATGAATGGCCATCTTCAACCTTCCACCAGCTCTGCTCCATTTGTGCACTGTGTCAGAGATAACGATACCGGACAGGCCCACAGAGATTCCCTTTTCCTCCTCACAAATTTCAAGTAAAACTCTTTGAATAACAGAGCTGGGCATTTCTGAAGCCTGAAATTAAAGTGATAAGATGGAAGATTACTCACTTGTCAGTCTGCACCAGACTATGCATCACCAATACAAATCCAAGGGGATTTTTGTCCCCCTAAATCTGCCAACAATATAGGGCTCTCCATCTGGAGTCTTTCCTTTTTATTTTCATAGGAAGAAAATACAGCACCAAGGAAGAGAAAAGAGACACTTCATTCTCTGCCACTAACAGCATGTGAATCAAGCCCTGAAACAGGTTTTTACACAAAAAAGTAATTTTTGGAGAAAATTGTTTTTGAATAAACAAATGTCCTCAATTTAGATTTCCTAAGACAAAATGTAATCACAGCTGTTCAGTCAACGCCACTCACCCATCTGCTCCTTGAGAGGAACTGTGACTGGTTGTCTCCAGACTGACCACGTTGTCGTGTTCACCAATGCCTGCCCTTTGCCTGGCATTGGTAAATAAGCATGCCGCACTCTGGGCCTCGTTGGGTGTCTGTTCTAGAGGAGAAGACCAACAGTAAAAACCAAACAAAACACACCACAATGTAATGTCAGGTAGTGCAAAGTGCTGTGAGAAAAAGTAAACTTGCTTATGGGGCATAGAGTTACCGGGGAGGCCTGGAAACGTCTCAGACAGGGAGTTCTGGAGAGGCCTGTGAGCTCCAGGTTGTGAATTAGATAACTATGGAGGCTGACTCTGTTTTTCAGAACTTGCTCTTGGCATTGATTGCAAAAGTAAAATTGTTCAGTTTTCTGAAAAAAAAAGAGAACTTTTTAGCCCTGCCTGAAATTTGAGAAGGCATTAGAGGCTCTTTTCCCCATCTCTCTCCCACCACTCTCTCTTTCCCCACTCCTGCTTCCTTTCCTTTCACTCCTTGCCTTCCCTTTTGTTCCCTTTTCTCCTCTCTCTCTTGTCCTATCAACGCTTTGTGACTAAGTAGTCATAGCCTTGGTGTGGGAGTAGGGGCAGAGACAAATACAAAATGCCCTAATTCATTTACAGATGGCTCACTGGTCATATTTCTAGAGTCACAAGCTCTTAAACACCAATGGGAAAACATGCTACAGCTGCCCCTGCTGTTTGGTGCCTTCTTGCTGGATTCTCCACTATGTGAATTTTACAGTGGATGTCTGAGGGCTTTAACCAGGCCTCATCTAATGTGTATGTAAAAAACAAGGTCCTCCTGTTGCAAATGACTAAAGAAAACAATGCACTGCCAACCTGAGTTCTGAACTAATGTCAGGTACTTTTCCATGTTAAAGCATTGACTCTCAATAAGATAGCAATGGTGTACTGTGAAAATGTCCTGGGTAGCACAAATGGCTAAGCACTCTACTACTAGACAGAAGGTTGAGATGCCTTGAAAGAAAAGCCTGGAAATCTGTTTTTGAAAGGCCATAGCCATGGAAAAGCCTATGAGGCACAATTCTACTCCCAGACATCTTGTGTCACCATGATTAGGAATCTACTTGACAGCAACTGTTTGGGTTTTGGTATACTATGGTCATTTGCTTTAAAACAAGGGCCTTGTGTGTGTTTCTCTCTCTCTCTCTCTGTGTGTGTGTGTGTGTGTGCATGAAATATGTTTTGGACTATATGGGTCAGGATCCTAGCAAAAAATCCACTTCAACTCAAATGGTTTGAATGAAGAGAATTTAATGATGAGGCTAAGATGAGAGGTGCAGATTGGGAGAAGAGAGAAATCAAGGAATGATGAAGCATCCAGATAGCAACAAGAATAGATAACCATACCACCCCCAGGGCAGCAGGGGAATAGGAAAGGGTAGGAATAGTCTTACCAGAGTCCTTGAAAACTAGAGCTGCAGAGGTGGACCTGATGAACTGCTTTGTTAGACACAAGGACTGGCAACAGGGAGAGAGCAGAGACATAGGGTCTCTTCTCTCACTCTTCAATCTTGTACCCAGCCAGAAGTCAGCCATTCAGGAGCCTGGGTCACCCAGTTGTAGGAGTCAGCTCTACAGAGCAGGGTAGAGGAAAGACATAGAAGGCAATCTGATGGGGGCAAAAGGAGAATAAGGAACACAACCACCGTACCTAATATTCACCAGTTTAGTTGATGCTTTGTCAATATGTATGTCCACAACAACTCCTACAGCAATCGACTGTTCTTCCTCTAGTTGTAATAGCCAAGTAACTGAGCACTGTCCCAATTGGTGAATGGTCTTTCTGATCAAAGTGCTAAGGTGACCTACTTAAATTCACAACTTTTAATTTAATCTAATTTCAGCAATCGGCCTGTGAACATCTCATTTGATCACGTGTGTCCTGTGATCTTCCTTCCCAAAGGTCTTCTGTACTTAGAGATAAAAGATAATTTTAGAAGAATTAATTTTTCTTCAATTCAGTTTTTAGGGTTTGTCTTTCACCTTCTCATTGTTCTTGAATATTTTCCTGTGTAAAGAAAGTTAACACCAAACTAGTTGTCTTCAAGTCAATTCTGACTCCTAGAGACCCTATAGCACAGAATAGAACTACTTCATAAAGTTTCCAAGGAGTGCCTGGTGGATTCCAACTGCCGACATTTTGATTCGCAGTTGTAGGACATAACCACCAGGCTACCAGGGTTTCTGTAAAGAAAGTTAGGGCTTGAAAATCATCTTGAGGTCATTTCACTGTAGCAGAGGCAAAAGAGATAAAAGCACAGCTATGTGGAGGACTCCTTGTCACAGCTTGGCTGAGCTGCTGTCTTTCCAATGACTGAGTTTTCTGGCTCTGGCTCCAATTATTTCATGGGCTACATTATAGGCCGTAGAAGTTCCTTTCTTATCTGAAAGAGTTTCTTTGGCCTTCACAGAGATTCTTTCCCCCCGTGTTAAAAAAGAAAAATCCTGCAAACTTAGGCAAAGTCACACATTCACGGAAACCCACCCAATAAATCTGTGTGGAAAAAAATGTAATGATTCAGCTAATGTTTATTGTGAAAAATGGTCATTGCCTACCCTTTTGTCCACTCCTGAGAAACAGATTTCTCCTTGGTTACCTATGAAGAAGCATTTCCCTTTGTTGAGTTGCCAGGTGTGAAAACAGAGAAATAACCCTTTAAACTGGTATTGATCTGCAGGCTTTGCCAACTCAAAGCCCCACAAAAGGCATGTCAGCTCATCTTAAAGCTGAACAGCATTACTAATTAGACTTGGGATTTATGTTTTTTGTTCACCAGAGAAAGCTTCATAAGTACCTCCAACTAACCCTCTCTTGATCCCCGGCACTAAGGAAGATGTGCATGAAAGAGAGCTCGTCAATATTAAATGGTGCTTTGTTGAAACCCTTGAGGACTTACAATGGAGCAGGAGTCATGTCATTCTTCTATTTGTAGCTCTTCAAAGTTTCTTTATTTTTTTTTTTTAAATGATTGACCCTAAAGAGATAGACCTCCACCCACAAAAATATCATCTCAGGCCCATTCCACACTGAATATATTAGTCTCCTCTCACTAAGTCATCAGAAATTAAGTTGGATTTCAGCAGGTAGGTATCCATATTGAGTATAGATCTTTTCCCCTAAGTGCTGATGAGCTATGGTGTCAGAAGCTTTAAAAAAGCCATAAATATGGGAGCCAGTGAGCATCTTGGTGATGCAAATAGTTAACTACACTTGGTTGCTAACCAAAAGATTGGAGGTTTGAGCTCACCCAGAGGCACTTTGTAAGAAAGTCCTGGTGATCCACTTCCAAAACCTCAGCGACTGTCATGGATTGCATTGTGCCCCACCCCCCAAGAATGTATGTATTGATTTAACTAGGCTAGGAGTCCCAGTATGGTGCAATTCCTCCCATGTGTCGTGAATCCTGCTTCTGTAATGTTAATGAGGGAGAATGGGTAGCAGTTGTGCTGGTAAGGCAGGACTTGTTACCAGCTGTGGAATATAAGGGAAAGAAGTGAGCACAGAGAGTTGGGAATCTCATGCCACCAAAAAGCCAGCACTGAGAGCAGAGTACATCCTTTGGACATGAGGTTCCTGTCCCAGATGCTCTCCTGGAACTTGGACTTAGCCTCCTGGATTGTAACAATTTCTCCTATTGAATGGTCCTGTAACTCTTAAAAGGATTTGCAGCTTACTGGACCATGTCAATAAAGTTTCTCTTCATAGAGCGTTCTACTCATGGTATTTTCTGTCAGAGGAGTACCCAGGTAACTAAAACAGAATTTGGTTACTGAGGGAGTGGAGTGCTACTCTAACAAATACTTAAAATGTGGAAGCGGTTTTAAAACTGAATTGATAGAAGACTCAGAAGGAACTGAGAACTGAGTAGCAGAGGACCATGGCAGCAGCAGAACCAGAGGCAGAGCTGGAACTGACCCATGGAGCAAGAGATCTGGGTGCCTGTGCACAGAGGCTTCCTGGTGGAGTGGGGTGCCTCCAGGCACTTGAATTGGTGGAGCTAGCCTTGCTGACCCACAGAGTAAGAGAGCTGAATGCCTTTGTGCAGCAGGCTTCCTAGCTGAGATGGGTACATCCAGGCACTTGAATCAGATGAGCCACAGAGAGGGCTTTGGAACACTTGTCCCTGCAGGGCAGATGCGGGGCTGAGGCCATGGCCATGAGGCCATAGGAAGCAGACGCTGAAGAGACAAACAGCGTGAGAAGCTGAGCTGCATGCATTTCGAAAGGTATGGCCATGACCTCAGGGGTTTGAATGGTTGGAACCATGGCGTCCTGTGTTTCTAAGGGTGGAATTGTCACTCGGTTGGACTTAGGGTGCACCTAAAGCCGATGGGGCAGAGCTTCTGTCCAAGTGGGTCTGAAAGGCAGAGTTGTGGCACAAGGCTGGGGTTCTCCATTCAGGATCCAGAGAGTTTGGCCAATACCTAGAGTCTAGAGGGCAGGACCATTGTGTGAAATGTCTCAGAAAGTGGAAGATTATTTTCAAAGCTTTGAGGGCTAATATAATGTGTTCTGCAGACTTGCTGGTTGCCTGTTAATGCCTTCTTTCCCTGCTATTTCTCTCGTTTGTAATGCAATGTCTAACTTGTGCCTGTTCTGCCATTGTAGCTTTGGAAGCAGATAGGTTGTATTCTAGGTTTCATAGACATAGAAGTGTTTTAAATTTTGGACTTGGAATTGATTTAAGACTTACATGGGATGAACATAATTTTGCTCTGATGGGATGAATGTGTTACATGTTTCAAAAATGTGATCTGGGGGGTTCCAAAGGGAGGGATGTCATGGATTGAATTGTGTTCCCCCCCAAAATATGTGTAGCCATGTGGCTTGGCCATGACTCCCAATATTTTATGACTGTCCTTCATTTTGTGATTTCCCCTTGCTGTATGTTAGAGGATTAGGGAGTGACTGTAAATTCCTTCCTAAGATCATTCCCTGCTCCACGGTAAAGTGAGTTTCCCTGGAGTATGGCTTAAAGTACCCTTAATCCTCTCATCCTACAAGAGATAAAAGGAAAGAGAAGCAGGCAGAGAACTGGGAACCTCACATCATCAAGAAAGCACCACGAGGAGAAGAGAATGTCCTCCAAACATGAGGTTCCTGTATCAACATGCTCCCTGAACAAAGCCTGATGCAACACAAGAACTTTCTTCCAGAACCGACTAGGAGGAAAGCCTTCCCCTGGAACGGACATCCTGAATTTGGACTTCTAGCCTACTGGACTGTGCAAGAATAAATTTTCCTTTGTTAAAGCCATCCACTCTGTGGTGTTTCTGTTAGAGCTGCACTAGCTGACTAAAACAGCCACTGAAAACTTGGTGGTAGTAGTAAACACTTCTACTCTGACATGCATGAGGTCGCCATGAGATGGAGCCATTTCTGTGACAACTGGTAGCCAAAAGCGAAGTGTCAGCCAAAAGTGAAGTAAAAAAAATTCACCTATAGCATACCCACTGACAGCATTGTGTTCATTATGTATTGTTTCATTAATAGTCCATTTCCTCCACCCCCAATATGAAATGAGAAATTACTTGTGTTTCCAAATCTGACTTTCCTTAAGCAAACCTAAAAGGGTAGAACAAGGTGTGAAGGTCAGTGTAAGAGGTCTTGCCTCTAACTTGTTCCTCAGTGAGTTCATCTTTCAAGGCTGATGGCAGGGGTCATTTACTTTCTTATATATAGTCAAAAGGGAAGATCATTAATGTTTCTAGACCTGAGAGAAAAAAAGGCATTTTTATTTGGTATATTATGGGATATGTATCAACTCCTGAAATGACTTGTACCTAGTGATGTAAAATTTTTAGACTCACAGAGGCTGACATTGCAAAAGCCTCTCGAGTTGCTAAGATGATGTACAGACACACAGCAGGTATCTGGGTGTCTGCATTTTTATCATTTTGTGATAAAGCTGTAGTTAGTAATTGTTAGAATAGTATTTAGAAGTGGTTGACTTTTAGGCTGGGATTCAGATCACATTCTTTCTCTACTACTAAAATCTCTTCAGTGCCCTCCCACTGAAACTAGAATAAAAATACCAATATCCTTACAAATTATAAACAACCACAACAACCACAGCAACCCATTGCTGTTGAGTTGATTCCAACTCAGAGGAGCCCTATAGGACAGAATAGAACTGACCTATAGTTTCCAATGAGTGCCTGGTGGATTTGAACTGCTGACTTTTTGATTAGCAGCTGTAGCATTTAAGCACTACAGCACCAGCGTTTCCTTATAAATTACAAGCCTCTATATTCTGGTCTTTCCTTATTCTCCAGTCTTCTCTTCCCCATTGATTTACTAGGCCCACAATAAAGAAAGAGAGAGAAAAAAAGAGGAATGAAGGCGAGAGGAGAGGAGGCCGGCCGGCAGGGCCAGCCTGCCTTCGAGTCAATTCTGACAAATAGTGACACTACAGGACAGAATAGAACTGTCTCATAGGGTTTCCAAGGTGTAAAGCTGGTGGATTCGAACTGCTGAACTTTTGGTTAGCAGCCAAGCTCTTAACCACTCCACTAGGATTTCCCACCAGCATTGTTTTTTTTCCCCTAGAACATTCTAAACTTGTTCTAATTTCAAGACGTTTACAATTCCAGGCCTGTCTTAACTCCAAATGCCCCATTCTCATTGCGGTCTTTCCCCTCTAGCCATATTTTCTGAAATAGTGCCCTATTCCAATTACTGTCTTATATGTCATTATCACCCTACTTTATTTCCTTCATGGTAATGTTAAAAGTCAGTATCTTTTTTCTTTTTTTTTTTTCTTGAGCTGTTTTGTTCACTAACAGCTCCCAAAATAGGAACTTTGTCTTGGTCACTGTAGCACCTCTGTCAGCTAGGACAGCATGTGACACACAGCAGAATTCAAAATACAGCTGTTGAATGAGACATATGGATCCTATTGGTTCATTCTTTGCCAACATCATAATGCAAATGTATCTTTTATTCTCCAGTCTTTCTTTTTCATTGTCCAGCTTTTGCATGCATGTGAGATCATTGAAAATACCATTTCTGTGTCAGGGGCACCTTAGTCATCAAAGTGACATTTTTGCTTTTTAATAGTTTAAAGAGGCAAAGAATAGTGAATATATTGCAGACTTGCAGAAGAATGAAAAAAATTTTTCATCTTAGTTATCGAGGGCCACTATAACAGAAATAGCACAAATGAATGGCTTTAACAAATAAAACTTTGTTCTCTTGCACTCTAGTGGCCTAGAAGACCAAGTTTAGGGCATCAGCTCTAGGGAAAGCCTTTCTGTCTGTTGGCTCTGTAGGCAAGTCTCTCATCAAACTTCCCTAGGTCTAGGAGCTTCTCTGCACAGGAACCTTAGGTCCAAAGGATTTACTTTGCTCCCAGCACTCCTTTTTTAGTAATATGAGGTCCTTATGTTTCTGTGCTCATTTCTCTTTTTTATATCTAAAAAGAGATTGGCTTAAGATACAGTCCAATCTTGCAGATTGAGTCCTGCCTCAATATGACTGCTGCTATTTCCACCTCATTAAGATCATAGAGGCAGGGTGTACAACACATAGGAAAATCACATCAGATGACAACAGAATGTTGGGATACTGGAAATCTTGGCCTAGCCAAATTGATACACCTATTTTTGGGTAACACATTTCAGTCCATGACATCTTTCTTGGAAGAAATAGAGATGGAATACTCTTTAGAAGCAAAGATGATAGACCTTCCTCTTACATATTTTGGACATATTATCAGGAGGTACCGGTCCCTGGAGAAGGCCAATTATGGCTAGTAAAGTAGGGTGTCAGCATAACAGTGGAAGGCTGCCAATAAAATGGACTGACACAGTGGCTATAAGAATTGGCTCATGTATAACAACAGTTGCAAGGATGGCTTAAGGACTGGGCAAAGGTGTGTGCTGTTACACATGGGGTCTCTGTGGGTTGATGCTGATTCGATGACACCTAACAGCAATATTAGCTAGTATGGATTTAGAATATAAATCATTTGCGATTATGAACATGGGAGATTCATGGTGTACATATTTTTGGAACAGGGACAACAACAAAAGTCACGAAAGCAATGTGAACTCTTGCTATAGGCATCTCTACCTACAGTGGGTGACTTGGGGTGGGTGGGCTGAAATTAAGTTATACATTTAGTTGATGAATTTGTGAAGTTAATTGTTAAAAAAAATCCTCAGGAGAGTACCCTTCAGTTGCCCACCTTTATTGACCACCCTCAGGTTCTCAGCTGTATCAGGAGATAGACCTTCCTCCACATGCCTGAGGCTCTGCCCTCGGCAGAAAGACACCAAGACTTTTATCACCATTTCTCCTTGGAAACAACTCTGAGCACCGGGGGAGGTGGGTAGTGGTGGTGGTCTTTGTCCTCTCAGGGAGGTATTGATATGGGGGAACAGAAAGATATCTGGCTGGGGCTGGAGAGTGGGGAATTTCACCCTGCAACAGAGCCGTGTAGAAGAATACAATTTCTAGACGAGTTTTGATCTGAGCCTTTTATCACAAGTAAGCCCTACAGCTGTCTCATTTGTAATTTAGGGACTTCGTATAATGTGCCTCTCAGGGACTCTGGCCTTGACAAAATAAAATATGGACCACAGAGTACATAATGTAGAGTTTCAAAAAATAAATAGGATGATTCTGCTGGCTCTGCTCATCATGATAACCCTGAAATACGGTGAAGGGCAGGCCAGGTCCACATTCAAATGTTCCCACACTGGAACACTTGAAGAAATAAATACCTCATGCTGTTGACAGAATCTTTACCTTGTCCTTCTTCCCATAGACACAAGCCCTGCGACATCAAATTTCAAAAGTTCAGAAAGATGTAGATGGCTGCAAACAGCTCCATTTTATTTGTATCACTGTGCTCTCAGAAGTGAACTCATCCGACCTAACGGCCTTTGTTGGGAAACTGCTCCAGTGCTTTCCCTTTTATTTCCAGAAGAAGGAAGAGGTTTTTTCGTATTTCACCCTTACACTTGAGGAAGCTATTTGGGGCAATCATTGTTTAGCCTCGGACTGGCTGCTCCTCATTATTCCTTGAAGAAGCAAGGCCCTGTGGTCCTTGATAAACACTCAGAAAGACTGAGCGATCTTGCTTCTTGCAAGAGTATGGTCTCTATATGAAATGATACTGGCAAAGAGTGTGCTTCTTGACTTAAGTATATGAATGAGGCTAACTGAGCATCTTCTGTCCAGAGATGAGATGAGAGTGCAAAAGGGGCAGGAGCTGGTTGAATGGCCACAGGAAATACAGGGTAGAAAGGAGAAGTGTGCTGTCACAGGGTGGGAGAGCAGCTAGTGTTACACAGTAGTGTGTTTGCAAGACAAATTGACTCGAATTGTAAACTTTCACTCAGAGCACAATAAAATGTTTTTTAAAAAAGGTGGGGTCTCCAGCCAGCTGGGAGGATGCCGAGTGACCCACAGAACCCGCTCTAGGCTGGCTGCTAAGGTGTGCTGGCGGGTCCGCAGGCACCCTTGTTTCCTTCTTTGGCGCGGCAGCAGCTGTCTTCCCATGGGAGGCACACAGTCTGCGGGGAGAGGGAGTTCCCGCTTGTCAGTCTTCCTTTTTCCTACCTTTCCACAGCCCAGAGAATTCTTTCCATCCTTTTATTTTGCTTTTGCTCTTCATTTAGTGATCCATGGCTCTTAGGCCATTTTGCCCTGCCTTGGTCTATGATAACTGTCCCCAAACACAGTCATTGGGTAGGAAACTGGGTCCTGGTTTCTGGATCACGTCTGTTTTATTTGCTATCTTTTAATAACTGCGGAATCTGTGACCACTGGCGCATGTAGCTTCCTCTTTCAGCCCAGTGTTCTGTCTTCCATAAAAGGGTTAACCTTAAACAGGGCGTCTGTCGGGCAAGGCGCTGGGCTGTCTCTGCACAGGCTGATTGGCTGCAGGGCTTACCATATTAGGAATGTGCGAAGTGAAGACTGGACTCCCCCTAACACAGCCGGAGCTCCTGTCAGTCTGAGAGGAAGGAGCTATATTTAGTAACACATGCAGGGGAGTAGGTAGCAGTTTAAATGTGGGAATAGATTGCTGGAATGCAGAAGTGCAGTCAATCTCTATTCCAATTCCAATGAAAGATCTAAGCTGAGGCTCTAGGGGAGAGCTGGGTGCTTCCCTCTCTCCCTCCAAATTGTCTGGATGGTATCTTTCTCAAGCTGAGGAAGAATAGTTCAGTCTCTGTCGTCTCTCCTGCTTTTTAACATGGAGGAAAGGAAACGTGATTATTGAATGAAATATTAACTTGGAATGTTTTAAAAAGACCTCACCTCTTTTCCCATATTAGATTAACTAACCACTAATTGACTGGACAGCAACTGGATTTTTAATATTCCGAGTGGGATGATTTTATTACTTCATGATTTCTGTCCTTGGGAAATAGATGAAAGGAATTCATCTGCCTGCTTTTATATATTTATTGGTATAAAAAATTTTTATTTTGTGTTACCAAGGTCCTTGGATCTAGAAATGTCTTCTATTTGGAAATAGTTGTAAAATTAAAACATAATTATTATTAAGTGTGAGCTGATTTTCCTTTAAGAAGCTACAAATTTATACAAAATAGTAGGATTCTACTACAGTAAAAATTAAAGAAAAATAGCCTGCTAGATAAAGTCATTAACTCATTGGCTCATATGCAAGTTAATGCCTCGTTAATCCATTTATGGTACTTCTGTTTTAAGAAAAATGTGTTTATCCCAGAAGGATCAGTTCCAGCATTTGCTGTCTCTCTCTCTCTCTCTGTTTCCTCACTCCTTTCTTCCCTCTCTCCTAACCTAATTTGCCATTTCCCTTCATTGAGACTTTAGGTTGAACCAACTGACCAAGCTCTTCTGCAAGTCTAAAGTTGGTAAACATTTAGAAGATGAGATTCTTTTTGTTTTCCGTATTCATATGTGCTATTAACCTTCCTGGATCCCTGGTTGCATAGTGGCTAAGGTGTCAGGCTGCTAACTGAAAACTCTGTGGTTCAAATCCACCAGCTGCTCCATAGGAGAAAGCTGTGGCAGTCTGTTTTATGGATTTACAAGTTTGGAAATCCTATGGAGTAGTTCTCTATCTTATAGGATTGCTATGAATTGTAATCAACTCCATGGCAGCGGGTTTGGTTTCTTTGTTGTACTAATCCTTTGGTTTCCCTAGATTATTTGGTAGTTGCAAGAGAGAGTTCTAGTCAAAATATCTCCTAGGCCTAAAGTTTCATTTGGGAAGTTCATTTGAATAAAAAGTCAAAGCTGTTTGCATGTTTAACCACCATCCACTATAGCAGAATGCTTTCACTTCAGAGGTTCAGCTAGGATGAAATGATGTGGCCATTTAGATGACTTTGGCTGAAATTAGCAAATTGCTATCCAGTCTAATTACGTGTGCTTTGACTAGAACTGCAAACAGTGTGGTAAATCAAAGGCCTTTTAGATAATGCAAAAGGATGTTTGGGGATCCCATTAGGAAAAGAACCTGGAGGAATTTCACTGGGTCAGCATATGCAGCTTACGTGCAGTGATGGGGCTCAGAGTTACTATTCAGCACATGTGCACACAGCCAAATGAGGTGTCCACTGGGGCCAGAAATGGAAGGAAGTGTGAAACTTGGCACTTTAATTCAAGCTCTGAGGTGGGGCAGACATTGGCCACAGAAGCAGAGCGTCAACTCGGAGGGAAAGAAGAGTCGTCAGGAAGGCTAAACCTTTTGTACTAACAGCTAGGAAAGGGAGCCAAGAATAAGCTGGTGGTAAGGAGAGACCCCATCAGATATAATGGGCAGAGGGATCAATGAAGCCAGTCAGGGAGGCAGCGTTTAGAGATTCAGGCAGGCAGTCAAGGTTGGTGAGGTCAGCCAAGCAGGTGCCAGGCTCCCAGGTCTAGAAGAGCAGATACCGTGGCGTGGCAGTTAGAGGGGAGGGGAAGAGACGGTGACTGTAAGGCAGAGATTAACTTATTGATGACATAAATACTGAAGATTTCAAAACAGGGGTTCAGGTATAAACCAATCAGCAAGAATCTAGCTTCCCAATAATTACAATGAATAATAATGATATGATAACCCAGTGTTGTCAAGTCGATTCTGACTCATAGTGACCCTATAGAACAGAGTAGAACTGCTCCTTAGGGTTTCCAAGGAACACCTACCTGTCCAAGCTGAACTGCTGACGTCTTGATTAGCAGACATAGCGCTTAACCACTATGCCACCAGTGTTCCCATGATTATGATAACTAATGTCAATTAACTATTGTATGCCAAGCATTGAAAACACGGAGCTAACATGTTGCATGCACTGTCTCATCTTATTTTTATAGCAGCTCAATGAAGCTGACTGTCTTATTTTTATCATTAAATCTCACAAGAAACCAAGCCACAGAGAGGTATTTGGCTAATAGCAAGTGGTGGAGCTGAGATTCATATTCAGATGTCTTTACTTGTCATGGTTTGAATTGTGTCCCCCCAAAAATATGTGTAGCCACGTGGCTGGGATATGATTCCCAGTATCTTGGGACTCTCCTCCATTGTGTGGTTTTGCTAAAGTGTATGTTAAAGGATTAGGGTGGGGATGTAGATTCCCGCATAGAATTACTTCCCTGCCCTGCTGTAGGGGGAGTTTCCCTGGAGTATGGCTTGCCCCACCCTTGATGCTTTCAGCTTGCAAGAGATAAAAGGGAAAGAGAAACAAAGGACAATTGAGAACCTCGATACCATCAAGCAAGCAGCACCGGGAGGAGAGCATGTCCTTCAGACCAGAGGTTCTTGCGCCAAGACACTCCCTGGACAAAGACTGATGCGATACCGGACTTTCCTCCAGAGCTGACAAGGGGAAAGCCTTCCCCTATAGTGGTCACCCTGAATATGGACTTGCAACCTACCGGACTGTACAAGAATAAATCTTTCTTTGTTAAAGCCATCCACTCTGTGGCATTTCTGTTAGAGCAGCCCTAGCTGACTAAAACATTACTAGATCCTAAAAACTGGACTGCTTTATCACACTAACTCCCCAAATGTTACAGATCTTGAAACAAGTTTGTGACTTGATCTTAAGAGATAGAAGCTCTGTTTCCAGAACTATTTTCTTACAACAAGTTAGAACTGATGCTGTTATTTATTAGACACAAGTGAATATTTTATGCAAGGCACTGGGCTAAGTACTGGAACTGCAGAGATGAATTTGACACAGTCCCTCAGGGAATATTGCAGTAGACAAATACACAGTGCAGTAAGTGCCCATAGAACCTGGAATTAAGGGGAATGGGGTAACAAGGATGAAAGGAACAAAAAAAGAGGAGGCTTAAGGAGAGTTGAGGGAACACTAAAAGCTCTCTAGGCTAGCAAGGCAATGAAGGATATTCTTGGTGAACAGGGAGAACTGTTTGGAATTGTAAGTCACCAGGGTCCATCTGCAAAGCAGCCTGGTATGGTTAGAGTGGTAGGAAATGAACCTGCAAAGGTAGACTGAAGCTAGATTATATAAGGCCTTGAATCTCAGAGTAAGGAGATAGCATCCTTTGAGTCCTGACTGAGGTCAGGAACCACCTTAGAGCCTTCAGTGATGACTTTGCTGACTAGAGTGAAAAATGGTAGCTTGGGGAAAGAGAGATTCCCAGACAAGCAACCAGAAAGTAGATATAAGATCCAGGTAAGCAGGGTCCAACCCAAAGAATTTGTCTTGTGAGGTTATTAACTGTCTTCTGGAATTAACAGGTAAGCTGTCCTCTGCTGTAGAATGTCATTGTTTTGTTAGGTGCCGTCAAGTCAGTTTTGACTCATAGCCACCCTATGCACAACAGAACAAAAAACTGCTGGGTTCTGCACTGTGTTGACAATCATTTTTATGCTTAAGTCCATTGTGGCGGCTGCTATGTCAATCCGTCTAGTTGAGGATTTTCCTCTTTTTTGCTGACCCTCCACTCTAACAAGCCATGATTTCTTTCTCCAGGGACTGATCCCTTCTGACAACATGTCCAAAGTAAGTAAGATGCAGTCTTACCATCTTTGCTTCCAAGGAGCACTCTGATCATACTTCTTCCAGAGCAGATCTGTTTGTTCTTTTGGCAGTCCATGCTACATTTAATATTCTTCTCTAACACCACAATTCGAAGATATTGGTTCTTCTGTCTTCCTTGTTCATTGTCTAGCTTTTGCCTGTGTATGATGTGATCGAAAATACCATGGCTTGAATCAGGTATACCTTAGTCTTCAAGGTAATGTGAAGAGTGCTCTATAATACCCCTAGCCACAGGCTAGGTTTAAGTTTCTAATGAAAGCTTGTCTTTGACAAAAAACCAAAACCCTTTGCAGGTGAGTTGTTCTAATTCACAGCAACCCTAAAAGACAGAGTAGAACTGCCCAGATAGGGTTTGCAAGGAGTTCTTAGTGAATTTGAACAAGCTGACATTTTGGCTAGCAGCCAAACTCTTAACCACTGTGCCGTTAGGACTCCTTAGTGCTCATTATGATTTCTAATTTCCTTCCAAGTGTGCAAAAGGCTGATTAAATTCAGAACTACTGACACCCAAACTCCTAAAACAGAAATTCATTAAAGGGATCAGCAGCCAGAGGAACACACACAACGTCACCCTCTGGTCCTCCTTTCTTGGATTCTAGAAGTGGGATAATTTTCATGGAAGGAGCTCCGTATACTTGTAGTTTCCTAATAGACTCAAGCTCTACTCTCTCGGTAGCTACTTGCTGGAGAAAATTACAATATCAGATTGATTTTTTTAACTTTAAATTTTGGATAACAAATTTCAAATGGACACTTGATGATGACCAGTAATCCTACTGAGCTTCCATAGTAAGCACACCAGCCACTGTAAGGAAGCTGTTCTTAAAGGAGATCAACCAATGGCCTTAAGGTGTTAAATTGAAAAGTCAAAGCTTCCGTCCTCTTACTTGACCTGTCAACTGCAGTTGGTCATCTCTTCTTTTTGCAACTTTTGTTTTGCTTGGCAGTCTGAACATCACACTTGTCTAGTTTTCCACCTATCTTGCTGGCGTCTCCTGTTAGACTGTTCTACTGATATTCATCATTGACCCAACAGTAGACATTAGACTAGAGGTCAGCATGTGAACTTCTCCCTTTTCTTTCTGACTCACTCCTTGAGATGGTCTCATCCAGTCTCGTAGCTTTGGATACCATGTCTATGCTCTGCCTACTTCCAGTTTCATATCTTACCCTGGTCCTCGTCCATGAACTGCAAGTTCACTTATGTATCCAAAGGTCTATTCGACATTTCCACTGAGATACTTAATAAACATCTCACATTTAATAAGTCATATTTATTTTTGAAGTTTAAATATTAAGAACTTTTTCAGTTTTTATTCTGCCCTCAAACCTGCTGTTGTCGTAATCTTAGCAACTCCATTCTACCTGGGAAAGTAGGCTACAGCCAGGTTATGAAAGGTTTTCTGTGTCAGAATAATTCCTGAACTATTGTTATTGTGTGTTTATGAGTAAATTCTGACACACAGTAACCTTGATGGAGTGGAACTTCACCACAGGGTTATCCAAGCTGTAAATGCCATGGAATCAGGTTGCCAAGTCTTTTCTTCCATGGAACTACTGGGTGAATTCAAACTGCCGACCCTTTAGTTAGCAGCTGAGTGCTTAACCACTGTGCGACAAGGGTCTCCTGGACTAGTGTTGGTAACGTCTCCTTTTTGTCACATCAGACAAAAATCCTTGTCTTCTCCTTACCTCTTGCACTCCACATCCAATCTATCAGCAGCTGCTATGGACTCTATCTTCTTAATACTTCCAGAGCCTAACCACTTCCCACCACCTTCACTATTAATATCCTGGCTGTGCCAGCATCATGAATTACCTACATTTGTCGCCATAGCTTCGTAACTGCTCTCTTTACATCTGTTCTCGTCTCCTTATAATCTACAAGTGATCTTGATTTACAGCATATTCAAGTTACAATGAACCACACTTATGATGGGCCTCCTTACAGAAGTAAAGCCTGGCTGATGACTGTGCTATTCAAAGACCAGTTTTTAAATTGTTGCATCTCCAAAGTACATGGCAACTGCTTTGAAAAGAGCATTCCTTTAAAGATTACTCTGCTAGCTGATAATGGCCCCAGAGCAAAGCCAAACCCAATGCTGTTCAGCTTATTGCAACTTACAGTAACTCTATAGGATAGAGTAGACTTGTACCATATAATTTCCAAGGAGCACCTGGTGGATTTGAACCATGGGCCTTTTTGGTTAGCAGCCCTAGCATTTAAGTACTGTACCCACCAGGGACTCTGATAATGTCCCCAGAAAATACAAATCAAGATGTGAAAGTGGTATGTACTTGCTTCCCAACATGACAGCTGTGATTCAGCCTCTGGATTAAGGTGCAATTGCCACATTCAGGATACGCTACCTCCATCTACATCTGCTTGGGCTCTAGCTGCATCCGATGGAGGCATAGTAACATTAAGTGATTACTGGAAGAATTACGGTATTCTTCAGTGTATAGAGTACATTTTCTGGGAAGAAGTTATAGGAGAATGTATGCAGAGGATTTGAAAAAATTTGCTGAGGTATGTGAACACATTCCAAGCATTTCATCAGGATAATGTGATGAAAGAGCTCAGTGGAAAAAATCATCCATATGGCAAGAACACTAAATTTAGAACTTGATATTGCTGAATGAAGAATAGCTCATAGATGATGAAGAAGGGGAAGTGACAGATTAGTACTTAGAGAGTGTTACAGAGGAAAGAAATGCTGAAAAAGACAGAAATAATGAGGAAGAGGAAAGAGAAATTGTCAAAAAGTCTACAGTGAAGGTTTTTCTAAACTAAATCAGGAACTTCAGTTGCTTGAAACTGTGGACCTCCACAGTGATCCTTTTGTTAAAGTCGATAGGCAGATTCAGGGAGCAGTGAGATGTCACTTCCAAATACATGAGGAAAAAAAGAAAAGGACCATACAGACAACTCACACTAATTGTCAGACTAGAAACCCTGTACTCATGCCCATGCATAATCTAGATGATCCAAAACTTTCCACAAGTAGAATTATCCACGTGACAAAATGCCAGTGTTGGCTAACTTTCCATCATCAGAGTATATTTTTTATGACTTGTGCATTTTTTAACCTATGTAGGTACATACTGAAATATATCTGCAAGTTTGTATGTAATTTCCAATCCCCAAAGACAAATGATGATTGGATTTATAATTATGCTAATAATGAAATAATGAAAACTAACTACCTAAACAAATAAAAGAAGTACCAAACTGATTTATGATGCCTGAACAGAATCCCGAGGTAAGTAAGAGACTGTCTGTATTAGCAACACAGCAGCCACAGTGACCCTTTTAAAATATGTGTCCAGACCGTGTAAATACTCTGCTCAAAGCCCTCCAACATCTTTCTGTTATGCCCAGAATAAAAGTCCAAGTTCAGGCCTCTGTGTCTCTGAGACCCCTTCTTTCTCTGATCTTTCCTGCTGCTCCCTTCCTTGCTTCCTGTATCTCAGCCGTTCTGGTCTCTTTGCTCTTCTTCCACATGCCAAGCACTTAATTGCCTCGAGGCCTTTTCAATTCTCTTTCCCTCTGATTGGGAAGCTTTTTCCCCAGGTATCTGCAAAGCTTCTCTCTCACTTCAGGATATTACTGCAATGTCACCTTTCTGTATAGGTGTCCACTGACCAGTCTGCCTAAAACTGTGTCTCCTACAATGCTTCCTTTTTCCCTTCCCCACTTGATTTTTCTCCTTAGCAATGAACACTAGTTTGCACATTATGTCTTTTATTTATTTGTCTTATGATCTGCTTCTCCCACTGGCCATAAGTTTCAAGAGAGCACAGATTTTTGTCTGTTACATTTCCAGTGCCTAGAGTAGTCGCTGCTCTGCGCTGTTGAGTCAATTCAGACTCCAAGTGATTCTATAATACACAGAACAACTGTCCCATCAGATTTCCAGAGTTGTAATCCTTGTGGGAGAAGATGGACAAGTCTTTTCTCCCTTGTGGAAATCCTGGTGGCAGCTAACCAGAAAGCTGGGACTTCAAATCTACCAGGTGTTCCTTGGAAACTCTATGGGACAGTTCTACTCTTTTTATAGGATCTCTATGAGTTGAAATCGACTTGACAGCAATGGGGCTTGGGATTTCTCCCTTGTAGTCCATTATGGGTTCAAGCTGCAAACTTTTCTTTAGCAACTGAGTGCTTTAATCATTGTGCCACCAGGGCACCAAATAGCTACTTGCTTGATGAATCAATTAACTGTGATAAATACTGCTACCAGGTTCAGTAAGATAAGGGCAGTGATGGTGCTACTAGGAGGCCCGGAGATGGGTTTTGACCCATACAAACCTCGTATGATAGTCTAGAACTGCCCCGTAGCATTTTCTAGGCTGTAATGTTTACTGGAGCACATTTCCAGGTCTTTCTCTGCTGGAGCCACTAGGTGGGTTTGCACCTCCAGCCTTTCTGTTAGCAGCTAAGCGCTTAACCATTGCACCATCACGGTCCCTTAACATAAGGACAGAAAAGATCTAAAACTTTTTAGCTGCCAAGCTGCAGGTATTGAAATAGACAGTGAGTTGAATTTAATCAGAGTTTTGGTTCAGCCCAGCAACCACTCCATTTTTCTAGCTCTCCATGTATTGGTGGTAAGCTCTTAAAACAAACAAACAAAATGACAGCTTTGCGTCTCAGTTCCTCCAGTTATAAATAGGGAATACTAAACTACCTACTCTCTAACATTAGGATTCGAGGGTTAATATTTGTGAAGTACTTAGAACAATGGGCAATACTCAAGAAATACATTCAACCATTAACTGTTGTATTAACTATTACTGTTATTAATGCACTCTTCCTTCTGTTTCCGTAAAGCCACACATTTCTGGTGTCTTCTGACCTCAGTGGATGTTCGTTCCTTCTTCCTATTACCAGACTCCTGACCTTGAGAGTATTGCCCAGTGCTCAGGGCATCTTGCCTGTAATACGCACTCTCTCTAGCTGATCTTATCCGGCCCCCAGCCTTTAATAGTATTTATGCTCATAACCAAGTCCTTGGGTTGTCCAAAGAGTTAATGGCTTGGCTGCTAAACTAAAAATTGGAAGTTCAAGTCTCTACCCAGAAGTACTTTGGAAGAAAGGCTGGCAGACGACTTGTGAGGCAGTGGTCATTGAAAACACCGTGAAACACGGTTCTATTCCGACATACATGGCTTGTCATGAGTCAGAATCTACTGGATGGCAACTGATTCTTCATGTTGGTGATGTTCAAATTTGTATCCCTAGACCAGATCTCTTTCTCTAACTTTTGATTAATATTTCCTACTGTTTTCTTGCTCTGATGATTGAGACATCTCACAAGCATGCCTTCAAATCAACATGTGGTGGTTTTGAAAGATACCCACCAATTCTTTGATGTTCTTCCTTTCCCTCCCCTGGAGTGTGGGCTGGATTTAGTGATTCTTTTCTAACTAATAGAGTATGATAGAAGTGAAGAGTTTGTGATTCCTGAGCTTGGGTGAGAAAGAGAGTCACATAGCCTCCTCTTTTTCAGATCATTCACTCTGGGGGAAACCAGCTGTCATGTCATAAAGATGCTCAGACAGCCCTTGCGGAGAGGCCCATGTGGTGAGAAGCTGAAGCCCCTAGCCTGTCACCAGTGAGGAATTGAGGGCTCCTGTCACAGAAACGCTGGCTGTGTGGTGGTTAAGAACTACAGCTGTTCACCAAAAGGTCAGCAGTTTAAGTCCACGAGGGCTCCTTGGAAACCCTGTAGGGTAGACTCAGAATAGACTCAGTAGCAGTGTTTGGTTTGGTTTTGACCAACAGTCAGAAGTCCCAGTGGTACAGTGGTTAAAAACTCGGCAGCAGTCATGTGAGTGGAACTGAATCCTCCTGCCCTGTCGGGCTGTCAGATGACTATCTCCAGGTGACATCTGGAGGGCACCCTCAGGAGAGCCTCTAATCACTATCCCATTACTTTCACTATATTCTTTATGGCAATAATCACAATCTGCAGCATGTTGCTAATTCCTTTGTTTGCTCATTTTTTTTGTCTAGCTCCCCTCTTAGAATGTGAGTTCCATGAGAGCAGGTAATCTGTTTATTGTGCCTATTTTCCAAAGTTAGAGTCTAATAAAGTTCCTACTGCACAGAAGAAACTTCACTTATCTTTGTAAAGTCAAAGAATGATACAGAACTGAGAAGATAAGATGAAATTCTCTCTTCTTGGACCATGTCCTCATAGGATCCACACAGCTGTTTGATGGTGCAGTGCAGCTAAGATCAGAGTTGAGTCCTGGTATGTGGTCTGCCCTCCTTGAACAGCTTACTACTGTCTTTGCTCTCTGACATACTTTGTACAGTATTTCAAGGAATTCCACGGAAATCTAAGTCTGAAGTGTGTGCATTTCCTAAAACGAATAACACATCTCTATTCATTTATAGGACAAGCCCCAGCAGGAGAATTGGCAGAACTCAGAGGAATACAGAAAGGAACAGGTTTCAGCTTGGACAAAAATTGACTCTTTTTGCCTGACAGTTTTTTTTTTTTTTGAGTAGTCTCTGAACTCGTGCCTAGGAAAGTGGGCTTCAAATATATGGTGTCTAAAGCTCTTTTGTCCTTGTCCCCCATGCCCCTATATGTAGACGTCCTGGAGAGAGGCATAGGTAGGGAATGCCGAACATATCGTAGATTGCCAAAATGCGCTTGTTTGATTTTCCAATGGCACTGAATAGGCAACTTGACACAAGCTGCCAGGACTTAATCAAGTGGAAATACAGAGACTGCTCTTTGGTAATTTCTTGGCTCAGACACAGGTCAATGAGATCAGCAGAAAGGGATCTTTTCTTCTTTTTCTAACGTATCAATCAGTTATCCTTCACTAAAGTACATTGACCTAATGCAGAATAAATAAAAATTGGTCTGGTCCCAGCTTTGTCATGCATGAAACTTTTGACAATAAAGAAAGATACATTTTATGGTTAATCAAGAAGAATGATAAAAATTCACGTTAATGAAAATCAAAAAAACAGAACTCTCATGAGGTGACTGGATGGCACAAGAGGTATGCAATTGTCTACTAACCTAAAGGTTGGCAGTTCAAACCCAGTGGTTCCATGGAAGAAAAGGCATGGCTATATGCTTCTTTAAAGATTACAACCAAGAAAACATTTTGGAACAGCTGTACCCTGTAACCTGAGTACCGGGTTGGTGAACTGACTACTCAACAGCAGTTAAGAATATCCTCACCACCCATCTTACAAGAAAAGTTTTCTTTTGAAAAATTTCTTCCTAGCATTAGGTTTAACAAGTGTTAAAGCTTTAGAGGTAAAAGAAGAAAAACTTTTCGTTTCCTGTCTGTATTATACAAAAGAATGTCCTAGACCCTGTGATCTTCCCCAGGACACAACTCCACCCAACTCTCCAGGGAGAGACCCTTTGTCTTAGATCCCAGATCTTCCCTCCTGCGGTTTCCAGCTGACCTCGCCTGAGACAACTTCTTCCTCTCCTTCTGGCCTTCCGTGTTAGCTTGCTTCCTTCCTCTCTCTCCCCTGGTCCTTCCCCCTAGTCAAGCCTCTCCTTGAATAAACATGTTCATCCTGAACTGTTATTGATTGTTTATACTCATTGTGTTATTTTTATGTATTCTGCATTTTATTAGAGAATAAATCCCCTTTTTGGTTAAAGTCATAGAAATAAAGCTCAGCTTGTGAAATTTTGTGCATCAGTCCTCTCATGGGGCAAGCGCTTCTCTGGTTAAGGGAATCACCCCGAAAGTATGGCATGGAGGAAGTCTGTTGGCTTGGGAGAAAGCAGGCTTGGGTTGATTATGACTTCTGCCACTTATCATCTAAAGGGTCTTATGTAGAGTACCAAAATTCACTGAAATGCAACATCTTCATCTGCTGAGTGAAAATTATAATGTCTATTTCACAGTGTTGCTGAGAAACTTAGACCCAATGTTATACACTTTCCAGCACAGATCCTGATTTTTAGAAGATAACCATCTCTTTCCATGCTTTTCCTTATTCATTGAATAAGGCAGACATGAAATCATGGCATTTCTTTGGACTTTGGCTAAGGTTTCCCTGGTTAGCACTCACTAGTAGGGAGTTGGGGTTGAAATTAGATTGACTTGTATAGTGGTAGTAGACTTGTGGATCGGGGAACTGCTGGAGCCATGGTTACTAAAGGACTTAGTTAGAGAGGCAAAGGTGATCCTGACATGCTCACAGAAAAATTTGTACATGATTCAAGCACCGTCAGGATTCTCATTTATGATTGCTCCTCACTGCTTCTTTTCTGTTGGCTGGCTTCATTCACCCTTCACAGACCATTTCCTCACTACAGCACCCAAGCTTCATATCCTTTAGCTCTTACCGTTAGGGGTAGGCTAGTTCCAAAAATACTTCAGAGACAGACTAATTGAATTCGGTACCCACCTGCGAGTCAATCAAGAGTGAGTCAGAATCACATTTCTGGAATGGATGAAGTAGGGGAGGAGCACTTCTTGGAAAAAGAGGATGGGAGGTTGGTTGGCAAAAGAGTTGATGTTCACTCTACACATTCAACTTCCAGGACAACCTATCATTCTCAGAGGGCATGAAAAGGTATTTAAAAGGTGGTTAAAATGACACAACCTCCTTTAATTCCTCATGGGGCTTCCACTGTTGCACATATAATAGGCACTCAGTAAATGATGAGTGAGTGATTGGATGTTACAAAGTGTTCCCTCCCAACATATTCTATAAAGTGATATTTAGCATATTTTTGCATTTCTATGTAATATTCTTTATAACTCATTTTTTGTAGTTATTGAGAATACACACAATAGAACATATACCATTTCAAAATTTCTATATGTACAGTTCATATTGATCACATTCTTTGAGTTGTGCAATCATTCTGACCCTCATTTCCTGAGCTCTTCCTCTCCTATTAATGTAATCACATTGTTCTTTAGGGTTCCTATCTAATCTTTCAAGTTGCTGTTGTCACTTTAATGCCATATAAATAGATCTTAAAGAGCACAACGATCAAGACAAATAGTCTTTACAGTTAAGCTAAACTACTTTTTGGTTTTAAGAAGATTTCAGGGGTTATTTTTGGTTTAAGGTTTAAAGATGATCACAGGGTCATCGTTTTGGGGTTTTTTTCCAGCCTCCAGGGATGCAGAAAGTCTGGATTCATGAGGATTTGGAATTCTGTTTTGCATTTTCACCCTTTTGATCAGCATTCTTCAATAACACCTTTGATCAAAATGTTCATTGATGGTAGCTGGGTGTCGTCCAGTTCTTCAAAAGGAAGCATAAAGGACTGAACCAAACACTGACTGGAAGAAGAAATTGAATGAACACAGAGAATGGGAAGTGATAGGGAACAGAAGGAGGCAGTTAATAAGAGCAATCAGCTACACATTGTGTTTCTTCTACTCCTGACTCTTTTCCTTCTGTTGAATTTTGTGTAATATTATAGAGCATATTAGATCAATAAAAATCCTAGGGCCAATGGAAATTTAAAGATTATTTAGTCCATCTCCCTTCCAATTAGATGGCAGACTCTGTGAGTACAACACTTTTAGCTGCCTTTTTTAGTGAATTCTCAGAAGCAGTAGATAATAAGTATTTGGTTTTATGTTTTCTTTGCTTGCTTCCCTTCAACCACGGTTGCACAATAAGACCATCTTTCTACTACACTTGAGCACTGCTGATGTTGGTAAACTCCTCATACTCCATAAAACAGTCCTCCAGTTCCAGGCAGTTTAGTATTAGAACATCCTTTCTTACAGGGAGCTGAAATTTCACTCTGTAGTTTATATCCATCTGTCTGGTTCTCTGCTTCTGAGGTCACTCCTCTTCCACAATACAGTCTTCAACAGATAAGGGGTGGCCATTCATTTAGTCTTCCTTACCCAGGTTGTTGTGTGCCACTGAGTCAGTCCCAACTCATAGTGATCCCATGTATAAAAATAGCATGGAAACGGCAACAGACCTCCTTATCTAACTTTACAATGCCTGGGGAAAGAAGAATCAAGGCCAGTATCAACAACCAATAGCTAATTCCTGTGAGGTAGATGTCAGACATACCTCCTCTCTCCGATCTTTTTTACCAGTTCTCATGCCAGCCATCCTGCCCACAGATTCTACTTCTGCGTTAGGTTTGATACTTTCTCACAATGGCAACACAGGACTTGAAGACACACTTGTGGTTCTGAGATTTATTAGGGAAATAACAGATTACAAGTCAAGATACATTTCTTCACTCAAGACAGCTGCTTCTTAGCCATGTCCACATTCAGGCTTCTCTCTGGTCCCAGACCCCTTGGTCTAGCCTCTGGCCTGTCCACGTAAGTATCTCAAAGTTCTTTAGCTCTGTTGGCGAGTGTCTGGAGCCACCCTACTCTGTTAGCAAGGTTCCTGCCCAAAGGCGCTCAGCACTCATTTTCATTTAGTGGATCCGCTAGCCTGGCTCTAACAAGTACCTCAAGGTACCCTATTCTCCCAGGGGTTCCTGTGCCTTTGAAGCTCTGAGTACAAGGGAAGATTGACAACAAAGACCTTCCTCCAGAGCCAGCACAGAAAGCCTTCCCTTGGAGCTGACGCCCTGAATTGTAGACTACTGGACTGTGTGACAAAGTACATTTCTCTTTATTAAAGCCTCTCCACCTCTCGCTGCTCTCCTGATCCTGCTGCCTCTGTTGCCACTATTTTTCTGCCACTGCTCCTCAGCATCTTGCCATCTCTGGTGTTACAGCTCGTTCTCTCTGTGTCCTGGATCTAGGAGGGTTTGAGCACAGGGATCCAGGGTCCAAATGGCATAGTTTGTTCCTGTTTCTTCTTGGTGATAGTCAGGTCCCTCTTTTCATCTCTGGAAAGCTCATTTTAAACCTAGCAGAATGGAAAAACTGACCAATCCTCTTTTCAGGGTTCCGCATATCTTATTCGCATGATACTATCTCCCACAAGAGTGTCACATATTGAATTTGCATTACAAGCAAACTGTCCAATCTCCCTGGTCAGCCATAAGTACCTTATTTGCATAGTCCCACCTAATTTTTTGGTGAGAGTTACAAGACCACAGTGAGAAAAGCAATGTAAAAGTGGCCCATTGCACTGCATCATGTAAAAGAGCAGAACTGCCCCACGGAGTTTTCTTGGCCATGATACTTACAAAAGCATGTAGCCAGCTCTTCCTCTGGGAGAGCTGCTGGGTGGGTTTGAAGTACCAAAATTTGATTAGCAGCCAAGTGCTCAACTGTTGTGCTGCCAGGATTCCTTTACCCAGGGTAAACAACCACAAGACCCTTTTTGTGTCTGATATGGTTTCCACACCTCCTGCAATTTTGATCACACTCTTCTGCACAGTTACAGTTTGTTCAAAGATCTCTAAGACAGGGTTAAAATGTGTGTTTGACCATAACAAAAAGGAGTGATAATCTTACTTTCCACCTTTAGGAAAATTACGGTTCTATCAATAGTAAGCAATGATTGCTCAGACTTTTTTGCCATGTCACACAACTGACTCACCGGTAGTTTCACATTCATTGTTTTAAATGATGTGCAGCCTCAGTATTTGCAGTCTGAATGGAAATAGCAGGGTTTTTGTACATGTTTCTGCTAAAGTAGTTTTTCTCTATCATTTCTTATGTAACTGATTATTTTCATTAAAAAAAAAAAAAATCCCAGTGGCAACATGAGAAAGAAAAGGGGAGCACCCTGAGAACTCCACTAAAAGACTGCAAGTGATGGTCCAAAGGCCTGGGGTGGGGTCACCTTGGAGCATGGCCCCTAGACCGATGCTACCATGATTATAAATCATTACTGAGGTCAACTCTTCGGACAGAAATGGATTGGACCTGGGGACACAGAATGGCCTTATTGTATGTGCACTTTATAGCTCTTTGCAGCTATAAGATGTCGTCCCACTGGCCTCTTACTAGAGAGGAGTGGAGAGGGTGGAGAGGAGGGGGCAGGAAATTGTTAAGAGGATATGACATGTATAGAACAGAAAGGAGGAGTGTGCTGTCAATGGGCAAGGAGAGCAGAAGGAGCTGCAGATAGGTGGACATGCAAATTTAAACTGGATTGTATGCTTTCACTCAATCACAATAAAAAAGAGAAAAAAACAGTTATTAGTTATAACAAGTACAAGAAAATTTTCATAAGCCTAGCTTGTATGTTTCAATATACCCATAAGGCTAAAACTCCGTGCTAATTTACTCTTTGAGCTTTCCAGTGCTCTCCAGTCACAGCTGTCATCATCACCCAGTTATAATGACTCTTCAAATTATGTAAGAGGTCTCAAGATTAAGTCCATGAACTTAATTGTTCTAAGTGCCATTACCTCATTGCTGAGTCTCACTATGCACGATTTCCAAGTACTCCTCTTGGGAAGCTATGCACCGACGCCAGCACCTGGTCCGTCCTTCAAAGCAATTTTGGAACTTTCTGGAATGACCATTGTATACGGTAGCATGATGGCAAGTTCACAAACTTAATTGTCTAGTTGTTTGTGAGGGAGTTTTTATCCAGTAAACAAATAACTGTATTGGAACATCTTCCCCTCTCACCTGATCTGGCCCTCAATAACTTTTTTCTTTACCCAGAGATAAAGGAAATACTGAAAGAAAGACCTTTTGATGACATTCAGGACATCAAGGGTATTATGATGGCGGTTCTGATGGCCATTCCAGAAAAAGAGTTCCAAAATTGCTTTGAAGGGTAGACTAGGTGCTGGCATCAGTGCAGAACTTTCCAAAAGGAGTACTTCTAAGGTGATCATAGTGATATTCAGCAATGAGGCATATAGCACTTTTTCTAAGATGAATTGGTGAACTTAATTGGCGGTACTGTAGTTTCATCTGCACAGGCTACAAACAAGCAGTTATTTTTATTGCCTCTGGTATTTTTGTAGTCACTGATTGTTGTCAAATTTTCCGGTGTTTTAGATACCAATTACTATGGTAATTAGCATTAGGGGGTGATACTATGAGTTACCCACACTGGGTGACACCACTGTGTGTGATGCCACTGTTCTTGCATCACTACTTTGGTATCTAGATTTTCTTTTACTTTTCCATCTAGTTGTTATATCTAGTGGGTGGAGAACAATAGAAAAATAATAGTGGCTGTCACTAAATATTAGCTTGTGTGAATTTCACAAATCTAGTATACTGGTAGGTAACTAAGACTTTATAAGGACACACATTGAACCAGAAAAAGTTTTGCAAAAATCGGGCTATTGCAGTGAATGAACAGCCTTCCACAGTATTTCCTGATGGCTGGTAGGTTCAGACAGACAGGATAACCATCTGTCCAGGATGTTTTACTGGGAATTCCTGCACTGGGTGGGACTTTAGACTAAATGATCTCTAAAGATATTTCTATCTCATAGATTCCATGTACAGTACATAGTTACTATTCATAGTTTTTTGTTTCTGATTCCACAGCTGAAAAGAACATTGTATTTTGATTCACTAAGGGTTTAACAACATATATGTGTGTGTATGTATACACATATAGATTTACATATATATGTACATACATATATACACATATACATATGTATAGGACTTGTCAAAAATTTTATTCATATAATAGTGTTTAGGGGATGTGTGTTTGGAGAATTTAAACCACTCTGTTATAGACTTGTTGCGTTTAAAGTGGAGATTAAACTTTATTAAACTTTATCTTAATAGGAGTAATTATTTGTTGTTAAAACACATTATTAACAATCACAATCATTAGTAAGTACAGAACAAGTTTATGGGTGTTCACTTGTTGGTAAATATAAAAACAGTCATGCTGATAGGATTCACTCATCTATCTCTATACTCATCCATCCATTTGTCTATCCATCTGTCCCAGTAGTGCAAATTATGAAATTCATTGGACTTTGTGACCTCAAATAGTTAATAATTATACAACTAGTCTAGGTAGTTGCAACCTAAAATGCAGACTGGTATCTTCAAATTTAAGAAACGTTTTTGAGGCTAGGATGAAAAATGAAATTATAGTATCAAAATTCTACAAAGAAGAGTGCCAAATTCTAGGCTATTATTTATTCTGTGCTCTAATGCAGAACACAAAAACTTTTCCAGATGAGGACACATTTGATTAAATATAATTTCTGAGTTCCCCAGTAGATCATTAGGGTGGTCCAGCTGTCTTTGTGACACAGTAATGGATTTTATGTTATTACTTAGAGAAGGGCATTCAAGAAATTTCGGACACGCAATAAATGGAGCAAGAGTAATATTTGAATTGAGAGAAGGCATGAGTGGCTTTTTCCAAAATCTTAATCACTGGATGCAATGTAGTAAATGCATTTAGATATTCATTTATTTATTCTTATTAAAATAAAAATCAAGCATACAGCTTTCCTGTCCAGAGAATTTGATTCAAAAAAACTAGGAAGATGATGGTTCATTTAAATAAAAAACTTTGGATTAAATAATCCCTCTAACTGAATTTTTTTTCCTTCTGATCTTGGTTGCCCATTTTACAAGATGCTACACAGCATCTGTATTCCAGCTTTGAACTCAAGTGTCTGCTGCTCTCCACCTTTCCCAGTGTTGCTTTCTAGCTCATCTCAGTTTGACATTATGAAATGGAATCAGTCCATCAGAACTACTTCTATTCCTACAGGGTCCCCTAGTGACATTCACTGTGCTCTTCATTGGCAAGGTATTATTGTTGGTTTCTGTGGCCACAACTAATTAGCAGCCTTGAATTCTTGCAAAGGGAATTGCTTTTCCTCACTAGCAACCAATCTAATTTCACTATATCATAGTCTGTAACGTAACTTTTCTCTTGATGATAGTTTGTATTCTAATAGTGTTTATAGGGTTTGTAGGTTCTGGATGGAATTAAAGAACAAGTATCATGGATTTAATGTATTAATGTTGTTGTTGTTAGGTGCCATCAAGTCAGTTCCAACTCATAGTGACCCTATACACAACAGAACGAAACACTGCCCAGTCTTGCTCCATGTCCTCAATTGTTTTCTATGCTTAAGCCTACTGTTGCAGCAACTGTGTCAATCCATCATGTTAAGGGTCTTCCTCTTTTTCACTGACCTTCCACTCTACCAAGCATGACATCCTTCTCCAGGGACTGATCACTCCTGACAACATGTCCAAAGTATGCAAGATGCAATCTCACAATCTTTGCTCCCAAGGAGCACTCTGGTTGCACTTCTTCCAGAACAAATCTGTTCTTTTGGCAGACCATGGTACATTCAACATTCTTCTCAAACACCGCGATTCAAAGATGTCAATTCTTCTTCCATCTTCCTTATTCATTGTCCAGTGTTGCATGCAGATTATATGACTGAAAGTATCACGGCTTGGGTCAAGCTCACCTTAGTCTTCGAGGTGACGTCTTTACTTTTCAGTACTTTAAAGAGGTCCTTTGCAGCAGATTTGCCCAATGTAATGTATCTTTTGATTTCATGACTGCTGCTTCCAAGGGAGTGATTGTGGAACTTAGCAAAATGAAATCCACAACCTCAGTCTTTTCTCCATTTATCATAATGTTGCTTACTGGTCCAGTAGTGAGGATTTTTTTCATATGTATATTTTATATATTTTATTCATTTGTGATTGAGTGAAAAGTGTAAAATCCAGTTTAAATTTGCATGCCCACCTATGTGTAACTCATGCTGCTTTCCTTGCCTGGTGACAGCACACTCCTCCTTTCTGTTCTATACATGTCATATCCTCTTAACAGTCTCCGGTCCCTTCTCCACTGTCTCCACTGCCTTCTTGATGCTTAGGTGCAATTCATACTGAAGGCTGTGGTCTTTGATCTTCACCATTGTTTCAAGTCCTGTTCGCTTTCAGCTAGCCAGGTTGTATCATCTGCTTAATGCAGACTGTTAATGAGTCCTCTTCCAATCCTGATGCCTAATTCTTCTTCATGTAGTCCAGCTTCTCAGATTATTTTCTTGGCACACAGATTGAAAAGATATTGTGAAAGGATACAACCCTGACACACGTTTCCTGACTTGAAGCCACGTGGTGTCCCCTTGTTCTGTTCATATGACTGCTACTTGATCTATATACAGATTCCTTAAAAGTACAATTAAATGTTCCTGAATTTTCATTCTCCATAGTGTTAGTCATAATTTGTTATGATCTACACAGCAAGTGTCTCTGCATAGTCAATGAAACACAAGTACCCATCCTCCTGTTACTCTCTGCTTTCAGCCAAGATCCACCTGGCATCTGCCATGATATCCCTGGTTCCATGTCCTCAGATGAGTTCAGCTTGAATTTCTAGCAGTTCCTTGTCAGTATATTGTTGCAGTCACTTTTGAATGATCCTGAGCAAAATTTTCCTTGCATGTGATATTAATAATATTGTTTGATAATTGCCACATTTGGTTGGATCACCTTTCTTCGGAACAGGCATAAATATGGATCTCTTCCAGTTGGTTGGCCAGGTAGCTGTCCTCTGAATTTCTTGGCATAGATGAGCGAGCACTTCCCCAGCGCTACATCTGTTTGTTAAAATAGCTCAGTTGATACCATATCAATTCCTAGAGCCTTGTTTTTTTGCCAATGCCTTCAGTGCAGCTTTGACTCCTTCCTTCAGTACCACTGGGTCCTGATCATATGTCACCTCTTGAAACGACCGAACATCCACGAGTTCTTTCTGGCCTAATGAGTTTGTGTATTCCTTCTGTCTTCCTTTGATGCTTCCTGAGTCCGTTAGTATTTCCCTGTAGAATCTTTCAGTGTTGCAACTCAAGGCTTGAATTTTTTCTTCAGTTCTTTCAGTCTGAGAAATGCAGAGCATGTTTTTTCTTTTTGGTTTTCTATTTCCAGCTCTTTGGACGTGTCATTATAATACTTTATTTTGTCTTCTAGAGGTGCCCTTTGAAACCTTTTAGTTCATCATTCCTTCCTTTTGCTTCAGTTGCTCAGCATTCAAGAGCAAGTTTCAGAGTCTCTTCTGACATCCATTTTGGTCTTTTCTTTTTTTCTCGACTTTTTATTCTTTATAGATGATATCTTTGATGTCATTCCATAGTTTGTCTCGTCTTCAGTGTTAGTGTCTGACACATCAAATCTGTTCTTGAGATGGTCTCTGAACTCAGGGGGAATACACTCAGGGTCATACCTAGGCTCTCATGGAGCCTAATTCTAACTCTCTTCAGTTTCAGTTTGAACTTGCATGTGAGCAGTTGATGGTCTGTGCTGCCGTCAGCACCTGGTCTTATTCTGACTGCTGACCAAGAGCTTTTCTATTGCCTTTTCCACAGATGTAGCTGATTTGCTTCCTGTGTATCCCACCTGATGAGGTCCATGTGTGTGGTCCCAGTTTGTGTTGGTAAAAAAAAGACAAAACTGCAACATTGTATCGTGCACTCTCTGACGTTATTTCTATCACCAAGACTGTATTTTCCAATTGCTGATCCTTCTTCACACAAAACACCAGCCACAAATGACATTTATTTCTTTCTATTTTAACATTCCATAGTATATTTTTGTTATTAGGTGCTGCTGAATCAGTTTCAACTCATAACACCCCTGTGCACCACAGAACGACGCATTGCCCGTTGGTGTCATCCCCACACTTGTTAGGCTTCAGTCCATTTTTGC
The DNA here is from genome assembly GCA_028571685.1 of Heterohyrax brucei. NCBI lineage: Eukaryota > Metazoa > Chordata > Mammalia > Hyracoidea > Procaviidae > Heterohyrax > Heterohyrax brucei. The sequence goes on from CM053142.1 coordinate 130,159,049, forward strand.
AGCCCCTGAATTGGAGTTCTTCCTTTTTTTTGTTTTTACTTCACTTAGCATGATGTACTTCTCCAGGGACCGATCCCTCTTGCTAAGGTTTTTAAGGTATATGATACATATTCTATGAGACGTAGTCTCGCCGTTCTTGTTTCTAAGGAGCATTCTGGTTGTACTTCTTCCAAGACAGATTTGTTCATCTTTTTGGCAGTCCACGATGTATTCAGTATTCTTCCTGAAAAACCACAATTCTTCTTTGGTCTTCTTGATTCATTGTCTGCCTTTCAGATACATATGAGCAATTGGAAACACCATGACTTGGGTCAGGTGCACCTTAGTCCTTGTCATGGACTGAATTGTGTTCCTCCCCCTGGCCCCCACCAAAATGTGTAGCAATTTGGCCAGACCATGAGTCCTGGTATTGTGTGATGTTTCCGTATGTTGTAAATCCTGGCCCTATGATGTTAATGGAAACCCTGGTGGTGTAGTGGTTAAGTGCCGTGGCTGCTAACCAAAAAGTTGGCTCTTCAAGTCCACCAGGCACTCCTTGGAAACTACGTGGGACAGTTCTATCCTGTCTTGTAGGCCCACTGTGAGTCAAAACCAACTGCATGGCAACAGGTTTTTTTTGTTTTGTTTTTTTTCCATGAGGTTAATGAGGAGGATAAGTGGTGGTTATGTTGGTGAGCAGGATTCAGTCTGTAAGAGCATATTGTGCTTTGAGGCAATCTCTTGGGATAAAAAGGAAAGAGAAACAAGCAGAGAGGTGGGGACCTCATACCATCTGGGAAGAAGCAGTGCCAGGAGCAGAGTGGATTCTTTGGAAAGGACCTGGTGTCAGTGCACCTCAGAAGCTCCCAGTCCAGAAGAGGATTGATGACAAGTATCTTCTTCCAGAGACAACAAGAGAAAGCCTTCCCCTGGAACTGATGACCTGAACTTGTACTTGTAACCTACTGGACTGTAACAAAAAAATTTCTCTGTATTAAATCCATCCATTTGCGGTATTTCTATCAGAGCAATACTGGATAATGAAGAGAGTCCTTAAGGTGACATCTTTGCTTTTTAACACTTTAAAGAGGACTTTGTAGCCAATCTGCCCCCTGCAATGCATCCATTGACTTCTAGACTGCTGTAGCCATGAGTGTTGACTATGACTCCAAGTAAAATAAAATCCTTGATAACCATAATCTCTTCTCCATTTATCATGATATTGCTTATTGGTGCAGTTGTGAGGATTTTTGTTTCCTCTACATTGAGGTACAATCTGTGCTGAAGACTGTGGTCTTTGAAATATTATATTGGGACAACAATTCTCATGAATGTGTGGTACCCAATTATACAACGGCATTTCTAATTACTATTTCTCCTTTTGTCTCCAAAGTCCATTTCTAGCACTTCTAATAAACTCAGTGCTATCAAGTCAATGGCATAGTGACCGTGTAGGACAGAATACCTGCCCCATAGAGTTTCCAAGGAGCACCTAGTGGCTTTGAACTGCTGACCTTTCGTTTAGCAGCTGTAGCACTCACCCACTATGCCTCCAGGACAGCACTTCTTATAGTCCGTAGAATAGAAAGACATTTAGCAGTGTTTCCTGTGGGTCTGAACGCAGTATTTTGTTAATTAATCCACATATGTATTAGGGCTAAATTAGAGAAATGAAACATTTGACATTCCACTGGAATAGTGAATACAAGCAATAAGCTTTAGTATATCTACAATTTTTGCTCTGGAAAGGGAAGGGGACATTGGGAAACATTAAGGGTGATAAGGAGACCCTGGTGGCACAGTGGTTAAATGCCACAGCTACTGACCAAAGCGTGGGCAGTTTGATCCGCCAGGCACTCCTTGGAAACTCTACAGGACAGTTCAACTCTGCCCTATAGGGTTGTTATGACTTGGAATGACTCGATGGCAACGAGTATTTTCTTTTTTCTTTTTGGTTTAAGGGTGATACAACCTTGGCAGTGTCTTCTGTTCAGAGCATGGAGAATTTAGAAGCAATGGGCTTTGGTAATAGGTGTTTAGCTTTGGATGGTTTTTTAAAGGGAGATTTCTTTCTTAAACAGAAAATATTAGTTTGCAGATACAGCTTTGAAAGTGTATGAAACACAAATGTTTAACTTGCTGCAAATAGTGAGAAGTCTTGTACCTAGTTTAGAATCAGCAAACTAGAAAACAAACAAATCTTAGCCTTTTTATACAATGGTGACATTGTAGCTAGAATTGCTTTAAGAGTCTTTGAATGTGATACCAACGTTTAGAGATAAGAATTTACCCCCGCACTGTGTGGAAACCAGTCAGGTTTAGCTAAGAGGGTCTCTAGAGTCACTATGTGTCAGACCAGCAGTGAGTTTGGTTGTTTTTGGTGTCACCGTGAGGATATACTACTCATGGCCTCCCAGCTGAAGCCCCACATCTACCTCTCTCCAGCTCTTCTCCCACTGCTCTATGTCTTTTCACTCATGCCCTCTGCAATACCATTTGGCTATATTCCAACCTTAAAAGTCTAGACTCCCAGAGGAATTGCTGACACTCATAAAATTAAAAGCAGTGATACCAGTATTTTTTATCTTGTATCCTTACAAGCAAATGTTTTTGACTGTTTATCCGTAATACAAATAGTTATTTGCAAATATAAAACCCCAACCAAACCCACTAGCATCAAGTCAATTGTGACTGATAGCAAACCTATAGAACAGAGCAGAACTGCTCCATAGAGTTTCGAAGGAGTGTCTGACAGATTTGAAATGCCAACTTTGTGGTTAGCAGACATAGCAGTTAACCACTATGCAACTAGGGTTTCTTATATAAATATACTACTATAATAGCATACTTGTGTGTATGTGTATGTATATGTATAAACATATGCAAATTAAAAATGAGAAAATTAAAAATCACCAAAACTAGATAATCTGGTGTTTTCGTCCCCCTGTACTCCAAAAGATCACCTTGCATACTTTCTAGAGTATGTGTGTATCACTTTGGTGAACACTGCACTATTTTGCGTTACTTGTGTTTGTGTCCTCTAACTAGATTGTATCATTTAACTAGGTAGTGTCCTCTGTAAGGGTACAATGTGTAGTTAACTCATTTTTATACTCATGGAATCTAGCATAGATCTTGGCTGTAACAGAATTTAATGATGTTTATCTAGGATGCATTAATAAATTTCCATTTCTGCATTTTTTCTCACAAGAGTGCCTCCCTTCCCCCGTTCTCCTATCTTTCCTTCCCCCTCCCCTCCCCTCCTTTGAATCCACAATTCCAGGTCAAATTCAAGACATTAAAAAAAAAAAAGAAGTCAAAACCTACTGGTGTTGAGTCATTTCTGACTCATAGAGACCCCATAAAATGGAGAAGAACTGCCCAATTAGGTTTCCAAAGAGCGGCTGGTGGGTTCAAACCGCCGACCTTCTGCTTGGCAGTCAAGCCTGTATCTGCTGTGCCACCAGGGCTCCTTCCAGCCCTTTCTATCCCGTAAATCTTTTCTTGCCCGTTGTTCTAAATCTCATGGATATCATTCTTCTCAACCTATAGAAACTATGACTTTGCTACTCATTGGAGCAAAAACTTCTGATGCCTTGTCTTACTGACACATATTCATGCGTACGTGGGTCTTCCCAGAGAGACTGTAAGCTCTGTCTTATATGTCTCTAACACAGTAGCTTACTCTTGCTGTGTTTACATAAAGGTTATTCTATAAATATTCATTGAACAGATGACAAAGCTATCAATTCACGCAGCTACACTTTTGACTTAAAATTGTCTAAATGTGTTTGGCATTTCATTTTCTCATAGACATTTGAAAGTAGCTATTCTTCCAGCAAAGCTCTCTATCTGGCTCTTATTCTTACAGTGACCCAATTTGCAAACCCCCTTGGCCATAAATTTAGGAAAAAAGTAGAAAATGCAATGTGGGAAAAAAACAAGTCTCAACCACGAAATCATGGTTCTATAGTTAGGATCAGCAAGCATGGGGCTCCTAGAAGCTCACTGCAGCAGTGATCCCTGAATGCGTGTTGGCTGGCATATTTTAGAGTGCCTTGACAGATCAAATCAAAGCCTTGGAGCCTGACAAAAGAATTGATGTGCCTGGTTTGTTTTAAAACAACTACTCATGCCTTTCAACATTCTTACGCTTTGTTTAAGATCTAAATTCTTAGATTCTAAAATCTTCTTTCATTCAAAAATGTGAGCTTTCGTTGGGTAGTTCCTTGAATTTGAGCTCTCAGCATATGCAATCTATAGATCAAGAATCCAAGAGATTCAGATATTTTCAGCCAAACCAAAGTAGGCAGAATTCATATGTATAAGATTTCAGCAAAGTCTTTAACAAAAATTGTCCCTGTCTGATTACACAAGCATGATAGTGAGGTCTGAGTTTAATTCAGCCACCCTTTCTGCAGCTCTGGTTTATGCCCATACTGAGAAATAAGGAGGCACTTGCCAGCTTGACAAAAATATTTCTGGTTGCCTAGATCCCAGAAATGATTGCAATTTTACCTTCCTATTGTATGAAACTACGACTTCTTTCTACCAAAACCTAAAACCATTTTCATTCTATGCTCATGATGCTTAATAATTGCTTCTTGGATTAGAAAATACACGTGTTTATTGGTGAGGGAGTGAGATTCATGTCCTGCTAAATATCTCTTTTCCTTCTGAGTATGTATCTTGGCAGAGCTTATTAATATTTTCCATCTGTTTCTAAAAGCTTCTGAAGATGCAGTCTTTCATTTTACCCTCACAATAACCTTGAAATGTAGGTGGAGTATAATCATCTATCAGTAAATAAATGACAAAATTGGGCTCAATTAGACTTGTAGATTTTAACAATTACTACTCAGAGCTTCTTTCTCTAAAAGCCACGTTCATGTACGTTGGGACAGTTAAAGAGAAGAAAAGAAAATGAGCATGGTAAGCCGATGGCTGGTACTGCTATATAATAGGGACAGAGTTTCTCTGCCTCGGCATTATTGACATTTTGGGTTGGATAATTCTTTGTTATGGGGTTTATCCTCTGCACTGGAAGGCGTTTAGCATCATCTTTGGTATATTCCTACTAGTTGTCTACAGCAACTCTCCCCCTGTGAGTCACATTCAGTCTGTAGAAGTCAAATGTCCCCTGGGATGGAAGAGCAAAATTGCTCTGCATTGGGAACTACTGAGCTCAAGGGAAACAGAGACGTCTTAGAGCAGCATAGCAAGCACAGGAGAAGCCAGAGTCAGTCCTCAGAATTCGGCCACTCATTCTGTTTAACAACATTTCCTGAGCTCTCACTGTTTGTGTAAGTTGTCGTACATGGTACTGAGGAGGTACAAAGAATAACAGGACATATCCTATGCTGTAAGAAACTCACAGTCTCCTAAAGAAAAAAATCATGTAGACAACTGACAAATGTTTCCTGAATGCTTGCTGTGAGCAAGATGCTGGATTAATTCTATCCTGTATTACAGTGAGGCCCAAATGGGGAGGAGGTACACAGAAAACAACGTATGTGTACATAGACATGTATATGTATGTGTGTGTTGGAAACCCTGGTGGAGCAGTGACTTAAGTGCTACCTCTGTTAACCAAAAGGTTGGCAGTCCAAATCTGCCAGGTGCTCCATGGAAACTCTATGGGGCAGTTCTACTCTGATCTCTAGGGTCTCTATAAGTTGGATATGACTCAGAAGCAGTGTATATGTGCATATACACACATGTGTGTATATACAGGTATATGCACACATGTATACATATACATACCAAACCTATTGCCAGTGAGTCAGTCCTATCTTGTAGCAGTCCTATAGGACAAGGTAGAATTAACTGCCCCATCAGGCTTCCATGGAGCTGCTGGTAGATTTGAACTGCCAACTTGCTTATTGGTACCGGATCTCTCAACCCCTGCCACCAAAGCTACATATATGTATATACATGCATTGCCAAAATCTAAACCATTGCTGTTGAGTCAGTTCCAGCTCATAGTGACTGCACAGGACAGGAGAGAGTAGGAGTGTCCTGAAGGATTTCCAAGGCTATAGGTCTTTATGGAAGCAGACTGTTAGCTCTTTCTTCTGCAGAGCAGCTAGTAAGATCGAAGTGTCATTTTGGTTAGCAGCTAAGTGCTTAACCACTGCTACCAGAGATCCTATATGCATACATATTTCCTTGTGTCTAAGAAATTTTAAAACTAGTTGGGGAATTGGGGGGTGGAGGTGGAAAGAACTAGAAAAGAAAAGTAACCCCCCCCAAAAAAACTCCATGGCCGCTGAGTCAATTCTAACACATAGCGACCCTATAGGACAAAGCTGACTGAAGCCACATTTTAAAAAGGTGTAATAAAAGATCTAAGGTGATTCTGAAAATTAGTAGGAAAGGAATTTTTCTAAAGCTGGGCTAGAAAAGTAGGAGAAAGCTTCATGTATGTGGAAGTGAGAGTAGACGATGGGGAAGAAATTCTAGGTCAGAAGAGCAAAATATAGGTCACCCAGACTGAGTAACTGTGATTCTCTCAAATTTACTATATCTTCTCACTACTTTTCATTATATTTTAAATGCATGTTTGATTCCCCTTAAGTCTGTTTGTTGGTCAGCATCATGATTTTCACTGGCCGTGACAGGGATATTTTACCTTTCACTTAATTTTTTTCTTTATTACAAAACAGCAGAGGAAAATCAGAAAGTATAGACAATTAAATGAAAATTACAGAACACACACAGTACTACTGGTTACAGCAAACTCTCTTAACTCTTTGGGGTTTACCTGCAATATTAAATTGCTTTGAGTCAGATCTGACTCGACGGCACTTGGCAACCTGTTATTTGTCACTTAGGAATCCTGGTGGTGCAGTGGCTAAGTCCTCATCTGCTGACTGAAAGGTCAGGGGTTTGAAACTACCAGGTGCTCCTTGAGAGAAAGATGTGGCAGTCTACTCTCATAAAGATTATAGCCTTGGAAAACTTTTGAGGCAGTGTTATTCTGACCTGTAGGGTCACTATGAATGGGAATCAGCTTGATAACCGTGAGTTTTTTCATTTTTCGCTTAGCAATAGATTATAAGCATTTTTTCCATTTCAATAAATTCACTTCTGCATACTGTTTTAATGACTGCTTAGTATTTGAGTTATACAGGTGAATGATAACTTATTAACAAATCTGTTGCTGGCCTTCTATGTGTCTTTAAACTTCCATTTGTCACAAGCAGAGCTGGAATGGATTTTCTTGTGTCTGTATTTTCCTTCATTACTTCCTCAGAATAATTTGTCAGGGCTTTCCAACATTCTCACTGTCACTACTTTTATTATTGTGTCCTTCTGGGTCACATGTTTTGAAAGATACAATGTACCAAACTACATTTTAGTGTAAAAATTTTTGTTTCAGCATTTTGTACTGATCAAAGACTCAGATAACTGCTAGTTAAAATTTTGGATCAGCATGAAATTTAAGAAAGAATATTTAGTACACTGAAATAAGATGATTCCAGCCTAAAGCACAAACACTCAGTTAGCCTCTGAGATCTTATCCTGGGGAACCGCACTCCTCTCCCAAAATTTTTCAAAATAATTAGAAATTGCTTGCAAATGCTTTTCCTACATTTTCTGCTTCCAAGTGTTGGAGCCAATGTGGACAAATCCTTGGAGTCAGAAAGGTGCTTCAGACAGCAAAAGAGGTTTATGGGCATGATGGTTTAAATACATCAAATGTTCGTTCTGTTTTCTGCAGCCCATTGGTGTAGTACATATGATTACTTTTTCTTTGGAAATACCTTGTGCTGGGAACAAATTGTTGGAGGATGACATTCAATCTAAATGAGTTTAAAAAAAAAAACTCCCAAAGTAGACCATGTCTGATGGCTATGACAATTCAAGCATGGGAAACCCTGAAGTCATCCTCAAAATGGATGTTGATTGAAGCAGGCTGGCTCTGTCCCTTGCCAGTGAGCAGCAGCTGCAGAGCTAATCTAAGGACAAGGGGCATGCCTCCCTCCTTTCCAATATTGAATTCACTTGGGCTATCATTTTGTCATTTACATTGCTTTGTTTAATGGTATGATATCTGGAATAGCTCTTTGTACCCAAATACTAATGAAAGAACTTCTGTCCTTACTTGGACATTCTAAATTTAGTTCATTGTCTGCTGCCAGTGGGTTAAATCTTGCCTCTGGACTCTGTTGTAGAATTCTTAGGCAAGAGTTTCTCCTCACAACATTCTGCATTCAGACTGGGTTTAGCAGAGGCTGTGCATACACACAGTGCTGGTGGAATACTTCCAGGGCTCTCCTAGCAATGTTTCAGGCCCAAGTTTTCAGTGTGGGTTTTCTATATGGTGGCAAGTCTGGCTGCAGCAGAAAAGTCTGTGCTGAGCAGGCTGAAGTAGAACTTCGATTGGAAACCTGCCACTGTATTTGATGACACAGTCTGCCATGCTGGGAGCATTTTACAATACTAGTATTAACTAGTTAAAATGTTTGGAAATATTTGAAATGCACTGTAATCATGCTGTTTCTCAGAGAATAAAATTCAGTATCAAGAGTGGGCTGATTCCCATTGAGGGGGTCTCCATCCCTGATGCACCTAAAGAATGTCATTTAAGCAGTACAGTCACCTAAAATGAGGGTGTCTTAGTTATCCATTGCTGCTATAAGAGAAATACTGCAAATATGTGGCTTTAACAAACAGAAATTTAATTTCTCATAGTTTAGGAAGCTAGACATCTAAACTTAGGGCAAAGGAAAAGGTTTTCTCTCTCTGTTCTGCTTTATCTTTTTAAGCTTCTACTCCTAGGTTCCTTGTTGATCATGAGGCCTGAATCCTCCCTTCCGTTTGTGCTTGCTTTACCCGCTCTTTGATGTCTCAAAAGAGATTGACTTAAGATGCGTCCTACACTATAGTGTCTCACTGACATAGCAAGGAAAACCCATCCCAAAATAAGATTATAATTAGAGGTACAAAACCAGAAGCCAAACACATTGCTAATAAGTTGATTATAATTCATAGCCACCGTGTAGGGCAGAGTAGAACTTTCCTAAGGTTTCCAAGGCTGTTAATCCTTAAGGAAGAAGATTGCCACATTTTTCTGCTGAGCAGCTTGTGGATTCGAACCACTGACCTTTCAGTTAGCAGCCAAGCACTTAACCACGGTGTCACCATAGCTCCTTTGTAGATGTAGGATTTCATCTCCTACATCTACAGAATTTACAACACATATATCTGGGTGGCACAGTTCAGTACATAGCAGAAGGCCTGTGGCATGGAATCTGCGAAAGCCATAAGAGGGAGACTTGGTGGTCTGGAACTGGGAATCTAAGTGTCACTGATAAAGTTAAGTTTAGAGATTTATTTCTAGAGATAGAAATTGTGGTCCCAAAGTGTCAAAAATGGCACTTAAATTCAAAGGCTGTAAGTTCAAAGGTAACAATTAGACCTAGAACCTAGACCCCTCCGTATTCTTGTCCACAGCCCTTTATACCCTGCTTCTCTTCCCCTCCTTCCTCTTCTCTTTTCCCTCTCCCAGAGGATTGCTATGAGGCGGAAGGGACTTCACGGCTGTGGATTTGGAGTTTGGGGTTTGGATATGTCCTTTCCCTGCTCATTTCCCTTCTTCCCATCCTTCTCCTCATCATTCCCCTTCTCTTTTCTCCAGCTCCTTTTCAATTTCTCTTTCCCTCTCCCAATCCTCTATCTTCTTTTTCCATATATTTTCTACTGTGGGTAAAGGCAAAAATAATTAGATATTGTTGTGTGATAGCTGTATGATTAAAATTTCAGCATTTGTCCTATCTTAATCTCAGCTCATCTCAGTTTTAGCCATGGTTTGTATATCGGGATACTTGAACTCAAATTTTTTTTAACTCTCACTGATTTGCCTGAGGTAAGGAGACTAGTTTAAGGCTTTTCCTGCTATAAAACTTGACTAACAGTTTCAAACCTACTACTTGTACACCCACCCACCTACACATACGTGCACACACATTCACATACACACACTCACAGACACCCTCCTCCCTAGCTTTGTAAGAGTTGGCAGCTTTTAGGCACAGAATCACTATCTTCTCCCTAAGGTAATTTTGCCTAAAAGACATCACCTAGAGATTCTTACAAATGAAAGCTGAAGAAAATGCCATTGCTAATAATGAGTAGCCAAGAGAACAGGACAAGGTGGTGACGGGCTATTTGGAGACACATGGAACGCTTTCCTGATCCTAAGCCAAGTGTAGCCTTTAAGAACTAATTCCCATGGCTTTTCTGGTGGGACCAGAAACAGTCACATAAATCATGGGAAACTGTCTCTTCTCGTGAAATTCCCAGCTTAGTTCATATCATCTGAAATTGTGATTCTCAAATCTGGGCTAGACAGGGAGTTTTCAGCATAGCCTCTGCAACAGTGTCACCAGCAGCCCTGCTTGTCTCTAAGCTGCTTGTTCTGTTGCCAAGTGCCCTCCCCAGAAGACCCCTTGACTCCCCTTCCACTCTGTAAAAATGTTCTTTTCTAAAAAATTTGTATTTTAATTGTCATTAAGTCAAAGTTTATAATCAAGACAATTTGCCATATAAAACCCCAGCACCCACCTCTGTGCAGCCCTACCAGCTCTCCTCACCCTGTGACAGCACACTCTTCCTTTCTATTCTTTATTTCCAGTATCCACTCAACCAACATCTGTCCCCTCCACTCCACTCTCTCCTTTGCACTCTGAAAAGAAATCAGTAGGACCACCTCATATATATATTAAACCATGAAGTACACACACCATCTGCATCACTCTGGGTGCCCAGGTCGAGTCCACTCTTTGTCTGAAGTGTTGGCTTTAGTATTGGTTTCTGCTCTGAGCTAACAGCAAGTCTAGGGGCCATGTTCCCAGGGGACCTTCTGGAGTGTCAGACCATCAAGTCTGGTCTTTCACTAGAGCTCTAGATCTGCACAGCCATTTCTCTCATGCTACGTCAGGGTCTATATTTTGTTCCCTGTCAAGGCTGTCTTTGATGGTGGCCAGGCACAATCTAGGTCTTCTGTTCTCTTGCTGATGTAGTCTTCCACTGATATGGGTCCTTCTGTCTCCTGGACTCATTTTTCCTTGTATCTTTGATGTTCTCCAAGTGGGCTGGAACCAATTGATGTTCCTTAGATGGCAGTTTGTGGGCTTTTAAGACCCCAAGCATGACTCACCAACACAGGGTGCAGAAGAGTCTTTGAGGATAAGACTAGTTACACCAATTGACCTTGATGTCCCCTGAAAACAACTGGGTTATTTGTCTTCTTCTTGTTGACATGTTGCAGTGCTTTGTAGATTATGGAAATTAGACATCTATCAGATAGGTAGTTGTCAAATATTTTTCCCTATTTTGTAGGTGGTCTTTTAATTCTGTGGATAAGATCTTCAGATGAGGAAAGTGTTTGACTTTTAGTAGTTCCCAATTATCTATTTTCTCTTCTATTGATTGTGCATTGTTGGTAATATTTTATAGTCTGTTTAAGCCAGCTGTTAGGGCTTCTAGTATTGTCCCTATTTTTTCTTGGATAATCTTTATTGTTTTGGCTTTGATATTTAGTTCTTTAATCTATTTTCTATTAGTTTTTGTGTAAGATATGAGATATGGGTCTTGTTTCAGTTTTCTGCAGATAGAGACTGTTTTTAGCCCCAGTTTATGGACTTTGGGCTTTGACAGATATCAGCTGTTCATAGGTGGATGGTGTTATTTCTGGATTCTCTATTCTGTTCCATTGTCTGTTAAGCAAAGCAGTGCCAGGCTGTTTTGACTACCATGGCAATATAATAGATTCTAAGGTCAGGTAGCATAAGGCCTTCCACTGTGTTCCTCTTCTTCACTAGTGCTTTACTTCTCTGGTGTTTCTTCTCTTTCCAAATGAAGTTGGTGATTTGTTTCTTCATCTCATTAAAAAATGACACTGGAATCTGTATCGGGGTTGTATAGTATATCTAGATCACTTTGGGTATAAAAGACTTTTTCACAATGTTAAGTCTTCCTATCAATGAGCAAGGTGGGTTTTAAAAATCTTACTCTTTGTTTTGCTTTTTTCTCTCCTTTTTTTTTGTGCTCCATAAGGTTTTCAATGGCTACTTTTTTAGAAGTAGATCACCAGGCCCTTCCTGCAAGATAGACTTAAGTGAACGTGAACCTCCAATCTTCTGAACAGTAGTGGAATGCATTAACTGTTTGTACCACTCAGGCACTCCTTATAAAACAATGAAAATCCATTGCCAGTGAGCCAGCTTCAACTCATGATGAAATCATAGGACAGAGGAGAATTGCCCCCTAGCAGAATGCCACATCTTTTTCCTGTAGTGTGACTAGTGGGTTTGTACCATCAACTCTTCAGTTAGCAAGAGAGTACTTTAACCACTTTACCACCAGGATTCCTTATAAAGCAACAGCTGAGCACTTATTACAAGTCACACACTCTACTAAGTACTTCCTAAGTATTATTTCAATAACTTCCCCAGTAGATTCTTGCATTTCTTTATGTGATTAATGAAGAAACCAATCTAAATAGGTCAAGTAGAGTAACCCTTTTTAGTGAATAAGATAGTAAATGAAAGAGTCTAGAATTAAGCTCAGGCAGCTGACTTCTGAGACTTGTATTTGTAACCACTGTATTGCAGTGTTTCTCATTTTGTTTTCTTAAACTGATACCTTTGTTTCTTTATATTCGGCAGTGTCCCATCACACACACACACACACACACACAAAATCAGGGTTGGCTTTCAAATACACATAAAATATAAAATAACATACAGACAAAAATATAAGAAAAAATAAGGATGGGAATGGAACATGGAATTGAAAAGGAAGTCGTGTATACTTGTCCATTTCTCAGGGGTTTCAGGCAACTAACAAGGAAAAGGATCCCAGCTCATTATTAAGATGTCATCTATGAGAAATTAGTGAAAAACATACTAATCTCTCAGTGGAAATACTGCTCCTCTAATTAAACCCAGGCAAGAATTTCCCCTAAATGCACCTATGTGATAGAATGAACAAACTCATCAACTTACTATGAGCAGACAAAAAGGCAAGTTCCCTGGCACTGTGACAAACACCTTCAAAGGACCACACACATGTCCCTGCATCCTTGTATAGCTGCTTCTCCTTTCACTCAGTTCCTCTTGATCAAAAAAGAGACATCAGGTCATTCAGAGAGTTCAAGGATGCATTAGTTGTGAAACAGAGAGCTATGAGATTAGTGGCAGAATCAGAATTTAGAGAATGCTTTTCAATCTGGAGTTTTTTAGTGGTAGAATTCCCACCTTTCACATGGGAGACTTGGTTTCGATTTCCAGCCAATGTACCTTATGCACAGTCACCAGTGTCTGTTAGTGGATCCTTGTGTGATGCTGTGAAGCTGAACAGGTTCCAGTGGAGGCTACAGACTAGGATAGACTAGGGAGACAGGTTTGGTTATTGACTTTCAAAAGTCAGTCAATGAAAACTCTACTGATTACAATGATCTGATCATGGGGATGGCACAGAATGGAACAGTGTTTCACTGCATTGTGTGTGGGGTCACCATGAGTTGGGGGCCAACTTAATGACAGCTAACACCACCAACAAAAGTGAGTCATGAAATCAATCTGGTGGGCTACAATCAATATTTCATAAACTAAGTAGAATAGAATAGAAATCTTTCTGTAAAAGGCAAGAGTAAACATTGTTTTATAGGATATTTCAGTTATAGATATATATATACCTGTGTGTATAACTAAAATAATGCCTCCTGCTGTGCAGCAGGGCAGCCTGTTTGGTTACATTTGCAAAAACAGACATTTTTATTTTACTTGCTTAAATTCAATCATTTTAATTACAGAATGGATAAAGATGAGATCCTACAGAGTAAATCCAGTTAATATTCTTAAAGGATATAGAAATAAGAATTTAGGAGAATTTCCTTAGCAATTGCATGAAGGAGTTGGTTTTTGGTTTGGGTATGGATGACATAGAAAGCAACCTAGGCTACACTGTTAAAACACAGACTAGCACAAATAATGATAGCAGTTCTCTACAGCTAGTTACCATGACGACTTAACTGAAATTTCGGCAATGTAAAGTCTTAATTTCAAAGCCTGATACTTCAGGGTAAAAAAAAATAATAATAATTTTTTTTGAGAACATAAAAATAAACCTTTTATCACTTAGCAAGCATCTTTTCATAAGACATTCAAATGTTTCATGTTAGACTTAGGGGATAAAAAAATGATACTGTATGTACTTATTAAAAGAATAGCTTTTTCATGATTTTTACATACTTAATGCTCATATTAAGATGTTTGCTTCACATCCGCAAGTAAAAGTAACAAGTGGTGGATTTAATTTCCAGATTTGTTAACTATCTTCATTTTTAGGGTCTTCTATCTGGCATACTCAAAGTACTTCTCATTTTCAGGGATCATAATTTACAGGGTTGATTAACAACTAACACAGACAACTCTCAAATGCTTATCTGCAGTCTAGACCTATGCTCTGAGTTTTGTTGCTGTTGTGTGCCTTTGAGTGAATACTTACTCATGGTGATCCTACAGGATTCATAGTGTTCCCACAGTGTTTTTTAGGCTGTAATCTGAAGGTAGAAGCCTGCCAAGTCTTTTGTCCTGCTGAGACTCTTGATGTGTTCTACCTACAGACCTTTCAATTAGCAGCCAAATGCTAAACCAAGTGCCAAACCATTCCACCACCATTTATTTGGCTACTTGGATTCCTTAAAGCAAGTCAAAATCCAGGTGGAGCCAAGATGGTGGCTTAGGCAAACAGACCATGCAGTCCCTCTACAGGAAAGACCAGAGAAAGCAAATGAAACAGTTGCAGATGACAATCCTGGAACTCTGAACATCAAAAGGAAACATAAAGGACTGAACCAAACACTGACTGGAAGAAGAAATTGAATGAACACAGAGAATGGGAAGTGATAGGGAACAGAAGTACTCTATCAGCTGCCTGGCACAGTGTGGTCATCTTGAGACAAAGCCAGTAGTGACTGTGGGTTAGGAGCACAGGAAGGAAACCTCGAAAAATTCCCAATAACAGAGAGAGAAACTGTGTAGCCATAGCCAGAGTGAAGCAAGATGTATGGAACAAAATTTGGACCTAAGGAGGGAAAGTACAGAAAGAGGATAAAAGCTCCAGGGATCTTGGCATTCACAGAATAGGGAGGAACCAGAATCCAGAAATAAGTATATTCACCAAAGGTAGTCTTGAGCTTTAGGGTAGGTGGCGCACATGAAGTAATAGATCCATAGATTGCTAGAAGGAGGTCCCTCACTCAACCAAACTCTGGGTTGTGCCCCCCCACCCACTTGGATGAGGCTCTGAATACTAGATGAGGCTAACTGGAAGTGCTCAGGTACCCACCTCTGTGACTAGAAGAGCATATTTGCCATCCCACACCAACTTTATCATTAGTGGTGGGAAAGCACAATCCCCTGCCCCCTCCACCTACAGACCGTAATACAAGTCACTCATTGCTCTCTACCCACCCTGTCTGCCATGATCCTGTTTTCCTGACAAGTGGCAATAAGTACATTCTCATATTGCTGCTTACCTTTCACATACTCCTGCCCACCAATCCAAGAAGTAGAGGAGAGTGAGCTCCCATACATCCACTCACCTGCTAGCCACCACAGCCTGCCAACCCAGACAGCAGTGGAGACAGCACTCCATGGTCCCACCACCTAACCCTACTCATTGACCTGGAAAGAGGCACATATGCTTTCTTGCTGGTATACTTGCCACCTGTTCCTACCCACTGACCCTGTCTGCAGAGGAGAGTGTTCCCTTGTACTCCTGCTCACCCACCACACCCTTCACACTTGCCACTCTGCCCAACTGGAGAATGCCATTACCTACTCCCATGGCACTGGACTGATGATGGGTAGTGGCCAACACTAGCCCAGCTCACCCAGTCCTCCCTCAGCTGTCTAACACAATCAGCAAACAAATACACCTATTCACACTTCCTGTCTTTTCCCCACCCACCCAAAGACTGACAATGAACTTTCCTGTGTCACTGAACCAGGGACTAGTGGAACACAGCTGCCTTACCTGCCCAGAAACACCAAAACAACAACAACAACAAAAAAATGATGAAATACCAAGACAAAGAACACATACAACCAATCAATAAATAAAATAACATTTTAATGCCTCAGAGACAGCAGACAATATCAAATCATATAAAGAAGCAGGACAAGACAGCTCAAAATAAAGTGTCAGAAAACATTCCTGAGGAAGAAATGGTAATAGAAGTAACTGATAAGGAGTTAAAAAACTGTGTATATAGGATTCACAAAGAGATCAAGGAAAACACAGACAAAACTAATGAAAGCACAGACAAAACTCTAGAACAATTCATGAAAATAACACAAGAACAAAATAGTGAAATAAACAAGCCTTTAGAAACCATACAAAAACAGTAAATAGAAATCCAGCAGATTAATAATAAAGTATCAGAAATAGATAATGGAAGGGGAATGGAAGCAGATAAAAGTAAAATTGAATCAATGGAAGAAAGAATTAGTGAAATAGAGGACAAATCCCTTGATATTAATTTGTGTGAGAAACAATCAGAAGAAAAAAGGAAAAAAAAGGAAGAAAGCCCAAGTTATGTAGGACACCATCAAAGGGATAATTTATCAGTGGCTGGAATTCCAGAACAGAGGAAAACAAACAAAAAGCAAGGAGAGAATTTTTGAATATTTGCTAGCAGAAAATGTTCTGAAAAGATGAGAAAGTTTCCACTCAAGAAGTTCAATGAACCTCATGTAGAACAGACCTCAAAATAAAGTCACCAAGATATACGGTCTGACTTTCCAAAACCAAGGACAAAGAATCCTAGGTACAACTCAGGGACATGAAATCTGACCTGCAAAAGGAAACTAGTAAGACTAAATTCTGATTTCTTGGCAGAAACCATGCAGGCAAAAATGTAATAGAGTGACATGTATGAAATCCTGAAAGAAAATTGTCAACCAAGAATCATATATCCAACAAAACTGTCTCTTAAACATGAAACTAGGATATTCCCAGATAAATAGAAGTTTCTGAATTTCCTTAATTTACAGACCAAGTTTACAAGAAATACTAAAGAATCCTTCAGACACAAAGTCAACAACATTAGACAAAAAACTGAGATTAAGATGCACAGCAGCATCACCCAGACACAAACTGAGATTAAGATTTCTCAAAAGTAAAATAAAGCTTAAAAACTGAAAAAAGGGACCAGAGACTCAATTTGTAAATGGCAACAATTTCAAATCTAAAAGGAGGAATAAATGGTGTAGTTATAGAACTTCTATGTGAGAGGAAGTCAAGATGGTATTGAGAAAAAGCAGGCTATTTTAAACTTAGGAAGACAAAGTTAAAAAAAGAAAATTAATTAACCTGATCATCAGAATAAGAAAATCATAAAAAAATCAGTAAATACAAAATCAACAATGAAAGAAATGAAATGAAGTCAATAAAAAAAACTCACCATAGAAAATTAAGCAGAAGAAAGAAATCTTCCCCGCCACAAAAAACATAGCAAAATGGCAGTAGTAAATTCATGCCAACAGATAATCACATGGAATGCAAATAGTTTAAATCCACTAGTTGAGAGACAGCAGCATAATGGCTGAAAATGCACAATCCATCAATACGTTGCCTACTAGAGGCATAGCTAATACACAAAGATACAAATAGGCCAAAATTCAAAGGGTGGAAAAAAAATAACAATGAAACAGCAATGAAAAAGATCATGAATGGCAATATCAACCTCTGATAAATAAGACTTCAAGGCAAAATCTATCATAAAAGACAAAACCGAAAACTAAAACTTACTGCTGCCAAGTGAGTTTTGACTCACAGTGACCCTGTAGGACAGAGTAGAATTTCCACTTAAGTTTTTCAAGAAGCACTTGGTAGATTTAAACTGCTGATTTTTTGGTTAGCTGCCATGGCTCTTAACCACTGTGCCACCAGTTTCTGTATGTCACTATGGTAAAGTTTAATTTATAAATTAGGCACAATAAGAGAATAACAACAATAACTAATAATACAATAGAAAAATTAAGAATGACAGAGCAGAGTGGCATGAGATTTCATCACACTACTCATTTAATATTTTCAGACCATTGATGAGTGTTAGTAACTAAAACTGTGAAAAGTGAAATTGGGGATAAAGGGAGACTACTGTACACAAAATAAACTGTAATAATATTGAAAAATGAAATAGACAGTTCCACAATAATATGAGGAGACTTTAACACTGTTTTCGATGAAGGACAGAACTAGGATGAAACTCAACAATGATACAGAAGATCCAATCAACATAATCAACCAACTTGACCTCGTAGGCATATAAAGACTACTCCAACAGTGGTAAAGTACATGTTAGTTTCCAAGGCACATGGATTATTCTCCAGAATGATCCAGAAGAGGTGTGGATTTTACCAAATGACTTTCAGATGAGCTTTACCAGAAATGTTAAAGAGTCCTTCAAAAATAGAATCAACAACATCAAACAAAAACTTGAGATCAAGACAAGTAGCAGCATCACTCAGATACAAACTAACATTAAGAATTCTCAAAAATGAAATACATCTTCAAAACTGAAAATAAGGTACCAGAGACTCAATTTCAGATCACAAAGCAAGCCTCAATAACTGTAGAAACATTGAAATAGTACAAGCATCTTCTCTGATCACAATGCTATAAAATTAATAACAGAAAGAACAGGGAGGAAAAAAAATTACATGGAAACTGAATAATACCTTACTTAAGCAACCCTGGGTAACAGTAGAAACTGAAAATGAAATAAAAAAATTCCTGGAATGAAATGAGAATGAAAACACAGCATGCCCAAACCTTTGGGACACAGCAAAAGCAGCTGTCAGGTGAGAACTTACAGCAATAAATGCACACATCAAAGAAGAAGAAAGGGCCCAAATCAGTAGCTTAACCCTATAAGTTGAATGAATAGGAAAAGAACAGCGAAAGAAGACCACAAATCACTAGAATAAGTGAAATTATAAAGTTTACAGCAGAAATAAAATGGAAAAACAGTAGAAAGGATAGACAAAACTAGAAGTTGGTTCTTTTTAGGATCAATGAAGTCAACAAATCACTGGTCAAACTGACAAAGGAAAGGAATGAGAAACAACACAAATGAGAAACAAGATGGGCGGTATTACAGCAGAATCAAATGAGATAAAAAATATCATAACTGCATATTATGAAAATTTTACTCTGAAAAAAAAACTGAAAACCTGGAAAAAATGCATAAATTTCTAGAGACATACAACTTGCTTAAACTAACACAAACCAAGATAGAAAACTGGAGCAGATTCATAAAAAAGAAGAAATTGAAGATTGTAAAAATTTTCAAAGAAATAAAGTCCTAGCCCAGACATCTTCACTGGAAAATTCTAACAAACATTAAGGCAAGGGTTTACACAAACTCTACTCAAGCTTTTCCAGAACATAAAAAAGGAAGGAGTACTCCTTAATTCATTCTATGAAGCCAGCATAACCCTGATAACAAATCCAGGAAAAGATATCACCAAAAAATAACGTCACAGACCAATATTCCACACAAATACTTGCAAAACTTCTCAACAAAATTCTAGCTAATAGAATTTGACAGCACATAGAAAGGAAGAAAGAAATAAAGAAAGAAAGGGAAAATGACCATGTGGGATTAATACCAGTAATGCAAAAATGGTTTAACATTAAAAAGTCAATCAGCTTAATGTACCACATAAGTAAAATAAAGGAAAAGAATCATATAATTATCTCAATCAATGCAGAAAAGTTATTTGATAAAATCCATGCACCTTCTTGATAAAAACTCTATTTTGCCAAAATAGGAACAGAAATTTCTCAACAGAATTAAGAGCATATAAACAAAACCAAGAGCCAACATTATTCTTAATGAAGAATTATTAATTATTAATTATTATTCATTATTCTTAATGAAGAAAATATTCCCCCTGAGATCCAGAACTAGACAAAGATGCCCTTTATCACCATTTGTATTCAATATTATACTGGAAGTATTAGCTAGAACAATAAAGCAAGCTAAGGAAATAAAGGGTATCCAAATTGCTGAGATAGAAGTAAAACTATCCACATTAACAGATGACATGATCCTATGCATAGATAATCCCAGAGACTACACAAGGAAGTTACTAAAACTAGTAGAGGGGTTAAGCAGAGTGGTAGTGTGTAAGAGCAACATAAAAAATCAGTGGAATTCTTCTACACTAACCAACAGAACAGTGAAAACAAAATCAGGAAAACAATGTCATTTAAAATAGCTCTCAGATAACATACATAGGAATTAGCCTAACTAGAAAACCCTGGTGTCATAGTGGTTAAGTGCTGTCTGCTAATCAAAAGATCGGCAGTTCAAATTCAACAAGCACTCCTTGGAAACTCTACGGAGCAGTCCTATACAGTTGCTATGAGTCGCTAACAACTGTCCGGCACCGAGTTTGGTTAGTTAGTTAGGGATGGAAAAAACTTACACAGAGCAAACTACAGCATACTGCTGCAGAGAGAGAGAGAGAAAGAGAGAGAGAGAGAGAGAGACTTTGTCTTAGTCATCTACAAAAAAAAAAAAAAAAAAAAAACAAGAAACAAAACAAAACCCAGTGCCGTTCAATTGATTCCAACTCACAACGATCTCAGTGGTAGCAAAACAGAAATACCACAAGTAGATAGCATTAATAAAGAGAAGTATATTTTCTTGTAGAAATGTGGGCTGAAGTCCAAATTCAGGGCATCAGCTCCAGAGGAAGGCTTCCTGGATAGGGATCTTCTAAGACACAGGGACACTGAATCTGAAGGATACATTCTGCTCCCAGCACTACTTCTTTGGTGATATGAAGTCCCCAACTTTCTGTTTGCTTCCCTTTCCTTTCCTTTCTATCCCAAGAGATTGCTTCAAGGCACAGTACAAGTACTCCTTCACTAAAACAATGGCCATTGATCCTTCCTCATTAACACTGTTAAGGCAGGATTTATGGCATATAGGAACATCACACAATACTGTGAACTATGGCCTAGACAAATTGCTACGCAAATTTTGGGGGGGACACAATTCAATCTATGAGAGACCTTTGTAAACAGAGAAACGTACCATTCTCATGGATAGGAAGACTTAGCATTATGAAGATGTTAATACTCCTCCAAGTAATCCATAGATATAATGTATTCCTGATGCAAATTCCACCATCACTCTTTAACAAAATGGAAAAACTAATTTCCAACTTTATTTGGAAGAGAAAGAGGCCCCAGATAAATCAAGCATTATCGTTGAGGAAGAACAAAGTAGAAAGTCTCAGACTTCTCTATCTCAGAACCTGCTATACAGCCATAGTAGTCAAAACAGCCTCGTTGTTTTCGTTGCTAGGTGCCTTTGAGTCAGTTCTGACTCACAGCAACCCTACGTACAAGAGAACAAAACACTGCCCAGTCCTGCAGCATGCACATAGTCATTGTTTTGCGTGAGCCTATTGTGGCAACGACTATACCAATTCATCTCATTGAGGATCTTTCTCTTTTTTCCCTGATCCTTTACGGGAAACCCTGGTAAAATAGTGGGTTAAGTGCTACATTTGCTAACCAAAAGATCAGCAGTTCAAATCCACCAGGCGCTCCTTAGAAACTCTATGGGGCAGTTCTACTTGGACCTCTAGCGTCAGGATGAGTTGGACCTGACTAGATGGCAGTGGGTGGTGCTGATTACTTTACCAAGCACAACGTCTGTCTTGGTCATCTAGTGCTGCTATAATAGAAATACCACAAGTAGGTGGCCTTACAAAGAAATTTTATTCTGTCACAGCGCAGTAGGCTACAAGTCCAAACTCGGGGCATCAGCTCCAAAAGAAGGCTTTCTCTGTTGGCTCTGGAGGAAGGTCCTTACCTTCAATTTTCCACCAGTCTGGGAACTTCTGAGATGCAGGGACCCCAGGTCCCTTTCACAGGACACACTGCTCTGGGCACTGCTTCTTGGTAGTTTGAGGTCCCCAACTTTCTCTGCTAGCTTCTTTCCTTTTTATCTCAAGAGACTGCCTCAAGGCACAATACAATCTTATAGCTGAGTCCTGTCCCACCAACACAGATGTTGCCCATCCTCCCTTGTTAATATGGTAGAAGCACAGTTTACAGCATATAGGAATGTCGTACAATACCAGGAATCGTGGCATAGCCAAGGGGCTACACACAGTTTTCGAGGGACACCATTCAATCTATGACCATATCCTTCTCCAGTGACTGGAGCCTCCTAACATATCCAAAGTAAGTAAGACAGTCTTACCATCCTAGCTTCTAAGGAGTACTCTGGTTCTACTTGCTCTGAGATACAGCTGTACACTCTTTTGGCAGTGCATGGTACATTCAGTATTTTTCTCCAACACCATAGTTCAAAGGCATCAACTCTTCTGTCTTGTTTATTCATTGTCCAGGTTTTGCATGCATACAGTGTAACTGAAACTACCATAGCTTGGGTCAGGCACACCTTAGTCTCCAAGGTGATGTCTCTGCTTTTCAACACTTTAAAGAAGTCTTATGCAGCAGATTTTCCTGATGCACAAACAGCAAAAGATAAACTAGATAACTGTGAATTCCTAAAAATTAAATACTTAGGCTCTTCAAGCTTCTCCAAAAGAGTAAAAACAGAATCTAAAGATGAAGAATAAATTTTGGGTAATGATGTATCAGACAGGAGTCTAATCTCTAAAATTTACTGGCAAAAAGATAAACAACCCAATTAAAAAATGTGCAAAGAACATGAAGAGACACTTTTACACGAAGACACAATTACATGAAGAGATCCTCATGAGTTTTAGTTAGTAGTGAGACGCAAATGAAAACCTCAAAGAGATACCGTATAATCCTAGCAGGAATGGCATTGATCAAACAAACAAAACAAATGCTGGTGAGGTTGTGGGGAGATTAGAACTCTTATATACTGCTAATGGGAATGTAAAATGGTACAGCTACTAGAAATAGAAATGCCATATGATCCAGCAATACCTCTCCTAGGTGTATATCCTAGACAAACAAGAACAGTGACATGAACAGATGTGTGCACATCCATGTTCCCTGAAGCATTATTCACAATAGCAAAATGATACAAACAACACAGATATCCATCAATGGATGAATGGATAAACAAACTGGTTTATACACACAATGGAATACTATGCGGTAATAAAGAATATTGATGAATCTATGAACTATCTCACAGCATGGATGAGTCTGGAAGACATTATGCTGAGAGTGAACTAAATAAATCACAAAAGGACAAATATTGTATGAGTCCTCTATTATAAAAGATAAGAAAAGTTAACAAGCAAAGAGAAATATTCTTTTATGGTTACCAGGAGTGAAGAGGGGAGGGAGGGAAATCACTAGTGGATACATGTCAACTGTGATGAAGAGCAAGGGAAATACATAATATGGGTGAAAGCAGTGTGGCATAACCAAGGCAAAGGACAACAGTGAGAGTTAACATAAGAATAAAAGACAGCTACAGTAAATGTTATAACCTAATAATCCTGCAAAAAGTCATAACAAACAATAATACAGTTGTGGATATGTAGGTAGATATTTATGGTAAACATTCATATGCATACATAGGCATGACTGAATATTTCTACATACATATTTGTATATGCTGCATGTATAGTCATCTATGTAATATAGCACATAGGGAACAGAGTTATGGAAACTTCTTGGATGTAACCAAACACCTTATGGGACTGAGAAATAGAGATTGAGGGCTGAGGACCATAGCCTTTGGGATCATCTAGGTCAATTGGCATAACTCGAGCCATAAAGATAATGTTCTACGTCTTACTGTGGTGAGTAGTGTCTAGGATCCTCAAAAGTTGCCACCTGCTGTCTAAGATATATATCTATGGCTTCCATCTTGTCTGTAGTAAAGTAGAGGGAAGAAAACCAGACTCAAGAAAGAAATTAGTCCAAAGAACTAATGGCCTGCGTGGATCAGCCTCTGCTAGCCTGAGACCAGAATGCCAGGCAGTGCTCAGCTGCCACTTCCGACTTCTCTGACCAGGAACACAACAGGAGGTCCCAGGTAGGGCGGAAAAAAACAGAAAAAAATTAAAATTTATAAAAAAGATGAGACTTACTGGTCTGATAGACATCAGAGCAACCCTCAAAACTATACCCAAAGACAAGCTTCCAAACCAGAGCCAAAATCCCTCCTGGAGATTACCTCCCAGGCCTATAAATTAAACAGTAACACCTGTGAGGAATGTGCTCCTTAGAACAATAGAGACCAAAATAGCAATATTTGCCTGAAAGCAAAGATGAGAAGTCAGGGAAGAATGGAAATAGAGAACCTAGAGTGGAAAGAGGAGGTGTTGACATATTGGTGATTGCAGCCAATATCATGTAACAAACTATGTATGAAACATTGAATGGGAAACTAATTTGCTATGTAAACTTTTACGTAAACACAATTTTTTTAAGTCAAAGCCATTGTGTCCAATATCGAATCGTAATTACTACCCTACAAATCTAATGCTGCATTTCTCGGTGTACGACATGACAACCCATCAGTAATGCAAACTTTGACATTTTCAAATCTTCCTTCTTTCCCTCCATATTGAATCCATGACTAGATCCTGTTGATTTTATATTCGTTTGAGTCTACTCTTCAACTTCGCCTTTATCCAACAGCCTAGTTCGAGCCCCCATTATCTTTGCTCTTGACCACTGCAATAATTCCTAAGTGGTCTACCTATATTTATTCTTGTCTTTTTGTAATCTACTCCTCAAATCTCAGCCAGTATTATATTTTTGAAATTCATGTCTAATTATGGCCCCTCTCCTGCATCCCTCCCCTGATATTAAATCGTCTCAGTGGCTTCCCAACAGATTTTGAACAAAAATAAAACTCTTTCAAGTGGTGTCTCAAACTAGAAGGCACACTCAAAAGAGATTTAACTAAAATAATTTATTGAAGAAAACATAGGTTGAGGAAGACTTACCTAAAGAAAAAGGAATGGTGAGATGCCACTACTGCCTCTAGGTTAGAAGGGACAAGAGGAAGAGTCAGGGCCATGCAAGTAGCTGTAGCTGTAGCAGCCCATGGTCTCTGCCAGAATCAGCGTAACAGCAAGTTTCCAGTGCAAACTTGCTATCTGGGAGGCATCTGTTTTTTCTAAGGTGGGATGGAGGTGGGTTATTTATTTCCTTTTTCTAGAAGAAATACCCTGATCTCCCTGGCTCTAGATGGCTAAACCATACTGGAAGCCAGAGGACAGGTGATGTAGTCGCACTGATAAGCCTTCCAGGGTACACAACAGAGAACGGCAGAAAATGGATCCAGTTGCTATTATGTGACAGAATTATTTTCTGGGTAACTCTAGAAAAATCAGAATTATTCTACATCGTTAAAATGTTTTTCTTTCTTTTTTTTTTTCATTTGAAAATAATTGGATTACTTTTCTCCTGGTTGTTTAGACAGCAGATTTATTATTTTGGAAGACTTAAAGGTGATTGGACTTTTTTGTTTGCCTCAGAAGCCTAGAGAATGGGCATTTCTAGGAGATGCAGGAGGAAGGGATGATAATTTTGCATAGAAATACATAACTTTCAGGCTGATAGCACAGTAAGGATACTTATTGATCAGTTGAGTGGCAAGATATTTTGCCAGAAAAGACAGCTAAATTTACCTGGTCTTTCTTGGTCCTGTTGATCTAATAATAGATTGTCAAAGTTAGAACACTGTCTTAGCTAGTCTTTCTTTGTTGTCTGGAAACTAGGGATAGTTCTCACTTTGTGACAAGCTTGCAAGACAATTTATCTACAGCTCTGCTTGATGCACCTCTTGAAATCTTTTAATCTAACACATATTGCAGAGATTCACTCATCACACATTTTTGAGCCCTTGCTGTGTTCCATACACTGGAATGGATTCTGGAGAGTATGAGGTTGAGTGATCTGAACTCCTTGACTTCCTGTTTTACATGAACACTGAGGTGAATGTTTACGTTTTTCATGATTAAACTGGAAAGGATCACGTATTGATTTTTTGCTTGCGTTCTTAGCCTGTTTTATTTGGTAAAAAAGGTTTATGAATTTATCTTGTCTGTGGATAGAGCTGTAGAAAGTAAAAACGCAGGCAGTTGGTGCGACCGTGACAAACTTCCAGGGCAAACTTGCTGTCTAGGAGACATCTGTGTTTTATGTGGAATGGAGATAAGCTGCTTGCTTCCTGTTTTTTAGATGCAAGCAGTGACAGCAATGGAAATTATTGACTCTAGAAATCTTGACTACTCATTAAGTCATTTGCACACTATTTAGATGCACCTTAGAGTGACTGGGTCCTAGCCATTTTTGTAATAATTGAATCAAAATAAGTATTTATTTGTATGTTCCACATGATCTTCATCCAGCTTTTACTTCTTTCAAAATGAATTAATTTTTAACTGTGTAAATAGAGATAACAAAATGTTTGCCATTTCAACTATTTCCACATGTACAGTTCAGTATCATTAATTATATTTGCGTATCATGTTATTCAACCATCACCATTAACCATTTCCTGATTTTTCCATCACCTTGAACAGAAGTTTAATGTTCCAGCAACACTGTGTCATCTTTTCTCCTTCCAACCTGTCCACCTCTGGTAACCAATAACAAAATTTTAT
The DNA here is from genome assembly GCA_028571685.1 of Heterohyrax brucei. Classification (NCBI taxonomy): domain Eukaryota; kingdom Metazoa; phylum Chordata; class Mammalia; order Hyracoidea; family Procaviidae; genus Heterohyrax; species Heterohyrax brucei. The sequence continues at coordinate 130,185,703 of CM053142.1, forward strand.
CTCTATACATTTGCCTCCTTCAGATATTTCATATACCACCTTCACTCTTCATATCATGGGAATTATTGCTAAGTTTCAATATTACATTCTCTCTACAGATTATGTTCCTTCTTCTCACATTTTCAAGTATTTATAGTGTACCATGAACTGTAATAAGTGATGTAGGGTACACCTGAATGATGATAGATCCCCAATTTTAAAGAATCTACAGTCTAGGAAAACAGGTAGTAGTAATAAACAAGGTGAATGCAGGCACAGAAGAGAGTACAAGATTCAAAGGAGACTGGGGGAGAGGGTGATTAATTCACCCTGTGGGGAGTCTTCATAGCAGAAATGACTTTGCATCGGGCCTTGAAGGGTGAGGACAAATTCTTTGGGCATCAGGAGGGTTGTGCCTCCTAAACCAAAAATACGTGGTGCCGTAAAGTAGATTCTGCCTCACAGCAACCTTGCTAGACATAAAGATAGTAATAGTAAACCTAGAAGAATAAGAGCATGGAACGTTCCAGGGACTGTAAGTAATATACAGTGCAGTGTATTAGTTTCCTAAGGCTGCTGTACCAAATTACCATAAACCAGATGGCTTAAAGCAACAGAAGTTTATTATCTCACAGTTCTGGAGGAGGCCAGAGATCCAAATCCAGGGTGTCAGCAGAGCCATGACCTCTCTTGTCTCCTCCAGTTTCTGGTAGCCCCAGATGCCTCCTGGTTTGTGGGACTGTCACTCCAGTCTGTGCCTCCATCTTCACACGGCTGTCTTCCCTCTGCGTCTGCTTGTCTCTGTGTCTTTTCTTCTCTTTTTACAAGAAAACCAGTTGTATTTGGTTGAGGGCCCACAGTACTCCAGTATGACTTCCTGTTAACTAATTAAATATGAAAAACCTTATTTCCAAAATAAATTGACATTCATAGGTACTGAGGTTAAGGACTCAATATGTCTTTTCAAGGATCACAAACACCCTATAACAGGTAGTACTTTGCAAACTGTGTTCTAAGTGAGGGTATTCAAAGCTGTACCCCAGAAAAAGGGATCCACAGACACAAATATTTAAGAAAACTGGACTAAATAAATACGAACAACTTTGGTCTTTAAATTTGTTTACTAGGTTTAGCTTATTAATTGCATGATTTATTTAAAAAATTATTACTATTTTTTGGTGAAAATACAGCAAAACCTGCTTCTGTTCAACAGTATTTAGACATAATGATCATTGACATTGGTTATATTCTTCACATTGTGTTAACATGCTTGTTATTTTTATATTAGTTGTCTTATTCTCATTGACTTTAACTTCCTGCCAACCACTATGTTTTATGCTTTTATGCTGTTTTATGCTTTAACACAGTTTTTGTCCATTTGGTCTTATTCAGATAATTTTTTAGAAGAATGTAATACTCAAGAGTAGCAATCTTTACTTCTTGAGCTAAACTGTTATTTGGTTTAAAAGTAAATTCAGAGGATAGTATCCATTCAAGATCTGAAGAGTAACTTAGGCAAAAGAAGTCTCCCAGTCTCCTCCATGCTCACTAAGAACATTAAGTCTGGGTTCTTTAAGAATTTAAAGTTCTTTTTCAATTTTTCTTCCTTTCTGTCAAAACCTATCTCTTGTATTCCTGATTAGAATATTTGAGAGTGGTAGCCAGATGCCATACAGTTCTTGTCTCATGGTAAAGGAGTCAGTGACTTGGAGAGACAATTAGTTCTGTAGTCTGGTGCCTTTTCTAAATCTTATGTTTCCTTTTTTCTCTTTTTTTTCCAGATGAATAGAAACCAACAGTTGTATCTCAGATGGCTACTTATAAGCTTTCAAGACCCCAGGCACTACTCACCACACTGGGATGTAGAACATAAACTTTTAAGAACTATATTGTGCCAATTGGCTGGATTGTTTTACAAGACCATGACCAAAGCCCTCAAACCAAGAGAACTAATCCCTCAACATAATTGATTACGTCCAATGAATAATTTGAATGATTTTCTTTATTTCCCAATGTACTTTGCAGCTCTTTAAAATGGAGACATAGCATGCTGAGCTGTGCCAATTTCCTTGTCCACAGGACCACTACTCACGGCGCATCTCTCTGGGAAATGCTGGGGTACAGCACAGAGTGCTTCCAGGGGAAAGGACAGAAATGAAGGCGGTGAGGAGAGTGAAACTAGATCCTAAAACCAACATTATGCTAAGAATTTATGAGTACAGGCTGGATTTGAAGAATTTATTTGAAATTGTGACCCACGGTACCCGATGTGCAGTTTAGATAGTCATGTCAGGTGCAGAGTGGCTATGGGCTGAGTAGAGATGAGGCTGAGCAAACAGACAGCTTGCTGATTACCTCTCCTTTTCCTTTGTTTGTTAATTACTTCATTCAAATATGTATTGCATGCCTTCAATGCACCAATTACTGTTTCAAGATGCTGCGGATGCAGTACTGTCTGGAGTAGTCAAAAAAGTTTGCTTTGACAGAACTTACGCTGAAGCAGAGGAGGACAGACACAGACAGACAGAGCGTGAGGGATGGAGCGTGACTATTTTAACAGGACTGGTGAGGGAAAACTGCGATGGAAAGGGACACATGCTGTCTGGCAGAAGATCCTTCTGGGCAGAGAAAAGGTTAGCGCAGGGCCCTGAGGTGGGAGAGCTTGGCCTGTTGCAGGAACAGGAAAGCAGCCTGTGTCCCTGGCAGGAATGGAACCCAGAGCAGAGAAACAGCACTGAAAAAGCAGAAGGAGAGAGGGCCAGGGCTCCCTGGACAATTGCATGGACTTTGCCATTTACTCAGAGTGAAGTGGGAAGCCACTGGAAGGTTATGAAAAGAGGGGTGACCTACCAAACTTATGGATTTAGGAGATCTGCTGGCTGTTGTATGGAATTCAGGCCACGGGGCAAGGTTAGGAACAGGGAGACCAGAGAGCTGACAAGAGGTAAGTGATCCTGTGACCTAAGTCAGTGATGGTAGAGGCAAGTTGGTAGAAATATTTTGGAAACAGAATCAGGAAGACTTAGTTACTGAATAAAGTGGTGATAAAAATAAAGACAGAACCTCCGATGAATTCCAGACTTCTGAATTGGCCTCTTAAGAAAAGGGTTGGGTGGATCTACAAGCTGGAGACTGCCAGAGGTTGAGGCTATTGCGCACCGCAATGCTGTAGTTACTGTTGCTCATGCTGCCTTGTGGATTCTCAGTCGTGTAACCTCATGTGACAGGATGGAAATGTCCAATACGGTTTTCTAGGCTGCAATCTTTACGGTACAGACAGCCAATTCTTTTCTCCTGTGGAGTCGCAGCTAGCATTTCCGTTAGCAGTCCTGCCACCAGAGCTCCTGGTAGTAACGGTAGAAGATGAGAGCAAGCAGTGAAGTTTTCGTTGTGATGTATTTGAGGTGATCTTGGGACACCCAAATGGCAATATCCTAAAACTAGTTCTGGAAACTCTGATGGTGTAGTTAGGTAAGTGTTATGTCTGCTAACTGAAAGGTCAGCAGTTCAAATCCACCAGGCAATCCTCGGAAGCTCTATGCGACAGTTCTACTCTGACCTCTAGAGTTGCTACAAGTTGAACCCAACTCAGCAACAGTGTGTTTTTTGGGCTTTTAAAGCTAGTTTGGAGTCTCTGGTTGGTGCCAATGGTTCAGTGCTGAGCCACTAACGGATAAGCTGGCGGTTTGAATCATCCATTCAGAGGCACCTAGAAAGAATGGCTTGGCAATTGACTTCTGAAAGGACACAGCCATTAAAAACCCTATGGAGCACAGTTCTACTCTGAAACACAGGGGTTATGGGGAGTGGAATAGATCCAGTGGCAATTGATTTGGTTTTGGTTTTCAAAGCCACTTTTGCATACAGGCAGTCATAGGATAAAAATATTGGTTGTTAGTAAGCTAGGCTTACTAATAACCAAAACTTAAGAATGCACGGCCATAAGGACTTAAATACAGTGTTTGTAATGACAAGCCTATCCACTATGTTGTGACACTAATAAATGAAAATGTTGTATCATTTAGAAGCGTTTCTTGTTTTATATGCATAGAGAGATAAGATATACTAAACTAACACAGACATTTGATTAACCGATGCTAAATAAGAACTGTGTGTACTCTTTCAACTTAACATGTAAATTTGACATGATGACGAACTGACGAATGGATCTTGTTTGTAATCTTAAGACTGTCTGTATAGAAAAGGAGCTTGGTGGTAGAAGAGTTAAGCACTTGCCTGCTAACCAAAAGACTAACAGTTTAAACCCACCAGCAACTCTGCAGGAGAAAACACAATGGCAATCTACTCTAGTGAGGACTTGTCTAGGAATCCCTACGGGTCCACGCTACCCTGTCCTGCAGGGTGCAGTGCAACAACAAGTACACAGGAAAGAAATTTAGGGACAAGGTTTAAACAAAGGATGTAGGCTGGAGAAACATGGGCAGACTGTTTCTATCTGGAACACAGACACGGTCAGAGTGGGAAGAGAAACAGATGACAACTGAGGGGTCCTGGGATAAAGACAAAACCATGAAGAGCTGAAACAGGTAGGGACAAAACCAGGGGAGAAGAGCCAACCAAGTTACCGCAAGCCTATTCTCAACAGCTATAGACACTGACTTTGAGCAATACTTTCCAAAGGAGAATGGTCAGCAAGGATTTTAAAAACTTGGAACCAAGACTCAAAATGGCTTTTTTATGGAGCAATCGTTTTCTCTCGTAATAACGTCATTCAGCTTTTTACAGAACCTGAAAAACAAACAACATAAACATACAAAGCTAGACAAAAGCAATGGCAACAAAACGGAACCTTGTAATTTCAGAATTCTGAGCAGAATAAAGCCTATTGTCCCTGTGTTTCCTTTAGCTCTGCAAATACAGAGAAAAGACCCTTTTCTGGAATGGAGAAATATTGCTCCAATGAGCCAACAACTTTTTAAAAATAGTGTAGAATGTTATTTTAACAATGGAAGAGGGTGCCTCTTTATGGATTGTGTTTACTCAATTAGAAGGTAGAAAGGGAATAAAGCATAGTAGCGAAGAACCTAAGCTTTCAAACCAGCTTCACTTCTTACTGTTACTTTGACAACTTCTTTACCCATTCTGTGTTTCAGTTCAGTCACCTATAAATTTGTGTTAATTAGCATGCAGGACTCATGGAGTTTAGTAAGAATTAAATACATGAAATCACATAGATCGTGTCTCACAGGAATCTCTCAGTGAACATGGGCACACATTGTTATTGTGTATAGACATTTTTCAACACGAAGGTGTATGGCTCTTCTTTAAAAAAATTATAAATCACTATTTCTTTGGGGGAAGAATTTTTTTTTGTATATTTATTTAAGTAGTAGCTAATAAAATACTGGGAGGAGAGACTGTGGAGCCCAACAGGTAGGAAGAGATGAACTGCTGAAGGTGTTGGGTACCTGGAAGAAGACAAGGATTCTAGGATCTGGAGCTAGTGAGGATGGCAAGTACAAGCCGGCCGTGTTTGCAGAACACTAAAGCACCCCAGGGCTGTTCCAGAATGCAGTGGAAAGAGAAACAAGTAAAGGTTCAAACAGAAAACTGAGTCTTTCAGATTTCAGCAATCTGTCAATGTAATGTAATGTTAGGAGACCCCATAGTCTCAGTTGGCACACCAGCTTCACACAGACTAGACAGTAGCCGTCCCTCACTCCAAATCCTATGTGGAGGAAAACATGTCCATGGGTCTCTGAAGGAAAGATATGCTTTGGTCTCCACTTAGAGCAGGCAGAAAGGAATGCTTTAGAGCACGATTGCCATCATCTGCTGCTTACAGAAAGATGAAGACAAAAGTCAGTCACGCCAGAAATAAAATCGTGGTCTTTAGTTCTGTCACTGGAGATTAAGCAGATGATGACAAATTACCTGTCCTCATCTCTGTTTTTAAACCAAATGAAAAGCTTCTGAAATTGCACAGGAGAGCTTTTGGGCTCTGTACTTAGATAAACCAAACCAAGGGCATCGAGTCGATTCTGACTCACAGCAGTCATGTAGGACCGAATAGCAACTGCCCCACAGAGTTCTAAGCAGCACCTGCTGGTTTTGAACTGTTGACCTTTTGCTTAGTAGCTGTAGTATTTAACCACAATGCCACCAAGGTTTCCCCATACTTACATACATATCTGGATTTTGCCTCTTAAACACAGGGATGATGAGGTTGTCTGGTGTTTGGAAACATGCTTGTGATCTTCTGAGGTAATTCTTGAGGCCGGAAGATTCTCACCTTATAGCCTAATTCTTTTGACTAAAAATCTAGACCATATGTTTTTTCTAAATTGTATTTTAGGTGAAGGTTTACAGAGAAAGACAGTTTCCATTAAACACTACACATAGTGTTCCATAACATTGGTAAATAACCCTAAGACATGTCAATATCCTGCCTTCTTGGCCTTGTGTTCCCTACTGCTGGCTTTCCTGTCCTCTCCTGCCTCTAGTCCTTGCCCCTGGGCTGGTATGCTCCTTTAGTCTTGTTTTGTTTTATAGGCCTGTCTAATCTTGGGCTGACGGCAACCTTTGTGACATAGTGGCTAAGTGCTGTATCAGCTTACTGAAAGGTTAGCAGTTTAAATCTACCACACACTCCCTGGAAACTCTATGGGGCAGTTCTACTCTGACCTGCAGGGTCACTATTGACTTGACAGCAGATGGGTTTTCTTTTTTAAATCTTTGGCTGAAGAGTAAACCTCGGCAGTGACTTCATTACTGAGCTAAGAGAGCATCTGGGGGCACACCCTCAAGGTTTCTCCAGTGTCTATCAGGCCAATAAAACTGATCTCACTTAGTGAGTCAGAATTTTGGTCTACATTTGGCTGCAGCTCTGTCTAGGACCCTCTATTGCGATGACTGCCAGAGGTGTCAGTGGTGGTAGCCAGGCACCTTCTCATTGTACTGGACTCAGCCTGGTAGAGGCCGTGGCAAATGTAGACAGAGCCTCCGAGTGTCTGAGTGTATATTATGCTTACAGTGTTTTTCACTTTTTCCTCATTAAGCTTAGTCACTGAGCTAGTCTTCAACTGAAGAAAAGGATTTGGGGAACACTGAAAAAAAAGTTCTTGAAAGCTATCCATTTTCTGAATTACTCAGAAAACTAAGTGAAATAACGCATTTCTCGTGAAACCTGTAATGAATGCATCAACAGCTGCTTTATCACGTGGAACTCTGTTTTGGGAACTCTGGTATCGCAATTTCAGGTCTGATTCTGACTCCCAGCTTCACAATAGATCAGGGCTATGTTTTATTGCTGTTGTGTCGCTTGCACTTTGGTGTATACAATCCTGATAAGTTTATTTCTCACTTTTAAATCTGAATATATCTAGTCATTTTTAAGTGTTTCTACAGTTTCATTCAACTTTGTGTTATCCTGTTTTGTGACATTCTGTTTTACAATTATGCTCACAACACTAGGTAGAAATATGAAGACAGGTACAAGTGCTGTCCAAGAACCTAATGTGTACGGCTTTCTCGTCTGGTTTTGCTTCATTTTGTGTCTCCTTTCTGTGTTCTATTTATTTATTTTCAGCCTCCTCCTGCCCCCCTTCCCTATATAATTTAAAAGCATTTCTATTTTTTTTTAGCAATTCTACATCAAAGGTAGAAGTCTCTTCTCTAGGATCCAAAAAGAAAGAAATACATTATTTTCCATTACCTTGCTCCTTGATCTCCCTAACCAGGTGCCTCATGTAGGACCAGATTCCTCTTTGATGGTTTCTGAGCACCTTCTTTTTATGTGCGAGACTTAGCAAATGATGCTTGACAAATCCATTCCTGTAACTTCTAGCTATTAAAATGTTCTTTTTATGAGTCATGTTTCTTCTTCTTTTTTTTTTTAACTTTACTTTGTGAGTTTCGGCTTTATGTTCAACACCCTAGAAAAATAAGATTTTTTCTTTCAGATTAAAAAATAAAAGCCTACTTCACGCAGAGGGCATAATTTAGTATCACAGAGATGTCATCATACGCTTAATACATAAGAAGATGAAGAAAGTATCGGGATAAGGTGGCAGCACCATAGAAGACATGGTACTAGACAAGATGAGAAGGGGTCGTATAAAATGAAACCATGAGATGAGGAGTATAAAGGCAGCTTCAAGGAAACACATGAAAGCTGTGAAAAAGACCTAGGAAGAATGATTGATACTCTAATGCAATTCTAACCCCTGTGAGGAGAGAAAAGGAAGGAAGATGGATTGGATGGGTAGAATCTTAGATTGCAGTACTAAGAAAATGTTGGGTAAGTCAGTGGGGAGTCCTGAGCCAAAGCAGCCCATCAGAAAATTTGTGCAAGAATGAGCCTACCTTACTATTCACTCAGTCACTGACTGAATGCCACCCATTGAAGGTGGCCCCAGGTATGAATGCTGTGATGGATTCGGAGTGCAGCATCTGGAGCTGCACATCTGTTACATCCCTCGCAACAAAATGGATTGCTGTAATAGACACAATCATGGGCTCAGACACACCAATGATAGCAAGATGGCATAGGACCAGGCAACGTTCTGTTCTCTTATACGCAGGTCATCATGAGTTGGAGTTAACTGGACAGCACCTGATAGCGTAACAGCAGCACATCTCAGCAGTGCATTTCTGCGGCTGCCACAGTGCTGTTGTCCAAGAAGGGAGAATCACAGGGAACTTGGAGTTCATCTCAAGACTTCTCTACTAACGCTTAGAGCTGAGCTCTTGAGATCACATGACGTTTTGGGGGAAATATTGATACCACTTCTTGAGTCTGGTCATACCTGATAATCCTTAAGTCCCCACAATATCCATTCAGTTTTGAATTATCCTGTGTTACATTCTATTTTAAGAGTCTACTCAAGTGATATAGAGGTGAGTCAAATGTCCTCCACGGTATCATACAGAAGTCATCTCTTGGGTAATGATACTAAACTCCACTGGCCTTAGATTGTTTTACTAATATAACCATGCTTCACTCGCTGCTTTTCTCCACTCTTCTTGTTTACCAGGAGCTATGTCTCTACAGTTACACTTTGGCTTCTGCTTCAGCAACAGGCAAAGCATGACTCTAGTGTCAGAAACAGCATCCTTGTAGGAAGAAAACAGGAGGTAGAAAGAATGAGGAAAGATGTCTATTAACGGAAAGAAGGAGATTGCTTTGGCGAACAGTTCAAGCAGAATCTCCTTCTCTTGACACTTGCACTTTGTTTTGTCTTTCATGCAAACAAAAATCTTAGAGTCAATTAAATTACATGAAAACCCAATAAAAATTTTTGATCAAGGAAGTGATACCGTCAAATTTTTATTTGATGACAATTTCCCTCATGAAGAAATGACAGATTATCATATAGATTTTATATATTATTGTTTTATATATACTGAATATGGTGATCTGGTTAACCATGTTAGGAAATATTTATCTGCACTATACATATGTAAAAGCTGTGTTTATTTTGTAAACATGTCAACCATTTAAAAAAAAATTGTCATTATGATTCAAGACTTACCTTCAGCTTGACCGTGATGGCTGTGTAAAGCACAGCTTCCTCATTTTAAGCTGCTTTGTGCCTGTAGAAACCACCTCCATCGAGTCGATTCCAACTCATAGCTACCTTGTAGGACAGAGTAGAACTGCTCCATAGAGTTTCCAAGTAGCACCTGGTGGATTTAAACTGCTGATCTTTGGGGTAGCAGACATAGCACTTAACCACTACACCACTAGGGTTTTCACAACATGACTATAGGGCAAGTTATTCATTTCCTAAGTCTGTAAAACTTCATTAAAAACCTGTTTTGTGCCAGGCATTTGCCAGGAACTGGGTGGGATGGAGGTGGTATTGTAAGATAGACACAAGGAACAGAATATGCTGGGGAAAGTTCAAACTCTGAAGACCAGACATTCAGTTATTTTTATCTGTAAAATAGAGAAAATAGTATCTACTTCAGAGTGTTGTCAGGAGGGTTCAATAAGATCATTTTGTGAAACATGCAGCAGCGCTCAGAAATGCGTGGCTAGTGTTAGGCATAGTCTCCTTACCCATGGCCAAACTCAAACCAAACATACTACCATCAAGTCACTTCAAACTCATAGCAACTCAATAGGACAGAGTAGAAGTGCCCCACAGAGTTTCCAAAGAGCCCTGGTGGATTCAAACTGCTGGCCTTTTGGTTACTAGCCACAGCAGTTAACCACTATGCCACCAGGGTTTCCTTGCTTATGGCAGATGTCACTAATTGATTATGGCACAATTTTATGCTAAGCCCAGCCACAGCTAGGGGTAGTACTTGCACAGTATTAATTATAAGACACTATCAGGCTTATGTTGCATGTTCAGTCAGAACTGGTATGGGTTTCAGAGGTGATAAACTACTCTGAAACCTGCTCTTGAACACTGAATAGTTAGAGCAAAAGGAAGGAATGATGAAGTCAAAGAACTGAAGATTTCAAAGGGTGGCTCAAGAAGACAAAGTAAAATATTATAGTGACATATGCAAAGAGCTAGAAATAGAAAACCAAAAGAGCAGAATATGCTCTACATTTCTTAAGCTGAAAGAACTGAATTAAAAATTCAAGCCTTGGGTTGCAATAGTGAATGATTCTACAGAGAAAATACTAAATGACTCAGGAAGCATCAAAAGAAGACGGAAGGAATACACAGAGTCATCATACCAGGAAGAACTGGTTGATGTTCAACAATTTCAAGAGGTAGTCTATGATCAGGAACTGAAAGAAGAAGTTGAAGCAGCATTGAAAAATGACAAAAGCAAAAAAACAAGGCTCCAGGAATTGATGAGATGTCAACAAACAGATGCAGTGCTGATAGTGCTCACTTATCTATGCCAAGAAATTTGGGTCAGCTACCTGGCCAACTGACTGAAGAGGCCCATATTTATGCTTAGTTCCTAGAAAGGTAATCCTACTAAAAGTGGAAATTGCTGAACAATATCATTAATATCACATGCAAGTAAAATTTTGCTCAAGGTTACTCAAAAACAACTGCAGCAGTATATTGAATGGAAACTTGCAGATATTCAAGCTAGATTCAGAAAAGTCCATGGAGCCAAGGATAGCACTGCTGACGTCAGATAGATCTTGGCTGAAAGGACAGAATACTGGAAAGATATTTACCTATGTTTCATTAACTGTGCAAAGGTAATTGGCTGTGTAGATTGTAACAAATTATGGATAACATTGAAAAGAATGAGAACTCCACAATACTTAATTGTGCTCATGAAGAATCTGCATACAGATCAAGAGGCAGTTGTGCGAATAAAACAAGGGGACACTGTATGTTTTAAGGTCAGGAAAGGTGTGTGTCAGGGTTGTATCCTTTCACCATACCTTTTCAGTCCATGCGCTGAGCAAGCAATCTGAGAAGCTGGACTATATGAAGGAGAATGAGGCATCAGGATTGGAGGAAGACTCATTAACAACCTGCGTTATACAGATGACACCACTTGACTTGCTGGAAGTAAAGAGGATTTGAAACATTTACTGATGAAGATCAAAGACCACAGCCTTCAGTATGGATTGCACCTCAACATCAAGAAAACAAAAATCTTCACAACTGAACCAGAGAAAGGACTTAGACTGTAAAGAATTTCATTTTACTTGGTTCCCTAATCAATGCCCGTGGAAGCAGCAGTCAAGAAATGAAAAGACTCATCGCACTGGGAAAATCTCCTGCAAAAGACCTCTTTGAAGTGCTGAACAGCAAAGATATCACCTTGAAGGCTAAGGTGCACCCAACCAAAGCCATGGCATTTTCAGTTGTATCATACGCATGTGAAAACCAGGCAATGAATAAGAAAGATGGGAGAAGAATTGATGCCTTTGAATTGTGGTGTTGGAGAAGAATATTAAATGTACCACGGACTACTAAAAGAATAAATAGATCTGTTCCAGAAGAGGTGTGACCAGAGTGCTCCTTGGAAGCAAAGATGGTGAGACTGTATCTTACATACTTTGGACATATTGCCAGGAGGGATCAGCCCCTGGAGAAGGGCATCGTGCTTGGTAAAGTAAAAGGTCAGCTATAAAGACAAAGAACAACAGATGGATTGACACAGTGGCTGCAACAATGGGCTTAAGCATAAAAATGATTGGGGGCATGGCACAAGGTCAGTCAGTATTTCATCCTGTTGGGCATATTGTAGCAATGAGTTGGAACCAACTTGATGGTACCTAACAACAACAGCAACAAAATTATTTTATGAAGTCTTTCTACATTGAATCATATTATTAGTTACAACAACAACAAACTACTCTTATGGCAGTGCCAGGAAAAGAAAGCCTTGTGTAGGAGGGAAGGCACGAGTAAGCCATGAGATGTTGGTAGCATTTATTTGAATTCCATAGTTAGGACATGTTTTCAAAGCTTGGCTTCAATGCAGATTTATCATGTATTATGGAATGAGTTATGTTCCCTTCAAAAATGTGTTGTAAATCCTAACCTCTGCCTGTGGTTACAGTCCCATTTGTGAGTGGACTGTGGTTTGTCATGTTAATGAGGCAGGGTTAGGTTATCTCTATGAGGATTAGGTTGTGTTTATTATGGTAATGAGGATGTATCTTGTGTCAATCTCTTTTGAGATATAGAAGAGATTAAACAAGTAAAAATGGAGGAAAATAAATGCCAGGCCACCTAAAAATCATTGAGGAACAAAAGAATAGAAGCTGAAATGAGACAGGACTGTCATCTTAGCTGACACAGAGAGAATTGCTCTACAGCCAGCACCCAGAACTTAGACTTCTAGCCTTCTACATTGTGAGAACATAAATTTCTGTTTGTTAAATCCACCCACTTGTGTTACTTCTTTTATAGCAGCACTAGATGACTAAGACAGATTGTTTCTCTCACCTTCCTTTCATCTAATTTGCTCCACAATAGTTAAGCCGAGCCGAGTGCCATCGAGTCATTTGAAAATTTCCACCTATTCTCCGTCTTGAGCTAGACTAACAGAACTATGTAATGATAAACACAGGTTATGACCCTAGAACCCCCACTGAGATCTGTTTCAGATATCACTTACTTTACAGACTAGAGACAACAAACGGAAGTCTCATCTCAAACCAGCATCAACAGGTAGAGGTCAGAATTCACAAAACATGAACTGGATGACACCTACACAATAATGGAAGCCAAGCTGACACATGACCCTGGACAGCACAGATTCCAGACACCTTATGTATAGAATCCCACTCAGTCACTGTGTGTCACAGAGACTGTGGCTGGAAGGACCATATTAAATAACACATTACACTGCAGCATGTATGTATCAATCTGCTGCTGAGGTTTTTATTCTGTTCCAATGGTGTTTTACACTAAGCTGTTACGCCAACATCACACTGTCTAGATTATCACAGCTTTATACCAGTCATGGGAAACCCTGGTGGCGTGGTGGTTAGGTGCTATGTCTGCTAACCCAGAGGCTGGCAGTTTGACTCTGCCTGGCGCTCCTTGGAAACTCTATGGGCAGTTCTACTCTGACCTATAAGGTCTCTACGAGTCAGAATTGACTCAGAGGCAGTGGGTTTGGTTTTTTAGTTTTCATAACAGTTTTGAAATCAGACAGTACATTCTCCAACTGTTGTAAATCTTCAGAATTGTTTCAGCTATTTTAGGTACATTGCCTGTCTACGTAAAGTTTAAAATCAGCCGGTCAATTTCTTTAAGACAAAGAAATAGACCAATGAACCCTCGAAAGGATTTTGAATGGTACTGCATTAAATCTTTGAATGGCACTGGGGGGAGAATTAAAAGCTTAATAATATTCACTGCTCCATTTCTTGAAGAAGGAAAACTTCATCATTCATTTAGGTCTTTTTTAATTTTCCTCAAAAATGTTTTATAATTTTCAATATACAGGCCTTACACATCTTTTATGGAATTTATTCAAAAGTATTTTAACTTTTGATGCTCTTGAAAGTAGGGCTCTTTATTGTTGATTGCTAGGGTATAAAAATAAAATTTAATATATTGACTTTGTGACATGTCACCTTGCTAAATTCATTTATTAGATTTAGTAGCCTTCGTGGAGATTCCTTAGACTTTTCTATGTAATATCATGTTATCTGCAAATGAAGAGTTTTATTTGTTCCTTTCCAGCCTGTGTACTTTTGATTCTCTCCTTCTCTTTTTGTTTTTTGATTTATTGATTTGGCTAATATTTCCAGTACTATATTGAATAGCAGTTGGGAGGATGGATAGATTTGCCTTTCTGCTGATCTTTGGGAGGTGGAGGAAACCATTCAATCTTACCTCATTGTGCATGACATTACTGTATAACTTTTTCATAGATGCCCTTAATCAGATTGAGGAGGTTTACTTCTGCTCTTCATTTGCTGAGCGATTGCACTATAAATGGGTGCTGATTTTTGTCAAGTGTTTTGTCTGTATCTGTGAAATGATCACATGGGTTTTCTCCTTTTTTATATTAATATGGGGAATCACATTAATCAATTTTTTGAATATTTAAACAGTGTTTCATTTCTGGAATAAGCCTCTCTTGGTCAGATGGAGAGCTCTGGTGGTACACTGGTAAAGAAGTTGGCCACTCTGCAATCTGAGTCCACTAGCTGTTCCTTGGAAACTCTGTGAGACAGTTCTGCTCTTTCCTACAGGGTTGCTGTGAGTCAGCATTAACTCAGTGGCAATGGGTATGCTGAGTTGGTTAAGATACATTATTTTTTAATTTAGGAGTCTATTTGCTAGTTATGCTAAGGCTTTTCCTACATCCATTAGAGTCATGGGTTGAATTGTATCCCCTCAAAGATGTGCATAGCAATTTGGCTGGGTTAGGATTCCCAGTATCGCAGGATGTTCCTATATGGTGTAAATCTTACTGTTATGGAGTTAGTAAGGGAGGGTGGGTGGCAATTGTGTTTATGGGGCAGGATTCAGTGTGTAAAATTGCATGGTGCCTTGAGACAATCTCTTGGAATATAAACGAAATGAAGCAAGCAGTGCCAGGAGCAGAGGGCATCCTTTGAAAAGGACCTGGTGGCCCTGCACCTCAGATGCTCCCCGGTCCAGGGGAGGATTGGCCTTCCTCTGCGGCCAACAGAGAAAGCCTTCCCCTAGGGCTGACATCCTGAAATTAGACTTTTAGCTTACTGGACAGTGGCAAAATAACATTTCTCATTTTAAAGACATCCATTTGTGGTATTTCCATTATAGCAGCACTCGATGGTGAAGAAAATTGGGAATGTTGTTCTCTACTTCTCTTGTGCAGTGTTTGTACTGCCTCTGCGATGCAAATTTAGATCTTCCTAGAGAATGCTTAGGGAAAGAAGAGACATTGCCCAATTTCTTAGGAAAAAATTATGTCGATTTGATATTATTTACTTTCTAATGTTTGGTGAATTCATTAGTGAGGCCACTGAGACCTGAAGTATTCTTTGTGGGGAGGTTCTTAATGAATAAATTCAATGTTTTTAGTCAGTACAAGATTATTCAAGTAATCTGGTTTTTCTTGAGTGAATTTTGTAGTTTTTGTCTTTCAAGGGATTTATCCATTTCATTTAAACTTGTTCATAATATTTCTTTAATGTGTTTTTAGTATTTGTAGGCTGCCTAGTGGTCTTATCTTTCATTACAACATAAAAATTTATGTCTTTCTTCTTCTTTGATCATTTTAGCTAAGGAAACAGTTGCCATTGAATGCATTCCAACTCATAAGGACCTAGAGGACAGAGTAGAATTGTCCCATAGAGTTTCCAAGGAACGGCTGGTGGATTCAAACTGCTGACTTTCTGGTTAGCAGCCACACTCTTAACCATTGTGCCATCAAGGTTTTCATGAATGATACAATTTTTTAAAAATATTTTTCAATAACCAGCTTCTCTTTTGTTAGTCCTTTTCTATTTTAATAATTTATTTTCATTATTTCTTCTACTTATTTTGTTCTTTTTTAATCACTTAAGGTAGAAACCTATTTTTTTATAGTTTAAAAAAATATATAAATTCCCCTTAAATACAGTTTGTTGCATCTCACAGATTTTGACGTGTTGTATTTTCATTATAATTGAGTTCAAAATATTTCTCTTGTGATCTTCTTTGACTTAGGAATTTTTAATGCTATTTAATTTTTAAGTATTTGGGATTTTATTATTTATTTGATGGATATTGATTTTTGATTTATGATTTTTATTGCACCTTCATTCTTGAAGTACTTTTTTTCCATTGAATATAGAATTCTTGGTTGAAAGTTTTTTCTTTTTATCCCTCCAGCATTTTAAAGATTTTTTTAAATTTTCTTTTGGCCTGTTGATCAAATGATTGCTCCTTTGTATGTAATCTGTCATTTTTCTTTTTTTTTTTCCTATAAGCTTTGCCCTTTATTTTCAGCTTTCAATAATTTGGCTAAGAGGTTGCAAATTAGTTTTTTTTAAAAAAATAATTTATTTTGTTTATGTACACAGAAAGACATATCCCAGTTTAACCACTTCTATATGTACAACTAGGTGACGTAGATTCCATTCTTGAAGTCGTAAAACCATTCTCATCCTCCTTTTCCCAGTTGTGTCTCACTATTAATGTGATCTCATAGCCTCCTAAGTTTCTTCTCTAAGTTTTCCAGTTGCAGGTGTCAACTAGATCCCATGTAGACAGCAAAGACTTTATGTTTATCCTGCTTGATGTTTCTTGAGCACCCTGAATTTGTAAATTTATGCTTTACCTAATTCGGAAAAAATTATCATTATTTTTCAATTTTTTCTTCCTTCATAGTTCTTTTCTTCGGAGATTCCAATTACATGTATGTTAGACCGTTTGATATGGTCTACCAAGTCCTTGGAATTCTGTTCATTTTTCAATCTCTTTTCTCTCTAATATTCACTTTGGATAATTTCTATTGATCTTCAAATGACTTCTGTGTTTACGTATTTGTTACTCTGTCATTGCCACTATGCTCTTAAGTCCATCTGACACATGTCCATCTGATATATAAGTCTATCATTTAGATAGACAGATAGATAGATAGACAGATACACACACACACACACACGCACACACACACACACACACACACACGCATTATTTTAGATACTAAATTTTTCAGTTCTGGAGTTTGTGACCCTACAGGACAGAGTAAAGCTGCCACATAAAGTTCCCAAGGAGTGTCTGGTCAACTCGAACTGCTGACTTTTTAGTTAGCAGCAGCAACACTTAATCACTACACCACCAAGATTCCAGAGTCATAATAGCTGCTTTAAAATTCTTGTGTGCTATGTCCAACATTGGGATCATTTCAGGGATAGTTTTAGTTAATTTTATCTTTTCTTAAGAATATGTTCCATTTTCCTGGTTCTTTACTTGTTGAGTATTTTTTATTGCATCCTGCATAATATGAACGTTAAGCTGTGGAGACTAGATTCTGCTGCTGTTTGCTTATGAAGACTTGTTTGTTTTATCTTAGAAAGCCATTTTCTTGGTTTGTACTCAAGCTGAAAACTGAATTTCCGGTGTAACAGCTCCAATCTCAGTTCACTGATTTTATCATTAGCAGAGCCATTTTGAGTCTTCTCTGTACATATGTGGTTCAAGAGTCATACTGAAAATGTGCACGTAGATTTTGGAGATTCTTTCTTGGACCCTTTTGTTTTAGGACTCCCTGCCTCTCTCTAGTGACTGTGGTTTCCGCAGATTCAATCTTTTGTTTCTCTGGGAATAACAGACTGCTTCTTTTTCACCATTGTCGCTACTGTCCATTAAGTCTCACTGACTGCCCCTGTCCTCGGGCTGAAAAGACACAGGGGGGACCTCACTCTATATAAGTACTTTCCTAAGAGCATGAATTCCCTGTAAGGATGTACCTGTATCTTTTCACTCTAGTGACTTCAACTAGCAAATTTTCACGTTGTGTCCAGACAATATAGCTATTATTTGCAACTGTTTTGCTATATTTTCTTCAGCTACTGTTTTGCTATATTTTCTTCATAACCAGTTTTCAATGAGTAAGTTTGACTTTTGTCTGGGTAGGGCATTCTCTGGTTACTTGGAGGCATCTCAGTTTTACAGATCTTGATTACTCTAAATTAAGTGACAATAAGGATTTCCATTTAAATTCCTACTAAATTCAGTACAAATTGATGCAAACAGCATGTAAGATAATATATGTGAATACATATGAGATAATAACATATGAACTATGCCTTATATTTAGAATAACTAAAATCAGTTTATAGTTTTTTGAGATGAAATAAATTAAGCCTAAGGAGTAATTCAATTTGATATTGATATATTTAACTTTTAAGAGAATAATATTTGTATATGTGGTACCTGGAAATGGCTCCTCTTTCATAAGATTCTAGGAATGTGATATTATCACTAAGAACACCAGTGCCTACGTTGCCCTGTTATTTTTTAACAAAGGTAAGCATAGGAGTTGCAAGATGATTACCTGTTGTAGTTATTAAGTAAACTACTTTAGAGAGGACTCTGATGATATAGAGAATCTATTTATATAAACAGTGACTCCAAATTTAATGATATGTTTTTTCATTTATGGAAACCCTTGTGGTATAGTGGTTAAGTTTTACAGCTGCTAGTCAAAAGGTTGGCAGTTCAAATCCACTGGGCACTGCTTGGAAACTCTATGGAGTGTTCTACTGTGTCCATAGGGTTGCTATGAGTTGGAATCAACTTGACAGCAGTGGGCTTTTAGGGTTGTTTGGTTTGTTTTTCAACATTTATGAATAAATCATAAATCTGACGTTATTTGAGTTACTCTATAGAATTATTTTCCTCGGCTTCCTCGCCTGTGACAGACAGATAGACTTGTGGGATTGTGGAGAAAATAGATGAAGTAAGTTGGCACAATGAGGGGCAAGGAATAATATCTCAATAAACACTCTTGGTAACAGCACTGGTGGCTCTGCAATGTGCCAACCATTCAGATCAGCTGTACTACAATGTCCCAGAAATCCCTTCCCAGTACACTTGCAAGAGAGACTGTATAGGACTATTTGGAGGACAAACGTGAAGCAGCTATCATTTTGTCATCTTACATGTATTGTTGTTTATTTTCTAATCTCTTCATTGGTATGGAGCAGAAAGCAGACATATAACAGCCCTGCTTCTTTTGGCTCCTTGAGCTTGTCTGACTTCTGGGTGACGTGTGTGTTTAGTTCCAGGACTAAAGTGCCTCATTTCTGCCTGGCAGAAACACTTATTCAGGTCAGTGACCACAAGAACTGACAGAAGTTTCAGTTCATTCTTAGGGGCTCCAGATCATATTTGTGAGTTTCCGTCCATCTGTCCTTCTTCTCTTCTGTTTTAGATCCATCTTCCCCTGCTGATGGCTTGCCATGTGACTTTTAATCTCCAGTATCAGATATGTACAACAGACCTTCAGAGACTACTGAGCTAGATTCCACAGTTGCATAAGATCAAATCCCTGTGATCACTTTCTTTCTGCGTGCACACACACACACACACACACACACACACACACACACACACACACACACACACACACACACATAGTGTTTCTACTGACTGCAGCCTGACTAATATCAATGATACAGGGAGTAGTTGAAAGGAATTCAATGTCCATTATTTGAATTAAGTTTTAGAAACCCTCTTTTGATAGCTTGTAACCATAAACAGTTCTTACTATGGCATCTTGGTGCTTTTGAAAACAATATAGTGACATGTATGTGAAGAGCAACAGCACCTCTAATAATAATTGAAGACTGATGCTTCTAGAGACTACTTATTATATTGTGTCAGATGTGATTTCAAATATTTCAGAAGAACCCTGAGAAGCAGGTTTTATCAATGTTTTCATTTTACAGATGAGGAAAATGAGACCACACGCAAGTAACTTTCTAAAGTCACGCAGTTAATACTTGGTAAAGCCAGGACTTTCACACTTGGCACTGGTACCAGAGCCTGTGTGCAACACTGCTCCCTTATGCCAGCAGGTACTGTGAAATTCCAAGAGAGGAAATGAACTAACAACATTGCTGAAAATGTACTGGGAGATTGCTTAATTAGGAAAGATGAGAGTGTAAGAGGGTGGCAGTTTACTGAGTTCCACACAAACCGGGTGGTATTGATTTTCCAGACTTCTCGCTTTAAAAGATCATGTTCTTTCCTCAAAAATTATTTTATTGCCCTTCTTTCACTATTTCTTTACTTGTCCCACTGTCCCTCTCCACTCTACAGTTTTCTTCTTTTTTGATCTTTTTTCTTGCCAGCATTCCAGGCTGGAAATATTTTTAGGAGCAGCTTGTTACATGATATTTCACTAAAAATAATACAAGTCAAGTTATTGGCACAAGAGTTAGGCTTGGAGGAACACCAGTTGTGCAGAGCCTGGAAAGTGGCTTGGTAGAGCTGTCATGGTTTTAAAAACAGAATAAATCTCTGAGACTGTACAGCTGATGAGGAGGGTGCTGAGATTCCCAGAGCTGAGCGAGCACCTAGTGCTTCCCCGGGCTCTGATGACTTGAGGGTGGGACACCTTGCTAGACATGTGTTTGGGGGCAAATTGGGATCTGTGGAGGTGATATGTCTCCCTTGGTCTGTTCATTCATTCTTCTCTAATAGCCATAATAGTTCAAGTTCCTGAGGGCTCTCTTCTCTTTTAACTCTATCATCTCTCCTCTGGAAAACTCACACATCCCCATTCAATTTTTGTATACAGTTGGGCAGCTTAGTTTTTAGAAGTATGGACTAGGGAGTCTGGGTTTGAATCCAGGCTCTGCACTTGTTAGCTGAGTGATTTAACAATTCTAGCACCACCAGAACCAGTTGCAACTGGGTTGGCTCTAGCCCATGGTGACTTCATGTATGTCAGACTAGGACTGTATTCCACAGGGTTATAAATGGATGCTTTTCTGGGAGTAATCACTGTAACCTCCAGTCTTTTGGCTAGCAGCCATGCATGTTAACTGTCTATACCAGCCAGTTTTCTCATAGATAAAATAGATTTAACTATTGTACTTAACCTCTGATGTTTTTGAGCTAGGTTAAACAGTTTTGTATTTACAAAGTGCGCACCATTAGCATTACCCACTGCCTCTGAGTCAATTTTGCCTCATAGCAACCCTATGGGACAGAGTAGAACTGCCCCACAGAGTTTGCAAGGAACACCTGGTGGATTTGAACTGCTTTTTGGTTAGCAGCCATAGCATTTAACTACTACACCACCAGGGTTTCCAGAAAGTGCTGTGAAACTATAAAGTGAGTGGTAAACAGCAAGCATTTGAAAAATGGCTGTAAAATAAATGTCGGTATGTTTGCTTAGTTCAGACTTCTCCTCTGTGTTCTAGACCCAAATGACTGCTGACTCCTTATATCCACTTGTGTAAATCACAACAATGTTTCCAGACTGAATTCAGTCTCTCTCCTAAAACATTCTCTGCCTTTAGTGTTTTCCATGCCAACTGTCACCCCCTCCCATTCATTCCCTCATCTAGAAACATGGGGGTCACTTTGATCTCACTCTGCTTCACTTACTCTGCCCATCACGTGTCGTCGAATTCTGCCTCCTAAACATTTTTCGTTTCCTCCTGTAACCTTTGTCATCCCTGGTGGGTCCAGTCACCATCATCTTTGTCTTCACCGTAACAATAAACTCCCAGTAGCCTCCCTGCACCGGTGCTCAGCCTTCTTCAATTGATCACTCAAACTATGGCAAAGAGGATTCTTTAAAACAAACAGACGTAACACTGGAAGCCCCTTTTGAAAACCTTTCTGTGAACTTCTGTAGATTTTGCTCTTTAAAGCTTCAGAGGCTGCTCTCGGTCTATGAAACCCTTTGTGTTCTGGCCTCTCCCCTCCCTCTCTCCCTTCTTCCTGTCTTTTCAGTTCATGGGTCTTCCTTCAACTCTCGGAACATATTGTGTTCTTCCTTCCACTTCAGAATCTACTGAGATGTTGCTCCTCCTGTAGAGAATACATTAGTCTTGAGCCTTCACCATCGTCTCCTGTCCATTTAACTCTTCCTTCAAGAACCAGATGCCACTCCTCATCTCATATTAGTCTAAAAGCTCCTGTTGGGACACTTTTATCACAACTTTACTTTACCTCTGTGTTGTTTACTACAATCATAATTAATTTTTTTTAAATTATTTTTTGTTTCCCCACTGGACATACCACTAGGGAAAAAAATCTGTTTATATTGATTTCATGGCACCTAAAATATACTAAAAAAATACATGTTTAATCAATGAACAAGTGCATTTGTGATTTTAGCCCAGTCATCCCACCTTTGATCTTTGTCAGTGAACATTGGTAAGGAATAAATTAAGCAGCTGCCTCGCTCTGAACCTCACTCACTTAAAAAAGTACTCTGGGTTCATAGATCCTAAACTTCTACAAATATAATACCCATTTTTTTTAAAGAGAATTTTATTTCAAATTAGCCAGATTTAGAAACATGTTTGATATCCCTAAAGACTTTCATTTGCTAAAACTGCATATTGGCTCTACTTTTGCACAGCTTACAAAGAGAAATCCTGCTCCTATGCAGCTTCTTTCCCAAGGTGCACCTTTACATCTGTTTGTAAGAGAATATGGTAAACAACCAAATCTCTTTGTGACCTTTTTTTCCAAGTGTGTCCCTTATTGCTCATAATGGGCCACAAAACATTGAAACAGATAATTTTGTTCATCGTTTCTCAGTGTCTAAATTATCAGAGAAGCACAATAACACGAACAAAAAAAGAGACTGAAAGCCTACTGAAAGGATATTGACATTTTTAAGGATTTCTAGCTATTTTTGTGAAACAAGCTATGGTGAAGGCATTAGAAACTTAATCAGATTTTTATTTCAGAGGAGCAAGAAGAAGAGGAAGCCAAAGTGCCATTATATACTGAATAGTCAACTATCAAGTGTGAAGCTATGTATAAGAATGGCATATAATATTCTAGACTATTTAGTATAAGAAAAGAAACAACCAGTTACCATTGAGCCAACTCTGACTCATGACAACCCCTTGTGAGTCAGAGAAAAACAGTGCTCCACAGGGTTTTCAGCGACTGATTTTCTGGAAGTCAATCAGCAAGCCTTTCTTCCCAGGCAGCCCTGCTTGACTCAAGCTCCCAACCTTTCAGTTAGCAGATGAGTGCATTAACCATTCACATCATCCAGGAAACAATATATTTATAGTAATTATATTTAAATTATAATATAATTTGGGGAAACTTGTAAAAATGGAAAAAAATTGAATATATGTTTAACCCTAACGCACAATGACTTACTTTTTATTGACTTTTGTTCCCAAGAAAAATGTCCTCAAATTTTAAAATATATTTATCTGACTCTCTTGATTCACTTAGCCAAGCCAAGTGTCTTCAAGTCGGATCTGACTCATGGTTGATTCACTTATGTGGATAATAGTTTAATTTCTTTCTCTCTACTGGACATGGAAAAGAGGCAATGGAGAATACTGTCTTTTTCCTTATAGTCTGATTGCATCTCTCAATTTTGCTTAATCCCTGAACTCTTGCAAAGACTGGAAACTACATTTAAAAATGTTCCATCACGCCTGATGAGCTGAATTAGGTTATTGAAGTTGGTGAACTACCCAGGCATTACAAGGACACACAATTGCTCTACAGAGTCTTTTAGTGCAGTTTCAAAGGGGGCCATGGATGTTCTGAAGTCAAACATGCGTTTTGGATATTTCATCCCTTCTTTTTGTAACTAATTTAGACTTTTTTCCCCAAGCCTTTTGAATTATGTTTTTTGAAAGTATAGCCTCTTGATAGTAAAATATTCTGCAAAGATACTGCCTTCTATGTGAAGTAGCATTCCTCTCTCCTAAAATAACACTCAAATGTTTCAAAAGCTGTATCTTTATTTTAAGGATCATTTGAGGATTTGATGTTCATTTATATAAAATTTTTATAGTTTTTATAGCTTATAGCCTTGAAAGTCTCCACAAGGTAGTTTCTAAGCCTCCGTCTTTCTAACTAAAGAGTCCTAGTCTTGCTAGTCTGTCATCATATGGCTCACTTATCTTCCTGTGAATAGCAGACATCTGTTAGTTTTTGGTCAACCAAAATCCATTCAATGATCCAGCTATCAATTGGGAGTGCATCCTTCGCTCTCTCACTCTCTATGCACTGATGGAGCTACCCTCCACCCTAGCCTGGAGAAGGTGTCTGAGCCATGCCTGGCCACATACAGCCTCATATTTTCCTGGTCACAATGAATTCTTTGTAGATGGACACGTGATCAAATCAGTGCCACTGAGATGCCATGAAATGTTGGAACTATTAAGGCAGAGGAAGGTGTTCCTTTTTTGGCTGAGTGTAAACATGAAAGAAGAATGTTCTGAGTCTGTTGCAATTACTTTTCTTTCACAAAGGGGACTCTTTCTTAGAGTGGAGCTATTGTCATTAAGCAGTAGTTGTTTACAACCCTAAAATAGAGTGGAGCCTGAGGACTTAAAATATCGTTGATGTCCTATAATAATCAGTTCCCAATCTCTGAATGCTCAAGTGAATTATTTTATGAAATTCCAGAGATCTCTATTATGAATTAAAATTTTCCACCCCAAAATATATGCTGGAGTTTTAACCCCTAGACCTATGGGTATAATCCTGTTTAGAAATAGAGTTTTCTTTGTTATGCTTATGAAGCCATACAAATGCCGAGTGTTTCCTAAACCTAATGATTTCTTAAATATAAAAAAGAGCAGATTAGACACAGTGGTGGGCACAAATGGGGAAAGACACATGCCATGTGAGAATCACCAAGGAACAAAGGAAGGCTATGGCTACAGAAACTGAATTAAACAAGGCTCTTTCCCGGTAGCTGATGCCCTGAACTTCTATGAGAAGATAAATTTCTGTCCTTTACAGTCACCTAGTTGTGGTACTTGTGTTACAGAAGCACTAGAGAACTAAGACTAACTCCAAAGATAAAATGCATGCTGGGAAAATCTCAAGAGCTTTTCAGGGCTGTAGGAGCCATACCTAATTGTTAGTGATGTCGCTGAGTTACAGACTTTGTTGTTAGTTGCTATCAAGTCAGCAGTGACTCATGACAACTGTATGTACAACAGAATGACATGTTTCCTGGTCATGTGCCACCTTCACAGCTCTTGGTATGCTTGAGTCCATTGTGCGGCCACTGTGTATTTCGAGTGCCTTCTAACCTAGATGGCTCATCTTTCAGCATTATTATCAGACAGCATTCTATTATGACCTATAAGGTATTCATTGGCTAATATTTGGAAGCAGGATTCCAGGCCTTTCTGCCTAGTCCATTTTAGTCTGGACATTCTGCTGAAACCTGTCCACCAAATACCTGCTGACGTTTGAAATAAATGCTGGTGGCATAAGTTCCAACAAGATAGCAACATTCAAGTTTCTACAGTATGACAGACTGACATAATGGTAGAGAAAGATTTAAAAACTCGCATAATGTCACACAATTTTGCAATGGTAGAGCTTGGGCTCGGCCCTACCTAATACTTGAATTTGTTCCTTTTTATTAGTATTACTTCTATAATCACTAATATCATTGATATTGTGCCTATTGTTGCCTGTGTCCCAGGTACTATAATAAGTGAGTCACATTTAGGATCTCCCTCCTGCTACATGACAACCCCATAAGGTAATTAGTATTTTTAATGAAGTGACAAAGCAAAGGATTTCTACTTATCTGTGCTGTTTTGTGCTTTCAATAACTATCCTTTATACATTTATGAAATGTATGTATTGTTGCATGTATGAGGACTGCCAATTAAGTTCATGAACTCATCCTAGAAAAAGTGCTACATACCTCATTGCTGAATATCCCTGTGGTCACCTTTGAAATACTCCCCTTGGGAAGCTATGCACTGATGCCAGACCCTAGGCAACCCTTCAAAGTAATTTGGAACTTCATTTCTGGAATGGCCATCAGAACCGTCATCATATTACCCTTGACGTCCTGAATGTTATCAAAATGTCTTCCTTTCAATATTTCCTGTACCCTCCAGTAAAGAAAAAAGTTATTGGGGGCCAGATCAGGTGAGTAGGGCAGGTGTTCCGATACAGCTATTTGTTTATTCGCTAAAAACTCCCTCACAGACAACCACACAATTAAGTTCATAAACTTGCCACCGTGCTGCTATGCACAATGGCCATTCTAGAAAGAGTTCCAAAATTGTTCTGAAGGCTGGGCTAGGTGCTGGTGTTGGTGCCTAGCTTCCCAAGGGGAGTACTGTGAAGGTGACTGTAGTGATATTCAGCAATGAGGTATGTAGCGCTTAGAACAATTAAGTTCATGGACTTAATTGTCGGACCTCATATGTGTGTATATATATATATGTATATATATATGAATGGCAGCCATCAGAGAAAAATGGCGGCTCCAAAGTCAGTGCCACAGGGTAGAACTGAAGTTAGATGTGTATGGAAATGGATCTATTCCATATAGGTGAATCAGTTCTTTCTAAATATACTTATGGAGAATTTTTAATGGGAATCAAGAAGGACATAGAGACTTATGACCAGAACTAATGGCCTTTGAAATACTTTTTCAAAAGCTTAAAAAAAAATAAAGGTAATATTCTTTATAAGGGCAACATTCTTTTAAAGGAAATGGTAGAATTTGACATTTTACATTCTCTGGTTTTCTATTTAGTAGTATTCATGTAAAGTATTATAATTTTCATGGAGACAACTATTACCACGATTTGGTTTATCAGAGTGTTTTTTGCTACTGCTGTTGTCATTAGGTGCTGTCAAGTCAGTTCCGACTCATAGGTGACCCTATGAACAACAGAACGAAACACTGTCCAGTCTTGTGCCATGCGCACAATCGTTTTTATGCTTAAGTCCATTGTTGTAGCCAGTGCGTCAATCTGTCTCATCAAGGGTCTTCCTCTTTTTTCACTGACCCTCCACTCTACCAGGCATGATGTCCTTCTGCAGGGACTCATCCTTCCTGACAACATGTCCAAAGTATGTAAGATGCAGTCTTGCCATCTTACTTCCAAAGAGTACTCTGGTTGTACTTCTTCTAGAATAGATCTGTTTGTTCTTTTCGTAGTCCATGGTACATTCAACATTCTTCCCCAACACCGCAATTCAAAGGTATCAATTCTTCTGTCTTACTTATTAGCTGTCCAGTTTTTGTGTGCATATGATGTGATTGAAAACATCATGTCTTGGGTCAGGCGCACTTTAGTTTTCAAGGTGACGTCTTTACTTTTCAATACTTTAAAGAGATCCTTTGAGGCAGATTTTCCCAATGCAATATGTCTTTTGATTTCTTGACTCCTGCTTCTGTGCGTGTTGACTGTGGACCCAAGCAAAATGAAATCCTTGACAACCTCAATCCTTTTTCCATTCATGACAATGTTGCTTACTGGTCCAGTTGTGAGGATTTTTGTTTTCATGAAGTTGATGTGCAATCCATACTGAAGGCTGTGGCCCTTGATCTTCACCAGTAAGTGTCGCAAATCTTCTTCATGTCCAGAGAGTAAGGTGGTGTCATCTGTGTCCATAAGTTGTTAATGACTTGTCCTCCAATCCTAATAGCTTATTCTTCTAATCCAGCTTCTTGGATTTTTTGCTCAACATACAGATTGAAAAGATATGCTGAAAGGATAGAACCCTGATGCATACCTTTGTTCTGTTTGCATGACTACCTCTTGATCCATATACGGATTCCTTAAGAGCACAATTAGGTGTTCTGGAATTCCTATTTTATGCAATGCTAGCCATAATTTGTTGTGATTCACACAGATGAATGCCTTTGCATAGTTAACAAAACACAGGTAAACATGTTTATGGTATTCTCCACTTTCAGATCCATCTGACATCAGCCATGACATCCCTGGTTCCATCTCCTCTTCTGAATCCAGCTTGAATTTCTGGAAGTTCCCTGTCAGTGTACTGTTGCAGTCACTTTTGAATGACCTTAAGTAAAATTTTACTTGTTTGTGATACTAATGATAATTTCTGCATTAGTTGGATCACCTTTCTTTGGAATGGGCATAAATATGGATCTTTTCCAGCGAGTTAGTCAGGTAGCTGTCCTCCAAATTTCTTGACATAGATGAGTGAGCACGTCAGTGCTGCATCTGTTTGTTGAAAGGTCTTGGCTGATATTCCATCAATTCCTGGAGCATTATTGGTTCCTGATCATGTGCTACCTCTTCAACTAGCTGAACATCAACTAGTTCTTCCTGGTATAATGAATCTGTGTACTCCTTCCATCTTCTTTTGATGCTCCCTGCATTATTTCGTATTTTCCCTGCAGAATCCTTCACTATTGCAACTCCAGGCTTGAATTTTTTCTTCAGTTCTTTCAGTTTGAGAAATTCAGAGTATGTTCTGCCCTTCTGGTTTTCCATTTCCACCTCTTTGCATATGTCATTATAATACTTTATTTTGTCTTCTTGAGCTTCCCTTTGAAATCATCTGTTCAGGCCCTTTACTTTACCATTCCTTCCTTTTGCTTGAGCTGCTCGATACTCAAGAGCAAGTTTCAGAGTCTCTGCTGACATCCAGCTTAGTCTTTTCTTTCTTCCTCGTCTTTTTAATGACCTCTTGCTCCCTTCATGGATGATATCTTTGATGTCATTCCACAATTGGTCTGGTCTTCAGTCACTAGTGTTCAATACATCAAATCTTTTCTTGAGATGGTCTTTGAACTCAGGAGGGATACACTCAAGGTCATACTTTGGCTCTGGTGGACTTTAATTTTCTTCCGTTTCAGTTTGAGTTTGCATGTGAGCAATTGATCTGTGCTGCAGTCAGCATCTGGTCTTATTCTGATTGCTGATATGGAGCTTTTCCATCATCTTTTACCACAGAAGTAGTCAGTTTGGTTCTTGTGTATCCCATCTGGTGAGGTCCATGTGAATTGCTGTTTGTACTGATTAAAAAAGACATTTGCGATGAAGAGGTCGTTAGTCTTGCAAAATTCTATCATGCGATCTCTGGCATTATTTGTATCACCAAGGCCGTGTTTTCCAACTACCAATCCTTCTTTGTTACCAACTGTTGCATTCCAATCGCCAGTAATTATCAGTGCATCCTGATTACATAGTTGATCAATTTCAAACTGCAGAAGCTGGTAAAAATCTTCAGTCTCTTCCTCACTGGCCTTAGTGGTTGGTGTGTAAATTTGAATAATAGTTGCTTTAACTGGTCTTCCTTGTAGGTGTATGGATATTATACTATCACTGACAGCATTCTACTTTAGAACAGATCTTTAAAAGTTCTTTTTGATGATGAATGCAACATCATTCCTCTTTAAGTTTTAATTTCCAGCACAGTAGACCATACCATGGCCAGATTCAAAATGGCCAATACCAGTCCATTTCAGTTCACTAATGCCTAAGACATCAACGTTTATGTGTTCCATTTCATTTTTGATGATTTCCAATTTTCCTAGATTCATACTTTGTACATTTCATGTTCTGGTTACTAATGCATGTTTGCAGCTGTTTCTTCTCATTTTGAGTCGTGCCATATCAGCAGATGATTTGCTACTACTAGTCCTTGAATACTCTGGGGGTCAGTTCTACCCTGGCCCCTAGGGTCGTCATGAGTCAGATCCGACTCAAGGGCACCTGGCTTGGCAGGTGCCAGAAAATTTACTGATGCAGATCAAAGATAGAGGTTTCAGCATGGATCATATGTAACTCAACACAAAAGAAAAAATAACAGTCACAACTAGATGAATAAGTGACATCATGATAAATGAGAAGTATTGATGTGGTCAGGGATTGCATATTACTTAAATCCACAATCAACATCCATGGAAGCAGCAGTCAAGAAATCAAACAGCATATTGCATTGGGCAAATCTGCTGCAAAAGAACTCTTTAATGTGTTAAAAAGCTAGGAAGTAACTTTGAGGACTAAGGTGCGCCTGACCCAAGCCATGATGTTTTCAATTGCCTGTACACATGAGAAAGCTGGACAATGAATAAGGAAGAGTGAACAAGAATTGATGCCTTTGAATTGTGATGTTGGTGAAGACTATTGACTTCCTGAAGAATAAACAAATATGTCTTGGAAGAAGTACAGCCAGAATTCTCTTTAGAAGTGAGGATGATAATACTTCATCTCCCACAATTAGGACATGTTATCAGGAAGGAAGAGACCTTGGAGAAGGATGCTATGCTTGGTAAAGTAGAACACATTGCTACCTGGTCACTTCTGACTCATAGCAACTACACAGGACAGAGTAGGACTGCACCCATAGAGGCAGAAACTCCCAAGGAGTAACTGGTAGATTTGAACTGCTGACCTTTTGGTTAGTAGCTGATCTCTTAACCACTATGGAAGACCTTCAACAAGATGGATTGACACAGTAGCTATAACAATGGGCTCAAGTGTAACAATTGTGAGAATGGTACAGGACTGGATAGTGTTTTCTTCTGTTGTTCATAGGATCACTGTGAGTTGGAACTGACTCCATGGTATCTAACAATAACTGGGTGTTAATCATGACCTTGGTACCTGAGAATCACCAATGATTAAGACTCAGTCTTAGAGTAGTAGTTTATTCCAGCATTTCAATTCATTTTTAAATCCTCCCAGTAGAGACAAAGATTCCTCTTTTTCCAGTCACCGTTCAAGTTGGTTGGCTGAATGACAACTATACTGAACCTAAGACTATCTGGAGAAAGTTTTTCATTTAGTAGAAGAAGATAATGTAAGCTTCTCACTCTCTCTCTCTCTCTCTCTTTCACCTTCGGCTTCAAAATATAACTTTCCATAGTTAGAATTCCTATTAATTATTTAGTCTGCCCTGCCAGAGTAAAAATAAAGCCTCGTCTTCAAACAGATTGAAACTAGCTAGATGCAAAGTGCTAAAAAAATCCTTTTCTTTAAAGCCTCTGAAAAATGAGGCAAAGTAAGTGTTATGTTTTACAATAGGCGCAAAAGTGATTTAACAATGATTTATAAGTTTATGAAAGATTATTATGCAAGTGGTGTTTGGCAGTAGTGATTTTTTTCAGTGAATATCTCAGGCAGTAGTAAGTGAAACACTGTTTTTATTATTTATTTATTTATTATGATTGAATGAAAATGTACATTCCCATATAAATTTGCATGGTTACCTATATGCAGCTTCCACTGCTCTCCCTGCACTGTGACAGCACACTCTTCCTCTCTGCTCAATACGTGTCCTATCCTCCCAACAGTCTCCTATCTCTTCCTCATCACCCACTCCCCTTCCTCCAGTATGAGGTCAGCAAGACGACATTCTATAGATGCCTAGAACAATAAAGTGCCCACAAAACCTGGTCACTCTGCATCACCAAGTCCAATCCCTTGTTGTCCAAAGAGTTGACCTTCATTATAACTTATGGACAGGGGCAGCATCAGGGCCAGTGGCCATGCTCCCAGGGGAACCCCGAAGCCCCTGGATCATCAATTGTGGTCTTTTAGTGGAGATCTCAGGGTGCACACCTATTTATTCTTGTGTTGCCAGTGAGACTCAACTTTGTGAGCTCCTTCATGGCTATCACCGGTGGTAGACGGGCACCATCTGGTTCTTCCGGTCAAAACTCGATGTAGACACTCACTCATGTTGGTCTCTCTGTCTCCTGGGTTCTCTTCCCCCATGTCTATATGGACTTCATGATCATCCGTTCCTGCTGAGTTGGGACCATTTGATGTACCCTCAGATGGCAGCTTGGTAGCTTTTAAGACCTCAGATGTCACTCACCAATGTGGGGTGCAGAAAGTCCTCATTAGCAAAACACTAGTTGTGCCAGTTGGCCTTGATTTCCCCTGAGAGCATGGTCCCTGCTGCCCCCCACCCCAAGCTACTCTGTCCTTGCATTATTGGGTTAAGATGGGAGGAGTACTCAAGTTGTGTTGAAGTCCAGTTAATATCGATCTTCTTATTAATGTGTGCTGTCACCAATTTCACAAAACCAAATTTCTAACAACCATCTAATCTAAATCCTCCCCCCCCGCCATGCTCACTGCCCTTGCATCTGTCAAAGAGTATTTTCTTCTATGGTTGAGTCTGATTTTAAGTTCTTACAGTATGGGTCTCATGCAATATTTGTCCTTCTGTTGCTGACTACTTTCATTCAACATAATGTTCTCCAGTTGAAACCAGGTTGTGAGATGTTTCCTGAAATCATTGTTGTTCTTTATCATTGCATAGTGTTCCACTGAGTATATATACCATAGTTTACCTGTCTGTTCCTCTGTTGTTGGGCATCTGGGTTGATTCCATCTTTTAGCTATTGTGGACTGTGCTGTGATAAACATTCGTGTGCCTGTATCAGTTGGTGTGAATGGCCTGGATTCTGTAGGATATATTCCAAGCAGTGGAATTATTGGGTCAAATAGTATATCTATATCCAGTTTTTTAAGGGAGTGCTAGGCTGCTTTCCAAAGAGGTTGCACCATTTTGCAATCCCACCAACAGGATAGGAGAGTTTCAATTTCTCCACAGCCTCTCCAGCATTTGTTGTTTGGAGTTTTTTGGATCATGGCCAACCTTCTTGGGGTGAGGTGGTATCTCACTGTAGTTTTGATTTGAATTCCTTGAATAGCTAATGATCATGAGCATGTCTGCATGTGTTTTTTGGCTGCCTGGATCTCCTCTTTAGAGAAGTGTCTGTCCATCTCCTTTGCCCAGTGCTTA
This sequence comes from Heterohyrax brucei, assembly GCA_028571685.1. Taxonomy (NCBI): domain Eukaryota; kingdom Metazoa; phylum Chordata; class Mammalia; order Hyracoidea; family Procaviidae; genus Heterohyrax; species Heterohyrax brucei. The sequence goes on from CM053142.1 coordinate 130,218,249, forward strand.
ATTGGATGATTTTTCTTTTTCTTATTGATATTTTGTAGTACCTTATATATTATGGAAATCAGGAGTTGGTCTGACATATAGTTGCTGAATATTTTTTCCCATTCTGTAGGTGGTCTTTTAATTCTATTAATAAAGTCTTTGGATGAGCAAAAGTGTTTGATTCTTAGTAGTTCCCATTTGTCTATTTTCTCTTCTGTTGATTGTGGTTTGTTTGACAGATTTTGAAGTCTGTCTATGTTGTGTATTAAAACTTCAATTGTTGTTCGTACCTTTTCTTGGATGAGCTTTATTGTTTTAGATTTGATATTTAGGTCTTTTATCCAGTTTGAGTTGGTTTTTGTATAAGGCGTAAGATATGGGTCTTGTTTCAATTTATTTCAGATAGATATCCAATTTTGTCAGCACCATTTGTTGACGATATTGTTTTCCTCCAGTTTAATGTCTTAGGGCCTTTGTCGAATATCAACTGTTCATAGGCAGATGGTGTCATCTCTAGGGTCTCGGAAATATTGTTTTTAAAAGTAAGGAAAAACATTCTTCATTTCAGCAGAATTCCAAAGTTTGTCAAATGATGAGGACAAGAAATCTGTATGATGCTCATGTTCTAAGAGAAACTGAAACATACATTAGAAAAAAACTAATTATCAGCATGTAACTTTCTGGAGAGAAGGGAAACCAGCAGGTATATTTTTAGGTCCTCTTGTACATTAGTCTGTGCTAGGCACAGTACTATTTTTTTTTTCTAAGATAGCTATTTTCTTACGGCATGTATTTTTAAAAAGAGGAATAAGTCTCAAAGGTGGTGCATAAATTATATAGCCAGTAAGCAGTAGAATAGGAATTCAAGTCCAGCTCTATTTGATTCCATAGCCAGTGCTCTTTCCATTATTTCATCTTGCATCCTTTTATGGGCCTATTTAGCTGCCAACTAGGGATAAAACAAATGGCCTCTTGAAATTCTTTCCATTGCCTTGACTTTCTTCTCCCTCTCTTCATCTTGGTATTGACCTTCACGCTGCTGTTCACAGGTTTATATATGCAGGGAGAAAGGGTTAGGAAATTATAGTAACTTGATGAGTTTAATGTGATTTTTTGAATTTAAGTTCTCACTCTTCCTGGATCATAAAATCCCAGAGAGAAGGAACCCTGTGATTCATCTGTCACAAATGAAGTCCAACGTGTAGATCTCTTTATCTCTTTCAGTGTGTATTGATTTAGCATCACTATGTGCTAGGCTAGAAACTCTGATGTCATGGTGGGTAAGTGCTACAGCTGCTAATCAAAAGGTCAGCAGTCTGAATCCACCAGGTGCTCCTTGGATAGTCTACGGGACAGTTCTATTCTGTCCTATAGGGTTGATATGAGTCAGAATTGACATGACAGAATATCTCTGGACGGCACTGGACTGCTACTATTAAAGACTAACAGTACAAACCCACCTGTGGAAGCCACAAAAGAAAGGCCTGGCAATGTGCTTCATAAAGATTCTAGCCTACAAAGCCCTATGAAGCAGTCCTCATCTGTAACATATGGGGTTACCATGAGTACAGATGGCCTCGATGGTAATTTTTTTTTTAACATGTTAGGCAGTGGAGATAGAGCAGTAATGGCACAGAGAAGTCTCAGCTGTTCATCCAGTGTTTTTCTTATTGGTGTTCCTCTCTTTTGCATTTTGTAATGACTCTTATAAGGAGAGTTGGGTAGATGCTGGGCTATAAAGGAAAGTGAAAGGTCAAACCATGTCAAAGACTGTCTCCCTTACACAACTCATTAAGAACCCCCTAGTGCACAGTTGACTTCTGAGTGGTAATTGGGTACATAAAAGTAAGTCTCAGTGCTTTGCCCTTAGTCTGTGTTCCTATTAAGAAGTTTAAATGCATTTTCTCCATGTGGCTCAAAGATTGTTAAACATCTAGAAATACTTTTAGTTTCCGCTGAGCAGACAAGAAGACAGATGGACTGAAAGAATAATGGTTGGCAAGAACATGTTGTTAGTAGCTTGGTTTGAAGGTGGTTCTGAGAAGGAGTTCAGTAATTTCAGTGGGTGTCTGGGAAGGGATTTGGAAGAGGAGAAGGAAGTGACTGTTAAGAGAGCTCATGAGTGATGAGAGAGTGGGAGGATCAGGAACAGTGATCTGAAACACTGCCTGTCCCAGTCCCACATGTGCTCAGCACTGGCAGACAAGATGGACAGCGTCCGCATGGGAGGGTGGCATTCAGTGCCTCAAGTTCCCTGTGCATTTTAGTGTTACCCACTGCCATTGAGTTGGGCCCAACTCACAGCGACCCGAGAAGTCAGAGTAGAACTGCTCTATAGAGTTTCAACATTAACTCTTGTTTTATTTTGTTCTGTGCGATTAGTTATCTATGTATCTGCCTCCCTCCCTGAGAGTGAAACTGATTGATAGCTGTGAAATACCAGCTTTGTCATCTTTGATACTCCTGTGGCACATTTTCAGTGCTCCTTGCACAGAGTAGTCGTTCCAAATACGACCAGTGGTTCTCAGATCACTTATTTATGCAGCTTTTACTTTTGGTAAAAGGTCTGTAATTGATATGAATGATTACTGAGGGTGGGAGTAAAGGAGGCTATGTCCTGTTCCTCACTGAGCTCAAAGAGAGGAAGACACAGAGCCCTGGATAGTGGTTTTCACTGTCTCAGAAATAAAAAAAGTACCAACAGGTAAAAATAAAGGGCCTTTTCTTCATTTCATAATAAACCAAATCCTGCAATGGGAGATTCTCTGGATAGCCTGTTTACCTAGGTTAACCAGGCTGAGGTTAAAAGTAGGATCACCAAACAGGTAACAAAGCAGAACTTGTTTTATTCTGTCCCCAGTTATACTCTATAAGAACTTCATCTGTCTTGTACTTATCATCTAATTGTCCTGGGAAATCCAGAGTTACTTCACCCTTATTCACAAAGAGCTCATATGGCTGGTGCCATTCTCTTCCTCTCTTGCTCAGCAGCTGAGAAAATGCCAAATGCCAAGAAGCCAACAAGAGCCCTCCAGTACAGCAAAGGGCATTGGATACCCTATGTGTGTGTATTAATACCTGTGATTCTTCCTTCTCACGTTCAGGTATCGGCTGGCAGGAATCACTTCTGACCTTCCAGTTCTTTCTATTTCATGCTCCAGTGTGCTCCAATGTTGTGATGGAAGACAGTATTGCACTGTGGTAAAAAGAATGGATTTTAAAATCAGAATGACATAAGTTAGAATTCTTGGTCTGTTACTTTTTACCTGCATGTCTGGGCAAGACTCAGTGTCTTTATCTATGAAATGGAGATAATGAAGACCTATCATTGGGTCACAGTGATGATTGCATTAGCCAGATGTTGTGGAGCCCATTCTGACTTACGCTAAACCCAAGGGTTAGCTTCATAGGGTTTTCAGTAGATGATACACAAAATTTTCTTTCCAGGTACCACTGGATGAACACAAATCCCCAAATTTTTGGTTAGCTGCTCAGCAGTCTACCATTTCCTTTATCCAGGAATATGTTAAATGTTTAGCAGTTCGAAAGAGCTTAATAAATTGTTAACTACTATTATTGCTGTTATGAGTTACTTAGGTTATCAAAATGCTTCCTGTGCTATCAGTGCCTTAAGATATTTTTGACAAAACAACTCTCAGGATGTTTGTTCCTAGTCCTGTTCCCAGAAGAGCTGAATGGAGAATGAAGCGAATGATCAGGTTGCTTACCCAGATGCCCTGTCCTCCAGCCCCACCCCACTGTCTTGAATGAAATATATTCTCTTTCTGTCTTTTACAATGAATGCTTCCAAGGTGATCTTCAATACTCCATGCAAACAGAACCACAAAGGGTCCACCTCCAGATACAGTAAGACATGGCTGAACCTTGTTATAAGCTCAGTTAAGATCTCCAGTGTGTAAGGAAGGATTTGATAATGGCTAGATGTTAGGTCTACCCCCTATCTGACAGTTTGTCATACTGTGGTAACCAGTGTGTTTCTGTGATGATGGAAGCTACTCCACGGGTATTTCAAATACCTCTGGGGTCACGTGTGATGGACAGGTTTCTGTGGAGCTTCCAGACTAAAAAACTAGAAACAAAGACCTGGCAATCTATTTCTAAAAATTAGTCAATAAATACTTCATGAATTATAATGGAACATTGTTTGATCTAGTGTTAGAAGGTGGCACAGGACTCATGGAGAGCATTAAGTTCTGTGATACATAAAGTCTCCATAAGTCAGTACGTAGTCAATAGCTACTAACAGCAACATATGACCATTTTGATCAAAGAGTCTATTATCCTAAGTGAGAATGTAAGAGACCGAAAAAAAAAAAAAAGGGAAAAAATATTTCTAGGCCCAAGAAAGTACTTAAAAAAGGGAATGCTATCTGGAAGTCAAAGGTTATATTTTCATTTACATTTTCCTTAAGTGCATTAGTACGTATAGCCAGAAAACATGTTTTTATTACCTCTGAATAATATTACTCAAAAAGATTATGTGTTTGGAAATCCTTGGCAGGAAAGCTAGGACCTGTTATATGCCTAGGTTGAAAATGTATATCACGATTCACTAGGCACAACTCAATTTGAAATTATCCCCTCTTTTATGTCTTCCAATGGAAGAAAAAATTAATCCACTCAGTAATAAATGTGTAGTCCATTATCATTATTGTGTTCCTTTTGGAAAAAAAACAAAACAAAACATGACAGCTTTATTCACTCCATGTGGCAAACCAAATTGCTTCAAGTAAAGTACAAATAAGACATACACTAAAATTAAGTGTGTCATTCTTCTTGTACCCAGAGGCATATGCTCTGGCTGTAATGTATAAATTGAAAGGGAAATAATAATAATAACCATGGAAAACCAAACACAAATATTAAACTCAATTAGACAACTGATCCCAAGGGGCTGCAATTTTCACGCTCCATCTGCTTGGAGAAAACTTTTTACTAATCAGGTCTATCAGAGAATGTGGGTGTTTGGATTTGATTCCCTGTTAAAACCATAAAAGATTTAAACAGTGAAGTACCACATATCCATTGAATCTGGTTTATTTTTTAATTTCCAAAGACCTCCAGTTTGCTAACTAAAGACCTAAAGGAAAATTGACTAAATAAATTCATGCTACTGGGTGTTATTTTAAACAGCCATGGAGATACACATCAGCATTAGATATTTAAGTTAGAAAAATCGACTATTCATTATTCCTCTGCATTGTTTAGAGAGGACAAGAATTTCAGCACCTTTCAAGTAGCCCAGCACATATATTCATGGAAGATTTAAAATCCGTATATCAATTTTCCATCATTCACTTTAAATATCTGTCTTAAATACTCTCATAGGGCTTTCTTTTTATATATATGTACACACATATATTATTTATTTGTTGTGACTGAGTGAAAGTGTACAATCCAGTTTGAATTCGCACGCCTACCTACACGCAGCTCCTACTGCTCTTGCCTGGTGACAGCACGCTCCTCCTCTCTGTTCTATGCTTTGTTGTAGCCTCTTAGCATGGGGTTTTCTTTTCCTTTGTTTTAAAAAACAGTTCTAATAAGACTAGTTCTATTTTATTCCAGCTACCTTAATATTAGAAGGAATCTGTGACTTTTTAAAATTTTTTATTTTGCTGTTGTTGCTGAGAATATACTCAGCAAAACATACACCAATTCAATTGTTTCCACATGCACAATCAGCGACATTAATTATGCTATTTGAGTAGTACAATCATTCTTACCCCTCTTTTCTGAGTTATTTCCCCACCAGTAACATAAACTCTCTTCCCTCTAAGGTTCCTATCTGATCTTTCTACTTACTGTTGAAATTTGATTCCATTTGGATAGATCTTAAAGAGCATAGTGCTCAACACAGACATTTTTTACTAGTTGAGTTAGACTATTGTCTGGTTTTAAAAAGTCTTCAGGGGGTATTTTTTATTTCAGGTTTACGTATTATCTGAAGGCGATAGTTTTAGGGGTTTATCCAGACTCCATGGCTCCAGAAAGTCTGGAGTGCACAAGAATTTTAAATTCTGTTCCACATTTCCCCTCTTTTTATCAGAAGCCTCCTAGACTCTTTGATAGAAATGTTTAGTAATGGTAGCCAGGCTCTGTCCATTTCTTTTGGTCTCATGGCAAAAGAGACAGTTGTTCATGCAAGCAGTTAGGCACATATTCCATTTTATCTCTTCTTCCTGTCTCTGTTGCACTACCCAGAACTCCTAATTTCTCTAAATTTCTGTTTTGGTTTTGTCTGGAAAATAAGACTAAAATAATACCTGGATGAGTAGGTGGTTAGCAGCTTGGCTCCAAGCCAAAATATCAGCCGTTCAAATCTATAAGCCACTCCTCAGAAACCCTATTCTACAGTTCTACTCTGTTCTATAGGTTTGCTATGTGTCAGAATCAACTTGATGGCATGAATCACTAAAACAAATGGTTTAGAGGAATGACTGACATAGAGTTAAGTTCTCACGAAATGTTATATGGTGCTATTCTAGGAGTTATCAAGATTATTTATAGTAGCTAAAAATTCAACATAAAAAATTTCATCTCGTGTCCTTGTATTTCTTCACCTTTCTTGGCATTGTCAATGGCTGTGCCACTATCCTTCAGGGATGTCACAGTGGAAAAGCCAAAAGCAATAGGACTGGAGGGACTCTAGGCAAAAAAAGCACATATGCCTGAGCAAAGCTTTTCTGTTCTCCTCCTACTTCAAAACAAAATATAGATCCTCCCAGAATATGAGGAGAAGAAGGGTAAGGAGAAGAATTAGAATGAAGAACAGAGGCATGTGCTGGTGTGTGTCACTCAGAAAGGGACTCAATCTTACTCTTAACTCTCAGAGAATGCACTAAACAACTGAGATAATTCCAGTGAATCTGGGAGTAGAAGGCATCTGTGCCCATTCTTAGAGCTTGAGAAATAGGAGTCAAGAGATCGGTATGGGTGACCAGGTCAGCAGTGGAACAGCTTCCCCTGCACTCATGGCTGGCCCAGTGATGATGAAGGGCTGAGCTAGCCCATGAAATTTCTCAAGGACCTAAGGGAGCATGCAAGGAGCTGTTAGAGAACTACATCTGAAAGATCTTAAGGGTGGGAATCAAGGGAGAAACAGCAGTTAATCCCATTCAGGAGAGAGGATCCCAAGAGATACACTATCTTGGGGGACCAAGGACTAGGTGACAAGTCTTCCCACTACTTGACATCACAAAGGTGGCATGCAGGCCTCTGCCAGCTTACCTGCCACCTGTGAAGTGGAAGGGCAGCTGTGTATATTCACTAAGTTTCTACCACCCACTCAGAATGGGTGCTTAAAGTAGAACTTCAGTGGAGTTGTACATCCGGGGGATTACCTTTACTGCTCAGCTGTACCTTCGGTCCTGATGTGCCTTCTGGTGGCCACACTGGTGGATAATCAGTGTCGCAACAGTGAAGGGTTTCTTCTGTTCTTAACCACTGTCCAGCTGACTCCAACTCATGATGGCTTTATATACAACAGAACAAAACATTGCCTGGGCCCCTGTCACTCTCAGGACTGTCAGCCTGTTTGATAAGTCCATCACAGGGCTGTTGTGCCAGCTCCTCTCACAGAGGGTCTCCCACACTCTCACTGACTCACCACACATGGTGTTTTCCTTTGTTGATAGATCCCACAACGTGACACAGCAAGAGAGTCAGACAAAACTGATGCACTTAAACTTTATTGCATGCTAACTATATGCTAAGTTTTTGAACGGGATTGTCTCATTTCACCGTTACAAAACACTGTGGGGTAAAAACTGTTTTTGTCAATTTATAGATGCTAAAATTGAGGCCTAGAGAGGTCAGGGTTACACCATTAGTATATGATGTGCCCAGGCAGCCTGTTGCTAGAGTCTGTACAGTTCAGTGCTACGCTATCTTGTCTCTGTCTGTCATTTATCGATGGCACAATGACTTGCCAACATGAGAAGCTGACCCACTGTTTTTTGGCACTTGGTTTTCACAGTCCTTCCAGGGGGCCTCACTACAGAAGGTGGTGATGAGAGGTATGTACAGGAGAGCTGGCATGGATACCCACCTCTTGAGGTTGTGCTGGGGAAATTTTAAAGTATTTAGAAGAAATCTGAAGGATAGCTGGGGTTTCCACCAGAAAAACAATGATTTTTCTGTTAATGTCGTTATGGTCTTATTCTTATGTTTTATGGTCTTATAGTTATTCTTATGAGTGGGCAACTCTGACTTAAGAAACAAGGGCCATACAACCAGGATCCATGCCTGTGACAAAGGAAGTGATAGGATGGCACTTTGAAGCTTACCTACATGGTCTTCTGGTGTCTACTGCTGCTGATGTCTGATTCCAATCTGGTTCTCATGACTCTGTTGTTAACCTGATTATTATCACTGGGTTTTCAATTTAGGATCTTTTCTCATTTCTTAGGTAGGGTACCCATTAGCACAGTACCCCTTGCCGTCAAGTTGATTCTGACTCCTAGTGACCCTATAGGCAGACTAGAACTGCCCCACATGGTTTCCAAGGAGCATCTGATAGATTTAAGCTGTCAAAATCTCAGTTGGCTGCCATAGGATTGAACCACTGTACCACTGTACCACTGTACCAACAGGGCTCAGTTCTTAGTATCTAGAAATTCCCTAAAGCTGTGAGCACTATGAACTGCATTCTCCTGGCTTGGTATCCAGAAACCATTTCAACATGAATCTTCCTCAGCTGTGGGGTGTGTTTTCCACTGTAATCCTTGGGAACATATTCACAAAGTATTTTATTTTTTCTAGAACCCACTAGATTATATAGAACCCTTAAGAGTTAGTCCTCTAAGGCTATTTTTCTTCCTCTTATTTTTCATTTTGTTGTCATTATGCTTTACAACCTGAGCACTGTGATAGCTCAGTAGTAGAATTCCCAGTTTCCATGTGGGCAATTCAGGTTTGATTTCTGCCGGTGCTTCTTATGTGCAGACACCACCCACCTGTCAGTAGAGGATTGTTCTTTCCTGTGTGTTAAACAGATTGCCAGATGAGGAAGGAAGGCCTGGTAATCTTCTTTTAAAAATCAGCCAGTGAAAACCCTATGGATCACAGAGGCCTAATCCCATTGTGCCTTCGGTCATAGTGAGTCGAGAGCTGACCTGATGGCAGCTCTTGGTCTTAATGCGTAATATTCTTCTGATTATTATTTTTTTCTCTGAAATCTTTTTTTAGTCTCAAAGAGTTCTTGTTGCTTTTGTTCTTGGTTTCTTCTTTTTAATGGCATCTTTTTCCTCCCTTTTCTTTTGGAAGTGTAGTATCTTCCCAAGTCTCTCTGAGAATACTAACTGTTTTGCTTTTAAGCTCTCTTCTGTTCCCTGAATTACCTCCAAACTTTCTAAGGTCAGTTTTCTGCTCTTTATTTATCTTGATCTTCTTCTTCAAAGGTGCTGGTAAATTCTGCTTTCATTGCTCTTTGGTTTTCTATTCATATTTTAGAGTAAACACAAGGAATGGTATCATGTTTCTATATTCTTACACTGACAGGTCTATTCCCTGATATGCATTCTCTGTTCTTCACTGGGAAGTCTCAAGGGAAGCCCTAGGAAATTGGGTTGAAGGTGTTCACTGACAGTGTTTGTTTTCAGACATGGAGAGGGCATCAGCTGTTAGTTACCTGTCCCCTACAGCCCAGATTGTGGAGAGTTTTATTTTGCTACCATAAGCCGTGGCTCTTCTTATCTAATTTATTTTTATTTTTTTAAAATCCTCTGGCTTTTATGTGGTGGTGATGATGAAGGTGATAAAGATGATAAAAATGATAACTAGTATTGATATGGAGACCTGGTGGTGCAGTGGTTGAGCACTATTGCTGCTAACAAAAGGCTGGCAGTTTGAATCTATCAGCCACTCTTTTAAAGTGGCTATGGGTCAGCTCTACTGGGTCCTATTGGGATGTTCTGAGCAGGAATTGACTTAATGGCAACTTTAAGATACACATATACATTAACAGAGCACCGTGTGCCGGTAACTGTCTTAAGGATGTTACATATGTACATTCATTTTACGCTTATAACAATCCTACTAGTTAGATACTATTAGTATCCCCTGTCACACACAAGGAAACTGAGGCACAGAGTTACCCAAAGCTACACAGCCAATAAGTGGCAGGAACAGGCTCTGAGTCAAGATAATCTTGTTCTAGAATTCCTAAGTGGTAAAAGATAGTTAATACACTCAGTTGCCAACAAAAGCTTTGTGTCACAATTCCACTCAGAGCTGTCTCAGGAAGGAAGTCCAGGCTATCAACTTCCAGAAATCAGCCAATATGAAGCCTACAGAGCACAGGTCTGCTGTAACACACGTGGGCCTTCATCAGTTAGGACCAAATTTACGGCAACTAGGTTGGTTCTTTGGTTTAATCTTGTTCCACAGTATCCTCTTCTAATCTCTAGGTTGTACTCCTAGGCTGATTGCTCTTCTGTGAGAACAGCGGAGCCGCTAAAGCAGTTCTTCCATGTGCAGATGTCAGTTTCCATGTAGACACTTAGATGCTGTTATCAGCAACGTGTTATCTCCTTCCCTACTGACTCAGAGCTTGAGAGCGCTCCAACTTTCCCACTAGTAGAGAGGCTTCCATCTCGCAGCAGCTCCTCTTGGAGGGGATTCTGTGTTGTCTCATCTGCTTGCAGGCTTCCATCTGCTTCCCGTCATCTGGTGAGCTGTTGCCCTTTCTCATCTGACGACCGCTGTTCTTCATGCCCCCGCCTAAAGCCCATTGCTGTGTGTTTGGTCTTTGTCGTGTTCAGACCCTTCTGTGTCAGTGGACACTCAGGAGTCCTAGACTCCAAATTTGTGTGTTCAAGCTGCCATCTTGAAGGACTTCAGAAATAAATATTTCTGTGGTATCTTGGAGAATATTGAAACAGCCTTGTGAGAAGACAGATAGATCAAGCTATACTATTAATTTCCTCTCATTTTGCATTGATGTATAAATGAATTCCTTTATATATGTAAATATGAATGTAAATATATTTATATATTCCTTTATATTGAAAGGAATACGTTATCACTTGGACATAGAATTTAGTAAGTATGGATTCCAAACAGATCATCCTTTATAATTTTTCACTAGACTCCAGGAAGACTTTTAAAAGGCTGGAGAGAGGGCTTATTTAAAGTTAACATTGGTTGAAATGTTCAGAGTACTTCACTGAAGCAATTCTTTAGCAGATTATGACTGGTAACAATTTGCACTTCAGAACAAAGTGAGTTCCTAAAAAATCAACAGAAGTGGTTTACGAGAGGCTTATCTGTGTTTGCAAAACATTCACTATCAAGGCAAAAGAGAATTTTTTTCCTCCTAAAATGTTCAAAAATTTTCTTCTATCCTTATCATAAGGATTAAATCACCTAATAAATATACACAAAAGCATAAAGCCTGACACACTGCAGTTACTTGATGATTATTGGCTTCTTCTGGAGTTATCAAAGGAACGTTGATAAGAGTTAGTCCTCTGGAATCTTAAACTAAACTGAAGCTTTAATGTTAGAAAATGAAAATCTGATTTAACAAGCAGAAAAGAAGGCTTTTGTTAAGCTCACCAACTACGGAGGTGTGCCAGCTGAGGTTTAAGTAAGAGCTCTACTTCTTAATTGGGTGTGTTTCTGTGACAATTAACTCTGTGAACTTAATTGTTCTAAGTGCTAAATACCTCACTGCTGAATATCACTACAGTGACCTTTGAAGTGCTCCCCCCGGGAAGTTATTTATGCACTAGTGCCAGAGCCTAGGCCACCCTTCAAAGCAGTTTTGGAACTCTTTCTGGATTGACCATTGTGCACGGTGGTGTGGTGACAAGTTTGCAAACTTAATTGTATGTTGTCTGTGAGGGAGTTTTTAGTCTATAAACAAATAACTGCATTGGAACACCCTCCCTACTCACTTGATCAGGCCCCTAATAACTTCTTTCTTTACCTAAAGATAAAGGAAATATCGAAAGGAAGACATTTTGATGACATTCAGGACATCAAGTGTAATCTGATGGCAGCTCTGATGGTCATTCCAGAAAGAGAGTTCCAAAATTACTTAAGGTGGACTAGGCTCTGACATCAGTGCATAGCTTCCCATAGGTAGTACTTTAAAGGTGATTGTAGTGATAGTCAGCAGTGAGGTTTGTAGCACTATTTTCTAGGATGAGTTCTTGAACTTAATTGTCATACCACATATGATGCAGTTTCCTCATCTGTGAAACAAAGATAATATCTACTTTGTATGATTATTAAGAGGACTAAATAGGATAACATGTATACTCAGTATGTTTTAAAGTATATATAAAGTACTTTGCCTATTATGTAGCACGTAGTAAATACTCACAAATGCCATCTGCTTCTGACTCAATTATAACTGTAATGTTTCAGGGAAAATCTTGGTGGCATAGTGGTTAAGTGCTACTAATCAACCGATCAGCAATTTGAAGCCACCAGACGCTCCTTGGAAACTATGGGGCAGTTCTACAACTCTGTCCTATAGAGTTGCTATGAGTTGGAGTCAACTCAATGGCCATGGGTTTGGTTGGTTTTTTAGAATGTTTGGGGGATCTCTTTTTTTTAATAAATGTTTTTCAAAAGCTTAGAGAATAAAGTACTAGGCGGTGATATGACCCTTACTTTTCAGTTATTTAACACATGATGCTTTAGAGAATCATTTTCCCAGAGGGTGCTGGGTAGAGCTTTAATCCTTGGAGATTTTCTTTTTGAGACAAAAAGTTTCCAGTGCAAATTTCAAATAAACTAAGGCAGCAAAATGTGTTCTATCCTAATTTGTCTATTAAAGGTTTAACAACTCTTAAGTTAAACAAAAAAATCAACTCTATTTAACCTGGAGTTTCCTCAAAACTCGTTGTCCCCATCATACTACTTATCATGTATAGAACCAATATTGTAAGGGACATATGTTAGGAAACTGATTTATGTCTTTAGGTTTAAAATTGTATAGTTCTAGTCTACAGGGATGTTACCCATAGTTATCATTAGCTGAGCTTTAATTTCAGGTCATTAAGTGTCTGAATCATCTGACATTGTGAATTTTGTGCTTAAAAGTACACAGAATTGTAATTATTTCAGAAAAATTATGTAATGATGCTAAAATAAAAATGCTGAGTAGTTAAGACAAATTTGCACTGAAAAAAATTAAATCACATTGAATCGATTATCTAGATGAAAGAAAATGCTTGCTATTACAGGTAACGTTGGTTTTGCAGATTGTTGTGTGTGGTGTGGGCCACAGAGTGTGGTAGCTAGTCTCCAAAAATGGTTTCCAGTGAACCACATATTCTGATATCCATATCTTCTAACATGAAATCTGGGCTGGTCCCATGTATTGCTTTAACCAATCAAATGAGGAAGCTCTATGCTTTTGGTCTTAGGAAGGCATAGTGACTTCAGTTCTTGTACTTTTGGGAGCTCTGAGCCATCATGTAATTCAACTATTTGCTAGAGAAGCCACATGAAGAGGAGAGACCTTCAGACTATCTACAGAGAGGAGGACAGACTCTGCCATCTGATACCCCACCTGAGCTCAGCTTTCTAAATATTCCTGTCAATACTTAGACACATAGGTAGATCAACTGAACCAAATCAGTTGAGTCCTCTGATGGTATAGCAGTATCCAAAATTGCAAGGATCAGAAGAGCTGCCCAGCTAACCCTAACCAACCCACAAAATCAAAGAGAGATAATAAAGTGGTTGTTGTTTCAAGCCACTAAATTTTGTGGTGTTCTGTTAGAGATAGCAATAAATAAGACAGGTGTTAGCATAGAGGGTTATGCAGAAAATATCCAGATGGAATATCTTTCATTTTATTTTGTTTTTCTAATCACTAATTAGTTGTAGTGTTTGCAATTTGTTCTCCTTTCCCTTTGAGGATTATGCACTGAATTCCTAGGAGCTTAAAAGGGCAAAAAATAACAACTCACAAAAAATAGTTTGTTGAAATGCTGTAGAAAGTATCTTCTATAACAACTCATCCCTTGTGTCAGAACTTTCCATTTTCAGATAATAGCACTAAGAAGATCTAAAAATAGAAATGACAATTCCAACCTTGCTTTGAAGTTAAAAAAAAAAACAGAAAAAACAAAGAAGTGGTATATTTAACAAGGAACACATTTTTACTGTGTCAGTATCATAGTTTCATCCAGGACAGATCTTGATCTGTGCTTTTATTCTCCAAACTGATGATTCTTATTAAAGAAGTGACCAAATGGGGAGATGAAACTGCACTTCACGTGTGGTTTATCACAGTGAGAAATCAGAGGGGTCATAAATTAGGGAGTGATACCCAAGGGCTGAGCAAGGGCAGGAAACATATTTAATGTTAAAGTAACTTTGTTTCTTTCTGCTGTTGGGTAAAGCCAGAGCACATTGGGGTTACACAAGTACACTGCCCATAAAGAAAAAAAGCTAAAGGTTTTCTGTGCTGTGGTAGCAATCCAGACAGAAAATAACTTTTCACCTGGCTGGAGTATGGTCATGTTGATAATGTAAATCAGAAGCAAATCCATTGCTGTCAAGTTGGTTCTGACTCATACCCAAAACAAACCAAACCCACTGCACCAAATAGATTCTGACTCCTAGAGATGCTTATAGGCCAGAGCAGAACTGCCCCAGAGGGTTTCCAAGGTGAAATTGGCAGATTCAAACTGCTACCTTTTGGCTAACAGTCAAGCTCTTAAACACTGCATCACCATGGACCCTATACACAGAGTGGGATTCTGAAAAGTGAAAGCCAAGGAGAAGGGTCCAGTTTTAATAATAATGGCTTCCAGTTTCAACAGGTGACTTCTTTTAACACCAAGCGCCATGCCTTTGGAAAAATGCTCAATCTGGGGTGCAGAAGGAGGGCCCATCTGCATTGTGCTGAATAGTCTAGTGAAACAAGCTTCTGATTTATTATCTTGCCTTCAACACTTGTCAGTGCATCTCCATGCAAATCTAGGCCAATTTTGTTTGAAGCAGAGCCCAGAAAAGTTCTTGCACAATATACATCTAAGAGGTTTCTTTGGGCAAAAATAGTTACATGGTGAATTCTGTTCTCAAAGATATCCTTTTCTTCCAAGGTTACATGGTGGCGGCTCCAGTTGGCAGCTCTTCTGTACTCTGGGACAAAACATGTAGTGCTATAAAATCCCAGGCGAAGAAGTCAAATTACCTTTCAGGGAAGTTAGATGCAAAAACACCCTTAGGACATCTATTAGAGAGACACTGCACTGTCAATGGTGAGAAATATCTAAACCACAGTGTCCATGACAGTATAAGTGTATTCCCATTTGTATTGTCACATTCAAAGCTATATAATAGACTATACTAAAATACCAAGCCCACTGCCATCGAGTCGGGTCATAAAATAGAACCATATGATATACTAGTGGTATCTTTGTCTAGAAACGTGATGCTTCAGGTGTTTAAATATGTGAATGAGAACCTCCTTGACTCTCTTTTCACAAATCTGGAAGTTTCCTGAGCCATTCCACATGTTCATCTTCATTTCGTTTTCCTCTTCATGTGTAATGTTCATGTATGGTTCCTGGATTTGTCTGATCTCCCTGATGTGTGGTCCTTTGTCTCACAGAACCATGTAACTGAAGAAGAAGCTGCAAATGGCTTCCATGGTAAGATACCCAGGTTGTGGTTTCCACTGCTGGCTGACTCTACACAGTCGGTTCTTCTTTACCCCAATACCATCTTGTCCTTGATACATTGTTTCTGGATTGCCATCCTCTTTCCAAATTGGCTTTATTTTCCCCATTCTGTTGTGCAGAGACAACTTCAATTTCAGAATTCTCAGAATTTCACTTGTGTTTTTCGTAGTTTCCACTTAGAAGGTAGACAGTCCTTTCCTTGATTCTTAAGCTTGGGAAGTGGCTGACTCCAAGAATGACAAGCTAGAAAACCACCTCTGTGTATCACATTTGTGCTTTCGTGTCTATGTGTTTTATCCCAGGCTATACTTTTTTTCTTCTTCTTAATAGGTCTTCTTGGCTGAAAGTGAAAGAATGAGATCATGGATTAAAATGCCATTTCTGGAAATTCATTTCTGACTGGCATTGAGTAAGCCAAGAAGAAGGCGTCTTAAAAGATTGCTAATGAGTAAGAGGCACAGTATTTATGTTGCCAGTAATATACAGCAACTGGTCTACATTAATCAAAAATTTCACATTAGTGGATTGTGTTGATGAATTGTTTGGAAGATGATTTTCTGAATCCTAATGGGCATTTTAAATATCATATACAGTGTTAGCTTTATCTTAATGATGACCCTCATGTTTTACTAGGTAGGCAAGAAATGACCCTAAGCCTAGCAAGGGAGGATAGGCAGCAATGAGGAAAGCAGTCAAGTGAGTAGGTATAGGCTCTGGGGTCAGATGGATCTGATTTAAACACTCAGCTGGGGAACGCACTGTCAGTAGAATTACATACAAGTTATTTACCTCTCTAAGCATCAGTATCCCCACCTGTAAACAGGAAATAAGTTTATCGTGAAGGTTATATGAAATGATTCATACAAAACTTGGCACATGATGCCTCGTATATAACCTGTTCTCAGTAAGTGGCAGTGAAGTTGACATTTAACATTATTTTTGCCATCCATTAACTTCGCTACCTTACTGTGTTTGGGGGATTCTTTATCTTTTGGTCTTATTGGGATGAAGATCCCACATGTGACTATAAACCCATTGCTGCTGTGTCAGTTTTTATTCTTGGCAACCCTATGAAACAGAGTAGAACTGCCCTAGTAGGTTTCCAAGCCTGTAATCTTTATGGTATCAGACTGCCACGTCTTTCTCCTGGCTCCAGCCACGACCTCCCGGTTAGCAGCTGATCGCTTAACCACTGCGCTACCAGAGCTCATTTAGCTTGTGACTTTACAACCTGAAAAAGCCAGATCCTCCTTTGTTCAGCAAACAATAACGTAGGCTCAGCCAATCAGACACTCTTTCACAGACACTGAGTCACAGCTTAAAATGTACTGGTGGTAGAATGGGTGGTAGCTGCAACGCCTCATGTGCTGAGAGGGTGGGGAGGCTGACAGAGGCAGCATGCCATGAGTCACGGTCTGGTGAGAGCAGCTCACACCATGAAATCCGTTGTTCAGCAGTGGGGGCAGAAGATCCTCCCTGAACTGGATTTTTGATGTGACTTTGGCTGTGGTCCTGCCTGCTGCCTGGCCTTCCTTATTTCAGTCCATTCTAAATGCGGTTCTCCAGGCTTCCTAATGGAATTCCTGTGAGCCACGTAATGTCATTTCAGTGGAAAAATTCATTTCCGTTGCTTAGCTTAAAGAACTCTAATTGATTAGAAATGGCTATTGATATTAGTTTTTAAGCTATGCCCTTTAAATGAATTACTCTGGAAATGTATTCTTGAAGGATGGTTATTTCTTGGTTTACAAACAACATGAGCACAATGAGTCTATCTGCCCTGTTCACCCTGTGACATGAGTGCCTAGAAAAATATCTGCTTGTCCAGTAAATGCTTAATAAAATTGACTAAATTAACAGATCAATCATGGAGGAGCAAAGACAGCAGTTACAATGATATGCCATGCATGTTGTTAGGTACCATCAAGTCGATTTGGACTCACAGGGACCCTATATACAATAGAACAAAACACTGTTTGCTCCTTTACCATCTTCACAATCACTGTCACTCCTGAGCCCACTGTTGCAGCCAATCTATCAGTCCATCTCATTGAGGATCTTCCTCTTTTTCAGTGATCCTCTACCAAGTGCAGTGTCCTTCTCTGTGGACTGATCCCTCTTGATAACATGCCCAAAGTATCGCCGCTCTTGCTTCTAATGAATATTCTGGCTCTGTTGCTTCCACAACATTTCTGTTCATTCTTCTGGTAGTCCATGGTATTTTCAGTGTTCTTCCCCAGTATCATAATTCAAAGTCATCAGTTCTTCAGTCCTCCTTATTCATTGTCCAGCTTTCTTTAGCATGTGACTTTATGACCTCATGCACTGAAGGTAACTGAAAACACTATGACTTGGATCAGGCATATCTTAGTCTTCAAGGTGACATCTTTGCTTTGTAACACTTTGAAGAAGTTTTTTGCAACAGATTTGCTGACTGTAATACTTTCTTGGATTACCTGACTGCTGCTTCACGGGGCATTGATTGTGGATGTAAGTAAAATGACATTCTTGACAATTTCAATCTTTTCTCCATTTATGGTGATCTTACATAGTGGTCCAGTTGTGAGGATTTTTCTTTACGTTGAGGTGCAATCCATTCTGAAGGCTGTGGTCTGTGATCTTCATCGGTAAGTGCTTCAAGTTCTCTTCACTGTCAGCAGTGAAGAGAAGGTTGTATTACCTGCATATTGCAGGTTGTTAATGAGTTTTTCTTCAATCCTGCTACCACATTCTTCTTCATATAGTCCAGCCTCTCAGACTGTTTGCTCAGCATACAGTTGAATCAGCGTGGTAAAAGGATACAATCCTAACACACAACTTTCTTGACTTTCGTAACCACACAGTATCCCCTTCTTCTGTTCGAACAACTGCTTCTTGATCTAAGTACAGGTTACTCATGAACATAAAGAATTGGAATTCCCATTTTTCACACTGTTATCCACAATTTGTTATGATCCAAATAGTCAAATGCCTTTGCATGGTCAATAAAACACAAGGAAACATCTTTTTGGTATTCTTTGCCTTTTTTTTTTTTTTGGAATTGTTTCTTACATAACCTATTTTTATTCTCCTCCATAAAGTGGTTGCAAGCTGCATGTAAAGCAAATTTCAACTAGTATTCCTTCTGTAAAAGAGGAAGAAGAATTTCCAATTCTTCACATCTTCATTAAGGTTTGATCGTTTTTCATTTACAAGGATGAATTTATTTCCTAGAGAGGAAGGAAAGAATAACCTAGTTAGGAAGTTCTGGACTTGCACTTATGGTGATGTAGAATTAGATAAATCAAAATACCCTCCCTCTCACAACAAATAGTTGAACGATATGAGAAAAACCTTTTTAAAGCACCAGAAGTCAATTACCAAGCATTTATCTAGAAGAGAAGGACTCAGAGAGAGAAGCATAAGATGAGGGGCTAATTTTGTCCTGTTGACATTTACTGACTTGATAGAAACAGTTGAGAAACTGATCTGACAAGTAGATTGCCAGCGCTTAGTGAACAGAAACTGAACTTTAAGGCCTGCCAAAGGTGGATATACTCTATTTCACTTTGCTATTTGGGGCTAAGGGAGTGTCTGTGTGGTATAAGTGGTTAAACTCTTAGCTACTAGCTGAAAGGTTGGTGATTCAAACTCAGCCAGAAGTGCCTTGAATTAAAGTCCTGGCAACCTGCTTCTGAAAGGTCACACCCTTGGAAGCCCTTTGGAACACCACTGCTCCACATACTTGGAGTAACCAGGAGTTGGAAATGACTAAAAGGTAGGTAACAACAATAACAACTTTGGGCCACAGCCTAAAGAACAATGCCCTAAGACTGAAAGTAACTTGGAAATGAACCCTCATAGTGATTGTACCCCAGCTTTGCACCATGGAGTAGCCAAGAACATCTCAGCTTTTGAAATTGGATTAAAGTTGTACTGGACTTCTATCATTCCCAGATGCCCGGAAGAAGGAAGTGGAAATTCTCAAGGGATAATACTCCACATAACTTCATTTGGTGCCTCAAATGATTTCTACAAACTATATTTATCCGATACATTAGAAAGAACATTGGTCAAAAAGATGCCATAAGCAAGAGCCAATCAAAAATAACAGATAACAGAAACAAACCCTAAGGTACCACCACCACAAAAAAATCTCAGTGCCATCAAGTCAGTTCCAACTCATAGTGACCCTACAGGGCAGAGTAGAACTGTTCCACTGAGTTTCCAAGGAGTACTTGGTCGATTTGAACTGCCGACCTTTTGGTTAGCAGACACAGCACTTAACCTCTATGCCACCAGGGTTTCCAAGGTACCACAGATACTGAAATTATCAAACAAAAATTATAAAACAGTTCTTGGTATATTTAACGATATAAAAAATGGATACAGCGTTTTTAACAACAACAACAACAAAAAGCTATAAATTTGAATAAAACAAAAATAGAAATTCTAGAACTAAAAAATGCAATGATAAACATGAAAAACTTAGTAAACAAATTTAAGAGCATATCTAATACATCTTGAGGGACGAAC
This sequence comes from Heterohyrax brucei, assembly GCA_028571685.1. NCBI lineage: Eukaryota > Metazoa > Chordata > Mammalia > Hyracoidea > Procaviidae > Heterohyrax > Heterohyrax brucei. The sequence goes on from CM053142.1 coordinate 130,238,414, forward strand.
CCTGGAGGCACAGTGGGTAAGAGTTAGACTGCTATCCAGAAGGTCAGCAGGTTAAACCTACCAGTTGCTCCTTGGAAACCCAGTGGGGGCAGTTCTACTCTGTCCTATAGCATTGCTCTGAGTCAGAAATGACTCTAGAGAGACAGATTTAGTTTTGTTTACTGATTTTTTTTATTTTTGGAAGAGACGAAATAAAAAAAAAAAAAACCTAGTCAGAAAAAAAACATGAGACAAACAGATCAAAAATGCAGAAGAGTGACTAAAATTCAGAGGGTTATGTGAGACGGTTCAACATTTTTAAGTAGGCAAGAGTAGATAGAAAACATAGCAGAAACAATTTAGCGTTAGAGATAGAAATTTCCAGAAATCAATTCACAATTTAAGAAACCTAATGAATTCCAAGTAGGATAAATAAAAACAAACCTAAATCTAGATAACGAAATTACAGGGCAGGGGAGGGGGGGGGAGTCTAAAAAGCCAGAGAAAGAGTAACCGATTCCTTTCAGAGGAGCAACAGCTAGATGGACAGCTGACTTTTCAATAGTAACTGTGGAAGCTAGAAGATGGTAAAATAATTTTAGTGCGCAGAAAAAATAATGACTAACAGAACTTTTATCACTTGAAAATATCCTACAAAAACATATTTTCAGACAACAAGAAACTGAGAGACTTTGCCAAAAACACAACTATACTAAAGAAAAATTTAAAGGTAATTTGGGGGCAGAGGGAAAATTATCACAAACAAGAAACCAGAGTGCACGAAGTTAGTGCAAGGAAAGTGGTAAATACGTGGGTAAATCGAAATGAGAATTCACCATGTAAAATAACAACACAATGTCATATAGAAACTGTAAAATACAGATTTTGTTTATATTATCTCTCATAATAAGAGAAGTAAGATAAATATTCAATAACAAGAGCATGTAAGTGGGGAGGAAATGAATTAAGTGAAAGAATTCTAAGGTCTCAGCGTTGGTGAAAAGCGAGTAAATGACCATAAAACTTTGATACTAGACTTTGGCAAGTCACCAAATTATGTTGTAATTTCTATCATAATTCCTAAAAAATGTGCACATATCTGTCAAATTCATGTAGGGAAAAGTAGTGTCAAAATTAGTAAATACAAAATAACACAAGAGCAGGAAAAATAACAGAATAATTCATAAAATTAGAAATTGTGTAATATAAAGCCAAATAACTAGCAATTGTATTAAAACCAAATAGACTAACTGTACTAGTCAAAAGAAAAAGATTCTCAGCTGGATTAAAAATAACGTCATACTCAAATATCACCTCCACAGTGTGACCAGCTACCTTGGAAGGAGTCCAACCAGAATGCTCCTTAGAAGCAAGGATGATAAGACTTCATCTAACATACTTTGGACATGTTATCAGGAGGGATCAGTCCCTGGAGGAGGTCATTATGCTTGGTAAAGTAGACAGTCAGTGACAAAGAGGAAGACCCTCAACAGAATGGACTGACACAGTGGCTGCAACCATGGGCTAAAGCACAGCAGCAATTGTGAGGGTGGTACAGGACCAGTCAGTGTTTCCTTCTGTGGTATGTAGGACTGCTCTGAGTCCAAACTGACTCAGTGGCACCTAACAACAATACTCAAGTACAGGTATTTTATATGATATGTATCATATATGTGCTATATATATGATACACACATATATACGTATATGTTACATGGTAATTGAAGGACTGAAAGTAACAAAAGGAACAAGATCAACTATGGAAGCATTAGCTAAAAGAAAGCTGATATAACCATATTAGTATAACACAGAATAGACAAGAAAAAGAGGTTGAGAAAAAATAGTCACTTCGTAATGATTAAAAATTCAATCCCCAGGAGGATATGATAATTTTAAATTTGTATATAATTAATGACATGTCAAAAATGAACAAATGTTTCAGGAAAACTAGGCAAGTTCACAATTATAGTAGTGGATTTTTTTTAACACACATTCTTTATAATATACATAGCAAGTGGAAAAATATAGAAAATGTGAAAACAGCAAATTTAACCTACTGAAAATACTTAAAATGCTGCTGTCAACAACTGTGAAAAATATTCTTTCTAAGAACATACAAGACATTGACAAAAGTTAGTAGAATACTTGAAATTGGGAGATTAAAATCATACAGCACAAGTTCTCTATCGATAATGCAATAAGCCAAAAAATCAAGAATGGAAAAGTAAATAGAAAAATCTTCACATACTTGACAGTTAATAGATATATTTATAAGTAGTTCAGAGTCAAAGAATTAACTGTAACAAATTTAAGAAAAAATTCTGAACCAACTGGTAACAAAATATTTCATACTAAAACTTATAGAATGTAGTTAAATAGTAATTCATGAAAACCATGCAGCCTAAAATGTATTTCTGGAGGGTGGGGGAGGGGTAGTAAGCTATAGTTAGAAAAAGTAACTAACAGCAAAATAAATCCAAAGAAAGTAGCATAAGTGTGTATAAAATAAATAGAAAATAAAGTAGAAATGACCAATAAGGCAAAAAAGACTAATGACAGTAACATTTTTTTTTTTTTAATGACATTGATAAACTTTGGCAAGCATGTTCAAGGAAAAAGAGCAAAAGTACAAGTAATGGATACCCAGAGTGAAAAATCAAATACTACTACAGAGCCTATAGTTATTTTTTTTTAAAAAAAAAAAAAAAAAGAAAGAAAGAAAGAAAAAATAGATTTTGGTTACTACTGTGCTAAAAACTTAAAATTTTGATGAAGTAGATACACACCTATTTTAAAAAGTATGACATCAATTGCGGACTGCAATTGAAGGTCCAGAGGCCTCGGGGTTCCCCTGGGAGCATGGTCCCTGGTCCTGAGGATGCCCCTGTCTAGAAATCTTTACTGAGGTCAACTCTTCAGGCAGAAACAACTCTTCGGGCAGAAACACGGAGTGACCATACTGTGTGGGCACTTTATAGTTTTATGCATCTATAGCATGTCGTCCTGCCAGCCTCTTACTGGAGTGGGGAAGAATGTGGAGAGGAGAGGACAGCAGATTGTTAGCAGGATATGACATGTATAAAATGGACAGGAGGAGTGTGCTGTCACCCAGCAGGGAGAGCGGTGAGAGCTCCACACAGGTGGGCATGCAAATTTTTATTAGATTGTACACTTTCACTCAATCACAATAAAAAAAAATTATGACAAACCAACACCATCACAAAAATAAACAGAAAACTTGAATACTGCAATTAGGATTAAATTAAGTTAGTAATTCTAAAATGTCTCACAAAAATAATTTGGGATTCAGTAGGTTTTATCAAGTGAAAACAAGCAAACAATCAAACAAACAGAAGAACTAGCATCAGAGCATTTACTAGCCACCACATAGGATTTGATTTCGTTGAAGGTTTCGGGTCACGGATTCGTGGGATACTCCAGTTAATGTGTCTAATGTGACATCTAGTGCTTCTGGTCTAAAAAGCTTGCAAACAACCATGCGAGTTGTGCCGTTGGTCTCTATTCTCCTGGGGCAATGAAGGAAGGAGAGTCAGGAAAAGGAGGTGGAATGTGTGACTAATTGCCTCAGTAAACAACTGTTTTCTTTGCCAGGAGACCGGAAGTGGATAGTGCCCAGCTACCCTTACAGATGTTTTGATCAAAGATTCTGTAGAAGAATTCAGGTCAAAAAGAGAAAAATGCAAAACAGAATTCAAATTCTCATAGAATCCAGGCTTTCTAGAGCCATAGACACTGGATAAACTCCTGAAACTACTGCCCTGAGATAATCTTTAAGCCTGAAATCAAAAACATTCCCTGAAGTCTTAATGAAACGAAACAGTAGTTAAGCTAAATTACTCAAGAATGTCTGTCTTGAACATTGTTCTCTTTTAAGAACTTTTTTTACAGAATCAAATTGACAGTGGCAGCTCAAAAGATTAGATTCGGAAACTTAGAAGGCAGTGAGAATGGTTGTACAACCTGAAAAATGTAATCAATGTTACTAAACTGTACATGCAGAAATTGTTGAATTGGCAAATGTTCTGCTGTGAATATTGTCAACAATATACAAAAAAAATTAAGACCATCTACTAGAATTCAAGGAATGTTAATTGTGTTAGCCTAAAAGATTACACAGACAAGACACGATTAAGACACACGACTCTAACAACTAGATATATTGTTCTAAATTTTATTCTTGAAATGAAGGCTCTGAATACATTTCTTTATCTGCTTCATGACAATTGAGTGTCTCAGAGTTAAGGGATCAGTGGGGGAGCAAAGAGGCAACCTGCTGCTCTGAGCTTTGTATTGTCATAGAAAAGCTTTTATATGAAATGGAAATGAAGGAATTCTTATCCTTGAGAGCAGAACCTGGTAGGGTGGGATTTGGGTGGAAGGGGAGGGATTCGAAGGAGACAGGCAGGAGTCTTGCTGGGGTTTCAGCTTTGTTATGATCTCAGGTTTAGACTTGGACTCTTTTCTCCAAGTGGAGTTATGCACGAAGTCGTCGTAAAGAGTTCTATCTTTGTATGTATGCGTCGGTGTGTGTGTACAGGGGTGCTGAAAGGGCTAATTTGTTAACTGTTAATATGTAAATTGTACCAACATTTGGCAGTTTCATGACAGAGTTCTCACCTTCCATGCAGAAGGCCATAGTCATCTGTCTCTGTCAGTGGAGGTTTCAATGTCTATGATATGGAACAGATTTCTGCATAGCTTTCAGCCTAAGATGGAATGGAAAGAAAGACCTGGTGATCTACTTCTGAAAATCGGGCAAGGAAAACTATGGATCACAACTGTCCAGTCCCCAAGCAATCAATCATGTGGATGGTGTAACACTAAGTAACATTTCATTTCATTATGCATGGGTTGCCATGAGTTGGGGGCTGACTTGATGATAGCTAACAATGATACCATTTTGGTATTAATTTACTTTTTAATATTCTTCAAAATGGTAAGTAACCAGGGCCTTTCTGCAGAGGTCCTAACTGAAGAAATAGTCTGTGCTGGAATGGATGAGGGACTGTGCTGCTGTGTATTGTAGCTAAGTGAGTCATAATCAGTATGGCTCAGAAACCCCTGAATTATTCTATACAATGTGGGAATTTTCCCTGTCTTGCTGTCTTGGTGATGACTTAGTCATTTGTCAACTGCCCAAGAGAGAAATCTGGAGATCATCTCAGGCTCTCCCTCTCTCTCTAACTCCAATGCTAGAGTTTCAACTTCTTGAATGACCTCAAGTTTACGCTGCCTTTTAAAAGTCGTATCTTGGAGCACACTGCTTCTCTGTCCAGGAAGAGTTGATCTTTTCATGTTTTTCTGCAGCAAGGACTTCCTTGCCCAGACAGACATCAGATGGCCATGTTAACTGCTATTCAGGAACCACGTCGGTAGAAAGCCTCGGCTGACAGCCTGCTTCTCTGTCACCCACACTGGGTGATCCCGTAGCCCACACTCTTAACCACTAGTTACAGTGACTCAAAAAAGCTATGCATTCTTTTTTCGGACTCGGACACAACTTGCCACAGGACCCACCAGAAAGGTAAAACCAACCTTTACTTCCTCCAAGGGGTAAATATTCCAAAGTATTGACAAAAATAATGATTCATATTAAAAATAACAGTGACAACAGTAACTTGAAAAGAGTAAGTAATCAGGTGTGTTTCAATCTCTGTGTCCTGGACAACTAGTAACAACAAAGCTATTTTTTTCCCTCAAAAAAAATTTTTCTTTTAGTTTATTGGTCAGAGAATTATTTTTATTTTTTGTTTTTTTTAATACTGTAGCAGAGTCTCTTAAAACTGAAAATGTATAAAACTCTGTAAGCCAGAATTTTCACTCCTAGGAAATTTACCCTCCATATATATTTTCAAGGATATGAGGACAAAATATTCCCTAAGCTAATATTTACAATGAAAAGTAGCTGAAGTTGTTGGTTTTCCTTAAATGAAGGCTGCTTAAATAAATTATATTCTTATTATGAAGCACTATGAAATTCTTGTGGAGTACTAATATGTACTGACATGGAAAGACACTGTTCACTTATAGCAAATATCATCTACTATTTTAAAAGGATGACTATACTCATAGACAATGTTTAGAGGAATATGCAAAAATATTAACAGTCTGTAAATTAGATTTTTACAACCAGATAGGAAATGAAATCTACCACTTTGACTTTTATACTATTTTTTTTTATTATAATTGAACGGAAGTGTACATTCCCATATAAATTGCATGCTCACCTATGTGCAGCTCCAACTGCTCTCCCTGCCTAGTGACAGCACACTCTTCCTCTCTATTCCATATTTGTCTTATCCTCCCAACAATCTCCTATCCTCACCTCTCCACCCATTCCCCTTCCTCCAGTGAGATCAGCAGGACAACATCCCATAGATGCACAGAACCATAAAGTGTACACATGATATGGTCACTCTGTCTTGCCGAGACCAATCCATTCCTGTCTGAGAGGTGACCTCCATTATGATTTATGGACAGGGGCAGCATCAGGGCCGGGGCCACACTCCCAGGGGAACTCCAAGGCCCCTGGATGATCAATTGTTGTTTTTTAGTGGAGATCTCAGGGTGTACCTCTTTTTATTCTTGTATTGCCAGTGAGACTCAACTTTGTAAGCTCCATCACAGCTATCACTGGTGGTGGCCAGGCACCATCCGGTTCTTCCAGTCAAAAGTTGATATAGTCACCCACTCACATGGGCGTCTCTATTTTCTGGGTCCTCTTTGACTCGTATAGTTTTGGTCCTTGGTGATCATCCATTCCTACTAAGTTGAGACTATTTGCTGTATCCTCAGATGGCACCTTCGCAGCTTTTAAGATTCCAGACAACATTCACCAATGTGGGGTGCAAAGGGCTCTCTTAGTAAAAGGCTAGTTGTGCCAACTGGCCTCAGTTTCCCCTGAGAGCATAACCCCTGGCCCCCTGCCTCAGCTACTCTGTCCTTGTAATATTGGATAAGATGAGAGGAGTAATCACATGTTGAAGTCCAGTTAATACTGATCTTCTTTCTAATGTGTATTGTCCCATATTTCACTCAACCAAGTTTCCATCAACTATCTAATCTAACCCCTCCCCCCGACCCTCCCTCCATCCCTCACTTTGCAGGCATCAGGAGTCTGTTTTTGAGTTCTTATCGTAGGGGTCTCATACAATATTTGTCCTTTTGTTTCTGTCTACTTTCACTCAACATAATGTTCTCCAGTTGAAACCAGGCTATGAGATGTTTCCTAAATTCATTGTTGTTCTTTATCATTGCATAGTATTCCATTGAGTATATACACTGTAGTTTACCTGTCCATTCCTATGCGAATCTGGGTTGATTCCATTTTTTTGCTATTGTGGACTGGGCTATGATAAACATTCGTGTGCATGTATCAGTTGGTGTGAATGGCTTGGATTCTGTAAGATATATTCCGAGGAGTGGAATTACTGGGTCAAATGGTATGTCTAGACCCACCTTTTTAAGGAAGCGCCAGATTGCTTTCCAAAGAGGTTGGACCGTTTTGCAACCCCACCAACAGGGTAGGAGAGTTCCAGTTTCTCCACATCCTCTCCAGCATTTGTTGTTTTGTGTTTTTTGGATCATGGCTAACCTTGCTGGCATGAGATAGTATCTCATTGTCGTTTTGATTTGAATTTCTTTAACAGCTAATGATCGTGAGCATATCTGCATATGTTTTTTGGCTACCTGGATCTCCTCTCTAGTGAAGTGTCTGTCCATCTCATTTTCCCATCACTTAACTGGATGATTTATCTTTTTCTTGTTGATATTTTGTAGTATCTTGTAGATTATGGAGATCAGGCATCAGTCTGACAAACAGTTGACAAATATTTTTTCCCATTCTGTAGGTGGCCTTTTAATTCTATTAGTAAAGTCTTTGGATGAGCAAAAGTGTTTGATTCTTAATAGTTGATATTTATCTATTTTCTGTTGATTCTGGTTTGTTTGACAGATTTTGCAGTTTGTCTACTTTGTGTATTAAAACTTCCATTGTTGTTCCTGCTTTTTCTTGGATGAGCTTTATCATTCTGGTTTTCATATTCAGGTCTTTTATCCAGTGTGAGCTGGTTTTGGGATAAGATGTAAGATACGGGTCTTACTTCAATTTTGTACAGATGGATATCCAATTCTGCCAGGGCCGTTTGTTGAAGAGATTGTTTTCTCCCCAGTTCAATGTCTTAGGGCCTTTATCGAGTATCAGCTGTTCATAGGAAGATGGTGTCATCTCTGGGATCTCAATTCTGTTCTGTTGAGCTATCTGTCTCTTTTTGGACCAGTACCAGCCTGTTTTGACTACTGTGGCAGTGTAATAGGTTCTAAAGTCGGATTCTGAGAAGCCTCCCAGTGTGTTTTTCTTCTTCAACAGTGATTTATTTAGCTGGGGCATCTTCCCTTTCCAAACAAAGTTGGCAATTTGTTTCTCCATCTCATTAAAAAATGTCACTGGAATTTGTGTTGGGATTGTGTTATACAAGTAGCTTGCTTTAGGCAAAGTAGACATTTTCACTATGTTAATTCTTCCTATCCATGAGCAGGTTAGGTTTCTCCATTTATGTAAGTCTCTCTTAGTTTCTTGTAGTAAGGTGTTGTAGTTCTCTTTGTAAAGATCTGTTATTTCTCTGGTTAGATTTATCCCTAGGTACTTTATCTTGCTAGGGGCTATAGTAAATGGAATTGATTTGGTGAGTTTTTCATTAATAATTTTGTTGTTGGTATAAAGGAGTCCTGCTGATTTACTTGCATTTATCTTGTATCCTGAGACTTTGCTGAACTCTTCTGTCAGTTTGAGTAGTTCACTTATGGATTCTTTAGGATTCTCTGTGTACACAATCGTATCATCTACAAATTGGGAGATTTTTTACTTCTTTGCTGATGCAGATACCCTTTATTTCTCGGTCTCATCTAATTGCTCTGGCTAGAACTTCTAGTACAATGTTGAATTGGAAAGGTGAGAGTGGGCATCCTTGTCTTGTTCCTGTTCTCAGTGGAAACTGCTTCAGTCTCTCTCCATTCAGGATGATGTAGGCAGCTGGCTTTGTATAAATGGCCCTTATCGCATTGAGGAATTTACCATCTATTCCTATTTTCCTGAGAGTTTTTACCACACATGGGTGTTGGACTTTATCAAATACTTTTTCAGCATCAATAGACAAAATCAGATGATTCTTGTCTTTTGTGTTATTTATGTGGTTGATCACATTAATTGTTTTTCTGATGTTGAACTGACCTTGCATCCCTGGTATGAATCCAACTTGGTCATAATGCATTATTTTTTTGATATGTTGTTGTATTCCATTGGCAATAATTTTGTTGAAGATTTTTGCTTCTAGATTCATGAATGATATTGGCCTGTAGTTCTCCTTTTTTGTTGGGTCTCTCCCTGGCTTTGATACCAGGGTTATGCTGGCTTCATAGAATGAATTTGGGAATATTCCATCCCTTTCTATGCTGTGAAATAGTCTCGGTAGTATTGGAGATAACTCTTCTTTAAAAGCTTGGTAAAATTCTGCGGTGAAGCCATCTGGGCCTGAGCTTTAGTTTCTTTAGTAGTTTTTGGATGAGTTTTTCAAACACTTCCTTTGTGATGGGTTTATTAAGTTGTTCTGCTTCACGTTGTGATAACCTGGGTAGCTGATATGAATCAAGGAATTTGTCCATTTCCTCTAGGTTTTCAAACTTGTTAGAGTACAGTCTTTTATAGTACTCTGTTAAGATATTTTTGATTTCTGTTGGATCTGTTGTGACAACTCCCCTCTCATTTCTTGTTGGGGTTATTTCCTTTACTGTTTTTCTTTAGTAAGTTTAGCCAATGGTTTGTCAATTTTGTTGATCTTTTAGAAAAATCAGCTTTTAGTCTTTTCAATTTTTTCAGCTGTTTTTCTATTCTCTAATTTGTTTAGTTCTGCTCTAATCTTTATGATCTGTTTTCTTCTGGTGCCTGAGGGGTTCCTCTATTGTTCTCTATTTGTTCAAGTGGTAGGGTTAGTTCTTTGATTTGGTTTCTTCCTTCCATATGTGTGCATTTACAGAGGTAAACTGACTTCTCAGCACTGCTTTGGCTGTATCCCACAGGTTCTGGTAGGAAGTGTTTTTGTTGTCATTGGAATCCATAAGTTTCTTTATTTCATTCTTGATTTCTTCTATAACCCATGGCTTTTTAGCACGATGTTGTTCAGTTTCCATGAGTTTCAGTTTCTATCTACGGTTTTTCTGCTGTTGATTTCAACTTTTATGGCTTTATGATCTGAGAAGATGTTGTGCATTAATTCTGTGGTATGCATTTTATTGAGAATTGCTTTATGTCCTAATACATGGTCTATTCTGGAGAATGTTCCCTGTGCACTGGAGAAGAAGGTGTAGTTGTCTGCTGATAGATAGAAAGTTCTGTATATGTCGATGAGGTCTAGTTGGTTAATTGTGGCAATAAGGTCTTTTTGTCTTTACCGAGCCTTTTTCTTGATGATCTGTCCAATATTGAGAGTGGAGTGTTGAAATCTCCCACTATTATTGTGGAGTGGCCTGTTTTTTGAGTCTGTTTGTGTATTGAACCTTTCAGCAATAAATAGTGTCCATTGTTGTCATGATAGTGGATTTTACATTAAAATCTATTTTATCTGAGACTAGAATTTCCACCCCTGCCCTTCTTTGTTCATCGTTAGCTTGATATATACTCTTCCATCTTTAATTTTCAGTTTGTTCATATCTTTAAGTCTAAGTGAGTTTCTTGTAGGCAACATATGGATGGGTTGTATCTTTTGATCCAAGCTGTCACTCAGTGTCTCTTTACTGCAGTATTCAGTCCATTCACATTCAATATAATTATTGATAGGTATGTATTCAGTGCTGCCATTGTGATATGTTTATTTTTGTGTTGATGTTTTCTCTGTTGTTCTTATTAATCTATTCTGGGCCATTCTTCTTTGTGAGTTGATTTTTCACCTTTCTCAGGGTTGGTTTTGCGGTTGTTGATACTCCTGTACTACATTTCTTGATATAGTATGTTGCATCTTTATTATGCTTTATGGCTACCCCTGTGATCCCACTTAATAAACTATGTATAAACCCGATTTCAATTACTATCAGTCTTGTCAACTTCCTCTCCATCTTGAAGGACTATAATGACTGTAGTACATCCCTCTTTTTAATATGATAACATCTTATTTTTCATGATATGATCACTGGATCATTTCTTTCACTATTATAGCTTTGGTTGAGTTTGGAGCCTTCCCTAACCAAGTAGGATTGTGGATGATGTGTCCTTCTAAAGTATAAAGTTAGTGGTTTTATTCTTCTTAGACAATAGATTCTTTCAATATTTCTTGTAGCTTTGGTTTAGTTTTTACAGTCTCTGAGTATCTGTTTACCTGCAAAGGTCTTGATTTCATTTTCATATTTGAAAGGTAGTTTTGCTGGATATATAATTCTTGGTTGGAAGTTCTTCTCCTTCAACGCTTTGAATGTGTCACGCCACTGTCTCTGTGCCAGCATGGTTTCTGCTGTGAAATCTGATTAAAGCCTACAAGGTTTTCCTCTGAGTGTTAGCTTTGCTTTGAGTCTTGCTGCCATTATGAGTTTCTGTTAATATTTCATTTTGTTAAGCTTGATTATAATATGTCTTGGGTCTTTCTTTTGAGATCTACATTGAGTGGTGTTTGATACCTATCTTGGATATCTATATTGTCTTCTTTCGTAATTTCTGGGAAGTTTTCTGTCAGCAGCTCAGCAACAACACTCTCTGTGTTCTCAGGTGTCTCGCCCTGTTCAGGAAATCCAATTCATCATAGATTGTTCCTCTTAATAGAATCCCACATGCTTTTTAACTCTTCATTTTTCTTGTTTCTTTTTTCTGATTTCTCCTCATAGACATTGGAGTCAGTAGCTCTGTCTTCCAAGTCAGAAAGTCTATTTTCCACTTGTTCCATTCTGTTTTCTTGGCTTTGAATGCAGTTTCTATGCCTTTGATTTTGTTCTTGATCTGTTGGATTTTAGAGTACTGGTGTTCCATCAGATCGAACATCTTGCTTAATTTTTCATTTTGCTCTGCTGCATTTTTTTTGTAAGGTACAGGAGGGCTCTCTATATAATCCTTTTGTATTCATCTTCCAATAGTTTCAGGAAAGCTTCTTTGTCTAGGAAGTTCTGAGGTAGTTCCTTTTGGGGGCCTTCTGATGCCATGGGTGATTTCCTGGCCATGGTCTTCTCCAGATTTGTTGCTTTTGGTGGTTCATGTGGGTCAATAGAGGCTTGGAGAGATACTGTGAGGATGGACCACAGTTGTTTCTCTAGGACGTCTTAAAATGAGAAGAAAAAGTATCTGACAACTTTCAGAGTCAGTCAGGTTTTCAGCTGTACATGTCCCTCTTCCCAGCTGGCAAAGTAAGCACCTCTATATCGAACCCCAGATGTTATAGACTAGCTCAAAGTACTGAAAGGCTACTGCTCTGCTGGCCTCTGCTGTCAGGCCACAGTGTAGGTGATACTGTGTAGAATTCTGCTTTTCTGCCAAAAAAGCACTCTCTTCTGGGCAGGTACTGTCTCCCAGCCCAGGAATTAGGTCCAGCTGAGGCTTCTGTATGGATATATCCTCCTCCCAGCAGAACAAGATGGTTTCCCACACAAGCTCACCACCCGGCTGGGACCAGGCTACTGGTGGAAAGAGAGACCAAAAGTGCCGAGATGCCCAGAGACCCCAGCCTCCATTGCTGGGCCCCTGCCTCAGGTGACACTGTGCAAAACACCACCTCTCTGCCAGAAAAGCACTCTCCCCCCAGAAGGCACCGCCTCCCAGCCTAGGAACCAAGTCCAGCTAGACCCTCTTGATCTCCAAATGGATCAAGATGGTGTCCTACACAAGCTCATCACTGTCTTAGTACAGCTACTACATGGTGGAGGTAGAAAGATAGGCCAGAGGAGTCAAGATGCACAAAGTCCAAAGCCATGCTTTCAGAACACTGCAACTGCACTTGCCAGTCTCACCGGGAGTGTGTCTGAGACCAGAGGCTGTTCAAGTCCCACCTCCGCCAGCAGGCCAATACAGAGGAAAATAAAAATAAAAATGGTGATTTGCCTTCGGTCACTGCAAGCCCGCACAAGCTGAGAGTGGGGTCAGCGAAAGAGAGGAGGTTGTGTGTTTGTGGTATGAAATCCAGATTAACAGCCCTATGCTGTGTCCTAGGGCTCACTAGGTGTCCAGAAGGTTCTGTTTAATCATCAGTTCAGGTCTGGGTTTCCAGAGGGATTTAGGGAGCCGTGTGTTTAGTCTGCCATCTTGACTCTGCCCCTCCCCTCAAATTTTTATTGAATAGAGTTGTGGTTTTTTGTTTTTGTTTTTGGTTGTTCAACTTTTTCTTACTGACTTGTAATGTAGCTGTTCACAGACTAAGGGTATTAAAATGCTATTTATAATATAGTTGCAAACATGTATTCCCAGTTAGGCATTCTCTTTTTACAATGACATTCCCATATGACCCCCCAAGAAGTTTAAAATATTTGAGCAGAGGTTACTTTTTTTCCCCCAGCTCTTCTACAGTTTTGTGTTTGGAAGCCTATCTTTATCCTAAAATTAGACAAATATTCAGCTTTCTTTTCTTCTAGTTTTTATAATTTAAAATATTTTATAAGTGTATTTATTCTTGGTTTTTAGACTACAAGTATTTCACTTGGAGATTTAATGCCTTTATATAAGAACTGATCACGGCATCACGGTCTACTGCCAGTTATTCCCTCTGAATTTTTAGACCTCTGGTAATGTAGCAGTAAAGAGCTCAGCTGCTAATCAAAAGGTTGGCAATTTAAACCCATTATCTGTTTCTGAGATACTGTATGGGGCAATTCTAGTCTATATCGTATAGGGTCACCATGAATTGGACTCGTTTCTGCAGCAATGGACTCGTTAATCAGTTAGGAAATAGTGGCCCATGTAACACCCTGAACAAATCAAGATCAAAGCTGAATACTTTCAGTGTAGAATTAAAGAGTAACTGTGACCCGTATTCTCTAGGCTACAGTGCAAAGGGATGTGCTAACATGAGAGAAAAAACTAAGTCCTTCAAGTGGACCAGATTCATTATTTGTCATTTCTTCCATTTCATTTCTTCCCCAAACCAGAGTGCAGAGCTACGGAGTCTGGCAAACATGTTGGACTTGACAGAAAGCTTTGTGGAATCTAAGTTTTTCTGGTTCATCTCTAGTGCTGAACCTGTTAATGAACTTGGTGCTACAAAGTCAACAGTAATAGTAATAGATAAGACAAGAAACCAAGTTCTTTGATGGAATCCTGAAATCACTACTCTGGCACTGGGCTGATACCTCCAGATCCCACGTCCCTCATTTAGTTATCTAGCACTGTTATAGTAGAAACACAAGTAGATGGCTTTAACAAAAATAAATTTATTTTCTCACAGTTTAGAAGGCTATAAGTCCAAATTCAGGGTGCTAACTTCAGAGAAAGGCTTTCTGTCTGTGCCAGCTCTGGGGGAAGGTCCTTGTCATCCATTTTCCCCTGATAAGGAGCTTCTCAGCACAGGGACCCCCAGGTCCAAAGGATGCATTCCCCTCCTGGTTTCCCACTGTTGGTGGCATGAAGTCCCCCAGAGCTGACAGAGAGAGAAAGCTTTCACTTGGAACTGGCACCTTGACTTCAGACTTCTAGCTTCCTAGACTGTGAGAGAACAATTTTTTCTTTGTGAAAGTCATCCATTTGTGCTATTTATAGCAGTGGTGGATAAGTAAGACAGATTTGGTACTGGGAATAGGGGGAAAATAGGCTATACTACCCAGTCCATGGTGTTACTGAGCAGTGAGGTACCTGGAGAATTACACTAGCCTTTCTAGCAAGCCTGTTATGTCCTAGGCCTGGTGTCCCAAGTAAAGTTGGAAACTTGTAACTCTAGTCTAGTCTTTGGTTCCCACGCTACTGTGTGTACTCTCCATCCTGGCTTGTCAGGCTGCTCTTGTCACCTCTGGGGCCACGGTGTGAAGCTCAGGGGTTAAACCCACGGGAAATTAGACTGAAGTCAAACTTGGACCAAAACCTCAGAACTAGAAATGTAGCCCACCATAGGACAGCACCCTTTTAACCCACCTTCTAAAGCTTCCAAGGCCTGGGCTGCTGTGAACTCTGTGGTACCCTAGCATGCCTGTGGAGCATCTTCCAGCCTTTCTCAGCATGCCTCATTGACCTCCTGGGTATGAAGGCTCTTGATGCCTGCTATCCAACAGCTAACTAATCTCATTTACCCACCATAGGTCACAGAGGCATGTTCCAGAAAATGAAGCCCATGGATGACTCTTATCACCAGACTGTAATGATTTTTCGGGCTCTATCTTGATGTCCTCTTTGATGAGAGAATCTGTGTGTCATGCTAATGAGCACATACTGGACTGGGGCGGGAAGGCTGGGGATGGATCAAGTAACAGCAAGAAGGTAGCAGGGACCATCTTTCAAACTGCTGGAAATCTAGGGAAGCTTTTAGGTACGTATCCTTGTGGAATGGGTCACTGTCAACATCCGTCTGTCCAAATGGAGATAGATAAAACAAACAAACAACAACAAAAAAAAACCAGCTGCCATCAAATTGCCTGCAACACCTGGTGACCCCATGCATGTCAGAGTAGAATTGTGCCCCATAGGGCTTTCAAAGGCTGAGTTTTTGGAAGTAGATTAACAGGCCTTTTTACCAAGGGGCCTCTTGGTGGACTTGAACAGTCAATCTTTCAGTTAACAGCTATGCCATTAACCACTTGCACCACTCAGTGACTCAATTTTTACTTTAGACTTTTGTGTAATTTCCTTTCCCACTCCTTCTCCCCTCAAGTAAGGGCCTGGAAGAAAAGTTCAGAGAGGGATTACCTTTAGAGGTGTGGGCAGAGCCTAGGGAAACCACGAGGGCTAGTACGGTATCTCAGGGCAAGTAAATCAGTGCTGTTCCCAATCCTCGACCAAACGGATTTAGGGAAGAACTGGTACCAAAACCTAAAAGAAGAGAATCATTAGAAAGGGCTGCCTTGAGTGGAGGTTATGTCCTTCAATTGGGAGATAGAGCCATCTAAGTTGACCTGCAGGGAGACAGTCAAGAATGTTCCAACCTTATTCCTCTTCCCCTCCAAGCTCTTGCCAGGATTTCCACTGGCTTGAAAGCAGGGTGGTGAGAGAGGAAAGTGGACCTGGGGGGAGACATCTGGTACAAGCTTTTGACTGTTAATAACTGAGGGAATTGTTTCTTTACTCTGCACTTCCCTCAAGACAAGAAGTAAAAGCGAGCATAGCAAAGGATGTTTCTGTTCTTCACATCAGATTCTGTAAGGGCATTGATGTATGAGCAGGAAGTATTTTGAAAAGTTTCAAGAAAAAGTACTATATTAGGCTGAATTATCTAGAGTAGCAAAACCAGTTAAGCATATAAATATATATACAGAGAGATTTGTGTAGTTCCTATGGTTGTAGAGGCTGGAATGTCCCAAGTTGATGGCTCAGGGTAGAAGCTTCATGATTCAAATAGCCACAGGGTCTAGTGTACTCAAGATCAGCAGATCAGAGAACAGGGCTCTTGCTCATAGGCTGCAAAGGTCAACAGTTCCCAAGACTGGCAGGAAAGATGGCAGGTAAGCTGCTAGCTCAAATCCAGGAACAAGAGGTCAAACGAACAGGAGTCAGCTGCAGGATTCAGACCTATCAAAAGCCTACAAGTCTTGCCAGAAAGTCCACTTACATGTGATGCAGGCCATGACCCTAAGGAAACTCCCTTTTAACTGATGAGCTGCTCATAATAGATCCTAGCATAGGGGTGATCACATTGTATCACATCTCATCATAGGAATGACTACAGCATCATACGACTGTCAAACTACATCATAACTGCTAAACCACTGAGAATCGCGGTCCAGTCAAGTTCATACACACAGTCTTAATGATCACAGTCACCATCCTGCACCTCTGACACTTTTCCTTAAGGCTGTTGTTGCTGGCACAACAGCTGAAGAATCAGAGGCTTGTACCAGCTCACTGAGGAATCAGAGCCATCCACAGTCAGTGCGGTGAGAATAGAAGAGTGGTGGGCAGAGCATTGCCTTTTATTCTGTTTTTTAACCCCGATCTGGTTCCTAGCATAGCACCAATTAGCTGGGAACCTTGTAAATGACTGTGAGTTAATTATTTGAGCACAGGAAGCACACAGGACTCCCTCAGAATCTACTTTTAGAATTACCAGAGAAACAAAAGGAAAACTGCATTTCTGTAAGTTCTCAGCCTCAACTTCACAGGAACACACGTTACTAGAAAAGGCCTAAATAACAACACAACAAAAAATATAGATTAAAGAAGATCTCATTAGGATCAGGTGAGAGGATTCTAGGACAGTCATGTGTTTCTTGGGTTTAACGAACAAGTACGAGTTACTGTGAACGTTGCAGAAAGATCTGAATAATCACAACCTTCCATTAGATCAGGATGGGATCTCGGCAGCCAAGACTGGATTGAAGAGTTTCACCTGCCTTCCCATCAGTGAGCTTGTACAAGCCTCTGGTCACGTATGTTCATACCGGTCCTTCCTTGGCACCTTCCCTCTTTTGACCACTTTGACTCTTCTAAGTTGTCTGTACATGGATCTGAACCCCCTAATATTTGGTAAGGTTCTTTGAGGGGAAGACTTGTATCTGAGCATATTTTTTACCCTTCATTTTTTTCTGTCTTTTCACATCTCATTCAGATAGCAGTGACTAATGTATATTTGTCCAATTCTTAAACTGTAAGGGACAATTTTGAAGTTAAATTTTACATAGAATATACATTGAAAGTTGGTGACCCCCAAGAGTGCAGAGTAGAACAGCACCACACAGTTTTTAAGACTGGGAGACTTTCTGGAAGCAAACTGCCATGTCTGACTTCTGAGGTTCCTTTGGGTGCATCTGAATTGCCAACCTTCTGATTAGTAGTCTAGTGCTTAACTATTTGTGCCACTCAGGGACTCTGATATATCGAATATGTACATATTATATAAGACTTGATAAATATTATTTGTATTTTCTCTAAGTCTTCATTACACACCAGCAAAATATTGCTTCTAAATTTTCTTTGCTTTAAGTATAAATAACTATAGACAAGCTTTGACAGTTTAAAACATATAAGACACTTTACAAGTCCCTATCAGATTTATAGAAACAACTTGCCTGCGGATGATATCGCCAGGTCCCTGCCAAGGTCTGTGGTTGGCAATAGTTGCCATTGAGTCAATTCTGAACCATGGTGATCCTAAATGTATCTCCTCTCCTGTCTTTCCTTCCTAAAAGAAGATGAATGTTATTTGCTTGCAGCACTACTGTCAGCTTCAAAATTAAACAATAACAACACCAAAAAAACGACCTTTTGTAAGGTTAGGAGCCCTGGTCATGCAATGCTCGGCTAAGTACTTCACTGCTCACCAAATGGTAAGCATTTCAAACCCACCAGCTGCTCCAAGGAAGAACCATGTGGCAGTCTGCTTCCTCAAAGACAGCGTTGAAAACGCTATGGGGGCAGTTCTACTCTGACCTACAGGGCCACTATGAGTCAGAATCAACTCAGCACCAGCAGTTTTGAGAAGTTTCTTTTGTAGACAGGGATGGCCATCCAACGAAGTTCAGACCAGTGGGATGAAATGTAAAAGTCTATGGTAGACTTCTAGGAACAATGATTTTCTGAGGAAAAGGTATAAATTTAGACAGCACTGTTTCTGTTGCTTTTCACTGTACCATTTCCTTTTTTGGTCTGGAATGTAGAGCCATGTTGTGACTACAGGAAAAGTTTACTCGCCAAGGGTAGTGGAGAGAGACAAGACCAGATGCCTTGATAGAACTCTTAAGCTCCTACACTGGTGCTTAGCTGCCACCTCCAAATCCCTCTTGATGTGAGTAAAAATAATCCTTTCACCTACCCAATCCATCACTGTAGGATTTCTGCTACTTAAGTGCTGTCACAGCTGACTTATCTACCCTACAAAATAATTGGATCCCTTGTGGTACAGACGTTGAGACCTTGGCTGCTAATGAAAACCCCGGCAGTTCAAATCTACCAGCTACTCCTTGGAAACATGGTGGGGCAATTCTACTCTGTTCTGTAGCATCACTGTATGTTGGAATTGATTTGATGACACTGAGTGTTTTTGTTTGTTTTTTAAATAAAGTGACTAATCGTGTCTAATATTGTTAATAATAAAAATCTGTATTGAGCTACAGACTCTTGACGGTTGACTAGACTCACCCTTTAGTTAAATTACCTACTCATGCCCATAGCCTCAGAGACCTTGAGACTCATATTTATAATACGGCAAACTCATAGGTTTCTAGAGCTGTAGATTTTTGTGGTCACTTTTGACTGTTAACTCTACTAATGATCAGACTTTGGTAGTTCTGGATTTCACTTGAGTGGAGGTAATATGCTCTACAACTCTGAAAACACAGGAGGACTTCAAATGCATGGTTAGAATTTCTCTAAATGGTTTATAAACAATTTTCCAATGTCTGTAACACTGAGCTCTAAATTGCAAGCATTCTGCCAAGTAACACTGTGTCTTCTACAGATTTGGTTGACTATTCCATTCATTATATGCATAAGTGAAAAAGGGCTTTTGAAAGGGATGTGGACCCAGGGCTGTTGGAGCATTATTTCTGGACACCAAGCATTCCTCAGACAGCTTTAGACCCACACTTTGGTTACAGTAACTCTGATATGCAATGGCTTTCTGGGAAAGAGATTTTAGTGTTTCCCAAAGCTTGTTATGAGAAATGCTTTTGAATAAAACAGCACAGTTAAGAAATATTGTCTCCACTATCTTCCTTTAATATTCACAGTAAATGTTAGCTTATTAAAGGCACCTGTTACTAAAATAACCTGTTAATATTGAGCTCAGCATAACTTTTGTCTTGTATAATGCTTCTATCCATAAAGGACCACTTGGGAAATGCTGGCTTAGAACGTCATTGGTGTCTAGAGTGACACAGTTGTCATGATTCAAACTTTCTTCCTGAATTCATTTTTATTTTTTTAGCATTAAGTCATTTTACTCATTGTTAGAACTTACAAACATAAAACAACAGCACTAACCAGTCACACAAATTCAGTCACACCAAGTTAACTTTTTGTTTCCCCTTCCTCAGCTAGAGTTATTCACTAAGAACCTCTAAGACATTCTCAATTGCAGAAAACCCTATGACTCTGTTCTGTCTTGGGTTTTGCCTAGTTAAAGATGTCTCTTTGAGTGAGTCATAATGATTTTTCAATTAGCTGGACAAACACCACGGTCACCTGTCTCTATCCCAGAGCAGGAATGTACTGCCCATCTCTCGAAAGTCTTTGGCTCTTCTTTTATCCAGAGCTAATGAAAGCTACAGCCAACACATGTGGGCTATCTATTAGCGTGGCCTCTGGAACTTTGACAAGCACTACAGGATATGGCGCAGGGTGAAGGATAGAGATCAGGTATCCTCAATGTCAACTGCAAATAGGTCAAGCAGAAAAGGACACAATTCCACAAATGGCACACATTAGCCACCATCTAGGCCAGGCTACACGGAGAGTTGTTAACAGGGCAGGTCAGAGTTGGTGACATCTTTCTTTCAATGCTTTTGGAATTGCAAGAGTACTTGTTTACAGAGTGGGACAAGAAAGCCCCAGAGATGGACCAGATACCACAGTATGAAGCTTTTTCTACTAAATTTCTTTCTTTATTTTTTTTTTTTACTCAGACAGCACTTTTAGGCTGAATGCTTATATTTTCTTAATCTGATAAACATTACCAACCACCTGCCTTTTGCAACGCATCAACAAATTATGTCAAACTGAAGGCTTTTAACAACATAAATTTATTCTCTCACAGTTCTAAAGGTCATCAATAAGTCAAAATTGAGAGCAGGACCACAGTCTCTCTGGAGACTCCAGGAAGACAATCCATTCTTGCCTCTCCTAGCTTCTGGTGACTGATGGCCTTCCTTGGTTTAGGGCCACAGCATTCATCTTTAAGAACAGCATCTTCAAATCTCTCTGCTTCGTGGTCATGTAACTGTCTTCTCCTTACGTGTCTTCCTTAAATCATCCTGTTTTTCATTCATAAGGGCACTTGTAATAGAATTTAGGATCTATTAGGATAACCTCTTCATCCCAAGATCCAAACAAAAGCAGCTTTTACAAATTAGAGCCTGATGCCTTTAGGTGGCCACTACGCGGCCTACTACAATGACAAAAAACTCACATAATGTAGCAGAGTGCGTTTTCCCGAATTGCCCACAAAATTAACTCGTATTCCACCTGCCCTTGTTAAAATGCAGTTGTAACACTCCTGCTGAGACCTTCGGTCTATATTCCCTCCACCTAGAAATTAGGTTGGTTGTTATGACTGTTGTGGCTGAGAGGGTACAACAGAGGTGAGCTGTAAAATTCCCGAGACTAGGACACTAACCAGCGCTGCAGCTTCCATCCCGATTACTGGAAAGCTCTCTCTAGAAACTTTCACCATCCACGTAAACAGTTTTATTGCCCTGACATTGAATGCTGGGAGGAACCCACTGTAGGCCATGCGGTGATATCACAAAGAGAAGCTCCTTTCTGCACCTGTGGACCAGGGACAATAGTAGGAGCTACATCCTATGTAAGACTATTAGGATTATTAATAGATTAATACTTTGAACAGCATCTAGAACATGGTATGGTAAGTTTTAGCTACCATTACAAGTTTATGAGTGTAGAGAAAGACAGAAAATTGAAGTAACAGTTGGCCCCACTTTTCATCAAAATAGCCAAGTAGTTGCAACAACAATATTTTGGCATTATACTGTGCTTTCTTTTCAGAATTAACTCAATTTTCCATTTTGTTAGTTTGAACCTGGCCTCAGAAATGTCACTGCCACTGTGGACTTTTTTCCTGAATTACTATTTCAGACTTTCAAGCCTTGGGAGAGCTGATAAATCAGATGCAATTTTCTCTATTACTCTGACAGACTTTGTTAACCCTCACCAAGCAGGGTGATGTCTTTTTAATGCATAATAACTTGGCTTAATAAGAGGAGATATGGCTGAGAGTGGTTATCACCATGGATATGCCATCATTAAAAAGTTGGTAGGGTATGGGGTGGGTACCATGAAAATTATCACAAGGCTGAAATCAGGGCAAAGATCAGCTTGTAAGGTGAGCTACAATAATACTCTTAGCACGATGGTTATTAATATCTGCTGAAGAACCTGACCTCTGTTGCTGTAAATAAGATCAGATAAGTACATGTTCATTCTGAGGACAATTTTTGGGATGAAAACTGAAGTATTTGTTAAAGAGAAGAAGATGAAAGCGGAACATGGAGTTTTTAGTCTTCACATCAGGCATTTGGGGCCCTTATAAAAGGTTTGCTAATTTAGATATGTTCATAATTAACACTGTCCTCCATGGGACTCTTATCCTCTCACTTTCTAGAGGAAAAGGCTTAGAAGAACCAGGTGTACAGTTTTTCGCAAGGATATTTCTCCCCCGCCCTCCCTATTTTTGGGGGGGAATGACTTTGCTATTCTCTTTCAATCATTTATGCAAGATGAAAGAAACTTCAGAGTTACAGAGTCAGCACTAAAGGCAGGCCCAGGCAAATGAGGTGGCCACCCTCCAGGCCTGGAGCCACGTTCCACCCCTGAATCACAGCAAGTGTCACTTGTCTACAGAAGGAGGGGGCCAGTGATACGAAAATGCATGAAAGGATCATTCATTTCAAAATCAAGTCAAATTTCATCTTCATTCTCCTCTCTTCAACTTGCTTGACTCTCCTCCTTTCAGGCTAAATGAAAGTTAGCACTGAATCAATGAAATAATTGTGACTTTCTTCCAGGTCCAATGGTCAGTGATGTTTATTTCTGCTAATACTTACTGTTACTATAGAAAGAAACGTATTTAAGTGGTTCATGCTATGGTGCAGTGTTGTTAAAGAAACCATTCCAAAGACATGTACTGCCTGTTATATGTCAAGCAGAAAACCTGGTAGTGTAGGGGTTAACTGCCAAAGGTCAGTGGTTCAAATTCACCAGACGTTCCCTGGAAACTCTATGGGGCAGTTCTACCCTGCCCTGTTGGGTTGCTATGAATCAGAATTGACTCTATGGCAACTGGTTATTTGATTTATTTGTTAAGCTGGAACCCTGGTGGCTTAGTAGCTAAATGCTACAGCTGTTAACCAAAAGGTTTACAGTTCAAGCTCACTAGGCACTCCTTACAAACTCTGCATGGCAATTCTACTCTGTCCTATAGGGTTGCTATGAGTTGGAATCGACTTGACAGCAATGAGTTTTTTTTTACATGTCAAGCAATATATTTTGTGTACAAGTTCCTGGGTGGTGCAAATGATTATCATGCTCAGCTGCTAACCAGAAGGTTAAACGTTCAAAATTAACAAGAGACACCTTGGATGAAAGTCCTGGTGACCTACTTCCCAAAAATCAGCCATTGAAAACTCTGTGAAGCATACTTCTGCTCTGACACATAGGATTGCTATCAGTCATCTGGTTTCTGTTTTGTGCTATGCAGGTGAGTGAAAGTGTAGAGAAGGAGATTACTTGCTAACCGAGATCAAACAAAGAAGTTAAACGGCATTAAAAGATTTAAACAGTGTTTCAAAGCACTGAAGTAGACACGCCTCTAAGACATACATAATTAATTGGCCAATAAACTATGCAGATAATAATTACTATCAAAGTTGGGAGTGAAAGTAAATGCTTCAGTCTGGATTTTCCAGATGATTTAGAAAGCAAAATCTGAGCTGGCTTCAATAGAAGGTAAGTGGCAGTTTTTAAGACTCGTGGAACTAAATGGACAAAATTCAGGCAGTGGGTGAGCAACTGGTGTTTCGTAAAGAAATTGAGATGGTTTGATTGGAGTATTCTTCCAGACCAACAAAACCCATTACTGTTGAGTCAGATTCTGACTCATAGTGACTCTATGGGACAGCATATGACTGTCCCACGGGGTTTCTAAGGAGCACCTGGTGGATTCAAACTGCTGACCATTTGGTTAGCAGCCGTAGTACCTAACCATTATACCACCAGGGTTTCTGGAGCTTTTTAGGTGCCCTAAAGTAAATTTTTGACTCACAGTGACCCATGTGACAAAGCAGAGTAGCCCCGTAGGGTTTTCTAGGCTGTAATCTTTACGGAAGTGGATCACTGTGTCTCGTCTCCAGAGGAGTTACTGGGTAGGTTTGAACCAGTAACTTTCTGGTTAGCAACCAAGTACTTAACCTTTGCACCACCAAGGCTCCCTGATTGGGGCAGAGGTTTGGTAAAAGGAGGTTGGTGTTTAGCCTTAAAGTTGGCTGACAGCAGATTGTGGAGGCTGTTAAATTTCCAACAAAAGCATTTGAGCGTTTAATTTCTGAGTGATGAAGTATCCCTGGAAGCTTATTAATATTAAACAATGACAGCAAGATAGTTTGCAAACTAACCTAGTATAAGAATGAAACAGAGGATTTTAGATTATCCCATTTAATCATGGATGAGACTTTGATTGTATGCAGTCATGGATGCTCAAAGTAAATCTGCAGTCTTCCCTCCAGCCTTGGCAGGCACAGGGAAGGAGGAGGTGGGATGGAGTGGCAACTCTGTGTTTTGGATGCACATAGAGCTGGTTTCCAATTACTTCTCAACTATTTTATTACTGTTTAACTTTGCACCATTACTGACTCTTAGGACTATCAGTTTTCTCGTCTGTGAAATGGAGATATAACATCTACCTAATAGTGTTATTAGAAGGAATTAGAAGTGATTAATGAGTTCTTGGATTACAGTTTGTACTTCACAAATGGCAAATGTTTTTGTCTTTTTGTGTGTGTGATTATTACCATTGTAGGCCATCTCACAGACAAGCTTAAAACTGTGGCCAAGATCAATTTTGATTTATTAATCACTTTTTTGTTTTGGGTCTCAGAAGGCTTATTAAAAATGCCTGATTGGCAATGAAGCAACAAAGTCATCTTGATATCTGAATATCAGCAGCTCTGGATGGAAGGATGTTGCTCTGTTTAGAAGGACAACTGCTTTGCCTCCCTTGAGGAAAGTAGCAGCTGGAAACCAAATGTTTTGACTGATATCCTGGCTTCTTCTTTCCTAGTGGGGACACAGAAAATCATGGATTCTAACTCATTCACTGAGGGGGGGTGCCCCAGGAGGCTGGTTTCTACCTTGTGGAGGCATCACGCAATGGGACTGTTGAGACTTACAGACTAAGTTCCAAATTCTGGCTCTGCAAATTGCTAGCTGGGCATCCCAGCACAAGTTACTTAGAACTCTCTGAGCTCACAAGCTCCATGTTTAAAATAAGAATGATATCTTTTGCAGAGTTTTTGTGACAAGGCACATGGAGAGCCATATCTCAAGTAGAGCCTTGATACCTGGTAGCAACGATTACTTTCTTCTTTGTTTCTTTTATCCCTCCTTTGCTGACTTAGTTTCTCCTTTAGGAAAGACTATGTATGATTCAGTGCAGCACACAAAAACTGGAGATAGAGAAATATATGCTTTCTTTTTACATCCTGCTAAGCCTCAGCTGTCACCTACTGCCTAAATCAGTTTACCTCCTTCAACTAGAAGAAAGAGGGGACAGAGACAGCTCAGGAGTGGAATTCTCAGTAATTCAGGCTTCCACTCCTGGCCAGCATACCTCATATACAGCAACCACCAGCCTGATACTGGAGGTTTTTGGGTTGCTATGATGCTAAACAGAGTTCAGAGGTACTTCCAAACTAACAAAGACTAGGAAGAAGGCGCTGGTAATCTACTTCTGAAAATCAGCCAATGAGAACCCTTTGGCCCAAACTATCCAATCGGCAGCAGGTCATGTAAATGGCATAGGAACTGGCAATGTTCCCTTGCACTGTGTGTAGGGTCACCACGAGTAGGGGGATGAATAGATGGCAGCCAACGGTGATCATCGATTCAAAGAGGGCTAGTCAAACAAGATACTTGCACTCATCAGCCTTGAATAAAATCCTTAGATAATGGCTCAATTAACAGAGGGCAAAACAGGGCAAAATACCTGATAAAGGGTAATCTGAAGAAAGATGAAGAGCAGTGAATGAGCTAGTAAAGGGAATGAGAAGGTAAAAGGAGTAAAATTCTCAATGGTGGGAAGCTGAGAAAGGAAACAAGAAAAAATTGTAGGATAATATTCTAAACAAACTTATAGAGTCACTATCAGTTGGAATTGATTCAATGGCAAAGGTTTTTTTTTATTATTATTCATTCACTAACTAGAAAATGAGGATTTTTTTTAAGTCAAATGCTCTCAGAAAGACACTTTATTATGAGAAGTGGACAAGCCTTATTCGGATACACCACAAAAGAGGAAATCTGGCAGCTATTTCAGGTCTTTGCTAGAAAAATTCATTTCATTACCCAGAGTCAGTTCAACAGAATCTTTCCCTCCTGTTGTTATTCAGACACAAGCCAGGACTCTAGTTTGACTGATGGAGGAGTAAGTTATACATAGTCACCAAGCACAGACTAGTGCCTTAATTGCTTATTAATATACAGTCATTTCTATTCTTAGAAATAACTAGTGTTTGGATAACTACCTCAAAAATAGATTCCAGATTTCACGGCTGTGTTCTATCACACATAAAATGAGGGGCAGTTCATGGGCAATTGGATGGACCGTAATGCCATTTCTAGAATGTTCCAGTTACATTTGTTACTGTTTTAGAAAGTCATGCTGGAAAAGTTGCCTGAGAAATAAATTTATCTTGAATATTAATAATTTATCCATCAGGAAACTGTCTGGAATAAAACTCAGTGTCAAAACTCAACACCTCCTTGATCTCTTGGTCCACAGGATACTGGTGGGTGGTTGGAAATAAATTAGTTAAATTCTATCAAAGAATTTATATGATAATGTGTTTACCAAACTATATAGGTGTTGTTAAAGGTTGTTAAAGAGAAGAATGTAATTTTTAAAATACTGAAAAGGAGATTCCTTTCTTGCTTCTAAATGATATTTGTTAATTGATGAACTCTGATGAAGTCCTAAAGCTGAAAGTTCACTAGCCACATAATTAATAGCCAAGCCAAGAGGTATTTATTATTGATGAAGTAAAACTCATCAATAATAAATACTGCTAGATATTCAGTTCCGTTTACAGAAAGACAAATACCAGGTATGAGATTAATAAATGACAAGTTTTTACTGTTAGATTTACAAACCGAGAGCCAAGTAACTCTGCTATTGAACAGCTTCCCGCTCAGGACTGTGAGTAAACTGTTTCAGGTTTGTTGGATGCTTGTGTGGAAAAATTCTAAATTATGGGAACAGTTTGCCCCCATAAAATTTCTCTAGTAGTGTCTGGTTGGACCTCCTTCCCTACATGGATGCTTTGGGATGTCTCTAAGGTAACCAGTATCAAAGACTATGAAAGATTTTATAGTTAAAAGCAAACACCTTGATTCATATCCAGGCACCCTTTCCCAAGTGCAGCTGGTCTGAAATAGCGGCTCAAAGAGTTTCCTGCTCGCTTTGGCCCTGGCCTTGGCCCTGCCTAGACGTAGGTCTCCTCTGTTTCCACTAGAATGAGCCAGGAACAAAAACTCCAGCCATCTGAAAATTCCTGGAGTCACTTCAGTGTTGGGGGAGACAAAAAGAAAATAACTTCATGGTTTCAGTGGTCCAGATTTCAGAGTAAGGACCGGAAATAGCAGTCAGACATCACCGTCGGTGTCATGCAGGGCACCAGATATTTGTTAGAAGCAGCCGGCTCTCAGCCCTCAAATGCCACGTGTGATTAAGAACATCTACCACAGGGGAGAATTTCTCAATTAGACCAAACTAAAAACTGCTGTGCAGCAATCCTCAGATGGCAGGAACGGGACTTTCAATGACATAATCAGTCACAGTTACACTATTTTTAAAAAGCTAAACAGCTGATCTCTAATGCCACAAGTGTTGTGGTTCTAGCAAGTGTGAAGGTGGTGGCTGTGGATACAAAGTAACCAATGGTAGCTTATTATCTATTCTATTAACTCATTGTTGCCAAAATCTGGAAGTTATCTTGACAACACAGGTGGAACAGAACCCAGGAACTAAGTGAAGAAGTTAAGTGATGTGTGGACAACTGGAAGGCATGTCATAAACTTAGGTCTTTATTCATGTGAGAGGACCTCAGAGTGCCCTTCAGTACCTACTTACTTTCATTCAAAATATAATTTTAATAGTAAATTAGAAGTTGGTGATTATAAAGAGAGCACTGGGATGTCACCAGAGTCAGACAACTGAAAGCAGCAAGAAATGACAGAGAACCAAAAGTTACACAAAAAAAATGATAAATCAAAATGGCAAGAAGTACTCCTCACCATGTTATCTGAATGGTGTTGATCTTTGTGGGGTAAAATAAATAGTAGTTAAGCAAAACACAAAATTTGGTGTTCACATTAATAATCCTCTGATACCATGAAATACACAATTTGTGCTAGGTAGGCAATGATACATTGTAGACATAGTTCTGACATACAGACACACACACACACACACACACACACACACACACACACACACACACACACACAAAATTACATCATTTTAGATGTAGTCATCTTGAAAAGTCACTGGTTGGAAGGCTAAATTCCCAGATTGTGCTGCACAGGTAACAAAGCAGTGGCGTATCATAGTTAAAGGGGTGGACACATTTGCCAGTATGCTTGTGTTTAAACCCTAGCTATGCCACATACAGTGTATGTGACCTTGGGTCTCTTATGTAAATTCTCTGAACTTCAGTTTCTTAATTGTAAAATGAGTAGTCATAAGGATTAAATGAGTTAAAGTATATAAAACATTAGAAGAGAATCTGGTAAACTGAAAACTATAAAATTTCGGGAAGAAAACTATGGGGTTTAACCCTTTGTAAAAACAGGGTAACAAAATGCCAACACATATACAAATACAAATAGAAGATGACAAAATAGACAAATGGAACCTCACAAAAATTAAAAACTTTTTCAATCATCAACAGACATTATCAAAATATGAGTTAGTATGAGTTAGAATTAACTCCATGGCAACATGGTTTTTGTTTTGTTTTGTTTGCTTTCTTCATGTATGATGTCTTTGATGCCATTCCACAGGTGATTTGATATTTTGTCATTGCTGTTCAATGCATCAAATCTATTCTTCAGGCGGTCTCTAAACTTAGATGGGATATACTCAAGGTCATACTGGTTCTCATGGACTTTTTCTAGTTTTCTTCAACTTGAACTTTCATGTGAGCAATTGATGATCTTTTCCATAGCTGGCTGCTGGCCTTGTCCTGACTAATAATACTATGAGCTTTTCCATAGTCTCTTTCCACAGATGTAGTCAGTTTGATTCGTGTGTCTTACATCTGGCCAGGTCCACGTGTATAATCATCCTTTCCATTTTTGAAAAAATGTGTTTGCAATGATGTAATTACCAAAAATCTCCACTGCCTTTGAGTCGATTCTGACTCATAGTGACCCCTTAGGACCGAGTAGAACTCCTCCATAGAGTTTGCAAGGAGCACCTGGTGAATTCAAACTGCTGACTTTTTGGTTAGCAGATGTAGCACTTAACCACTATGCCATCAGGGTCCTTGGTCTTACAAAATTCTATCATGAGATCTCCAGCATCATTTCTATCATCAAGGCATGCTTTGCAACTACTGACTACTTTCTGTTTTCAACTTTTGCATTCCAATCACCAGTAATTATCAATGCATCTTGATTGTATGTTCGATCAATTTCAGATTGCAGAAGTTGTTAAAGATCTCTAACTTCTTTGTCTTTGGCCTTAGTGGTTGGTGTGTAAATCTGAATAATATTTGTATTAACAGATCTTCCTTGTAGTCATAGGGCTATTATCCTTTCACTGATCTATTCTTTAAAAGAGATCTTGAAGTGTTCTTTTTGACAATGAACATGATACTATTCCTTTTCAAGTTTTTATTCCTGGCATCGTAGACTATAAGATTTTCTGATTCAGAATGACCAGTACCAGTCCATTTCAGCTCACTAATGCCTAGGATATTAATCTTTATACATTCCAATTCATTTTTGACAACTTCCAGATTTTAAAACTTGTTCTTTTTTGTGATGGGAAAAGTAGCATCAGTTGTAGGTGTAATGAGCATAGCATAGCCCCAAAACCAACCAAACAAAAACTGATGGCACTGAGAAATGCTCATAAGAAAAGGATGCCCGTACCAAAGAATCTGACATATGTAAGAGGGCAATAACTCCAACAAAGAACAAAAAGAACTGTAGAATCACATATGAAGAGTACATCAAATACATCTACGGACAGGTAAGGTGGAGACACATGTCAAACAGAAGTGTCTGTATGTATGAGGTCAAGACAATTCACGAACTCATCCTAGAAAAAGTGCTACATACCTCATTGCTGAATATCACTACAGTCACCTTCGAAGCACTCCTTTTGGGAAGCTGTGCCCTGACCTCAGAGCCTGTAGGCCACCCTTCAAAGCAGTTTTGGAATTCCTTTTCTGGAATGTCATCAGAGCTGTCATTGGACGAGGTATGACAGTTCTGAAAACTCATCCTAAAAAAGGCATTGCACATTTCATTGCTGAATTATCACTATGATCACCTTCGAATTACTTCCCTTGGGAAGATACACACCAATGCCAGTACCTAGTCCTCCCTTCAAAGCACTCTTTCCAGGATGAGTCCATGTTTTACACCCCAGTTTTCTACATTTTCCTCCCAGTTTAACCAAGATTATCTATTGGTTTTTACTCGCTAGTTAAGCGAGTAGTCCATGTTTTACATCCCAGTTAAGGGAGTAGTGCCTGGGTTCTTAAAAGCTTGTGAGGGGCTATCTTAGTCATCTGGTATTACTCTAACAGAAATACCACAAGTGAATGGCTTTAACAAAGGGAAGTTTATTTTTGCCACAAACAGTAGGCTGTGTGTCCAAATTTGGGGCATCATCTCTAGGGGAAGTGTTTCTCTGTTGGCTGTGGAGAAAGATCCTTGTTGTCAATCTTCCCTTGGACTGGGAGCTTCTGAGGTGAAGGGATTCTGTGTCCTTTCCAACAGACATGCTCTGTTCCTCACACTGCTTCTTGGTGGCATGTGGTCCCCAAATCTTTCTGCTAGCTTCTTCCTCTTATATCTCAGGAGATTGCCTCAAGAAACAATGTAATTTTCCACATTGGAGTTTTGCCCCACCAACACAACTGCTTAACCACTACACCACCAAGATTTCCCATTATAAAAGGCAGGATTCACAATATATAGGAACACCATACAGTACCAGGAATCATGGCTACATTCCTTTTTTGGAGAATGACACACTTCAATCCATGACGGTGGCCATCTAAGATATCACTATTGGTCTCTATTCATCAGCAGCAAAAGAATAAGAAGGTAAATAAAATCTCAGAGAAAAAACAAGTCTTGCCAGAAAGTCTACTTATATGTGATGCAGGCCATGACCCTAAGGAAACTCCCTTTTAACTGATGAGCTGAATCCACAAGGTTGATGGCCTACATGAGCCATAATGACTGGGGACACTGGGGCCAGAACTAGATGGTGCCTAGCTACCATCACTGACTAATCTGATTGGGAGTACAATAGATAGTCTTGGTTAAAGTGGAAGGCAAATGTCGAACAAACCTCAAATTCTTAAAAAGGTCCAGACTAACTGGACTACCTGAGACCAGAGGACTCACTGAGACTATCTCCTGTAGAAAATCTTTAAACTTTGAAAAATAATGTCCCCTGAGATGACTGTTAGGGAGAAAATCAGGGTAAAGCTCAAAGTAAGGGATATTAGTTGTTATATCAGTACTGTACTAAAAAAGAATCCATATGAGTACAAAAGGTCAGCATTTAATCTAAAACAAAGATAAGAAGATAAATGAGCAGGGAAACTAGAGTACTGAAAATGGAACAACCAGACCACAAAGAGAAGGTCAAAAATTTGAAGGGTATGAAAGACGTAACTAATGTCATTGATCAATTTGTGTGGAAGTTGTGAAAGAGGAACCTAACTTGCTCTACAAACTTTCATCAAAAACATAAGGTATTATTGAGAAAAAGAGAAGAGACAAAGAAAAAGAAGAGAACTTGGTACTCTGTTCTATGTAAGCATGCCCTGGAAAGAAATTTGCATTCATCAAATACTTACTGTGTGCCGAGTACTGGGGAACAGCTGTCACCTTCAGAATTTGATTTGGTTTTATAAGCTTGTAATATGTAAAGTGAAACACCAGAATACAGTCTTTGAAGTGTCTCAAGCCACAGTAACTAGCAATAAAGAACTATCAACTCTGAGATAAGGCTACGTGGCTTCTTATAGCTCAAGTTCATTTAACCCAGTTTCTGCTATAGCAATTGTGATGGTTTTCTTAGGTCTTCCTTATTCACCGTCCAGGTTTCACATGGCTATGAGGCAATGGAAAACATCATGGCTTGGGTCAGGTACACCTTAGTCTTCAAGGTGACATCTTTGCTTCTCAATACTTTAAAGAAATCTTTCCCCAATGCAATGAATGCATCTTTTGATTTTGTGACTGCTAATTCCATGGTCATTGACTGTGGCTGCAAGTAAAATGAAATCCTTCACTTTTTTAACCATTTATCATGATGTTGCTTATTGGTCTAGATGTGAGGATTTTTATTCTCTTTATGTTGAGGAGTAATCCATACTGATGAAGTCTATAGTCTTTGGTATCATCAGTAAGTGCTTAAAGTCCTCTTCATTTTTGGCAAGCAAAGTTGTCATTTGCATAACACAAGTTATTAATGAGTCTGCTTCTAATCTTGATGCTATATTACTATAGTTATAGTAATTTGTAGCTTTAAATAGTAATAAATAACTTGCCTAAATATATGTAATTTCAAAAGTCTGAGCTAGTTGTTTGGAGCCCATACTGCCTCTGTGCACTGGAACACTTGGATTCAGAGAGCTAGCTATATCCACACTTACTTCAGGAGGTTGCAATTTCAAAAGCTATACACACAAAGATCAAAGAAAACAAAGAGACTTCACCCTCTCCCCCCATCTTCTCTATCTGGAAATTACAAGGCCAATGATAACCTTTGTTAAGGGGTCTCAGGATGGTGAAATACACAGTAGAGAGTTTCAAAAGTGAAGAAACGTTCAGGAAATCTTAACGGCAAGTGTCATCTTTCAGTGTTTTCAGTGAAAGAAAGAAGAGTAATGCATAGCTAGAGTGGACACAGGTGAAGAGCAGAGATTTAACATGTGGAAGTGGAAAACATGCCTTAGACTATAAAGAACCAGCTGGCAGAAAGGATGAAACGTAACAGAGAAAACGACAAATAAAGGCTTAGTCCTACAGGAAGCAGGTTAAGATAGGAAAAGAACAAGGCAGAAAGGAAGGAATTAGCAAGAAGTGCAGAGGCATCTGTGTATGGGAACAGGACTTTGAAGGGGTGGAAATGTCTCAAAACCTCAACTTTTCTCAGTAAAATCAGAGGCAAATTTATAGAGTACAACAGAGAGAAGAAAGAGCAAAGCAGTAGATACAAGGGCAGGGCGAAAGTTTTGAAGTAGCTACTGGGAGGCAAGAGAAAGAACAACGAACCAGACCATGTAGAAAGATGCCAAAACTGAGATGCAAAGGCTGAGTTTTAAGAGGCCCCAATCGGCCTTGTTATGTGATTTACTCCACTATTGCTTAACAGCCTGTTTGAGAAAGCAGAGGAAGTCAAGTCTTCACTGGATTTTGTGTTCTTTCTAAAATATTGTCACTATTTAAAAAGCTTTAAGATCTGTAAACTAAAATCCACTGGCGTTGCAGGATGGCATACTATGTGTCTACAGTTTGAATCAATTCCCTAATGAAAAACAAGAATTTAAACCTACTCCTATGGGAGTGAAAATCTAGAAGATTTTCCATCATGTATATTGGGCCCATAATAGTCATCCTTCTTCCAAATGAAAATGCAATTCAGTGCATAATTAGAGCTTTTTTTTTCAAAACATTTATTAAGAGTCTTAATTGAGTTATCTCAGAAGAGACTATTGATTACATTGAGATTTGACTAATAAAAAATATTCTTGCCAGAGCTGAGCTAAAGTGAGGTCCAGAACTAGGTCACAGTCACTCACAAGAAACCCCTCAGAAACCAAGATAAAGAGGACAGAACAAGTGTGTTAAGTATGAGTCAAGAAGTCAGGGACAGAGGAAGGGAGAGACTGACAGCTGTCTCTAGAGAAAGTGGGAGACATGCAAGGCTCACAGTATTGGATAGATTGAAGGGAGAAAAAAAAAACCTGTGGAAAAAATCTGAGAATCTGAAGTCTGTGAAATGGAATCAGTGCTCAAACAGTGGACTGATTTAAAAAATTAGGGGCTTGGGGGACAGAATGTCTTTTTGTGGATTCCATTTTTTCTCTGTGCTTCAAAGCGGCTGAGTCTCTTTTATTCTCCGTTTGTGTCTGTTTCTCTCATTTCCACTGCCTCTTAGCCAAAAAAAAAAAAAAGTGAAATCTGCATGCCCACTCATTAATCCACAGTCACTGGAAAGACAGTGATGTGAGGCATTTGCATTTAAATAGTCCCTAGGCAGGCAGGTCTCCCCTGCTTCTGATCCTGGAGGACTGAGGAAGAGGAGGCTGGCTCACATTTGCCCTTTCCTTTTTAATTTAACAAACCTGCTTGGCAACCAGCAAGGAGCTGACAGATTGCAGACTGCCATCATTTAATCTTCAAATGAAAATTAATTTTCCTTCCTTGGGATTAGAATTGGGAACAGGGGGGAACAAAATACCCCAAAGACACAAGGTGACCTGTCTCAGTGGGGTGACCCAGTGCATGAGCCAGCTAATGACACCGTCTGTCAGCTGGACTCCAGGAGCCAGAGCCTGAAGGGGACAGACAGCCTTGACAGATGGTGGCAGCGGCAGCGTCACTGATTATCAAATCTCAGATAGACTCAGGCTCTGTTTTATCCCCAGTACCAAGGTCCTTTCTGCATACAGGCTGTTGACTTAAAACCCAATTCCTCCCTGCTCCTGTTCATCATGTTCTTAGCATCAAAAGGAACCTGGGCACTTGCTGCAGTTTTGCTCCTAACAACGCCACTGTTTTCTGTTAAGGAAACTCATGTTCCTTTTACCCCACAATTGTTCTTCGTATGTGAGAAGTCAATCACAAAGACACCAGGATGTGGACACTGGGCAAAGAAACTCAGACAGACACCTCCTTTGGTTAATGCTGTTTCCCTGCATGAGAAATTTAGACTTACACATTACCCTGCTAAAAAAAGAAACAGCAAACCAATTTAGCAAGCTGGTGTTTTCCAGCACAAAAGAATGTCAACCCAGGAGCTCTGTTCTTGCTTTCTCCTGGGTTTGAGAAATGGGTTTTCCTGGCAGAGCTCATGAGAACATACTTTCTGGATGTTACATCCCTCCAAATCGCTGAGCTTCATACCAGCCAAATACACAAACACTGAAGACTAGCAGGGGCCAGTGCCCAGTAGTGCAGGGATGAGACTCGGGGTAAGGAAGGAAACAAGCACTCAAGAAGGATCTCGCCCTTCCGCCACCCGAAACCTTGAGGAGCGAATGTGTGGCTCCAGGCAGCAGCTGTGAGTTACAGCGTCTCCAGGCACTTCCTCAGGGTCTTTGAGGCCAGGTCTCATGCTGTTTGGAAAAGTGGGAGGGGTATGTTTTCACACTCAGCTGTTGCTTTGTGACTTAGCAGGCAAGAAGTTGTGGAAGCTTCTCTAGCTGCACTGTGCCTTGTTTAGACCTCTTGTGGACAGCAGACCAGAGCTGCCTGCAATAGTTGACAGAAGGAAGGGTGATGTGGCAGGTGTTCTTAGTAGACACACATTCTGAAAGAACGGGATGAGGTGTGGCAAGAGACACAGTCTCATTATCCAAGGAGTGGGCAGTATAATCCTGGCGGCCAGCTGTCTTTCTGGCATAGCCTAAAGAAATAGGTCTTCCGTGTTTAAGGATTGCAGGAGGAGATACCTGAGCTAAAAAATGAAGAAGCTACCTACCACCTTCTTTTTCTAATTATCCCTTAGCATAGGCTTGGATTAAAAATATGCAATAAAAAATAGCAGTGTAGTAAAAATGGGGAGTCTGGAAATCCATGTTTTATTCTTGGCTCTATCACTAACGAGGTGACTAGGGAGAAGTTATTTTATCTTTTTGGACTTTGATTTTTGCAGCCATGAAATAAGAGAATTGTAACTGGTAATGTCCAAAGCACCCTGGGGTTCAACATTTTCTGATTCTTTGATTGTCAATGACATTAGTGGCACAAACAGCTAAGCACTCAGCTACTAGCCAAAAGGTTGGCTGTTTGAACCCACCTGGAGGCACCTTATAAACCCTGCTGGGGTAGTGGTTAAGTGCTAAGGCTACTAACCAAAAGGTTAGTGGTTCAAATCTACCAGGTGTTCCTTGGAAACTCTATAGGGCCCTTCTTCTCTGTCTGTAAGATCACTATATGTTGGAATCAACTCAATGGCAGTGAGTTTGGTTTTTGTAGAGGCACCTAGAAGACAGGCCTGAAGATCTGCTTCCCAAAGGTCACAGACTTGAAAACCCTATGGAGCAATTCTACTCCTCACACATGGGGTTGTCATGAGTCAGAATCAACTCAACAGCAACAGCAACAGCAACAATAACCAATCAGCAATTTAGGAGCTCTACACGTTTGCTTGGAAACCCTGGTGGCATGGTGGTTAAGGGTGCTCTTTGGCAACTCTGTGGGGCAGTTCTAGTTTGACCTAAAGGGTCCCTATGAGTCAGAATTGACTCAATGGCAGTGGGTTTGCTTTTTGGTTTATATATTTGCTCAAGAACAAGATGAAATCTGTAATTCTGATGATATATGTCTGGATGACCACTAAGATGATATAATTCCATTTTTTCCTCATAATACAGTATGCAATTGCAGACAAAAAGTTGTTGTTACGTAAATTATCCTCATCTCTCAGCATCCATGGTACAAGAGGACTCTAGCCATTATTGTCCAACAGAAATCTGTGCAATGACAGAAATGTTCACTATCTCTGCTGCCTAATACCATAGCTACTTTCCATATGTGATCACTCATCACTTAAAATGTGGCTTATGTGACTGAGAGACTGAATTTTTTCTTTCTTTTTTTTTTTTTTTTTAACAGTTTCTTGGTTATTTATTCATGATTGAATGGAATTATACATTCCCATATAAATTTACATGCCTGCCTATGTGGAGCTCCCACTGCTCACCCGGCCCGGTGACAGCGCACTCTTCGTCTCCATTCTTTACATGTCATATCCTCCTAACAATCTTCTATCCCATCCTCTCCACCCTCTCCCCCGTCTCCAGTAAGAGGTCATCAGGACAACATTCCATAGATGCATAGAACCATAAAATGCACACACGATATGGTCACTCTGTGTCACCAAGTCCAATCCATTCCTGTCCGAAGAGTTGACCTCCATTATAATTTATGGACAGGGGCAGCACTGGGGCCAGAGGCCAGGCTCCCAGGACAACCCCAAGGCCCCTGGACCATCAAACGCAGTTTTTTAGAGGAGATCTCAGGGTACACCCCTTTTTATTCTTGTGTTGCCAGTTGACACTCAACTTGGCGAGCCCCATCATGGCTACCGCTGGTGGTGGCTGGGCACCATCTGGTTCTTCCAGTCACATGTCAATATAGTCCCCAACTCTCGAAAGTCTCTCTGTCTTCTGGGTTCTTTTTTCCCCATGTTATTTTGGTCCTTAGTGAGCATCCATTCCTGTTGAGTTGGGACCATTTGTTGTATCACAGATGGCAGCTCAGCAGCTTTTAAGACCCCAGATGCCACTTGCCAATGTGGGGTGCAGAAGATTCTCTTAGCAAAATGCTGGTTGTGACAATTGGCACTGATTTCCCCTGAGAGCATGGCCCCCAACCTCCTGCCCCAGCTACTCTGTCCTTGCAATATTGGGTTACAATGGGAGGAGTAATCATGTTATGTTGAAGTTTAGTTAATATTGATCTTCTTTCTAATGTGTGCTGTCACCGATTTCACCCAGCCAAATTTCTATCAACTACCTATATCCCACCTTCTCCCTCCATCCCTCCCTACCCTTGGCAGCTGTCAAAGAGTCTTTTCTTCTATGCATGAGTCTGTTTTTAAGTTCTTATCATAGGGCTTTCATACAGTATTTGTCCTTTTGTCATTGACTGCTTTCACTCAACATAATGCCCTCCAATTGAAACCAGATTATGTTTCCTAAAATCATCATTGTTCTTTATCATTGCATAGTGTTCCATTGAGTATATACACCATAGTTCACCTATCCATTCCTCTGTTGTTGGGCACCTGGGTTGGCTCCATCTTTTTGCTATTGTGGACTGTGCTGTGATAAACATTCATGTGCGCATATCAGTTGGTGTGAATGGCCTTGATTCTGTATGATCAATTCCAAGTAGTGGTATATCTATTTCCAGCCATTTAAGGAAGTGCCAGATTGCTTTCCAAAGAGGGTGCACCATTTTGCAATCCCACCAACAGTGTAGGAGAGTTCCAATTTCTCTGCAGCCTCTCCAGCATTTGTTGTTTGGGGCTTTCTGAATCATGGCCAACCTTGTTGGGGTGAAATGGTATCTCATTGTAGTTTTGATTTTAATTTCTTTAATAATGAATGCTCCTGAGCATGTCTGCATTTGTTTTTTGACTGCCTGGATGTCCTCTTCAGAGAAGTGTCTGTCCATCTCCTTAGCTCATTGCTTAGTTGGATTATTTATCTTTTTCTTATTGATATTTTGTAGTACCTTATAGATTATGGAGATCAGGCATTGGTCTGACATGGAGTTGCCAAATATTTTTTTTCCCATTCTGTAGGTGGCCTTTTAATTCTATTAATGAAGTCTTTGGATGAGCAAAAGTGTTTGATTCTTAGTAGTTCCCATTTATCTATTTTCTCTTCTGTTTATTGTGGTTTGTTTGACAAATTTTGGAGTCTGTCCACACTGTGTATTAAAACTTCCATTGTTGTTCCTACCTTTTCTTGGATGAGCTTTATTGTTTTAGATTGGATATTTAGGTCTTTTATCCAGTTTAAGTTGGTTGTTGCATAAGGTGTGAGATTATGGGTCTTGTTCCAACTTATTGCATATGGATACCCAATTTTGCCAGCACCATTTGTTGAAGAGATTGCTTTTATCCCAGTTTAATGTCTTAGGGCTTTTGTTGAATATCAACTGCTCATAGGAGGATGGTGTCATCTCTGGGGTCTCAACTCTGTTCCATTAGTCTATCTGTCTCTTTTTGTACCAGTACCAGGCTGTTTTCACAACTGTGGCAGTGTAATAGGTTCCAAAGTTGGGTAGTGAGAGGCCTCCCAGTGAATTCTTCTTCAGTAGTGCTTTACTTATTTGGAGTTTCTTCCCTTTCCAAACAAAGTTGGTGATTTGTTTCTCCATTTCCTTAAAAAAATGCCA
Source organism: Heterohyrax brucei (assembly GCA_028571685.1). Classification (NCBI taxonomy): domain Eukaryota; kingdom Metazoa; phylum Chordata; class Mammalia; order Hyracoidea; family Procaviidae; genus Heterohyrax; species Heterohyrax brucei. The sequence continues at coordinate 130,277,850 of CM053142.1, forward strand.
TAGGAACTTGTACTGGGATTGTATTATACTAATAGATTGCTTTGGGTAAAATAGACATTTTCACAATGCTACATCTTCTAATCCATGAGCACAGTAGATTTCTCCAATTATGTAAGTCTCTCTTAGCTTCTTGTAGTAAGATTTTGTAGTTCTCTTTGTACAGGTCTGTTACTTCTCTGGTTAGATTTATTCCTAGGTATTTTATCTTCTTGTAGGCTGAAAAAAAATGGTATTGATTTGGTGATTTCTTCATTACTAATCTCATTGTTGGTATGAAGGAATCCTACTGATTTACTTATGTTTATCTTGTATCTGGAGACTTTGCTGAACTCTTATATCAGTTTAAGTAGTTTACTTATGGATTCTTCAGGATTCTCTGTGTATACAATTATATCATCTGCAAATAGTGAGATTTTTACTTCCTCTTTACCAATGCAGATGCCCTTTATTTCTTGGTCTTGTCTAATTGCTCTTGCTAGAACTTCTAATACAATGTTGAATAGGAGAGGTGACAGTGGGCATCGTTGTCCGGTTCCCATCCTCAAGGGGAATTGTTTTAGTCTCTTTCCTTTTGGGATGATGTAGGCAGTTGACTTTGTGTACACGGCCCTTATTACATTGAGAAATTTACCATCTGTTCCTATTTTGCTGATTCTTGTCCTTTGTGTTATTTATGTGGTTGATCACATTAATTGTTTTTCTGATGTTGAACCAGCTTGCATCCCTGGTATGAATCCAACTTGGTCTTGATGAGTTATTTTTTTGATATGTTGTTGTATTCTACTGGCAAGTATTTTGTTGAAGATTTTTGCATCTAGATTCATGAGTGATATCATTCTGTAGTTCTCCTTTATTGTTGGGTCTTTCCCTGGCGTAGGTATCAGGGTTATGCTGGCTTCATAGAATGAATTTGGGAGTATTCCATTCCTTTCTATGCTGTGAAATAGTCTCAGTAGTATCAGAAATAACTCTTCTCTAAAAGCTTGGTAGAATTCTGCAGTGAAGCCATCTGGGCCTGGGCTTTTTTCTGTTGGTAGTTTTTGGATGATTTTTTCAATCTCTTCCTCTGTGATGAGTTTATTAAGTTGTTCTGCTTCATGTTGTGATAATTTTGGTAGGTGATATGAATCAAGGAACTTGCCCATTTCCTCTAGGTTTTTGAATTTGTTAGAGTACAATCTTTCATAGTATTCTGTTATGATATTTTTAATTTCTGTTGGATCTGTTGGGACAACTCCCCTCTTATTTCTTATTTGGGTTATTTGTTTTCCTTTCCTGTTTTTCTTTAGATAGTTAAGCCAATTGTTCATCAATTTTGTTGATCTTTTAAAAAAAACAGCTTTTGGTCTTTTAAGTTTTTTCAATTGTTCTTCTATTCTCTAATTTGTTTAGTTCCACTCTAGTCGTTATGATCCATTTTCCTCTGGTGCCTGAGGGGTTCCTCTGTTGTTCTCTCTCTATTTGTACATGCTGAAACGTTAGTTCTTTGGTTTGAATTCTGTTTTCCTTCCAGATGTGTTCATTTATAGAGATAAACTGACCTCTGAGGACTGCTTTGGCTGTATCTCATAGATTCTGGTAGGAAGTGTTTTCATTCTCATTGGAACCCATAAATTTCTTTATTTCATTCTCGATTTCTTCTATAACCCATGGCTTTTTGAGCAAGATGTTGTTCAGTTTCCATGATTTCCACTTTCTATTTTTTACTTCTTTTGATTTTGACTTTTATGGCTTTATGATTTGAGAAGATGCTTTGCAGTAATTCAGTGATACGGATTTTGTTGAGATTTGCTTTATGTCCTGACACATGGTCTATTCTGGAAAATGTTCATTGTGCCCTGGCGAAGAAGGTGTAGTTGTCCGCTGATGATAGAAAGTTCTGTATATGTCAATGAGGTCTAGTTTGTTAATTGTGGCAATAAGATCTTCTGTGTCTTTATTGAGCTTTTTTCTAGATGATCTGTTCAATATTGAGAGTGGAGTGTTGAGATTTCCCACTATTATTGTGGAGTGATCTATCTCCTTTTTGAGTGTAGTCAGTGTCTCTTTGATTTATGTATGTGCTCTAGTATTGGGTGCATAAATCTTTAATATTGTTAAGTCCTGCTTGTGTATAGAACCTTTCAGCAATAGTGTCCATCCTTGTCCATGATGGTGGATTTTATATTAAAATTTATTTTATCTGAGATTAGTTTTGCCACACCTGCTTTTCTTTGTGTATTGTTAGCTTGATATATGCTCTTCCATTCAAGGTGAGTTTCTTATAAGCAACATATAGAAGGACAGTGTCTTTTGATCCAAGATATCGCTTGTCTTTTTACTGGAGTGTTCAGTCCATTCACATTCAATGTAATTATTGATAGCCAAGCCAAGTGCCATCGAGTCGGATAGATAAGTGTTTAGTGCTGTCATTGTGGTAAGTTTATTTTTGTGTTGGTGTTTTCTCTGTTGTTCTTATTTATCTGTTCTGGGACATTCTTCTTTAAGATTTGAGTTTTCACCTTTTTCAGTGTTGTGACTGTTGAGACTCCTGTATTATGTCTCTTGATTTGATATATTGCATCTTTATTGTGTTTTGCGGCTACCCCTATGATCCCCCTTAATAATCTGTGTTCAAATCCAATTTTAACTACTGCAAGTCTTATTAAATTCATCTCCATCTAGAAGGACTATAATGACTGTAGTACATCCCTCTTTTTAATATGATGACATCACAGTTTTCATGATATGATCACTGGATCACTTCTTTTAATATTATAGCTTTGACTGAGTTTGGAGCCTTCCCTAACTGAGTGGGTATCTGGATGACGTGTCCTGTATTTCCTCCTGAAATATAAAGTTAACGGTGTTGTTCTTCTAAGCCAAGAGTTTCTTTCAGTGTTTCTTGTAACTTTGGTTTGCTTTTTGCGAAGTCTCTGAGTTTCTTTTTATCTGCAAATATCTTAATTTCATCTTCATATTTGAAAGATAGTTTTTCAGGATAAATAATTCTTGGTTGGAAGCTCTTTTCCTTCAAGGCTTTGAATGTGCCATCCCATTGTCACCGTGCCAGCATTGTTTCTGCTGAGAAATTAGACAAAAGCCTACAGGGTTTCCCTCTGAATGTCAGCTTTGCTCTGTGTCTCACTGCCTTTAAGAGTTTCTGCTTATATTGCATCGTATTAAGCTTGATTATGGTATGTCTTGGAGTCTTTTTTTTGAGATCTATATTGAGTGGAGTTCAATATGCATCTTGAATATCTATATTCTCTTCTTTCATAATTTCTGGGAAGTTTTCTGTCAGCAGCTGAGCAACAATACTCTCTGTGTTCTCAGGTGTCCCATCTTGTTCAGGAACTCCAATTAGTCATAGACTGTTCCTCTTAACAGAGTCTCACATGCTACTTAATGCTTCTTAATTTTTTCTATTTCTTTTTTCTGATTTTTCCTCACAGATACTGGAGTCAGTAACTCTGTCTTCTAAGTCAGAAAGTCAATTTTTCCATTTGTTCAATTCTGTTTTCTTTGCTTTGAATTGAAATTTCTATCTCTGATTTTATTATTGATATCTTGGATTTCAGAGTACTGGTTCCATCAGATTAAAGAGCTTTCTTAATTTTTCATTTTGCTCTGCTGCATTTTGTGTAAGGTCTAGCAGGGCTCTACATAGAATTCTTTTGTACTCACCCTCTGATAGTTTCAGAAAGGCTTCTCTGCCTAGAAAGTTCTTTAGTTCTTTCTTTTTTTGGACTTCTGAAGCCATAGGTGAATTCTTCTTAATGCTTTTGTCCAAAGTTTGTTGCTTGTTGGGCATCTGGAGGTTGTTTTGTTTCTCCAGTGTTACCTTAATGGGATCTAAAGGTCAGTCTAAAAAGGAAGTTGATCACCAGACACCTCTATGTACTCAGTGACTGGGCTCAGTGGAATCTCTAGGGTAGCAAGTTCCACCTCCTGACTGGCACAGGCATGGCCCTACTTATAGAGTCACTGGGGAGCCATCAGTTAACCCTATAATGTGAGAGCTGGCAAAGTAAACACCTCTATATCCAACCTCAGATGCTGTAAACTAGTTCAAAATACAGAAAGGCTACTGCCCTGCTGTCATCTGGTGGCTATACTGTACAAAAGACTGACTTTCTGTCATAAAAACACTCTGTGGTCAGGTAATGTCCCCCAGCCTGGGTATTAGGTCCAGCTGAGTCCTCCATATGAGTAACTGTGCCTCCCAGACAATCAAGATGGCATCCCTCATAAGCTCTGCCACCTGCTTTGGAGTAGGCTATTCAATGGTGGAGATTAGGGGAGAGAAGCCAAAAGCACTGGGGTGCACAGATTCCAAGACCAGGTTCTCAAAATGTGGTGACTACACTCACTGATCCCATCAGTAGTGCATCTGAGTCTTGCTGTCAGTCAAGTCCAAGCCCCATCTGCCAGCCAAGACAGAGAAAAAAAGTTAAAATGGCGAGTTACCTTCAGTCTGTGACAGCTGGCACTCACCCAGGGCAGGGGTCAGGGAAAGAGAAGGATTTTCCTGCTCACTGGCATGTAGTCTGAATAGACAGCCCTATGCCATGTCCTAGGGTTCACTAGGTATCCAGAAGAGTCCAATTAATCATCAGTTCAGCCCTTGGTTTCCAGAGGGATTTAGGGAGACGTGTGTTTAGTCTGCCATTTGACTCTGCCCCAGGACTGAATTTTTTAATGTTTTAATTTACTTAAATTTAAATGCTAAAAAAAAAAAAAAAAATTGCCTTTGAGTCAACTCTAACTTACAGCAACCCTATAGGACAGAGTAGAACTGTCCTATGAACTTTCCAAGGAGCTCTGGTAGATTTAAACTACTGACCTTTAGGTTAGCAGCTGTAGCCCTTAACCCCTGTGTCACTATGTCATCAGAGTTTCCTTAAATAACCATTGCCATTGAGTCGATTCTAACTCATGGTTACCCTATAGGACAAAGTAGAACTGCCCCATAGTGTTTCTAAGGATTGGCAACCCCACAGAGTTTCCAAAATGCCAAACTTTAGCTCAAACAAACCAACCAACTGCTGTCAAATCAATTCTGACTCATAGTGACCCTAGTAGAACTGCATCATAGAGTTTCCAAGGAGCACCTGGTGGATTGAAACTGCCAATTTTTGGTTCCAGATGTAGCACTTAACCACTATCCTATCAGACTTTCCAACCTTTGGCTAGTGGCTGCTATATTAGACAGCCCAGAGTCCACCATAGTTTACTGCAGCCAAGTGACAAGTGTTATGCTCTGGTGAAAGGGGCAGCAGGTCTGTATTCTGCTACCATGTTTACATTTCAAGACAGCATAAGGCAAGATAAAGAGACCTAGTCTCTTTCCTATCTCAAATTGGATGGTAATATTTAATTCACAGTATTGCTCAGAAGCTTTCATTAAATTAGGTATGCAAAACACATCTGAGAACCATAGAATGTTCCGTAAATGCAAGATGTTATAAGACATAGGTACCTGGCTGGTGCCAATAGTTAAAACTCAGCTACAAACTAAAGATTGGTGGTTGAAATCCACCCAGCAGCATCATGAAATACAGGATTAGAGCCACTGAAAACCCTGTGGAGCTAGCTATAGCTCTGCTCTGAAACGTGTGTGGTCTTCATGAGTCAAAATCTACCCGAAGGCAACGTTTGGCTTTTTTTGTGTTACCTATAATGAGTAGCTTGTTGTTGAAAGGTGTTCTTGTTTTAATACAAAACATAACAATGTCTAAGATCATGTAACTCAGTGTGAGAAGAGGTTGTTAATACCAGATATGAATGACTGAGAATACAGACAAGAAACTAAAACATGATCTCTCCAGTGAAGGTACAGTAGATGAGAGGGGTGAGTAATGAAAAGTTAAGACATGTGGTATCAGGGAAGTAACGAAGGGGGGACAGCTGAGCTGTCTTCTGGGAAGATACTTCAGGGTTCAGAATTACTCAGAATGAGAGTTGTTGTTGTTATTAGGTGCCATCAAGTCAGTTCAATTTAGCAACCCTGTGTACAACAGAGAAAACCCTGGTGGAGTAATGGGTTAAAGTGCTATGCCTGCTAAACAAAAGGTCGGCAGTTCAAATCTGCCAGGCACTCCTTGGAAGCTGTATGGGTGCCATTCTAGTCTGGCCTCTAGAGTCGCTATGAGTCAGACCTGACTGGACAGCAGTGAGTTTTTTTAGTGGGTACAGAAAGTAGCACTGCCTGGTTCTCCACCTCAGAATGAAAGTAGCAGAGACAAATGTCCATTTTGAGTGGCAGCAAACAGAAAAGAATCATTAAACTGAATTAGAACACTTAAATTTCTGCACCACCTTAAAGAAAACTAGTTAGATTTGAGTAGGAGCCAGATAGGCCTAGAGGGTTTATCCAACAGAATATGTCCAACAGTGATATGAATTGTTCAGTGTACAAAGGAGATGTCAACAATGGGTTATGTGGAGGTGAGTTAATAAACCTCTTTGTATTTAAAGGAGATCTGGAATAAAAGCATTTTAACCCAACAGAGACCAGGAAATAGCTGTTTGATGAATAATTAGGTGCTGGAATCCTCTGCAAACCATAAAAATAGCATTACCATTGGAAGTCAATTCAGCTGGAAAAGGTGGACCTTGCGTTTCAGTTGACAAATGGTCCATCTGCATAGAGTGAAAGAATGAAGGATGCAAGAGAAATTTAAGTTAAATGACACCCTGGCATTGCATAGTACTTAGGAAAATGATCACATGGCATTCATGTCATTGCTCTTCCTTCTGTTCTTTCGTATCATCCCTACTTGGACTGAGAAGAATTAGTTCTGGAGTTCTTGGGTTCAGATCCAAGTGCTAACATTTGAAAGCTGAAACTTTGGGCTAGAAGCAAACTCTTAAACCATACTTTCCTCATTATGAGACTACATTGGCACCTATCTCTGAAGAGTATTATGAGATAATTTATGTGCAAATTAGTACAGTCCCTGGAACATTAAAAATGTAAACCTTTTTAGTAAATGTTCTATTATAATGTCTTGAATTTCCTAGCGTATCGCAGAAGTGAAATGGGCAGCCATTCACCTGATAAAGTAAACATTACAGCTGGAAAAGCTGTTTCCTATAGATCAATGTATTTTTATTTTTAGTAGAGTGAACTCAAGCTAAATAGTGTTTAGTTTATTAATTTCATTCCTTTTCCCCTCAATTTTAAAAATTAGAAGTCTTTTAAAAAGCAGCTTTATTGAGGTATTTTTTTATACACTGTCATACTTATCCATTTTAAGCATACAATTATTTCATTTTAACTAATATTCATTGAGTGCTGCCTTGTGTCATGCCCTGTTTAGACACTGAGGATACTCTGGTGAAAGAATGAATGAGGTCTTCTTTCAAAGAGTTTTCAGTCTAGTGGGAAGGCAGATAATAGAAAACATCTATAATTAACAGGAAGGAACAATAAAGTCAAAAGTCCCATTTTAAATACTATGTCCAGGCACATTCTCTCTGAGGAAGTGATAGCGAATGAAGTGAGGAAGTATCCCATGTGAATATCTAGGGGAAGAGCATTCCAGGGAAAGGCCGTGGGGCAGAAGCATGCTTGTTGTCCTCCCTGAGTCAGGGATTTAAAGCAGGTGAAATCAAGTCTCTAGAAGCCTGGATCAGCAAAGCTAAGTGCCACAATGCAAGTGTGTCCCATATGATTCTGTATGACAAAAGAGCTGTAGAATCTCCAAGCCTATTTGCAAACAAAACAAAAACAAAAGCTAGACACTAGGTAAATCAGGAAATACAGGTAATAACAAATTAATTTGCTGTATAATTTTAGTAAAAGAATTTACAAGGTACGTGTTGCAAAGCACAGTAACTTGATTAATTACAGAGAAAATAAACTGAGTATCAGATAGTTTGAAACTAAGAATTGAGAAAGGTCTGTTTGTAAACAAATACCTCTTCTGTATGATTGCAAGAAAGCAAGATAGAAGATTCACAGAATGCATTCATAGAAAAATGTTATTTTTCATTTAACACCAAGAAACACCGCGTTTTTTAAAGTTATCTTGTTATATCACCCTAAGATGGTTGGTTGAATTGGTGTCTGTTAAGTGTAATTCCGTATTTGTTCCTTAGTTTGTTCAGTAGTTAGGGCCAAGAGACAATCTGTATTTCAGAGTATGATTTCAGTGGCTTTTCAACTGTTGGGAGTTTATTTATCTGGAGTGTCAGAAATCGAACTTTTTTCTTACCCATTATATTTCCAGAGGCCAGTTTCCATGAGCCTTGGCCAGGAGGTCTCACAAATGCGTCCCTTAGGGACTGAGGTCAATAGTGAAATTTATAGACTATTCAGGTACTCAGTAGGATATCAGAAGGTCTTAATCACATTTATCATAATATCAAACAGCCCACGGAAACTCTACAGGATAAAGAATCCCACTGATACATACCGAAGGGTGGATGTTTAGGCTCCTTCTCTTTAGTAATTATGTAGCTGGGGAAATATTCATGAGTATAAGGTTGCTGTGAATCAGAATCAACTCAGTGGGAATGGGCTTTTTGTTGTTGGTGGTGGTGGTGTAAGTTAGCCTGAAGACTGTGTTCCAATCAGTCAACAAATGTGTCCTGACCATATGTACTGCTCTCTCTTTGAGAACAAAAGATAATTTGTAGAACCATTACACGCACTCTTGTAATCACAGAAGCTGATTGTTCAATGTAAAATTAAAATAATAAATATCTTGTTGCTTTTGCTGTTAGGTGCCATCTAGCTGCTTCAAACTCATAGTGAACCTGTGCACAACAGAATGAAACACTGACCATCCTGCACCATGCCCCAAATTGTTTTTGTGCTTAAGCCCATAATTGCAGCATTGGTGTGAATCCACCTTGTTGAGGGTCTTCCTCATTTTTGGTCACCCTCCGCTCTACCATGCACGATGTCCTTCTGCAGGGATTGATTCCTCCAAACAATGTGTCCAAAGTATGTAAAACACAGTCTCACTATCTTTGCTTCCAAGGAGCAGTCTGGTTGTACTTCTTACAAAATGGATCTATTTATTGTCATGGCAGTCCATGGTATATTCAATCTCTTCTCTGACACCACAATTCAGAGGTGTCAATTTTTCTTGTCTTCTTTATTCATTGTCCACCTTTCACATGCATATGATGCAACTGAAAATACCATGGCTTGGGTCAGGCAAACCATAGTCTTCAACACAACTTTACTTTTCAACACTAGAAATCTTGATAAAGTAGAAAAATACATGCTTTCTTGGCATTCAAGTCAAGGCATTTCAACAACGTTAAGATTTCAGAGTATCATTTCATGTGCAAATGGTTAACATGCTCAGGTTCTAACTAAAGAGTTGGAAATTTGAATCCTGCAAAGAAATACCTGGTAACTTACTGAAAAATAATCAGCCACTGAAATCCCTGTGGAGCAGTTCTACTCTGACACACATTGGGGTTGCCATGATTTGAAGTTGGCTCAATGGCAACTGGTTTTTCGACTTATTTGTTTACTTGTTTATTGCCTGTCTTCAACAAAAGGATGTGTAAACTTCACGAGGGCAACATGTGTTTTAGTTAGTCCAACACCTCGGCTATCAATGTGTCCGTACAAACTCCATGCACTTTTAGGTGGCAGAGGTGCAGTGAGATTGGCAAGCTTTTTGATGATCTGTGTGACCTTTGGTCAAATTACTTAAATTCACCCAGCACCAGTTCTGCATAAGTAAAATGAGAATAATAAGACCTACCTGGCATAATCTTTGTAAGGATGAAAGGCAACAACATATTTTAACATGAATTTCAATAGCTGGGAAAATAGTAGATAATCACTAGGTGTGTTTCCCTAACCCACCCTTCTCCCCCAAGCTTGTGATAAAGGGAAGAAAATGCCATATGCCATTAGGTACATATTAATGCATTCTAGTGCTGTTTTCACATTTCTACAGACTCATTTGGAATATCTTTTATGTATTTTAAAGGGAGAACATTTTTACTTTGAAACTCCAGTGATAAAATGACAAGGTTCAATATCTCAATTTCTTATTATTATCAAAGATTATGCTTCTGCAGAATACCCTCTCTTGTAAGATAGATGTCAAGATGTGTGCTATTTCACAAGCATTTTCTGCAGACTGAATTGTGAGTAAAAGAATTGACATTCTGCAGTAATTCATCAGATGATCCCCAAATTTTAAATTTTAACATTCATATCGAAACAGTAAGGTAATTTATGAGTACGACTGACAACCTAAGTTGCTCTATTAAACGCACTCATGCAGAGCCCATTACATTTTTCTAGCTGAAGAATCAACTTCAAAGTTGACTTGAGTGCTCTAAGCACTCCTAGATTGCTAGGATGCAGTAAATGTTTTGATCTTGATTTTTCTGTTTCCCTCCTTTCTATCCCAAACACTGAGCTAACCTGCACACGGTGGACAACTTACCCTATATTTACTAAAATATTTCTTAAAACCATATAGTCTGGATGTTTCTCGTTAAAAAATGTAGCTTCAAAAAGGTTTTCTAAGGACAGAGTAGTGGGGACAGGGGCTTGGGGGCCGTGGTTTCTGGGGACATTGAGGTCAATTGGCGTAATTAGTTTTGTTTTTTCCTGAGAAATTCTTCCACATCCCATATTGGTAAGTAGCACCTGGCATCTTAAAAGTGAGCAAGTTGCCATCTAAGAACCATCAATTAGTCCCAACCTGGAGCAGATGAAAACCAAGAACATCAAAGACATGAGAAAAATGTGAGTCCAGGAGACAGAAGGGTCCATGATTGACAGACTGTATTAGCACGAGACCAGATGAACCAGATGCTGCCTGGACACCACCAAAGACCGCCCTAACAAGGAATATACTGTAAAGTCCCTGAGGAAGCACGAGAAAAAGGGGAGTACAGCTCTAGCATACTATTAAACCAGCCTTGATGGTCCAACATCCTGTAGGGTCATGTGAGAACACGGCACTTGGACTTAGTGCTGGCCCAGTACTGAAAACAGTAATGCAGCCAACTCTTCAGCCAAAGGTTGGTCTGGACTAGGGGACATAGACTGATGCAGGTGGCGTGTGCACTTCTTGGCTTAATACATATATGAGGCTGTCCAACTGGTTTTTCCCTAGAGAGGGAGAGGGGACAGATAGGAGGAGACTAAGTATTGGTTGAGTGCATACCGGAAATACAGGGTAGAAAGGAGGAGTGTGCTGTCTCAGGGTGAGTAGTACAGATAGAGTTGCATAGAAGTGTGTGTTTGGGATTTTATATGGCAAATTGACTTGTACTGTAAACTTTCACTTAATCACAATAAAAATAAAGTTTGAAAAATACATAGCTCTTTAAAGTGACATTATCATCACACACACCTTCTTGGCTTTAACACTTGACGTCATCTTTTTCTTCAAACTCTCAGAAGTAATTTTTTCAGCTGATGAAATAGACAAGAGAACATTTTTAGATTGTTTCATTATTTTACAATGAAACATTGTCTTATCTGGTCATAGCGAATATTAACAGTGTGTCAGTTGTCACCAAAAGAAGAGAGAGAATGAGAAAGAGGAGAAGGAGAAGAAGAGGGAGACGAGAAGGAGAAGAAGATGATGACCACGACGATGACTCTGTGAACCCATCAGACTTCCAGGCAGCAATTATGCTAATTTGCTTATATAAACCATATTTCAAAAGCCCACATTGCACAGTCTTCCAATTTAAAAGATACAAACCTGGAATTAAAGTTTTAAATGGTCTTGAATTAAAGCCACTTTAAATGGAAACTTTATCAGCTAATACAGGTCAAGAAACCAGTTTTCTCAAGCAATGAAATATTTATAGCATTTCTCTCTCATATAAATTCTTGTGTGTTGAAAACGTTGATGATTCTGGCTGAAGACTTTCCCACATTCATTACTTTTATAAGATTTCTCTCCAGTATGAATCTGAATTACATCATGAGAAAGTCCATTTCATGATTCATTGAATATGAAAAACCAATTATTCTATGGCTTATTGTATAACAATCAAGAAATATGTGTGAAGGTCATTTGTGAACTTTAAAGTGTTATATAAATATAAAAACAATCATGTAGAATGTTACCTTACATGAGTTTGCTCATAAAAAGAACCACGTCTTACCAGTCTTTGTGCCAGTGCAGCAAAACATACAAACCACGAATCTTCTTGAATGAACAAATAACTATCAGATGTACTGAAGTGATATCTAAAGCTAAAATAACATTTAGGAGCAAAACTTAAAATGAAGGAAATATTTATGCCCTAAAAACCTGGCTGTTAATGCTGAGGCTAAGAGGATGAAGAAATGCCTAGAGAGAATCTGATCCAGAGACCAGGATTGGAAAAGACAGAGAACAGCAAAGCACGAGGCCACAGACAGAGGACCTGTCTCAGGCATCTAACTGCTATAACAGAAGTGTAACAAGTGGAGGGCTTTAACAAAGAGAAATTTATTTTCTCACAGAAGAGTAGACTAAAAGCCCAAATTCAGGATATCAGATCTAGGTGAAATCTTTCTCTGTTGGCTCTGGAGGATGGTCCTTGTCATCAATTTTACCCTGGACTGGAAACTTCTGAGGTGCAGGGAACCTGAGTCCTTTCCCTGGCGCTGCTTTTCTATAATATGAGATCCTCAAATCTCTGCTTGCCTCCTTTTCCATTATTCCCCAAAAGACTGCCTCAGAGCACAATACAACCTTATACGTTGGGCCCTGCCCCACCAAACCAATAACTGGCCATCCTCTCTCATTAACATCATAGAGGCAGGATTTATAACACACGGGAACATCATACAATACCAGGAATCATAGCCTAGCCAAATTACTACACACATTTTTTGGAGGGCTACAATTTAGTCCATGACAGAATCTAACAGTCACTTGGTATCCAGAGATCTGAAAGGACTTTGAGGGACTTTAGTCAAGGCATTTGAACTTGGAGGAAATTCACCTAAATTAGTAGGAGTTCTGAAATTAGTAGGAGTGCAAAACTGTATCCCAGCCCCCCGAAAACTCAGTAATGTCCAGCAAGCCAGCAGAGGGATACAAACAAAGAGGGAAATGTAAGAGAGTAGTTATTGGAACTACAAAGTAATGAGACCAATTTCATATAAATTAGTTACATGAGTTACAGGGTTAAGTTTTACTATGGCTATTCCTGCCTTAGAAGAAACAGAAATTGTGGCAACCAAGAAGTATTCATTTACCATTAAAAAGTCATCTTGTTTATATGTTACTCAGAGATCTCTTAATTTCCAAACCTCTCAGCAATCTAATGTTCAAATACCATACCTTTTATTAATACACATATAAAGTTCTAATCACTTTTTGTTTTTCTTTTTAAAGTGGTGATGCTTCTTTTATTATTATTATTTAATTGAAACAAAGCCTCCTGAGACAAGTGAACTTATTTATAACAAGTGCAGGGACTTGTTTTTAAAATGACTTTTGTACATCATATGATTTATAACACATAAAGAAGAAAGCAGTCTTTTGAGCCAATTGGGACAGGAATTACATATGGCATATGTAGCAACTATTCTTATCTTTCTGTTTCTTAGACGTGTCTAATAGAACAAGAGCAGCTGCATCATTTGTCATCTGGTATTATACAAGTAAGGTCTTTGGGGACAATGAGACAGAATAAGCATTTGCCACCTTGGAAATAAATTTATTGCCTTGGCTTTGATATGCATGTTGACAAAGCGTTTTTGGATTGTGTAAGGATTTCTCTGCTGCTGGGAGACTCCCACTTCTTGAAAACCTTCAATATCCTTGATCTCGTCCCTCAGTGCCACTGTGTCTGTGTCCTATGGCAGTCACGGATGCAGAGTGCCTGCCAAGTGAATATGGGACAGGTCACATTTGCAATGCCAGCTCATAGTTAACCTCTGCCAAGCTTTACCTTCCTGTAATATTTCTGTTCTTAACTACTCATCAAAATTTAACTACCAGCACCTCTTGGTCTTGAAATTTGCCACCACCGGCTAATTTCAAGAACACAAAAAGCCCCTGCGTTACCTGAGAAGGCCACCTCACACCAAGTACCTGAAATGGCTGCTAAGTTCTGACACAAGTAGTGACAGTGCAAGGAAGTGTGCATGACGACAAAGTTAAAAGGGATAGCACAGGGCCATCGTCTCACTCTTAGCAAACCGAGCAAACACAGCAGGCCTTTTTGTGATTGCAGCATGGCAGTGAACAAGTGGATCCTCTCCCTTTACAAACTGCCTAGTGCTGTGACTACAGAGCTCTTCTCAGGCTGCAGGTTATAAAGTTCTGCTGAGAGAAATTCCCTGACACATTAGGAAGTGCCTGAGGTACTCAGACATGCCAGGCCATCTTTTATCCTTATTTCTAATCTGTAGCCAGATTGTCTATGAATTGCCTCCTGAACACAGCCTTACTCTCACTCCCAAATATTTGCTTACTTTTATTTCTGCCGAACAAAATGCCTGCCCTGCCCTACCCTAAAACCTTTGTCTTTCTAAATCTTATCAGTCCTTTGATTCAAGTCTTTCTTGTCCCTAATCCCCTCTGAATACCACAATCCAAGGAGTTCTCTTCCCTTTTATGAAGACCTCTCATCCTCCTCATCTGGTACCTATCATGTAAGGACTTGGGTGGTGATTTGTTTACATACACAGCAAAAGATTTAGACAGCTAACTTGGGGAAGTGAAAAGCATACTGTGTTGAGACTAAAGTGCCCTGAGCTTCATTTCATGGAACCATGCTGTACTTAATTCATCTTTAAAATAAGATGATTGGATTAAGGAATCTTTTGTTTTCCCTTTAGGACACCATGAATTAGATTAATTAAGGGCAATGGATTTATTTATCCTTTTACTATTGTTGTTATAACTCATAATATTATAGATTGATTTATCTTCCCCTAAAAGATTTGTTGAAGTCCTAACCCTCAGGACCTCTGATTGTGACCTTACTTGGAATTAGGGTCTTTGCAGATGTAATTAAGTTCAGATTAGGTCATTAGTTTAGGATAAGCCCTAACCCAATGACTGTGTCCTTATAAGAAGGCCATGTGAAGACACAGAGACACATAGACACAATGAGAATGTCATAATGATGGAAGCAGAGTTTGTAGTGATGCAGTCGAAAGCCAAAGAATACAAAGGACTGCCAGCAACCACTGGAACAAGAACAGAGGCATAAAACAGAAGCTACTTCAGGGCCTCCGTAAGGAACAAACCTTGCTGACAGCTTTATTTCAGACTTCTAGCTTTCAGAACTGAGAGGGAATAAATTTCTGTTGTTAAAGTTACACTGTTCCATGGTAATTTGTCACAGCAGAACTAAGAAACTAATACATCTAGTATTAGTCACATAGAAAGTTCTTAAACAACAGGGTGTACTCTGCAAGCTGGGATATGCAGATAACACAGCCTTGCTTGAGGAAAGTGAACAGGACTTGTAGCACCTGCTGATGAAGATCGAACACTACAGCCTTCAGCACGGGTTAAATCTCAACAGATAGGAAGCGAAAATCTTCACAACTGAAGAAACAAGGAACATCATGACAAACAGAGAAAAGACTGAAGTTTTCAAGGATTTCACTTTACTTGGATTCACTATCAATGCCCATGGAAGCAGAAGTCAAGAGATCATCTGCATTGGGCAAGTCTGCTGCAAAAGACTTTTTAAAGGGTTGAAAAGCAAAGAGGTCATTTTGAGGACTAAGGTGTACCTGACCCAAGCCATCATATTTTCAGTTGCCTCAGGTGCAGGTGAAAGTTGGACAGTAAATAAGGACAATTGAAGAAAAATTGATGCCTTCACTGTACGGTGTACATGAAGAATGCTGAACATATCATGAATTGCCAGAAGGAAGAACAGAGAAATCTGTCTTAAAAGAAGTACAGCCAGAGTGCTCCTTAAAGGTGAGGATGGTAAAACTTCATCTTATGTTCTTTGGACATGTTATCAGGAAGGACTAGTTCCTGGAGTAGGGCATCACGCTTGGTAAAGTAGAGGGTCAGAGAAAAAGAGTAAGATCCTTGATGAGATGGACTGACACAGTGCCTGTGACAGAAGGCTGAAATACAGCAACAGCTGTGAGGATGGTACACAACCAGGCTTGTTGTACACGGGGTTGCTATATGTTGGAACCTACTTGAAGGCACCTACCAACAACACTCTGTGCCAGACACTGTTCCCATCTAATCATATCTTCTATTATTCACTAATCTTGTTCCCCATTATTACATAAATATTGAGATCTGAAAGAGATAGACTAGAATTGTCCTTATAGAGAAAAACATTCTGGAGGAGGTGTGCTTTGAAATGATCTTTAAGGAAGAAAGACACGAATTTGTCTGAAAGGAGTGAAAGACTTAGTATCTCCAATCATGTGCTGGAGGAGACAGCAAGCCGACTGAACTGACAGACGTGAGTAGTGACAGTGAAGCCCAGTGACTGGATAGACAGCTTTGAATGTTGGCTTGAGGGGTTTAAATATCTTTGAACAGGCAACAGAGAGCTTTTTGAACAAGGAATATAAGGTAAAGTGAAACCTGTGAGTCAGAATGCCTCGTCTCTAGGCTTCACAAATTTTCTGCCTTTGACAGGGTATCATCTGACCACTTTTCAATTGCTCGTTTTAGTGGAAAATACTTGCATTTTCCCTAAGTAGGTTCAGGATTTTGAAGATTTGTTTGTTGTTAGGTGCCACTGAGTCAGTTCCTCAGTTCTGACTTACAGTGATTGTTGAGTCCTCTAGCGCTCTTGTAACTGAGACACCACAAATGGATGGCTTTTAAAAAGAAGTTTATTCTCATACAGTTCAAATTTAGGGGGCTGGCTCCAGAGGAATGCACTCTATCTTCATGGGCTCTGGAGGGAGGTCTTTGTGTTTCTGCAGTCCACGAGGTCTCAGATCAGGAACCTCAGGTCTCGAGGGCCTGCTCTCCTCCAGGTGCTGCGTTCTAGACAGTATGAGGTCTCCAGCTCTGCTGGCTTCCCCATCCTTTATGTCTTGTAGGACGAAAGACTGTGCGAGCTACACTCCAGAGAAACTCTCCTTACACTGGAGCAGGGAGGTACCCTGAGGGAGGGTCTTACCGCCCTACCCTAATCCTCTTTAACATAATCCATTCTATCAACCACAGGCAGAGATTAGGATTTACAGCACAGGAAAATCACACAGTGGAGGACAATCTCAAAATACATGACCCAACCAAATTGTTACACATTTTTCAGGGGACACAATTTAATCTACGACAGTGACCTGGCACTCAACAGAAGGAAACACTGCCCGATCCTGGACCATCCACTCAGTCGTTGCTATATTTGAGCCCACGTTTGCAGCCACTCTGTCAATTCCATCTCACTGAGGATCTTCCTCTTTGTCACTGACCCTCTGGCATACCAAGTATGATGTCTGTTTTAGTTACCTAGAGCTGCTCTAAAAGACTGGTAACTTTAAAAAGAGAAAGTTTATTTGTCACAGTCCAGTAAACTAAAAGTCCAAATTCAGGCTGTCATCTCCAGGGGAAGGCTTTCTCTACGGGCACTGAATGAAGGTCTTCATTGTCAGTCTTCCCTTGGACTGGACGCTTCTGAGGCACAAGGACCCCAGTCCTTTCCAAAGGATGCACTCATCTCCTGGCACTGCTTTCTTTCTTGATGGTCTGAGGTTCCCCAAAGTCTCTGCTAGTTTCTGTCCTTTGTATCTCAAGAGACCCCCTTAATGCACAACACAAAGTTACACTTTGAATTCTGTCCACCAACACGACTGCCACCCATCCACGCTCATTACCAGCAGCAGGAATTTCAACATGGACGAACATCCAGCAAAGCCAGAAGATGTGGCCCAGCGAAACTGCTACACAGATATTTTGGGGAACACAAATTCAAACCATGACATTGTCCTTCTTCAGGAAGTGGTCACTCCTGATAATATATCTAATGTACATGGAAATGAAATCTTAGCATTCTCCTTCCCAAGGAGCATTCACGTTATAATTTTTTCAAGACAGACTTGTTCATGATTCTAGCAGCCCATTGTATATTCAATATTCTTCATCAACACCATAATTCAAAGGCATAAACTCTTCAGTTATCCCTACTAATTTCTCAGTTTTCTCATACATATGAGGTGACTGAAAACATAATGGCTTGAATCCTTAGTCCTCAAAGTTGTACCTTTGCTTTTTAACACTTTAAAAAGATTTTTGCCACAGATTTGTTTAATTTCTTGACTGATGCTTCTATGGGCATTGATTATGCATCCTAAAAAAATTAAATCCTTGACAATTTCAGTCTTCTCTCCCACTTTTCATGATGTTGCACACTGGTCCAGTTGTGAGGAGATTGTTTGTTTCTAGGTTGAGTTATATTCCATACTGACAGCTGTAGTATTTGATTTTCACCAGTAAGTGCTTTCAGCAAGCAAGGCTGTGCCATCTGCATTCCACAGGTTGTTAAAGAGTCTGCATCCAGTCCTGTTGCCCCATTCTTCTCAATGTAGTCCAGTTTCTCAGATTATTTGCTCAGCATACAAACCGCATACGTACAGTGAAAGGATAAATCCCTGACACGTACTTTTCCTGACTTTAAACCACACAGCATCCCTTTCCTCTTTTGAACAACTACCTCTTGATCTTTGTACAGGTTCATTAGGAGCACACTTAAGTGTTCTGAAATTCCCATTCTTCTAAATGGTGTTTATAATTTGTTATAACCCACATAGTCTGATGTCTTTACATAGTCAGTAAAGCCAAGCCAAGTGCCGTCGAGTCGAATCCGACTTATGGCGACCCTAGGGGCCAGGGTAGAACTGACCCCCAGAGTATTCAATAAAACACAGGTAAATATTTTTCTGGTGTTCTCTGCTTTCACCCAAGATCCAGTTGATATCAGTGATGCCATCCCTGGTCCCACATTCTCTTCTGACTCCAGCTTGAATTTCTGCAAGTTCCCTGTCAATGTACTGCTGCAATCACTTTTGAATGATCTTCAGCAAAATTCTACTTGTATGTGATAATAACAACATTGCTTGATAATTTCCACATTACTTTGGATCACCTTTTTTTGTAATGAGACAATTACGGATCTCTTCTAGTCTGATGGTCAGGTAGCTATCTTCCAAAATTCTTGGCATCGACAAGTGAGCCCCTCCAATGCCATCCATTTGTTGAAACACCTTAGTTAGTATTCTGTCAATCCATGTAACTTCGTATCATGGACTGAATTATGTCCCTGCAAAAATGTATGTAGCCATTTGACTGGGCTTAGGACTGTCAGCATTGTGTGGTTATCCTCTATTTTGTGAGTGTTACTTTGTATATATTGTAAATTCTCATCCCTCTCTGTGGTTAAGGGGGCAAGACTGGATTATGTTAACTATGTTAACGAGGATTAGGATGGGACTGTAACATCTTTGCTAAGGGTACATCCCTCAGCCAATCAAAAAGGAGTTTCCCTGAGGTGTGGCCTGCAATCGTCTTTTATCTCTGAAGAGATAACAGGAAACAGAAGCAGGCAGAGAGTTGGAGAGCTGGTAGCACCAAGAAAGCAGTTCCAGGAGCAGAGGGTGTCCTCTGGACCCAAGTTGACTGCGTTAAGATGCTTCCCAACTGAGGGAAGGCTGATGCATTACACGGACCTTCCTCCAGGGCCAACAGAGGGAGAAAGCTGTCCCCTGGAGCTGGGGCCTGAATTCAGACTTCTAATCTACTGGACTGTGAAAGAATAAACTTTTCTTTTTAAAGTCATCCACTGCAGTGTTTCTGTTGCAGCCACAGTAGATGACTAAGCCAGTGCTTCTCATGTAGCTTCGAGTTCTTTTTTCAGTACCATCAGTTCTTAATTGTATGTTACCTCCTGAAATGGTTGAAAGTTAACCTTTTCTTTTTGGTATAGTGGACTGTGTATTCCGTCCAACTTTTTTTGATTCTTTCTGTGCCGTTCGATAATTTGCCCAGAAAATCCTTCAAAACTGCAGCTCAAAACTTAAAATTTTTTTCCATGTCTTTCCACTACAGAAATGCTGAACATGTTCTTCCTTCTTAGTTTTCTAACTTCTGGTCTTTGGTCTTTGCACATTTCATTACCATAATTTAGCTTGTCTTCTCAAGCCCCCCTTTGAAATCTTTTTAAACTCTTTTATTCACTTTAGCTACTCTATGTTCAAGAGTAAGTTTCAGAATCTCTTCTGATATTGATTTTGGTCTTTTTTTCTTTCCTGTTTTTTTAATGACTTTTGTTTTCTTTGTGTATGATATACTTCATATCATCCCAGAAGTCATCTGGTCTTCAATCATTAACATTCAGTGTGTCAAATCTATTCTTGAGATGGTTTCCAAATTCAGGTGGGATATACTCAAGGTCATATTTTGGTTCTCATGGGTTTGTTTTAATTTTTTTTTCAGCTACCACCTCAGCTAGCATCTGAGCAACTAACGGTGTTTTCCACAGTCCGGCCCTCACTTTATTCCTAGTGATAACATTGATCTTTTCCATCAGCTCTTTCCAAAGACATAGTCAATTTGATCCCTGTATTTTCTATCTGGTGGAGTCCACTTATATTGTTATTGTTATTGTTTTTGTTGTTAGGTGCTGTTGAGTTGGTTCCAACTCACTGCAACCCTATGTACAACAGAATGAAACACTACCTGGTCTTTCACCATGCCCACAATCATCATTAGGCTTGAGCTCACCATTGCAACAAATCTGTCAGTCCATTTGACAGAATTCACTGACCTTTTACCAAGCATGATGTCATTCTCCAGAGTGTGACGCCTCCTGACAACATGTCCAAAGTACACAGGAAGTAGTCTTGCCCTCTTTGCTTCTAAGGAGCAATCTGGTTGTACTTCTTCCAAGGCAGATCGGTTCATTCTTTTGGAAGTCCATGGTGTATTAAATATTCTTATCCAACAGTACAATTCAAAGGCATCAATTCTTCTTCTATCTTCCTTATCCATTGTCCAGCTTTTACATGCATATTATGTGATTGAAAACACCACGGCTTGAGTGAGGAAAACTTTAGTCTCCAAGGTGACATCTTTGCTTTTCAACGCTATAAAGAGGTCTTATGCAGCACATTTACCCAATGCAATGCATCTTTTGATTTCTTGACTGCTCCTTCTATGGGCATTGATTGTGGGTCCAAGTAAAACAAAACCCTTGACAACTTCAATCTTTCCTCCACTTATCATGATGTTGTTTATTGTCTCAGCTGTGAGGACTTTTGTTTCGCTGATGTTGAGATCTAATCCGTGTGGTGTTTGATGTTCATCAGTAATCTTTCAAGTCCTCTTCACTTCCAGCAAGCAAGGTTGTGTCATCTGGATGATGCAGTTTGTCAGTGAGTCATCCTCCAATTCTGATACCTCATTTTTCCCCCATTAGTCCAGGTTCTCAGATTATGTGCTTGGCATACACATTGAATAGGTATGGCAAAAGGAGACAACCCTGACCATACCTTCTGTGACTTTAAATTTTGCATTGCTCCCTTTGTTCTATTTGAATGGCTGTCTCTTGATCCATGTCCAGTTTTCTTATGAGCACAATTAAGGGTTCTGGAATTACTATTTTCTGCAATATTATCTGTAATTTGTTATGATGCACACAGTCAAATGCCTTTGCATAGTCAATAAAACAGAGAGAAACACCTTTCTGGTAGTCTCTGCTCCCAGCCAAGATCTATCTGACATCAGCCCAGATATCCCCAATTCCATGTCATCTCATGAATCCACCATGATTTTCTGGCGGTTCCTGGTCAAAGACACTTTTGAATAAGCTTTAACAAAATTTTACATGTGTGTGATACTAAGGATGCTGTTCAACAATTTCTGTATTCAGTTGAATTACCTTTCCTGGGAATAGGGATATTGATTTTTTCCAGTTGGTTAACCAGGTAGCTATCTTTAAAATTTCTTGGCACAGACAAGTGACCACTTTAAAGCATTGTGTCCACTTGTCAAAATATCTTAACTGAAATTCTGTCAATGCTGGAGCCTTGTTCTTTGTCAGAAACCCTGGTTGCATAGTAGTTAAGCACTGCAGCTGCTAATCAAAAGGTCAGCTGTTTGAATCCACCAGGCATTCCTTGGAAAACCTATGGAGCAGTTCTATTCTGTCCCATGGGGTCATTATGAGTCAGAATTGACAGCAGTGGGTTTGGTTTTTTATTCGTTTTCACCGATGCTTTCAGTACACGTGGGGTGTGTTCCTTTAGGATCACCAGTTCCTGATCATATGCTACTTCCTGAAATGGTTAAAAATTGACCAATTCTTTTTGGTATAATGACTCTGTGTATTCCTTCCATTTTCTTTTGACACTTTCTGAATCATTTAATATTTTTTCCATAGAATCCTTCACTATCACAACTCAAATCTTGAATTTTTAATTCAATTCTTTCAGCTTAGGAAGTGACCAGCATGTTCTTCGGTTTTGGTTCTCATCTACAGGTCTCTGCATGTGTCATTAAAATACTTTGTTTTGTCTCCTTGAGTCACCCTCAGGAATCTTTTGTTCTGCTTTTCAACTTCATCATTTCTTCCTTTTGTTTTAGCCAGCTGACTTTTAAAAGCAATTTTCAGAGTCTTTTTTGACATCTATTTTGGTATTTTCTTTCTTTCCTGTGTTTTTAATGAGCTCTTGCTTTCTTCATGGATGATGTCATCTGTGTCATTCCACAACTCATCTGGTCTTCAGTCACAAGTGTTCAATAAATCCAATCTGTTCTTGAGATGGCCTGTAAACTCAGGTGGGATATATTCAAGGTTGTACTTTGGCTCTTGGGGAGTTTTCTAATTCTTTCTCAGTTTCAATTTGGACTTACATATGAGCAACTACTGATCTGTTCTGAAATTAACCTTTGGCCTTGCCCTGTCTGCTGATATTGAATTTTCCATTATCTCTTGCCACAGATGTTGTCAATTTGATTCTTGTGTGTTCCCTCTGGTGAGAGTATATAGTGTATAGTCATCACTTATTTGGGGAAAAAAGGTATTTGCAACAAAGAAATTGTTGGTCTTGCAAAATTCTATCATGTGATTTTGGGCATCATTTCTATCACCGAGGCCATATTTTCCAACTACCAATCCTTCTTCTTTGTTTCCAACTTTTATATTCCAATTACCTGTAATTACCAATGTGTACTGATTTCCTATTCAATCAATTTCATACTGCAGAAGCTAGTAAAAATCTTCAGTTTCTTCATCTTTCATTCTAGTGGTTGGTGCATGAATTTTCATAGTATTCTTACTTAGTGGTCCTCCTTGTAGGTATTTGGGTATTTTCCCATCACGGACAGCATTGTACTTCAGCATAGATCTTGGAATGTTCTTCATGACAATGAACGTAATGCCATTCCTCTTCCGTCCCGGCACAGTAAGCCTTAAATTTGTCTGATTCCACATGACCAGTACCAGTCCATTTCAGCTCACAATGCCTACGATATCGATGTTTGTGCATTCCATTTCATTTTTGATGATTTCCAACTTTTCTAGATTCATACTTCATACGTTCCATGTTTCTATTGTTAATGTGTGTTTCCATCTATTTCTTCTCATTTTGAGAAGATCCTAAAACTTTTTTCCATCCGTATCATTAAGGTTGACTCTGCATTGAACAGGCAGTTCTTCCACAGACGTCTTTTGAGTGCCTTCCAACCTGAGGGGCTTATCTTCCAGCACCACATCAGGCAGTATTCAGCAGCTGTTCATAAAGTTTTCCCTGGCTAGTTCTTTTCAGTAGTGGATTGCTGAGTCCTTCTTCCTAGTCTGCAAGCACAGCTGAAACCTGTCTTTCATGGATAAATCAGCTGGTATCTGAATACAGCTTCCGGTATCACAGCAGCAGGCAAGCCCCTATAGTAAGACAAACTGACAGACACATATATGACACATTTGTGTCATTCAGAAAAAAATACATATCTAATATATATTTATATGTATCTTTTCTATATGTATGTATGTGCATATATATACACATACACATTCATATGGCTGGATCTCAGGTGAGAACAGAGTTAAAGTTTTCTTCAAGCTCCATATGTGGCTTCATTGAAGGCAGAGGGTGAGGGACATGTATTTCACATGTCAGAGTGGTTGAGCATAAGCTCTAGTGCTTTCAGAGCCAACCCTATAACTATGTACCCAGAGTACTTCAAATAAATATAAGAGAGTGAAAGGAACCTAGAGAAAGATAATTTTATCAAAAACCAGAAATTAGACTATTACCATCATGAAGCACTAAATTAATTCTGAGCTTATGAATACCTAAGGCAAAATAACAGTGTCATGGGATCTATCTGTCTAGAGGAAGGAAAGATATTTTTAAAAAGAGAAGAGTTTTTTTTTTTTTTTTTCCAGGCTCTAAAATCAAGGTCAAATTAATTCACACAAGTACAAATTGTGGAGACTCTGAGAAATTCAATGGACAATAGCTATAGTTACAAATGTGTTTTACATGGCTTTTTCTTAGATCAAATCTTGAGTAAAAATGATTGAGACTGTGGTATATAATTGTAGTTAAAGGGGAATGTTTGATGAGGCACTGGGCTTATACTTCAAATATATTATAGTTGTTGGTCAGAAAGTAAGCAAACAGGTAACTAGTAGTCTCTCTGGCTATCAGGTTTTGATAAGGTTTTGACAGTAGGTGATCATTGGAGTTTGTCAATCATTAACTGCCCATCTTATTTTAAAAAACTTCTGTAGGATTTTGGCATACCACGTGGTCAAGTCACACCAGACAATGCAATACTCTGTTGTACCAACTTATAATAATCTTTCAGCCCTTCCCTCTGGACATATATTCGATGATTCAAGACAGGTTGTGTGTTCTGCGTTCCTTGCTCCCTTGGGCTTACTAACCTCTGATCAGTTTCCCTAAACAAAATTATTTTCCTTTCAGTCCCTGAACTTCTAATGTATCCCCTGTGTGGGAGTCCATAGAGCTGACATTGCTTTCATACAGCTGACTGGCTTTGCTATTGTCTTCCTGATGAGTAATCACTATATTACCAAGAAGAGAAATGAAGATACAACTTACAGCAGAAGGGTGAGAAAATAAACTTTGGGTACTACAATAAAATCACATTCATGCTATGTGTTAAAGGTACTCCATAAAAGTTTTATACTGCTTCATACTGCTATCCAATAGAAATAACGAGTTACCTATGCAATTTAAAATTTTCTAGAGGTGGGGGGGATGGGTGGGAGGTTTAACAAATAGAGTAGGGCTCTGAAGGGATTGGAGCCTACATCTGCAGGGTGTCACTTTAGAAGCAGGCACGTGAGAGCAGGCAAAGAAAAAATTCCATTTGCTGAAATACTAGAAAAGCCTCAAGGACACCTTGGTTGACTACTCCCTAGAGGACTGAGTCTAAGGACAACAAATAACTTACAGAATGTTGATATTTTAAATTGTGAAAGAAGTTATATGAGACTTAGAAATTATAAAGGAAAACTAAATCACCCATAATTCAACACTTTCTATGTATTTCCACACCACACTTTGATTCAGTCCCTTTCACTCAACCTGTATGAGGTTACATACTATCCCTTATGCCCTAGTTGTTACAAGGATGAGGCATGAGAGAATGTGCTACTTGCTTTTTATGTTTAAATTGTCATGATGTGAGCCTCCCATGCACATGCCCAATAGCTTAATTTTTAGGAATTTGTTGACCTCGAAGGATATCCTGGCTGATTTCCAGCCAAATGTCATACTGTCTCAGTAGCACACCCCTCAGTTTCTCCTTGTAGGCGTATGGCCTTGCCTTTTCACCGTGCCCAGTTGTTTACCTCCCTCCTGAGATCATGCCCTTCAGAGACAGCAGTCTATGGCTATTTTATCCCCACTCTAGCCTAGCAGAGAGGCGGGTTGCACATTTAATTTGCTGTTAGATGTGGTGGCTCTCAGAGTCTACTGAGCCCAACTTATGACCAGGCTCCTTCTTGCCTGTGGATGGGATAACTCAACTGCTATCATCAGATTGTATCTAGGCATTTCCATACCTCAGAATATAGGCCCAACTTAACCCCCAAATCAAGTTTGCTCTGTTTTCTGGCCCAGGATTAGCGTTAGCCAATTCTTGGAAATGCTTACAGTGGAAACACATTTTCCCTTTATGAAAACATCACTCTCCCAAAGGTGCATGTGGTCTGGTCCCATGGCCTTAACAAGATGATTACAGTAGTTTAACATTGCACTTCTTAAGTCTATGCTACAACTTTTTCTTTTTCTCTTTCTTGTCTTCTTATCTACTTTCTCTCCTTGACTTTCCTTCCTTCCCTCCCTCCCTCCCTCCCTGCCTCCCTACTATCCCTCCTTGACTTTTCTTTTCTCCTTTCTTCCCTCAGTTCCTCCCTCCCTCCTTCCCAAACACCATTTCTGCTACTGCCCCAGTTCCTGTATCTGTGAGTGTTTATTGTCAGACTGCACTTGGAATGGCAGAGAGGCATTCAGACTGTCAGCCAACTACAAGTATCTTCTATCATTTTCGTACTCCCACTGTTACTGCTGTTCAGGGTTTTACATTTGCTAGGTTAAAATAATACCCATCTAGTGCATTCTCATGACAGATATTAAAGTTAGGTGGTATGATGGTAGATATGGTACATTTGAAAAGTTAAGGCCTTTGAATTATGGTGTTGGCAAAAAATATTGACTATGCCATGGACTGCCAGAAGAATGAACAAATCTATCTTGGAAGAAGTATAGCTAGAATGCTCCTTAGAAGCAAAGATGGTGAGACTCCATCTCACAAGATGGTGAGACTCCATTTCACATATTTTGGACACATTATCAATGAGGACTAGTCTCTGGAAAAAACATCATCCTTGATAAAGTAGAGGGTCAGCAAAAAAAAGAAAAGGAAGACCCTCAACAATATAGATTGGCACAGTGTCTGTGAAAATGGGTTAAACATAGCAACATCTGTGAGGATGCAGGTGTAGGCCAGAACACAATTTTGTTCTCTTATACATGGGGTTATTATGAGTTGGAACCAATTCAACCGCACCTAACAATAACAATAATCCCCTGTGTGTTCTCTGTCTCTCTTTCTCTTTCATGTACACACACATACCAACTAATCAACCCACCAACAAGTTGCTGTTGAGTCAGCTCCAGCTGATGGTGACTGTATGTGTGTTAGACTAGAACTGCTCCTCAAAGGGCTGCTAGAGGTGGATTTTTCAGTAGATTGCCAAGTCTTTCTTCTAAGGCACCTCTAGGTGAACTTACCTTGAAACTTGCATGCAGTTGTCAGCCTAGTACATTAACTGTACCACCCAGGGATCCCATATTTGCCCAAATGGAATATATCATACCACTGCCTTATGTAAATTAGCCAAGTAAAGAACTCTGATTTTAAATGTGTGTTTAAGGTGAAAGGGAAATCTTTAATCCATTATTAGCCATCAGATTATGAATTAGTTTACCAGACTACTTACTCCTTCTGCATGAAGGGAATGCGACTCCACTCAAGAACATTGTGATGGTGAAGAAACAGAGGAGAAAATACATATCAAGAATGGGACAGTCTCTAGGACAGAATCTTGGTGAATGTCACATGGTAGCCATGTACACCACAGGGCCTGAGGTAGTTGTAAGAGATTAGTGGGAGAGTGACAGAGAAAGATAGTTGAAACCTATGCATTTAAACTAGCACCCAACAGTCAAACCAGGAGTTTAAGTAATTTCTTTGTAAAGAGAAATTCAGTAGAGTCAGGGGCTAGCAAATGAATATGAGAATGATGTTTGTGATGGAAGGTAAGGAAGAATATCAAAGGTAAAAAATGAACACTGAAAGAAAAAGGAAGTCACCAAGGCAAACATGCAGTCTGAAGATGTTTTGGCTGAGGGTCTCATTTCACTCATTTTTCTTAGTGACTAAGATTTACAAGTTGATTTTAGTTATTTAGACCTCAGATCTTTTTTCAGTTTCAGTTGACAGTTCCTCTTCCTTTTTCTACTCATAGTTAGCTCACTTCCTAACATCTTGCTCAAGTTTACCTAACACTCCATCCATATCATATTCATACATTCATACACTCACATACACACACATGTGAGGACTGCCAATTAAGTTCACAAACTCATCCTAGTAAAAATGCTACACACCTCCTTGCTGGCTATCACTACGGTCACCTTTGAAGTATTACCCTTGGGAAGCTATGCACTGATGCCAGTGCCTAGTCCACTCTTCAAAGCCATTGTGGTACTCTTTTTCTGAATGCCCTGAATGTCATCAAAATGTCTTCCTTTCAGTATTTCCTTTATCTTTAGGTAAAGTAAGAAGTCATTGGGGGCCAAATCAGGTGAGTAGGGAGCATGTCCCAATGCAGTTATTTGTTTACTGGCTAAAAACTCCCTCACAGACAACTTTGCAATTAAGTTTGTGAACTTGCCCCCTTGCCACCTTGCATGTGGCCATTCCAGAAAGAGTTCCAGAATTGCTTTCAAGGTTGGACTAGGTGCTGGCATTGATGCATAGCTTCCCAAGGGGAGTACTTCCAAGGTGACCATAGTGATATTCAGCAATGAGATATGCAGCACTTAGAACAATTAAGTTCATGGACTTAATTGTTGAACCTCATTGACACAAACAGATATCACAGGATCTAGGGTGCTAGCTTCCATAGCCATGTCTGTCTCTGCGAACCTGTGTTGTTCACAGTAGGGAATACAGTCTCAGTGGGCCTCTCTCGCCTTCCTTGGAAGAAATCACAGTCCCAGATAAGGAGTTAGTTCTTGGGCCTAGAACACCAACAGCTATGAGCTACTTTAGAACGCACTTCAGCAGAATTTCCAGAAAACAAGATAATCAATAATCAAGTCAATCCATCAAAACCAAGATGAGATGGAAGAAAGGAACTTGAAGCAGCAGCAGCAGGACAAGTCACAAGGAAAAACACCCTTCATCTCTTTTCTTCCCCTGCACAGGCATCTCGCTGTCAGAGTAGGGGACTATTGCCACGGGGGCTGTGCTAAGACTACATGAGAGAAAGTGAGAGAGAGCTGTCATGGGGTGGTAAATTATCTGCTGGATCTGCAAGGGAATGTTGCTTATAAATGTGTGGTTGAAGGCTGTACCCGAGTAGATAGCACATAGTGAAGATCTTGAGGTTTCCATGGACCTCATCTGTTAGCTGCAATTATCAATTCATATGAAAGTAATTTGCTTTGTAACACACTCTTTCTAAATTAGTTTCAGCTGAGAAAACCTAGTGGCCACAACATGTGAAAAACTTGCTGAGACACAGTAAAGTTCTCTTGTAAGGCCTCCTTTGCCACCAAGTCTGTCCCACTGTTTGTCATTCAATCACTTTCAAAGATTTATTTTGTGCTTGTTGAGTGTAAAATCCTGTACCAGATGCTTTAAGGGTAAGATGCATACATATCTCTATACTTGAGAAGTTTGCAGTCCAGGAGGGAGACAAGCAGATACTCAAGTAAATATAAAATAGAAAGCGACACGAGCCCTGGGAGAGGCAAAGAGAAAGGATTATGAGAATTCACAGGGAATGGAATGACTTTCAAGCCAAGATGTAAGGAAAGGCTTCTTGAAAGAGGTAGGCCAAGTTCTGAGTGAAAAAGGGTACTATATTTCATAAGAGGGAAGGGAAGAGAAAACAAAAGATAGATCAAGAAATACATAGCTATGAAAAAGCAGGTATGCCCTGCTACAGAAAATGGTGTATTGAATGGTCTTGAGGAGCAAGTGTTCATGTGTGTAGATTGTGGGCAGATATGAAGAGCTTTGAATGGTAATTGAGAATGTCTGGACCTATTCTGAGGGAAATGGAAACAAATGAGGGTCTAGAAGACCAAGATCAAGATCAGAACTTTGAGAGTTTAATTAACAGGAAGGTTAACACGGAGGTAGGAGACTACCAATAGGCTACTGCAAGAGACAGGCAAAGGCATGAGGTCTTTACCTAGGAAAGGATAGGGCTAAGGAAGAAAGCAAGAGATTATAGAATGAAACATTTATAAACTGAGTTTCTTGGTCTGATGTTCTTTGATTTGGAGAAGAAAAGTCCATGAGCTAATGAAGTCAACATGGAAGGATGTCTAAATGCCTCCTGGTGTTCTCCACTGCATTAAAACCTGCAGCAGTAATGTAGGTTGTTGTTATTGGTACTTCCTGTCCAGTCAGTTTTCATTCTTTGTGACCCTATGTGTACAGAATAGAAGAACCACTCCACAGGGTTTTCAAGACTATAAACTATGGAAGCAGATGGCCAGACCTGGCTTCCAAGGAGCTTCTGAGTGGGTTTGAACTACCAACATTTTCGCTAGTAGTTGAGCGTTTATCTGTATGTTCCACTCAGGGATTTCTGTAACATGGATACCCATTTCTCTGAGTCTCTTGGAAGCATCATTTAAATGAATTTTCATTTCGAGAATAAGGCTGTTTTTCACGAGCCTCTTAACCACATCAACAAAATATCTGTAGTGCCAGAGTCTAGAGATTGGGAAAGTTTAAAAGATCCAGACCTGGCCCTGGAAACTAAGTTGGTTTAATAGCACGAGCAGCAATTCTAGATGCTTATTTCATGCATCATTTGAGTGTGCTGTGACTCTCAGAAAATACAGCTCCAGGAGAGGTTGAACGGTATGTAAACTAGTTCTCACATGCATTGGGGTGGGGTCAGTGGGGCACTCACTATGCTGAATGAAGGAACCTGTCATGGATTGAACTGTGTCCCCCCAAAAATATGTGTTGTAATTTGGCTGGTTAGCAGCAAAGCTCTGAACCACTGCGTCACCACCCGTGGGAACCCTATGGGACAGTTCTTCTCTATCCTACATGGTTGTTATGAGTTGGAATTGACTGAGGGCACACTACTACATACTGAATGAAGGATTTTCATCATTCATGGTACAAATAGTTGTAGGAGAAGCAGCTTATCTCCTGGATGTCCCCGACAGCTAGATGCACATGGAAAGGGAGTTTTGCTGTACTCTCCCGGGCAGATCAGTTACCATGCTACATCCAAACCAAACAGTCGTGAGAAAAAGATTCATGAGGTGTCACATCAGATGTTTAATTTCCAGAAAAGAAGAGGGGAATGTTTTGAAATCCCGTCTCACAGCCATAACTCACACTTCTTCTGCTTGCATATCCTTATAGGTTTTGGGTCATGTAAAGCAAATATGGAATTTAATGAGTTCTACACATGGTAGGAGTCAAGAGCAACCTCCCAGGGTGTCAGTTTTATATGATGTTGAATGTTTAAGAAGCAAATTGATGCCAAGATAATGCGCCTTTAGCATTTTGTAGCACATGCATGTTAAAGTTGTTACGATTGTGTGATTATATGCAGTGTCTTTTTTTTTTAATGCTACCATTTATTGGATGTCTAGTATGTGCTAAGTGTTTAGACACGTAATCGCATTCAATCCTCACAACAACCCTATGTAGAGTTGTCATGGCCCCTATCTTGCAGATGAGAAAAATGAGGCATGGTAAGTGCAGGGCAAAAGGCAAAGCCTGAATTTAGTACCCCCATCTTCGTGCCTCAAGGAGCAATCAGCATCACAGACCACCCCTTCCTTCTCTTCTTCTCTGACACTGCATTTTCTGCTTTTCCAGCTGATGCTTCTTTTGACCTTCCTGTTTATCCTGGTGTCTGCTGCAGG
Organism: Heterohyrax brucei; assembly: GCA_028571685.1. Lineage (NCBI taxonomy): Eukaryota > Metazoa > Chordata > Mammalia > Hyracoidea > Procaviidae > Heterohyrax > Heterohyrax brucei. The sequence goes on from CM053142.1 coordinate 130,309,447, forward strand.
TATTTGTCACTGAAAAGCTCTTCATGGCTAAAATCTCTGTCTTAGTCATCTAGTGCTGCTTTAACGAAGATACTATAAGTGTATGGCTTTATAAACAGAAGTTTATTCTCTCATAGCCCCCCAGAAAAACAAACAAACAAACAAACACACTGCTGATAAGTTGATTTCAGCTCATAGTGACCTTATACGACAGCATATTACTTCCCTGAAGAGTTTTCAAGGAGCATTTAGTGGATTCACAGAGTCAACCTTTTGCTTAGCAGCTATAGCGCTTACACACAGGGCCACCAGGATTTCTGAGGTCTTCTCACAGTCCAGTTGACTAAACACCTGAATTCAGGGCACCAGCTCTGTGGGAACTCTTTCTATCTCTGATAGCTCAGAGGAAGGTCCTTGTCGTCAGTCTTCTCCAGTCTAGAAGCTTCTCCACATACGAACCCTGGGTCTGAAGGATGCACTCAGCTTCTGGCACTGCTTTCTTGGTGGTATGAGTTCCCCCACTCTCTGCTTCCTTTTCCTATTAGCTCTTAGCGATTAAAGGTGGTGCAGGTCACATTTCAGGGAAACTCCGTTTACACTGGATCAGTGATATGACCTGAGAAACAGTGTTACATCCCACTGTAAGCCTCTTTAACATAATCTCATCTCCCTTCATTAACCACAGGCAGAGATTAGGATTCATAACACATAGGAAAATTACATCAATCATAATTTTGGTGGCTTGGTGATTAAGTGCTACAGCTGCTAACCAACAGGTCAGCAGTTCAGATCCACCAGGCACTCCTTGGAAACTCTATGGGGCAGTTCTACTGTGGTCTATAGAGTCGCTATGAGTCAGAACTGACTTGTAGGCACCTAACAACATCTATCATATAGTGGAGGGTAACCCCACAACACTTGGAATCATGGCCTGATCAAGTTGACACTGCCACTAGTAAATCAAAAACCCACTGCCTTTGAGTTGATTCCAACTCGTCGCTACCCTATAGGATAGAGTAGACCTGCCCTGTAGGGTTTCCAAGGATGTAATCTTTACGGAAGCAGACTGACACATCTTTTTCAAGGCAGCTGGTGAGTTCAAACTGCAGACCTTTTGATTAGCAGCCAAACACATTGACCGCCGTGTCACCACCACAAAAAAAACTTTTATCTATACACCTTTGTCTCTTCTAGATATTTCAGACAAGTCAGATCATATACATTTCTCCTTTTGTGATTAATCAACTTACTTCATTCAGCGTAGTATTTTATTCTTAATAGCCCTCCAAACCGGCCTCCATAGAGTCATTTCTGACTCCTGGTGATTCCAGGCATATTAGAATAAAAGTGAGCTCCACAGAGTTTTCAATGGCCGATTTTTTGGAAGTTTGATTGTCAGGCCTTTCTTCCAACATCCCTTTGGGTGGACTCTACCAATCTTTCCTTAGCAACCAGGCAGTTTAACTGTTTGCACCACCCAGGGACTCTCAATAGACCAAAGAATTAAACTATTTCTTACTAAGGTATTGTTAAGCTTAATAGCCTTACTAAGAATGCGGTCAGATTTCCAGACCACTGGGTATTTCTTGAAGTGAAGTTTTAGTCTGTGTAAACATGTGTTCCTTAGACATAAAAGCAATGGATTAACTGATTCCTTTAGCCTCTTACAAAGTTGATGTTTCATGGAACTATTCAGACTCATAAAATGTCCTGTGATAAAATAAACTAAGGAAATTCTGTATATTATTTTTCTTTCTCTAAGTTTCATGACATGTATCATCTTATTAAAAGTTCTGGAAAAGCACATCAAAAAGAAACCTGATTAGTTTTGTGTAAACTGATCTTCCCCAAATAATACATGATCAAGAAATTTAAAGTTTTTCACTATGTATACCTCATGCCATTGAAAACTAGTTTCCCTTTGAATGTTGGGAAAGCTTACTATTGAATTTAAGTTAAATGTTATTCTTTACTATTAATTTCTTCTATCTAGAGTATTTCTCCACGGCTCTTAAAAAGAAGTCACTTTCTCATTGTGTAGACCTGAAGACACAATTTGTACTTCTTTTTGGGTTTCTAGGCTGGTAATGACCCAGTATACAGAAGAAGAAGAAATTGTGCAAATAGACTGAGATTTCTTATGTGACTAACTTGCAGAGAAGAAATGGAAACTTCTCCCTACACTTCCAGCATTCAAAAATCCTACTGCTTAAAAATTCCTCCCCAGTGTCACGAAACGACAGCTTGTTATTAGTTGTCGTCAAGACAGCCCCCCAACTCATGGCGACGCCATCTACAACAGAACAAAATGCTGCCTGATCCTGTGGCATCCCTAGAATTGGTTGCAGTTTGAACTATTGTGCTGTGAGATTTTTACTAGCTGGTTTTTCGGAAGTAGATGACAAGGTCTTTCTTCTTAGTCTGGAAGCCGCACTGAAAACTTTTCAGCATCGTAGCAACACGTAGCCCACCACTAACAGACAGGTGGGGCTGTGCCTGCCACGCATCAGTGAAGAATCGAACCTGGGTTGTCTGTGTGGAAAGCAGGGATTCTACCAGAGGAGATCCTTAAATGAAGACCCTAAATTATAATGATTTCCATTTAATCTTTATCCTGTTTCTCCAAGGTAATTTATTGTTGCTGTTGCTAGTGAGGAAATATCTGGTGGTATGGTGGTTAAGTGCTATCTGCTAATCAAAAGGTCAGCAGTTCAAATCCGCCAGGAGCTCCCTGGAAACTATGGAACAGTTCTCCTCTGCTCTACAGGGTTGCTATGAGTTGGATCACTTTGATGGCAGTGGGTTTTAGGGTTTGGAGTTACTACTGAAGACATAGCCAGAAAATGAAAGGGCTTACCTGTCACTTCTCACCACAAAGCTCTGTGGCACGAAATGAAATGCTTCTGACAATCTTGTCAACACAGTGACAGTGTCAAGTGTGGTGTGATATCTCTGTTTGTGTTTCCTTTGCACTTGAGAACTCCTTTGCCAATATAGACCAAAATAATGAAAGAAATTTTGGCTAGCATAGGGGATTAACTGTGCTATTGAGAAAACTGTAGGAATATTTGGCATGGAAATGTGATGTTTAGTTTCTTTCCTCAAGGATTTTACACGAAGTGTTTTCCTATAAAGAGTTCAGGTAGAGTTACTTTTTCTCATATTGGTCATGGGCACAGTTAGGACCGCTGATCCAATTTATACTGCTATTTGATCCCGTAAGTGCTATATAGGACTTGATTACTCATGGAAAATAGCTCCTGCCAGATCAAACCATCTTGGGGCCAAAGTCGCAGGACTCAGGCTTTACATGTTCTGTTCTGTCTCCATTTATTTTGCCTCTCAGATTGTTACAAACTTTGTGAGTAAGAGACCATTTACCATGCAGCTTAACTTCTTGTTATGAGAACTAGCATTCATTCCATTTAGGTTCTTGCAAGGACTTTTGTAATCATCTTCTCAAGTGAAAGGGAGATAGTAACTTGTATCCCTTCCATCCTTGTCCCATTCTTTCACGCCATGGAACAACTATTGAAGCTTAATTTTGCATAGAGGAAAATTCACACTAGGTGGCATTTGGTGCATCTGCAACTTTTGTTTTGTGTGTGCAAAGGGGTGGGTGCAAGTGTAAGTGCTATTTTAGCCCCCATACCCAATAAACCACCTTCCCTGTGAAATGTGTTACGGCCTTCCTGTGTTTGGATACCATCTCCAATCGAAGCTGTTACTGAGTCAGGTGGCTTTCAATCTAACATGTCGTGGATTCATGTTTCCCACAGTGCACTCTCTAAGACATTAATGGCCACAAATAATTGCTGTTTTATGAGAATGGGGCCTATTTTCAAAACAGATTGAGGAACAGTTTCTTTCTGACTCTCTCCTTGAAGAGGAATAAAATCTTAACAGTGTTAAAAATATCTGTAATAAAGAATCATGTTTAACTTCAATTCAGTGTGTCTCTGATTTACTTGAATATGGAACTCAAAGTTCTTGTAAAAGACTTCAAGATTTGCCAACAATAAAAATCTTTAGGAGAGGGTGAAAGAAACTGGGAGGCTAGGTGGTCGCCCTCCTTCAAATTTCTGTACCTCTGTCATTTCTTCACTGCCACCACAGAGTATGGGGAGTTCAGTGGCAGACTTCTCTTGCCTTCCATGCTTAAGACCCGGGTTTGGCTCTCAGCCAATGTACCACATGTGTAGTTACCATATATTGATCAGTATAAACTTGCATGGAGCTATGATGCTGAATGATATTTCAGTGGGGTTTTCCAGACTAAGACGGAATTGGAAGAAAGGCCTGAAAATCTACTTCTCAAAATCTGTCAGAGAAAACCCTACGACTCACAGTGGTCCAACCTGCAACCGGTCATGGGGATGGTGCAGAACCGGGCGGAACGCACACAGGATTGGATGAGTTGGAGTTGACGCCAGTAGGTAACAGCAGTAACCACCACTATCAACAGGATTTTTCTAATACATCAATCTGATCTTCTCCCCCTCCATTATGTAGGATATGTTCTCATTGCTTCAACAGAGATATCAAATAGGAGTAGTCCAAAAGACAGCATTCTATTTTTCTGTCACCTGACAGTCTGCACATTAACAGTCTAAGACTTGAATGGTGGCGCCCCAGAAATAAAGACACAACTCTGCCTGTCTCATTGTCCTGCCGTCAGGAAGGTGAGGTCCAAATAGTCCATATGGTCCAAGAAGGCTCACCATTATGTGTGCATTCCAGCCAATGGGAAAGATGAAAAAGAAGGAATTCTCTTTCCTCTGCTCGTGTTATCTTTGTTCACATCCCATTGACCTGAACTTTACTGCTTGGTCCTGACAAGCACTGAAGGAGGTGGAAAAATGTAGTTTTCATATTCTGGATCCTACTTCAAATTTTCTATTTTCTAGAAGAAAGAAAAACTGGATATTGGGAAAGCCTCTATCACACCTCTGCCATCTCATTTGATTCAGTGGTTTTGTGAAGTGAAGATTTTTATCCCAAGCTTACAACTGAGAAAATCAAGCTCAGGAAATTTAAACAATTTGAATATTGCCACATGTCAAGAACTATGAAAGACATGGAACTTTACCTGCTTCCAGGCTAAAGAAGCAGCCTGCCACAGTTGCATGGATGCTCTCAAGAATACACAAGACTCCTGGGTCAAATATAAACAATATTATTACTCAAAGTACAAAAGGTAGCATAAGCTTCGTGTTCACACTGGTTGCTCTTGCCCCTTAGATTCTATGGGGCTGCCTGACAGGATGCTGAGCACAGTGGTTTTGAATTACAGCTAAGAAACACTGAGCTAGGAAATGTCAATCTTTTAAAGGGGCTACAAGGAAACCTTCCCAATCTTTGTCTTGAAGGGAAACATTTTATTATTACCATGATAAAGAAACAATTCTTCCCTCTGCACTGGACAGAGACACTATCTCTTGACTTCCAAGGCTATTCTTTCCAGAAAAAGAGTTCTAAAATTGCTTTGAAGTTTAGACTAGGTGCTGGTGTCAGTGCATAGCTTCCCAAAGGAAGTACTTGGAAGGTCACCACAGTGATACTCAGCAGTGAGGTATGTAGCACTTTTTCTAGGATGAGTTCACGAACTTAGTTGGGAGACCTCATGTACACACACACACACACACCGCTCTTCCAGAGAGGAAATAAGAGAAACATTTTGACCCCTAATACAATCTGTCACTGAGAAGAGGACCAACTTCTTATCTTGCAAATAGAATGAAAAGATAAGGAAAAACTGCTTCATTTGTCAAGCTACATAAACTGTGTGGTCCAAGCTTTCTCCCTTTTTGGGTGGGACTGTGCAAATAACATAATTGTGGCTCATCAAAGAGATTGGTCAGCTTTAACATCTTGCTGGGCTGAAAATCAGCCATCTTAGAGGCTGGAGACCCACGATTCCCTTTAAAGGACTGAGGGATTGGGATAGTTTGGGGCAAGCAAATCATATTTATTGCTATCATTTTTCCATTCTGGGATTAAACTGTTTCAAGAAAGCACACAACTCAGCTTTCAGTGCCAAAAGAGAGAGAGATCATTCAACTACCTTTGAGTTGATCCTGACTCATGGTGATCCATGTGTGTCAAAGTGGAACTCTGCTCCACACAGTAGTCCGTGCCTGATACTTGAGAATATGTTGTCAGGCCTTTCTTCCAGGGAGTTTTGTGTGGATTCAAACCTCCAACTTTGGGTTAACAGCCAAGCACTTTAACTGTTTGCACCAGCCAGGGACTCTTTCATTAACTTAAATAATGCCTTGAAAATAGAGGCTCCTTTATTTCCATCCATAGGGGAATATTTAGATTTGCATCTGATTTTCCCATTTATTAGAAGTTTTGTTTATAAAAATACAGAATCCACTCTTGCATTGTTGTTATTTGTTCTAATAATGGTTTTTCAGAAAAATGAAAGTACAGAATCGTTGAGGGGAGAACCCATGACTAGGCTGAGTTCTGTTTCATGGGCAAAAAAAAAAAAAAAAAAAAAAGATTATTGAACAATGTGTAAAGGGATTACCTCAATTATTCCTATCTGCCAAGCCAAGAAATTATCCTAGCTAAACTGCAATACAGAACTATGCTATAAAACTTTCAAGAAAAAATTTACAAACTTATTTTCTAATTATCAGAAAAATACCCAAGAAGGAGAATTGGCTCAGGAGATATAAATGGCTTAGTGGAGTAATTAAAATTATAATTAAATATAACTAAGTCATCCCAAGCCTATTTAGCTCTGTAACTCCCTTCAGGAGTATCATTTGGGGAAAGAAAATGAAAAAGAAAATCACTTTTCAGACTTTTTCAGTGTAAGGGAGGCTTCCAGCTTTTTCAGAACCAGAGAAATAGCAATCAGTAACAAAAGTTGCTTTTTTGTAAGTTCTGACTCCTGGTGACCCTCAGTGTGTCAGACTAGAGCTGCCCTGTGATAAAATTATCATAGATTAATGTGCAGTCAATGATATCGGTCTTAATCCCTCTGTCTTCAGCTTCTTCAGGTGGTGCAATGAATCACTCTTGTGTTGCCTTTCTCATCACAGTCATGTAACTTACTTGGGTGGGACTGTGCAAATAACGTAATTGTGGCTTAGCAAAGAGACTGGGCAGCTTTAACATCTTGCTGGGCTGAAAATCAGCCATCTTAGAGGCTGGAGACCCAGGATTCCAGCATCAGCAGGGAAGGCAATCTAGGAGCAGTGCTTGTCCTTTGAACCTGGGATCCCTGCACTGAGAAGCTCCTGGAACCAGGAAATCAACAGAGAAGGACAGAGAGAGAGAAAGCTGTCCCTGTGAACATGGCGAGAAAGGGTGACACAGAAACAGTGTCTGGAAAGACCAGCAGGAGACAGATCAGTGGACTTTCATGCCCACAGAGTGAGAAAACAGAGCATCCTTGGGAAGAAGTCTTGCTAGAAAAGTAGGGTACCTTCAAACCTAGTAGGTTTGCTGACTCACAGATCTAGATCCTGAGTGCATTCAGGCCAAGGCTTACTGGCTGAGTGAGCTGCCTTGGTGTACTTGCTGGCAGAACTAAAGAGAGCTTTGTTTGCCCAAGCAGAGCAGAGGTCAAGGGGTCAGAGAGAGGCATGCCTGTGGGCACAGTGAAAAGAGACTGTTGATGGGAAAATTGTATCCTGAGTGTTCCTGAATCTGAATTATAACTGTGACTTCCCTAACACGCCCCATAACTGTAAGTATTGTCTGTGTGTTCTGCGCAGCCATTGCAATATGTTATCAAACCCAGCAGAGAAGTAGACAGTGCCATGGGAGGGACAGTTAGTATCAGAAGCCGGCAAAGACGGTGGAGAGAGGAGACCTGTCTGATCTCTGCCACATCAGAGTCAGCCGTGGGCTATTGATCCAGATCCTCCTTTCCTCTTGTGAAGTTAGAGGAGGTCAGTGGTCACCCCTACACCAGTTTTATAGCTCATTTCCAAAATATCTGGGACAACGACAACATGAATCAAGGGGCTGTTGTAAGGATTAAATGCTGTGTATGGTAAGTACTAAGGGCGTGTTTGGTATTTAGTATTACCACTAACCTGAATGGAAACTCGGGTGGCATAGTGGTTAAGTGCCACATCTGCTAACCAAAAACCTGCCAGGTGCTCCTTGGAAATGCTGTGAGGCGGTTTCACTCTGACCTCCAGGGTCGCTATGAGTCAGAATCGACCCGACAGCAGTGGGTGTTGGGGTTTATTAACCTGAATACTGCGTCACATAGGAGAATAAAGAGTATTTCCAAACAGTGGAATAAAATGACAGTAACATATACACTGAGCTAATGTAGATAGTGGAACAGTTTCTGTATGGATATGTGGTTAAAAATAAGAATGTTCACACAAACTGAGTCTTGTACTCTGAGAAGAGGGAGACTGAGCCCTGAGCAGGCTCCTCTCCTATTAAACTCAGACATCAGGAAGCCCACCACAGATAAAATAAACACTGTATTGAAAATGAGGGGAAGCCTAGTGAGGAAAAGAGTTCTCTTTCTCTGAATCACTTGATCTACTCTCCTGCCTTAGGAAGTGACCCAAAGTCCTCAGTTTTATATCCTTTCACATTGTTTAAAATCAGTAGCTACCATGGGAATGCAAAATGTCTGAGCTCTTTGAAAATCAGTCTGGCAGCTCCTCAAGTGATTAAATGTGTTGTTGTTAGATGTTGTCCAGTTGCTTCCAATTTATAGCAACCCTATGTATAACAGAATGGAAGGTGGATTGGTCTTCTGCCTTTCTCACAAATTACTGCTTGATCCACTGCTGTGGCCACTATGTCAGTCCGTCTCATCGAGGGTCTTCCTCTTGTTTGCTGACCCTCTTCTCTACCAAGCATGACGTCCTTCGCCAGGAATTGATCCCTCTTGACAAAATATGTAAGATGTAATCTCACCGTCTTTGCTTCTAAAGAGAATGCTGCTTGTATTTCTTCCAAGACAGATTTGTTCATTCTCTGGCAGTCCATGGTATATTCAACATTATTTGTCAGCACTACAATTGAAAGGTGGCATTTCTTCTCCAGTCTTCCTTATTCATTGTTCAGCTTTTGCGTAGTGCATACGAAGTGATTGAAAAGACCACGCCTTGAATAAAGATAGAGTTGCCCTAATGCCTTATCTCAAGTCAATTTTGACTCACATTGACCCTTTGGGACAGTGTAAAACTGTCCCGTAGGGTTTTCTAGGCTATAATCTTTATGTTCTGGGAGCTGCTGGTGGCTTTGAATGCTCAACCTTTTAGTTAGCAGCAGAGCACTTACACCACTTTGTCAGCAGGGCTATTTGAAGTTACCATTGTTTTGGGGTGCTTTCAGGTTGATTCTGATTCACAGCTACCCCATAGGCAGAGTAGAACTGCCCCATAAGGTTTCCAAGGAGTGGCTAGTGGATTTGAACTACAGACCTTTTGCTTAGTATTCTGAGCTCTTAACCACTTAACCGCAGCTCCTAGAGTTACCATACGAACCAGCAATTCTACCCCTGGATATACAAAAGAACTGAAACCAGGAACTTAAACACACTTGTACACCAGTGTTCATCGTATCTTTATCATAATAGCAAAAAAGGAGGAAAAAACCAAAATGTCCATCAACTGACAAATGAATAAGCCAAATGTACAATACCCACACAACAGAATATGATTTAATTCTGATACACGCAATTGCATGAAAAAAATAGTCAAAAAAGCTCACATATTACATGATTCCATTTACATGAAATGTCTACAAGAGGCAAACATGTAGAGACAAAAAGTAGACAGGTAGTTTTTAGGGGCTCGGGGAGGTGGAAATGGGAAAATGACTGCTACTGCTCATGGAGTTTCTTTTGGAGCTGACTAAAATGTTCTGGAACTAGTGGTGATGATTGCAGAACTTAGTGAAAGTACTAAAAATCAGTCACTGTACAGTTTAAAGGAGGAAATTTTATGGTCTGTGGACTATTGTTGTTCTCAGTGGACTCGAATTCATGGGGACCTTATGTGTAACAAAAGAAAATGTTACCAGGTCCTGAGTTATCCTCACAATCATTGCAATGATTGAACCTATTTTTGTAGCCACTGTCTTAATCTATCTCCGTGAGGGTCTTCCTGTTTTTCACTGATCCTCTAATTTGCTAGGCACCATGTCCTTCTCTAGGGATGGGGTCGCCCTGAAAGCACAGCCAAAGTAGCTGAGGTGAAGTCTTGCCACCTTCACTTCTAAGGAGCATTCTGGGTATACTTACTCGGAGGAAAATTTGTTGATTCTTATGACAGTCTGTGATATGGTCAGTATTCTTCACCAACACTGTAGTTCAAATGCATCAGTTCTTCTTTGGTGTTCCTCACTCCTTGTCCAGTTGATAGGTGAATTAATTTTCAATAAAAAAAAAAATCCATGAGAAAAAAAATCAGCAGCTGATTTAACAAATTATGCTATATTAAACTGAGGGAAAATTGAAGTCTTAGTTTTAGAAATGCTTTGCAAAGTGCCATCGAGTCAGATCCAGGATCCTGTTACATCACATGATCCCTTTCCACACCTTCATTTTCTTCATCTGGAAGAAGGAAAAAACAACACCTGCCACCCACATTCGTGATATGACCTGAATATATTTTTGAAAGCCTATGTTTTCCAGCAAAAGGTGATAGAAAAATCCAAGGTATTGCTATTACGAAACAGATCAGACTGAATACAAGGTAGCTTTAAATAGAGTCACTGTGTGACAGGCCAATCTTAAACATATGTGCAGATGTTCACACCTCACAGCAAGGGAGCAGCCCATCTGATGCTTGGTGGCTGTAAGTGGGTCATCCATGGAGCAGGACCTGGGATATGAGTGCACATGTGTGTGCACATGTGTGTACACACACATACACACACACAGAGCTTTGAGATTCAAGCTGTAGGTTATTATTTTAGTCATTACAATTGACTACCTAATAAATTCTGTTTTCCAAATAGACAGTCTTGACAAAATTCTCAACTCTGATGACTCTTAAGAAATAGCACAGAATATGTCTTCATCTCCCTAGAAAGAAAAATGGCGTTTAAGAGCTAATGTTTAAAACACTTTTGGTATAATCAAGAGAATCTTACTCTTCTTCCCTCATATTTGTTTTAAGCCCGTAGGCAGGAAGAGTAAGATTCTGAAATGTGGAAAGAGACAGATGTCCTTCCATCTCATTTTTCTAAATAGTAAATGTTGTTAGTTTAGTCTTTTGTGGAGTAGTCTAGGAAGTGCCATACATTGAATTCTGAGTCACAAAGAGCCATTACAAATTGTGACTGCCTACCTGCTACTCTGTCCCATAGGGTCACTATGAGTCAGAATCAACTCAAAGGCAGTGGGCTTTTGGTTTTCATTTACCTTTAAGGAAGAAGGTTTTCACTAGCTAATTCTTTTCAGAAGTAGACTGCCCAGGTCCTTCTTCTAGTCTGTCTTAGTCTGGAAGTTCAACTGAAGCTTCTCCACCACGGGTGATCCTGCTGGTATCTAAACACCAGGGGCCTAGCTTCCAGTATCACAGCAACATGCAAGCCCCCACAGTACAACACACTGACAGACAAGTGGGAGTGCAAAGAGCTGGAAATAGAAAACCAAAAGGCAAGTACAAGTATATGCTCTACATTTTTCAAACTCAAAGAACTGAAGAAAAAATTCAAGCCTTGAGTTGCAATAGTGAAAGATTCCACAGGGAAGATATTAATATACTTAGGAAGCATCAAAAGAAGATGGAAGGAATACACAGAGTCATTATACCAGAAAGAAATAGTCAGTGTTCAGCCATTTGAAGAGGAATCATATGATCAGGAACTGATGGGACTGAAAGAAGAAGTTGAAGCTGCATCAAAGTCATTGGCAAAAACAAGACTCCAGGAGTTGATGGAATATCAATTGAGATATTTCAACAAACAGATGCAGCACTCAGGGAGTGCTCACTCATCTACGCCAAGAAATTTGAAGGACAGCTACTTGGCGGACTGACTGGAAGAAATCCACATTTATGCCTGTTCCCAAGAAAGGTGATCCAACCAAATGCAGAAATTTCCAAACAATATCATTAACATCACATGCTAGTAAAATTTTGCTCAAGATCATTCAGAAGCGACTGCAACAGTATATTGACAAGGAATTGCAAGAAATTCAAGCTGGATTCAGAAGAGGACATGGAACCAGAGACATCATTGCTGATGTCAGATGGATCTTGACCGAAAGGAGAACATCAGAAAAGATGTTTACCTGTGTTTCACTGACTATGCAAAGGCATTCAACTGCGTGGATCACAGCAAATTATGGCTAACATTGTGGAGAATGAGAATTTCAGAACACTTAATTGTGCTTTTAAGGAATCTGTACTTGATCAAGAGGCAGTTATGCAAACAGACCAAGGGGACACTGCGTGGTTTAAAGTCAAGAAAGGTGTGTGTCAGGGAAGTTTCCTTTCACCACACTTTTTCAATCTGCATGCTGAGCAAATAATCCAAGAAGCTGGATTGGAGGGAGACTCATTAACACCCTGTGTTATGCAGATGATGCAACCTTGCTTGCTGGAAGTGAAGAGGATTTCAAATATTTACTGATGAAGATTCCACCTCATTAAGAAAACAAAAATCCTCACAACTAGACAACTAAGAAACATCACGATAAACAGGGAAAAGGTGGAGGTTGTCAAGGATTTCATTCTACTTGGTTCCACAATCAATACTCATGAGAGCAGCCGTGAAGAAATGAAAAGACTTATTGCATTAGGAAAATCTGCTGCAAAGGACCTCTTTAAAGTGTTGAAAAGTAAAGACATCACCTTGAAGACTAAAGGTACACCTGATCCAAGCCATGGTATGTTCAACTGTATCATATGCATGCAAAAACTGGACAATGAATAAGTAAGACAGAAGAATTCATGCCTTTGAATTGTGGTGTTGGAGAAGAACATTGAATATACCACAGACTGTCAAAAGAACAAACAGATCTGTTCTAGAAGAAGTACAATCAGAGTGTTCCTTGAAAGTAAAGATGGCAGGATTGTGTCTTACATATTGTGGAAATGTTGTCAAGAGGGATCAGTCCCCAGAGAAGGACATGATGCTTCATAGAGTGGAGGGTCAGCTTAAAAGAAGACCCTCAACAAGATGGATTGACACACTGGCTGCAACAATGGGTTTAAGCATAAAATTGATTATGGATATGGCACAAGACCTGGCAGTAATTTGTTCTGTTGTGCATAGGGTTACTGTGAATTGGAACCAACTTGATGGCAGCTGACAACAGCAACAACCTTTAAGGATCCCTGGTAGAGCAATAGTTAAGTATTTAGCCGCTAACTAAAAGGTTGCTGGTTCAAAGCCACCAGCAGCTTTGGGAGAGAAGAGCCGGTGATCTGCTTCCATCAAAATTAAAGCCAATTGCCCAAAGATGGACAATTCTGCTGTGTCACACAGGGCTGCTATGAGTTAGAACCGACTTGATGGCACCCAGCACCACCACCAAGAACCCTTAATTCATTGTAAAACACATTTCTAACAACTGTTTTCTTGATGATTTACACAAATGAGTCCCAGATTCACAATGTGCATAACCAAAAGTAGGAAAACAGAACTATACCTGTTCTTTATCCCATCCTTGCCCCTCAGTGCTGGCCAGATGCACACAGGCAGAGAGTGTGTACCTCCACTTTCTCGTCAGAGTCACCAGCCAAAGCAGAGGTAACGCTGAACCGCCTGTTGTACTAATAAACCTCATATCACGACCATCATTTCCCTTCCTTTAACACAGTAAAGAAGAAAAAATGAAAGACAGTAGAAACCAGTATGGAAATATAAACAAATATAAAGGAGCTGAGAATTTGTATCTTTAGGGAAATATTCTTCCCAAAGGAGAATGTGTTCCCACCAACACTTCTACCCTCTCAGAAATACCAAAAACGAAACATCTGCCCTTGTCTATGACTCTTTACTTGTTTTTCATTATGGAAATAGAAGTGATTAATAATCTGGTGGCTTGATTTGCCTCAAATCTGGAGGTAGAATCCCATTATCATCTTGGGAACATGTTAAGTGATGACTGACTTCCTATGCATCTAATCCTCATGCGATGAGCAGACCAAGCGTTAGACTTACAAGTTAGACATAAGCAGCTACAATGAGGGCAAAATGTGGAGAGAAAAAGGGAAAAGGAGGTGAAAAAGAGGCAAAGAAGTGCTGTTCTTGATCGTGTGACTTCTATGTGGTTTGTGACAGTTTAGATTCAGCCACATGGAACAAAAAAAATTCTAAATACAGTCATCCCTTGATTTCCAAAGGAGACTGGCTCCAGGAGCCCATGCAAATACCAAAGGGGATGCTGAAGTTACTTATTAGCATATACCCTACAAACATCCTCCTATACACTTTAAATCATTGCTTCATTGGTTATAATGCCTAATACAATATTAATACTATGTAAATAGTTGTTACACTGTGTTGTCTACCAAATAATGACAAGCAAAGAGAGTCTGTACGTGTTCAGTATAGACTTCCTCCCCACCCCGACCCCCACCCCCTTGGAATATTTTCATCTCTGAATTGGTTGAGTCCTTAGATGTGGAAAACTCAGATATGGAGGGCCGGTTGTAATAGTGCCTTAAACAAAATACAGGTTCATTTGTCTTCTAGAAAAATAAGATAGGAAAGCCAGGACTTATAATGTACCTGGCAGTCATTGAGGGCTAGAGATCTCTCTTTTAACTTCCTACCTTTAATTTGTAGCTTCTGTTTTGAAGGCTACCTCACGGTTGCAAGATAGCCACTGCAACTCCAGCCATAGCATCTATGTTCCAGGTAACAGGAAAGAAGAACAAGTCAAAAGAAAAAGGTACATCGTCCTAGCTAAATCAGAGTTTTCCTGGGAACCCTCTTCCAGATCCTCCAACCACTGACAACTTCTGCTTCCATTTCACTGACCACTTCTAGCTGCAAGGGAGGTTGGGATATGTAACCCATTATCTGGACATATTTCTGGCTGAATAAAATAATATAAGGTCATGATGTGCTACTAAGAAGAAAGTAAAGAATGGCTATTATATAGATATCTAGCAGTCTGTCTCAGAACCAATCAGATTAGCTTCATTTCCTCCTGCAGAGAAGAGAGAGTAGCAGATAGGAAGAGAAATCAGCACTCACTCCCCCATACACCCATGGGAACAGAACTGGCAAGTTTTCTTTCTCCATGACATAAAAGTAAGTAGAAAAGTAAGGGCTTTCTCTGAATAAAGTAGGACGATTGACCATCGCGCACGCATGCGCGCGCACACACGTAAAAACTGACTCAGTTTCTCATGGGCAAATGCTAGGGCAAAGGCATGGTTGGCTAGAAAAATGCATCTCACTCCAACTAAATCTTCTAACCAACTATTGAATAAATGTGCGGGTATGCACATGCATGTGAGTGTGTTTATGTGAAATGGGGTGGTGGTCTCTTTTATTCAGAGAAAGTTCTCAGTCTATCAATACTGTCTAGCCTTACTGCGCTCCCTTTATAAAAACTAATAGCCCAAGTTAGGGAATAGTTTGTTCCTATATAAGGACGTTCCCAAAGAGCAGAGAGATGGGCATTTCCTCTGTGTCCCATCCCTGAGCTCATTCTCAGAACCAGTACACGTGGGCCAAGTAGCCTGTCACAGTGCACCACATTATAACGGAGGCTGGGCTTTAGGGCACAATGAGATCAAGATGCACTAGACAGGACTGGCTCTCCAGAACACTGCCCAATTCCCAGCACCTGTGCCAACCGGTGAACTGCCCGTGGAGGGGGACTGCTAAACAATCAGCTGGTTTATCTTGCCTGGGTGGCACAGGGAGAGGAAGCCAGCTAGCTGCCACCTAAATCAATTTCTCTGTCTACTGAAATACCAGTTTTCATAAAAATAGAGTTCACAACTAAGGCAAAGGTATGGGCTATCGGTTATTCAGGAAAAGGTGGGTCAGATTACAAGCAAGGAATATCGCATTTTCTGGGAGGAAAAACAGTAGGCAAGTTGTCATGGCATGTTTTATAAGGAGACAAAGGGACAACCTCATGACCTTTGACCCAGAATAGAAGACAGATTGCTTGGTACCTCTACTGATTTAGACAAAGCCGTGATTACTTAAAGTGATACAGGCACACATACACAGACACACACACACATAAACCTGTGGAAAATTGTCTCGTTTTAAAATCAGCAAAGACAAGGGCAAAAGCAAGTTTGATTAGGACATCATAAATGGATGTTGTTGATTTTTTTTTTATGACATCAGCTCTAAAATCTGCCTAATGATGATTTTGTAAAAGAGAGAGGAAAAAAAATAAACTCAGTGGTTGAATTTTAAACCTGGCTGGCGTATTATTCCCATTGGTTGCCAGTAGCTGTTAATTCAACCTAGGGGCATTTGGAGCTCCGGATTCTCATTACTAAAGGCATAATCACGAAAGCCCTGCTGCTGCGTGTACTTCAGAGTCTTCAGTGACTACAAGTCCAATATAAATAGAATAATCAAAATAAGATATAGCACCAACCATCCTAGCAATAAATACTGTATGCAAATCCCTCTGCAAAGTACTTGTAAATAATTTCTTACCAGTGTACTACAACTAGTAGCTAGTTCAGCAAAGGGAAAACTTTCATTTGCCCTGCTGAGTTTATTAGTGAGAACAACAGCAGTTCAGCCAATGGTGTTTACCATGTCCTTGTAGTTTAGGGATCATTTTGTGTCTAGCTTCCAGGATCACCTCCAGGTTGAAGCACAATGACACATCTCAGGCCCTGGGGCTCTCTGGACTCTTCTAGAGGTTAGCTACAAGTAGTACTCTGAAGTTTTCCTCCTGGTTATAACCGAGGTTGTCTTCTGACTAAGTAAAGAATCAGTGTCAGAAGTTTTCTTCACTGCACTTGGTTAAAGCCCAGCTGATCATTTGCAAAAGGAGTGGTCTGTGCAAATGCAATCCAAAGCATGATATCAGCAAATGGATTATTTTTAAGAGACACCCCACCCCTGAATTACATTCTCTGGAGAACTCAGTAACAGCAACTAAGAGGCATAGCAGTGCTGAGATACAGGCAACTGACCAAGAGTAGTCAGCACTTGGTTTCCTATAGTGACATGCTGGGGGGAGGCCGGTGGGCTGCGTGGAGGTGGCGGAGACTGTGCCAGCAACAGAGAGCAGGATCTCTGGAAATCAAGCGGTCAGCAGCCACTTCAGCAGACAAGAGAGAGAAAATCACCATCATCTTTTCTTTTTAATAGAAATAACTTTGTTATCTTGAAGGAAATGTGTTTTAAAAATTGAACTCTCTAGCGGAGATGTGCTGGATAGACTCAGATGGGCAAGAAGTGGTTTGACTACTTCATAACCGCTTTCACTGCTTACTAGGTAAGTTTTCTCATCTGTAAGACTTGTAGGGTATGCAATTAAAAAAAAAAGACCTATATGCAGCCCTCGAACCAAGAGAAGAATGCCCAATAAATGGTTCTCAGAGAGAAATATTTAGTAGATTAGAAACCAGTGTTACTAACTCTGCTGTTGTCATTAGCTGCTTTAAGGTCAGCTCTGAAAGGTCAGGTTTTACCACTGACTTATCAAATCACTTATGTAATGGTTCTTAGAACCACACAAAGACGCAGTTAAAAGCACATTACCTCCCCATCTCAGGAGGTTCAAATTTGGCAAGTTTGGGAATCTGTATGATAATAACCTTATTAAATGATTCTGAAGTATGTCAAAATTTGAAACCCACTAGGTGAAGGCTAAAGAGCCTTCATGATACAACAATTAAGTGCCCAGCTGCTAACTGAAAGGTTGAAGATTTGAATTGACCAGCCGCTCTGCTCCATGGGGGAAAGACCTGGTGATCTGCTCCCGTAAAGGTTACAGCCTAGGAACCCCTGTGGGGCAGTTCTACTCTGTCCTGTAGGGTCACTGTAAATTTGAATCAACTTGATGGCAAGTAAGTTAGGGCTATGCCAATATAATGACAGAAATAGTTATTCTGATTTACTCTCATAACTATCATTTAGATTAGAAATATATCTGATCAGCTAATAAAATTTAAAAACCTAAGATTTAAAACTCCATGTAAACAATGCCTAAATCCTTCCGGGCTCCCATTTAGCTGATAAAACTGTAAAGTTTTCTGACCCTGAATATGGTCAAATTTTAGTCCAGACTTCATGCCTGCCTGTGAGAACTCCCTGGCAATCTCAAACTGAAGAATTAATCAGATCTCCCACTGAGTTTCTTAAAAACAAAACAAAACAATTGCCCTTAAGCTATTTTTGACTCATTGCAACTTTATATGTGTCAGAGTAGAGCTGTGTTCCATCAGGTTTTCAGTGCTGTTTTTTTAGAAGTAGGTCACACCAGGGCTTACTTCTGAGGCACCTCTGGGTATGCAGAAACCTCAAATCTTTTCCTAGCAATCAAAACCACTGTCTGCACCACCAAGGGACTCCTAGGTATTAGCAAATTATATTGACATCCACTGTATACATTCCCCACCCCCCACCCCCAGCTCCTTGAAAGGAGGTGCTAAGTTTGTACCTCCTTCCTCCTTCAATAGGGCAGCTGGCACAATGGAAGAATTGAATGTATGTGTGCTGAATTCACCACCTTACAAGTCGCTTAGTGATTTATGCTCTCTTTTTTTTTAGAAATTAATAACATGCAGAAAACTTAGATGGAAGTACTGAATTTGCAAGTATGTTAAACTCATTAAGAAAGGATGCTTCCTAATCCCAAATTACTTCTCTCTGGGAGGAAAAGTACAGCAATTTGCTTAAAAACTTACCATTAATTTAAATGCTGATTTAGCATCTCTTAAAAACACAATCCCCTCTCCTCTGCTGTGTAACCGACTTTAAAGGGATTGGCAGTGAATGAATAATAATAAGCAACTCTTTCCATAAATGCCTGAAGACACTATTAAAAAAAAAAAAACACGCTCCAATATAGGGAGTTCTTCATTGTTTCTAAGCACACACCATTACAAAACAAAGCACACAAACAGGTGACCTGCTGAAATGAGGTGAGAGACTGCTCTAGCGCAGAGCTCAGGGAACTGGTTGGTACCTGGGCTTCCTTGGCAGTCCTCCTCTCGTGACGGGACTAAAGAGGTCACAATGGCGGCAGCAGCAAGGCATGTTGTGAGGTGGCATGTCTAAAATGATCCCTAGCCTCGGGAAACTCACGGTCTGTGGAGAAGACTACGTAAGGTTAAAAACGCCACGGTGGAAGAACACCTGGCTGTGCACGGAAATGGAAGAAAAGGGGGGACTTCCTGGGGTTGTTGGGAAGTTCTGACAGACTAGAAGACTTTTGATTTGGGTCTTAACGGATGAGTAGGAGTTTACCCCCAAATATTCCTAACGACAGGTATTATGTTTATTGAATTTGTTTTCAGGTAGTACAGGTTGATTGCTATTACTAGCCCTGCCGTCTAGTCAGCCCATGTCTCATGGAGACCCCACGTACAATGCAGTGAAATACTGCCTGGTCCTAATTGGCCGTAGATCAAACCATTGCAATCTATAGGGTTCTGAAAGTATTGTACTTTCTACCTAGTCCATTTGAGGCTGAAAGCACCCCTGCATCACAGCAGTGTGTAAGTGCCCACAGATGGGTAGTAACTAACCATGGGGAGCGGGTCTGCTGAGTAAACGGTGACACTTCTGCCACTGGAATACTCCTGCCATCCATAACAGGTGACCAAGTCAAAAGCCACTGCCATGGAGTCGATTCTGTCTCACAGCGACCCTATAGGTCAGAGTAGAGCTGCCCCACAGAGTTTCCAAGGAGTGCCTGGCGGATTTGAACGGCCTATCTTTTGGTTAGCAGACGTAGCACCTAACCTCTTGGCCACCAGGGTTTCCTAGTACAGGTTGGCATCCCTAAAAATAAGCTCTAAACTTTTCGGCAATAAAGTATATGATCCGATGAAGACTCAGGTGGAGTAGTCTATGCCTCAGCAGAGATTAACTATGCAGCCGGTGCGTTCACATCGTAAAATTCAGTTATGCTAATGGGAATGCAGGCAATATGATGTTCCATTTAACAGGGAGAAAAAAGGAAGGACACATAAAATATACAGGATTCATTCATTTTCCTCATTAAAGGCGAAGCCTCTTCACGTGCTCTTGTTAATTCATAAACGTTCCCAGTCATATTCCAGGGTTTTATCCTGCTGTTTCGGAAGAGCTGTTCCAGATAATCTGCAGGATTTTATTTAGGCCACATGACCTTAATTTTTATTTCTGCCTCACTCCGCTCAACCTGTACTCATTTTTCATAAATCAGGTATTTAATTAGATTACATAGTGACACCTAGTGGCACAGATGAGAACCTAAGCCTATTTGGTGACTGCAAGGCTCACTTAAGGAACTTTTTGCCTCTCCATCTTCGGTCTTTTCTCCAAGAGAACACTTTTCAACTCATGTCATCCTAATGATACTAAAGCAAACCCATGCAGTTAATTTAATCTTGATATATTTGATTAGAGAGAAGGAAGATTAAATAAAAGAACAAGAGGAAAGGACAGAGAAAAGGAGAGGTTTGACAGCAGGGGTGGGAATTGCAATGAAGGCTTTTATTTTTCCCGTGTTCATACGAAGAAACAGAAAGGTAAGTACACACCTTCAGGCCCAAAATATAAGAAGGTATGACAGTCTAGAGGAGAATGGCCCGTTGTATTTCTGTTTCTTCTACCCTGATCTGCAATGCTAGAGTGTGGTTAAGAAGATTAGACGCGCAAAATACGTGTGTTCTTTAAACAAGAAGGGCCAGTTCTTATTTTTGTTAATAATGAAGTTCCTTTTCCACTTCTTGACTTCTGTCCATCTTCTCTTCTTTTAAATTAAGTCCAGTCCTTTAGCAGGTCTGCCTGTTGATGTATTGAGATGGAACCATCCATCTATGGCAGGGAATATGAGTCAGTGTTGTTCTGAAAGTAATGTGGCGGTTTGCTACCCCAACATGTACTTTTAGAAAACCAATCTACAAAAGTAACAAAAGCCAAAATAAATATATTAACTATTAAGTTACTTCGATCTATTATATAAAACGCTAGTAGTGACTGCATGTGAGTGCACGTGACAAACTTAAATGAGTTCAAGGAGCTAAACACAGACAAATTCCATCCACTGATTCTGAAGGAAGTCACACTTGAACCCAGTGCCATAAATCTCTGAGAAATCTCAGCAACAATCCTAAATGACTGGATTCAATTTAAAGAGTAAAACAGATGTTTGAGAACTGCAGCACAGGGAGCCCGACTTCAACCCCCAGCTTGTTTCTAGAGCGACAGTGAAGAGGTGATCTTTCTCTGTGTTCCACGGCTCAGCTCCCCCTGAAGACTGTGGCTATACCACCTGCACATTGAACCCCTTTAAGGCTCTGGGAACACAGGAATTCTCTCTGAAATATAAAGAGATGCTTTCCCCTTGATTATGGAATCCAGGGATGGTGTTATATAGAATAGCTCTGATTCTGATGTCTGGATAATGCTCCTAGGCTCCAGATGTGATGCTGACGAGTCAATCTTTGCTCAGGTTCTTCCGTTGTACAGACTCTTCTCTCCGCCTGCCTTGTCTACTTAAACACTTTTATTCATCTGCAAGATCCAAAGAGACTATCACTTCCTTAGGGAATCCTTCCCAACCTCCTCCCTACCCAGTTACTCTTCTATCCTTTGTACTTGTATAGCCATTTGTACAGATTTCTAACAGCCTTTTGTACCATAGTAACTTATTTTCATTTCTGTTTTCTCCATTAAGCCACAACCACTATGAGTGGATCACGCTCTGTATCCGCTCCCCTCCTCCCATACACTAGTTCAGCTCATTTAATTTTTCATTCAGAATTTGTTGAGCATCTGGTATGAACCAAGCACTGGGTTGGGCCATGGGGATGCAATGATAAGTAAGACACAGGTACTATCTATGCTCAAAGAACATACAATCTGGAGGAAAATACAGACAAGAAATAGATCATTTTGATATATTCAGGTAAATGCTAATTTTGGAATTAGTGTCTAGAGGAACCCTGGTGGCACAGTGGTTAAGCACTCACCTGCTAACCTGGAACTCAAACCCAGCAGCAATTCCACAGGACGAAGATGCGGCAGTCTGCTCTCATGGCGATTTATAGCCTTGGAAACACCACAGGGCAGTTTTGCTCTGTCCTATAGGGTGGCTGTGAGTTGGAGGCTGCTTGATAGCAATGGGTTTTTTGTTTTGTCTTGTTTTTTAGAGTCTTGCAGAGTGCAGAATAGAGCCACTGAGTTTACAAGAATCTCTAAATAGTATGGTATGACACAAATAGAGTAGTATGTTCATGGTATAGAATCCAGCGGTTGGTACATGGGTATTCATTGTAAAGGTTTTAATAGCTACTGTATGTTTTAAATTTTTTTAATGAAATATTGGGAAAAGAACTTGTGGAAAATGAAATAAAATATAGCTCTGTGTATATCAAAAAATATTAATACATGGAATTTCCCCAAAATTGTTTTACCAGGTATTCATTATCTACAATGTTAATAAAAACCAGAAGCTATTTCAAAAAGTCTTTCATAATCCTGGAAATAAACCAAACTTTATTTTAAAAATTAGAACAATATTAATGAGAAAGTAAGGAAATATTTTAAAATCTCTCATTTATGAATAAGTAATATATACATAATTAGTAACTATATGTATATAATTATAAGAGAAAACGAAGAAGAATTAGAGAATAAGAGAAATCATGCAATAGACAGCAAAAAACATCAAACAGATCTGAAAGAGGTGATATTTGATCACTTTAGGCTAGAAAAGCAAGCAAAAAGTTCTGCCTAAAATGTGACAAAAAAATTTCAGAATGGATTGTTCAATAACTATAACTCAAGCAAGATTGATATTAATATGTGTATTTCATGTTTCCACAAAAAACATGTTTTGGGATCAGAGGGGGTTGATATTTATTTTCTCCCTGATTATAAATCAGAATCATTGATGATACTCTTAAATCAACACCTTAGGCAGCCATGATAAAATGCCACAAAACAGATGGCTTTAAAGGACATAAATCTATCTTCTTACAGTTTTGAAGGGTGGATGTCCAAGTTCAGGGCACTGGCAGGGCTATAGTCCCTCTCCCCCTAAGGGAAGATTCTAGCTTGTTTGCTTCGGTGCCTGGTTACCCTGGGCGTTTCTTCATGCTCTCTAGCATGTGGATGGATCCTCACATGTTGTCCCCTGTGTGTAACCCTGTTTCCATGTCTGTATTCCCATTGCTTTAGCAGATATTTATCATTTACATTATAAGTAAAGATCAAGAACGATTTCAAGAGATCTTTCATAATCCTGAAAATAAATCAAAATTGTATTTTTTTTAATGGGAAAGTAAATGAGATACTTATAAAATCTCTCACATCAATCCAAATGTATAACAAGTTACTGGAAAAGCTGAACTTGGTAGGCTACAGTTAGGAAACAACTTACTTTTTTTTTTTTTCAACCATTCTTTCCTATTTTTCCTTATCTCTCAATGGCACTTGGCTGGCTAGATAAAATCTAGGTAAAAAATCTTGTTTATTTTTCAATATAATACAAAATCCAGCCAGAGTGATAGAGAAGTTTTAAACAATACAGTTTAAAATTCTTCCCCTCCTCCACTCTGGATGCAATTTATGATTGGAATTCTGCCAAAAAGGATATGGCACATATACAGTACATATAGTTACAGTTCTGCAATAGACAAACTGTGAAGTGTTAAGGGGTTAACACATTGGAAGTTAAGACTTTGCTCAGTGAAAATGAAATCAGCTTTATGGTAGATGAGGTAACTGGTGGTGATGGGAGTTCTGTTCCACTCAGTCATTCAGGGATCCAAGATGTCTGAGACTCAGCTATTTTCAGTAATGTGGATTCCAAAGCGGCCCCGTGTCTTAGTCATCTAGTGCTGCTTTAGCAGAAATACCACAAGTGGATGGCTTTTAAAAGAGAAATTTTATTTGTCACAGTCAAGTAAGCTAAAAGTCTGAATTCAGGGTGTCAGCTCCTGGGGAAGGTTTTCTCTGCTGGCTCTGGAGGAAGGTCCTTGTCATCAGTCTTCTCTAGGACTGGAATCTTCTGAAGCACAGGGAGCCCAGTCCCTTCCAAAGGACAACACCAGCCCCCAGCACTGCTTTCTTGGGGCGGTATGACATCCCCAAATCTTCACTTGCCTCCTGATCCAGCGTGAAGGAAGTGGTATGTCTTGCATTATCTTTTATCTTAAAAGAAACAAAAGGAAAGAGAATTGAGCAGAGATTTGGGGACTTCATATCACTGAGAAACAAGAGCCAGGAGAACAGCACATATTAGGGATCTGATGTACTTGTGCTAAGAAGTTCCTTGACCAGGGCAAGAGTGATGACAAAGACCTTTTCCCCAGAGCTGACAGAGACAGAAAGCCTTATCCTGGAGCTGATGCCCTGAATTTGGACTTGTAGCCTACTGGACTGTGAGAGATAAATTTTTCTTTATTAAAGTCATCCACTTGTGGTGTTTCCGTAACATCAGCACTAGAAGGTGATCCCAGAAAACCAATAGAGGCTAGGGAAGTAAAACAGGGAAGAAAACCAAAATAGGGTACACAAATTATCACTGAGAGTACACCAGGAAAACTAAGTGTCATTGAGTTGACTCTGACTCGTAGAGATCTCATCAGTGTCAGAGTAGAATTGTACTCCATAGGGATTTTAATGGCTATAACCTTTCAAAAGTAGGTTGCCAAGTCTTTCTCAAAAGGTACTCTCAGATGCGTTCAAACCACCAACCTTCTGGTTGGTAGCTGAGTGCTTAATTCTTTGTACCACCCAGAGACTCCTTATTACTGAAGGCCGCTAGAGCTCAATCCTGTTGGAAACTGTAGATTATGTGCTTCAGCATTATTGCTCTTAAGGAGAAGAGAACTAGGGTATTTATCCCAACTCTGAACATTCGCTGGTTCTGTGCTGTTCCCATGTTGGGGGTGGTGTTAATTTTCTGTCATTTTCAGCGTTCCATGTAAATGGTAAAGATGACCTCAGTGGCCAAAGATAGCACTCAGGGTGGACAGACATCTATGCTGGCAATTGGAATATGGGTCACTGTACACTTAAATAGTAAAGGCTGCAAGCAGAGGGGCCAGAGATTTCTGATGTCTGCTACACACCTAGATATCAACATCTAGCCACAGAAGCAGAAAAATAGAAGAAGGAAGATATTATAGATGGCTAATGTGGACCAGGATGAGAAGTAACACACATCACTTTCACCCACATTCCACTGAGTGAAACTCCATCAGTGCCCCATCTAGATACATTGCCTTTGGGGAAAGTTGGTGGGTAATCACTTTCCAGCATGATGGCACTGATAGATGGGTGTGTCATTCATGGTGGACTGTCTCTACTGCAGCTGCCTATGCCATCTCCATTGATGCGTCTTGTTCTTCTATCCCTTATCCACAATTCACTCATTGAAACTTACTTCCTTAAGGATTGGTACTGGAGGAGATGGAGAAATATGAAGCAAAACCTTACCTGATCAGTTCAATTAAAATGTAGTGCTAGCGGTCTTTGGATATGGCCAAACTGAGCAATTTTTCTCCATAGATCAGTTTTTTGGTTTCTTTGGAGAGCCCATTGCCAAGGAACTCTTGACCACAGTTTCCTTAAAGTAGCCAACAACAGCCATGGTAGATCTCATAATTTCCACCAAGTTGCCAAAGGCTGCTAGTTTCTCTTCTGTCGAAGCTACCTTGTACTAACCAGCAGTGTACTGAGCAAAGCCCTCTGAAGACAAAGCCACGATCTTCCTTCCATGTGATCCATGAAAGGTCATCGTGTACCTGGCCGTGCGAGCCATTCTCAACACTGACCCCTCTTTTGCTCTAAGGTATAGCTGTTCAGCCACAAGTTCAGATTTTTTTTTTCAGATAGTGCATTCTCCATGAAACTACACACACTCCATGTCAAATTCTTCGCTTCTTTTGAAGCTCTTTTTGAAGTCTCTGGGTGGTGCTGTGTGGTGCTCCTTTTGAGGTCGGCTACTACCTGAATTCACCCAGTGGTACCCTGGAAGAAAAGCCTAATAATGTAATTTTGTAAGATTACAGTCATTGTAAACTCTATGCATAGTTCTACTCTGAAACACATGAGATTGCTATGAGTAGGGCTCAACTCAACAGCAATGGGTTTGGACTTTTGCCAACTGACTTAAGGTGAAGCTCACCTCTCCTTTCCCTTTCTCAAGTGGAAGCTATGGTATATGGTGACTTTCAGCACATTACGATTCTCATCAAAGAGAACTTCCCTACCAGCTGTTTCAACATCCCAAGGAATGTTTTCAACATGTCTTACACAGCCTTTCTGAGGTGGGTGATGAGAATTGGGAGGGACGGAGGTAATTCATTTTGGACAATGGTCTTTGCGTTTTCAGTGTAGATAGCCTGGCCTTTCCTTTAGAAAATGAGGAACCATGTCACCAGTTGTTTTCTGATTTTGAGATCCCTTGGAAGCTCTGTAACAATAGGAAAATGTATATTAAATATCCTGTCATGCATTCTAAAGAATTTCTCCCAGTGTCTACATTTATTGGCCATTTCAGTAGCAATAATAGTCAAGAAAAAGAACTCTGGGAGTTATTAGGCCTATTCATTAGATTTCCAAGAAGGCAAATTTCAAACAATAAGGGAAAAACCATAGATATGATCTCATGTCAAGAGATCTTAATGGGAGACGTGGCTCAAGGGACCTGAAAGGCTCTAAAATAAATGAAATTCTGAACCTCAAGTTTAAATGAAGAATAAATGAAGATGGTGGGGAGGGACATTTACAGAGGTGAGATGGCCCATCAGGGACCTCTCTAATGGGCTCATATTTGAAAAGGACATTGTTACACATACACACACGCTAGAGGAAGGGGAACATAAGCAAATACAAATGCAAAACAAACCTATGAAAATAGCTTTCAGAAAACAGAGACATGCAATGAACCAGGGTTTTAAATAAATGCTAAAGAAAAAAGAGATACAATTTTTAAAAAGCTGTAGTTGTAAAATAAAAGATATAAGGAAGAAATACTTCCACTGCTTCAAAGAAATAGCACACTGTTCACAAATTTCATATAGAATGCAAAAGGATTAAATTCGTCTTTTGTTTTCATTTTTATTTTTGTTTAAAATGATTTCCAACTGGCAAAAAAAAAAGTAGCCAAAACAGTATCTGGTTTTCTTCCTCTGCTTAGAGCATCTATGTCCCACAATATTTTCATTAATCTGAATAATTAGTGTTTAACCCTGAGAGCTCAGCTGAGGGAACATCTCTGGGAAGTCTTTACTCACTCCTGAAGCCTGATATAGATGACCCTGTTGCAAATTCCTGAGCGTCCTCACCACGTTGCTTTCAAAAGACTTGTTACTAAACTTTGCTTGTAATTTTTTCTCTAAGAGCACTATATGAGTTTCCTAGAACAGCCATAATAAAGTATCACAATTCAAGTAGCTTAAAACAACAGAAATATATTGTCTCATAGTTTTGGATGTTAGAAATCTGAAATTGAGGTATCTATAGAGTCATGCTGTTCCTGAAACCTCTAAAGGAAGACTTCTGTGTCTCCTTAGCTTGTGGTGGCTCCTGGCAATCCTTAGCATTTCTTAGCTTATAGCTGTGTCACACTGATCCTTGCCTTTGTCTTCACATATCTTCCCTCTTGTCTCTTGATCTGTCTCTCTTCTTTTTCATAAAGAAACCATTCATGATGGATTAGGACCAAACTATGACCACATGTTAACTGATAACATCCTCAAAGACTATTTTCAAACAAGGTCATATCCACAGGTACTGAGCATTAGGATCTCAACACATCATAGGGCACACAAACTCAATCCATAGTAAGAACTGTACCTTATTCCTCTGAGCTTAACATAATGCCAGAGGCCATGCTAAGTGATCAATAAATATTTGTTGAATTTAAGGAATTGACTACATTGTTGAATCCTTCTTGATTATTTCTCAAAGAAGAGTTTGCTTTCCCTGAGTTAAAATCTAAATAGGTAATTTTGTCTATGTGTGGAATCTGAATGATGAATACAGAAATACCTGGGGCTATAAAATACACATTGTATTGAAAAATGCTTTATTAAGTCCAAAGATGGAGCTATAATATCTGGCACCATGTCTAAACATTTTAAGAAGTGCCTACAAAGAACGTCTTCTAGAAATAAGACCTCTTAATTCTCTTTACTACTTGCTGTGGATTTGATTTCATCTTGTAGTAACCCTATAGGACAGAGTAGAGAAACCTCACAGGATTTTGAAGGAGCACCTGGTGGATTTGCACTGCTGACCTGTTGGTTAATAGCAAGTCTCAGAAAAAGGATGTTATCACTGAAGTCTGAAGGATCCTGACTTAAAGCAGATAATACTAAAGAGATGTTTACCAGCATTTTATTGATTATGCAAAGACATTCAGCTGTGTAGATCATAATAAATTATGGTTAACTTTCCAAAAGATGAGAATTTCAGAATATTTAATTTTGCTTATGAGGAACCTGTACATAGATCAAGAGGCATTCAAAGAGAACAAGGAGATACCGTGTGATTTCAAATCAAGAAAGGTGTGCATCAGGGTTGTATCCTTTCACCATACTTACCAAGACTATGTCTTCAGTTAATAAAGAAAAGTCTATTTTTACACTGACAGAGGTGGTAGTTGTTGTTGTTGGGTGTCGTCAAGTCAGTTCTGACTCATAGTGACCCTACTTACAAAACAGAATGAAACGCTTCCCAGTCTTGTGCCATGTCCACAATTATTTTTATGCTTAAGCAGTTGTTGCAGCCACTGTATCAGTCCATGTCATTGAGGATCTTCTTTTTCTCTAATCCCCCACTCTACCTAGCATGTTACCCTTCTCCAGGGACTGATCCCTCCTGACAACATGTTCAAAGTATGTAAGATGCAGTCTTGCCATCTTTACTTCCAAAGACCACTCTAGTTATATTTCTTCCAAAACAGATCTGCTTGTTCTTTTGGCAGTCCATGGTACATTCAATATTCTTCTCCAACAATTCAAAGGCATCAATTCTTCCTCTAACTTCCTTATTCATTGTCCAGCTTTTGCATGCATATGATGTGATTGAAGATACCATGGCTTGAGTCAAACGTACCTTAGTCTTTACGGTGACATCTTTACTTTTCAATACTTTAAAGAGGTCCTTTGCAGCAGCCACTCCCAGTGCAATGCACCTTTTGATTTCTGGACTACTGCTTCCACTGTCATCGAATGTAGAACCTTAACAACCTCAATCTTTTCTCCATCTTTGATGATATTTCTTACTAGTCCAGTTGTGAAGATTTTTGTTTTCTTGATGCTGAGGTGCAATGCATACTGAAGGCTGAGGTCTTTGATCTTCGTTAGTGTTTCAAATCCTCTTCACTTCCAGCAAGTAAGGTGGTGTCATCTGTGTAACGCAAGTTGTTAATGAGTCTTCCTGCAATCCTGATACCTCATTCCTCTTCACATAGTCCAGCTTCTCAGATATTTGCTCAGCATACAGATTGAAAAGGTATGGAGAAAGGATATAACCCTGACACACACCTGTCCTGACTTTAAACCGTGCAGTGTCCTCTTGTTCTGTTCACTGCCTCTTGATCTGTGTACAGATTTCTGAAGAGCACAGTTAAATATTCTGGAATTACCATTCTCCATGACATTAGCCATAATTTGTTATGATCCATAAAGTTGAATGCTTTTGCATAGTCATACAGAGATACTTCATTGCTAACATAGTAAGCAATTATGATATCTCTATTTGGATTCCTTCAAAAGTAGACCCTGAGACAAGCATGAGGGAGTGCAAACAGTTCATGCGAGGGGTGAAGGAAACATCAGCAATGGATTTGGCAGGTGTAACAGGAAGGAGGAGACAGTCAATAAATAGCTGCATTAGCAAGCTAGCTACCAATGTGGGGAAACTAGAAACCAATTGAGAACATATGCCCCAGGATTAAAGAAGCAGGGATGGAAACTAACTGCTGTCATTCCTTAGTTGGGGGCTAATTCCAGACAGCATTAATTCCCTGGCAAATCTGTCTGCCATACAGGAGGCAAGCTGGGTTTTAGCAGCCAGAAAAAGCTCTCAGGAAATGAAATGCTGGGACTAGTTGCTGGAAATCCAACTACTGTGCACTGAAGAACTAGGAGACATGGATGGGGAGCCAACAGCATCTGCCACGACTAATGAGCTACACTAATAGGAAAATACACAATTTGAATTAAGCTTATACTCAGTCCTTTGTCTCTAATAAGGAATATTTTAGAGGCACCTAACATACAGTGTGTGACTGTGTTGGCCCCAGCTCTAAGTCAAGTTATAACCCTCTTTTTCTGATACATCTCTACAAATGTGCCTCAGTTCTAAGCCATTGATTGTTATCTATGTGGATCCCTGGTGGTGAAATGGCTAAGAGCTACAGCTGCCAAACAAATGGTTAGCAGTCTGAATCCACCAGCTGCCCCTTGGAAACCCTGTGGGGTAATTTGGCTTTGTTCTCGAGGGGTACTGTGAGTAGGAACTAACTTGATGACAACAGGTTTTTAAGTTTGGTTTGTTATCTACCTGGACTTGAGACTGATGGTAAAGTGGGAAAGGCATAAATTCAATGTGACTTTTGCCTATGACCTTGACTTACCATGGCTAAGATAAGGAAGATGATTGGAATTTGAGGTAGAGATAGAGATAGAGATAGATACTTTCATGTTCCCTCTATTCCATTTCCATCCTGGTTTCAGAAAAGACCACTGTATTCTGTTTTTAAAGTTTATTTATCTTGTATCTTCCCATCTCTCCCAATACTTTCATAAATTCTGGTTTTCTTATATCATAATTTCTACTCCACATGAAAAATAAAAACATTATATTAGGCTTCATTTCGCTTATATTTTATCGAATTCAAATTGTTTGGAAATAACAAAATATGCTACAATAGCACTGGATTAGAAATTTTATGAGGGCAGGATTCTAACACCAACTTTACCAATACAGTAGCTGAATGATCACATGCAAGTCACTTATCTTCTCTAGCATTCAGTTTTCTAATGCAAATTCAGAGTTTGACAAGATCAATTCTACAGGCCCTTCCAACTCTGAAGATCTGATTCTCCAGTTGATTTGGGGCCTCCAGCCTGGAAACCCTGGTGGCACAGTGGTTAAGAGCTGTGGCTGGTAACCAGAAGGTCAGCAGTTCAAACCCACCGAGCACTTCTTGGAAACTGTATGTGGCAGTTCTACTCTGTCTTATAACAGATCATTATGAGTCAAAATCCATCTGACAGCTATGGGTTTATTTTTGTTTTTGGCCTCTATTTGTATGCATCTGGTCAATTTTATCACTTTTCTTGGAATATTTCATACTAAGAAGCTCTCTGTAGAGTTAGACTTCCTAGGGGATGGAGTAGAGAGTTAATCCCATTGTTCTATTTAACTAATCCCACGGGAATCCTTTTCTTCCCATTGCCTGTCTTTTGATCAGTAAAGTTCCATCTTTTCTCATTGTAAAGGCCTTTTTTTTTTTTTTTTTTAATTAAGTGTTTCCTCAGAGAATTAGACTTCTATCAGAAGACAGGGAAGGGGTGGAGTAGGGATGTGACAGATACGAAAGTGGAGGAGTGCGAATACCAGGAAAGGGAAGCAAGTAATGACGCTAATAGGGAAGATGAAGGAGTGGAAAGGCCAGCTTTGCTTGTGTTTATTTATTTATGCCTGGCATGTCCTTTATACAATGACCAGCCCCAAATCATGCTTGACATGACACTTTTAGATAACAGTGTTTATGGAGGCCTAAGTTTAATTGGGAAGAATATGACTGCAAATAAAAATGAAAATAAATTACAGTTTTTCTTTTTCTAAAATATATTCTTAATGTCATTCTGAATGTATCAACAGCTGCACTTTGGATATTTGTTGTCAAAATTTAATGGTAAATCAAAATTTGTAGATTACTTTTAGTTATTACCAAATTATTTCCTTTGCCTATGTAACTCTTGTCACACTTCATATTTGGCTGAATATTCTTTAGAGATGAATAGTCTGCTATTTTGGGGTTCCCCAGCCGTTATCACGCAGTCAGACCAATACTTAAGCACACTGTCATTCAGACAGAAGAGAAATGCCATCTTATCTGTGCAATTTGTCACCCAAATAGCTCTCTGAAACTTCCTTGCTTCACAGCCAGGGTGAAAGTTAATCCTTCCAGCAAGCCAAAAATCATTGTCTAAAAATGTCAGCTTGATACACTCCTAACAGAGACCACAGACATGCACGCAATAAACTCCCACAGTCACCCGATACTCTCCAGCAGGGCCATGTTTGCATGTGATGTGAGGAGCTAACTCAAGAAGTAGCCAGTAAGTGTGTGGGCTTCCAGGTCCTTCTGTCTTCACTGAGAGATGGGTATGGACTGTTTCTTGAGTCTGAGATTACTGTTTGTATAGTTAGTGTGAATTATTAGTTGGCCTTCTGGCTCCTAACCATCACATGACACCTTAGCAGCTTTCACTTCAGCAGGCCAGCTGGCTCTTCAGGCAAGCACAAGCTTAAACTTTATGATTGTGAAATCAGCCTACTTCGATTCATCTGTATTGTTTACACTAAAGCAGGGAGCAGGTAGAAAAACAGATGGAGAGAATGTAGAGGCCTTCTGGAAAAAGAAGATAGTTCAATCTACTTGAGCAGAGGTGGATTTACTGTGAGGCTAATAAAACTGAAACTTCAGGGCCCCCTCACTTGCTTAGGTCCCTTCTAAGTAAATATTCACTTAAACACATGTATTTGTATTTACACCATTTGTGTTCTTTTTGTAAAAGAGAGCACCTGAATTTATATAAACTTGAAGATCCACAAACCTGGTTTCATTAATTCCACTGGGGAATCCTACTAATGCCAAATGGTCTTTGTCAACCTTTGATTCTTAAATTCTAGTTTCCAACTTGCTATGTAGAAACTAGAAGCCACAAGGCAGTAAAAATCAAAACCCTGTGTCATCAAGTTGATTCAGACTCATAGTGATCGTAGGGGGCAGAATAAAGTCACCTCATATTGTTTCCAACGAGCGGCTGGTGGATTTGAACCACCAACTTTTTGGTTAGCAGCCATAGCTTTTAACCACTGTGCCACCAGAGTTCCTTAAAGTGGGAGAGCTGAACAGTTATCTTTATTAGCTGGTGATTGGTGTGGATAATTGCCAATTAACAAGCATTGATAACAAGATTTTTTGTGTCTGTTTATTTTGCTTACATGGAGGCATTAAAGAGTAATATTTGTGAAAGAAATACATTTCAGCTTATTTTATTCTGTATGTCATTAGAAACTTGAGAACTCAAGTTTATAGAGATTGGTGCTATGACTTCTACATATATTTTTATCAGTAATCATCTCTTTAAAAAAAAAAATCCATTGCTGTCAATTCCAGCTCATGGCCACCCTACAGGACAGAGTCGAACTGCCCCATAGGAATTTTAAGGAGTGGTGGTAGATTTAAACTGCCAGGCTTTTGGTTGGCAGCTGAACACTTAACCACTGTGCAACCAGTGCCCCATTCATCTCTTAAACTATTGCAAATAGAATGGTAAATGTCTTAGTCATCCAGTGCTGTTATAACAGAAATACCACAAGTAGACGACTTCTAAAGAAAAATTCATTTGATCGTAGTCCAGTCGGCTACAAGTCCAAATTCAGGGCATCAGCTCCAGGGGAAGTCTTTTTCTGTTGGTTTTGGAGAAAAGTTTTGTTCTGGAGTATAGGAGCCCCAGGACCTTTTCAAAGGATGTGCCCCTGCACTGCTTCTTTCCTGATGGTATAAGGTCCCCAAATTTCTCTGCTAGCTTCTTTCTTTTACATCTCAAGAGACTGCATCAAGGAACAATACAATCTTACATAATGAATCCCATACCACCAACACAAATGCCACCTACCTCCCCCATTAACCTCACAGAGGCAGGGTGTACGACATATAGGAACATCACACCATACTAGAAATCATAGTCTAGCTGAATTGCTACACACATTTTTGGGGGAAGGGGGACCCAATTCAGTCCATAACAGTAAATAATGATAAACTTCTCATCAAACAGACAAAGTATATGAAGAAGCACTTCAAATAAAGTTCAGTCTCTCTGTTTCACAGGTTGACTGGCAAACACATCCTGATGGGGAAAGTATTTGTAAAAAAAAAATAAAAGAAAGAAAGATAATATACTGACATTGGACATATTTTATATTGAACAAGACAGTTTAAAATTCTTCATGTCACATGTTCAGACTGTATTTTAATTGAATGCCACACAGAAGTGCTCAGCTTTTGAAGCATGCATTATTCCTAAGATAGTAAATATTCAGGGAAGAAGTGAGCTGCTAATAAGTCATTTTCAGAGTTGTCCTCTGTTTTTATTACTTCAATGTGATAACTTTGCTACTCTTTAAATATTTATTAAAATAGTTCTTTGTCTGCTAAGTGATAATTTTGATATCAAATGGCTTGCCAGCATAATAATAACTAGTATTTCATTGCATGATGTTATTTCAAACATGATTTTCACGTATTTTATCACATGTGGGCACTATAATAACTAGCGGATGTTTCATTATTCTTGATTTTGTTTTTAGGTAAGAAAACAATTCTGAACTCCACCAAGCACTTGTTAGTTTGTTGTAGTATGGTAGTTTGTGTGTTGCTATGATACTAGAAGCTTTGTCCCTGGTATTTTAAATGCCCACAGGGTAATATATGATGGACAGATTTCAGCAGAGCTTCCAGGCTAAGACAGACTAGGAAGAAGGACCAGGTGATCTACCACTGAAAAAACTGGCCATTGAAAACCTTATGAATAAAGCAGAACATTGTCTGATGTAGTGCCTGATAATGAGGCCCTCAGGATGGAAGGCACTCAAAAGACTACTGAAGAAGAGCTGCCTCCTCAAAGAAGAGTCAACCACAATTATGTGGATGGAGTCAAGCTTTTTGTACCTTCATTTGCTGTGTAGCAAGACTCAAAATGAGGAGGAATAGCTGCAAACATCTGTTGGTAATCAGAAAGTGAAATATATGAAGTATAAATATAAGAATATTGGAAATCATCAAAAGTGAAAGAGAACAAATAATGACTGATACCCTAAGTGTTAGTGAGCTGGAGCTGAAACTGATTTGTATTGGTCATTTTGAATCAGGCAAGCATGTGGTCTACTGTGCTGGGAATGGCAAATTTAATAGGTATGACATTGAGTTCATTGTCAAAAGAACATCTCAAGATCTATTCTGAAGTACAGTACTGCCCTTGATAGAGTAATATTCACACACCTACAGAAAGATCAGTTAATACAACTATTGCTCAAATTTCTGCACCAACTTCTAATGCCCAAGTTAAGAAAACTGAAGACTTTTGATAACTTCTGTAGCCTAATATTGGTCAGACATGCAATCAGGATACATAGACAATTAGTGGTAACTAGAATGCAAAAGCTGGAAACAGAAAAGAAGGACCTGCAGTTAGAAAACACAGTCTTGGTGACAAAAATGACGTCTGAAAGCACATGATAGAACTTTGCAAGACTGATTACTTATTTATTGCAAACACTTTTTTCAATAACATAAATAACAACTATACACACAGATCTCACCAGATGAAATACACGGGAGTCAAACTGACTACATCTGTGGAAACAGACAATGGAGAAACTTGGTATCACTCAGAACAAGGCCAGGGACCAACTGTAGAATAGACCATCAGTTGCTCATATGCAATTTCAAGTTGAAGCTGAGAGCTAAACTACTGCTTTGGAGTTATTTTACCTGAATTTGGAGAACATCTAAAGAGCTGATTTGACACACTGACCACCAATGACTGAGGATTAGGCTAGTGGTAGAATGACATCAAGGACACCACACATAAAGACAGTAAAAAGGTCATTAGAAAGACAGGAAAGGAAGGAAATAACAAAACGCATGTCAGGAGAGACTCTGAAACTTGCTCTCCAATACAGAGTAGCTAAAGTAAAAGGACAACTGACAAAGTAAACAAGCGGAACTGAAGATTTCAAAAGGTAGCTCAAGAATACAAAGAAAAGTATTGTAATGAAATGTGCAATAACTTGGAATTAGAAGACCAAAAAGAAAGAAAACAGTTGGCATTTCATAAGCTGAAAGAATTGAAGGAAAAAACCCAAGCTTTGAGTTGCAATACTGAAGGATTCTGTGGGCAAAATATTGAGTGACACAGAAAGCATGAAAAGAAGATGGAATGCCTACACAGAGTGACTGCGGTTCCTAAAAGAACTGATCTCAGCCTTTCAGGAGGCAGCGTATGACCAAGAACCCAAGGTATTCATGAAAGAAGTCCAAATAGCACTGAAGGCACTGGTGAAAAAGAAGGCTACAGGAATTAACAGAATACCAATTAAAATTTTTTGGCAAAGAAATGCAAAGCTGGAAGTACTCAGTTGTCCATCCCAAGAAATCTGGAAGATAGCTACTTGGCCAACTGACTAGAAGGATCCCTATTTGTGCCCATTCCAAAGAAAGATGGTCCAATAGAATGCAGAAATTATCAAACAATACCATTAACATCACACACAAGTAAAATTTTGCTGAAGATAATTCAAAAGCAGTTGAATCAATACATGCATAGAAATTCAAGCTGTATTCAGAAGAAGATGCAGAATGAAGGATGTGATTGCTGATATCAGATGGATCCTGACCCAAAGCAGAGAATACAAGAAATGTCATAATCTGTGCTTTATTGACTAAGCAGTCCTTCAGCTGTGTGGACTGTAACAAATTGTGGGTAATGAAAAGTGACTACTACCTACAGAATGATTTGGTTTATGGGCAGTTGTTATTTTCTTCTTCTATATTTTCAATATATTATACTGTGCATACACTGCATTTTTATAGTCAGAAAATAAAACTTAGCAGTATTCTGTGATCTTGAAGGTAGCTGATAAACTAAAAAAAAAAAAAAAAAAAACCCACTGCCATGCATTTGATTCTGACTCATAGTGACCCCGTAAGATTTCCAAGGGAGCAAATATCTACAGGAGAAAACCACTACATCTTTCCCTGTGCAGCTGCTTGTGGTTTCAGGCCTTTTGGTTAGCAGTTAACTTTAACCACTGTATTACGATGGTAGCTCCTTTATAGTCTATATTAACATTGTTTTTCTTTCTTCTGAAAAGCATATTCAGTTAATAGTATATGACTATTATCCATTATTCTTAAGGAAATTACCCCAAATTTGTATGCCTGAATCTGAAAAGATGGGTTAACCTGAGAGAGGAGAAAATAACAAATACACACAAAATTTCCAGTATAAAGCCCTTTTGGAGAAGGAGGAAAAAGGAAAAAAACAAGTTTATTCCTCAGTGCTCTAAATGAGGTAAAATGTTGTGACTAGATGTCACCTTTGAACCAATGGCAAGTGTTAAGGATTGTTCCCTTTGAAATAATAGCTCCACCTTGTCCACAGGGCACAGCTATGGGTGGTAGCCCACGTCCTTGCTGAGAAAGAAGGAAGCCATGCCAGACCAGGAATCCTGGACTTTGACAAAAGTGGATTCTTTCACTGGCAGAGGGATGTGAACAATGGACATACCATCCAGCCTTAGCTAACTTAGCGCTGTCTTGTATAAGAAGCAAAGGCAAAAGGTGAAGGGGCAAAAAAGAGGCAAACAAACAAAACCTTTTGACTTGTCCTCATCTCACAGAGTCATGACATTTCCATTCCTCGGGGCAGGGGAGACGTCTAATTTTGATGCTATCTTTCAGGCTAAAGTTTGTGCTCCCTTTTTCACCACAGAAGATACTAGAGCATACAGAACTTAGCCTACTTTAGTTTTTTCTTACTTTTTCCTGGATCTCCAAACAAACCATTGATTCTCCTCAAAAATGCTCTTACTCGACTTTAATTTTTAGTATCAGTTGTCTTTTTCTAATTATCCCCCCAAAAGTGATCAGAAAGCCTTTTATCTTAGAACTGAATTCCTGTGCTTGCCAGTCAGGTTTTTCAAAAATGTTCTCCTGCATACCTGATTCCACGAAAGGAAACTTTTACAGGAACATAAGACGGCGTCTGAGACCCCATGAGAATGCGGGTGTACTATTTATGATTTCTTGATGAAATTAACCAAATGGTGTCAGAACGCCCCCATGTTTACTCTGATACCTTTGCATTGTGATATTGGAGAAGAACACCGAATATTCCACGGACTACCAAAAGAATGAAAGACCTGTTCTGGAAAAAGTGCCACCAGAGTGCTCCTTGGAAGCAAAGATGCAAGACTGCATCTGACATTCTTTGAACACGTTTTTCAGCAGGGATCAGCCCTTGGAGAAGGATCTCATCACTGGACAAAGTTTCAAAGTTTGTGGCTATCTGCTGCCAAAAAGCCAGTCACAGGAACAGACATTTTGGGTGGGTGATCAAAAGTTTATTTCTGTGTGCTAGCAGCACAAGGAATGAAGAGTATTTTCTTGATCAAAGCCTGTTTGAAGCCACCAAGCGAATTCAAGAGTTTTAAAGAAGAAGCTATGGGCTGTGACAGTACAGGGGGTGGGTCTCAGAAGAACAGTGAGAGAAGTTGGCAGGGGCCTGTGTCTGGCAACAGCCCTGGCAGAACATGCACCCTAACTAAAGTCCAGGAAACTCTTAGTTGTCACCTGAGGCAGGGGGTCCCCACTGGTGCTGGCACCTCCACTCAGTGTCCCTATTCGCCTTTGCACTTGTTTGATATTCCTAAGAGAAGCTACAAAAAGCTGCAGAGATTTTAATTTCTGTGGCTCATGCCAGTTAATGTGTGATTTCTTGCCTGAGGCAGTGTTAGGAATCCAGGAATTTTACAAAAAGCAAGAGTCAGTTCTATAAAACAGATAAAGAATTAGTCCTGATGGTCTATTTTAATTTCCACTTTGAAAACCGGGGCCTGAAGCCTTTCCCCCCTCCTGCACGCCCCTGCTCCTGTTTCAGTATCTGCTTGGTAGAGCAGAGGGTCAGTGGAAAAGAGGAAGACCCTCAATGAGATGGTCTTAAGCATAAAAATGACATGGGCAAGTTGTAAGACCAGGCGGTGTTTCCTTCTGCTGTGCATAGGGTTGCTGTAATTCAGAAGTGACTCAACAGTACCTAGCGACCACAAGAGTAAAACAAATAAAATCAAACCAGTTAACACTGAGTCAGTTCTGACTTGTAGTGACCACATGTATGTCAGATTAGAACTGTGCTCCGTAAGTCCCATGGCTGAGTTTTTGGAAGTAGATTGCCAGGCCCTTCTGTGTTTCTCTTGTCACAGGGGGCACACATATGCATATTTTATTTCCCTTTCTTTCATGAAAGGTAGTACATAATAGATTTGCTTTTGAACTTGGCTTTTATTTTCACTGAACAATTTATCCTGAAAGCATTCCATATTGGTTCTTAGAAATTTTCATTGTCAACTTCTTCTTCCACTTCTTCTTTCATTCTTTCCTTTCTTTGCAGATACATGAATATATACAAGTTATAGAATCACTTTCTTGTGTCTGGACATTTAAGTTGTTTCTAATGTTTAGCAACAACAGTGCTCCAGTGAATAACCCTGCACAAATGCATTTTTGAATGATTGGAGATGTGTCTTCTAGGTAACTCCTTACAAGCGGGATTGCTGAATTTAAAGATACATGTATACGTAGTTTTCTTAGGTATAGTCAAATTTCCCTCCAAAGGTTGTACCAGTCTGCATTTCGACCAGTAATGTGTGAGAGTACCAGTTTCCCTAAAGCCTCATTCAAAAAAAAATATTGTCACCCTTTTTCATTTTCTGCTAATCACTTAGCATCCAAGCACTTAACTGTTGGTACCATCCAGATACTACTTGCTAATTACTGAATTGTTGTCATTCAAGGAAGGCAGGGAGAGTGACCTGAATTAACTCTTAAGTGTATCAT
Organism: Heterohyrax brucei; assembly: GCA_028571685.1. Classification (NCBI taxonomy): domain Eukaryota; kingdom Metazoa; phylum Chordata; class Mammalia; order Hyracoidea; family Procaviidae; genus Heterohyrax; species Heterohyrax brucei. Next base: position 130,349,405 of record CM053142.1, read on the forward strand.
TTCCTTGTATGCTTTGGTTGGCTAGCATCTATGGTTAAGAACTGAATGGTTGCTGGAAATGCTGCTATGGTCAGAAGTGCTAAAGAGCTCTAAGGATTATGTCAGTATAAAATGAAGACATGTTCCAAATGGTCTTCTTTCTTGACCAATTTATCCCTTTTTATTCAAGTCAACTCACTCTGTCTTTACAACAGCCTGTTCCTGCCTTGTGCACAGAGAACATTCCCTTTGCAGTGTACTCTGAAAAGAGAGGGACAGTAATGTCAGAGGTTAACTTCAGCAAATGAATCAGCCTTGCACTCCAGCAGGCACAGAGGCAGAACAGCTCCAAAGTACACAGAAAACAGTTTAAGTGTTGTCAGAAGAGGTTTGTTTGCTCAGGATTTTACAAGCTCACTCACAGTTTGAAAATCATTACCTTGAGCACATCTCTGTGTTCTCTGTGTTCCACTTTGGTTCTTTTCCTTTGCCTTAAAGCTTTGAAAGGAAGTCACTTTTGACACAGACACATCTGCAGAATGTACAGTGACTTATTTGTTCTCCTTTCAATTAGCCCTTGCTTTGCTCGCCTATTGGGACTGTGTTCTTGGGAGATACTCCAGAGACTACAAGAATAGTCCCGTCTACCTGTCACTATTTCCTTAGTGGCTTGATTATTTCCCTTTGTTTTCTCCTGACAGCAGCAGCTCTATTAACTGAAGCTACCTGTTTGGCGGCATGGCCTTGATTTCCCTGAGAGAAGCTGACACTCCACATGCTGCTCTGTTGTCAGCTTTCTGCTGTCTGTATTTGAATTTGGCTGCAGAAGGAAGGCAACGTCAGTCAGAATCCAAATCGATTTTGTTGTGGGTTTGCAGACCCTGCAGCTTGAGGAAGTACGTACATACTGGTTTGCATTAGAAATGTACATTTCTTTAAGCCAACTGAAATATGCAAAACCATAATTTAGGAAACTGATAAGTCAGAGGTGATGGCTTTTAGAATCATCTTTGAGAGAGAAATGTAGAAACCACTTAATTCAACCCTCTATCTAACAGGTAAAATTGTCATTAAAAAATTCCTAAGTATCTCTTAGGATAACATTCTGAGCATCCTAATGATGAGAAACATATTGTCTCAAAAAGTAGTTCACTCAACTTTCAAAGAAATAATAAAAATTTCTCCTATATATGAAACCAAAAACCATCTTCCTGTTTAGTCAACCAATTTGCTTAAATACTGACATCTGCAAAATAAAATTTCTCCCCCCAAATTCAAGCATTTGAAGACAACTATTGGTAACCCTGGCAGGGTAGTGGTTAAGTACTACAACTGCTAACCAGAAGGTCAGCAGTTCAAATTAAGCAGGGACTCCTTGGAAACTCTGTCATGCAGTTCTGCTCTAGGGTCTCTATGAGCCAGAGTTGACTTGATGGCAGTAGCTGGCTGATAGAAAAGTCTCATTTGTTTTAATGACCTGGCTGGAGAAGACTTTCAGGACCTTCATTTGCTGATGAGGCGCATTTAAAATAAGAAGAAACAGCTGCAGATGTTCCTTAATAATCAGAATGTAGAACTTACAAAGTAATGACTCTGGGAAAATTGAAAGTCAAAAAATGAAATGGAACTCATAAAAATCAGTATCAAAGCATTAGGGAGCTGAAATGGACTAGTATTGGCCATTTAGATCAGACAACCATATGGTCTACTAACCTTGGAATGACAAATTGTAGAGAAATGGTATCACATTTATTGTCAAAAACAATACTTTATGATCTATCCTAGAGCACAGTACTGTCAGTAAAAGGAAAATATCCATATGCCTACAAGGAAGACCAGTTAGTATGACTAGTATTCAGATTCATGCAACAATCGCTAATGCCAAAGATGAAGAAACTGAAGATTTCTGCCAGCTTCTACATTTTGAAATTGCTCAAACATGCAATCAAGAAAACCCCCAAACCCACTGCCATCAAGTCAGTTCCAACTCATAGCGACCCTATAGAGAGTAAAACTGCCCCCATAGAGTTTCCAAGGAGCTCCTCGCAAATTCAAACGGCTAGCCTTTTGGTTAGCAGCTGTAGCACTTAACCACTACACCACCAGGGTTTACAGTCAGCATTCACAATCACTGGTGATTATAACTCAAAATTTGGGAAAGAAGAAGAAGGATCATTTGTTCAAAAATGTGGCTTTAGTGGTAGAAATGATCCTGGAGACCAACTGATAGAATTTTTCAAAACCAACAACATTTTCATTGAAGATACTTTTTTAAAACAATATACAGCAACTATACACATTGACCTCATTGCCTGGAATACAGGGGTATCGAATCTACCACATCTAATGAAGGAAAAGTTCATTATCATCAGTCAAAATAAGACTGTGGAACAGACCATCAGTTGTTCATATGGAAATTTAAGTTAAAGTTGAAGAAAATGAAAACAAGGCCACAAGAGCCAAGCTATGACCTTGAATATATTCCACTTGAATGTAGAGACCATCACAAGAATAGATCTGACATACTGAACACTATTCACCAAGCCAGCCAGGCAAGGACTAGATAAATTGTAGGATAACATCAAATACATCGTATGTGAAGAAAGCATAGTCATTAAAAAGACAGGAAAGAGAGAAAAGACCTAAGTGGATTAGGAAAAGACTCTGAAACTTGCTGCTGAATATAAAGTAGCTAAAGTGAATGGAAGAAATGTTGAAGTACAAGAATTGAATGGAAGATATTGAAGAGTAGCTCAAGAAGACAAAATAAAATATTATAATTAAATGTGCAAAGACTGGGATTAGAAAACCAAAAGAACACATTTTGCATTTCTCAAGAGGAAAGATATTCAGACAAATTCAAGCCTCGAGTTGAATTATTGAGGTATTCTATGAGTGAAGTATTGAAAAACCTAGGAAATCATAAAAGAAGATGGAAGGAATAAATACACAAAGTCACTGTACCAAAAAGAATTGGTCAACATTCAAGCATTTCAAGAGGCAGCATGTGCTCAGGAACAAATGGTATTAATGGAAGAAGTCCAAGGTGCTCTGAAGACATTGGCATAAAACAAGGCTCTAAGAATTAATGGAATACCAACTGAGATATTTCCACAAATGGATGCAACATTGTGCTTACTCATCTATGTTAAGAAATTTGGAAGATAGATACTTGGACAACTGACAGGAAGAGATCCGTAATTGTCCCCATTCTAATGCAATTATTGAACAATATCACTAATATCACATGCAAGTAAAATTTTGTTGAAGATCATTCAGAAATAGTTGCAGGAATATATTGACAGGGAACTGTCAGAAATTCACACTGGGTTCGGCACAGGATATGGAACATGGCTGATGTCACATGGATGCTGGCTGAAAGCAAAGAACACCAGAAATATGATAACCTGTATTTTATTGCCTGTGCAAAGATATTAGACTGCGTGGATCATAACAAATTATGGAAAACTTTAAGAAGAATGGGAATTCCAGAACACTTCACTGTGCTCATGAGGAACCTGTAAATAGATCCAGAGATAGCTCTTCAAACAGAGCAAGTGTGGCTAAAATAAGGAAAGATACATGTCAGCGGTGTATCCTTTCACCTTACTTATGAATCTGTATGTTGAGCAAATAATTTGAGAAGTGTGACTCCATGAAAAAGAAAGTAACATCGAGATTGGAGGAAGACTCATTAACAACTTGCAAAACACAGATGACACAACTCTGTTGAAAGTGAAGAGCACTTAACTGACTGATGAACATTAAAGATCATAGCCTTCAGTATAGATTACACCTCTACAAAAAGAAAGTAAAAGTTCTCACAACTGGAGCAAAAAGCAACATCATGAAGAACGAGAAAATGTCAAAGTTGTCCAGGATTGCATTTTACTTAGATCCACAATCAAAGCCCATGGAAGCAGTTAAGAAATCAAACTATGTATTGCACTCGGCAAATCTGCTGCAAAATACCTTTGAGGACTATGTGCACCTGACTGTTTTCAATTACTTCATGCTAGGGAAAGTTGGAAAATGATTAAGGAACACCAAAGAATTGAAGCATTTGAATTATGGTGTTGATGAAAGATATTGAATATACCATGGACTGCCAGAAAAAGGCACACATTTGTCTTGGAAGAAGTACAACCAGAGTACTCTTAGGTGGTGAGACTATATCTCACACACGTTTACCATGTGATCAGTAGGGATCAGTCCCTGAAGAGGGATACCATGTTTGGTAAAGTAGAAGGTAAACGAAAAAAGGAAGACTCTCTATGTATGAGATTGACACAGTAGTTGCAACAATGGGCTCAAACATAGCAATGCTTATGAGGATTGGCCAGGGCTGGATGGTGTTCTGTTCTGATGTATATAGGGTCACTATGAGTCTGAGTCTCTTGATGGCATGTAACAACAGCAACATGTGTCAAGCATTGTTCTACATGTTTTATATATTTTTTTAAAAATTTAGTTCTCATGACAATTATTTGATATAAGTATGATAATTATTTCTATTTTAGAAGAAAGGAAACTTTGTCTTGGGAAATGCTAAGTAACTTATTCAAATTTAAACAACTAGAAAGAGATAAAGCTGGGATTTAAACCTGTGGCTCTTCCTCCTAAGCTGGTCTATTTTTTTTTTCAACCTATTCTACCAGAAAAGCAGCAATGTTTACCTGAAGGCTTCCAAATTCAAGTCTTGAAAAGCTTCTGATTATAACAGTTACAGCTACACCTATAGGCTTGTCAGCAATCTTATATTTATTTGCTTTTATTTCCCATTTGCCCCATCTTTGAAAATCCCTTTCAGTTCAATAGTTCTCTTACTTCTTGCTGGCAGGTACCAGAAGCCTTGGATTTTACCAAGAATAACCTTTTCTTAAAATCTCGTTATGTAAATGAACCTTTATGCCATAGCAAGTGCGCTGTAAATGACATGGGATGCTTCCCTCAAATCTTAACTCATTAAGGTTGTGTGTCATCTTGGCTGGGCCATGGTTCCCTGTGATTTCGTTGTTTTGTTGCTAGGTGCTGTCGAGTTGGATCCAACTCATAGCGACCCTATGCACAACAGAATGAAACACCCCTGGTCTTAAACCATGTCCACAATCATTTTTATGCTTAAGCCCATTGTTGCAGCCACTGTGTCAATCCATCTCATTGAAGGGCTTTCTCTTTTTCGCTGACCTTCCACTGTACCAAGCATGATGTCCTTCTCCAGGAACTAATTCTTGCAGACAACATGTCCTAAGTATGTAAGACAAAATCTCGTCATCTTTTCTTCCAAGGAGTACTCTGGTTATACTTCTTCCAGAACAGACCTGTTTGTTCTTTTGGAGGTGCATTGGTACACAGTACAGACTTTACTGGTTTCGCTTCTACTAGAAATGAGCTTCAAAACCTGGTAAAGTAAGGTGAGTCATCTCAATTTTATAACACTGACCATGGAAATCAGCCACAATGACTGCCTATTCTGATTCTGCAGTGAGGAAAGGGCTGGAGAAAGTTCTGAAAGCTTCCCACTTACCTCCATTTTTACTTACAGCTTAAAAGTACATACCAAAACCAAACCTACTGTGCTGATTTGTTTCCAACTCATAGAGGCCCTACAGGCTTAGAATAGTTTTGCCCCATAGGGCTCCAAAAGCTGCCATCTTTATGGAAGCACATGGCCACAAACATACATGTGTTGTCTTACAACACGTGTATGCAGGAGGGAACTACATTCTTTATGCCATTTTTTTTGACCTGTTGTTGTTAGGTGCCGTCGAGTCGTTCCAACTCATAGTGACCCTATAAACAATAGAAAGAGACACTGCTCGTCTTGTGCCATGTCCACAATCGTTTTTATGCTTAAGCCTGTTGTTGCGACCACTGTGTCGATCCATCTCATCCAGGGTCTTCCTCTTTTTCGCTGACCCTCCACTCTACCAAGCATGACATCCTTCTCCAGGGACTACTCTTTCCTGACAACATGTCCAAAGTATGTAAGACACAGTCTTGCCATCTTTGCTTGCAAAAGCCACTCTAGTTATATTTCTTCCAGAACAGATCTGTTTGGTTTTTTTGGAAGTGTATCATATATTCAACATTCTTCTCCAGCACCACAATTCAAAGACATCAGTTCATCTGTCTTCTTTGTTCACTGTCCAACTTTTACATACATATGATGCAATTGAAAATATCATGGCTCGGATCAGGCGCATCTTAGTCTTCAAGATGACATCCTTACTTTTGAATACTTCGAAGAGGTCCTTTACAGCAAATTTTCCCATTGCAATGTGTCTTTTGATTTCTTGACTGCTGTTTCCAAGGGCGTTGATTGTGAACCCAAGTAAAATGAAATCTTTGACAACTTCTATCCTTTCTCCATTTATGACGATGTTGCTTACTGGTCCAATTGTGAGGATTTTTGCTTTCTTAATGTTGAGGTGCAATCAGTACTGAACGCCATGTTCCTTGATCTTCATCAGTAAGTGTTTCAAGTCTTCTTCATTTCCAGCAAGTAAGGTGGTGTCGTCTGGGTAATGCAAGTTGTTAATGAATCATCCTCCAATCCTGATGCCTCTTTCTTCTTTATATAATCCAGCTTCTCAGATTATTTGCTTGGCATACAGATTAAAAAGGTATGGTGAAAGGATACAATCCTGACACATGCCTTTCCTGACCGTAAACCATGCACTGTCCCCTTGTTCTGTTCACAAGACTGCCTCTTCATCCATATACAGATTCCTTAAGAGTACAATTAGGTGTTCTGGAATTCCCATTTTCCGCATCGTTAGCCATAGTTTAGTATGATCCACACAGTCAAAAGCTTTTGCACAGTCTGTGAAACACAAGTAAACACCTTGCTGGTATTCTTTGCTTTCAGCCAAGATCCACTCAATGTCAACAATGATATCCTGGTTCCATGTCCTCTTCTGAACCCGGCTTGAGTTTCTGGCAGTTCCTTGCTAATATATTGTTGTTGCTTTTGAATGATCTTGAGCAGAATTTTACTTGCATGTGGTATCAATGATATTGTTCAGTGATTTCCACATTCTGTTGGATGACCTTTCTCTGGAATGGGTGTAAATATAGATCCCATCCAGTCAGTTGGCCAGATAGCTGTCCTCTAAATTTCTTGACATAGATGAGTGAGCACTTCTAGCACTGTATCTGTTTGTTGAAATCTTAGTTGATACTCCATCAATTCTTGGAGCCTTGTTTTCTGCCAGTGCTTTCAACGCAGTTTCGACTTCTTCCTTCAGTACCATTGGCTCCTGGTCATGCACCATTTTTTTTTTTTTTTTTTGCCTAGACATGAAAATAAGGCTACTGATAAACTGTAGAGAAAAAGCTGTTGAATCCCCTGCCCTCCAAGAGTGATGATGTCTCTTTGATGACCCAGTGACACTTTATAGTCCAGTTTTTCTTTTGGTAAAGAGTTTATTTGTAGAGAAGCAATTAGATAAAGCTACAGCCAAGAAATAGGGTCACTACAACTAGCCCACAATAAGCTAACTGCATGAGCTAAACTTACTGGCAGGAGCTACCACTAGCTGAGCTACTCAACTGCCAATGACAGTTTAATGCAGCCACCACAGAGGAGAAGACTCATTTTTGACCTTTCAGTTAAACACATAACTAAATCACACTGACATGTGTAAACATGAGTACAGCGGTGAACATTTCTTGTGAATAATTTTAGGGCTAAAATACAGGACTGGAACTTACAGGCAAGCATTTTTGCTTTGTACCCTGTGTATCCCTGGGATTTACCTCAGTGCCTTGCATCCAGAACTATTTACAAAGTGAATAGATAAATCAGTGAATGAAAAAGTTTCCTTATTAAGGAAATAATTTATAAAACTACAAAAATCTCTTGTCTCAAATGCTAATTTGATTATAATTTTCCCATGGCTTCATTTCCATGTCTATCAGTATCCCCAGCATAAAAGAGAAATCTGCATGGAAAAAAATAAGGAAGTTGTGGATTTCCACCATGCTCACAGGTGCACCTGACTTTCTAAATAAGCCTGGCATTTGGAAGCTCCATTCATGGTCTTTAAAGTGTTTAAGGTCTTAGAAAAGTTCTCATATGTGAAACAGCAATAAGCACCTCCAGCCATCTCAAAGGGAGGCTTCTGCTTCCAAGAATAATGTCACACATTCACAGGTGTTTCCTGTTTTTTCAAACACCTTGCCCACCTTCTGCACAGCAAGTGTGTGTTCTGCAAAACGGGAGCCCAACAGGAAGCTGCCTGAAGAATCAGGTAACTTTTCTGACTCTTAAAGAGATCTTGAATATCCTTTCAGAGAAATGCCATCCAAAGCTGTTGTCATTTGCAGAGGAACAAGTCTGGAAGAAAAACATACGTCGGACTAGCACCAAAAGGGTGAGCATGTCTTTTTTTCTGTGAAAATGCTATCTGCAAGTTACATTTTAAAACAAATAAATGTGTTTTATAAGGTGATGCAGTGGTTAAGAGATTCAGCTGCTAACCAAAAAGTCGGCAGTTCTGATCCATTGGCTGCTCTTTGGAAACTCCATGGGACAGTTCTACTCTGTCTTATAAGGTGGCCGTAAGTCAGAATCAACTGGATAGCAACAGATTCTGTTTTCTTTTATTCAATCAGTTTTATTTCTGTGAGTGGGACTAAGAGAATTGGCTGCAAGTGGTTGTCATTTGTTGTTTCTCCAGCGTGAGGAAGGAAAGAAAGGAGGAAGGTTGAGGTGGGAAAGATACCTATGTGGCTGAAATGCTCCTTGCTAGGAGAATTACTTGGAGAATTTTTGTATTTCCTTCCTGAGACTTCAGAATCTACAACATGAAGTTAGCATATAGAATATTGATTGAATTATGTTATATGGTCTGTGATAAGCTTTGGTTGAACTATTTTAGGGAATCTTACTATGGTCACACATGACTCTGGGCTTCACTAATACTCCTTGAGAGTTTCCATTTTTCCAAAGCCTTGACTATAATTGCTATTCAAATGTTTTCCAATTTGATAAGTATAAAATAATACATGTTATTTTAATTGCACTTCCATGTCTTTAAATTCTTGCCCACTCCATTGCAACAAATATTAAAGATTTTTGTTTGTTTGTTTTGCTTCTTTTTTTATTACTTTTTCTTGACACCTCAGCCAGGCTAATTTGTTTTAAGACTAACCTAATTCCTTTCAGTTTATGCTACTTCCTTTGTCAAATTAGTCTCTGTTTTTCTCTGATAAATATGTCTCGAAACAGGTGTGTACTCTTCACAATAAAAGAGAAAAGGTAAATTATCTGCCTAAGTAGAGATAATATCCTTGTGCCAGTTTTAAACTTCAGGAAACATTCTTTGATTTTCTTTCTAATTTACTTCTCTTTAGTCCTCCCACCGGTTGGCAACTACAGCAAACAGCCAAAGCACTACTTGTAAAGTTGTGTATGTGATATTTACAGCTTGACTTGGAATATAAGACAGCCAAAAATCTGACAAAAAAGTTTGCTTATTACTTTCCTGCCCTTGGCTAGAGGTAAGGCATGTCAGGCACAGAACCCCACCGTCTTTTGTCTAGGATTGCTATAACAAAATACCTAAGTGGGTGGCTTTAACAAAGATAAATATATTTCTTCACAGTAAAGCATACTAAAAGGTCAAATTCAGGCATCAGCTTCAGAGAAAGGCTTTTTTTCTCTGTCGGCTCTAGAAGAAGGTTCTTGTCGGCAGTTTTTCCCTGGCCAAGGAGCTTCTTGGGGACAGGGACCCCAGGTCCAAACGATGCACTTGGCTCTCACTGTTACTCTGTTAGTGGTATAAAGTCCCCAACTCTCTTCTCATTTCCTTTTATTTTTTGAGAGATAGAAGACCATGCGGGTCACATAGCAAGGAAACTCCCTTTACATCGGATCAGGGAGATGAAGCATGTGAGGGTGTTAAAATCTCACCTTAATTCTCTTTAACATAAAAATTACAACTGCAAAATGGAAGACAACCACACAATACTTGTAAATACAGCCCAGCCAAATTGATACACATGTTCTTTAGGGGGTGTAATTTAATCCATGACATTCAACAAACTTGAATCGTCTTAATAAAGCTCGTATAAAACTAAACACCTAGATTCCAACATAGATTAATGGATAGATGGATATTGGATGGGTGGGTGGGTGGGTGGGTGGATGGATGGATGGATGGGTGGGTGGGTGGGTGGGTTGGTTGGAAATTTTAAATCCTTGGATTTCATTGGGTAGATGAATATTGCTATATTTCTTCAGAAAATCTTCCTCTGCTTCATGCATTTTTTACTTGACTTTGCTCTATTATTCAAACAAGATTTAGAAGTTGAATCTCGTGTTTGTCTCAGTGAAACATCAAAATATCCAACAGTGTCAGATTGCTAAACAATGCATTATATAGTGTACAATTGATGTCACAAAGTCTTTTTTAAAAGGTCACTGAGAATCCTAAATGAACTGAAAAATGTTTGTGTGATAATATTCAGTGGAAATAAACTAGATATTTATATACTTATATCAACAGTGGTTGTGTCTCTTTCAATCCGTTTATCACCGTCTATCAGTGTGGACAAAGGTCATACGCCAAGACAGTTACAGGGAATATCTTTGGGTGAAGAAGTTGTGAATGATTGAACATCTTAGAGTATATTTATGATTTTCCAATCATCCTACCATGAATATGTATAATTTTTGAATTCCAAAATGCTTAGAAAAAAGATATTAATAAAAAAGAAGATAATCTAACAAAGGTTCTAATAGCACCTAGTGTTATAGCACAGAAGCTTTGATGAAGAAAGAAATGTTATTCCTTTTTGGGTTGATGGCTGGTATTCCTATGTCCCTTGAAGATCACCATCCAATGCAGCATGGGAGGATATTCTAATCTCCCAGGAGTTGGGCGGCATCTCAGTATGTGCAGATATTCATCATTATAAGAAGGTTGCAGCGCACTAGCTGAGTCAGGGCTTTATTTGAGGCTAGAGAAGAACTCAGTTGCACTATTATACAGTGACATTTTAGTTATCTGCTACCACTATAACAAACAATACCTTAACTGGTGGCCTTAAAGAGCAAGCTATATGTCCAAATCAGGGCACTGGCTCTGGAGGAACATCTTTGTTTTCAGCCCCAGATGTCCCCAGGCATGCCGTGGCTTATAGATGTTCCTCACATGGTCCCTTTCCCCTGTGTATCTGTGCCTGCATCTGTACTCACTTCTGTTAGACACTGCCCAGAAAACAGATGGCCAGGTATTCCTCCCACAGAGCTACTGGTAGATTTGAACTGCTAATCTTTTGGCTAGCAGCTGACGGCTTAACTGTGCCAGCTGATAACCACTAAGGATCTTTGGTTTCTATATATTTGCTTAGTTCATGTAAGTGAGATCATGTGGTATTTGTCCTTTTGTGACTGGCTTATTTCACTCAGCATGAGGTAATGTTTTTAGGATTCATCCATGTTGTCGAATGTATCAGAGCTTCATTTTTCTTTATGATTAATATTCCATTATATGTACATACCACATTTTGTTTATCTGTTCATCTGTTGGTGGACATTTCAATTGCTTCTGCATTTTGGCTATTGTGAAAAGTGCTACAATAAATATTAGTGTACAGTTTACTGTTTGTGTTTCTGCTTTCCCTTCTTTTAGGTACATACCCGGAATAGGGATCCCTGGGTCATATGCAGTTCTGTGTTCAACTTTACAGGAGCTGCCAAACTGTTTTCCACAGGCACGGTACCGTTTTATATTCCTACCAATGGTGGACTAGGGTTCCAGTATCTCCACAACCTCTCCAGTACCCACAGTTTCCCTTCTGTTGATCATTGCCTCCCTAACCAAGGTAAGGTACTATCATATTCTGGCTTTGATTTGCACCTTTCTAATGGCTGCAGACTTTTGGGCACAGAGCCTTGATGGCACAGTGGTTAAGAGCTTGGCTAGTACCCAAAAGATGAGCAGTTCAAATCCACCATCTACTCCTTGGAAACCTTATGGGCAGTTCTACTCTGTTGTATAGGGTTGCTATAAGTAGGAACTGACTTGACAGCAAGTTTTTTGTTGCTGTTGTTTGGTTTAAGGCTAATGACGCTGAGCATCTTTTCACGTGCTTGTTGGACTTCTCAATGTTTTCTTGGGTGAAAGATTGCTCAAGTCCTTTTTTTTTTAAATTAGATTTGCCTTTTTGTTGTCAAATTTTAGAAATGATATGTTATATAAATTGTAGAATATGTATTTGAATATTAGACCCTGAAACAAGTGAGCTTCCTTGGGTGCCAACCAAAATGACAACTCTGACCGTAGGTAGCAACACAGCACTAGTTCTTAAGAGGCCGAGGCCAAATACACCCTTGTTATCCAACTTCTCCCCCATTTCTAACACCATTCTCTGTACGGCACTCTTTCTCTGTTGGGTTTGATATTCATTGCAACAGTCAGAGAGAACTCATGGCAACAACCATATATGCAATAACAACATTAATATAGCAGAGAAAGATGTAAACAGAGGATATAAAATGAAATTAAAATACACTTAGGGTGAGGTCCAAGTGGGATACCTGCATGGGGCCTCAACTTCTCAAAGGATCCATTTATGTCTCAGGGAGGACCCGCTTACTGTTCTCGAAAACCAGTGTTCCTTCTCACCTGTTAGAAAACTTTCAGAGACTGTTCTGTGAGTTACTAAGTGGGCTCCACTATTGACTTCTCTGCTCATCTGGCTCCTGACTCCCCCTTGCCAGTTTTCAGATGGTCTCTGCTCTGTGAAAGGACCTCTGATTGGTGTGCCCCAGGTCTAAGTGTCTGTGTTTTGGCCCAGGTTTTGGCCTTTGCGCTCTGCTGCAGTCTAGATCTGCTTGTTGTCTCTGTCACAGTTCCTGCATCTGTTGCTGCCACACTTACCTGGTCTGAGAGGTTTTCAGCTCCCGGCCCGTATTCAAGGACGAGCTTCCCTTCTGGCTGTTGCACCTAGGGTTTTTATCAGTCACCAGGTGGAGGATGCAACCAATGTGGGTAAAGGACAGCTTCAATGTGGGGTCCTCCAGCCAATACCAGTAAATATCAAACCAGGTGTGGACCTCAACCAGTCCTAGTAAGGGACAATTACTGAGCACTCAAACTCTCTGTCATCCCCCAACTCCTGGCCCCTAGCTAATCCCGACAAAGCTAAGTTACTAGGCAGGGCTTCCCAGCCATTCTGGGTAACGTTCACCCTGGATAGATCTCAGGAACTAGATTTTCCGTAAGGTAAGTCCACATCAGATAAGCATTAACAACAGCAAAACCCCAACCCACTGTGCGGGGCTTCCCAGCCAATCTGGGTAAACGTCACCTTGGATAGACCCCAGGAACTAGGACCAAAAGGCCATTTTCTGTAAGGTAATTCCACAGCAGGCAGACCCTTGTTAGATAAACATTAACAACAAAACCCCAATGCACTGCCACTGAGTAGATTCCAACTCATGGTGAACCCACAGGACAGAGTTGAACTGCTCCATGGAGTTTCCAAGAAGTGCCTGGTAGATTTGAACACTGACCTTTCAGTTAGCAGATGTAGTGTTTAACCAGCATTCCATCAGGATTTCTATTAGATATATGGTTTCTAAAAATGTTCACTTGACCTCCTGCTTTCACTGCGTAGATGAAAGAGCACAGAATCTTAGTTTAAAATCCAGTGTTACTCATTGCTAACTCTGGGATCTTGGGTAAATTTGCCATCCTATCATCTCAGTTTTCTTATTTTAAGGTAGGAATAAAAATATGTCTTACTTGTGTGAGCCATACTTGACTATCATAACAAATAAATCAAATTTCAAAGGCATAACTCAATAGAATTGTGTTTCTGGTTCACATAAAGAAAGGCATCAATTCAAACCACAAATGTGTTGTAAAAGTAGCAGGATAAAAATACACCATAGAGAAATCAGTATTCTTCACATACACCAACAGTAACAGTTAGAAGACGTAAGGACAGAGGAAAACAATTTTCATCTACAATAACAACAAGAAAATTAAATACTTTGGAATATATCTAACAAGAACTGTGCCAAACCTATTATGAGGAAGATACAACAGTTCTGAAAATAGAGTTAAACAAATAGTCACTATCAGCTTCTGGATAGCATGACTTAAGATCATAAAAGTGTCACTGCTCCCTAAATTAATATAACACAAACCCAGCAAAAACATCAATAAGCTTGTTTATGGCCTTAGAGAGGTTGATAATAAAAAGTACCTGAAAAACAAAACATGCAACAATAACCACAAAAATAGTAAAGAGAAATTCTAATAAGAAGGACTAGCTCTGTTAGACATTAGAACATACTATAAAGTGTCCATAATTAAAATACTGATGCAAGATGAGAAAAACAGACTAGAACAGGACACCCAGAAATAGACCGAAGTGCATATAAAAATAAACTATATTATAAATATGGTATCAAAAATTGTTGCTGGGTGCCAACAAGTTGGTTCTGACTCACAGCAACCCAACATACAGCAGAAAAAAATACGGCCTGATCCTTCACCGTTGTCACAGTCTTTGCTATGCCTGAACCCCTGGTTGCAGCCACTGTGCCATTCTTATTCAGTGTCTTCCTCTTTTGCTGACTGTCTATCAGGTATGATGTCTTTCTCCACAGACTGGTCTCTCCTGATAACATACTCAAAGTATGTGAAACCAAGTCTCTCCATCCTTGCTTCTAAGGAGCCCTCGGGCTGTACTTCTTCCAAGATAGATTTGTTCATTCTTCTGGCAGTCCTTAGTATAGTCAGTGGTCTCTGTCAATAGCATCATTCAAAGGCATCAGCTCTTCAGTTTTCCTTATTTGTTATTCAGCTATCACACACATATGAAGTTGTTGAAAACACCATGGCTGAAACTGGGCACCCCTTAGTCTTTAAAGTGACATCATTGCTTTTGAATGCTTTAAATAGGCCTTTTGCAGCAGATTCACCCAGTGCAATGCATCTTTTGACTTCTTAACTGTGGCTTCCATGATCATTGATTGTGGATTCAGATAAAATGAAATCCTAGACAACTTCAATCTTTTCTCCATTTATCATTATGTTGCTTATTGTTCAGTTGTGAAAATTTTATTTTCATTGTGTTGAGATATAATCCATACTGAAGGCTGTAGTCTCTGATTTCCATAAATAAACACTTCAAGTCCTCTACACTTTGAGAAAGCAAGGTTGTGTCATCCGCATATCGTAGACTTTTAATGAGTCTTCCTCCAACCCTCATGCTATAGTCTTTTTCATATAATCCAACTTCTCAGATTATTTATTCAGCATAGAGATTGTGTAAGTGTGGTGAAAGGATATAACCCTGATGCACACTTTTCCTAACTTTAAACCATGCAGTGTCCCTTTATTCTGTAGGAACAACTGCCTCTTGACACATGTACAGAGTCCTCATAAGCAAAAATTAAGTGTTCCAGAATTCTCATTCTTTGAAATATTATACATAATTTGAATGGCTGTGTATACTGAACAAAACACAGGTAAACATCCTTCTGGTATTCTCTGATTTCAGCTAAGATATATCTGACATCATATCCCTTATTCCAGGTTCTTCACTGAATCTGGCTTGAATTTCTGGCAGTTAGTTCCCCGTCAATGTACTACCACAACCATTTTTGAACAATCTTCAGCAAAATATAGTTGTGTGATATTAGTGATATTGTTTCATGATTTCTAGATTCTGTTGGATCACCTTTCTTTGGAATGAGCACCAATATGGATCTTTTCCAGTTGGTTAGTGAGGTAGCTATCTTCCAAATTTCTTGGCATATATCACAAATGAGCACTTCTGGCACTGTATCCATTTGTTTGACTACTGGGATGAAACAAATTATTTTAATAGATGGTATTGGAATAATTGAATAGTCATTTGGAATAAAATAGATTTAAATCCAAACCTCACAGTACATGTATAAGCATAACTCCAAATACTACAAGGATCTAAAGGCAAACCAAACCTGGAACACATGAGTGAATCCCTCTTTGGTGTTCATATAGATAAAGATTATCTAACTATGATTCAAAGCACAGAGGTAATTACAAAAAGATCGATAACTGAGTTATGAAAAATTTTAAAAATCTCATGGTAAATACACCATAAATGAAGTCAAAGACAACAGATACTTTGAAAACAATATTTACGACACAGAACTAAGTATAAAGTGCCAATAATGCTGGTATATAGACTATTCTTAAAATTTGAGATAAAGAATTAGAAAAATAGGAAAAAGGCATGAGCAGATAATTCTCATAACACAAGAAACAACATATACTCTCTCTATATAAATGTACACACACACACATATGTATACATATGTGCATGTGTGTTTAAGTATATACTGGCACAGTGACTAAGAGCTCAGCTGTTACCCAAAAGGGTCACGGTTGAAATCCACCAGCTGCTCCTTGGAAAGCCTATGGGACTGTTCTACTCTGTCCTATAGGGTCACTGTGAGTTGGAATCGACTTGATTGTGACAAATTTGTTTGATATATAGCGATAGATATGTAAAACCTTAAAAGATAAAAAAAGATGCTCAACCTCATGCATAATTAGAGTAAGATACATTGGAACTATATTGTGGTTTTATTTCTCATGTATCAGATTGGCAAAAATTAAAAATGTAACAACACATTTTTGTGGAAGAGGCTGTAGGGACACAGGCACACTCAGGCACTGCTTAGTGAAAATGCAAACTTGTACAACCTTTGGAGGGAAACATAATGCCTGAGAAACTACATAAACACCTTTAAATTCAGGAAATCTCTCTTGTAGCAAGTTATCTAGAAGATATATCTCCAGTCATCCAAAAATGCATGTGTATAAGGTTATTCACTGCAGCCTGTTTATTAATGCAAAATATTGGAAACAATTTAAATGTCCAAAATAAGAAATGGATTATATAAATTACATATAGCAACACAACTGGAGGGAAAATAAAAAAAAGAAGATGATGATTTCTATGACTAATAAGAAGATGATGATTTCTATGACTAATGTGGAGTGTTTTTCAGGATATGTTAAGTGGAAAAAGAAAAATTATATGTTAAGTAGAAAAAGAGAATCCATTATGTACTACTTTCATGAAAGGGAAATAAAATACGTATGTGTCTTTCATTTCATTATAATACTTTATGTTCTCCAGCTGCCCTTTGAAATTTTCTGTTCCAATCTTCTACTTCATCATTTCTTCCTTTACAAAATAAAGTACTATACTGAAATGCACAAAGACCTGGAGATAGAAAACTAAAAAGGAAGAACACACTTGGCATTTCTCAAGTTGAAAGGAGTGAAGAAAAAATTCAAGGCTTGAGTTGTAATACTGAAAGATTCTATGGGGGAAATATTAAATGACTCAGGAAGCATCAAAAGAAGATGGAAGGAATATACAGACTCAGTGTACCAGAAAGAACTGGCTGATGTTCAAACATTTCACAAGGTAGCACATGATCAATAACCAAAGGTGCTGAAGCTTCGAAGAGGTAAAAGCTTCACTGAACATTGACTAAAAACAAGTCTCCAGGAACTGACTGATCATCAACTGAGATGCTTCAACAAACAAATGCATTGCTGGAAGCACTCATTACTCTATGCCAAGAAATTTGGAAGACAGCAACCTAGCCAACTGACTAGAAGAGATTACATCTGTACCCATTCCAAAGAAAGGTAATCCAAAAGAATGTGGAAATTATCAAACAATTATCACTAGTAACACGCAAGTAAAATTTTGCTGAAGATTATTCATATTTGGTTGCAGCGATACATCAATGTAGATTTGCAACAAATTCAAACTAGATTCAGAAGAGGATGTGGAACGAGGGATATCATTGCTGATGTCAAATGGATCTTGGTTAAAAGCAGAGAATACTAGAAAGATGCCTACCTGTGTTTTATTAACTGTGCAAAGGCATATGGATAACATCATGGAAAAAAGGGGAGTTCCAGAACATTTAATTTGCTCATGAGGAATCTGCACATAGACCAAGAGGCAGTCATTTGAACAAAACAAGCAGATGCTGTGTGGTTTCAAGTCAGGAAAGGTGTACAACAGTACTGTATCTTTTCACCATAGTTATTCAGCATCTATGCTGAACAAGAAACTGGATTATATGAAGAAAAATAGGGCATCAGAATTAGAGGAAGACTTTTTAGCAACAGGTGATACATAGAATACACAACCTTGCTTGCTGAAAGTGAAGAGAGGCCTTGAAGTACTTACTGATGAAGACCAAAGACTATAGCCTTCAGTACTGGCTACACCTCAACAGCAAAAATCCTCACAACTGATCAACAAGCAACACTATGATAAAGGAAGGAACCTAACCATCACTGCTGAGTTGATTCCAACTCACCATGACCCTATACGTCAGAGCAGAACTGTCCCATAGAGTTTCTAAGGGGCACCTAGCAGATATGAACTGCCAACTTTTCAGTTAGTACACTACTACACACCAGGGTTTCCAAGATCTAAGTTTTCAAGGATTTCATTTTACTTGGACCCACAATCAAAGCCCACAGAATCAGCAGTAAAGAAATCAAAAGATGCATCACAGTGGGCAACTACGCTGAAAAAAAAAGAAACTTTAAAGTGTTAAAAAGGAGAAATGTAAGTTCAAGGACTAAGGTGTACCTGATCCAAGCCATGGCACTTTTGATCCCCTGTAAATGTGAAGAAAACCCTGGTGACTTAGCGGTTAAGTGCTACATGTGCTTACCAAAAAGTCGGCAGTTCAGATTCAACAGATGCTCCTTGGAAACTCGATGGGGCAGGTCTACTCTGACCTGTGGGTATGCCATGGTTTAGTATCAACTCAAAGGCAGTGGCTTGGTTTGGGCTTTGGCTTATAAATGTAAAAGCTAGATAATGAATAAAGAAGACTGAAGAAGAATTAATGCCTTTGAATTATGGTGTTGACAAAGAATAGTGACTGTATCATTGATTGCCAGATGAATTAACAAAACTATCTTGTAAGAAGTACAGCCAGAAGCTCCTTAAAAGCAAGGAGAGCAGCAAGGCTTTATCACACATACTTGGGACACGTTATCAGGAGGGACCAGTCCCTGGAGAAGGACATCATGCATGGTAAAGCAGAGGGTCAGGGAAAAAGAGGAAGACCTTCACAGAGGTGGACTGACACAGCAGCTGCCAGCATGAAATCACGCATGTCCGTGATTGTGAGGATGACACACAATTACGTCTCCTTCTGCCGGTCTCCATGAGTCAAAATGGACTCAATGGCACCTAACAACAACAACTTTTTATTGTGACAAAAGAAACACAGAAAGAATAATCCAAAATTTCTCACAGGGATTAGGATGAAGAGAATGGGGTAGAAAGGGTGAGGGAATGGGGGAAGGAAAATTCTGTATAGTTCTTAAGATTAGAACCATGATAATGTTCCACATATTAAAAATATAAATAAATGATTTAAATCAATGAGGCTGAAGCTTGTTATGGATTGAATTATGTCCCCCCAAACTATGGATTGAAATCCTAACCTCCATACCTGTGAATTAATCTGTGTTCTGAATAGGGTTTTCTTTGTTATGTTAGTGAGGCCATATCAGTGTAAGGCGTATCTTAAACCTAGCCACTTCTGAGGTGGTAAAAGAGCAGATTCATGGAGGACCAATGAGGGAAAGACAGATGACATTTGGAGATCCTCCAAGGAATGCCAAGAATGTCAGGCAAGCTGGCATAGGATTTTTCCCCAGACCCGAGGGAAAGACAGCCTTTCGTCAGAACTGATGCCTGATTTGAACTTCTGCCCTCCTGAACTATGAGAAAATAAAGTTCTGTTTTTAAAGCTATCCACTTGGGTATTTCTGTTACAGCACAGATAACTAAGGAGGAACACAAACTGGAACACGATGACAGAGGAAACCGATTATACGGAAGGGACTCGAGAAGAAATGAGGAAACCTGAGTAACTTTGAAAAGCAGGATTTTGACTATATACTGCAAGACTAAAATGAAAGAAGTGTTTGCAAACATTGCACGCCAGCTACTAACCCATTTCCCCCCTGCGTGGTATGAGTTAGCAATTCTGAAACTAATTCATGCATGTTTTAGCATTGTGCAAATAAGTAAATAAGCTTTGGGTAATGAGAGGCAGATTTCTTACTGTCAGGGAAAGGAGTCATAAAAAAGGAAACCAAGACTGCTGTAATGAATCCTGTAGAAATGGATTGCAATCCGAGGTATTTCTATAAACCCATGGCAACAGATGCAGACAGCTGGGGGCGGCAGGGCAGAACAGAGGCAGAGACAAAAATGTTACTGTTGGTGCACACCAACATTCAATTTCAGTTCAGATCATAATGATCCTATGTGACAGACCTACCACTTTAGTTGCTAACTGAAAAGTTGATAGTTTGAACCCACCCAGCGACTCTGCAGGAAAAAAAAAAAGCCTAGCAATCTGCTGTCATAAAAATTAACTTTCAAAAAACCAGCTCATTGCCATCGAGTTGATTCCAACTCATAGTGACCGTAAAGGACAGAGTAGAAGTGCCCCATAGGGTTTCCATGTCTATAATCTTTAGAAAGCAGACTGCCACATCTTTCTCCGCAGGGTTCAAACCGTTCACCTTTCAGTTAGCAGGCGAGCTTAACCACTGTACCACTAGGACTCCTAGGAAACGCCGTAAAGCAGTTCTGCTCCGACAGGTGTCATCGCTATGAGTCAAAATCAACTCAGTGGCACAGAACAATAATGGATGGATGGAGGGGAGGAGGGAGGAGGACGGGAGGGAGGGAGAGAGGGAGGGAGAGAAGGAGGGAGAGAGGGACGGAGGGGATAAATCAGTAGACAATTATGTGTATGTGTACAAGTGCACATAAATATAAGTTTTTTTTCTATATCAGTCTGCTGACAGGGCCTAGAAACAAAAACATCAGTACAATGAACACAACAAGCAGCCAAATCTTGGTTTCTAGATATCTTTTTTAATTAAGGAAACCAAGGTTCCTTAGAGTAATTACAGACCCCCAAGCTAGGTCAAGGAAAGTACAAGATTAGCCTGGAATATCTTGTGGTGCTGGGAGGAAAAGAAATACTCACACACACACACGCACACACGCACACACACACAAAAAACCTGATGTGAAAGGACCCAAGAGTCAACTTGAAGGTGACTCCTGTCTGGCAAAAACTGAGGAGCAAAGCAAATGAGGGTACTAAGGGATCACGGAAACCTGGGTGTGTAGTGGTTAAGAGCTATGGCTGCTAATCAAAAGGCTGGCAGTTGGAACCTATCAGGCATTCCCTGAAAACCCTGTGGAGGCAGTTCTCCTCTGTCCTATAGGCTCACTGTGAGTTAGAATCCGCTCAGTGGTAATGAGGGTTTTTTCCAGTGGACTATATAGAATAAAATAAGGTCCATGAGTCTGTATGGATATACATAAGCAACTACTTAATAAAAAAACAGAGAAGGGAAGCCTCTTCTTTAGAGTAGAAGTCGAATAAGTGTCAAAAATGAAAAAACACCAAACATTGCTGTTGAGTCAGTTCTCACTCATAGTGACCATATAAGAGGTAGTAGAACCGTGCCGCTGGGCTTCCAAGAGTGGCTGGTGGAGGCAAACTGCCGACTTTCGGTTAGCAGCCATAGCTCCAAACCACTGCACCAACAGGGCCCCATGTAAGTCAGGAAAGATGAAAATAAAAAGTCACTCTTGGTGGTAATGGCCAAAGGTAGCATGGTAAGGAAAATATTTACACAGTCTTATTAAAGTATTCTTCTATAAGATACTAAGTACAAAGGAAAAAATTGTTGCTTTTCTGTGCAGAACCCTGTCAGATACCACCCTAGCCAACTGATCAAAGTTAACCTCACCAGTAATAAGGTACACTAACATCGTGGACCACCTGATATGATGCACTGAGGATCCCAGCATAAAATACAACTTGTATGCTATTTTTAATAGATTATGCTTAATTTTAATCATAGTCTGTATACTGGACCAGTGAAAGGGGCACTAAAGGGACAGTTGGCAAATGGTGAATAAGATCTGTGGATTAATTAATGGTATAAAACATGTTGCCATCAAATTGATTCCAACTCACAGTAGCCCTGCAAGACAGAGTAAAACTGTTCCACAGTTTTCAGTAAATACTTGGTGTATTCAAATTGTCAACATTTTGTTTAGCAGCTGAGTTCTCAATCAGCGTGATACCAGGGCTCCATTCCTGGTACAGCGTAAATGCTAATTCTCTGATTTTGAACATGGTACTGTGTTCGTATTTGAAAAGTTGGGCAAATGATCTACGGGAATTCTTCAGACTATTTTTGCAGTTTTTCCATCAGTCTTAAATTATTTCAAAATAAATAAAAAAAAATACATGTTTAGAAGGACAACAAGGAAAAATAAATAACTCTACTATCCACTGTTACCAAAATTGTATGTTAAAATGGACAACTTAACATCTTCTCAAAGTAAAAGAATGTTTTCTTAAAATGAGAAAGCTAAATACATTTTACTTTAGGAAAAACTCAGTGTATATACGTGAAAGATGTATTCATTGTCTAAATTCTCCTCCACATCAATATGTCCCTTGCCTCTGAGTCCCTGTTTTACTTTTCCAACTATTGCTCATTTTTTCAGAGATTATGAAGTGAGCAATGATGTTAAGTTTTTGTCTAAATTAACCCTCAGTGATAATTTACTCCAGTGAATTCTGAAAGGCTTCCAGCCCAACTTTCAGTATATATTGTTCTGGGTGATGAATTTTAGAGTGCTGCATTTCTGCCTACGCTATTAAATGTGATCTACAACAAAGAAGGCTTAGGCCACATCTAACAGGTACTCCTATATAGGCATATATGTGAGTACATATATAGGCATATACATATATACAAATACTTGAAATACTTACACTAAGTTGCTATTATGATTTATGCTGTTTTATTTATTCTAATTAAATGTTTTCCGTTGGAGACTTTCAACCCCCGCCCCCTCAAAAAAAGAGAAGTCGCTTGGTTTGACCACCAGAGGGCATAAGACATTAAGGAACAGAACAAAGCCCTCCTGCTGTGATTTCAGTGCTTGAGATCTCTAGTCAGCCACTTGAAGAGATGAACTCACTGAGAGACAAGCGAGATATGTGAAAATGAAGATAGGAGGTTTAAAAGTAAAATCGATCATTTTTTAATAAGAATGAAATCATCAGCTGTGTTCTCAAAAGTGCTCACCTACATGCATTTATTAATTACATTGTTGATTTAGATTCAATATTCAATTAAGCGTTGAAATAGATTGGTAGTATTAAGCTGTGATGTTTCCTTTCCTGATGATGTTTGAGAAAAATATTTGACGACTGATGCAATATTATCCACAAAATGATAAATGAGCTAATCCAGAATCAATGAGGCCAAGGACCTGATTTGATTTGTGTACAGTCCAGTTAACATCTCTCTAAATAGTCTGCCCCCCTCCCGACACACACTTGAACCACCAAACGCTTATCAGAGGTCCCAGGGTGAGAGTGTGCATACACCTGGGCATAGATCCAACACTTCTAGGGGCACTGAATCAAAATGTGCTTTCCACTGATTTGGGGTGAATGGTATCTCCTCATAAACTGACAGTATTTTTTATTTTAGGATTGTAAGTTGTTTGGAATCAGACCATTCATACTTCTCCTATTCTTCTCACTAGGTCCCTTCAATCCTCCCTTTGTCCATTCTGTTTCCTTCGCCTTCTAAGTCCCAACCATCTATGCTGTGATACTGTATGATAAACACACAAAACCCAAAAATAAATAAACCTGTTGTCATCAAGTCAGTTCCCATTCCTGGAGGCCCCAAGAGTAAGACAGTAATACCAACTCATACGGTTTTCTTGGCTGTAACCTTTATGGCCTTCTAGATGCTAACTAAAAGGTCAGCAGTTTGAATTAAACAGTTACTCTTTGGAAACCCTGTGGGGCAGTTCTACTCTGTCCTATTGGGTGGTTAGGATCTGAATCAACTCAACTAAAAAGAGGTTGATTTTTTTGGTTGTTTGGTAATCTTTGTGGAAGCAGATTGCCAGCTTTTCTTCTGTGATGCTGTTGACTGGGTTCCAACCACCAATTTTTAGGTTAGTAGTTGAGCACAAACTGATGACTATATGTGGAAGAGACAGTAATTAATTGATGTGCAAAATTATTTCAATCCTGTCAATATTTCTGTCAGCTTAGAATCAGCTGGGATGGGCAGTGACATTAAGATTGAATGTGGACTCAGCTGGTTGTTCCCTATTCCATGCAGGAGATGACACCTCTGCTGTTACTGTGAGATCATTTTTTCGCCCATGCTTAAAATTTCTCTCCATGAAGCTTTCCAATTGTGGCACTTTCTGTTGGAGCAGTACCAGGTAACTAAAACGTACCAATACACCTAAGTTCTTAGTTCAAATAATGGAACACCTTACTTCCCTACAAAGACATTTTCACATTTAAGGATTATACTGTAAATCCCTTCTCAAATCAACAATATGGTTAGAATAAAATATATGTGACTAAATGCTAGTTATTATCCTAATAACTTTAAACATATTATCTCATTTCAGTCTCATAAGAATCTTAGGACATAGGATGATTTTGATTCCTATTTAAAAGATAAAGACTCTGAGGAGACTGTATCAGAGAGGAAAAATAATCTGCCTATGACCAGACAGCTGTCACATATCCACGTGTGGATCCCAGGTTATTGTGACTTATAAGCCCTCATCTTCAAATGTGGATTTTTAATGACTTCACCAGTTAATGTCAAACTTAGTTGTGCATCACAATCACCTGGTGCGCTTATGGCAGAGACTGTTAGCTTTTCACCAAAATCCACTTTCTCTTATTACTGGCACAGCAGCTAAGCTGTATTTCCCTCCCTCCTTTGCAGTTAGGTACGTCCATGTAACTGAGTTCTCCCACTTTTGGTCTGGTCCATTACAATTTCCCATATGTATGCCTCTTTGTCATTTCCTATTCCATCAGCTGGATGCAGATACAATGACTCCAGGTTATGGGGGAGCCACAAGATGGAAAGAGTCTGAGATACTAAGAGACTTCATGGAAACAGCCTCCTTCTCAATCTCACCCTAAGTATCACGTGAGCAAGAGTTCTGCTCTCTTCTATACGGTTGCTGTGAGTTGGAATCACCTCAACAGCAACTAGTTTGTTTTTTGGGGTTTAATCTACTGACATTTCAGAATCTGTTTGCTACTCACAGCCTGAAATTCTGTGAAGTCTGGTGGCAAAGTGGTTAACAGCTAGGTTGCTAACCATAAGGTCAGCAGTTCAAATCTACTGGTAGCTCCTTGCAAACAGTTCTACTGTTTACAGTTCTACTCTGTCCTATAGGGTCTCTGTAAGTTGGAACTGACTTGACTGCATCTAACCAGCACCACCACCACAACACCAGGCCATAATTAATACAGATTTTAAATTTAAAAAGTTTTCTTAATAGTGATGGGAAACCTGGCAATGAATATTGGTGATGATTGTACAATGTAATTCATGTAATTGCTGTCACTGAATTGTAGGTATAAAAAATATTGAATTAGCAAATGCTGCACTACACACACATCTATCTATCTATCATCTACATGTATGTGTATGTATATCTACACATACAGACACATACACTCACTCACAGACGTACACATATTTAAAACAAACACTTTTGTGGTCTCTACTCCAGGCCTCCTAGGTCAGAATCTCTGAGTCCGAAGCCTATTGTTAGGCATCCTTGCGTTGGTTCCCACTCACAGCAACCCTGTGTACAACAGAAGAAACACTGCCCAGTCCTCTCCTATCCTCACAATCATTGCTATGTTTGAGCCTCTTGTTGCAGCCACTATGTCAATCTATCCTGTTGAAGGTTTTCCTCAGTTTTGCTAACCCTCTTCTTTACCAAGCATGATACCCTTTTCTAGGGGCTGATCCCTCCTAATAATGTGTCCAGAGTCACAGAGATGAAGTCTTGCCGTTTCCCTATTTGTCTCTTCTTTATCTCAAAAGAGGTGGACTCAAGACACAGTCTAGTCCTATAGATTGATTCCTGCCTCATTGGTGCAACTGCCACCAATCCCACTGCGTTAACATCATTGTGAGAGGGTTTACAATACACAGGAAAATCACATCAGATAACAAAATGGTAGAAAGTCATACAATCTGGGAACCATGGCTAGCCAAGTTGACACATGCTTTGGGGGAGGGGACACACAATTCACTCCATTACAGAGATACACTGTGGAAACCATAGGATCTGTGGTCTGAACTAAGAATTAGATGCCTACAAGTTCAAATATTTGAATCTCACAGAAAGAAAAATTACCCTAATTAAAAATAAAATGGAAGTAACCTTCTAATGTTAAGAAAGAGAAATTGATAGCACTGTTCTCAAGAAGAGATTTACAATAATCTGATTATCACACATTTCAGTTTAGAGTGACTGAGATATTCTTAGATTATGTGTACCACATGTGATCACATGTGGTACATGTGAACGTGTACCTCTATAACTAAGGAACTCCTTGAATTCTTCTAGAATTAAACCAGAATTGTGGAACGCTTGTCTCTTGAAGCAAGCAATATCATCATTGATGAGTTAAGATCTGCATAACTCAAAAGATTCATTTAAACAGCAATTCTGAAGTCTTGATTAATGTGAGGTCAATATCTATTCCATGCAGTCACCTATCAGAAACAGAGACAATGCTTGTTTAGCATTTCTTAAAACTGAGTGTTGTACAGGCTTGTTTTAAAGAAAAATAATTTTCACTAAGCCACAAGAACATATCCATACTGTCCTGGTCTTCACACTCCAATTTGAGAAGTATGTCTGTCTTAGTTTCCTGGGACCACCATAAAAAAATGCCACAAAGTGGGTGGCTTTAAAGAACTGGAGTCTGTTTTCTCACAGTTCAAGGGACTGGACTTCTAAATTCAGGGCTTCAGCTCCAGGGGAAGGTCCTTCTTTGTCTCTTCCAGCTTCTGGTAGCTTCTAGTAATTCCTGAGGTTCCTGGGCTTGTAAATGCATCTGCCTCCATCAAAACATGGTGTCTTCTATGTGTGTCTTTGTGTCTATATTCTCCTTTAAAAGACACCACGTGGAAGGGTTTGACTTGAGGAACTATTCTTCGCTGATATGGCCTCATTAGCATAACAAAAGAAGTAGTCCATTTATAAACAAAGTCACATTCACAGATACAGGGCTTAAGACTTCAAGTCTTTTTGAAAAAGACCCCACTGTCATTGAGTAGATTCTGACTCATAGTGACCCTATAAGGACAGAGTAGAACTGCTCCATAGAATTTCCAAGGAGCACCTGGTGGATTCAAACTGCCAACCTTTTGGTTAGCAGATGTAGTACACAACCACTATTCCACCAGGTTTCCTATAATTAAATCCATAACATTCCTAGTCAAAATAATGAAAAGCAAAACATGTTGCTGTACTCCTTATCTTCTCAATTTCTCCATTTTCCAAGTCCCCTGATTTCAAACTCCAACCCCCGCACTATGCACACTCCCAACGCTGACACATCTTTTTGTGCTTTCTCTTCAATAAGCATCTCAGAACACGTCTCCCTCCCTCTGACTTCCCCAATTCCGTCCAAATTTACTCATAGGCCTTGTTCTAATTTTATGAATTATTGCCAACCTGATAAACATGTCAGAACTTTCCCTTCCCCACGTGCTTAATCTACAGTATAGTAGTCCATATTCTCATCTCAGCAGGTTTCCTGAAGTTTTACCTTGTTTTGACCATGTCGTAGAGAAATGCCAGACCTGTGGAATCATTTCATTCATAATCCTTAGGAAATCACTGGAGCATTTCAACTTCTTTTTTTTTCCTGTGTAAAATGTAAATGGCAATAATTTTCCCAGACTCAAATAATATCAGTTGCTGTTGAGTCAGTTCTGATGCACAGTGACCCCTTGTGTATCAGAGTAGCGTGTTGTTCAATGACTGATGATTCTACAGTAGATCACTAGGTTTTTTTCCTAGGTAAACTCAAACCTCTTACCTCTTGGTTAGCAGTTGAGCACATTAGCAGTCAACACACATTAACAGACTCTAGACTCAAATAAGAGCCACTGTTTATTCAAGTTCTGACTAGGTGCCTAGTTTTGTGAAGTGTTATATGCATTATCTTATTTAATCTACATACCAACTGTCTTAGTCACCTGGTACTGCTCCAACAGAAAATACCATAAGTGGAAGCGTTCATGAAGAGAAACTTCTGTCGTCACAGTCTGGTGAGCCACAAACTCAGTAACAAGTTGCAAGTCCATTCAATATGAGAAATCATCACAGTCCGGTAGGCCAAGAGTTCAAATACAAGGAGAGCATCTCTCAGTACAGGCACCTCAGGTCCAAAGGATGTGCCTGCTCTCAGTCATGCTGCTGTCTTGGTGGTGTGAACTTCCCAACTTGCTCTTTTCACTTCTCTCCCTTATATCCCACAAGATTATTGTAGCTTGAGTCCTGCCTCACCAACACAACTGCTGCCCATTCTCCATCATCAGTTATCTCAAAGGCAGTATTCACAACACATGGGAGGAATGGCACCGTATTGGGACTCATAGCCAAGTCAAATAACACACTCATTTTGGGGGGGACACAATTCAATCCATGACAGCATCCCTATGAAGTAGATCTTATTACCACACACACATTTCTAGATGAGGAAGCTATGGCAAAAAAAGGTTATATAAGTTGCTCAATCAACTTAGGCACAGTCTTTGAATCTTTAAATTTCTAGGTTATACATACAGGATGGATTTACTTGCTTCCTCAAGTACAATAACAACAGAAAATTCTCATGATTAGAGGCACATAGAATAACAGTTTTACTGAGTGCTCGGTTTAGCAGCATCTCTTGGGTGGTTCTTTACCACACCAACCCCACTTTACAAAATGCCAAATGACACAAGCTTAAGTTTGACCTAGTTTAATTGAACTGTGGGTTGTGGTTCAATTATTTGACAATCAATTACTAAGAATTTAAGCAGTTTTTTAAAACCACTATAAATACTGCCTTTCTTCTGTGGTGTCAGAAACTGCTGCTATTTCTTGCTTTCATGTACATACTGTAAATATGTACGCACATGAAAGCAAATAGCCTGAACATATACAGACACTGTATTTCAAATGGCACAAATTTAAAAACTATGAAATAGATCCCAACATGACATTCCAGCTAATTCAAGAAGCAAATGTCATCTTTTATACTTTTATTGTCTGCAATAGCTTCAAGCCTTGATTTTCTTCCATTTTAATTGAACAAAACCTACGCAACTTACATACTACACCTCTCATATAACAAACTCAAGTAGAGAGAAAATCAGATCAAAGCTAGGAGTGCTCGTGTCAAAAGGACAGTCAGACTATGGTATGGTTGAGACCCATTGGTTGTGGTTCCCTCCTTGAGAAGTGCTATCAAGCCCCAGTGAGAGAACTGACCAAAATCGATGTTGCTGGGGCCTCACAGAGGCAGCCAACTTTGTGACTTCCAGGAGTCAACCCTGCTCTGCCAGCCACGAAGATGCTCAAGCTATGAGGTCTGAGGTTTTTCTAAGAGAGGGGCAGACGAGGGTTGCACAACAGATTCCGAAGCAAGAGTAAGCCATTCACTTCATGTTTCCTGTCTGGGTTTCACCAAGCTTCTCTTGTATGTGCTGGAGTGTTAGAATAAGTGATTTGATTGTGTTTGGAAAGATTTGGGGGGTGTGCGTGTGTGTACATTTTAAATCATAAGGAAAAAAAAAGGCAGCCGGGCAGCCGGCTACTCTTCGTAGTTTTGTGTGGAAATGTACGTTCTTCTCTGACTTTTCTGTCTCCATAGTCTTTGTCAAAAGACTGCGGTTTACAGGTTGTTTTTTCTTTCCTACTAATTGGCTTTATTCTTCATGCCAAATGTCTTCTTCACAATGATGAAAACTCTAATATTTTCGAAGTATGAGGATAAACTGGTATCAGACTGCTGATATGACTGAACAGACAAGTTTGCAAATACTTCACTTCCCTGCTTTGCCTCTTGTGAGGTCCTCATCTTGCATGCTTGCTGAGTGGCAAGTTTCAGGAGAGTTACATCAATGCTGGCTCGGTGGCAGAACTCTTATCCTAGCCAATGCACCTCAAGCACAGCCAACACTCTTCCGGCAGGGGAGGCTTGTGTGTTGCTGTGATGCTGAAGGTTTCAGTGGAGCTCCAGACTAAGACTAACTAGGAAGAAAGATCTGGTGATTTGTGTTTGAAAAATAAACCAGTGAAAACCCTGTGGATCACAGCTGTCTGATTCCATTGCACGTGTTTTCACTGAGTCAGGGGTCACTCAGATGACAGCTAGTGACAACCCACCATATAGTCCACTTCCACAGCTCCAATTCCTTAATCTAATGGAGAAAGTTACACAATAGCAGAAAGAGGTAAAGAAACTGGATGCCCATCAACAGAAGAATGGATAAACAAATTGTGGTGCATACACACAGTGGAGTATTACACTACAATAAAGAACAATGGTAAATCTGTGAAGCATCTAATAACATGGAAGAAACTGGAGAGCACTGTGCTGAGTGAAATAAGACATCACAAGAGGACAAATATTGTCTGAGACCACTACCGTAAAACCTTATAAAAAGGAGAAGGGAGTTATTCAAACTTTAATTCTGATCATGTTTCACTGGAAATTATCTCCTCCAGAGGCACAAAGTAGTATGTATGACCAAAGATATTAGAGAAACTATCATTTTTTGAATGTTTAATGGTCTATGTCAGTGCTTGTTAAACAACCTGCTCTGCTGTGTCTACATGAGTCTTTTTAATCAAATAGCATTTCTTCACTCATTTGACAACCACTTATTGCCTGCTTGCAACAGTACATTGCTACCATAAGAGAATTTTTTAAATGTACAGGGCAGAATGACTATGGTACTTCTTAGTATGTTAAACTCTTCCCAACTGGTTACTATTTTCACTAAAACCTGACAAAGGAGGAAATTGAGGTGAGAACAGAGTTGAAGTTCTTTGCCTAAAGTCACTCAGAACTGTGGCTCCAGAGTCTACACATTTAACCACCATTCTCAGTTGCCTTGAAAGTCTTATAGAATCAGCATAGTTGTGATTCCAAGGCAGACAATCTTGGACTTCTGCCTATTGTCCTGTCATACAGAACTACATAGAATGATCCAAAAGGAAAAAGTTTTCCTCTAACCAAGCAAGCAGATGTCTTTGAATTGTTCCAACTCATGGCAGTGACTGTATGAAAGTAGAACTGTGCTCCATAGAGTTTTCAGTGGCTGAGTTTTCATAAGGAGAGTACTAGATCTTTCTTCTGAAGTGACTGTAGGTAAACGTGAACTATCAGTCCTTCAATTAGCTAAAGACCAAGATCAAGCAGCAAGCAAGAAACTTCCTGTTGCCTCTTCTCTGTGCTGAACTCTTAGCCTTCTAATGGTAAGATTACTTGCCTAGACTTTGGTGCTAGCACTAATCCCAGATCTGTCCCAAAACTGGCTCCCAGAATCTTTTCTGTAGTAAAAAGCTTTCACCTCTTTCAGCAGTCAATGATCTCAGCAGCACCTCTAGCTCTCCATGTCCTAGCTTGGGAAGAGAAATAAGACAGAAGGGGAGCTAGTGAAAGATGATGACCTTGTTCTTTCTAGCCTCACCATCAAGAACAAACTTCCTTGCTGTGTAAGATTTAGTTCTGCTGTCTCCATTATAAGTCTGTGATGATTACTTCAGTCATTCTAGAGGATGGCAGGACTAGGGACAGTGAAAGATCAACAGTAATTCTCTGTCAACAGCTTAAAATGTTAAACCTTGTAGAAGTTCCCTCAGTTTCAGAAAATATGCCCATGATCTCCTGAGTTTGAAAGGGTGGAGTCACCACTCAGATGGACTAGGAGAATGGTGGGCCTAAAGTTGAGGGAGCAGAGTTGCTGTTCCAGTGGGCCTGGAAGTTAGAGTTCAAGCCCAGGACTGAGACCCTCCAATCAGAATCTGGAGAGTATGGTCAATGCTTAGAGTCTGGAGTACAAGGGACCTCATACCACCAAGAAAGCTGCACTAGGAGCAGTGTGTGCCCTTTGGAGTTGAGGATCCTCCCTCTGCTGATGTGTTTGCAGATAAAAGGTAGACTGATGACAGGGATCTTCTTCCACAGCCAACAAAGAAGGCCTCTCCCTGGAGCAGAGATCCTGAATTTGGACTTCTAGCCTACTGGACTGTGAGAAAATAAACTTATATTTGTTAAATCCATCTATTTGTGGTATTTCTGTTATAACAGCAATAGATGAACAAGACAGAATTATTTACATTTTTAAAGGGAAAGTAGGTCCAAGAGAAGTAATCTACAATAGGTCAGACAGAGTTTAAGTTTCTGAAAGAGGCAAAAAGAGTTCCAGGTGGTTTCAAGATGCAGAATCTGATCATAGGAATGGGTTGCTGTAGTGTAGAGATGAGGGCACCAGGAATCACGGGACTGGGTGACTTATCTTCATGGATACTAAAGCTGCAAGTGATGAGGGACAGAGATGGAATGGAATGTAAGACAAGAGACAGGCATCCAGGTCTTCTGCATTCAAAGGAGTTGCTGTGAGTTTAATATATGACAGATAGCAACTGGATGCTGAGTGGAAATGAGTACATGCAGATGTACCAGCCTCAACAGAGAAGTTGCTGTCAAATCCAATCAAGAGAGTGATGTTCAGCCATGGGAATGGTTCCTTTACTTCTGCTCCTTAAATTGGATGTCAGGGCAGAAGAAAGAGGTATATGGAAATCAGCAGCCTCCTCCAGAAAGTCTTTCAAGGGAAGTCAATGTCAAAGCCATGACCTAATCAGGAACAGTGGTTTGAGAACCAAAAAACCTTTAAGTTAACCACTACAAATGCAACTAAATTCAATAAGTGTATATTTATTGAATAATCTGTCTGGGTCCAGTTCAATGTAATGCTCAGTATGTCTTTAGTAACTTGTTCTTAACAAGGAATTTTACACAAGACTCATAATCTGGGCAGTTTTCTTGACCACAGGAACTTTCAACATGACACTCCAAGAGGTAGGTACTGTAGGTGTAAGGCCACAAATGTATTTAACCATTGAGCTTTTTACCTTTATATTTTCTGGCTAAGTTAATAACACCTTCCAGAATGCTTCCTTGCAGAGTCCACTTCGGACAAGATGAAGATAGTAAGCATATCTGGAAAATAGAATGGAGTCTATTTCTAGGTGTCAGATTAATTATTATTAGTGACAAAAATAGCAGTAGTTACATACCTATTTCAAATATACAAGTATTATACAACAGCTTTTGAAATAAAAGGCAATAAAACTCAGTCTTTGAGATCAAATGTGAAACACATCAGAACAAATAAAGCGAGTCTTAGAAAAAAGCAAAAGCATGAAAATAAGAACTCACAGCTCAAACCTTCAAATGAAAAAAATCTTGGACTCTAATTGAGTTCTTATCTGAGGTAAGCCAGAGAGACAGGAAATGGTAATGTAGACGGAGGCTGTAACTCAGGGCTGGATTATGTGTTTATTCTCTAATAAACTCATAAAGGAGGGGACATGGCATCCTGTACTTCTGCACAATAAAACCACAGACAGAGGAAAATTGGAGTCCTTGCTAACCCTTTGACTCAAGGTGAAATAAGCCTTCAGTATAAGGCTTCAGGAGCAAGTAATCCCACCCATCCATTGCAGAAGCTTCACCTGTTACCCATTCCATCACTATCTTTACAAAGACCGGTAAGTTTGAGTTCATTGTTGTGGCTATTGTGTCCATATCATTGAGAGTTTCCTTCCTTTTTGCTGACCTTCCACTTCAGCAAATATAATGTCCTTTTCTAGCAACTGTTTTTTCCTGATGAGTTGACCAAAGCAGGTAAACCAAAGTTTTGTCATCCTCACTTCTAAGGCATAGCGTATACAGTGATGAATACGACAGGAGCAGTCTCTACCATCACGGAGCTTCCCAGCTTGTACTGCACATAGTGATTCCAGTAAGTCACTACCTGCAGTCCTACTGACATATTGTGCTGTGATGGAGAAGCATAGAGTGCTCTACAAAAGCATAGGAGGGACCTATTGCAAACAGGGCTCAGGAAATTCCAAGACCTAAGGAGGAGATAGGTATGGAAAAGTTAGCTCCCACAGAAGAAACAGACAACATGTGAGAAGACCGGAGATAGTAAACATTTGTTTCATCTCAAGAAGTGAAAAACTGTCTGTGTGGCCAGACAAGAGGGAATGTTGAATGAGATGAACCAGAACTAAGCCACAGAGAGTCTTAGAAACTATAATAAAGGCTCACATTGACTCCCAAGGGTAGATGCGGCTCCACTGAAGAACTTGCAGCCAGAGGATGATATAATCACTGCAGCTGCAATTTGGAGAATGGATCGTAAGAGTGTTAAGAGGAAAGTTGAGAGATTGTTAGCTTTGTGGGTTTGGATTTGATGCTGGAAGTAGAGATGGAAACAAGTGGATGAATTTGAGATCACGTTTCAAAGGAGAAGTGAGAGAATTTGGAGATGGGTTTAATATGGAAATGAAAGAAAGAAGCGGTGCTGTGAATTACTCCCAAGACACTGAATCAAGAAACTGGCTACCTAGTGGCGCCATTTAACAAGAAGAAGCATGATGTCACTCTCTGGAGTTAGGGCCAGAGCCTATTTCTTTGTTTTCTTTCATCCTTCTTTCTTTAATGGTCTATTAGGTTTTTTTCACTGATTATTAGCTTCCAAAAGCAAGTGGGTGGGAAGTAGAGAGTTCTCATATACTTTCCTCCTCCCACACACTGCTTCTCCATTGCTGGTAGCTTACATTCCTAAAGTGTGTTTGTTATAGTTGATGAGCCAGTATTGATATGTTCTTATTAACTCAAGTCATAGCATGTTGAAAGTGAAGAGGACTTGAAGGACTTACTGGTGGAGATCAAAGACCACAATCCATACAGCTTGCAGTATGGATTACACCCCAACATCAAGAAAACAAAAATCCTTGCAACGTGGAGCAATAAGTAACATCATGATCAATGGGAGAAAAGATTGAAGTTGTTAAGGATTTCATTTTATTTGGATCTACAATCAACACCCATGAAAGTAGCAGTCAAGAGATCAAACGACATATCTCACTGAGTAAATCGGCTGCAGGAGACCCCTTAAAAACGACAAAAAGCAAAGATGTCACCTTGAAGACTAGGGTGGTTCTGATCTAAGCTATGGCTTTATCAATTGCATCATGTGCACGTGAAAGCTGGACAGTGAATAAGGAAGATCAAAGGAGAATGGACACCTCTGAACACTGGTGCTGCTGAAGAATACTGAATATACAGTGCGCTGCTAAAAGAATGAAGAAATCAGTCTTAGAAGAAGTACAACCAGAATGCTTTTTAGAAGAAAGGATGGTGAGATTTCATCTCACATACCTTGGCCGTGTTATCAGGAGGGATCAGACTCTAGAGAATGGTATCTTGCTTGGAGAAAGTAGAGGCTCAGGGAAAAAGAGGCAGACCTTCAACTGGATGGATTGGTGCAGTGGCTGCAGCAATGGCTCAAGTGTAAACGATTCTGAGGGTGGCACAGGACTGAGCAGTGTTTTGTTCTGTTGTGCATGTCCAACTCTCTGTGAGTTGGAACCAACTCAAAGGCATCTAACAACAACAAAGCTCATAGTTTATGTTTGTCTTATACAGTCCATAGCTTTGGCTTGTACAGTACTATGGGTTTTGACAAATACCTATTCATCATGTGTCCATTACACTATCATACAGAATAGTTCTACTGCCCTAAAGACCATGCATTTTTAAAAATTCTAGATGATTCTGGTGGCTATGCTGGCTATTCCTGGTTGATAAGAACTAATTTGGAGAGGTGGTTTGCAGAGTAACAGTTAAGGGTAAGCTTTGGAGGTCACTTGCCTTGTTCATATCTGAGTATGTCACTAACTGGCTCTGTCTTTGAGCAATTACTCAGTTTCCTCACCCGTTAAGTGGAGATAATAATAGGACCTACCTCATTGGGTGGTTAATCTCAGGAAACAGAGTAGTTGTGAGCTACAATTTTTAGATTAGTCAGTTGAATAAACCAAGTGTTTTCATGTACCCAAGCTCTTGCTGTCCCTGTCCTTTGCGTTAATGTGTCCTCTTCTCTTTCTCTGTGTGGCAATTTCCAATTTGCTCTCCAGAGCTCACTTTCCTTGACTACTCCCCACAATACCACTGGTCCTAGCCGATCCTCTGGGCCATTTGTCTTTCTTGCATGGATAGTTGCATATCATGCTATGCTTACTTAGATACTTATTTATCTCATCCAAGAGGCAACTGGCTGTCTCTTATACAAGTTTGTATCCGCTGACCTTAGTCTGATGTCGTAGCTTGAGGCCCAGAATGAATTTGTTGGTTTTAATTGAATCTAACTAAATTAAAAGCATTATACCTTCGGGGAACTCATCTCATAATCTACGGCTCTTGCTTACTTGTCATGTGAGTGCAGACACAGCAAGTTACACTCAAAGAAGATGTATATATATAATCACCCTAAGTGGCTATTTAGGCCCAACTTTAAGCCTGAACCAGTCATGCCAAACATAACACCTTTCTTATCTGCCTCTCACCTCTGCTTTGCTCTTCCTGAGCAATGTGGGGCCCTTGCATTTCTGAGGAATAGAGAAAGGGGGGTGGGGAGGAAGAAACAGACTCCTACAACTTTACAAAACCTCCCCGCACCACTTAATGGGGGAAGGAGGGTGAAGAGAGCTGTGGTATGGACTGAAATAAGTATACTCAGATGGCTTTGAATCCTTTCTAGCCATGCATCTTTGCATAGACTGTCCAAACCCTGGGAGACAAACACCAATTTCAATTGAGAATCACCCAAAATAATTTTCATAACAGGATACATGTTTTTTTCCGTGCCTTTGGTTGGGTGTAGAATTTTCCCTCTCTCATGCTAGTGTCTCTAGAGACTTCTTTCTCCGGAAAATGTACATAACAAACTAGCCACACATTTTAAACTAATTTGTTAAAGGGTTTGAATCCCTGTGGGAAAAGTTGAAAAAGACTTCTTCCTCCTCTTTTAAATCCCAAGGCAAACGGACTTAGCAGGAGGCAGTTTGATATATACAAAGTGGATGGTCTTTGGAACCAAACAGATCCTGGCTCAGTCATTTTTAGTTCTGTGCTTAATGAACCTAATGAAGCTAATAAAAACACAACCCGTTGCTGTCGCATCCATTCCAACTCATACTGAGCCAATAGAGTAGAACTGCTTCATATGTGTTTAGTTGACTCACGCTGCTCTAACACAAATACTACAGAGTGGATGGCTTTAACAAAGGGAAGTTTATTCTTCCATAGTTCTCTAGGTTACAAGTTCAAATTCAAGATGTCCGCTCCAGAGGAAGGCTTTCTCTTTGTCACCTCTGGAGGAAAGTCCGGGATTGCATCAGTCTTTTTCCTGGGAGCATCTTGGCACAGGAACCTCAGGTCTGAAGGATGCGTTCTTTTTCCGGTACTGCTTTCTTGATGGTGTGAGGTTCCCAATTCTCTGTTTGCTTCTCTTTCCTTTTGTCTTTTGTAGGAGGAAAGGATGAAGGGTGGGGCAAGCCATACTACAGGGAAACTCCCTTTATAGTGGAACAGGGAGGTAATCCTATGAAGGGATTTACAGTCACACCCTAATCCTTTAACATACAGCACAGGAAAATCACAAAATGGAGGACAATCACAAAATAAAAGGAATCATGGCCCAGCCGCATGGCTACACATGTTTTACATGTTTTGGGGGGACACAATTCAATCCATGACAATAGGGTATGCAAAACTGTAAACTTTATGAAAGTTTCTCCCTCGCAGTTGCTGGTGGGTTTGAATCAGTGATCTTTCAGTTGACAACCAAGTGCTTAACCACTGTACCACCAGGACTCCTAAAGTTAATAATAATGATTAATATATGTATGTGCTTACTACATGCCAAGTTTTGTTCTGACTGGTTTATATATAATACATATAATAAAAACCCAAACTCACTGATGTCAAGAGATTCCAAATCACGTAACCCTACAGGACAGAGAAAAATTGACCCACAGAGTTTCCAAAGAGTAGCTGCTGGATTCAAATTGTCAATGTTTTGGTTAGTAGCTGAGTTCTTAACCACTGAACAAAGGCTCCTTATATATAAATCTCATTTTAATTTGCTTTAAGATGAAACTCTTAAGGGAAGTGCTCTCACTATGTTTACCATGAAGAAAATAGAGGCACAGAACAGGTTAGTTACAGGCGCAGGATAACACAGCTAGCAAGCCGTTGAGCCAGGATTTGAAGCTGGGCAGCACTTGGCTTTAGTCTGCTTTAGACTGCAGTGCTGTCGGCCACCATCAGTGCCCTAACTCACTGTGCTTCCCAGCCCTCCTACCAACACCCAGAAAACATAATCCGACTGTCAGGCCTTCCTCAGGAGTCTCTCATGAGGCGCAAAGGAGACAAGATAAGTAGAATTCTTGGCACAGAGGGGAGCCCAGACCGGGGAGCTTCCTTTAATTTTCAACTTCTAAAACAAAACAAAACTTACTGCTTTCAAGTTGATTGAATTCATAGGGACCTATAGGACAGTGTAGAACTGTCCCACAGAGTTTGCAAGCATGTCCAGTGGATTCAAACGACTTAGCAGCCATAGTACTTAACTACTAGGCCACTAGAGTTTCCATTTCCAACTTGTGCACTCATATAGTGCTGTCAAAAATTTTTTAAGCCAATTCTAATTAACTTCTGAGGTATCTAGATTGCCAAGAACAGCAAATATATTATGTGGACTGGACAAATTATAGGCTTTAGAATTTACTTTTAGAGTGCTTCATCTGATCCAGAAGGGGTAGTATTAACCTGTAAAATCTACACTCTCAGTAACTAAATAAAATATGTTTTTCATTATAGAGCAGAAGCCCACCAAAGGCACAAGTCAAAAGCTATGAGATCTCAGAGGGAGATAATTACTGATACCTGGAGGGAACAGTTAAGGAAGTCCTTGAAAGGTGAAAGGTGATCAAAATAGCTTTGGAAATACAGAGAGAGGGCAACCTAGTGAGAGCTACTGAGATGAATTTGCATAACTAAAGCCACCGAGGAATGCGCTTACCCAGTGCCACAGAGTCAATTCTGACTGACTAGTAGCAACCCTATTGGAAGAGTAGAATCACCCCATAGGGTTTTCAAGGATCACCTAGTGGATTTGAACTACCAGTCTTTGGGTTAGCAGCCTTAGCACTTTACCACTACACCACCAGAGTTTCGACAGAGGAATGAGGGTGGGAAAATGTGGAATGTTAGCAACAGCAGGATTGAAGGGGAAGCTAGCATGAGCTGAGGCTGTGACGGGCCTTGATAACTTGTGGAGTGATCTGTTTGATCAGAAGTGTAGGTATCAGGAAGACGTGTTTAGGTGTAGAGATGATGAAGAACCATTGGCTTTCTCTTACATGACCAATATATTAAAATCTTGAGAGAGATAAAAAGCCTAAAGTTATTTATTACAGGAAAAAAGGTGGAAAGAAATCCTCATAGCCTCTGTAAGAGACCTTAAACTAAGCAATTGTGGCTATTAGAAAAACTGCCACTTAAAATTTCAGACCTGCAAAGAAACGTCATTGCCGAGCTGTGCACATATTTCCACCAGAGAACCGGATCTGGACAAA
The DNA here is from genome assembly GCA_028571685.1 of Heterohyrax brucei. NCBI lineage: Eukaryota > Metazoa > Chordata > Mammalia > Hyracoidea > Procaviidae > Heterohyrax > Heterohyrax brucei. The sequence goes on from CM053142.1 coordinate 130,389,089, forward strand.
GCGGGTGAAGTGAGCAGCGTGTTCAAAGCTGAAGATGCACCTCGCGCTTCACCAAGAAAGGTCAATGTTCTTTTCTCTGAGTCAACTCTTTCACGTTCCGTTGAAGAGAAGTTGATGTATTGTGGCAAACTTGCCCATAGAAGTCACAAAGAAAACTGCAACCCAATATGAGTAAACTGGTGTAATGTTGATTTAACAACTCTCTGAACTTTTAACCCACGCTCCACAAAAAAAGTGAGGTGAGAGAATGTTTTAAAAGAATTAAGTCTGGGTAACAGAAAAATAGCGTGCAACTTTCCCACCTTACACATTTGAACATGAGGGAGTGGTAGTTGTTTTGCTAGCTGCTGCTGAGTCACCCTGACTCACTGGAACCCCAGACACAACAGAACTAGCTGCTACCTCTTCTTGCTCCATCCCTGTGAGCAGCTGTGGATTGAATCTTTATGACCAACAAGGTTTTCAGGGTCTGAGTTTCAGAAGTAGATCACCAGGCTTTTCTTCCTAACCCATCTTAGTCTAAAGGCCCCTCTGACTCCTGTTAAGCATAACAGCACATCAGCCTCCAATAACAGATTAGTTGTGGTTGCGCGTGACGTGTACTGGCCAAAAATCTAATGCTGTCCACACTGGTCACCATCACCTATTCTCCCACACAATCAAAGACCAAATATCATTTCTTCAAGGTCCTTCCGAAGACTCTCCGAAGTGATACGTTCCTTTGCTGATCACATTTCCCCCAGTGATCATCTTCAGCACTTGTATGGTTGTTGATCTAAGGATTTGTTCTTCCGAAATTCAGCCTTTTACTGTTTTTTAAATTTTTTTATCCATAATTTGCTTCTCCAATATAACTATAAGCATTTTGAAAATGATAACTACAGCTGGAGTACGTCTCTAATTTTTTTCATTGTGACACATTAAAATAAATAACACCAACAATAGCTAAGACATTTTGAATGCTATCCATATGCTCAGCATTCTTCCAAAGGCTTTACATATATTAATTCACTTAATCATTACAGTAACAGCATAAGGTAGATACTATTATTGTACTCAGCTTACACTTGAGGAAACTAAGGTGCAGAAGGTAAATTATCTTTACCACAGTCACACACTTAATCGGTGCATGATCTCAGGCAATCAACACCAGAATTGTACCCAAACATATCCTTAAATTACATATATATACATACGTATGTATACATACATACATACATACATACATACATGTTTTAAGCCAGGACAGTATACTTCAACTGACATATACACGTGAGCTGTGAATGCCATAGGCCCCGTTTTGATTCTACCTAGTCTTTCAGACTTTGTGTTTGCATGGGTCTGCTTATCATTTTTCAACTTTGATTTCCTTAACATGAGTTCTTGGTGTCTCATTTCCAGCTATCATGGTATGAAATAGAATACTCTTGTTAGGGAAAAATTTGTTGTAAGGAAAAAGATCTTTTTACAACTTTGCTCTAGTTACCCGCCCCCGAGCACTCAGCCCATACATTCCTGACTGTTGAACGAAAATGGGAAGGGCCACTTCCCTAACCACCAGAACTAGTTTTAGAAACAACAGGACAATATAGAACCAATCCCCCTTCAGAGTTCCAGGAACTTACCCAAAAAGGCTGGTTTTGGGAATAACAAGAAGGAACTTACCCAAAAAGGCTAGTTTCAGAAATACCAGGAAGTAAATGCACCCGAAATATCCGCCCCGAGCTAATACAAACCAACCCCACGCGGAACCTTCCCCAACCCCACCTCCCCCAAGAATGTAAGACCCCGCCTTTATATACTCTGTACTTTCTTGTTTGGGGCCCATTCCCTCTACTCTGACAAGAGTATGGATTGAGCCCCAGTGCGCTGGAATAAAAACCTCTTGCTGTTGCATCAAGCTGCAGACTTCGTGACTGATTGGGGTTACGCCGTCACCTGTGACTTGAGGAGGGGTCTCCCCTGTTGGGGGTCCTTTCATTTGGGGGCTCGTCCGGGATTGGACGACCACCCCTCAGTCTCGAAGTCGCTCTTGGAGGTAAGGTACCAAGCTAGCTTTGTCTGTCTGTCCAGCTCCTTTTGTCTGTGTTGTTATTTTAGTTTCATTTTTCAACGACCACTTAGACTTCTGGCTTAGGTTTTGGGTTTGCAGTTGTTTGAATTTACCGTAAGGGTGAACAAACGGAGGCCGGTAGACGTGCCTGAAGGGTCTCAAACTGCACCCTGGGGGACGCCCCAGGGAGAGAGAGGGACCAGGGATGCCTGGTTGCCTCCTATAAGAAGGATGAGGATAAGGTTCGGTTTTTGGATGTGGAATCCCGACTACCGCCTGTCTGACTGCCTCTTCCTTTGGTGGAAAAATAAGCCTGGCTGTTGTTTGCTGATTTGGGTTCGGTTTTTGGATGTGGAATCCTGATTACCGCCCGTCTGACTCCCTTGTCCTCTTGTGGAAAACTAAACCCGGTCGTTGGCTGTTAATTCTGTCCTGTACTATCCTATTCTTGTTCTTGTCCCTATTTGCTTGGTTCGAAATCATGGGACAGACGTCGTCCTCTCCTCTTAATCTTACTCTAGCTCATTGGCCGGATGTTAAAAATCGCTCTCATGACTTATCAATAGAGGTGAAGAAACGCCTGTGGCAAACATTCTGCGCCTCTGAGTGGCCTGTGCTAGGCGTTGGATGGCCACCAGAGGGCTCCTTTGCTGGTTTTTGTTTCGTTTCTTCTGTGACTGGTCTGTGTTTGATTGTGTTGTTTGTCCTGATTGTTACTTTTGCCACCATGGGGCAATCTTCTTCTCACTCTGTAACACCCCTAGACCTATTCCTTAACCACTTTCAGATTTCCAGAAACGAGCCCGAGACTTTGGCAAGGTGTGGTCGGAAAACTCCACACACTTTGTAATCTGGAATGGCTGGCCTTTGGTACTGGATGGCCACCCACGAGATCCCTAGACATTAAACAAACCCATTCTGTTTTTCAGGTCATCTCTGGCGATCTGGGTCACCCTAACCAAATACCATACCTTGTTGCTTGGCAAGACCTCCTCAGGCGGCCACCTGCATGGCTGCAAATTTTCCCCTTGCAAGCTGTAGGGCACATGACTGAGGCTGGGACCCCCTTCTTGGTCTATACTCCTTTTACCTTGATACCCCTCTTAGAAACCACATACAGCAACTTCTCCAAGCCCTCTTTATCACTGAGGGGAGGACTAAGATTGTTTCCCTAGCCAGAAAACAGGTGCCGGGAGATGATGGAAACTTTACGAGTGATTTAGATGAGATTAACCACGCTTTTCCCCTGACCCACCCAAATTGGGACCCAAACACCACTGCAGGTAAGCAGCGCCTAACTGTCTACCGCCAGATTCTTATGGGGGGTCTCCGGGCCGCTGCTGGGTGCCCCACAAATTTGTCTAAAGTAACACAGGTAATTCAGGAACCCTCAGAATCCTCAGCAGCCTTTCTGGAATGACTGAGGGAAAAATACAAAAAAATAGAAGGATTCGAGGGAAAGAATCTAGCTGAACTGATGGAAATTGCTATGAAAACCTTCAATAACTGCGAACTACCAGAAGACAAACAAGCCAAAAAGGTAAGCGGAATCCTCCTGGCAGAAGCCTGGGGCCACGCGCCGCTGCGCCCTTGGGAGAAGAAACCGGATCAGACGAGGAAGCCAGGAAAGCCTCCCCTGCAGAGAAACCAGTGTGCCTACTACAAGGAAATTGGACATTGGAAGGGTGAGTGCCCCAAAAGAAAGCCCCCTCCAAAGGTTCTTAACCTAGAGGCCTGAGGGCGTCAGGGCTCACCGGCCCCGCCCCCGAGCCCAGGGTAACCTTAAAAATAGGGGGACAACCAGTAGAATTCATGGTCGACACCGGGGCTAGCAACTCGTTCTAATTGAACCCCTAGGACCCATAACTGAAACCAGAACCCTAGCATGAGGAGCTACTTGGATTAATGCCTACTCATGGACTGATGAACAAAAGGTAGATCTGGGAGTTAAGACTGTCTCCCTCTCCTTTATAGTAATGTCTGAATGCCCGTGCTCTTTACTTGGAAGAGACTTGTTATCAAAAATGCAGGCGACTATCCACTTTGCTGGGGATCATGCTTACCTGAGACCCCAAGTCAATGTGATAGCCCCTTTAGAGGAAGAAAACAGATTTTATGATGGTTCTGACAGGGACCCCTGCTCTATCCTCGTGATATCAGTGGATCAATTGATCAAAGAGATTCCCCAGGTTTGGGCTGAAAACAACTCCCCAGGACTGGCCAAACACCAACCACTGGTTATAGTGACTTTAAAACCATGTGCCAGCCCGATTCAGGTGCAACAGTACTCCATTGTGCCAGAAGCAAAGAGAGGGATCAGGGCCCACATTCAAAGACTCAGAAAACATAGAATACTGGTGCCCTGCCAGTCACCCTGGAATACTCCCCTCCTGCCGGTGAGGAAGGCAGGAGGGCTGGACTCCAGACCAGTCCTTACTTGGACACTCAGCCCATGGAAAAGGCTGGTGACCTTCTGTCTAAACAGCTAGACCCAGTGGCCTCAGGATGGCCAAGGTGTCTTAGAATTGTTGCGGCCGCTGCTCAACTGACTATGGGACAGCCCTTGACCATCACTACCCCCCATGCCATCGAGGGAGTCCTGCGTAGCCCGCCTCATAAGTGGATTTCCAATGCCCGGCTGACCCACTACCAGTCTTTATTACTAGATCAGCCCCGAGTTGTGTTTGCTTCTAGCTCAGCCCTCAACCCAGCCACACTGCTGCCTGATCTGGACCTGGAGGTCAAACCGCAAGACTGCACTGAGGTGCTTAGCCAACAGCACGGCCTTCACCGAGATCTTGTGAACGTTCCCTTGCAGGACCCTGATCTCACTCTGTTCACTGACGGGAGCAGTTTTATCAGGGATGACACCAGGTACACAGGGGCAGCGGTGGTAGCTGGAGATCGGGTCCTCTGGTCACGAGCCCTACCATCTGGAACATTAGAGCAACGGGCTGCCCTCAGCCAAGGCACCAGGCGGTGCGGGCTGCTCCCTGGCCGGGCTGCTGTGCGGCCTCAGCAGCCTTTTCAACGTCAGCGGGGGCTCGTGGCGGGAGCTGGAGCACGTCTACAGGCAGCACAGCTGCATCCATGACGGGCTGAGCCACACAGCCTGTGCTCCGGACAGACCCCGCCACAGCACTGGCACTGCCAACGCAGGCCCCATCGCCGGCCTCGCCGCTCCACGCTGCCCAGTCAACCTTGACACTACATTAGCGGTGCTGTACAAGGAGATGTTGCCTACAGGTGGGGCTGCGACAACTGGACATGTCGCTGCTGTGCCAGCTGTGAGGTCTGTATGAGTCAATCCAGGACTATAAGCACCTGTGCCAAGACCTGAGCCTGTGCCAGGATCTGTCCTTGTCCCTGCATTCTGACAGCTCCTGCCCACCAGATCCGGCCTCTCAGATGACGAGAAGCCTCCTGACACCAGCCTGTCCCCTGAATTGCCAGCCCTCACCGTGCCCCAGACGCACAATGCCCGTGACCAGTGGCTACGAGATGCCTTCCACATCATTGGGCTGAAACAATGGAAGCCGGAGGCAATAACCTAGCCCACCGAGCAGCTAAGGAAGCTGCCCCCAGCCTCCTGGAGATCAGTTCTATCCAGCTCCCCGAGCCAACCCTTCCCGAAGAGCCCACCTAAAAGAGAAGAAAGGATGACACTATACTTCGGGAGGGCTCCCCATTCTCCCTCAAAGATTGGGAGAGAAGCTCGTCTGCCAGATCCACCAGACCACCCATCTGGGAGCAACAAAAATCCAGGAACTTCTGTCTCCAAGGTACTATATACCCCAACTATCTCGGATGATGAACGAATAACACATACCTGCCAAGCCTGCCAAGCCACTAATGCAAGCAGCTCTGGTAAGGCCCACCAAGGTAAGAGAGAAAGACGTACTATGCCTGTAGTACATTGAGAACTGGACTTCACTGAAATTAAGCCCGGCAGATATGGATATAAGTACTTTTTAGTTTTCGTAGACACATTCTCTGGTTGGACTGAGGCATTTCCCACTAAGAGAGAGACAACACAAGTAGTTTGAAAAAAACTCCTGGAAGAACTCATACCTAGGTTTGGGGTTCTGTTGATGCTAGGATCAGACAATGGCCCTGCCTTTATGGCCATAGTCTCTCAGGGAGTAACATCTGTTCTGGGGATTAATTGGAAACTACATTGTGCCTATCACTCCTAGAGTTCAGGACAGGTAGAGAGAATGAACCGGACCCTTGAGGAGACCTTAACCAAATTGACCCTAGAAACTGGCGGTGACTAGACGGCCCTGCTTCCCTTTGCCTTAATGCGTGTGTGTAATTCTCCCTACCTCCAAGGCCTTACGCCCTATGAAATTGTTTTTGGGAGGCCACACCCCTCTGCCCTAAACCAAGGGATAACATACTTGCTGAAATTTCTAATCATGACCTGCTTGAGTCCCTCCAGGCCCTGCAGAAAACTCAAGATCTGCTTTTCCCCTTGTCGAGACGCCTCCACGATCTCCCTCTGGTAAAGCCACATCAGTTTCAGCCAGGGGTCTAGTCTGGGTCCTGAGACACCAAAAGGAGACTCTGGAGCACCATTGGAAAGGACCCCACACAGTAATCCTGGCAACCCCCACTGCTGTCGAGGTTGACAGGATCCGGCCCTGGGTCTATCACTCCCATCTACCTTCAGTGGAGGGTGCGACAACATAGTGGCCCTGAGGCGACTCCAAGAAACCTCGGCCCTCCCGAGGTGACTTCACCAGTTTTTCAACTTGATTCATGTGACCTTGTTGGGGGTTCTATAGGCTCACAGCTTAAGAAAGACCCATACTTGGTTCATGCACACGAACTCTCAAATACTGGGGGATGTATACATGCTGATGGGTGGGGGTGGGCTACTAACTGCCTCATGCAACAACTGGCTAAGAAACAATTTTACATCTGTCCCGGGGCTAATGTCTGTGGGTCATGTGGAGGAACAAATGATTATTTCTGTTATACATGGGGCTGTGAAACCAATGCACCCTGGATCAGGGAAAATAGGGGACCTCATTATGATCAGTTGAGTCTCTGTTCTCCTGGTCCCCCTGGCTGACCACCCTAATGTCTACCCTTCTAGGCCCCCTACTCCTTCTCCTCCTCTTATTAACTATCGGACCTTGCTTAATTAACAAACTAATAACTTTTGTAAGAGAAAGAATAAGTGCTGTACAAATTATGGTCCTCAGACCACAGTACCAGCTGGTAGAAACTAGAGAAATAGCCACATCTTAAGGGTCCCAAGATTGGGCCCCAGAACATTCTCACAAAAGAAAAAGGAGGGAATGTTAGGGAAAAATTTGTTGTAAGGAAAAAGATCTTTTTACAACTTTGCTCTAGTTACCCGCCCCCGAGCACTCAGCCCATACATTCCTGACTGTTGAACGAAAATGGGAAGGGCCACTTCCCTAACCACCAGAACTAGTTTTAGAAACAACAGGACAATATAGAACCAATCCCCCTTCAGAGTTCCAGGAACTTACCCAAAAAGGCTGGTTTTGGGAATAACAAGAAGGAACTTACCCAAAAAGGCTAGTTTCAGAAATACCAGGAAGTAAATGCACCCGAAATATCCGCCCCGAGCTAATACAAACCAACCCCACGCGGAACCTTCCCCAACCCCACCTCCCCCAAGAATGTAAGACCCCGCCTTTATATACTCTGTACTTTCTTGTTTGGGGCCCATTCCCTCTACTCTGACAAGAGTATGGATTGAGCCCCAGTGCGCTGGAATAAAAACCTCTTGCTGTTGCATCAAGCTGCAGACTTCGTGACTGATTGGGGTTACGCCGTCACCTGTGACTTGAGGAGGGGTCTCCCCTGTTGGGGGTCCTTTCACTCTCTTCCCTAGTTCTATCCCTATGACCATTTGATTCAGTTGGCCAGCAACCCATATTTCTGCTATGGGCAAGTATGATAATAGATAGTGTTACCTCAGAGAACAAACTCTAAACCAGCCTGTTGCTTTTTCCTTTTCCTACCTTTGCCAGCCAAGCCAAGTGCCGTCGAGTCGGAGCCCAAACCATAACACGTCACGTACAAGGTCTATCCTGGTCATAGCAGAGGATTTGTTGTTGTTGTTAGGTGCCCTTCAGTCAGTTTCAACTCATGGCAACCCTGCGTTCAACAACACTGCCTGGTCCTGTACCTTCCTCATAACTGCTGTTATGTCTGAGTCCATTGCTGAAGCCACAGTGCAGTCCTTTGTTACAGACTCTCCATGTCATTGAAGGTCTCCCTGTTTTTTGCTGACTCTCTGTTTTACCAAATATACTGTCCTTCTCCAGAAACTGATGTCTGCTGAATTGAGGGTAGGAAAGTTCTATACATCTGAGATCATATTTAGCAGTCACACCCATCATCACGTGAGAAATATGCCATAGGACCTTTGGTAGGTAATTTGCAAATGGCTACAAAAATTCTTTTCATTCTTGTACATTTGCCTCTTTGCAATGTAACTTGACTACTCCTATCAGTCAATGCCAAGCCAAGACAAGTGCTGTTGAGTTGGATTGGACTCATTTAGTGCAGTCTATTTTGTCTCCTGTTGAATAAGGGCGAGACTCATTTCTTGCTTTAACCAGTTGAAGGCAGTGGAAGGGACATCATGCAACTTCAGACCCTCAGCTGCTAAAGGTGTTGCAGCTTTTGCTTTAGGATCTGGCTCACATAAAGAAACCTGGACCAGCCTCCTCCAGGGTAAGAGGCACTGAGCCAACAGCTAGAAACAACTTCCTGATGAGTGCTAGCTGACCAGCCAGATGAATGACCCCGACACGATCTCCCACAAAATTGCCCTGACTCACAGCTGCCGTATACACAACAGAACAAAAGACTGCCCAGTTCGGCGCCATCCTCGTGGTCCTTGGTGTGCTGGAGCCCATTGCCGCAGCCACTTTATCATGCTGTTGCCTGTTGTTCCAGTTGTGAGAATTTTTGTGCTCTTTGTGTTGCGGTATAATCTGTATGAAGGCTATGGTGTGTGATCTTTATCCGTAAGTGCTTCAAGTCCTTTTCACTTTCAGCAAACAAGTTCTTCCATCTGCATATCAAAGGTTGTTAATGAGTCTTTCACTAGTTCTGATGCTTCACTCTTCTTCATATTATCCAGCTTCTGGACAACTGACATTCAGCACACAGACTGAATAACTACGTTGAAAGGATACAAACCCCGAAGCACACTTTTCCTGACTTTAAACTACTCAGTATCTTTTGTTCTGTTTGAATGACTGCCTCGTAGTCTACACGCAGTTTCGCATGACCACAATTAAGTGCTCTGGAATTGCCATTCTTGAAATGTTATCCATAATGTGTTAGATCCATACAGTCAAATATTTTTGCATAGTCAATAAAATACAAGTAAACATCATGCTGGTATTCTCTGCTTTCAGCCAAGATACATCTGACATGGGCAATCATATCCCTTGGTCCACGTCTTCTTATAAATGCAGCTTGAATTGCTGGCAACTCCCTGTATACTCACTGCCACAGACCTTCAGAAGAATTTTTCTTATATGTAATATTAATGATATCACTCAGAACTTGCATTTTCTGTTGGATCACATTTCTCTGGAGTGAATACAAATACGGATCTCTTCCATTCACTTGGCCAGGTAGCTATCTTCCAAATTCCTTGGCAAAGACTAGTACCTCCATGCAGCATTCATTTGTTGAGACACCTCGGCTGGTATTCCTTCACTTCCCGGAGCACTTTATAGCCGCTATTATTGTACATCAAACAGCTGGACATGTAAGAATGCAGATGATTAAAAGCACTAGCTGGAAGTACAACAATATGGACACTGAAAAATGAAAAGTCCAAAAGAATATGTGAACAGTGCCTTCGGTGCAGCTTGGACTCCCTCTGGTACCGTCACTTCCTGGTCACATGCTACTTCCTGAAATGACTGAACACGGACCGACTGTTTTGGCTACAGCGACCCTGCTTACCGGTTCCATCTTCTTTTAGTGCTTCCTGTGTTTTTTACTCTTTTTCCCTTAGAATTCTTGAATGCAGCAACCAAAGCTTTACTTTTTAATTCAATTCTTTTAGCTTGAGAACATCTTTTGATGTTCTAACTCCAAATCTTTTCACATTTTATTATAATACTTCACTTTGTCTTTTCCAGCTGCCCTTTAAAATCTTCTACTTTTTTTCCTTCATCATTTCTTCCTTTTGGTTTAGCTACTCTACATTCAAAAGCAACTATCAGTCTCCTGTGATACACACTTTGGACTTTTCCTTCTTTCCTGTCTTTTTAAGTGACGTCTTGTTTCCTTCAAGTATAATATCTCTGATGTCATTTCACAACTCCTATGATCTTCATTCATTAATATTTAATGTATTAAATCTATTCTTGAGATGGTGATATAGATATATATATTATATATATGCATATGTAATATATATTTATCACCTGAATTTAGAGACCATCTCAAGAATAGATTCAGCATACACACACAAACAAGAAGTTGACCTAATTTCCTTGAAGTTCACCTGGAACTGTTGTATCAGCAATTAGTGGTCTGTTCCATAGTTAGCCCCTTGCCTTGTTCTGACTGACATTGAGCTTTTTCGTCACCTCTTTCTACAGACATAGTTTCCTGAGTATTGAATTTGGTGAGGTCCACACATATATTTGCTGTTTAAGTTGTTGAATGAAAGTATTTGCAATGAAAGAGCAGTTGGTCTTGTAAAATGTCTATCACTCGATCTCCCACATCATTTCTATCACTGAGGCCATGTTTTCCAACTTGCCTCACTGAACCCAGCCTAAATTGCTAAGCCACAGCAATTTATAAACAGATAAATTATTGCTGTTTTAAGCAGATTTTGGTAAGTTTGTTACGCAGCAAAAGCTAATGGACAAAAATTCCAAATGAAAATTGAGATAAGAAATTCAGTGCCTTTCTATCTCCGTGATACAAACATTATTTTCTTAAGGGTTATCATTAAAGCTTTATATAAAATCTAATTGCCCTACCCTCAACACAAATAAAAACATATACTCTAATTTTCTACTTTCTCTGTTCACATATTCTTTTAGACTTTTCATTTTTCAGTGTCCATATTATTGTATTTCCAGCTAGTGCTTTTAATCATCTGCATTCTTACATATCCAGCTGTTTGATGTACAATAATAGTGGCTATCTTGTGGCTGGGTGATTAAGCACCATGGCTACTAACCAAACGGTCAGCAATTCCAAATTCACCAGGCGCTCCTTAGAAACCCTACGGGGCAGCTGTACTCTGTCCTATAGTATAGTTGTGGGTCTGAATTGACAGCAGAAATGGGTTTGGGTTTTTTGGGGGTGTGTGTGTCACTTACTATATGCCAAGAATTATTCCTTATTATTCTCTTATCAGAGAGAGTAACAACATATTGTTTGTTGTACAAATGAGGAAACAGATTCAGTAGCTTAAGTCTGCTCAAAGTCACAGAGCTAGTAATGAATTTGAACCTAGGCCAGATGGCTCAAATCTATGTTCAAAACCAAACTCATTGTTTTCTCTCATAAACCTCACATTCCCTAACTTAATAAATGATTGTCACTTAGTCACATTTCCGAACCAGAAACCTGTCCTTTCCTTATCCATCATTTGAAGTAACCACATCCTATGGAATCCACGCTTCTCTTCTCCATCTTCACTACCATTTTCTTATACCAGAAACTCATTATCTTTATTTTAAACAATTGCAAATATATTTGCTACCGGTCTCTTAGTCTTAGTTTTCCTTTTTGAGGTCCCTTTACCACCCAGCGGTCTGTCTTCACATCACTGCCAAGAAGAATATACACTGCAGACAGAATAGCTTACTTTGGAGGTGAAGACAATTAGCCATAGTGGTGTTATTAAGATTGTATGTGATAGTGACTCTGTGTGTGTGTGTGTGTGTGTGTGTAGGTGGTAAATACTATGCAAAAACAGTGACCATCACAGTTTGCCTTGTATTTTCTCTGTTTTAACATGATTTACATGTTAAAACAGAGAAAATACAAGGCAAACTGAAACATCCTGGGAAACTCATGATGCCTGCACAAACTGGGACAGCTGGTCCTCCTACTGTTTAAGAGAACCTGTGCTGATATTCTGAACTCCCTGAAGGCAGGTGGGATTTCCTCTCCTTTCTTTCTCTTTCTTCCACAGGCCACTCTCATTCTTCAGATTAATCAGCAAGAGAATCAGCCATCAAAACAGTTTCAGGTGTCCTCATTTACTTAACCTCCTAGCAGCTTTTGATACAGATGACCACATCTTCCTTCTTAAAATGCTTTTCTCTACTTGGCTTCTAGTTTTCACATTCTCTTAGTTTTCTTCCAGTCTTAGTGTCTCAGTCTTCTTTGATGACTGTCTTCTACCTCTACGGATGTCCATATGCTCCAAGTTTTTGTTTGGCCCTATTATTCACCAAATAACTTACTTCATCTAGTGCACTCCCAAGTTCAGAATCAGTTGTAAGATAGAGGAGTTAAAGAGAGGAGGTCAAAATGGCACCTTTTTACTGAATATTAAAATGTATTGTAGAATATAGTTCAAGTTGTAGAGTAACTGGACTTGCTAGTATTTTACTGACTCACCCAATCAATCACAGACACATTTAAATAATCATCGAGTCCCCTCAGTGGAAACAAAAACCAAACTAAATCCATTGCAGTCAATTCAGTTTCAACTCACAGTCACCCTACAGGACAGAGCAGAATTGCGTTACAAGAGTATGAAGGCTTTGATCATTGCGGAAGCAGATTACTAAATCTTTCTCCCTAGGATGCTTAAGGTTAGCCACTGAGCACTTAATCACTGCACCACCAGGGCTCCTTCGCCAATAGAAACTAGGCCCTAAAAATCTCAGTGCGTTGAGCATTGGAAAAATGTGTCTTGTCTGCAGATGAACCAATGTCGAAAAGATACAGGTGAATGAATGGACCATGACTAGGTGACTTCTTTCTCAAAAACTGACACCTCAGTATGTTGATCCTCCTTCCATGGGGAAGAGGGACTAAGAGAACATGGAGAAATCAGAACTACTGTAACACTGATAGACATTTTTTATAGCAACATAAGGACTAACTGCTGCCCCTACAATGAACATTATTCTTATGCTAATGACTTTCCTAAGCATTTCCAATCTCAGTCTCTTCCCTGAGCTTCACACTTAGGAGGACTGCCAATTAAGTTGGCAAACTCATCTTAGAAAAAGTGCTACATACCTCACTGCTGAATATCACTATGGTCACCTTCAAAGAACTCCCTTTGGGAAGCTGTGTACCAATGCCAGTGCCTAGTCCACCCTTCAAAGCAGTTTTGGAATTCTTTTTCTGGAGTGGCCATTGAGCTCTTGTCGTTTTACCCTCAATGTCCTGAATGTCATCAAAATGTCTTCCTTTCAATGTTTCCATTATCTTTGGGTAAAGAAAAAAGGCATTGGGGGGCAGATAACGTGAACAGGGAGGGTGTTCCAATATAATCATTTGTTTACTGGCTAAAAACTCCCTCACAGACAACTATACAATTAAGTTTATGAACTTGCCACCATGCCAACATGTGCAATGGCTGTTCCAGAAAGAGTTCCAAAGTTGCTTTGAAGGGTGGACTAGGCACTTGCATTGGTGCATAGCTTCCCTTGGGAAGTACTTTGAAAGTGACCTGGTGATACTCATCAATGAGGTATGTAGCACTTGGAACAGTTAAGTTTGTGGACTTAATTGTCAGACCTCATACACATCCACCCACCTGCCTACTTAGTTTCTCTGCTTGGAAGTCCAACAAGCATCTCAAACTTCACATGTCTAATAAAGAATTCTTGTTTTTCTTTCTTCACAATTGCGTTCACTCCTTCCAGAATCTTCCCACTTTTAGGAAATAGGCCAAATATTAGGAATCATCTGAGATTCCATTTTTCCTTCGCACTCTAAGTCTGGTCCCTTAGCACATTTTGTAAACTCTACCAATTCCATATCCCACTACCTCCACTCCCAGCTCCAGGTCTACCAACCTCTTCTGCTTTATCTGTTCAGATAGTCTCCAACCTGGTTTTTACTGCTTCATTTTTTGTTCTTCCGTGGTCTATTTTCCATACAAATACCAGAGTCATCTTAAAATGGGAATCAGATATTATTTTCCTATTTTTTGTATAATTTATTTTTTCATTGTCAAGACTATACATGGTAAAACATATACCAATTCCACAATTTCTACATGTACAATCCATAACATTGATTATATTCTTTGATCTGTGCTACCATTCTCAGCTGCTTTTCTAAGTCACTGCTCCTCCGTTAGCACAAACTCACTGCCCTCTAAGGTTCATATCTAATCTTGCAAGTTGCTGTTGTCACTTTGAGTCTACACAAATAGTGCTTAAAAGAGCATAAAGTTCTCAGCAGATATTTTTTGCTAGTTAACTATTGTTTGGTTTTCATAAAATTTTAGGGATTTTTTTTAGTTTGAAGTTTAAAGATCATCTCAGTATAATAGTTTGAGGGATTCATCCAGGCTTCATGACTCCAGAAACTCTGGAGTGCTTGAAAATTTGAAGTTTGTTTTACATTTTCTCCCTTTTGATCAGGATTCTTCACGGAGCCTTTGAACAAAATGTTCAGTAATGATAGCCAGGCACCATCCAGCTCCGTCTCATAGCAATAGAGGCAATTATTCATAGAGGAAATGAGCCACATATTCCACATCCTCCTACTTTTCCCGATTCTCCTCTTTGTTGCTCTAGATCAATCGAGGTCAGTTGTTATGACTTGGGTGGCCACTTGCCGTCTTGTAGGCTCCCAGGCTCTACACAATGAACTAGAAGGTACAATGGACTTAAACTCTCCAATGGTTTCTCATCACACACAGAATAAAGCCCACCTCTGAGGCTGTTGCTCACCATCATCTATCTCCGCCTACCTCTTTGTCTTTACTGCATGTGAGTCTTCCCTATTATTCACTCAATTCAGTAACTTTGGCCTCTGATTTTCATAAAACATGAGAAACTCTTTTTTTTTTTTTTTGGTCAGTGTTAGATGTGATGAACTGTGTCATTTTGCCTGAAACTTGCTGAAACTGTCCTCCTCTTTTCATTGCATCAGTATCCCTGCTCAATTGAAACTCCTAAAAGGTCCTTTCTGGGTGTCCCTATCTAAAATACGCCCTGTTTTCATGACTCTCGATTCCCTCACCCTCCGTCATTTTCCTTCAAAGCATTTACAGCTGCTTGGAATTGTGTCCTATTTCTTTTTATATTTGTTTATTATTAGTTTTTTTTCCACTAATTTGTAAGTTTCATGAAGACTTTGTTTCCTGCTGTACCTCCAGTACTGAGAGTGGTTCTTAGAACTAGACATTCAATAGGTATTGGTTAAATGAAAACATTTTATGCAATCTAAATGTTTCTAGTTTGCAGACTTGATCGTGCGACTTCCCTCCTGAAAGCCACCAATGGTTTCTCATTGCTCTCTGGCAAAATCTAAGCTTTTAACACGGCATACAGGGTCTTTCATGACCTTTCCACACCATCTTTCCAGTTTCACCTCTAGCCACCCCCGGCACTCAGTGTGTGCTCTAGCCCCTGCCAACTTTTACAAAGAGCTCATGCTGTGCTCGTTCTTCTTTGAATCCTAGACACAGTGCCTGGCACAAAATGAATATAAAGCAGCTGGAATAAGTGACAGAAACTATCATACATAACAGAGAACAGAAACTCTTGATTTTGCATTTTATTACCCGACAACTATGTTGGTAAAATGGCGGTGAAGAAAATCAGCCCTACCTATATCACAAGATTTTTTTAAAAGATAAAATTTATTCAGTAAGTATTTACTCAGTATCTAGTAGGTGCTTGGTGATGTTCTAGGTGTTGTATATACATTAGTGAATACAGTAGAAACAGATTCCTGCTTCCTTGCAGTATCTTTTGTAATAAAGAAAAGATAGAAAATCAAAACAAAAAATACACACACACACACACAAAGGTAATAAGTACAATAAAACCAAACCAAGCCCATTGCCACTGAGTCAATTCAGACTCATAATGACCCTATAGGACAGAGTTTAACTGCCCACAGGGTTTCTAAGGAGTACCTGATAGATTCGAACTGTTGATTTTTTGATTTGCAACCATCGCTCTTAACCACTATGCCATCAGGGTTTCCAGTAAGTGCAATAAACCCACTGCCATTGAGTCAATTCTGGCTCATAGTGGCCCCGCAGAGTAGAACTGCCCCATACAGTTTCCAAGGAGCATCTGGAGGATTTGAACTGCCAGGCTTTTGGTTAGTAGTCGTAGCTCTTAGCCTCTACACCACCCGGGTTTCCAGTGAGTGCAGCAGAGAGGACTAAATCAGGAGGGTAGGACTTACAAACACATTCTATGTTTGGTGGTTAGGGAAAGCCTCACAGAGATTTGAAAGAGATTTGAAGGAGCTGAAGGAAGGAGTCATGAGGTTAACCCGGGGATAAACATTCCAGGCAAAGGGAGAAGCAAGTGCAAAGGCTTTGCGGCCAAAGCAGTTCTACAGTATTCAAGGCCAAATGGTTGGCATAAAATAAGTTCCAATAAATGTAAAGGAATTCAAACCATATAAAATATTTTCTCTGACCACAATTTCAGTTTAATAATAAAGCTCAAAATCAGAATCTCTGAAAATCCCCTAATATTTCAGAACTAAATAACACACTTTTAAATAACCCATGAATCAAAGAAGATATTGAAAATCAGAAAGTATTTTGCTCTGAATGAAACAAAAACACAAAATATCAAAATTTGTGGAATAATATCAAACTTATATTTGATATAAATCCCTATATTAGAACAGAAGAAAGGTTTCAAATCAATGATCCCAGCTTCAACTTTAAGAAACTGAGCAAATAAAACCTGAAGTAAAGAAAAGAAAAAAAATCAGAGTGGAAAAAAATGCAATAGAAAACAGAAATACAGCAGAGCAAAATCAACATAATAAAATAATTCTCTAGGAAATGAATAAAGTTGATAAATTCCTGGTCACCAGATTGATCAGAAAAGAGAGAAAACACAAACTACCAATGCCAGAAATGACACTACAAAAATCTGTTGCCACCAAGTTGATTTTGACTCACAGCGACCCTATAGGACAAAGTAGAACTGCCCAACAGGATTTCCAAGGAGCGCTTGGTGGATTCAAACTGCCAGCCTTTTGGTTGGCAGCTGTAGCTCTTAACCACTACACCACCAGAGTTTCCACAATACTGTAGATTCTACCAATTTTAAAAGGAAAATAAATATTATGAATAACTTTAAGCTAATAAACTTAATAACCTTGATGAAATGGACAAATTTCTTGAATAACATGCCCTTAGAATGCTCACTCAGAAAGAAGTAGAATGACACAGTGGCTACAAAAATGGTCTCAAACAGCAACGGTTTTAAGCACAGCTCAGGACCTGGCAGGGTGTCCTGCCATTCTAAGTAGGATCTTTGTGAGTCAGAGCCAACTTGTGGGCATCTAATGCAGTAAGTGGACATTGAGGATGATTTTTTTTTCATTTTAAATTCTGTTCCAATTTGTTGTAGCTGTGTCAGTGGTAAAAGAGGATTAAGACAGTTCCTTTGGGACATTTTCGTGTACAAATTGTTTTAGTAATGAAGACTGATCATAAACTTAAATCCGTTATTCAGCTCATTGCTGCAATATAAAAGGCTTTTGGCAAAAAGAAGAAGAAGAAGAAGAAGAAGAAGAAGTAGATCTTGAATAGCTCTGTATCTGCCAAGGAAACCCTGGTGGTACAATGGTGACGGGCTACATCAGCTAACTATTAAAGTCTATTAAATTCTATGGGGCAGTCCTAGTCTGACCTATAGTGTCGCCATGAGTCAGAATCAAGTCAACAGCAGTGGGTTTGGCTTTGCTTTGGTGTTTGCTAAAGGGAGTCCCTGGGTGGCACAGGCAGTTAAGTACTGAACTACTAACACAAGTCTTGGTAGTTCAATCCCACCTAAAGTCATGCACCTCTGGGGAAAGCCTTTCTATCTGCTTCTGAAAGGTCACATGCACCAGTTTCAACCAGCAACTCTGCATACACTTCTTATTTATCAATAATAGTCCTTTCATTCAGAAAGCATGTTGCTAGAAAGGGCTCTCGGAGGAATGTGGGGTACCCTGCTTGGGTGTGGGGAGAACAATCGAGTTTCATCAAACACTTTTATTGCATATCCCTTCATTTTATCATCAGAGACAAAACCTTATGCTGAATAGTTGTTGTTAGTTGTCACCAAGTCAGAGACGTCTCATGGCAACCTTACGCATAACAGAACGAAGTGTTGCCTTCCTCCTAACTGTTGGTATGTTTATTGCACTTACGATGCCAATACAGCTTACTGAGGGTTTCTCTTCTCTTTTGCTGGCAGGAAATAACACAGCATTCGTAAATGTGATGTGCTTGGCCCTGCGTTGACTGTATTCAGAAATATACAAGTTTTAACCTTTTTCCAGGAAGCTACTCTCTCTTGGGAAACACTGGTGCCTTAGTGGTTAAGTGCTACAGCTGCCAATGGAAAGGTCAGCAAGTGGAATTCACCAGACGCTCCTTGGAAACTCTGTTTGGTAGTTCTCCATGGTCACTATGAGTCAGAATTGATTTCACGGCAACAGGTTTGGGTTTTTCTCTTTTTCTTTTTTTTGGTACCGTCCCTTGAATCAGCCACTTGTTGTCATTGATCTCCTGACTGATGTTATCAGAAACTCCTTAACTGATCCAGATCCTAGCCTTGCAAGAAAGAAACACCATTCACTTGTTGGTGGCACCCAGGGCCTAGAAGGTTGGAAATGGTGTTTATCCTTGATAGTTGGAAACGACATGAATATTCCAGCAAGTGGAGAGCCAGAATGGTTGAGGAAAAAAGTCCAAGGTTGAAACCAGGTAAATGGAGATGAAGATGAAGTCTAAGGAACCAAACACTAGAGGCAAACAAACTCCCGTTCCAGAGGGTTAGGAACCTGACTGTATTCATGGTCAACGCTGTGGATAGGAAGCGTGTACTACAGCTTCTTTTAAGAAGGGGTTTGGAATATGCGAGGTGGCCGTTTGTGCTCACTGAGATATACATATTCCATAATCCAGTACAAGCCTAATTTAGTGTTCTTGATCATATAATATATTTAATTTATTATAAAACCATAAAGGAACAACAGAATGGCTAAAATCTTAGATACCTTTGCAGGAAGGAGGATAGGGAATATTTTTTGGCAGAAGTGAGTACCATGTAGAGAACTGTCAACTGCATCCAAATATAATATCAATTCTGCTGACTTGTAACATGTTTTTCAGTGGTAGATTCTGCAGTTTCTCTTTAGCACAGAGACCTTCCACCTGGGGAAGTCCAACTTGCAGGTGACATTTCAGTCCAGGTCACAACGTTACTTGTTGGCTATTGTGTGCTTTAGAATAATATTTTCTAAAGCTGAACATTGTATAAAAAACTGTATATCTGAAAAGTATGTATCTGTACTGGAACAAGAGTGATGAGCCGAAAAACCCACATGTCATACTGAAATCTTAGGAGGAAATTACTGCATGCAAAAAATATACACACACACGTTTTTCATACTTTTTAATTTCACCAAGTGCTGTTAAATGGCTTCAAAATGTTTGAGACATATACATTTCCTAGAAATTTGTATATGAATATCTTTTCAACAGAAATGTTTGTAGACATTCAAATTTATTTTATTTATTACGTATTCATTCTTTTCTTTTATTCATTGTGTATTCATCTGATAACTTTGTGAATGTCTGTCCCCAGTAACCAGACTGTTAAAATTAGGAAGGAATCCAAGTGCTTGCACATGATGACTTCAGTCTAATGAGGAACAGAAGTGCATAGCAAGATTATAATTAAAAGAGATACACTAATCAGATAGAAATTAAAAAGTTACCTTTAAGACAACTCCAAATATGTATTAGAGGACTGTACACCAAAAGGTTTTCAAAGGCTGATTTTCAGTTAATAGATAGCCAGGCCTTTCTTCCTCGATGCTTCTGGTGGACTTGTGCCTCCAGCTTTTTTGGTAACCGGCCAAGCTTATTAACCATTTGTACCTCCCAGGGACTATAAACCAAGAGTTAAAGAGTTAAAGTGAGTAACTGCCACGGACTTTGCAGATCAATAGAGAAAATTATAAATAAACCGGATCTTGATGAGTTAGAATTTATGAAGGGGAGAAGCAGGTGGGATGGCATTCTAGGCAGAGAGAATAAAACCTAGAGTGAGAGAGAGAGAGACTGTGTTAAGAATTTATATACCATGTTGAGAAGTCTGATCTTATTTTTGCAAGCAATAAGGAGTCTTTAGAGGAAAGCCTGTCTTAAAGGTAACCTGACTGTATTTACAATCATTAGGGAAGTGAGAATGGGTATGTTTTGGACTAGCGGGAGAGATTGTTGTTGCTACTGTTGAGTCAATTTCGGCTCATGATGACCACAAGTGTGCACAGCAGAACTGTGCTGCAGGGGGTGTTCTTTAGGAAGCAGACAGTCAGGGCTATCGGCCACCTCTCTGTGAGTTTGAACCACTAACCTAAGAGTTCGCAGCCAGTGTTTGACCATTTTTGCCACCAGGAACTCTGCAAAAGAAGAGGCAGAAGTGGTTTGTTCCTAATGAGCAGTAATATCTTCAGACTTTTGATAGTTCCAGTCTTTAGCCTGTAACCAGTGATTAATTTTAGTCTGTTGTCCTTGCTGTTGTAGATGACAATGATGTGACCCCCTTACGTTTTGTATTAAATTGTCATGATAATAATAATGGAGACAAACTGAAACTTGGCCGAAGTGTCCATGTGGATATGCTCATCAGTTCTGTGCTATATTAATCAATCTGTTTGTGTTTTCAATTTCAAAGTCCCATTGAGAAGATACTATCATATATAATGGCTATTAAGTGAGCCTAAAACTTTAAAGGTTTTCTTCTTTGACTGTTATAAAGATACCAGTTCTTTACAAACGAGTTTACATATTCAATACAATTCTTGTGAAAATTCTGGTGACACACACACACATACACACATATATATATTTGACGAAATTGTCTAATATGAAAATAAATCTCAACAATAATAGAGAAGAGAAAATAAGGAAAATTAGCAGGAAGACAAAGGTTAGACTAATCATACCAGAGACTAATCATTACAATATATAGCCTCTGAAACAAAAGCAATTTGTTACCTGGCTAAAAATAAAATTAGTAAGTAGCTTGGAAAGAGAACCTAGAGTACATAACACAGTAGTATCTGATAAGGGAAACAGCATGAATCAGTGAGAAGGTGAAGGTTTAGTCAATAAATGCTGTCTGAGTGATCACTTAGTAATTTGATCGGGGAGGTCAATTCAGAGCCTCATTTCATTTCATACACCAAATCAAACTTTAGATAAATTAAGGAAATAAATTTAAAAACTCAGGTAACAGAAAGCCAGTAATAAAAGGAAGAAGAAGAAGAAGTGAATATTTAATATTTGACAGCAAAGAACTTTCTAAGCTTAGAAATGATAGTAATGTAAGAGAGAAAATCAACAAATTAACTTATGTAAAAATAGAAAACTTCACTACATAAGCTTTGAAAATCACAAGACTAGTATGGAACTGTGTAAATGCCTGCAGAAGACAGTAAACTTGTTAATATTTTTATTTTATGATCTCACATGAATTGACAAAAAAAAGAAAAGGGGAGGAAAACTATAAAGTAAAAAAATAAACAGAAATTACAAATAATTATATTTATTAATTTAAGCTAATCAACAAGTATGCAAAATCTATACCCATTATTAGTAATAATACCCATTGCCATCAAGTTCATTCTGACTCATAGCAGCCCTACAGAGATCCCATAGAGTAGAACTGCCCCCTTGAGTTTCCAAGGAGTGCCTGGTGGATTCAAACCACTGACCTTTTGGTTAGCAACTGCAACACTGAACCACTATACCACCAGGATTTCCATTAGTAATACTCAAAATGCAGGCTAAAACTGAGGGAGACAAAATCACTTTGCTGAGCTCAATAGTAAACATATTTCTAATTGATACTAGTCCACAAAAGGGAAGAGATACTAGAGTAGACCCTCTGCATTTGGGTGGTAGAATTTATCATCATTTGTGTCTTTTTGAAAAATGTTGTTAATGTTGATGTGTTACTTTATAATTTGAAAAAAGTGATAGTACCTATCAGCAGTACTAAAGAAAAGTGTCTTCTTCACATCTGGGTTGATCTATAATTCTGATACTTGGGGCCAATAGACTTCACACCTCCCACTCTTGTTTAAGAATCTGTTCAAGAACAATAGAAACTCTTATCAAAGAAGGTTATTTTTTTGTTCTTGTACATCTGCTGAGGTAGCAGACTACAGAAATCTCAGTTGTCTGTCAGCTCAAAATGTTTTATAAAAAAATAGGTTTTGTTATACTTATTGAGTCAACAATCATGAGTCAAATCCAGATTTTTTTTATCAAAAGGGTCATATTAAAGTCAGAAATAAGTAGATCCAGTAAAGATATACTCCAGAGAATTCTAAGCAATGTGATTATAACAGTGGTGTGGGGTGGGGGGAGTAGTGACATCTGACCTCCTCTTAACTTCCCGGGGGAGAAGGAAAATCAAGGTCAACAGATCAAGGCTGAAACTTCCTGTGAGGCCGAGGTCAGCATGCCCCCTGTCTCTGCCACCTGTACCAACTCTGACACTAAGCATCCCTCTCATAGCACTCTCTACTTCT
Source organism: Heterohyrax brucei (assembly GCA_028571685.1). NCBI lineage: Eukaryota > Metazoa > Chordata > Mammalia > Hyracoidea > Procaviidae > Heterohyrax > Heterohyrax brucei. The sequence goes on from CM053142.1 coordinate 130,411,893, forward strand.
CTCCTAGGTCTGATAACTTGTTGCAGTGGCCCCACAGAACACACGGTCAATACTCATGATTATGAGTTTATTAGAGAAATAACAGGTTACAGTTCAGATTCAGGAACACTCACGATATTGTACTTCTATTAGGACAGCCTACTCCTAGCCATGTTTGCAGGGGAGGCACTCCCTGGGCTCAACTTCTGCCCTGCTCAGGTAAGTGTAATGAAGCTCTTTTTGCTTGGCCAGTAAGTATCTAGAAGCACTTCACTCATCACTCAGCCTCAGCCCAAAGACACTCAGCTTCTTGCTCTGTGAGCCTGGAAACCCTACCATGCAGTTTCCTATTGGTATTTCCTGCTGCTGTTTCTCTACCACCAGTTCTGACTGTCTGCAGGGATATAGCTCTCTCTGTCTTCTGGTTCCAGGAATTTCTCAGTGCAGGATCCCAGGCCCAAAGGGCACATTCCTCTCTTGGCTCTCCTTCTTTTGTGTCCCACCTCTGGGACAGCTTGCTGAAGCCCAGCGGGAGAGCAGAATGATCAATCATCTTGGTGGACCACAATTACTCTATTCACACAGTCCTACCTAAGTGAGTTACAAGAACATCACAAGGAAGATCATGCAAAAGCAATCCATGGCATCATAGTGATTGAAGAAATAGTGCAGTAGAATTACTAGAAGCTGTCTGGGGGTGATTTGTGCACGTGATAAGTACAAACAACTTTATCATCTATTTCTCTTTCCTTCAAAAAAGGAAGTAGTATATGGAGACACTTGTGTCTATTTCTTGCTAGTGGTGGTACTGGTGGGGGCAGTTATTATGGGGTAAACACCAACAGCTACTGAAACCTATGTGATGGAATGGATGTAATGGCAAGCGGTAACTACAAAGTCCTGATGAGACAAAGGGGGAAGAGAAACGTCACTTGGGACACAGAAAAATCTCCATGCGGTAGTTCACATTCCTGAGGCTGAAAACCGTTAATGATTTTTCCCTCTGTCTTTCCACTAGTACAAAATATGCAAGAAGTAGGATCAAGGTGGTTCTTTTGGAATTAGTTCACAAAGTTGGTGAGTCAGCTAGGGTGAATAAATTTGCACTCCCCGTTTTGCAAGAGCTATGCATGAGACTAGCTTATTGAAGATGTTTAGTGGAATGAATGACTGTCAGGATCAGGTCATTCTAGTCCTGATTGTAATTGAGAAATCACAGAATCTGGAGGTGGTTGAGGTTGATCTTCAGGTATCTATTGTAACTGCTGAAATCAGTCCAGTAAAGTAGAAATAAACCTAGCTGTTTGCAACTCTGGAACAAAACAAGACCACCTGATAGAATACAAAAAGGATGCATAGGTCTGTGAGTGTTCATGTATCAGCTACTGGTTTCTTCTCCCCATCTCCAACCCCCACCCTCCCCACTGCCCCGTCCATGGGAATTTCCATCCTGAGAGTTTGATGAGTTTGATGTCCTGGATAGAGAGCAGGAGGACATACTGCTTATATGTTTCTTTGTTTTCTCCCCTCAGAAGCTAAAAAGTGATTTATGAATGGTGATAAGAAAGAATACAGGTGATTCAGTTTGAACTTGCTTGTTAGAATATTTGTCCTTTATTTTATGTTTCCTATATCCAAATCAGGGTTCTGAGCAACCACAGAATTTTTCCAGCATAGCTCAAAGAAAATCAACAAGACACTAAAAAACTATCAGAACATGTAGAAATGAGTAATGGTAATGGCTACACAAAATGATAAACATAATAAAGGTAACCAAAGTATACATGTAAAAAAGTTTAAATGACAAATATTTGGGTGTATATATGCATATACAGTCATTGCCGTCCGGTCAATTCTGACTCATAACCACCCTATAGGACAGAGAATTGCCCCAGAGTATTTCCAAGGAAGGCCTGGTGAATTCGAACTGGTGACCTCTTCTTAGCAAATATACCTCTTCAGCACTATGTTTCCCTATACATATGCGTATGTGTATATATATGGATGTATATGTATATGTGTGTATATGTAAACATACATACACACACAGAGACACACACACAAGTCCTGACAGTTAAGTTCATGAACTCATCCTAACAAAAGTACTACATACCTCATTGTATGTATATACACACATGCAATTTTATTTTTTTCACTTGTATACTGAACTTTTTTCATCAGCATATATATTCTACATGTATCTTAGATGTAGCCAATTATTTTTGATGGACATCTGACTAGCTTCCATTTTTTTGGTAGTACAGCTGCTAAACCAAAAAATGTGAGCATTTAAGATCTCACTAACTATTGCTAAATTCCTGCCACAAAATTTTGGTAGAAACTTATTGTATAGCTTTTTTTTCAGTTGATCCAGAGTTGTCTTAACTTGTGCACTGATGGCACAGGACCAGGCAGTGCCTGGTTTCAAGCCAGGACATGAATTAGTGGAGCACTTTCCTTGCCCTAATTGTCAATTACAGACAAGGGCAGGAGGCATGGGACTGGTCAAAGGAGGCAATAGAAGCATCTTTGCAAAAAATAAAAAGCACGGAGAAATGTTGTGAGGTGCCCTCAGATGGGTTCTGACTTGTAGCAACCCTGTGCATGACAGAAGAAAACACTGCCTGATCCTGGGTCACCCTCACAACACAGCTATGTTTGAGGCCACTGTTGCAGCCACTGCATCATCCGTTTTGCCAAGTTTTCCCCCTTTTCACTGATCCTGTGTTTTACCCTAGTGCCATAGAGGTTAAGTGCTACAGCTGCTAACTGACGGGTAGGCAGTTCATATCCACCAGGAGCTCCTTGGAAACTCTTCCAGGTAGTATCACTCTGACCTAAAGAGTTGCTATGAATCGGAATCAAGTTGGCAGTAGTGGGTTTGGTTTTGGTTTCAGTATGTGCTTTACCAAATGTCATGTCCTTCTCCAGGGACTAGTGTCTGCTGATACTATGTCTAACGTACACAAGACAAAGTCTCATCATCTTCCATTATAAGAAGCACTTTAGTTATACTCCCAATACAGATGTGTTTATTTCTGGTAGTCCATAGTTGTTATGGATTGAATTGCGTCCTCAGTTTGGCTGGGCCGTGATTCTGATATTGTGTGATGTCCCCACATGCCATAAGCCTTGCCACTATGACAGTCATGAGGGAGGCTGGGCGGCAGTTTTGACGATGGGGCAGGACTCGAGGTCTAATACCTCGTGCCTTGAGGCAATCATTGAGATATAAAAGGAAGCAGCTAGTAGAGATTTGCAGACCTCATATCATCAAGAAAGTAGTGCAGGGAGGAAAGCATATCCTTTGGAAAGGACCTGGGGATCCCTGTGCCTCCCAAGCTCTCAGTCGAGGGGAAGGCTGATGACAAGGATGCTCCGCCAGAGGCACCAGAGAAGGACTTCCTTGGAGACGACACCTTTAATTTGGACATTTAGCCTACTGGACAGGACAAAGTAAAATTTCTGGTTTTAAACCATGCAATATCCCTTTGCTCTGTTCTAACAAATGCCTCTTCATCTATGCAGTTTCTGTATAAGTACAAGTAAGTGTTTTATAGTTTTCATCCTTTCTAAAATACAGATATGTCAGGACTGACAGTTAAGTTCATGCACTCATCCCACAAAATGTGCTACATATCTCATTGCTGACTATCACTATGGTCACCTTTGAAGTACTTCCCTTGGGAAGCTATGCACCAATGCCAGCACCTAGTCCACTCTTTTATGTCCCTGGTTAGATTTATTCCTTAGTATTATTTCTTTTTAGGGACTATTTTAAATGGTATCGTTTCCTGATTTTCTTTCTAAGTTCTTTTTTTGGTGTATAGGAATCTAACTAATTTTTGCTTATTGACTTTTTTATCCTACTACTCTGCTGAGTCTTTCCGTCAGTTCCAGCAGTTTTCTTGAAGAATCTTTTGGGTTGTCTATGTGTAGCACCATCTGCATCATCTGCAAGTAAGACAGTTTTACTTCTTCCTTTCCAGTATGGATGCCTTTTATTTCTTCTTCTTGCCTTATTGTTGTATCTAGGGCTTGTTGAGAATGATGTTGGCAGTTGGTTTTTGGATAGTTGCCTTTTATTTATGTTGGGGAATTTGCCTTCTAATCCTATTTTGCTGAGAGTTGTTAATCAGAAATGGGCATTAGCCAGCCAAGTGCCTTCGAGTCGTATCTGACTCATGGAGACCCTAGGGCACTGGACTTTATTAAATGCCTTTTCTGCATTGATCGAGATGATCATGAGATTATTTTCTTGCATTTATATGATGGACAACATTAATTGATTTTCTTATGCTGAATCTCCTTGTAGACATGGTGTGATTTCCACTTGGTCATGGTTTATTATCTTTTTTATATGATGCTGAATACTACTGGCTAGCCTTGTATTGAGAATTTTTGCATCTATATTCACAGCAAGTATTGGTATGTAATTTTCCTTTTTAGTGATATCTTTGCCTGGTTTTGGTATAATGGCTATACTGGTTTTGTAGAATTAATTGGGGAGTATTCCTTCTTTTTCTATGTTCTGAAATAGTTTGAGTAGTAGTGGTGTGAAGTCTACTCTGAAAACCTATTCTGAACTCTCCAATGAAGCCAGAAGACCCAGGGTTTTTTCATTGTTGTAGGGTGTTTCTTTTACTGTATGGTAGGTTATTGTTGATAATTCTGTCTGTGATAATTAGGTCAGTGAAATAAGTTCTTTTGTACCATATGAAAATTTAAAATTTATGAGTGATCATGAATCAAAGATAACAAAAGGAAAGAGAAGAATACTGCCAACATTTATTAACCAAGTACCAGATGCTTTGCTTAAATTCTCTTCTCTTTTGTTCACTCCAAAATGACTTGGAAAGAAAATTCTTTCCTAGCTATTCTCTAAAATAAGGGAGAGTTCTAAGAGCAGAGAATTAAAAAAGAGAGAGCCCCTGCTATGTGCCAAACACTGTGTTAGCATTACAAAGACACTAATTTTATTTTAAACATACTGTATACCCAAAAGGGAACTCACAGGTGTCTCCTATAGACACTGAAGTAGGAAGTACTAAGGATGGAGTCCTCAGGGATCCCGTCCTAAGGGTTAAGATTTTTCACCTGGGGAGAAGTTAAATGTACATGACAATTGCCTTTGGTTGACAAATTACCCCCAGCCCTCACAACCAGATATTCCTGGGAGGTTATCCTACTGCCAACACCATCACCATTTGCCCTCATCCCTTCCTGAGGGCCATGGCACACATATTTCTGCTATATCATCTATACGAGACCAAGATTACACTTGATCTGAGACTATGTCCTAAAGCAAGGTCTTTGCCCCTCCCTATTCTGAGTCTTTCTCTCTCACATAGGCTTTCCCTGAAGAGCACTTCCTCAACAAGTCACTGACCTGTGTCTCTGCCTCAGAGGCCTGTTTCTAGAGAATCTAGCCTGAGACAAACGGGATTTAGGATCTTGGCCATATTTCTGTTAATTGCACCTGACAATCTTTTATCTTCACAATAACTCTTCAAGTTAGGTATTATTACTCTCATTTTAAAATCAGTAAACTAAGGTAGGTACTCTGAGCCAGATTCTACACCTGGACAGAACCCAGAGAGAATAGGAGTCAATAGCTCAAGTAATTCCCAGATGAATAGTTGCCCTCCACTTTATGGCCGTTCATTCTGTGTTACTTTCACAGAGAAGTAATATACGAGTGGAATGAAACTGTTTCCTTTTCAATTCATGTCATACAGTCACTGTTTTATATCTTTAAAATAAGTCTTACTCATTTCCAAAGCTTGTCATGTGAAATATGCTCAATAAATATGTTAAATTTACTATCTGTCTAACACTGTAGTATTTAGCTAGGAATGTAAACCCTGGTGGTGTAGTGGTTAACTGCTGTGGCTGCTAAGTGAAAGGTTAGCAGTTTAATCTACTGGACACTCCTTGGAAACCCTAAGGGGCCGTTCTACAGTTCTACTCTGTTCTGTAAGGTAGTTACGGGTCACAGTTGACTCAGTGGCAATGGGTTTGGGTTTTTTTTGTTTGTTTGTTTGTTTTGCACTTTCTCTAGGTCTGAAGTATTTATTTATTTTTTGTAACTTTCTCTGGACTTAGAATCCATGCCCCTATAGTGAGCTTTCTTACCCGACTACTGATAACATTCCTCTGTCTCACCTTTCAATTAGACGTGTCAGGATCAATGAAAGATTTATAAAAGCTTGGAAATCTGAGATTAAACTCTGGGTGGTTTGGAACTTCCTGGACCCATCTTCCAGCCTTGAGGTGAGTCTTTAGTTGACTTATGAGAATGGAAAGTATGCATGAAATGGGAAACAATATCAAACTGGTCCAGAAGGAATAAAAATTAATAGAACATAATTTGGTCTCAACTGGAGGACATTATGTTGAGTGAAACTAGTCAGCAACAGAGGGACAATTATTATATGAGATCCCTATGATAAAAACTTAAAAGCATACTCATACATAATAGAAAAGACTCTTTGACAGCTACAGGGGTAGGGAAGGTGGGAGCGCAGGAAGGCAAGGGGCGAGGGTTTAGATTAGGTTGTTGTTAGAAATTTGGTAGGGTGAAATTGGTGACAACACACACTAGTAAGAAGATCAACATTAACGGGACTTCAACACAACCTGTGTACTCCTCCTCTCTTAACCCAGTATTGTAAGCACAGAGTATGTACACTTTCATTTTTTTTATTTAATAAAAAATAAAAATTAGTAGAACACATAGCCAGTTTTCAAAGTTTAGCATATGTTGTCTTATAGTCCCCTTCCTGGCTAACATCAAGGAAAGGAATTATCAGGTTAATAGCTAATTCTAGACTTCTCTCTACGTTATTAATTGGTTTATATTGAGTTCACTTCAACTCATATGGACCTCATGTGTTCAGGGTAGAACTGCTCCATGGGGTCTTAAAGGCTGTGATGTTTTGAAAACAGACCAATGACTTTTCTTTCAAAGCAGCTTTGGGTAGGCTTGAACCTCCAACCTCTCAGTTGTAGTCTAGTACTTAACCATTTCCATCACCCAGGGACTCCATTCTATAAGACTTCTAGTTGGGGCCTATTGTTTATTATGTTAACTTCATCACCTCCAGATGGTGCCTGGCAGGAATAGGATGTATACGTGAGGAGTACATGTGTCTTTGGAGGCCACCTATTAACCCACCCTAGTCCACCCTCATGGCTGGACCCTAGAGATCAGATTTCCCACTGATGAGTGGCAGATTCATAAATGCAGTAGAACTGAAAACTGTTTCTTTCTAAGACTTCTTTGGAAAATCCCTCAAGGCACTACAGAAGTAAGGTGGTGACCTAGCCTTAAACCCTCTCAAAATTTCAAATTTTCTGATACGCTCAGTAAACTCATGTTATGCCTTCATTCCCAGAATATGCATAATTTTCTCCTCCCAAGTTATTTCTTTGGAGGTGTCACCATGGAGCAAGGCTGTCAGAGGAGGGAGCAATTATACTGTCACAAAAAGAGCACTTTTTTCTTTCATTGCTGGAAGGCAGAGTCAAGAATAAACCATGTCTTCAAAGTCCAAGAGACCTAAGATTTATAACTACAAGTTTTTAAAGCTCAGGGTAGAAAATGAGGAGGGGAAATGGCAAGGCATTTGAATGTACTCAAGATGTATTATAGAACTGAGGAGGACTAAATCAATCACATCTGTCAGAAGAGATGGTTCTGGCAATAGTTCAGTCCTTGGGGCTGATGTGCTCACAGTAATTTGTTTTTGCCACAGGACTCAAGTCTGTGTTTACACATACGCATAAAAAACTTGTGAGAAATCAAAATCCAACTAATAGTAAAATACTAATGTGGGGAATCATGTTCTTTAATAAATTTCAATTGCTTTGGCAAATGTATGTATCAGTGCTCCTTTCATCAGACTTAGACTGAAATCATTCTGGGGGCTTTTCTTAAAAAAAAAAGTTCAGCTTAATGATAAAGGCTTTTTCATCTAAATTAATCTTCTACAGTGATCTAGGTCACAGTGAACTTACAAATAATAACTCTATACTTTTGGCACCAAGTCCTGGAGAAATGTGAGCTTGGAAAATAATATTTTGATCTAAGAAAACTTCTTGACGTTCTTGCTGTCTTTTCTGACTCCTTCGACTCTTTTTTTTTTTTTTTGCACATCAGCCAACCAATCAATGGGCAAACAGCTCCAGCACCAGGAAAACTCGCCCTTGCCCACCCCAGAGCCTGTGCTCAATAAGCTTCATCTCATTTCCACCCCGGTTTCCCACTCCACGCCGTCAGGTTTCTTCTTTATGTTCCACATGAAGTAGAAAACCCAAGACGAATCCTAGCGGTTTCTCAGGTGTGCTTGAAACATCTTTGTAAAGGTCCCGGTCACACATTCCCTGTATTTATTGCCCGTATTCAGCCAATCTAAAAAAGAACAATCGCTAGAAAAAGACTTCATGTTTGACAGAGTACCAACGAAAACAAAGGAAACCCTCAGCGTGATGGATTGACACAATAGCCTCAGCAATTACCTCAAACAGTTACCTGTTTTACATAGGAAGCTTCTGCATAAGACTTATATAAAGGATTTGACTACACTGTGCCTCATTCTAGTTTTGAGACCATTTAGGTTTCAGGTCTACTGTGAGTAGGTCTACTCTTACCAGGTCTACTCTGAGTAACAGTCTCAGTCTTGGGCTGTATTTCTTGGGTGACTTTATCTGAGCCAGAACACACTTGTGCACAGTAAAATTTCTTACAAAATTGTAATGAGTTTTCTTTCTTGCAAGGTGAGGGTGATGGTGGCTAAGATAAAGTTACTCCGAAATTAAGACTACTTATTAAGTGTCATAACTGCTGCTCCTCAAAAGCATCAATTTCAGATTGTAGTTTCAAGGTTTTTGAAACTCATTTGACAAGCTGACTGATCAACTCATTTGATAAGACTGATACTCATATTTTTCCTGTGTATAGAAGAGGTGAAAAGAGATGGCAATCTTTAGCTTATTCATTTATTTATATGTATTTAAAAGATCACTCTGGTTACTGTGTGAAGAATAGATTGGGTGTGAAAAGACCAGTGATGGAAGACCACTTAGGAGGCTAGGACCATAATCCAGACAAGAGATTTTTAAAAAAGCGAAAATGTAAATTTATTTGCACAAGTTATGAAAGCAAACAAGTCTCACATGGGTACTAACAGTTCTATGCTGCCCTACTGAGGGAGAGTGGCACATGGGTTCTAGAGAAAGACTGCTGCCTTGGTTAAAATTCCAGCTTCACTATTACAGGATCTGTGCCCTCATCTTTAAAAGAAGGCTAATAATCTGAGGGAGACCCTGGTGACAAAGTTATTAAGTACAATGTCTTCTAGGGTCAGTATGAGTCAGAAGGGAGAAAGGGATGGGAAAGCTGTTAACAGTGAACCCAGGTTCAAGAAGGGAGAGTGTTGACGTAACGCAGGACTGCTAAGCAGTGCTATAAAACAATATGTGTACTTTTTAGTGAAAAACTAATCTGTTCTGTAAACCTTCGTCTAAAATACAATCAAATAAATAAATAAAAATTTGCCACCCTGGAAACCCTATGGGGCAGTTCTATTCTGTTCTATGTAGTTGCTATGAATCAGAATCAACTCTCCAACAATGGATTTGGTTTTCAGTTTTTAGTAGTAGAGCTGACCTCATAGGATTGTCAGGGTTAAAGGAGTAAATACACGTGACTTCATTAGAAGAGTCTGTGCCGGCAGAGTACTGTTTGTTGCTGAAGACCGCTTTGTGCCTGGATCACGAAGGATTTAAATGGAGCAATGTGGCTAATGGCCCCTAGAGGGCAGCCTAAGAACAGAAGTAGAAGTGTACAATGACGGATTAATCGGGTCATCAAAGAATTTATATTATCAGATGAAAAAAATCGGGAGACAGGTTCTGTGAATCACACACAGTGGAAGCTGACTCAAGACCACTCATAATCTGGTGTTGGGACTCAACTGTTAGAGACAGAACAAAGCTGCCGACAAGTCTAAGGCAACAGTGTAGTAAAAATCAAGAACTGGAGCAAGTCTGCTAGTGAGGAGTCCCTGGGTAGACCAGACGGTTGGCACCCTCAGCTGCTAACTGAAAGGTTGAAGGTTCAAGTCTACCCAGCAATACCTCTTGGTGATCTGCTTCCAAAAGTCAGCCACTGAAAATCTTATGAAACATAGTTTGAATCTGACACAGGTGGGGCTGCTGTGACGTGGTTCTTAGTAATGAGAAGGCTGAGGCTGTCATCTGGGAACACACTAAGACAGCTCACTCTCATGGCTGCTAAGAGGATTCTGGCTGTTGGCTGGGAGACCAGCTGAAGCTGAGGACCAGGGTCCTTGGCTCCTCTGCCTGTGGCATCTCCATGTGGCCTGGGTTTTCCCATAGCATAGTGGCTGGTTATAAGAGTGAGCATCCCAAGAAAGAAGGACAGAGCTGCAAATCGTGAACAACAAGTCAAATACACGAATTATGCAATTTCAGATAGTGGTAGATACAGTAAAGGGACCACATGAGGTTAAGAAACCCACCTGCTGCTCAATCATGTCTGGGCATGTTTGCCAAGTTGGTAGTCAAAAGTCTCAGAGAGTTTAATTCTAAGGAAGTTGTTTTGATGTGAACGAAAAAAGACAAAGGAGAAGGCTGTATATTGATAGAGGTGCGGAGGTTGAAGTGAGGAGAGGAACAAAGTGGAATGCACATGTATCGTTCTTCTGGGCTTCTCCACACAACTGTACACTCTACCTAGGGAGAGTTCTTCATGCCCTTTGCAGCTAGGACAGTGGCATGTGACATAGGCCTCAGCAATCACGTATACCTGAGCAAGGTGTTAGATCAGAAGCAAGTGGTATGAAGAGGGAAGTGTCACCTAGAATCTAGTGAGAGTGGCAGCCGGTAAATCTAATTTCCAAGGGGACTGACAGCCAAGGTCACATGCCCAGGACCTGGTAACAGCAGAGCAGTTTCTGCTAGAACAGCTGTTTAGTCTGATTCTAGGCATCTATCTGGCCATGATGCCTCCAAGCTTGGTTTCAGGCCTCTTGGTGTCTGATATTTCTTAATAAATCCCTTCTCTGTTCATACTATTTCAGTTAGTTAAAACTAGGAACTCTGACGAAGATAGGTGAGGTGTTAGAAGAGCATACAGTTTTTATTTACTGTCTTGCCCTGTGAATCAGGACTACCACCTCTGGAGAAAGGATCCAGAAGCTGAAATAGAAAGAATTGTTTTAATCAGCAACCTTGTGAGACTCTGCATCAAACAGCAGTATCTTGTTCCTCAGGTAACCAAGTGCTACATCAAGCAGAAAAATGAACCCTCATTCACTCTTCCCAGGAATGTAACAGAGTCTTAGCTCCTTGAATGTTCTGGTAATACCATGTTAGAACATCTTTTAGAAGTTGGAATCTTTCTTCAGTCAAATCCAACATGGAAATACCTTATGAACTTAGGTAAAAGTGGGCAGCTTTAGCTGATGGAATTGGCAGCTGTGAGCCCCACCGGAAGCCTCTGTAGCAGCTCCTGCAGTGCTGTCAGACACTCCTGCACACCCGTGGTTAGAATCTGCAGGACCAGTGATGGTGCCTGACCAGAGTTTCAGAGTCAGTGACACCTAGCAGAAGATAGAGAAAGCTCTGAGGAGACATCTAGCTGGTGTTAGAATGGTAGCAGGTCCTAGGTGAGCAGATTTGCCTCTGGGCATACTCCCTGAGGCGTTGCAGCTTCACAGAGCAAAATAAGTATGCTAAGAAAAGTATTGACAGGAAAAAGAGATTTGTGAAAACCTACAAACAGTATGATATCATTTTAAAAAGTTTCACATAAGCAAAACCAAATGGCATTCTAAGCATGTGTGCTAAAATTATCAGTTAAAAGAGACAAGAAAATGACAACCACAAATATCATATAGATACAAGCAACACATTGATAATGTGCTATGCATTTTTAGTTGGAATCTGGGACCACAGGTGTATATTTTAGCATTACATTGCTATTTTCTTTTGTATATGCCAAATATACAAAAGAAAGTATCAAAGACCACAGCCTTCAGTATAGATTATACCTCCACATAAATAAAAATCCTTGCAACTTCACCAATAAGCAATATCATAACAAATGGAAGAAACATTGACATTGTCAAAGATTTAATTTTATTTGGATCCACAATCAACACCCATGAAGGCAGCAGTCAAGAAATCAAGTAATACCTTGCATTGAGCAAATCTGCTGCAAAAGACTTCAAAAGTGTTCAAAAGCAAAGATGTCACCTTGGAGACTAAGGTACACTTGAAGCTAGCCATGGCTTGTCAGTCTCCTTGTATGCATGCGAAAGACAGACAATGAATAAGGAAGGGTGAGAAAGAATTGGCGCCTTCGAGTTGTGGTGTTGGTGAAGAATATTGAATGTACCCTGCAATGCCAAAAGAGCCAACAAGTCTGTCTTGAAAGCAGCACAATTAGAATGCCCCTCAGAAGCAAAGACAGCAAGACTTTATCTCACATACTTTGGGTATGTTATCCCGAGGACCCAGTGCCTGGAAATGTACATCATGTTTGGTAAAGTAGACGGTTAGCAAAAAAAGAGTAAGTCTCTCAACTGGACAGATGCAACAAGAGGCTCAAGCTTAACAATGATTATGAGGATGGGGCAAGACTGGGAAGTATTTTGTTCTGTTGTACATAGGGTCACTATGGTTTGGAACCAACTTGTCAGCCCCTAATAGCAGCAACACCAATTTCAAATATTATGCAATCAAGATATTTAAAATGTGATCAGTAGAGCCAGAGTGAATTAATCAAAATTGCTGAGGAGCAGATAATGCTTAGACTACAGGGACTGCCAGGAAAATTCATGACCCTATCTTAGAAAAAGAACTACATACCTCATCTGAATATCACTATAGTCACCTTTGAAGTACTTCCCTTGGGAAGCTATGCACCCACGCCAGCACCTAGTCCACCCTTCAGAGCAATTTTGGAACTCTTTCTGGAACAACCATCACAGCTGTCATCATATTGCCTTGATGATAGGAATATCATCAAAATATCTTCCTTTCAATATTTCTTTTATCTTCAGGTAAAGAAAAAAGCCTTTCAGGGCCAGAGCAGGTGAGTAGGTAAGGTGTTCCATTTCAGTTATTTGTTTTGAATAAAAACTCCTTCACAGACAACTGTACAATTTAGTTTACAACTTGCACCGTGCACAATGTCCATTCCAGAAATAGTTCCAAAATTGCTTTGAGGGGTGGGCTGAGTGCTGGCATCAGTGTATAGCTTCCCAAAGGTAATACTTCAAAAGTGGCTGTAATGATATTCAGCAACGAAGCACATAGCACTTAAAACAATTAAGGTTGCAAACTTAGTTGTAGGATCTTGTATGTTGTCAAAGAGTAGACTACGCAGATCTGGTCACTCTGTGCATGTTTTGAAAGAAGAACTGCTGGGATTTGTTGAGGAGTTGGAAATGATGGATGAGAGCAAGAGAAGAATCAAAGATGACTCTGGGTTTTTGGCCTGACCAAACAAGGAAGACCAGAAGAGGACCATGTTAGAGGAGTTCTATTCTGAACACGCTAAATTTGAGATACATATTATACTTCCAGATACAGCTGGAATTCAGGGAAGAATTCAGATACATGGAGATTTGGAGACTAGAGAAATAAGGAAGATCCATCAAAGATGTTAAAGAGTGGCCACTGAAGGAGAAAGAAAGCCAGGAGATGATATCTTATAGATTTGAAGATGGAACAATTGATTATGTTAAATACTAATGATAAAATTGGATGAGGATGCAGAAATGACCATTGGATTTGAAAGAACTGGAGGTCATTGGAGACCTTGGTAAGAAGTGGGGCAAAGGCCTAATTAGAATGGGTTCAAAAGAGAATGGGAATGAAAGAATTAGAGAAAGTGGATATTGACAACTCCTTCACTAGGTTTTGTTTTCCAGATGAGCAAAGAATTGGAATTAGAGGGATAATTAAAGATATTTTTTTCTTTTTTTGAGACAGAAGTAATGACAACATGTTTCTATACCAATGAGAACAATGTTCTGTTAAGAGAGAAGTTGTTGATACAGGAGAATGATGAGAAAATTGCTGGAGCACATCCTTGAGAAGGCAACAAGAAAGCAAAGAGTTGGCCTGAGAGATAGTGAGAGTTCCTACAACAGGGGTGGGAAGGAAGACTGGGTTTATGGATGCAGAGGCAGATGGCAAGGGTAGCTGAGGTGTGACCAAGGGTAAGTGCACTTCTTATGCTTCAGCTCTTTCAGTGAAAGAATGAGCAAGCTCATCACTGAGAGTGGGAATCAAGGAGGAGATGCTGGAGGTGGGAGGAGACAGCAGTCGTAAACTAGACATCTCAGACAGTGGAAGAATTGATGGACTAGACAAAGGTATTATGACTGCTGGAGTGTACTAAATTCACTTCCAAGATTCAGAGTTTTAGACTTAAAGTGAGCCTAGCCGGAGTGCTTGTGGGTTGCTCTCCAGCATTGCTGGATTGTGCCGGTGAAGGAGGGTAATAGTACCAGGGCTTTGATTTCTCCAGTGAATACGACCAAGGAAGACAGAGACAAATACAGTGTGGAATTCTAGAAAGAGATTATAATGATGACTCACGGACTGCTATCTCTTAAGATCATGGACCTTTTTAAAGGTTTTTGCTACATGTGTTAGTTTCCTATCACTGCTGTAACTAACTACTACAAATTTAGTGACTTAAAATGATGCTAATTCATTTTCTTACAGACCTGTAGCCTAGAAGTCTGACATACGTCTCACTGGTCTAAAGTCCAGGTGTCTGCAGGGATACGTTTCTTTCTGAATGATTTTGGGGCAGGATCGATTTGTTTTATTTTTCAGCTTTTGGAGACTGCCTGTGATCCCTGACTCCTGGTCTTTTTCCTCCATCTTCAAAGCCAACAATGATGGGTCAAGACTCTCTCACATTGCATCACTGTGTTCTCCTTTTCTGTTGCCTTCTTCCACTTAAGAAAAAAACAAGCAAACAAGCAAAATCCACTGCCACTGAGTTGATTCTGACTTGTAGCAACCCTATAGAAACTGATTGCTCAGTGATTATGAGCTTAGCTGCTAACCAAATGGTTGACAGTTCAAATCCACCAGCCACTACTTGGAAACTCAATGCGTCAGTTCTACTCTGTCCTATAGAGTAGCTATGAGGGAAAATTGAGTCGATGGCAATGTGTCTCTTCTACTTTTAAGTACCCTATAAATATATTGGGCCAGTCAGCATAATCTAGGAAAATCTTATGATTTTAACATAATTAGGAGTCCTTCGGTGGTGCAAATGGTTAAGCAGTCAACTACCATCTGAAAGGGTGGAAGATGAAACACACTCAGAGGTGCCTTGCAAGACAGGCCTGGGAAACCCCTTTCAAAAGGCCAACACCTTGAAAAACCTACAGAGAAGATCTACTCTGTACATACATGGTCACCACAAGCCAAAGTCCACTCTACAGCACTGGGTGGGTATTTGTTTGCTTTTTGGGACACAAAAGCTAGAGAAACTCAGGGTTTCTCCAGCCATTGGAAAGACATATAAACATTCCAGTAGGAATGTGTGTGGAGTAAGTAGGAATGAGTGAGAACTGAGGGTTCCCTTCAAACCTTCTCTAAAGAGCAAAAGCTATTGTGTGTGTGTCTGTGTGTTTGTGTGTATTTCCTCTTTCTTTGAGGACAGTAGGGGGGCTCTCTTTCTTCTGAGTGTGAACAGAGATCACCCACTGTCCTTTCTTCCTGTCCTATGAAGGCACTAGCAGCTGTCCCAGAACAGTTGCCTGGCTTTCATCACTGGGGGAGCTACCTTATCAGTTATGGTTGTTGTGTGCTGTGCAGTTGATTCCAACTCATAGCGACCCTGAAGTTCAGAGTATAAGTGCCTTGTAAGATTTCCAAGGAGGGCTGGTGGATTTGAACTACTAACCTTTTGGTTACCAGCCTGACACCTTAACCACTGTACCACCAGAGCTCTGACTCATCATTACAGACAAAAGACATGACCCATCTATATGTTGCTTACAAGAAACACATCTTAGACTTGAAGATAAAAACAGGTTGAGAATTAAAAGTTGGAATAATATATATCAAGCTAATAATACATGAAAAAGAGCAGGTGTGGCAATATTAATCTCAGATAAAATAGATTTTAATGTAAAATTCACTATTGTGGACAAGGATGGTCACTATTTATTGGTGAAAGGTTCAGTACTCAAGTAAGACTTAACCATATTAAATATTTACACACCCAATACCAAAGCACCTGAATACATTGAACAAACACTGACAACATGGAAAAATGAGATTGATCACTGCACAATAATAGTTGAGGACTTTAACACTCCCCTTTCAGTTAAGGATAGATCATCCAGAAAAAAGTTCAGTAAAGAAACAGAACATCTTATTGCAACAATCAACCAACTTGACCTTATCAACATACACAGGTCTTTTCATCCATCAGCAGGTAAATACACCTTCTTCTCAAAAGCACGTGGAACATTCTCCAGAAAAGACCATATATTAGGTCATAAAACAATTCTCCATAAAATCCAAACCACTGATTTATTGCAAAGTACCTTCTTGGATCACAGAGCTGTAAAAGTTAAAATCAATAACAGAAAATTCACAGGTAAAAATTCAAACTTGGGGAAACTGAACAACACTTTACTCATGAAGTCTTGGGTTATAAATTAAAGACGCATTAAAGAAATCTATGGATTCAAATGAGAATGAAAACACATCCTACCAGAATTTATGGGCTACAGCAAAAGCAGGGCTCAGAGGTCAGTTTATCTCTGTAAATGCACACTTCCAGAAAGAAGAAAGAGCACAAATTAAAAAATTAATCTCACAACTTGAACAAGTAGAAAGAGAGCAACAAAGAAACCCCTCCGGCACCAGAAGAAAACAGATTATAAAGATTAGAGTGGAACTAAATGAATTAGGGAATAGAAAAACAATTGAAAAATTAATAAAACCCAAAGCTGGTTCTTCGAAAAGATCAACAAAATTGATAAACCACTGGCTAAACTTACAAAAGAAAAACAACAGAAGATACAAATAATTAGACTAAGAAATGAGTTGGAAGATGTTACAACAGACCCAATTGAAATAAAATACATCATAACAGAATACTATGAAAAGCTATACTCTAACAGGTTTGAAAACTTAGGGGAAATGGACAAATTTCTAGATTCATATGACTCACCAAGACTATTACAAGGAGAAATAGATCAATTTAATAAATCTATCACAAAGGAAGAGATGAAAAAGGCATCAAAACTCTATCAACCAAAAAAAGTCCTCACTGGAGAATTCTACCAAACTTTTAGAGAAGAATTAACTCCAAAACTAATTAGGCTATTTCACACCATAGAAAGAGATGAAATACTTCCAAATTCGTTCTATGAAGCCAGCATAACCCTGATATCAAAACCAGGAAAGATCTCACGAAAAAGAAAATTACAGACCAATATCACTCATGAATCTAGATGCAAAAATCTTTAACAAAATTCTAGGCAATAGAATTCAACAGCATATAAAAATAATAATTAATTATGATCAAGTTGGTTTCATTCCAGAGATGCAAGGCTGATTCAACATCAGAAATACAATTAATGTAATCAACCATATTAATAACACAAAAGATAAAAATCACCTGATTTTGTCAATTGATGCAGAAAAGGCATTTGTCAAAGTTCAACATTCATTCATGCTTAAAACTCTCAGAAAAATAGGAATAAAAGGGAAATTCCTCAATATAATCAGTAGCATCTATGCAAAGCCAACTGCTTTCATCATCCTCAATGGTGAAAGACTGAAAGAATTCCCTTTGAGAACGAGAACTAGACAAGGATGCCTGCTCTCACCACTTCTATTCAGCATTGTGCTAGAAGTTCTAGCCAGAGCAATTAGACAACTCAAAGAAATAAAAGACATCCGTATTGGCAATGAAGAAGTAAAGATTTCCCTTTTTGCAGATGATATGATTGTTTATGCATAGAATCTAAAGAAATCCATAAGTAAACCATTAGAGCTAATAGAAGAATTCAGCAAAGTATTGGGATACAAGATAAACGTACCTAAATCAATAGGATTCCTTTATACCAACAGTGAAATTACTAAAGAAGAAATCACCAAATCAATTCCATTTGCTATAGCCCCCAGGAAGATAAAATACCTAGTAATAAATCTAACTAGAGAAATAAGAGATCTTTACAGACAAAACTACAAGACCTTACTACAAGAAACTAGGAGAGACTTACACAAGTGGAGTAATCTGCCCTGCTCATGGATACGAAGACTCAATATTGTGAAAATGTCTATTTTGCCCAAAGCAATCTACTTATATAATGCAATCCCAATACAAATTCCAGCGACATTTTTTAATGAGATGGAGAAACAAATTATCAGCTTTATTTGGAAAGGGAAGACGCCCCGAATAAGTAAAGCACTGCTGAAAAAGAAGAACATACTGGGAGGCCTCTCACTACCTGACTTTAAAACCTATTAGACTGCCACAGTAGTCAAAACAGCCTGGTGCTGGTACAAAAGAGACATATAGACCAACGGAACAAAGTAGAGACCCCAGAGATGCCACCATCCTCCTATGAACAGTTGATATTTGACAAAGGTCCTAAGATTTTGAACTGGGGTAAGAACAGTCTCTTTAACAAATAGTGCTGGCATAATTGGATATCCATCTGCAAAAAATTGAAACAAGGCCCATATCTTACACCTTATACAAAAATCAACTCAAATTGGATAAAATATAAAAGCTAAAACGATAAAGCTCATTCAAGATAAAATAGGGTCAACAACAGACATTTTAATATGCAATATAGACAGACTTCAAAATCTGTCAAACAAACCGGAGTGATCAGAAGAAAAAATAGATAAATGGGAATTAATAAGAATCAAACACTTCTGCTCATCCAAAGACTTCATCAAAAGAATTAAAAGACCACCTACAGAACTGGCAAAAACATTTGGCAACTATGTCAGACCGATGCCTGATCTCCCTAATCTATAAGGTTCTAGAAAATATCAATAAGAAAAAGATAAATCATCCAATTAAGAGATGGGCAAAGGAGATGGACAGACAGTTCTCTAAAGAGGAGATCCAGGCAGCCAAAAAACACATGCAGACATGTTCACGATCATTAATTATTAAAGAAATTCAAATCAAAACGACAATGAGATACCATCTCATCCCAACAAGATTGGTCATGATCCAAAAAACGCAAAACACTAAATGTTGGAGAGGCTGTGGAGAGATTGGAACTCTCCTACACTGTTGGTGGGATTGCAGAATGGTGCAACCTCTTTGGAAAGCAATTGGGCGTTACCTTAAAATAATGGATGTAGATATACCACTTGACTCAGTAATTCCTCTGCTTGGAATATATCCTACAGAATCAAGGCCATTCACACCAACTGATACATGCACACGAATGTTCATTGCAGCACAGTCCACGATAGCAAAAAGATGGAATCAACCCAGATGCCAAACAACAGAAGAACAGATGGGTAAACTTTGGTATATGTACTCAGTGGAGTACTATACATTGGTAAAGAACTACGATGATAGCAGGAAACATCTCTCAATTTGGTCTCAACTGGAGGACAGTATGTTGAGTGAAACTAGTCAGCGACAGAAGGACAATTATTATATGAGACCCCTACGATAAAAACTTAAAAGCATACTCATACATAACAGAAAAGACTCTTTGACAGCTACAAGGGTGGGGAGGGTGGTAGCGTAGGAGGGCAGGAGAGAGAGGGGCGAGGGTTTAGGCTAGATAGTTGTTAGAAATTTGGTTGGGTGAAATTGGTGACAATACACATTAGTAAGATGATCAACATTAATGGGACTTCGACACAACTTGTGTACTCCTCCTATCTTAACCCGATATCGTAAGCACAGAGTACATACACTTTCATTTTTTATTTAATTAAAAAAAAAAAAGATCTATTGTGGGGCTTTTGGAGCTCAACTGTACCTTAAATATACTGATGCTTAGTTTCTTTATCTGTAGAGTGGGTTATTAACAGCTACTGTAGAGCATTTCTTGGTGGCGGTTAAATAAAATAGCATGCATAAAGGGCTGCTACAGTGCCTGACACAGGAAAAAAAAATGCCTTTGTCTTAGTCGGATCCGACTCGACGGCACTTGGCTTTTTTGTCTTTCTCGCCTGGTACTGCTCTAACAGAAAGTACCGCGAACGGAAGATTTCATGAAGAGAAGCTTTTATTGGCAAAGTCTGGTAAGCCACAAAGCCATTAACAAGTTACAAGTCCGTTCAGTATGAGAAATCACCACAGTCCAGGAGAAGAAGCCCAAGTCCAAGGAGAGCATCTCAGCACAAGAACCTCAGGTCCAAACGACATGCTATGCTCTCTGTGCTTCTCTCTTGGTGGTATCAGGTTCCCAACTTCCTCGGCTCACTTCTCTCCCTTATATTCCACAAGCTTGTAGCTTGAGTCCTGCCTCACTAACACAACTGCAAACCATTCTCCATCATCAGTATCACAGAGGCAGGATTCACAACACACGGGAGGAATGGTACTGTATTGGGACTCCTAACCAAGTCAAATCAACACATACATTTTGGGGGGGACACAATTCAATCCATGACAGCCTTGTATGTGCATTCAGGATAAAATTAATAAAGAGAATATTAAAATTCTAGTGGACATCTCAAAAGTATAAAGGTATTCTATTCTTATAATTTATAGTTTCATCTCACACATTTAATTGTTGATTCGTCTGTACTTTATTTGGTGTAGGGATGGATATGGAATATATATTCAGGGTTTTTTTCCTCAAATTGGCTCTCTAATTATAAAAAGAACATTTCTGGAAATAAGCAAATTTTCCTCTGCGATTTGAAATTTCAGTGGAGTAGAAAGAACAGGCTGAGCCAGCTGAATCTCATTTTATACCCAGGAGATTCAAGGGCCAAAATGGTTAAAAGACTTAACAGTACAGAGAAACACTGGTGGAAATAAAACTAATCTGTTGGTCAAATCCCAGGAAAATAAATAAGTATTTCTGTAGTTTCTTTCAGAGCCCTGGTTGATCAGTGATTAAGAGCTCAGCTGATAATCGAAGGATTGGCAGTTCAAACCCACCAGCCCTTCCACCGGGGAAAGATGAGGCAGTCTGCTTCTGTAAAGATTAAAGCCTCGGGAGCTTTGTAGGGCAGTTCTGCTCTATCCTACAGGGTCGCCATGAATCAGAATTGACCTGTTGGCAAGGGGTTTGGTTTGGTATAGCTTCTTTCTGACAATCAATGGTTCACTGAAGCCAGAAATCAATCGAGAGAAATAAATAATCATAAGACACGAATGTAACATGATATCTTGACTTGATGGTTCCTCTTGAAATAAAACACAATATTAGTGGCAGACCTCCACCCTGCAAATTCTCAGAATCAGTTCCGAAGTGACTATGCGTTTCGTTATCTGCATCAGCTATCTCTTCCAATAATCTGTGGTAAAAGTTCAGGAAATTTGTAACACTGAAACCGCTATGCCTACGCTTAAGTATCAGATTAAAGAAGAAAACTCTCATCCAAAACAAAAACTTTAATTTCTACATATAAAAAGTAATTAAAAAAATAAATTAACCTACCGATTTATTTTTTTTCTAAGTTAATTATTCAAAACTCTCTCAGGAAGTGGAATTTTCCTGATGCCTGACTTTATACACCACAAAAACTGTGTCTTTATTGTTTTCTTTTAAATTCTTAATAATGTTTTTAGCAGATAATATGACTACATGACTACATGTTTTCTCCCATGACCAGAATGGGGAGGGGGTGAGGAAGCACCATGGAGCTGTCCCTGTGCCAAGCTAAAAGCCGGCTTTGAAAGGGTCCATCTGCAAAGTCAAGAACTAGACGATGTCTGCACTTAGAAGTAAAACAGTCCTTTGAGGGTCACGGAAAACAGGAATTGAGACTGTGTGGGGACCACCACCCACTGCTTGCCTCTAACCAGTGCATCTGACTTCACCTCATAAAACATAGGCAGGCCTGCAGAGTTTGGAGGCTCTCTTGTTATTCCTTTTTGTCCAGACAAAATCACAACATTTAAAAACATTAAAATAAACATAAAAAATATGCATGCGGATCACTCTTATAACATCACAATTCTTTTGTTTCTTTTTGTTATTCATTCTTTCAACCAGTATCATTGAGCATTTGCTTTGTGTTTCATATTTGTTTATGTGCATGCACATTTTACATAGTTATAACTATAGGAAAGAAAGAAAAGATCAAACTGAATGTCAGAAGAGACTCTGAAACTTGATCTCAAATGACAAACAGTTAAAGGAAAAGGAAGGAATGGTGTAGTAAAAGACCTAAACAGAAGATTTCAAAGGGCAGCTCGAGAAGACTAAATAAAGCATTATAATGACGTGTGCAAAGAGCTGGAAGTAGAAAACCAGAAGAGAAGAACGTGTTCTGCATTTCTCAAGCTGAAAGAAGTGAAGAAAAAATTGAAGCCTTGTTTGCAGCAGTCAAGGATTCCATAGGGAAAACGTTAAATGACTCAGGGGGCATCAGAAGAAGACGGAGGAAATACACAGAGTCATTATACCAGAAAGAACTGGTCAGTGTTCAGCCATTTGAAGAGGCAGCATGTGGTTGGAAACTGACGGTACTGAGGGAAGAAGTTGAAGCTGCATTGACAAAAAACAAGACTCTAGGAACTGATGGAATATCAACTGAGATATTTCAACAAACTCAGCGCTGGAAGTGCTCACTCATCTACGCCAAGAAATTTGGAAGACAGCTATTTGGCCAACTGACTGGAAGAGATCCATATTTATGCCTGTTCCGAAGAAAAGGTGATCCAACCCAATGCGGAAATTACCGAACAATAGCATTACTATCACACTCAAGTAAATCTTTTTCAAGATCATTCAAAAGTGATTGCAACAGTGTATTGACAAGCAATTTCCAGAAACTCAAGCTGGATTCAAAAGAGGATGTAGAACAAGAGAAATCATTGCTGATGTCAGATAAATCTTGGTTGAGAGCAGAGAATACCAAAAAGGTGTGTACCTGCGTTTCATTGACTATGAAAAGGCGCTTGACTATGTGGATCGTAATAAATTATGGCTAACATTGTGGAGAATGGGAATTACAGAACACCTAATTGTGTTCTTAAGGAATCTGTACATGGATCAAGAGGCGTTGTGTGAACAGAACAAGGGGTCACTGCATGGTTTAAAGTCAGGGAAGGTGTGTGTCAGGGCTGTATCTTTTCACCATGTTTTTTCAATCTGTATGCCAAGCAAATAATCCAAGAAGCTGGATTATATGAAGAAGAACAAGGCATCAGGATTGGAGGACGACTCATTAAGAACCTGCATTACACAGACAACAACACTTTGCTTGCTGGAGGTGAACATTTGAAACACTTAGTGATAAAGCTCAAGGACCACAGCCTTCAATACGGATTGCACCTTGACATCAAGAAAACAAAAATTCTCACAACTGGACCAGTAAGCAGCATCAACATAAATGGAGGAAGGATTAAAATAGTCAAGAATTTCATTTTAGTTGAGTCCACAGTCAACACTCATGGAAGCAGCTGTCAAGAAATCAAAAGGTGCATTGCATTGGGAAAATCTGCTACAAAGGATCTCTTTAAAGTGTTCAAAAATAAAGATGTCACCTTGAAGACTAAGGTGTGCCCAACCCAAGCCATGGTATTTTCAGGTGCATCACATGCATTGCAAAAGCTGGACCATGAACAAAGAATACAGAAGAATTGATACCTGTGAACTGTGGTGTTAGAGAGGAATGTTGAATGTACCATGGACCGCCAAAAGAACAAACAGATCTGTTCTAGAAGGAGTACAACCGGAGTGCTCCTTGGAAGCAAAGATGGCAAGACAGCATCTTACATACTTTGCACATGTTGTCAGGAAAGCTCAGTCCCTGGAGAAGAACATCAAGCTTGGTAGAGTGGCGTATCAGTGAAAAAAGAGGAAAACCCTCGAGAAATGGATTGACACAGTGGCTGTAACAGTGGCCTTAAGCATAAAAATTATTGTGGACATGGTACAAGATCAGGCAGTGTTTTGTTCTGCTGTGCGTGGGGTCGCTGTCAGTTGGAACTGATTTGATGGCACCTAACAACAACAACAACGTAACTATAGATTATGTGTAAATAAAAACCTGTTACTCATCTTTAGTTACTACTTTGAACTTATTTTCTGTGTAACAATTTTTACTGTAACATAAGCTCAGTAGGTGACGAAATAGTCCATTTAGTTGTAACATATAATTGACTTAATTACTTCCACTTTTTCATTTAAATAACTCTCAGGTTTTTGCTTATACAAGAAACATTGTAATGTTCATTAAACATATTGGCCCATGTAAGTCATCTTTTAAACAATTAATTTGTACTAATCTCCAGAACTGACATTAAGAGTCAAAAGAGCTATGGGCATTTTTATAGCTCTTAATACCCAATTTCCCAAGGACTAAATGTAACAATTTCCCTGATAAATATCAGCTTTGGATTTTTAAAATTTGTGTGTGTGTGAGAGATAAATAGACATATAACAAAATATTTTCCATTTCAGCTTTTTTAAGTGTACAATTCAGTGTCTTGAATTACATTCACCATGCTGTGCAACCCTCACCATTTCCCATTTCCAAATGTTTTCTATCACCCCAGACAGAATTTCTGACAGCCAATGTAACAAAACTCCACAAAGAGAGTAGCTTTAAAGAATAGACATTTATTTTCTTAACAGTTATGGAGGCTAGAAGTCTGAGTTCTAGATGCCAGTAGGGCTATGCGCTCCCTGTTGATTCTGGAAGAAGATCTGTTCTTTGTTTCTTTCCATTTCTGTGGTCTTGAGTGTTACTACAGACAGATAATCACATGCTGCCTTACCCCTGGGTGTGACTCTGTCCCAGTATTTGTCCTTCTGTTTTATAAAATCCCACTCAGAAGGGAGTTTGTCAATATAACTGATTAAACCTACAAATAAGAAAACTCCATATCCCCAAAGAAGGTCACAGTCACGAGTGCAAGAGTTAGAACTTCCACGTATCATTTTGGAGAACACAATTCAAATTAGAACACCCCTGAAGCAATAATTGTCCTTCCTCCAAGTCCCTGGTAGACACCAATAATCTTTGTTTCATACATTTGTCTCTTCTAGATGTTTCATGTAAGTGGAAATGTACAACACATGTTCTTTTGTGTCTGACTTGTTTCGTTCAGCATAATATCTTCAAGGTTCACCTATGTTGTAGCCTGCACCAGAATACATTTTTTTTTAAAGGCTAAATAATCCACAATTTGTTTATCCATTAACCTGTTCTCAATGGCAGTAGGTTTGGTTTTTTTGGTTTTATTCATGAATGCTTCAGTTGTTTCCACCTTTTGACTACTACGAATAATACTGCAATGAACATTGGTATGCAAGCATCTGTCTGAGTCACTGCTTTCAAGTCTAGGTATATACGAGGCCTGACAAGTTTGCAAACTCATCCTAGAAAATGTGCTGCATATCTCATTGCTAAACATCTCCATGGTCATCTTTGAAGTACTTCCTCCCTTGGGGAGCTATGCTTGGCACCAGCACCTAGTCTACCCTTCAAAGTAATTTTGGAACTCTTTTTCCAGAATGGCCATCAGAGCTGTCATTGTATTACCCTCGATGTCCTGAATGTCACCAAAATGTCTTCCTTTCAATATTTACTTTATCTACAGGTAAAGCAAAAAGTCACTAGGGGCCAAATCAGATGAGTAGGGAGAGTGTCCCAGTACAGTTTTTTGTTTGCTGGCTAAAAACTCCCTCACAGACAACTATACAATTGAGTTCACAAACTTACCACCCTGCCACTGTGCACAATGGCCATTCCAGAAAGAATTCCAAAATTGCTTTGAAGAGTGGACTAGGTACTGGCATCGATGCATAACTTTCCAAGGGGAATACTTACAAGGCAGTCAGTGACCACAGTGATATTCAGCAATGAGGTATGTCACACTTAGGAAAATCAGGTTTGGAGACTTACCTTGTATCTAGGAGTTGTTGGATCACATGGCAAATCAATGTCTAGCTTTTCAGGAACTGCTTCCACAGTGGTTGCACCATCTCACATTACCACGATCAGTGGATGAGGGTTTCAGCTTTTCCACATCCTTGCCAACACTTACTATTTTCTGTTTTTCTTATAGTGTATATTTTTGTGAGAATTAGCAATTTTGGATTTTAATACTCACTCCTAAAATTTTGAAGTAATTCTTTATTGATATAATCTTTTGTTATTATTTATTTGATTTAATCTTTTATTATTATTACTAGCAAATTCTAATTCTTTCAAATGCTTGCTTATATCCAAACGTCTATTTAAAGTTCACGTCCTTTTTCCATGTACTTTAGATGGTCTTTTTTGGTGTTCTTATAAATTTGTATAAGTATTTTATGTAATATGGAGCAAAGCTTCTCAACATTGGTACTACTGAAACTATGGACAGCCATCCCATGTATTCAAAACCCTGGTGGCATAGTGGTTAATACTACTGCTGCTAACCAAAACGTCAGCAATTCAAACCCATCAGGTACTCCTTGGAAACTCTATGGGACAGTTCTTCTGGGTTCTGTAGGATCTCTATGAGTTGGAATCAACTCGATGTCAATAGAGCCCCGTTCACTGTAAGATGCTGAGCCGCTCCCCTGACCTCCTCTGGTTAGATGACAGTAGTATCCCTCCCCCAAGTTGTTACAATCAAAAATGTCTCCAGTGCCACACTGCCCTTAGTTGAGAACAACTGCCATCAATTTTAACAGTAACACACAGTAATCGTTGAGCTATTACTGACTGCTTTACCTATATTTATTGATCTCATACCTGTACTGACACAAATTAGATACTATCCACTTTCTTTTCCGGAACTGAGACATAGAGGAATTAAATAACTTCAGAATGTCCACATACCTAGTAAGTGGTAGAGGCAGGCTTCGGACAGAGAGGCTGACATCAGAGCCCACTCTGTAACCGTCACTCCTGGATCCCACTTTTCCCCTTACGTGTTGAATGTTTCCTATTGTATAAAATTCATTTTCAGTGTGTGCATGTTGTTAGTTTTTATTTTATAAACAATTTTACATAACCAAAATTGTATTCATTTTCCCCATGATTTTTTCTTTTGCTTCAATACTTAGGGAGTATTCATCTTTTTGACATATCTGGAAATTATTCTTCTTCTGTTTAACAATAATACTTTACTCTCATGTCTTATTTTGGCATATTTGTTTAACATAATAGTTTTCCTTACTCCTGTCTACTTTTTATAACATTTAATCATACTTTCTAGTATCCAAGCCAGCTAGTATAATTCCACATATTCTATCATATGTTAAATTGATTAGAATCTCCACTACACTGTACTAACATTATGTTTTTAAAATAATGTTCTATTATTTGTTGGAAACCCTTGTGACATAATGTTTAAGTGCTATGGCTGCTAACCAAAGGTCAGCAGTTCAAATCCACCAGATGCTCCTTGGAAACTCTATGGGTACAGTTCTACTCCATCCTATAGGGTCACTATGAATTAAAACCAACATGACAACAGTGGGTTTGGGAATTGTCTGTTAGAAATGTTGTTCTTCATTTTCTTTGGGCTATACCTTGATATTTTAACTTAATTTCCAATGCAATTTTAAAATCAGTTGGTCTAGTGTTGAAAAGAATGATGTTAAAATTGTGTTCAGTACTCAAGTCGTGAACTAACTTGTCAGAAATTTTCATCCTAATAAGAATGAGTTTTCCTTTCCAGAAAGTGCTGGATAATTTTACAAAATAAAGAGGATAGAATTGTGGCAGTCATGTAATCCATGAACTAAAAATGGGTATAACTCTGCCCAGAAATTTAGTATTAGCAGTATACATATACCTGCCTGAACTCGGAAACTGATCAAGCTCCAGACACTCATTTGTGAGTTGATTTCTCAGACATCAAAATTTTGTCCTAAAAACAGAGCATCATAGAAATGTTACTGGGTTCCTGGGGAGCCCACAAAAATAAAGCATTTAAAACATAAGGAAATACCCAAACACAGGACCATGACTCTGAGAAAAAGGTCGCTCAGTGACAGGCATGCAATTTGAGGGTTCTCCAAAATGAAAGTCACCGTGCAGACGATGGGGTGTCCTTGGCTCTGTTTATCACCCCTGAGAACTCTTAGCAGGAGACAGTTGAGAAGCAGAGGATGTCCGAGATCAAATCAACAAGCACGGTTCAAGCAGAGCTTCTATTCTACTCTTGAGGCCTGTTAGACCAGGACAACTGACAAGAGAAGATTTATGAGGCTTATAAACTGCCCAGTAGAGTTTCCAAAGACCATGTGGCACAGTTTCCAGGAGCAGCGGCAACACTCAACCACTACAACAACTAGAGAGTGGCAGAGCTGAGACGTGGGTGTAAAAAGTCTAGCTCCATCTTTACCCATTTTGCTATACTGCCTCTCATTATATTACTTCCCTTATAATAATATTCTAGTAACATTTAGTTATATAGAAACTTATTATTGTGTAACCACTGAAAATTATCATACAGATACACATTAACTAAAATGTTTGTTGCTGTTAGGTGGTGTCAAGTCAGTTTCAACCCTATGCCTAACAGAACAAACACTGCCAAGACCTGTGCCATTCCCACAAGATTTGGTGTGCTTGAGGCTGTTGTGACAGACACTGTATCAATCCATTTTGTTGCGGATCTTCCTCTTTTTCACTGACCCTCTACCAAGTACATCATGTCCTTCTTCAGTGATTGATCCCTCCTGACAGTATCCCCAAAATATGTAAGACATAGTCTTGCCATCCTTTCTTCTAATGAGCACTCTGGCTGTAGTTCTTCCAAGACAGATCTGTTCTTTCTTTTGGCAATCCATAGCATGTTCAGCATTCATTTCCAACATCACAGTTCAAAAGCATCATTTCTTCTTCTATCTTCCTTATTCATTGTCCAGTTTTTGCATGTGTAACATGAGATGGAAGATGCCATGGCTTGGGTCGAATGCACCATAGTCTTCAAGGTGACATTTTTGCTTTTCAACACTTGAAAAAGGCCTTTTGCAGCAGATTTTCCCAATGCAATCGGTCTTTCAATTTCTTAACTTTTGCTTCCATGGGTATTGATTGTGGATCCAAGTGGAAATTCTTAACAACCTCAATTTTTCTCTCTATCATGATGTCCCTTATTGGTCCAGTTGTGACAGGTTTTTTTTGATGTTGAGGTGCAATCCATACTGAAGGCTGTGGTCTTTGATCTTCAACAATAAGTGTTTCAAATCCATGTCATTTCCAGCAAAGAAGGTGGTGTCATGCGCATAATGCAGGTGGCTCGTGAATCTTCCTCCAGTCCTGATGCCTTGTTCTTTTTCATATAGTCCAGATTTTCAGATTATTTGCTCAGCCTACAGGTAGAATAGATATGGTGAAAAGATACAACCCTGATGCACACCTTTTCTGACTTTAAACTATTAAAATGTCCCCTTGTTGTATTTGAACAACTGCCTCTTGATCCACATACAGATTTCTTGAGACCAGTTAAGTTGTCTGGAATTTCCATTCTCCACAGTGTTATCTATAGTTTGTTATGCTCTAAACAGTCGAATGTCTTTGCACAGTCAGTAAAGCACAAGTAAACACCTTTCTGCTTTCAGTCAAGGTCCATCTGATTATCAACCACGATGTCCTTGGTTCCACATCCTCTTCTGAATCCACCCTGAATTTCTGGTAGTTCTCTGTCAATGTACTGTTGCAGCTGCTTTTGAATGATCTTTAGTAAAGCCATATTAAGTGAAAAGGGAATGTTAAAAAATAATATGATAGGGTGATCCTATTTCTGGTTATAGATATTTTCCACATATTATATTTACAAAGGAAAAAGTCTGAAAGAATGTTTATCAAAGTGTTAACAGGACTTAGAGTCTTAGATGATTTTAACATAAATTTTGTGGTTTTCTAAAAAATATGTATTTTCTTTTTTATTGTGATTGAGAGAAAATATACAATTGAAATTTGCATGCCTGCCTGTCTGCAGCTCCTACTTCTCTCCGTGCCTGGTGACAGCACATTCCTCCTTTTTATTCTATACATATCATATCCTCTTAACAATTTCCTGTCCCCTCTTCTCCACTCGCTCCTCTCCCTTCTAGTATGAGACCAGTAGGACAGCGTCTTATAGATGTATAGAACCATAAAGTGCACATACCACATGGTCACGTTGTGTCTCCTAGTCCAATTCATCCCTGTTCGAAAAGTTGACCTCAGTAATGATTTATGTTTAGGGGCAGCAGTTTTAACGTGTGTGTGTGTGTGTGTGTCTTTGACAACCACTTATATTA
Source organism: Heterohyrax brucei (assembly GCA_028571685.1). Lineage (NCBI taxonomy): Eukaryota > Metazoa > Chordata > Mammalia > Hyracoidea > Procaviidae > Heterohyrax > Heterohyrax brucei. Next base: position 130,442,309 of record CM053142.1, read on the forward strand.
CTGACAGGTAAGACGATATGTTTTGTAAAAATGTTTTTCTTAACTATGGAGTCCAAACATAGTTTACTTTGAAACATCTACAAAGTCATATTCATCTGTTTCTTTTATGATAAAACTATGAACTACACTAAATTGTCAAAATACAAGTCTATTGGGTGAATTGCAGAAACTTGTTTCATCTTTATCTGTGTAATATTAGAAATTGAAACCCTAGTGGAATAGTGGGTTAGAGCTATGACTTCTAACTAAAAGGTTAGCAGTTTGAATTCACTACATATTCTGTGGAAACTCTATGGGGCAGTTCTACTCTGTTCCATAGGGTCTCTGTGGGTTGGAATCAACTTAATGGCAGCAGGTTTGTATTTTTTCAGTATTGGAAATATTTTAAAGACTATTTCCCAAAGCATCTTTATAAACTCTTATTAGTACATCAGTTATTTTCAAATAACACTTCTATCACTACTACATGATCCTGAACTTGGCTCTTGCCATGGATTAAGTTTAATCCCCCAAAAAAACTGTGTTTAGCAATTTGCCTAGGCCATGATTCCTAGTATGGTGTGATGTTCCTATGTGGTTTAAAACTTGACCTCTGTGATGTTAATGAGGCAGAAAAGGTGGCAGGTGTGTTGCTGGGGCAGGATTCAATTCGCAAGATTTGTATTTGGCCTTGAGGAAATCACTTGGAATATAAAGGAAAAGGAAGCTAGCAGAGAGATTTAGAGACCACAAGAAGCACTGACAGGAGCAGAGTGTATCTTCTGAAAAGACCTGGGTTCCCTGTACCTCAGAAGCTACCAGTCCAGGGGAAGATTGATGACAAGGACCTTCCTCCAGAGCCAACAGAGAAAGCTTTCCTTTGAAGCCAATCCCTGGATTTGGATTTGTAATCTACTGGACTATGACAGAATAAAATTTCTCTTTGTAAAGTCATTCACTTGGTGGTATTTCTGCTAGAGCAGTACCAGCTGAGTAAGACAGCTCTCAGTGCAGACTTTTCTGTGAATGAATGTGAGACCCAGCTGATGGAGCGTTTTGTCTCAATAAAGTTAGATCACTCATGGAAAACTAATAAAAATGTTTTCTAACTTTTCCATCAGTGTCTGTTGAATCAGTTCTTTCTACATCTGATGTAAAAGAAGTATTACACTGGGCAAATCTGCTGCACAGGCCTCTTTAAAATGCTCAAAGCAAAGATGTCAACTTGATGATTAGGGTGCACCTCACTCAAGCCATGAATTGTGTCCCTTCCCAAAAATGTGTGTAGCAATTTGGCTAGGCCATTATTCCTGATATTTTGTGGTGTTCCTATATGCTGTAAAGTCTTCTCTATGATTGTAATAAGGGAGGACAGGCAGCAGTTGTGTTGCTGGGGCAAGACCCAATCTGTAAACTGATACAGTGCCTCGAGGTAATCTCTTGGGATATAAAGGAAAGGGAAACAAGCAAAGAGTTACGGGTCTTTTACCACCAAGAAAAGTGCTATAAGCAGAAAGTACTGTTTAGAACCAAGGTCTCTGTGGCTTAAAAGTTCCCAGTCCAGGGGAGGATTGATGACAGAGACCTTCCTCCAGAGACAACAGAGGAAGGCTTCCCTGGAGATGATGCCCAGAATTTGGACTTGAAGTCTACTGGTCTGTGACAGAATAAATTTTCTCTTTGTTAAAGCTGTTCACTTGTGGTATTTCTGATGTGGCAGCACTAGATGACTAAGATAGTATTTTCAATCACCTGATGTGTATCTGAAAGCTGGACAATGAATAAGAAAGACTGAAGAAGAATTGATGCCTTTGTATTGTGGTGTTGATGAAACAAATTGAATCTATCTTGAACTACCAGAAGAATGAACAAATCTGTCTTTGAAGAAGACAACCAGAATGCTCCTTTAGTAGCAAGAATGGGAAAGACTTCATCCCACATACTTTGAACATAATCAGGAGAGACCAGTCCCTGGAGAAAGACATCATGTTTGGGAAGTTAGAGGGGTCAACAAAAGAGAGGAAGACACTCAACAAGATGGGTTGACACCATGGCTGTAACAAGGGGCTTAAACATAGCATATGAGAGGACAGCTCAGGGCCAGGTAGTGTTTTATTCTACTGCACACAGGGTGATTGTGAGTCAGAACCAACTCTAGAGCATCTAACAACAACAACAACAGTATGTCTGATAAATTCTAGGTCCCACCACTTTTACTTTTTTTAATTGTAAAATAAAGCAGAGGACCTCTCTAGGATACACTAGCTAAGCAGCTCCACACTGAGTGGACTAGCCAGAGGCAGACATAAACACTGGGATTTACATTCTATTCCTAAATTAGCTCAAGTACAAGTTAGGCTCTCGCAAATGTACAAATACAGCGGAAAAATATAATGGATGGATTTTTTATTTCTCATGAAATAGTCTAAAGATAAGATACCCTGTTATTGCTGTGAATCTCTGCTCCACAAGGACACAAGGACTCAGCTCCATCATCCCCTAGACTATCGCCCACATGTGTGGTTGGGGCTGATACACACGAGTGATATGCCTTAATCTGAGAGAAAGGAAACTAGGAAAAGTACATGTCAAGTGGTAACCTTATCAGAATGGGATCTAGAAATTACACATACCACTTCTCGCATCCCAATGACTCAAACAGAGCCATATTTTTTATTTTAGATAATAAATCATTCAGTACCAGGCAACAACCTTTGTAGTGCAATGATTAAATGCTCACCTGCTAATCGAAAGATCAATGCTTTGAACCCACCATGCCTCCAAAGACCAGGAGATCTGTCATAAAAAATTCAGTTTAGGTGATTTCATGGGACAGTTCTACTCTGTCCTAGAATGTTGCTATGAGTCAAAATTGATTTGAAGGCATGCAACTACTAAGGAATTAAGGGAGAATGATTAGCATATAGGCAAATGGCAGCATCTGTCCAAGGGAATAGAGGCTAATAATCAATGCTTTGGCCAGGATAACATTGCTAGTTAGTTTCTTAGGTAAGTCCCAAGAAATATTTTTTTATCCTCTCCTGTAGCTACACATGTCTGAGGGGGCATATTTATGTCAGTGTGTATATAGACTGATGCCCTCTGCATTCCAGAGTAGTGCAGGGTACAACTTACGTGATCACCTGTGGCGACCACCTTTTCCTTCCGTACTTGGCAACATTTTGTAGATAATGCCTCTCATCTCTGCCCGCTCTAATTAGCTGAAGCTAATGTTTATGCTACATATTTACCAGAGGGGTTAGGTCACTGTCCATTTGTTGGAGACTCTTGTTTGTGCTCAGAGGCAGTAAGTCCTCTGGTTCTGCACACCTGGCCAGAGCCTTCCCTACTAGAAGTAGGAAGACATCCATCATCTGTAACTGGATAAGTAGATTGGGTGGTTCTCATGGTAGGCCTATTTTCTTCATTTGCAGAAAAGAGAACACTTTAGAGGTCTTATTTTCCACCACAGTTTACCAGAAGCCACCTATTTTAAGGGTAATACAGCTTTTGCTAAGATTGATAAGACAATACTATGACTTTCCTTCACACATAATCCTGCGGAGGTCTGGCAGTACAGTGATTAAGAGCTATAGCTGCTAACCATAAAAGTAGGCAGTCATAATCTACCAGAAGCTCCTTGGAAATCCTAACCTGCCATTCTACTCTGTCCTATGGAGTTACCGCATGTCAGAAGCAGCTTGACAGCAACAGGTGGTTTAGATGACCCTATGCGTGTGTTCTCTTATTTAGAATCCTGTAAAAGGGTAGGAAACAGCTAACGTTACGTTGTTATTATAAATAAGATGAACTAAGCTTGGAGTCTAGTTTTGAAAAATTGTTAAGTTTTATGATTGTATATCATACCAGTACCTTTATAAAGTAAACGAACATTGTCCTGAGTTATTATTCTCCTCTTCGCTTAAAAATTGAATGTATGGGTTACCATAAAAAAACAAACCCATTGCTGTCAAGTGGATGCCAACTCATAGTAACCCTATAGAGATTCTATAGAACAGAGCAGAACTGTTTCATAGAGTTGCCAAGGAGCTTCTGGTGGATTTGAACAGCCATAGCACTTAACTACTATGCCATCAGGATTTCCAAAGACTTGAGCTAGGTGGGTATTATTATTAGGAGTGCCTAAGTGTCATAAAGAGTTAAGCATTGCATTATTAGCCAAACAAGGCTGGCTTTGGAACCTAACCAGTGGTGTCTTGGAAGACAGGCCTGGAGATCTACTTCCAAAAGGTCACAGCCTTGTACACTCTTTGGAGCAGTAATAATCTGCATACATGGAGTTGCCATGAGTCGGAATCAACTCCATGTCGAACATTATTTAAAGTTTGATTGTACTAAGTCATGACTGCAGTAGATTGGTAGAATGCTGTCCCGATAAAATAGGATGTCAGTGTACTGTTCTAAGTGTAGACAGCTGGTTTTCAGAATCACTGCAGCCTGAAGTCAGGAAACGAGGGAAGCAGCTCTAATTAGTTGAAGCCTTGAATTCGTTGGTGCATATTTTACCAGAGATACTAGGTCATTATCCTTTGTTGGGGGCCCTCTTTCTGCTCAGGGGCAGTAAATTCCCTTCAGAGTCTTCCTCAAGCCATCTGGGGGGCTTTCCAGAAGTGCAGAAAGTCACTGAGTTAGAAAGGAATCCCCAGGGAGAGGCCAGAGAGGCCTCCTAGCTCAGCACCGCAGGGAAGTTCAAAGCTGAGCTATACAAAGCAGAAAATGTTCGACCACAGGGCGGATGTGCTACTTTCACATCCCACAGTCATCTGTTTGAAAAATAAAGGCAGTAAACTCTTGTAGTCTTTGTTACGCTAGTATTACAGAAGACAAAAAGAAAGAGAAGACAAAGAAACACTGCATTTCCCTTTGATGACTTCCTTGCTTACTTGTTTCCCTCAGGCGGCTTCTTTAAAACTTATCATAACATTAAAAGGACCTACTTAGCATTTAGAGGCATTCATTAAATTAATACTTTCACTGTTTACTTCTATTGTGAAAACAGAAGGACTCCCTGGGAATCAGGTCTAAATGCCACAGGGAGAACAGAAGCATCAACTAATTAAATGTACCACTAGGTATTAATTCTAAGAGTTTGTTAAATAAATGAGTAATAAGAGATTCTAAAAAATGAAGCATGCATTTGAAGAGCCGAATTAGTATAATCAGTCAACACCAAGAGCTAAGCCTGTGTTGTCTTATGTGCCATGGAGTTGGTTCCAATTCATGGCGACCTTATGTACAAAAGGAGAAAACCCTGCCCAGTCCTGCATCATCCTCACAATTGTTACTGTGCTTCGGCCCATTGTTGCAGCCTCTTTGTCAATCCATCTCATTGAGGATCTCCTTTTACACTCACCTTGTACTATACCAAGTATGATGTTCTTCTCTGGGGACTGATCCCTCCTGACAACTAGTCAGAAGTATATGAAATGCAGTCTCACAAACACATGGCTTGTTAAGCAAATGTAGAAGTTTGGTCAATTATTTGCCCATTTTTAATAAGACTTAAAAACTAAAAAGTATTTCTGTTGAAAGCATTGACTGATGAAAATACATTGGAAAAAGCTGTCTGGACAGGCTGTTGGAACATGAACTGTTTCTGGACAATTGTAGCACCATTTCAGCTCCTGCTGCAACCACACATGTGGGAATGGAAATTCTATACATTCAGTTAAATAACTTGCATACTGGAGCAATATGCAAATAAATACTGGAACAGAAGCCCATAGCTGAGGTCTCATGCATTTCCCACACTCTTCTGTGAACTCCTGCCTCACTTATGGTCAATACCACATAGCATACTGCTTAGTCAGCCAGTCCTCTATTATTTGAGCTCCGAAGCTCTGTAAGTGAGAGAGATAATCATTTTATTTATTATGTAGCCCTCTGACTTTTAGAGAACTGGCCATGCTTGCATTCATTCATTCATTCATTTAGCTAAGATTTTCTAGGAGTTTATTATGTGCCAGAACTTACTGTATATATAGGCTGAGGATAGAGCAGTGAATTGTGCAAGGTCTGTATTCTGGATAAGGTCTGTGCTTTTCCATGGCTTAAATTTGAAAGAAAGTGAACAAACAAACAAAAAACACCAGAGGTGATAATAAAAATGACAGACAGAATTAAAATGGGGTAATATGTTAGGAACTGAGTGGTGCTGGATCAGGTGCTGGATCAGGTGCTCAGGAAAGTAGCTCTCTGAGAAGATGACATTTAGATGAAGATCTGAATGACCAAAAGCCTAATTATGAAACTGGGTTGGCATGTAAAAGGAAAAAGTGGAACTCTGTGTGGCCAGAGAACAGTGAGGAAAGAGTATGATATGTAATGAGGTGGGAGAATAGTACAGAAGAGCGCTTAGGGCTTTAAAACCCGCATGTAGGCATGTGGGTTTTAATCTAGATGCAGCTCATAGTTTTACCTGGGAAAATTACTGAATTTATCTATATTTTTGAAAAGATCATTCTAGCTATTGTGTGCAACAGTAAACAGAAAAGAAAGCTGAGAGAGTTGTTGGTTACTGCAGTAGTCAATGGGAAAAAACGATGATTACTTGGACAAGATTGGAATGAACGGAGAAAGACAGATCTAAGGAATCCTTTGAGGTGCAGTCAGGAGGACTTACTGATAAATTCATTGTGGGGAAATGACAAAAATAATGTAGTCAAAGATTGCTCAGAGATTTGCTGTACACAACCAGATAAATGGTGGTAACTATTACTGAGATGGTTACAGAGCAGATGAACAGGAAGTAAGGATGAAACGAGTCAAGAGTTCAAAATGCTAATTGATGATGTCTGTGTTAAAAGGCCAACTTTATGAGTCTACCATATATGAGTCTACAATTAAGGTGAAGTTATTTGTTGGGGACCCCTCAGCCCACACATGGCATCTGTCTTGGCCATCTAGTGCTGCTATAACAGCAATACCACAAGTTCATGGCATTAACAAAGAGAAGAATCTTCACAGTCTAGCATGCTACAAGTCCAAATTCAGGGCATCAGCTCCAGGAGAAAGTGTTCTGTCTCTGTCAGTTCTGGAGGAAAGTCCTTGTCATTAATCTTCCCTTGGTCTGAGAGCATCTCAGTACAGGAATCTCAGGTCCAAAGGACATCCTCTGCTTCTGGCCCAGATTTCTTGGTGGTATGATGTTCCCACATCTCTCTATTTGGTTTTCTCTGTTATATTTCAAATGAGATTGTTTTAAGGCATTATCTAATCCTATAGATCTCATCAATATAACTTATGCTAATCCATTAACATCATGTTATTGTTGTTAGGTACCAGCGAGTCAGTTGCCTCTCAGTGACCCTAAGCGCAGCTGAATGGAACACTGCCTGGTCTTGCACCATGTCTACAATCGCTTTTTATGCTTAAGCCCATTGTTGCAGCCTCTGTCAATCCTTCTCTTCGAAGGTCTTTCTCCTTTTCCCTGATCCTCAGCTCTACCAAGCACAAAGTCCTCCTCCAGGGGCTGATCCTTCCTGACAACATGTCCAAAATGTGTAATACACATCTTTGCTTCCAAGGACTACGCTAGTTGCACACATTCCAGAACACATCTGTGTGTTCTTTTGGCAGTCCACCGTACATTCAATATTCTTCTCCAGCACCACAATTCAAAGGTATCAGTTCTCCTTCTGTCTTCATTATTCATTGTCTAGCTTTCATATGCAGATGATGCAAATGAAAATGCCATGGCTTGCACAGGGGGCACCTTAGTCTTCTAGGTAACATCTTTACTTTTCAATACTTTAAAGTGGTCCCTTGCAGCAGATTTTCCCAATGCAAGGTGTCTTTTATTTCTTGACTGCTGCTTCCATCCGACTCGACAGCACTTGGCTTGGCTGCTTCCGTGAACATTGATTGTGGATCCAAGTAAAATGAAATTCTTGGCAACCTTAATCCTTTCTACATTTATGATGATGTGGCTTACTGGTCCAGTTGTGTGAATTTTTGTTTTTTTGATGTTGAAATGTAAGCTATACTGAAGATTTTCTTCCTCATCAGTAACTGCTTCAAACCGTCTTCACTTGTTCTGTTTGAACAACCACCTCTTATTATTCTTATTATTATTATGACTTAGTGAAAATGTACATTCCCATATAAATTTGCATGCTCATCTATATGCAGCTTCCACTGCTCTCCCTGTCCGGTGACATCACACTATTCCTCTCTGCTCCATGCATGTCTCATCCTCCCAACAGTCTCCTTTCCCCTCCTCTCCACTGATTCTCCTTCCTCCAGCCAGAGGGCAGCAGGATGATACCCTATAGATGCATAGAACCATAAAGTGCATCCAGGATGTGGTCACTCTGCATTGCCAAGTCCAATCCATTCATGTCCAAAGCGTGGACCTTCATTATGATTTATGGGCAAGGGCAGCATCAGGGCCGGGGGCCAGAAAGATGTTTACCTGTACTTCATTGACTATGCAAAGGCATTCTACAGTGTGGATCATAACAAATTATGACTAACATGGTGGAGAAAGGGAATTCCAGAATACTGAATTGTGCTCTCAAGGAATCTGTACGTGGATCACTTGATGACTATACCTTTGCACAGTCAATGAAGCACAGGTAAACATCTTTCTGGTATTCTCTGCTTTCAGCCAAGATTTATCTGACATCAACAGTGGTATCCCTGGTTTCACATCCTTTTCTGAATCCAGATTGAATTTCTGGCAGTTCCTTGTCAATATGCTGGTGCTGTCACTTTTGAATGATCGTGAGCAAAACTTTACTTACTTGTGATATTAATGATATTGTTTGCTAACTTCTGCATTTGGTTGGCTCATCTTTCTTTGGAATGGGTCAGTTGGCCAAGTTGCTGTTCTCCAGATTTCTTTGCCTAATTAACACCATAGTGATAGGATTCACAACACATAGGGAAATCACATCAGAATAAAATATGACACTGGGAATTACAACCTAGCCAAAGTTGACAAGTATTTTGAAGGGACACAGTTCAATCTATGACAGTATTTAAAAGTGGGATCAGATGAGATTACAATGATTAGATGGCTTAAGCAATCTAATGAATGATGCTGACTGTTACTGGTTGAGAAGCAGGTGAAGCTTCTTACAGAAGCTAAGAGTCTGGAGGCCCTTCCTTTATACTTTCATTACTAGAAGAGTAGGGTAAACAAGAAGGCAGAGCAGTGGATTTTCCTGATATTTGTAACAGAAAATAGGCAATAAATGTCAGATTCCTGTCCCTCTTCTTAAAGCAGAAAAGGCCATTAGCAGATAAGCAATGATTTGATACCTTCATCAAGTCATTTAAAATAAAAACATCTGGTCAAACTGAGGACTGAAGGGTGAACATTACATATTCACTGGATTTTTTGGTTTCAGTACATATATGTACATGTTTTACAAATTGCATTATGAATGATCACATTATTATTAGGTATAAAATTGAAATGACAATCTACTTAAATTTCTAAGTTCTGTCTAACTAAGAAAGACTGTTCTGTAATTGTCTTGACCTGTGATATACAAGAATAAAAAACTCACTGGAATTTTAGTGTGGTTTCCTCTGAATAAATTTTATTTGCAGTGAAGTATAAGAATGTTAAGAAGACTTATTGGGTAGGATAAAGAATTCCTTTTCTGCATGAGAAAACCAAGTGCTTCTTTCTTAAAAAGTCTTACTTTTAATTATATAAGTAATAAATCAAAACCAAATCTGTTGCTGTCATGGTGATTCTAACTCATAGCAAGCCTATAGGACAGGGTAGAACTGCCCCATGTAGTTTCCAAGGAGGGCCTCACAGATTCAAACAGCTCATCTTTTGGTTAGCAGTTGTAGCCATTAACTACTATGCCACCAGGGTTTCCACATATGAGTAACAGATCACTGTTATTAAAAAAAAAAAAAGTCAGATACAAAGCTAAAGTCCACCCTAACAACGGCTCTCCACACACGTAATAGTAAGGTTCTCTCTAGAATTAACAATTCTACCAATTTTATGTGAATCCTTTAGTTTTCTTTCACCCTGTGTGTACATGTGTGAGTGTGTGTGTGCTGGATTCTGTTGCTGCTCTGATCCCCTTTTCCACGTTGATAGGTGTTCACTAATAATAACTCAAGATTCCCCAAACTGAGCTTTTTAGTGTTCTTCACTTGCTTTAACTTGATTCTCTCACTCCGCTTCCCCTGACAGCACTTTCCCGATAAATCACTTGAATGTAAATTACCACCTCAGGCTTTGTTTCTATGTCGTTTTTGTGTTGTTAGGTGCCATGGAATCAGTTCCAACTCATAGCAACTCTATGTACAACAGAACAAAATACTGTCCAGTCCTGTGCCATCCTCAAAATCATGGTTGTACTTGAGCCCAGTTTTGCAGCCACTGCATCAATCCTTTGGGTAAGAAGGTCTTCCTTTTTTCCCTGACCCTCTACTTTACCAAGCATGATGTTCTTCTCCAGGGACTGGTCCCTCTTGATAACATGTCAAAAGTATGTGAGTTATAGATCTCTCTATCCTTGGTTCTAAGGAGCATTCTGGTTGTACTTCTTCCAAAACAGATTTGTTTATTCTTTTGGCAGTCCATGGTGTATTCAAAATTCTTCTCCAATACCACAGTTCAAAGCTGTCAATTCTTCTGTCTTCCATAATACCCAGGTAACACTGTATTTCTATACACCTATATATGTGCATGAGAGCAGGTTTTATGCAGATGTTGTTATAGATTGTGTTGTATCTCCAAAAAATGTATGTCAGCTTGACTAGGCTATGATTCCCAGTATTGTATGACTGTCTACTGTTTTGTAGTCTGATGTGGTTTTCTTGTGAGCTATAAATCCTATCTCTATGTTGTTAATAAGGCAAAATCAGGCACAGTTATGTTAATAAGGCAAGACTCTATCTACAAGATTAGGTTGTATCTTGAGTCAATCTCTTTCGAGATACAAAAGAGACAAGTGAGTAGAGAGACATAGGACCTCACGTCATCAAGAAATAAGAGCCATGACAACAGCTCCGGGGTCACTTAGCAGTTCCTCAGCTGAGGAACATTGATGACAGGGACCCCAGAACTAAAAGAGGAAAAGCCTTCCCCTGGAGCTGACATCCTAGACTGTAAAAGAACAGATTTCTCTTTGTTAAAGCCATCTACCTTAGACGTTTCTATTAGGCTGCTGTTGTACGCCTGATTTAAGTTGACTTTGACTCTGGCAGGACAGAGTAGAACTGCCCCAAAATATTTCCAGGGAATGGCTGTTGGATTTGAACCACTGACCTTTTGGTTAGTAACCTGAGATTCTAACTACTATACCACCAGGGCACTTCTGTTATACCATCCCTAAATAGCTAAGACAAATGTTAACATAATGAATGTATTATTAGGTAGTTTTCTTAAGTAACAATTTTCTTGAAAAACTTTTATATCGGTGTGCATAGACCTTTATTATCATTTTTAACTGCATCATGATGTTTCATTGCAGGGACAGAGATAATTTATCAAGTTTAAAAAACATCACAATGCAGTAAACCAGTGTCATCATTGTTAGTAACATTTCTTTGATTACCAGAAGTGGAGTTCAACTTGTATGTTTATGGTCCTTTTATAGTTCTTCTGCGCTAATTATTTTCACCTACCTTTGCCAGTCTTTTAATGGGACTGTTTATCTTTCCTCATTTATTACCAATAGTTCCTCATCTATTCTGAATATTGTTAATACTCATTTGTTTGTTAGTGGTTGCACATTTTTTCCTATCACTGTCTCTTTTGTTTCTTCTTATTCAAGAAATCGATAATTTGCTGAAAACAAATTTTATATCTTTTGCTTAATGCATTTACATACTTAACATCTTCCTTACTGCAAAATCATAAACTTATCATGTTATTTTCTTCCAATATTTTAGTTTTGTGTTTCACCATTATTGTTTCAATCCACCTGATCTCTTACTAGCAAATGACACTAGATATTGATGTAATTTTTCTAAAATGGTTAATCAGTTATCCTATCTGCATGTGGGTGCGCAAGCCCTGGTAATGTAGTAGTTAAGTGCTATAGCTGCTAGTGAAAAAGGCCGACAGTTCAAATCTACCAGATTCTCATTGGAAACTCAATGGGGCAGTTCTACTCTGTCCTATAGAGATACTATGACTCAGAACTGACTGACTAGCAATGGGTTTTTCGGTGTATATATGTCTACACACACACAAAAGAAAATACACTCATTCTTGTTCTCTCAGTACTGTTTCATTGATTGTTTTGTCTTCTTAAGTAATACAATACTATTTTTTAGTATACAAGTAAGACAAAAAAAAATTGCCATGGAGTCAATTCTGACTTACAGGACAGAGTAGAACTACCCCATAGAGTTTCCAAGAAGTGACTCGTGTATTACAACTGTTAATCTTTTGTTTAACAGCTGTAGCACTTTGCAGACTGTGCCACCAGGATCTTTTACCATAGATTCTTTAAATATGTTGGTTCCTGGCAGAGCAAAAGCCCTTCCTTATTCATTTTGTTGTTTGTTTTAATTTGCTTGGCTATTCTTGTGTAGAAACCCTGGTGGCATAGTGAGTTAAGTGCTATATCTGCTAACCAAAAGGTCAGCAGTTCAAATCCTCCAGGAGATCCTCGAAAACGCTATGGGGCAGCTCTTCTCTGATCTCTAGGGTCGCTTTGAGTTGGACCCAACTCGATGGCTGCAGGTTTTTGTTTTCGTTTTTTTATTCCTGTGCATTTACTCTTCCATATTAATTTTAGAATAAACTTATGAAAGTCCATGACACTGTATTTTAAGACTCTGGCCTTGATTGCATTAAAATATAGAATGTAATTTTGGAACAAGTCACATCCCTAACATGCTGAGTCTTCCTATGTTCAATTATGGTATTTTTTAAAAATATAGCAGGTTTCCTTCTCCAGCCTTTGGTAAGTTTTTATTAGAAATATCTTTTATATTCCTTGTTGGGTTTATTTCTGGGAGTTTTTTCCCAATAATTGTAAACAAAATGCTTTTCTAATACATTTTTAATTGCTCATTGCTGGTATTTTAAAAAGGTACTGATTTTTTAATGTTGATTCACTCTCTTTCCTAAATTCTGTAATTAGTTTCTATAATTTTTTGTTGCTTCTCTTAGAACAACGGTGGTTCTCTTAGTCTATATTACATAATGTTATATGTCTTTTTGATAATAACTGCCTCATGTATTTTGGTGTTACTTTGCATAGGCCTTCCAGTATAGTATTAAACAGTAAGTGTGTGGTGACATAGGGGTTAAGAGTTCAGCTGCCTTCCAAACTGCAAATCTACCAGCGACCCCTTGGAAACTCTATGGAGTAGTTCTACCATGAGTCAGAATCCATTCAACGGCAGCAGGTTTGGTTCCAGTTTTGTTTTGTTTTTTTTTTTAATGATACAAGGGGTTATGGCATCATCCCTAAATATACTAGAAATGCTTCTAATATTTTGCTATTAAATATCATGCTTACTGTATATTTTTAGTGTAGTTTTTAAGAATTTCTTTCTATAGCAGTCCCCTGTTATGTTCCAAGAACCCCATGGATAAGTTGAAACCTGCACGTATAATGTTATGCAAATATATATCAATCTATGATAAAGTTTTATTTACAAATTAGGCACAGTATGAGATTAACAACAATAGTTAATTAAAAAAGAATACAACAATGCCCTGTAATAAGAACTATGAGAAGGTGTGAGATTCCATCACTGTTATGTGTTCGCTTATCATCTTTGGACAATGTTTGACCATAGGAACTAAAACAACAGAAACTGAAATAGTAAATAAGAGAGGCTATTGCATATTTCTACCTTACTAGTTTTTATTTTAAAAATTGAACAGAGAATATATTTTAACAAAAGCTTACTCAGAATCTATTGAAATGTTTTTATTCCTTTCACCTTGTTAAGAATTTCATCAGTAATTTTTTCCCCCTTTTGGAAAGAGCTAATACAGTTTATAATGTACTGGCAATCTCTTCACAGTTTTAGCATTTTAGGGCAAAAGTTCTAGAGCCTTACTAGAAGGTCCGCTTATACTTGGATGCGGACCACATTCCCAAGGAAACTCCCTTTCAACTGATGGGCTAATCACAGCAGGTCCCATTGTGGAGGTGTTCACATATGACATTTCAACAAGAGTGCTATCACAACACTGTATGACTGCCGAAACATGTAGAATCATGGCCCAGCCAAGCTGATGCTCAATGTTAACCATCATGGTCTACCCCTTGTCAATTTGACACATGTACACATCTCCTTAAACCATAAATAATCTCTGAATAAAGACAGTTATAAAGTCATACCTGCACGTAACGCAATACAACCCAAATCCCTCTTTTGGAAAAGACACACAACTTATCATAAGAAATGCTTTCCCTGCAGGTAAGTGAGTAGAAGAGACAGTTCTACAGTAAAAAAAATAAACTTAATTTTTTTCTTTTTAGACTTCCTATTAGTACTTAAAAATCTGTGTAAATTGTATTTACATATTTAAGTAAAGATAATGAGTAACAACAGACAGAAACAACAGAACAGTTGCAGAAGACAAGAGCTTAAGGTTAAGTAGAAATTTATATTTTAGCAACTTAGCCTCAAACCAAAACCCAAACAAAACAAGTACAACGAAAAAAACCCACTGCCACTGAGTCAGTTACAACTCATGGTGACTCTACAGGACAGAGTAGAACTGTCCCAGAGGGTTTCAGGGAACAGCTCATGGATTTGAACTACCAGCCTTTTAGTTAGCACTGTAGCTCTTAACCACTGTGCCTACTGAAGAACACCTCTTAAAACTCTTAAACATGACATGTGCATATCTGATCCATCTGATCTCACGTATTTCCTCAAACATGTTTCTCAACTTAGTAAATATCAACATTATCATCTCATTAGCTTAAGACAAAAACTATTAATTTTCCTTAAATCCCATCTTCAGTCACTTAGAATATTCCATCAGTGTTACATTAAACATACATGCAGAACCTAGTCACTTTCTTATACAACTATCTAAAGATTAGTGTTTTGCATCCACCCTCACTACTCTAAGCTCCCATTATATTTTCTTGTTTGATATATTATGATAGCTTCCTGACTATGCCCTCTGCTTTTATTTTGTCCTTCCTTCTGTTAGTATATTCTCAACATAATAACAAGAATTATAAAGTTATCTGTGAATTGTATAACATGACTCCTCTGTTCAGAAATCTCCAAAGGCTTTGCATTTGGCTCAGAATAAAAAATAAATAAATAATAAAATTCTTTCAAATGCTTACAAGATCTTACGTGTTCTGGGTCGCTCTTCTCTGATTTTATCTTTTACCATTCTTCTCCTTACTTGCTCCATTCCAACCACACTACTGTCTTTGCTTTTCAAAAGGCATATTTCTGCTTCAGGGTATTTGCACATGCTTTTGTCCCTCAGAAAACCATGTGGCTCAGTCCCTTACCTCTTTCAAGTCTTTGCTTAATTTTCTAGTTCTCATCTAAAATTTCAATTTCCCATTTACTGTCTATACCTTCTGTTCTGTTTTTTTTCTATAATATATATATCACCATCAGTCATAGTACATAGTTAACTTGTTTCTTTAGTACCCAATGTCTCCCTAAACACCCCCCCCACACACACAAACACACCATATAATGTAAGCTCCATGAAGGTGAGGACTTTTTGTTCTTTCTACTGCTGTGTCGTAACAGTTGTAAAATTGATTGGTACGTGGTAAGTGTTCAGTAAGTATTTGTTGAATGAAGGAATGCTCTTTTGCAGCTTCTTTGCAACATGTGTAATAGCAGGTTTTAGAAAGATAACCAGTTTTGGATTTCTAATCTGAGACTTCATATCTCTCACGAAATATAGAAACTTTTCAGTCATCTCTTTCACTGTTGCTTCTCCAACAAGTGTCTCATTCTAGTATTATGATCTTGACTTCTCATACTTTCCATCTCCTTTGTTCTCTGGGTGGAATTCAGAATAATCTATTTAGATTTCTATCTTGGTACAGGTCTGTGGGTGGCACCGTTTGTGCTCGACTATCTAACCTAAGGATTAGTGATTTGAATCCACATAGTGGTGCCACAGAAGAAAGATCTGGCAAACTGTTTCTCCAAAGATTGCAGCCAAGAAAATCCCATGGAGAAGTTATACTGTGTAACTGATGGGGTTGCCACCAGTTACAATTGAGTCAAAGACAGCAGTTTTAGTTTTGGTTTATGTATTCTAGCATGCTATTCTCACAGTCAGTTGTGTCTAATCTTTTTTTTTTTTCCTTTCCAATTCCATCAGAGTTCCTAACTCCACTTATTATATTTTTCATTTCCTAATTTTTCATTTGGTTCATTTTCCAATCAGTCCAGTATTTTTCATTATTTGTTTTTCCATACTCAACCTTCAATATTAGCTTTAATTTCTTCAAATGTATTAAGTATCCTTTATTGTATTCTGTACTTGGTAATTTTAACAAATTGCAATCTTTCCAAGGTCTAATTCTACTAATTTCTGTTTCATTTGACTGACTCATGACACGTTATTTTCTCATACATTTAGTGAATTTTGATTGTGAGATCATGCTCCTTAGAACATGATGTGTAAAGACATTTTAAGACCTGGATTTAAGACACATTATTCTATGGAAAATATCTATTTTCTTCTACCAGTTATTTGAGAACGTTTAAAGTGAATTTTTGACTTGAAATGTTTGAGGTCATACCCACCTAAACCAAACCCACTGCCATAGAGTCAATTCCAACTCATAGAGACTCTACAGGACAGTGTAGAACAGTTCCAAGGAGCATCCATCAGATTCGAACTGCCAACCTTTAGGTTTGCAGGTATAACACTTAATCACTACACCACAGGGTTTTCTGATGCCATGCAGATAGTATTATTTCTGCCACCATTCCCAAGTAAAGATGGTTTTATGATAATGAATTCTAAAGGAAGACCTTTTTTACTTTTTCAGCCTAGAGCTAAGGCCATTTCTCTCTCTGGGGTGTATTTTTTTCTTATGTAGCAAATGAGTATATACCCATTTGGAAGTCCTAACTTCTACTGGATACCAGAAACTGCTGTATGTGAATCTTAGGCTTTGTCTTCCATTTTTCATTCTGGCCCATTGAAACTCAAGTCTTAAATCTTCAGTATTTCACAAATCTCCCCCAGGAGAACCTCCAGTCCCAGTACTAATTTGGCTCCTGAAATCTGTGATTTTTCAGTATTTTTTGGCCTCTGAGGAAATATCTGTACTTTCTTGATGGTCAAACTATTTATTTACAAAATAAATAAATTTGTTATTTTAAAAATGTTAAGGTGTATTACCACTGTATTAGTTTCTTGTTGCTACTATAACAAATAACCACAAGCTTGGTGCATAAAACACTATAAATTTATTATCTTATAATTCTGGAAGTCAGCACTCTGAAGTGAGTTTCACTGAACTAAATTCATTGTGAGGGCAGGTCTGTGCTCTTTCTGGAGGCTTGAGAGGTGAATCTGTTTCTTTATCTTCCAGAGGGTACCTGAATTCCTTGGTTTATGGTGTCTTTCTCCCTTTTCAAAGTATGTCAGTACAATCTCTGCTTGCGTCCTCACATCACCTCCCTCCCTTTGCTTCTGTTGTCGCATCATCTTCTTTGTCCCTGATTAAATGATCACATCACCTTCTCTGGCTTCCCTGACCCTCCTGATTTCCTCTTACCAGAACACTTACGATGACATTATACCCACCCAGGTAATCTAGAGCAGTCTTCTCACCTCAAGATCTTTACCTTTACCATATCTGCAAAGTTCCTTTTGCCCCATAAGGCAACTTATCCACAAACTCCAAGGACTGAAATGTGGACATCTTTGGGGGGCAGTATTCATCCTACCACTATTGCTGCTCTCAGGATACTTAAGGTTATTTAGTCCATCAAATTTTTAGAAATATGAGGCCTTCTATGTGTGGATATTTTTGAGTCAAATCATCCTTGCATTTCTGAGAAAAATCATTTTTGATGATAATACATTCTTGTACTTAGATCAAGAAGCAGCCTTTTGAACAGAACAAGGGGATGCCGCATGGCTTAAAGTTAAGAAAAGCATGCATCCATGTTGTATCCTGTCACCATACTATTTGATCTGTATGCTGAGTAACTAATCCAAGAATTTGAAGTATATGAAGAAGAACATAGTACCAATATTGGAAGAAGACTCATCATCAACCTCTGATATGCAGATGACACAACCTTGCTTGCTGAAAGTGAAGAGGACTTGAAACACTTACTGATGCACATCAAAGACTATACCTTTAAGTATAGATTGCACCTCAAAACAAAGAAAACTCACAACTGGACAATAAGCAACATCATGATAAATGGGAAAGAGATTGAAGTTTTCAAAGATTCATTGCACTTGGATCCACAATCATCATCCATGGAAGCAGCAGTAATCAAGTGAGGTATTGGGCTCAACAAATCTACTGTAAAATTCTTCTTTAAAGTATTAAACAGCAAAGATGCCACTTTAAGAATCAATATGTGCCTGACCCAAGCCACGATGTTTTCAATTTGATAAGCAAGTGAAAGCTACACAACCAATAAGGACAACTAAAGAAGAACTGGTGCCTTTGAATTGTGGTGTTGGTGAAGAATATTGAATACATCATGGACTGCCAGAAGAACAAATACATTTGCCTTTGAAGAAGTATGGCCAGAATGCTCATTAAAAGCAAGAATGGAAAGACTTGGTCTCACATACTTTGGACAAGTTATCAGGAGAGACTAGTTCCCAGAGACAGCATCATGCCTGGGAAAGCAGAGGGTCAGAGAAAAAGAGGAAGACTCTCAATGACATGCATTGATGCAGAGGCTAGAACTGTGGGCTCAAGCATAGCAACGATTGTAAGGATGGCACAGGACCCAGTATGGTTTTCATTCTGTTGTAAATTTATACAGGGTTGTTGTAAGCCGAAATAGACTCTAAGACACCTAACATACACAAATGGTTTCAATTTTCTGATATTTTATTTAGGGCTTTTGCATAAATTTTCATAGCTAAGTTATTTTGAAACAGCTGAATGGCTTATTTAAAAAAATGACAGTCGTTGACTATACAGCCTTCAAATTCAAAACAGGTCACCACACTAAAGAAGGACTTGAAGGTAAATGCTGTCAGTACTGAAGAACTACTGTTAATTTAAAAAAAAAAAAAAGGAAACTCTCAATGTTACAAAAATCATCTGACTTATTAACTTCAGCTTCAGAAAGTGACTAAAAGTTGAGGCTTGGGAGAGGAGGGCAGTAGGGTTGGAAAGTGAGGCTGAGGCAGGCAGATGAGCAATGAATGGCCTTTGTCTCAAGCTTCCACCGTCATCCTAAGAATCACTGCTAGGCACTGCAGGCCACTGAGCCCATTAGTTGCAATTTTCCAGAAATACCTGTATAACATCTCGATTTCTCTAACCATTTTGGCTATCACTCTCCTAGACCATCAGCAATTACAATTATGGAGTTATGTAAACCTCTCCTTATCCCAGAGTGGTTATCATTTTCTTGATTGAACTTTGGAAACTTTCTTACTAAACCTTAAGTGTAATAGTTAAAGCGAATATAAGAATTTATACAACAAGCATGAGCTATAAAACATAATGACAATATCGGCATTTTAACCCACCATCCAACTTAAATTTTACAGCCTTACCAGTAACACTGTTATCTTTTTTCCAGTGAGCACTGCACCATCTCATGCCCTAAAATTTGCCTTTTCTCACTAGGATTTTTTTTCCTCTGTGATTGTAATTGGTTTATTTCCACTGCTGTGTGATGTCTGTTCCTTTACTTACCTCTGTAAGGACATTGGGAATGCTACCGAGATTTTGCTGTTATGAAGAATATTGCTCTAAACATCTTCATACAGGACTCCCTGGGCACATGCATAAGAGTCCTCCAGGAATTTGCCACTCAAGTGTGGTTCCCTTACCAGCAGCCTCTCAGTACCGGGGCACTGGTTAGAGATGCAGATTCGGGCCAAACCCCAGAACTCCTGGACAGGCATCTGATTTGTATCAAGCCCACCAGATGACTTGTATGCACATCAAAATTTAGGAAACACTTCTTTAAGATACATGCGCAGGGGTGTAATTGCTAGGTGACTGAATATGTA
The DNA here is from genome assembly GCA_028571685.1 of Heterohyrax brucei. NCBI lineage: Eukaryota > Metazoa > Chordata > Mammalia > Hyracoidea > Procaviidae > Heterohyrax > Heterohyrax brucei. The sequence goes on from CM053142.1 coordinate 130,462,431, forward strand.
TGGCTTTAAGAAACAATGCCAAATTGCATCGCAAAATGATTGTAGCACTCTTTCTGAAACGTGTTAATGTACATTCTCTCTAACATTTAGTACCATCACACTTCTTAATTCTTGCCAAATTAGTGGGCCTGAAATGGTATCCCTCTGGTTCTAATTTGTATTTTCAGATTATAGATGTCCATACTTCCACAGGTTTATTTATCCCACATGTTTATTTTGCTATAAAATAGTTGTGTTTGTCTTGCCCATTTACTAATTATTTTTGTATAGAGTTTTAGTATTTCCAATATTTGAGATACTAATTCTTTGTTTGCAATATTATAGCTAGCAGTTTTTCCCCATAAGAACCAAACAATTAAAAAACAAAAAAAATCTTTTGAGATACTGACTGCAATTTCACTGATTCAAGAGCTGAATTTGGGAAGGATTCTTATCTTTAAAATACCAAGTGTTTTCATGTATCCCTTCATTTATTTAGTTCTCTTAAAAATGCCTTTTGATATAAAATTTTATACTTTGTCATACAGGCTTTCCGTGTTTTTACAACAGATTTTCATGTGGTCTTTATACCTCTGCTTTCATCTTTTAGCCTTTGCTGCCTATAGATATCTAATCAGTCTTCCTAAAGTGAGTTTCACCACAATAATTCCAGGCTCAAAAACTCTATGGTAACTTCCTACTACCTACGGGATCAAATACAAACTTTGCAAGGGACAGGGACTTGGTTAAGTGGCTTCGTCTACCCAGCTTCTTCTTTGCTAGATCTGTCCCTGGCATTTAAATTCTTGCCTGTTTACCCTATTTGCTGACTTAGTAAGAGAATCTACATTATGGTTACACCTGGCTCTATCACTTTCTGGCTTATGTCCTCTGAGCCTTCTTTTGTAAAACAGGAAGATATGGCCATTACCAGGACAGAATTGTTGTGAAGAAGAAATAAGACAATACATATAAGTTTGGAGCACTAGTGATTCACTAGTGTTAATTGTTGTTGTTGTATTAATGTTTACTATTGACACAGTTTAAACCCTGGTGGCATAGTGACTAAGGGCTGTGGCTGCTAATCAGAGGGATGGCAGTTGGAATCTACCAGTTCTATGGGGTTGGGTTGCTATGAGTCAGAATTGACTTGATGGCAGTGTTTTCTTGTTTTAATTTACATAACAAAAATAAATAGATGATGACACATCTTCTCTAAGTAAATAAGTATCATTATACTTACATTTAGTTCTTTTGCTTATTCAAAATGTCTTTCTGCATAGTTTTGAATGTCCTAATCTCAGTCTGGAAGAGAAAATGGTCATAATCTAGATGGGTTGTCCCTGTGCTGGTTTGGGGATGAAGAGTAGATACAGGGAAGAGATAGGCCTAGCTGCCTTTTGGATTGGCCCCTGGTGCAACGGCAGCCAGCAGCCCAAAGCATAATTAAGAAGAGCATGTATGACAAATGCACATAGTGCCCAAAATGATTTCAGTATGCAAGAGAAGCCAAGAGGAACTTGGTCACCAGATAGCAGGGGCCACCAGCCATGGGAATGCTCAGTGGCAATACCACCATTCTGGGGTCAGCTTGATTTACAAGAGCGCTCCACCCAGTGTTCAAGGACTGGTAATGGTGTGACAGGTTGCTGAACTCCCTTTGACATAGGATTGAGTTCAGGGGAAGTCTCCTAAAAGGGCAAACAGAGTTCTCTTTTGTTATTGTTTTTTAAGGTAAAAGTTTTGTCATTTATCTCTAGCAAACCTGGCAGGGACAGACAAAAGACTGTGGCTTTTGGATGAGCCAAAGCTATTCTATTTGCAATATTTAGGACATTAAGAACAATGTCAGATCTGGTAGCAGTTCCATGTGTGATTAAAAATCTGCTGACTGAGTGACCATATCTTGGGTGCACTTTATGGTTCTATGCGTCTATAAGATATCATCCTGCTGGAGGAAGGGGAGTAGGTGAAAAGGAGGGGAAAGGAGACTGTTGGGAAGATGGGACACGTACGGAACAGAGAGGAAGTGTGCTGTCACCAGGCAGAGAGAGCAGGGGAAGCCACATATAGGTGGGCATGCAAATGTATATGGGAATGTACATTTTCACTGAATCATAATTTTAAAAAATGTTAAAAATCTGATGACTACTTCATGCACACCCGATCATGAATTGATTGTCACGGTTCCTATAGCTGGCAGGAGTATTTAAAAAAAAAAAGTAATTGATGTGGATAGGCTTGTTCTGCCTGCAAAATACAGTTATTCACTATTATAAATACTACTAGTTTAATACTTTACAGATGAGTTGTGAAATGACATCAAAGACATCACATATGAAGAAACAAGAGATCATTAAAGAGACAGGAAAGAAAGAAAAGATCAAAATGGATGTCAGAAGAGACTCTGAAACATGCTCTTGGATGCAGAATAGCTAAAGTGAAAGGAAGAAATATGAAGTAAAAGAGCTGAACAGATGATTTCAAAGAGCAGCTTGAGAAGACACAGTCAAGTATCATAATGAAATGCACAAAGATTTGGGAAGAACATCCTCAGCATTTCTCAAGCTGAATAAACTGAAGGAAAAAATTCAAGCCTCAAGTTGCAATAGTGACGAATTCTGTGGGCAAAATATTAAACAACCCAGGAATCATCAAAAGAAGCATCAAAAAAAGATGGAAAGGGTACACAGAGTCACTATAGCAAAAGGAATTGGTTGATGTTCAACCATTTCAAAAGAAAGCAAATGATCAAAAGTTGATGGTGCTGGAGGAAGAAGTCAAAGCTACACTGAATGCATCATCAAAAAACAAGGTTCCAGGAATTGCTGGAAAAAACAACTGAGATGTTTCAACAAATGGATGGAGCACTGGAGGTGCTAACTAGTCTATGCCAAGAAATTTGGAAGACAGTTGCCTGGCCAATCAACTGGAAGAGATCTATATTTACACTGTTCCAAAGAAAGATAATCCAACAGAATGCAGAAATTATTGAACAATATCATTAACATCACATGCAAATAACATCCTGTGGCAGACCATTCAAAAGCAGTCACAGCAGTACATCTCCAGGGAACTGCTGGAAATTCAAGCTGGATTCAGAAAAGGACATGAAACAAAGAATATCATTGCTGATGTCAGGTGGGTCTTGGCTGACAATGGAGAAGAGCAGAAAGATGTTTACCCGTGTTTTATTGACTATGCCAAGGGATTCAACTGTGTGGGTCATAACAAATTATGGACAGCATTGTGAAGAATAGGAATTCCAGGAAACTTAATTGTGCTCATGAGGAACCTGTACATAGATCAAGAGGCAGTTGTTTCAACAGACAAAGGGGACACTGAATGGTTTAAAGTCAGGAAAGGAGCACATCAGGGTTGTATCCTTTCATGATACCTGCTCAGCAAACAATCTGAGAACCTGGACTATACAAAGAAGAATAGAGCATCAGGACTGAAGGACACTCACTAATAACCTGAATTATCCAGATAACACAATCTTCCTTGCTGAAAGTGAAGAGGAGTTGAAACACTTAACAATAAAGATTAAAAACCCTAGCCTTCACCATGGATTATGCCTCAACATAAAAACAATAAAAATCTCAAAACTGGAACAATAAACAACATCATGATCAATGGAGAAAAGGTAGACTTTGTCAAGGATTTCATTTTCCTGAGTCTATAGTCAACACCCACAGAAACAGCAGTCAGAAAATTAAACAACATGTTGCATTGGGCAAATATGCTGCAAAAAACCCATTTAAAGTGTTTAAAAAGAAAACTTTCAACTTAAAGAATAAGGTGCCTGACTCAAGACATAATATTTCTGATCTCCTCACATGCACATGAAACTTGCATGATGAATAAGCAAGACAAAAGAAGAGTTGACATTTTTGAATTCTGATGTTGGTAAAGAATATTTAATATACAATATACTATGGGCTACCGGAAGAACAAACAAATCCATCTTGGAAAAAGTACAAGAATATTCCTTAGAAGCAAGCATGGTGAGACAATGTCTCAAATCTTTTGGATATGTGAACAGGAGTGATCAGTTCATGGAGAAGGACATCATGATTGGTAAAGTAGAGGATCAGCAGAAAAGAGGAAGACTCTCAACAAGATGGGCTGACACAGTGGTTACTATAATGGGCTAGAGCATAACAACAGTTGTGAGGCTGGTGCAGGACTAGGCAGTGTTTCATTCTGTTATCCACTGGGTTGGTAGGAATCAGATGTGACTCAACAGCACCTAACAACAACATTAAGAAAACAAAAATTCTTACAACTGAACCAACAAATAACATCCTGTCAAACAGAGAAAAGATTGAAGTTGTCAAGGATTTCATTTGACTTGGATCCACCATCAATGCCCTGGGAAGCAGCAGTCAAGAAATCAAAATGTACACTGGGTTGGGCAGATTTGCTGCAAAAGATCTCCATACAGTGTTAAAAAAAAAAAAAAAAGATATCACTTTGAGGACTAAAGTACACCTGACGTAATCCATGACATTTTCAATCACCTCACATGCATGTGAAAGCTGGGCAAACTTCAGGAAAATTGATGCTCTTCTCTTACAGCACTGGTGAAGAATACTGAATATACCATGTACTACCAGAAGAATGAACAAATCTGTATTGGAAGAACTACAGTGAGAATGCTCCTTAGAACTGTGGAGAGTGCGACTTCATCTAATATATGTTACACATGTTATTAGGAGGGATCAGTCCCTGGAGAAGGACATCATACCTGATGAAGTAAATGGTCCGTGAAAAAGAGGGAGACACTCACTGAGCTGGACTCACACAATGGCTGCCACAGGGGCCAAAAACACAGCAGCAGTTATGAGGATGGCACATGACTAGGCCATGTTTCAATTTGTTGCATGTTAGGTCACTGGGAATCCCAAGTGACTCGATGCCACCCAACAAAAATTTTACAAGGTATTGAGTACTTGGATCTCAGTTTTCTCAGATAACCCACACAGCCATCCTGGGGAGTAGACAAAACACAAATATAATGATCCCTTGTGTACTTTGCAGATAACAACAACTTATCTCCAGTGATGAATGGCTTTACTTAGCATTTCACAGCTTGCCAAGGGGTTAGGTTGAGACTCAGACTCAAACTTTATGGGATGCATAGTCTTTCTAACACTACTGAAGTTCTCTTTCCCTACCGCCAACACTCTTCCAGATCCAATGCCTCTGAACCACAACTCCGGTGACAGTATTATAGGTCAGTCAGTATTTGAAACTCCTTCCCCTCACTCATCTCATGTAAAATTAAACCTCAAGATCTGTCAGTTCTGCATCCCAAACCTCTTTCCACCCACTATCCTGCTGTCTCTGTTCCTATAATCATAATCTTTTGACCATGCTATTGCTAGGTTATTACCATTGAAATTGTCTCTTTTTTTTTTAAAGAATAAAAAGGAAAAAAAAATTCATCTTTCCTTTCTCCCTTGAAAACATTCCATTCTAGTATCTATGTCTGTCCAATCCTTTGCTTGATATTTGGCTAGGAGTCCGTTCGTGGTGCAAGTGGTTAAGTGTCTGACTATTAACCAAAAGGTTAAAGATTTGAGTCCACTCTAAGCGACCTCAAAAGAACATCACGGTGACTTGCTTGCAGAAAGCCACAGCCATTGAAAATCCCTTGTAGAACAGTTCTACTTTGACACGTGTGGGACACCATGGTCCACAACTGACTCAACAACAACCAGTTTTAAGAAAAAAATAGTGAAGTACTCACACTACTTTCTTTTTAGTTTCACCTTAGACATAAAGTATTTACTCTCAATTTTGATGATGCAGCATTGATGTGGCACATGATATGACACAACATTTGCCCCAGAAGAACTGTCGTATAACAGGAATTCTCATCCAAGATGAAACCCAAATTCGGTCATAAGAAAAGACCACTGGTGATTCACAGTGGACCACTAGTCACAGAGGGGCCCTGAACCACCAAGCAGGTGAATAGAACCATTTAAGTTGACGTCAGATAAATCTGTGCCACAAAGACTATGACAGCAGTCTGGACTCGTTCCTGATACAGTGGACCCAATGTCTAGTTGGAGAACTAGGGACCTTCTGCCCACTTACCAGGTAATATTGTCAAAGTCACTTGATTTGACATTCAAGAAGCTGTTGTTAGCCAAATGTTTATAGCTATAAGAAGAAGAAAAAACTTTAGGTAGTAGAGGCAAGTAGAAATTTTTTGGGAAGACCAATTTGTTCATTTGCTTTTTTCCATTTGTTTTAAGCTGGAAGCGACTGAGCACATTTGGAGAATAAGGGAAATGGTTAGCAAAGAAATCTCAGAAAAGTCAGAGATGAGACAAGCACATAGCTGAGAAGATGAGCCCTAAAGAGAGGAGAAGAAACTTCATTGTCACAAGGGCTAATTTACTAACCCTTCATAAATCAATCTCACCCCAACACTGGAGATACACAGCTCATTGAAAATTGCTGCCAGTATTATACAACTGTGGCATTCTACCCTGAGCATCCTGATGAGAGCTTTTCCTAGTGTCTGGGAGTCAGGTGACTAAAACTCATCCTGACAGGAATTTAGGTTCTTTGATGGTAGGTTAAAATCACACTTGAGGAGCGGAGGGATTTCCTGCCATTTCTGTGAAAATATTGGTAAACACATTCCAAGTCCATGGCCTAGCCCACCACAGCTGGGCTTAGGGAATTCCCTCCACACCTTATGCTGACCATTTGAAAGTAACAGGGTGAACTTTGACCAAAAAAAATTTTTTTAAGAAAAACCCCACCACTTTTGGTTTTGTTCATAACTTTGCCTGAGCTCTATAATATTATCTAAATTACAGCCACTCCGTGGCAACGGCTGGGGTGGTGGTTGGTGAGTTTTCCCTCTTGCAGCTTAAGGCCAAAGCTTGTTTCCTGTTGGTGCACAGCTTGCTACAAGCAACCCTGTCTCTAGGCTGCCAGGGCCTGTGGTCTGAACTGTGTTACATTCACATTCATTTACTGTAAAATGTCTATTTAATAGCTGACATTTCCAGTAAACTTGCTGTGGGCTCACTGTGCTTTGAGGCTGATTACAGAAGTTTCAGAGGAGACTAAGAAAACACTTTATTGGCAAATGATTAACATTCCTTCTCACTGGAGCTAACTGCAGTGCAGTGCAGATTTAGCTAGAGTAGTTGTGGGACAATTTTAATGCTTACAACCTGAGAGTTAAGGAAATGACCACGGTTTCTGTTGGACAGGAAATATTTTCTGCTACAGAGTTCTAATCCAGAGCAGCACCTCAACAGTCTTTCTAGGTTTTTCAACCTCTTGGGCTTACATTCGCCTCTAGCAAAGCACAGTGGTTTCTCTTCTCCCCAGCCTGCAACATAGCTGAAACAGAAACAGAATTCTGGGCATTCTCTAGTTTATTTAATCGGTGGAATTTGCTTCTTTGGGAACTAATGCTAAGTTTTTTCAGAAATTTATTAGGTTCTAGATACAGGTACCCATCCAGTGTGTTAGTAATTGGAAAGAGCTATCTCATAAACTCTGGGTTTCCTTGGTTATGGAGTCTGAATCTTTTTTCTCTTAAGCATGTTAGAGAGGGGAAAGTTGTCTCTTCTCTATCACCCAGTTTTAGTGGGTTTGACCAAGGCATAAATATTAACTAATAATTAAATACAATTACCACAGGATCTCACATGTCTTGATTTTAAAAAGTCCACAAAAGCTGGTACATTTTTCTATTTTGCTCCATGAATATGTTGCTGTTGTTTACCACTGAATTGATTTCAACTTACGGTGACCCCGTGTGTGCAGAATAGAACTGCTCCATAGGGTTTTAAAAGCTGTGAATTTTCTGAAGCATACCAAACTGCCAATGTTTTTGTTAGCAGCCCAGCACTTAACCATTTGCACCACTAAGGACTCCTCTAAAGGCATATACCAAAAAAAAAAAAAAAAAAAATTGTGCCGGTAAGTAAATTCCAACTCACAGCAGCCCTATAGGGCAGAGTAAAATTGCTTCCTAGAGTATTTAAGGAGCACCTGGCAGATTTGAACTGCCGATCTTTGGGTTAGCAGATGTAGCACTTAGAGTCTACACTACGAGACTTTCCAAAGGATAGAGAGATGATAATTATAACTGAGAATAGTCAAAAGATGTGTAAAAATTTTGCTAGCAAATTTGTGAAGTTTCACATATCATTTTTATCTCATGAGTTAGGAATAACATATTATCATATGTGTCACATCACAGTTTACTATCAAGTTTACTGCTTTGTTTGAGGCTTAACAACCCCTATTAGGTAGGCAAGGTGTGTATTTCTAATCCCATTGCATAGAAATGAAACATTTTTGGACAGTCAAGTAACTAGTCCAAGGTCAGGTAACTAGTAACTAAAGATTCAGTGTCTTCTGATTATATCAAATATGAAAAATACAACTTTAAGGCAGAGTGGTTAAGAGCTGTGACTGCTAAGCAAAAGGTAGACAGTTTGAATCCATCAGACACCCCTTGGAAACCCCCTGCTCTGTTGCTATGAGTGAAGAACTTGAAATACAACTTTTCTTCAGACCACATTTTATATACAGGAAAAATAATCTGCATCTAATCCAATTCGATGGCACTTGGCTGGCTTGGCTAATCTCTTAACTTTTTGGAAAAGAATGTGGGATGTACCACGGACAGCCAAAAGAACAAACAGAGCTGTTCCAGAAGAAGTAAAACGAGAGTGCTCCTTAGAAGCAAAGACGGCAAAACTATGTCTTACACACTTTGTTGTCAGGAGGAGTAAGTCTCTGGAGAAGGACGTTACGCTTTGCAGAGTGGATGGTCAGTGAAACAGAGAAAGACCTTCGACGAGATGGGTCGACACAGTAGCCACAACAATGGATGAAAGCACAAAAATGACGGTGGACATGGTGCAAGACTGTGAAGTGTTTCATTCTGTTATTCATAGGGTCCCTACACGTCAGAAACAAGTCTATGACACCTAGTAACAACTAACAACAACAATCCCTTAATTTAAAAAAAATGGCAACTGTGTTCTGTATGACTATACAGCTGTATTCAACCCACTCTTCCAGGGCTTCAGTCCCACACTCCCTTGAAATTGTTCTCAACAAAGGTAGTAGCAACCATCTTGTTGCCCACTCCAACAAACGCTTCTCTGACATTAGCTTCCTTGACCTCTTGTGCCCTTTGCCATGCCCTCATTTATGAAATTCTCTCCTTTATTGGCTTTAGTGGCACTGTCATCTCTTGGTCTTCTAAGAATCAGCAGTTTAGAGTAATTAAAAAAAAATCACTGGATTCAGTATACTATACATACTATACACTGGATTCAGAATACTATACATACTTGGATTACAATTAAAGCTCTTACTGGCCTAGTGATCTTCCAATAATTAACCTTAAGGAGACCTAATAAAAATGGTTAGCATTACCAACCTCCCAGGACAGTTTTGGGGCATCACAGATAAGGTTTGAATAACATCCATTGCTAAGCCCATTAAAACGAGCTCAATGGATGGAAGTGTCTTCTCAACCATTTTTTGTTAGGCTCTTCTTTTTCAGAGGAAATCCTGGTTAAATACTACGTATGTCTGCTAACAAAAAGACTGGCAGTTTGAATCTACCAGATGCTCCTTGGAAACATTATGGGGCAGTTCTTCTCTGCTTTGTAGTGTTGCTATGAGTAGGCATCGAATGAACCACAATCAGTTACATTTTTTTTCTAGCGGCAACAAAAATATCACTAATAGCAGTGTTTTCATAAATTCTAAATATTCAGACTTTACTCTTTTTACTCTGTAGAGCAGTGCAATAGGACATTCTGTGAAGGTAGAGATGTTCTGTAATATGTGTAGCCCAATACTGCAGCCATGATCCATGTGAAGCTTTAAAACACTTGAAATACAGCTAGTGCAACTTAGGAACTGAATTTTTATTTTATTTCATTTAAAGTAATTTAAATTTAAATAGCCACCTGTGGCCAGTAGCCATATACCAGTTGTGGACAGTGCAGCTGTATACTTTCCCTTGGTAGCTTTATCCCAACCACCACTCACACTCAGACTATTCTGTGTTATACTCTAGCTTTGATTTCTACCTGCCTATCAACCATAGTGGATGGAAACCCTAGTGTCAGGTGTAGTGGTTAAATGCCATGACTGCTAACCAAAAGGTTGGCAGGTCAAATCCACCAGATGCTCCTTGGAAACTCTATGGAGCAGTTCTACTCTGTCTTGTAGGGTTACTATGAGTTGGAATTGGGTCAACAGCAGTGGTTTTGTTTTGGGATCAACTAATACTGGGTATCTCACAGGTCCTTATAATTCTACCCGGTCATAACTGAACTCATCGTGTTTTCTCTCAGGTTGCTCCTACTCCTGTGCTCTGTATCCCAATGTCCTGTATTACATGCAAATAACACACATCTTTTGTTTTTGTTTGCCGTCTTGTTTGGGGGAGGTGGGGAGTGTCAGCCAGCAAACAAACTTGAAAGTGAGGCTGTTTGTGTAAAAATCAGATACTCCACCTAGGTGCCTTGATCATGAACTTGGAGTTATTATAAATAGTCCCTTTCTCCATTGACACCTACAGATAATCAGACTCGAATCATTCATACCTGTTAAATATCTTTTCTCTCAATCTGTACTGTGATAGCTTAAAACAAGCCTCATTACTTTCTACTGACATAATGTGATGGAGTTTTAATTTATTGACCTTCTTCCAGTCACACCCCTCACCTCACACCTATCCAACTGGCTGCAGAGAAGTCATTCAAACACTAGTTCGCTGTTGTCTCCATCTAATCAGAATCTTTCAGTGGTTTCTGAGAGATCTCAAAAGACTCCCCATAGTCCGTCTGGTTCAGCTCTCAGGTTCAAGCCCACTAGACACCCTTTGTTTTAATTATCCTGATCTACTTGCTATCTCTGAGTGTAAGTCCTCTCACATCTCATTTTTTCACACATGCCCCTTCATCTTCCTATGTATGCACACCAAGAAAAACATACACAGAGAACTGATATGTATCTTTTAAGACCTCATTTGAACATTGCTTCTTTTGAGAAGATTTTTTTTGAAGCCACAGTCTAAGAAGGTAGCTCATTTTTGGTGCCTCTGTGATATCCTATACCCACCACTCTGGTGGTTGTAATGCTCACTATTACACTGTGGTAACTGGTTTACTTTTTTGTCTCCAGTTCAATATTCCTTGCATAGGTCTTTTGCCTTTCATCTCTATATAGCATCCGCTATCTCAAAGTCTGACTCATTCTAGGAATTCAACCACAATTAATTTAACAATTTCATTAATAAATACAAGTTTAGCTACTCGACAGCACTGGATTAGATAGTTTTGGAACTCACATTTAGTTAGAAGTCTCTGGATAAAGGCAATTCTACCTCACTCTTCTCCCTAAAACTGAACAAAAGCAAGAGAGCATATTTAAATAAGAAGAAAAAGAAATTAAACTTTATTTTCAATAGAATGAGGTATTAATTAGAACCTCAAATCATAATCCATGTATAAAAATAGCCAATTAGGTCTGAATCAAAGGAGGATGCCAAAGGTAGAATTATATTTATTTCGAAGTCAGGCAACAGGAAGATCAGACCCCGAGGGCCCATACCAGCTGTTATTTCCATAAAATGGCAAACTCAAAGGATACTGAGCAACATTCTGAACTTTCATATGATGCCACAAGTGTTAGAAAGGATGGGGCCAAATGAGGGGCTGCACAGACTCACCACTATTACATGAAAAAGGCCATCAGCTCAGTTTTGAGACCACAGGGCTACATCACAACTATCAGAGAAAAGTGTTGGTGAAAACAACTCCGAGTTGGCCAACTAAAACCCAAGGTGCCTGCTACTCCAGCGCACTATTCCATGCTTGCCCCAACACTCCTCTTGAGCAGGCAACTACTGGTAAAAAGAGCTTTCCCACCCAAAGATGGGTTTTGTTTCATTTACTTAGTTTAGTATGTTGTCTATATGAAAATGGCTAGAATAAAAGAAAGCTGTAACAAACAAAAGTCAATCAAAGTGGCCATCTGCAGTGCAACTATTGGTCTCCTCCCGTCTGAAGCAAACAAGAATGAAGGAAACCACAGACTTCAAAAAGAAATTAATCCAAAAGACTAACGGCCCACATGAATCACAGACAACCCTAAGCTGAAGAACCAGAAGAACTGAATGATGCCTAGCTATCACTACAGACTGCTCTGAGCAGGGACAAAACAGAAGGTGTTTATTAGGATGAGAGAAAAATGCAGATTCAAATTCAAATTTATAAAAAAGACCAGATTTACTGCAATGGTAGAAGCTAGAGAGGAGCTCCCGAAGCTATCATCCTAAGATATCCTTCCAACCTGGAGCTGAAGCCCCTGTTGGAGGTCACCCTTCAGCTGAATAATAGATTGCATTAGAAACTAATAAAACAACACCCATGAGGGATGCATTCCTTAAAAAACTAAGGCCAAACAAGCAACATTTTCTCAAAAGCAAAGATGAGAGGGCAAAGAGAGTCAGGGAAACAGGCAAGGCAGAGTGGGGAAGGGGAGAGTGCCAGCGCAGGGAGGGCAATCAATGTCATGAAACAAACTGTGTATGAACGATTGAGTGGGAAACCAAGTTGCTGTGTAAATTTTCACCTAAAGAACAATAAAATGTTTTTTGAAATGAAGTTCACAGAGGTTAAAAAAAAGTCAATCAGAGCAAGTTTACCAAATACCTACATCACAAGATCAGTGAACACAGTTTTTTTATACTATCAAAGCAATATGGTTTTTATGAAACCAGAGCTTGACAAACAGATACAAAGATTTAGCAAGAAATAATCAGATAACAAGTAAAGAAGAAAAGAGAGCTGGTGGAGCCCAAGAAGATCTGGGAAAGGATAAAGAGACAATTATATGTAAGAAAGAAATACTAGAATGAGCAACACAACCTAGAACAGACTCTGGAAGAGAGTCTAGAGAAAAATCACACAAATGAAAATAATAAATATCAAATGATTGAGGATGACTAGGAAGAAAATAATAGACATGGAAGTCAGACAAAGAAGTGTCACATGTGCCTAATCAGGGTACTGAAGCAGGAGGACAAATGAAATGCAAATATATTTAAAAGCGTAAGACAGTTACTCTGTAATAGAGTTTTCTGAGTTTTCAATCTTGTAGAAATTGTTAACATTGAGACAAAAGTTTTGGACTTCAAGAATAGCGACAGAATTCTAAAGCCATCAAGAGATAAGGAGGAAAAATGAGACTTCTACAGGGACGTATCCAGACACATCCATAAAATTCTAAAAAGAAAGGAAGTGTGACCCAAGAAAATTATGCCATACCAAACTATGACATATAAGGCAACAAATATCTTCAACCATACAATAACTCAGAAATATGCAGCTAATAAAAAAGAATAACTACAGTAAAAGCATTGATGGTGTAAGTGGTCTTAAGTTATGTTATAGAACAAATGGAAATTGGCTTACAGAATAGAATATAAATATTACAGACATTTACTATGTAGAAACAATAAGGTACAGGGACAGAAGAAATGAAAGTAAGTTTAAGTATTAAAGTCCTTATATTTTAAAATAGGAAGTAATAGATAATGTTTAAAGAAGAGACATCAAATAAAGATTAGAGATTTGTGTTTAGCTATACCCACAAGTATGCACACGTACACATTTAATATAATGTACTTTACGAGTTTATGTATGTGTGTATGCATGTGCATGTATATCAAAAAAATCAGTTCTGTTTATTCTAACTCATATGCATTATATATAAGGAATACATATCATGTATATTTACATAACTAAGAGTAATAAAGTAATAAAACAAAAATGCTACAAATATTTCAAATTGTAGAAAACAGAAAAATACAGAAAGTATCAATATAGCAAAATATTTTTTTAAAAGCAGAAACATATAAAACAATTTAAGATGATGTAACAGAAATCAGACATGCATGTTAAATAAAATTCTTTTTAAGAAAAGTATTGCTAAGGAGTTGATTTCGTCACACAGTACCCCTATAGGACAGAACAGAATTGCCACTTAGGGATTCCAAGGAGTACCCGGTGGATTTGAAAGGCTAATCTTTTGATTAGTAGCCATAGTTCTTAATGGCTACATTACTAGGGTTGCCATATGTCATATAAATAAATGAAAATCAGATAAACTCACTTATTAACTTCATTCTAATTGGATCATGAGCTTTAAATTCAGTAACATATGTAACATAAGTTATTCAAGAATTGGAAATAGCCAAGTGTCACTTGCCATCCTTTTATGTTCAGAACACATAGCAAGTAAATAAAGATAAAAAAGTCATTGTAAAGCTGCTGATAGACAAGGTGGAATAAAAAAATACAATTTTTACTAATAATTGGTAAATGCAATCCACAATGAAAATCTGAGCACAAAGTTTATGCATCAAATAGCATGACATCAACATCCAAAAAGCAAACATTGTGAAAGGATGAATTAAAAGAAAGTAAGAGTAGAAAGAAAGACAGCATTTGTGAGTGAGTGCAACTGACCTCCGAACAATCCCTGACAGCTCAAAGGCACCAAAAATAACCAAAGCTATGCAGGACTTAATGATATAATTAAAGAGATAGATGCTGACATGAAAGAATATAATTTCAAGAATCTTTAATCCTTTATAAAATGTGACCATGTATTATTAGCCCACATAGAAATTGCCAGTAAATTATCAAAAGTAGAAATAGTATTCCAATTGTCACTGAGTCGATTTGAACTCATGGCAATCTTGTGTGTGACGGAGTAGAACTGGACTCTGCAGGACTCTTAGGGGATGATTTTTCAGAAGCAGATTATCAGGTCTTTCTTCTGAGGCATCTCTGGTGGAATTGAATTGCTCACCTTTGCACTTGGGTTCAGTTAGCAGCTGAGCACCATCCAGGGACTCCAGGAATAATAAAGATCACGTTATCTCAGAAAACTAGTAATTAATAACAAAAAAATTTAAATATCTACCACCCAGAAATCTTAAAATATCCATCTTCACTTATGAAAATTTAATGTTAAAGTCAAGTCTAACACTAAAGAATTCCTAAAATATAATGTTAAATAAGTTTTAAGTATGTCCATCAGTCAGAGAAAAGTTCACAGCCTTAAACACAAAAATCTCTAGATAAGCCAACCAAGTGCCTTCAAGTCGGATCTGACTCATGATAAGAAAAAATAAAAATCTAGAAAGGACCCTCAAAGTAATCCCAGGGAGTGGAGAAGAAGGTAAATACTAAAGATAAAATCCAAAGTTAATAAATCAAAACAGAATAACAATAGAGCTAAAAAATACATTAAACACTGGTCCTCTGAACAACGAAAGACATTAAAATAAGTAAACTGCTCACTAGTTAAGCAAATTCAGTGGGGAGAAAAAAAGATAACTGAGAAATAACCCAGTTACAGAACAGAATTATAAAATAACAACTGAGTCAACTTTGTGCATATAAATTCAATAACAAAGAATTGAAGAACTTCTAAAAAGCTACAGTGTTCCTAACTTAATACTACAAGAGCCATTCTATCTAATTGAGCCAATTATTGTGCCAAAATATTGATACAACTGCCAAGATGTGCCTTTTAAAAGTTACCGGGACACTAATGTTCACTGATGCACTTTGAAAAGAGCCAAATGACAGAGAAAATCTGAGTCTCCATCAACAGGTGACTGGATCAACAAAATGTGGTATACCTGTATTGTGGAATATTGTTCACCCATCTAGAAAAAATGAAGTTCTGGTACTTGCTGAGTCATGAATGAACCTGAAAAACATGCTAAGTGAAATAAACCAGACACAAAAATACGAATATCATTACACGAAATACCTAGACTAGGTGAATGTGTAAAGACAGAAAACAGATTAGCGGCCACCATGGACTGGAGGTCGGAGGCCGGGATGGAGAGGAAGAAGCAGAAGAAGGGCTGGTGGCAAGAATCCTAGCGGTAAACTTAAGGAAAGAGTCACAGTGGCACAGCGGAGAAGCACAGAACTGCCGACGGGAGGTTAGCGGTTCGAACCCGCTGTGATCCCACCGAAGACACCTTAGTGATCTCTACAAGATCACAGCCTAGGGAACCAGATTAGGCACTACTACTATTGCTAGAAGTTGGAATTGACTCAGTGGCACACAACAACACAACAGTGGCAAGTGTCACTAATGAAAAAAATTATTTACAGTTATAATCTAGAGTAGGAGTGGGAGGAAAATAACAGGAGGCTGAAAAAGCAGAGGAGACCAGGGCCATGTAATGGAGTTTATACTCCATCCTGTGAGTCATTGGGTATACTGAAAGAACTTAAATACTTTTTTGGTATTACTTTATAATACACTGTATAAAATATTTATTTTTTGCTTCCCTACAGCTTCAAAATGACATCTTTTCTGGTAACTTTGTTGACTGTTAAATCCCTAGTGCAAGAAGAGAACAGTGTCTGGCATAAAGTAGACACTTGGTAAATATTTGCTGCCTGACTCAGTGGAGAAGTGGATTAACACATTACCCTTCCAAGCAGTCTTACGACCAAACACTCTCCTTCTAGAACATTTATGCAAAAATTGGTCAAAGGATATTTAGAGATTTAAGAGTCAAGGACTCTAAAGTTACTGAGGAATTTTGAGGGATAATAAATTATAAATGAGTTAATAAATGGCATTTTTGTTTCAAGCGTTTTAAAAGACTTGATGAGATTCAACTACATTTCTAAGATGGCCATTTTCAGCTGTTCAATAGCACCATGGTAAAATAAGCATCCCTTTCCTAGAAAGGAAAACCCTGCTGGCATAGTGCTTAAGTGCTGAACCAAACGGTCAGCAATTCGGATTTACCAAGTGTTCCTTGGAAACTCTATGGAGCAGTTCTACTCTATGGAGCAGAGTCACTGTGGGGTCACTGTGAGTAGGAACCAACTCAGCGGCAGTGGGTTTTTTGTTTTGCTTGTTTTCTTAGAAAACAGCTTATGGCTAACATTTCAGTGTGGACACTTAATGTTCAGTGGTTCTTGTTAAATTCATTATGTAATCTAACCTACAGAAATTGACACGTTTCCTTTAATGTCAAATCAAGTCAGTTTAGGTGAAGCTGATGTGTCCATAGCAAATCTTCTATTCAACTTCCTAGTACACGTCTGTTCTCTACTCTGTGAGAATTACACTGTCAGTAATTCTGGGAAACATCTCCTCTTCTGATTACTTACAATGAACAGATGGTTAACTCAGAAGTTTTACCAGTTTAGTTTTGGCACTTTACTTTCTGCATTGAGAAAAGGAAGAGTCCAGGCACTTTGAGCAGAGTGAAGAAAGTAATGAGTTAACTCTCCCTCATCTTGTTGCACCCTCTCCATTTCTCCTTTTTCATTTCTTCTTGCTTCTTCTCTCTCACCCACAGATAAATATCCTGGGAGAGACATCATTGTTCAAGGAGTCTTGATGGAATAAAATTACTCCAGAAATAAATAAAGACATGTTCAGGGCCTAAGCTGCACCTGGGTCCATTGGTGGAAACTCACCATGTAGCTGAGGACAGCCAACCCGCTAAAGTGATTCATAACTGAAAAAGGCATTTCAGTTAAGACCCTGAGCATCTCACCATGCAACTGCAACTAGCCTTAGACTGCCCTGATTTAGCAATGACAGCAAGAAAAACTCATGTAAGTAAAGTTGTAAACTCCTATTAAAGCTCCTGGTATACCTATTATATTAAATATCCTCCCAGACATGGATTTTAGACAACATTTTGTTAATCCTTGAATATTACAAGATTCCTGTGGGCCTAAAATTATCTGACAAGGTAAAATAGCATTTGTGGATTAAATTCTTTAAATAAATTATTTTATTGTTGGAGATCAGATATATTCAAAGAGCACATGGAAAACTATTAAAACTTTAAAGTACTTTTTAGGAGATAGTGAGATGCTAAAGAAAAGACTCTTTTTTAAAAAAAAAAAGAGCATGTTCTGAAAGTTAGAAGGAAGGACAGCAGAGACTCAAGTTGGTACTGATAATATAATGCCTAACGATTACTAGTTATCAGGAGGGACTAGTGCCTGAGAAAGCATGCTTGCTAAAGCAGAGAGTCATCAGAAAAGAAGAAGACTTTCAACGTGATGGACTCACACAGCAGCTGCAATAACGGGTTGAAGCATAGCAACAGCTGTAAGACTAGCAGAGGACAGGGCGGTGTTTTCCACCTTTGATGCCTACGGTCACTATGAGTCGCACCTGACTTGACGACACCTAACAATGACAACTAACAGCATTTATTCAGCATGTTATACAGATTTAATTTGATACTTACAATAAATCTGTGGTGGGTAGATACTCTTAGCTCCCACAGTTTACAGGTAAGGAAACTGAGACTGAGCAAGGTTAAGCAGCTCACCCGAGGTCACCCAGCTGGGAACTGATATGGCTAGGAGCCCAACTTGTGCACCTTTATCCTAGGCAGAGCCTGGGAACTCAAGTTTAGATTCCTGGGTTAGAAGGATTATCTTGCCACCTGTATCACTGAAACAGTGGAGTCTGCAAAGCTTTCATCTTTGGCGTACCCTCCTCTGGCCTTCCTGTCTGGTGAGGGTTAGCCTCTGGAGGCTCCACTGAAACCTGGTGAGCACACCAGCGACAGCCAAGCCTCCACTAACAGACGGGGCACGGGGCATGGCTGTGCACGCATTGCCTTGGTCAGGAGCGGAACCTAGCTGAACCAGGTGGAAGGCAAGACTGTTACCACTGAACCACCAAGGTCTTCTTTGTTAGCAGCACCACACTTAAACAGCCTTCCAAAATGGGCTACCAAGTCTACCTTCTCATCCCATGATGAGTATCACAAGGTCTCTGTTCTCCTACCTGACTTGCTGGAGGGTCTTCCTCCTACAATGACCGCAAGACAAGGTTTCTAGAGCGAAGGGGTGACTGGGATGATATTTATATACAAAAGAAAGCTTGTGATTTTGATGTTGTAAGGAATTTAGGTGTTGTTCACTTCCTGCTGTCTGGCTATGCAGTTTTTGATTAATGACATGGTCTTATTTCAAACTCCAAATCTTTGTCGTTTTTCCGCAATAAAAAATGTGTTTCTCTCTTATCTCTGTACCTGTTTCGTATGCTGCTACGCTCCCTTCCCCTGTATCTTACCTACTGTAGACTTGGTTTTGTTGATTTTTCTAGTTGCCATTGAGTCAGATGTGACTCACAGTGACTTTATGTATAATAACAAAACTTTGCCTTGTCCTATGCCGTCTTTACAAACACTGGCATGCTTGTGCCCATCATTTGCAGCTATTGTGTCCGTCCATCTCACAGAGAGTTTCCCGCATTTTCTCGGTCCCTTTTACCACACACGAAGTTCTTTACTCGCCAGGGGTCTTTCTTAATGACTTGTTCAAAGTGGGCAACTCGTCGGTAAGGAGCATTCTGGCTATACTTCCTCTAAGACTGGTTTGTTCATTCTTCGGTAGCTCGGCACTTTGTAAATGCACGTATAAACTATTGAGATAGTCTTTTCCCAACCTGATAAGCAATTATTATTATTTTCACTCTACAAAGAAAATAAAAAATTAAAGAACAGGCTCGTAGCAGTAAGTAACTGGTTCAAAGTCTCATAGCTAGACAGAGATTAAATCTAGACCTTTACAGCTCTAAAACACAAGAAGAAGATTGGGGGAGGAATGACGCATAATTTAAATCACACATTTAGAAAAAGAAAACCAATAGATGCATTTTTTTAAATATAAATTAACGCAAAAAATTGTTGAATCTTGTGTAAAAAGTTTACCCACGAGAAATGTTTCTGTTTCCACTTCCACCGTGGGATATGTGAAAAATGTACTTTTCTCTTTTTTCTTAGAACTCTTGCACTGCAGGACTGAAATGAGTAAATAGTGACCACACAAGTGAGCAGACAGATGAAGACGTATTTGTAACTGTATTCCTGTGGTTGCATCAAATTCTGTACTACAGCCATTCCCTAGAAGCCAGCCTATAGGACCAAACAGATCGGCAAACCCAGTTTCTAGATTCTGCATCCAAAGTCTCAAGCTGGCCTTTCTGGAGCATATTGCTGTGTTCTCTATACCTAGTCTAACTGCAGCTCCTCCCACAGTTCTAGGGACCTGTCCACAGTTTTTGTCAAACTCACTGCAGGGACCCCGAACGCCACAACTGTCAAGGGGCTGTTCTAGAGCCATCAGGTTTTCTAGGCCACAGACTGGACGCACGGACTCAGGGGTGGGGATCAGAACTCTTTGGCGAGCTTGAGCCAGATACTGTCACATGAAACGAATCTAAAAATTTTTCCAGCAGGTGTAGTTTTGTCTCCACTATTCACTTTAAAATGATACTTAAACATTATGGCAAAGCCAAGGCACAAAGTGAATTGTCATTACAGTGTGCTTATGAATAATAATGTAATGAGTATTTAAACCCAATTTTTTTATTATGATTAAGTGAGAGTTTACAGTCCAAGTCAACTTTCCATATTAAACCCCAAGTACTCACCTCTCCACAACGCTGCTCTCCCCACCCTGTGACAGCACATTTCTCTTTTTCACTCCTTACTTCCAGTATCTACTCGACCAACAGTTGTCCCCTCCTCTCCACCCTCTTCTCTCCCCTCTGAGAAGAAACTAGCAGGACGGCCATATATACTTACTAAACCATAAAGTATACACACCGCGTGCCTCACTCTGTGTCCCCAAGTCCAGTCTACTCTTCATCTGAAGTGCTGGCTCCAGAATTGTTTTCAGCTCTGGACAACCAGCAAGTCAAGGAACCATGTTCTCAAGGGGCCCTCCAGGTTGTCAGACCATCGATTCTGGCCTTCTAATAGAGCTCTTGATGGCATGCCTCTTTTTCTCATGCCATATTAGGGCCTCCACACTGTGTCCCCCATCGAGTCTGTCACTGGTGGTGGCTGAGCATCGTTTGGTTCTTCTGTCTGGTCTCATGCTCATGTAGCCTCCAATCCCATAGGTCCTTCTGTCTCCCAGGCTCATTGTTCCTCATGTCTTTCATGTTTATAATAAGTATTTGAATGCTTACTGTGTGTCAGGAATTTCACAGATCATTTTATCCAATCAACAAAATACTTATGGCAGTTGGTATTAACTACACCCATTTTAGAATGAGAAGACAAGTCTCTGAAGCATTTGGTGCCTTTCTTAATGTCATACAGCTGATAAATTGGAAAGTCTGGACATGAACTTGTCATTTGATAAAAGAGGAAGGATGGTATGATGATTTAAAAGCAGGATTCTGGACCCAGACTGCTGGCTTTCATATCCTTGTTCTCTCATACACTAGTTCTATGACTTTGATCAAGTCTCAGTTTTTTCACATTTAAAATGGGGATAATAAGAGTATCTACCTCATGGGGTTTATTGTAAGGATTAAATTAGTTCATATACTTAAAATACAGTGACTCACACACAATATGTCTCATGTAAGTCTTCTTCTTATTGATTCCAAATAAGCTGATGTTTTTATTTTTCTGTCTCTCTTACTCTTGTCTCTCTTTTGGGTGGGGTGTCTCTCTGTCTGTCTGTCTGTCTGTTGGAGCTCTAAATCTGGTATGTAGGTAGAAGGCAGGGCTTTAAGAGAAGACACAACTGGAGATGGCAGCAGAGAGCTTCAAGCAAGAGAGTGAAGGCTGACACACCTAGTTTAAAGAAGTAGTGAGATTACTCTCCAAGGGGTGAAGAGTACGAAAGCTCTGCTGTTCTGCCTTTGCCTCAATCAGCACTACATTCTCGCCCAACCAGGAAATCAGTGGAGATTCCATCACCAAAGTTGTGGGTCTTTGCTAGGCTACTCAACTCATTCACAGAAAAGTTAAAATGTTATTTCTGAGAGTCCTAAACAACATAATTGAAAGTCAGGTCACAAAGGCAAGTTCTCAGCTTCCAAGCTCAATACCTGTGCCCTCTCTTAAACCCTTTACCATGTGTATGTTTATAAACTTCACCTATATCTCTGTTTATTTTAGGATTTATACCAAAATAATAGAATTAAGTAAAAGGATTTAACATTTTAAGCTTCATAATGCATTTTGCCAATTCACACTCACTCAGCCATGGAGGAGGAAGCCCGTTTCACTAGACCCTGCAGTTAATGACTATCATGATTCAAAAAGAAGACATCTTCGCTAACTTTAAAGGAGCAAGTAATATTTGGTTGATCCAATTGGAGTTTCTTTTATTATTATTAGGTCATTCTTTGTTTTTAAATCTGGAAGCCATTTATGTTATCTAAACCGTATTTGTTGTGTCTTCAGTACATCTTTTTTTACTGAGGAGATCTACTTAATGCTTTTCAAAAGAGCTGTATATAGCACTAATATTATTCCTGGCTTGGTATAAAGCAGAGAGTCAGCAAAAAAAGAGGAAGACACCCAACAAAATGAATTGACTGAGTGGCTGCAACAAAGGGCTCAAGCTCAGCAATGACTGTAGGCGTGGCCCAGGACTGGGCAGTGTTTCCTTCTGTTATACACAGTCAGAACCAACTTGATGGCACCTAACAAGAGTGCTATTCTTTGCTTGGTTTGGCCGAAAACTCTTTCCAAATAAGTTATTTACCTATGAATTTATTTACTTAAATTTTTTCTAACAGAGGCTTTGAGGTCTTTTCATAAAAATTTAGGAATTATTATGTTTTCTTATATCAAATTGAAGGAGCTCTGATAGCCCAGTTGTTAAGCACTCAGCTGCTAACTGAAAAATCAGAAGCTCAAACCCACCAACCTGAGTGTAGGAGAAAGACCTGGTTATCTGTTTCTGTGAAGTTTGTTCTTGTGAGATGCCGTCCTATCAGTTCTGACTTATTGCAATCCTATGTACAACAAAATAAAAGATTACATAAAGATTACTCATGAGAAAGTTCTATAGAGCTGTTCTACTCTGTCATGTGAAGTCATGGTGAATCAGCACACAACACAATGTAGCAAACTGATATATTTATTCTTCTTTGGCCAAAAATACATACTTCTTTAAAAAAGGTATAGCAATGCAAGTTTTGCTAGAATACTGGGTACGTGGAAAAGAAATCCAATCATTTCCTTCACTCATCACTCTGCCCGCCCTCCACACGTACAACTAAGTAGCACATGGTAGCTGCTCTATTTGTTACACAGATAAGCTCATTTTTATTTTTCAATCTCCATGAAAGCAGAAACTCAGACTCCCCAAAATCTTGCCCCAAATAAAAGATAATTATTACCAACACCGTGAGTCAGATCCGATTCGACGGCACTTGGCTTTGGCATTACCAACATGAAAACTCTGTGGTGAGACCCCCTTTTTTATTTTGCTGTCATTGCTGGAATTTTAGTACTTGTAGATTGGGGCTTTGCCTTCTTTGGGTTTCTAACTTTTATGCATCACAAATAAAATTCTGCATATTACCCAAGATCTACCTGGCAAATGAGTTTCCAAACTAAGTCTGCTCTTCTTTTTTGTCTCCACCATCACTACCCTGATCTAGGCCAGCGTCTTCCTCACCTAGACTTCTACTCTACCTTCTTGACTAGCTCCCTGCTTCCTCTTTGGCCCCCTTATACCCACTCCTGCCACATATACACCTTGGAGGATGTGCATCTTAAACTGTCAATCTGCTGATGCTACCCCCTTGCTTTAAAACTTTAATTGTTGTCCCGTATTTTTAGGATAAAGTTCAAGATCCAGAGCCAAAGCTCCACATGACCTGGCTACAGCCCCATTTTAAGATACTTCTCCTCACCCCCTAACCTCCCACTCTCCCGATACATATGCCTTCAGTATGCATAGCCACAGGGATTTTGTTTGTTTCTCTAACTGGCCTGGCCCACCTAGGGCCTCCCCCGTGGCCGCTGCACTCCCCAAGTGGCTCTTTGCCCCCTCTAGTGGCCTGCTCCCACTCTTCCCCATCACTCCTCTGCAACCCTCCCTGCCTACCCATCCCTAGTGGTCACTAGATCCCCGCCAGTCTCAGCCTGCACACTGTACCACTACACGGTACTTTCGAGCATTTTTCAGTTTGTAATTACCTATTTATTCGTATAATGTTTTATTTCGTCTTTATTTTCACAGAGACAAAGGGAGCCAGGGATCAGTGGCGCTGTGGTGTACCACTGCTAACCAACCAAAAGGTCAGCAGTCCAAATCCTTCAGCCACTCCTTAGAAACCCTCTGGGGCAGTTTTACTCTGTCCTCAAGGATCAGTATGGGTCAAAATAATCTCAGTAGGAACAGGTTTGGTTTTCTTTGTTTTGGTTTATATCTCCATCACCTATTACAGAGCCTGGCAACTATGTGGCACTCAACAAGGGCTGAGTCAGTGTCACCTCCTGGTGACACCATGCACATTAGAACCGAATGTATTCCAGTCCTGCACCATCCCTATGGCCAGGCCGGGGTGTACAACATACCTTTGTGATCCATAGGGTTTTCAGTGATTTTTCAGACATGCGACTCCAGGCCTTTCTTCCTACTCTGTTTTAGTCAGGAAGCTCTCCTGTAGCCTGGTCAACATCACGTTAACATGCAGGCCTCCACCGATAGACGGGGAGCAGCTGCCCCTGAGGCACATTGACTAGGAAGGGACCCCGGGTCTCCTGAGCGGGAGGTGAGCATTCTGCCACCGAACCATCACTGCTTCCATTTGACAAAGGTTGTTGTTGTTAACTGCAGTAGAGTGACCCCGACTCATGGTGACCCCATCTGTGACAGAATAGAGCAGCTCCATAGTGTTCTTGGCTTGATAATCTTTACAGCGGAAGCAGATCTTCAGGTCTTTTCTTCCACCTCCACCAGGTGAGTTCAAAGCACCAGCCTTTAGGTGGGCAGCCATGGTAAGTCCCTGGCATCACCCAGGCTCACTCAACAAATTCATCTAAGTAAATGAGTGCCTGAAAACAGCTCAATGGCACCCTTTCCTAGGAAACCTGCTGTGCTTATGCCCAGGCCACTGTAATCCTTCCCTTTTCAGGTACCAGTAGCACTCTCGTGCTAGTTTAGTTCATCCTGGACCTTGGATCGCAATGTGATAAGCATTATTTCTTTTTTTGTATTTTCTATATCTGCTTTGCTTTCCCAACTAAAACATTTCTCTGGGGCAGGATCAGGCCGCAGGTCACTTCTACAAGAGGCCCAGTTTCCTTCCACGGTCCCCTCCCTTCCCTACGGACACACTGCCCTCTTAGCTGTGTCTCTCACACTCTCAGCACACCCATCATCAAGGACTTCCCATTGCTCACCCCCCATAACGGAACACTCTTTCCCTTAAATTCTGCATGGCTCACGCCTCTTTGATTCAGCTCCTCTCCAATGTCACTTCCTCAGGTCAACCTTGTCTCCACTCTCTCTCCTTGTTACAGCTAATCCTGCATAATGGTGCTTCCTACCTCCCATTACACAACGCATTTACACACTCACTTGTTTACTATGTGGCGCCCTGTCTGGGCCCAGGAGGAGATGGCACTCCATGGCTTTGATTCCCTGTGTGTCCCTGGCCCAGGACATGGCATATAGCTTCTCCTCCTGAATGTGTATTCACTGACTGGAAGTTCATCCTCAGGGAGAGTCCAAAGCTCGAGCTCAGATCGAAATGAAATGTGAGTGTACTGCAGCTGGCTTAATCATCTAACCCAGTATTCCTTTCAAGATCTTTACTCAGGAAAGGAATAAGATGTTCCCCAGTTGCTCTCGATTACGGAGGCGGCTAAAAGAAAGAAGAAAGTGGATGGAAAAGAAGGCAAAGAAGACAGGAGGACAGACGTAGACTGAACTGAAAAAAAGAGCAAAATGTCATCACCGTAAGGCCTTGAAGTCCATTCAGCAACTATGCGACAACCGGAGAGTCAGAATTCTGACTGAGTTAGTCAAGGACTTGCTCTTTCCACTAGCAAATGTGGCTCTGACAGAAATGCAGTCTTTACGTCCTGGCAAATCTCCTCAGAGTTCATGTAGTATGTGAGATACACCATGCAAAGATATTCACTGGAGGAAACTTTAAAAAAATAAACAAATAACAGACAATTATGGAGGATAGTCATCAAAACTGGATGCTGTCATGGATAGAATTATGTTCCCCCAAAAGTTGTATATCAGCTCAGCTGGGCACTGAGTCCTAGGACTGTGTGACTGTCCACCATTAGATGAGATTTTTCTATGTGTTGTAAATGCTATCACTGCAATTTAATATAATGGACTAGTGGCAGTCCTACTGATGAGGTCTACAAGACTAGATAGTGCCTTAAGTCAATCTCTTTTGAGATATAGAAGAGAGAAGTAAGCAGAGAGACATGGGGACCTCCTACCAGCAAGAAAGTGGTGCCAGGAGCAGAGTGCATCCTTTGGACCTGAGGTTCCTACACTGAGATGCTCCCAGAGCAAGGGAAGGCCGATGCATCATGGACGTTTAAACCCATGAGTGCCATGGCAGAAAGGCTTGGCCATCTTCTGTAAAGATTATAGCTAAGAAAACCTTAGAGGTCAAGCAGTTCTACTCTGTAACAGATGGGGTTACCATGAGTCAGAAATTACAGAACAGGTTTATCTTGTTTGTTTTTCATATTGCATCTTAAATGGACAAACTTGTCAGGAGCTCTTAAAGGGAAAAGGGGTTAAGATGTTTGCACAGTAAAACTACCCCGAAATCGATAATTTTAGCCTTGGAAAACCCTGAAAATGTAATGTGAATAGTAAAGCTTTGCAATAATATAGTAGTAAGAACTGAGACACATAGAGGTAGGTGGGTGGGTGGGTGGGAGGTTTTCTATTTGTTTGACTGTCCACACAGAAAACAAGCCCTGAATCAGTCCTTCCTGCACAGTTTATCACCCAATGGGAGATTAAAATTAGGTTGACAGTTTAATACTCCAGTTCTGAGGGGAAAAAATAGCCATGTGTATACAAGTATCAAGTGTACTCTGAGACGCTATGCTTATCCGAAATGGGCTGGCTTCTGCCATCGGCCATTCTAGTGGATTTACTTGATTGATCAGACTTCTCACATATCTAAAAATGAAGTCTTGCCAAAAATGGTTCTTGAAGGTATCATTTTCTTCTTTGATAAAATAGCAACTCAGTCTATAAAATTCTCACAATAAAACTGAGAAAAAGTCTCCTTTTGTTGAAGTGGGATTAACATTTACATCACA
This sequence comes from Heterohyrax brucei, assembly GCA_028571685.1. Lineage (NCBI taxonomy): Eukaryota > Metazoa > Chordata > Mammalia > Hyracoidea > Procaviidae > Heterohyrax > Heterohyrax brucei. Next base: position 130,489,582 of record CM053142.1, read on the forward strand.
AATCAGGAGTTCAAAAAGAAAAAGAAGTGTGCTCAAAGTAAAACTCTTAAGTGAGAAAAACCCAGAGTGGAGAAAGAAAACAGAACAAATATTATACTAAAAAAATATATACAATCATCTTTTCATTCATCTCTCTCCTTCTGAACAAGTTAACCGTATATTAGCAAAAAAATGAAAGCATATATTTATCGTAATTGTCCTTACCAACAAATAGTTGACATAAACTGTGAAGCTTTTAGTGACCAACTCAAAAGACAGAAATGTTACCTCTGGTCAAACTTGAGAAGATGTCCCTGGGTGCAGTGTTTTCACTTGTGTCCCGGAGTTTACAAGTTCTATTAATCAGGCAACGTCTTCTCTCCTCCTGCTGCTTCTTCTCTAAAATGAAACTTACTGAGCTAGAGAAAGAGACAAGAACACAGGAGATCAAAGGGTAAATGTTTTCCTCACTGACTTTTTAAAGTCAATTACTAACTTCTGCGTAAGCAGAATGGGCTTAGTGATCCCTATTAGCCTTTCAGAAATATATATGTATTTGTTATTAATGCTAGCAAAGGAATTATGCCAGAATTAATAATATATATGTTATATATACATATAACAAGAGCTTGTATTATTACATCTGCACACACATAATAATAGCATGTATTATTGTATCTGCACACACACACATATACGAGGCTATGTTGTCATTTTACTGATTAGATTCTCGTAAGCAAAATTTAGCATTCCCATTACAGAGATTTATGTCACTGTGAATTCTTAAAAGACAAAGCTGGCTTAGAACATATGGAAGATACTTATGACTTTATCATGATACACATAAGCTTGAGTAAGAAAAACTCAAATAATGCTGTTATTGTCTGATTGTTCATTTAATAATTCATCGTTGCAAGACTTGCTTAAGCACCGTGAGACACATAAGAAACTTTGCTGTTCAGTCACTAAACAATGCATATTGCAAGAATTAAAAAAATCCATGTGTGTGTTATGTCTAGCCCAATTTCTTCATGCAAATTAGTAAACACTGATTACCTTCTGTATATGCATTTTACAGGAGTCACTGAGAACCACAGATGTACCAAGCTCATTGCTGTCAAGGCCAGGCCTTTAATTACCTGTGCCGTGCCCTTTCCCATCAACCTGCACCATACCTACCTGGCAGGAATGCATTTCTCCATGTGAGTCGATAAAAAAAAAAATCATAATCCTGAGTCATGTTAGAGCTTGACAAATGAGGCTTGGACTCTGCACTAATGACTGCTGGGACTCTGACAGCTACCGTAAGCCAAGACAGAGGTCAAGACCATGACCTAGACACCACAGAGGGTTACCCAACCAGACCTCTTCAATGCAACTGAAAAGGATAGCTTTGCATCTCATAGCTGCTACTGGAAGTCCAGGAACACATTTGTTTTAAGCAAGATAGGAAACAGAGTTGTCCAAGTTCCAAAGAATCTAGAAGCTATTCTACATAATGACAAACAGCAGAGACCCACCCGAAGAAGTTCCTGAGAGCTTCCAACATGAGTTGCTGACAGTGGGAACATGTAAGACAAAAGGATTGAGAACATGTTCTAGGAGGCACGGCCCAGGCCAGGAATGAATGAGAGGCAGTGGGGGGTGCCAGGTCAGGCAAGCTAACTAGATGGCTGGTGTCGGTTCTCTTCTTCCAGCACTTATCTCAGTTGCAGTTAGTTCATTAATTACAAAATTATGTGTTGAAGTCTGTCTTCCAACCTCCATGAGTTCAGGAACAGTTTCTGTTATCTTCACATTGTGCCCAGCCCCTAGGATAGTATCTGGCTCACTGTGGCTGCTCAGTCAATAGTTGTTCAATGAATGTTGAACAAATGATTGAAGAAAAGGTATATCAACTACCTGTGTCAACTTCTTTGGGATAAAGAATGCACAAGGCATGGAAGTTAGTGGAAACAGAGATTGTTAGTGTCTCATTAAATTTGTCCCTTGAGCAATTTGTCTCAAAATATAGCAAAGCTGGACACCCCGAAGCTTGACTAAAAATGATATTAATAATTTGTTGCTAGTTGTCAATGCCTTGACCCCAACTCATGGTGACCCCATCACAACAGAATGAGGCATTCCTGGTCTTACCCTATTGTCATGTTTGTTGGTGAGCGTCAGTCCATTATTGCAGCCACTGTGTATTTTCAGTGACTTCCAACGTAGGGAGCTCATCTCCCAGCATCTATGGGACAATATTCTGTTGTGATTCAGAGGGTTTTCACTGGCTGTTTTTTTAAAGCAGATCACCCAGGCCTTTCTTCCCAGTCTGTCTTAGTGTGGAAACTCTTCTGAAATCTGTCCACCATGGGTGGCCCTGCTGGTATTCGAAATGTTGGTGGCATGGTGTCCAACGTCAGAGCAAAGTGCAAGCTGCTATAGTTCAATACACTGACAGATAGGTGTTGGAATAATCATACCAAGCTCAAATTCGCATCTTCATAGCACTTTGTTCTTCCCCAAATAATGTTATGCTTATTTTTTATTTTATATTCATAATAAAATTGTCCTCATTTTACCATGACGAAGTTAAACCTCAGGAAGATTGTAACTTGCCTAACACCACAAAGCTAAAGAGGTTCAGAAGCAGGTTTCTCAAATTCAGTTCCCATTATTCCACATACAGTATCTTAACTATATTAAGTAATAAAAAAAGTTAGTAAATACTAATGTATTAAATAAACAGAGGAATTTAGCTATTTTAAAATGGACAATTTCCTTCTGTCTTCCAGACTACAGACTTGAGTTTAGCTGGGACAGATAGTCTCTTTATTCTAAGGTGGGTGGAGGGAGGGACCTTGAGCAGTCTTTGCTGTTAGGCAAATAGAAAGTAAACACTCACCTACCATTCTTGGGGAACATTAGAACGCAGTGAAACAATCCTGGTGGTAATGTTCATTTTCCCTGCACTCACTGAGTGCCTCCTGGGTGTCCGTCACTGTGCCAAGTAAACCGGCATTCAGAGAGGAACGCTGCTGCTGTATAATAAGGTCAGCGAGGAGGGTCTTTTGCCACCTTTTTATTCCTATTCATCATGTTTCACAGACAGAGAAATGTGTCTTTCCCAGTTAGCATTCTGTTGGCTCTATTTGAACCTATGTCCTATTTGGGCCTTCTTGCAAAGCAGGCCATGTTTATATGTGAGTTCTTTGTAGAAGCTCGGGAGTTGGGAGGAAAAGATTTCCAAGAAAAATACACACATGAACCTCTCTTTATGGCAGGACTATTATGAAAGGGACGCCCAGTGGTTCTGGTGCAATACAACCCAGGCTGATGTGCAGAGACCTGCTAAAAACTTGAAGACCAAAAAGCCAGATACTGGGAAGTCATTTGTCCCTTTCAGGTGTTCTGATGATCTGGAGAAACTGGAGGTTAAGCATGCACCCCTGAATGTAGGATACAGTTTTTCCTCAAGGAAGTGAGTATGTACAGTCAGTCATTGTGGAAAGACAATAATTCCAGCACAGAAATTTGTGGTTGAGGACGTGGGCTTTAGACCTGAATGCAGGGAAATCTGTTTCCTGTCTCAGGTCTGGGGTAATCTTGCAGGGCTCCTGAGGTCTGGAGATTTTTGGAGCCTTCCTGTAACTGGAGTGATAGGGAGGAGCTGGAACCTGCTAGGTGGACAACAGCTTGGAGCCAAGCAATTTTGAGGGCTCTAAGAAAAGCCACAGTTAGAAGATTGCTGATTTAAATGTTACTACTGATGCTTTTGGTCTCAGTTGTGTTATAGGAAGTTATGGAATGACCTGACCTACAGTTCAGATACATGGGAAGATGTGATCTCAGTGAGTGGCCCATTTCGTGAGGTCAATAGGAGGTGCAGGAATGATCCCTGAGAGTTGACAAGAATCGTCCTAGCAGCTGAGCCTCGAGGTCTATGGCAGCAGAGGAAACTGCTGAGTGAAAGACAGGAAGGCAAGAGGGATGAACAGGAAGGCTGGAAGGCAGTAGTGTAAGACTGGTCACGAAGAGCTCTCAGATTACCGGGAGACTGTGGGGAGGCAATGTTAATTTCTGGAATTTGCACCAAAAGGGAGGACTGTTTCATAATTCAGGCAGTTAAAAGATAAAATGATATCCCTATTTTTGAGTCATGCTGCTGAGATCTGAGACATAAAGCCCTCTACCTCCATCTGCCAAACCCTACCGATTGCTTAAGATTGTCAGGGCTCATGGAAAGAAGATTCTGGTAACACTGGGACAGGATCAAGGAAAGTCTTTTATTGTTAGTGGACATTTAATTGGTTCAGACTTGCAGCAACCCTATGTACAACAGAACAAAACACTGCCAGGTGCTGCATCAGCCTCGATCCTTTCTATCTTTGAGCCCACTGTTGCAGCCACTGTGTCAATAGATCTTATTGAGGGTCTTCCTGTTTTATGTTTACTCCTCCTTTGCCAAGCATGACGTCCTTCCCCAGAGGCTGATATCTCCTCATATGGGACACAAAATCTTGCCATCCTTGCTTCCAAGTAGCATTCAGGCTGTACTTCTTCCAAGAAAGTTTTGTTTGTTCTTCTGGCAGTCCATGGTATGTACATTTAGTATTCTTCACCACTACCACAATTCCAAGGCACCAAGTCTTCCTCTGTCTTCCTTTTTTACTGTCCAGCTTTCACATGCATATGATGCAATTGAAATTGCCGTGGCTTGGATAAGGCGCACCTTAGTCCTCAAAGTGAGGACTTTCAAAGTCTTTTGCAGCAAGTTTTGCCCAACGTGATACGTTCTTTTGATTTCTTAACTGTTACTTACACAGACGTTGATTGTGGATCCGAGTAAAATGAAATCCTTGACAACTTCAATCTTTTCTCTGTCATGATGTTACTTACTGGTGCAGTTGTGAGGACTTTTGTTTTCTTTCTGTTGAGATGTAATCTATACTGTAAGCTGTGACGTTTGATTTTCTTCAGTAAGTGCTTCAAGCACATTGTAGGTTGTTAATACATCTTCCTCCAATCTTGATTCCTTATTCTTCTTCATATAGTCCAGCTTCTTGAATTATTTGCTCAGCGTACAGATTGAATAAGTATGGTGAAAGGATACAGCCCTGAAAGACACCGTTCCTGACTTTAAACCATGCAGAAGTTCTGTTCAAACTACTGCCACTTGGTCTTTGTACAGGTTCCCATGAACTTGATTAAGTGTTCTGAAATTTCCCTTATTTGAGAAGTTATCCGTAATCTGTTATGATACACACAACCAAACGCTTTTGCATAGTCAATAAAACAGACGTAAACATCTTTCTGGTATTCTCTGCTTCTAGCCAAGATCCATCTGACATCAGCAGTGATATTCCAGGTTCTACATCCTCTTTTGAATCCAGCTTGAATTTCTGACAGTTCCCTGTAGATGGATGTGCTGCTGCAACCATTTTTGAATGATCTTCAGCAGGATTTTACTTATATGTGATATTAATGATAAGCCAGCCAAGTGCCGATATTGCTTGATAATTTCTACATTCTGTTGAATATGGACATTTTCTAGTTGATAGGTCAGGTAGCTGCCTTCCATTCCTGGAAAAGACAGAGGAGCACTTCTAGCTCTGCATGTGTTGCTTAAACATCTCTTCTGATATTCTGTCAATTCCTGAAGCCTTGCTTTTTGCTTTCAATCTGTCTCAGATCTCTTCCTGTAACAGCCTAGGTTCTTGATCACATACTACTTCCTGAAAAGGGTGAACATCGACCAATTCTTTTTGGTACAGTGACTCTGTATTCCTTCCATTCTCAAGAAAAGACTAGAGATGATTAAATGTTATGGCTGAAATAATAAATTATACCTTGGGAGCAATTCACTTATCCTTAATTCTCTCTGTCTGAAGTGCCCTCTGGTAGCGCAGGGCTTTCAAATAGTCTCTGCCCTAAGAAATTTCTCAGTTATACCAGAAGCTAGGAGTTGGGAGGAAAAGACCACTTGGAGGCATGAACATTCCTTCATGTCAAGCCTACTATGAAATAGACACCCACTGGCTTTGGTGCAATGCAGCCCTCTGCAGTCCACACAGACTTGCAAAACAGAAGGTTTTCTTTGTTTCATCCACAAGATCAACCATTTGAAAGAATCAAATAGAGAAGAGACTTATCTACATATCACATACAAAAGTATTGTAGTCTCTTATTCATATTATTAATTCAATCATGATTTAGCAAACATTTGCACATTAAATGGCTAAAACTTCATCTCCTATTTTATCTATATACATTGAGAGGGATAGGTGTGTGTCTTAGTGATCTGCTACTACTCTAACAAAGAATTTATTCTCAAATGGTAGGCTAAAAGTCCAAATTTAGGGTGCCGGCTCCAGGGAACCCCACTCTCTGTCTGCCAGCTCTGGACAAGGTCCTCTTTGTGTTACCTTAGTCTCTTTGGTCTGAGAGCTTCTTGGCTCTTGATCATATACTACTTCCTGAAAAGGGTGAACATCGACCAATTCTTTTTGGTACAGTGACTCTGTGTATTCCTTCCATTCTCAAGAAAAGACTAGAGATGATTAAATGTTATGGCTGAAATAATAAATTATACCTTGGGAGCAATTCACTTATCCTTAATTCTCTCTGTCTGAAGTGCCCTCTGGTAGCGCAGGGCTTTCAAATAGTCTCTGCCCTAAGAAATTTCTCAGAGAGCTTCTTGGCTCAAGAAGCTCTGGTCCAAAAGATGCACCCTTGCTCTCGGTGTTGCTTTCTTGGTGGTATGAGGTCCCCAGTTCTCTGCTTGCTTTCCTTTCCTTTTCTCTCTGTAGGATGAAAGTTAGTACAAGCTGCACTCCAGAGACACTCTCTTAGTGTCGCCGCATCCTAATCCTGTTTTAGTACAATCCTACCTACTGACCACAGGCAGAGACTAGGATTTCCAACATATGAAAATCCCCAAATGGAGGGCAAATACACAATACTGGGAATCATGGACCAGTCAAATTGCTATGCAGCTTTTTGGTGGGACAAAATTTAATTCATGACAGTGTGGAAATTGTATTTGCTGAATATTAAGCACAGCCCATTTATTACTATTTAGATGACACCAAACTCTCAGTAATATTTAATGGCTAAGATTATTGACTTGAGTCAGACCTGGGTTTGAATCTCATACTCTACCATGGATACCTTAGTGTCTATCCTCTAGCTAATTACTTCTTATCATTAAGCCTCAACTGGCCCAACTGCAAAGTGGACATGATAATAGTACCTATTTCAGAAGGTTGTTGTGAGAAGTGAATCACGTAATGCATATAAAACATTTAGAAAAATGCCTGACACATGGTTAATGCTCAGTGAATACTATTCTTTACGGTTCAACATTTCTAAAAGATTGATGAATCCAGGTGTTGGTGAGTGGGGCATCCTGAAAGACAAGTTTAGAAAGGAAGTAACCAGCTACATACTCAACAGTGCAGTGACTTCGTTTTGACTTCATCACTTGCCACTTCCATCCATCATTCTTTTGGTAGCATGCTGGAAAATCAACCACAGCAAACTCTTAACACCCACGCCCTGTCAGTTCTGTAAATCAGTTGTTCTTAAATTAGTCAGCACAGCAAACATCTTGGTCACTCCTCTGATGTACACAAGCTGCTGCTTCCCAGACTGAGGCTGTCACTCTGACTGAACCTTTTCTGGCAGCATATCAAGCAGGCTGGTGAAAGGGGACACATAGGCATGCACCAACCTGAGTCTTAGTTCATACTCCATCATGCACAAGAAAATTAGCTGGTAGATTCACAGGCCTTGTGTCTGCTAAGAAAGAAGCCAAAACAACAAGAGTGTTGCACGGAGGAGCTTGCCCAAGCCACCTGGAGGAAGCATCTTCTGCCCACATTCCGCCTTGCTGTAACCAGTGATCTAAGTTCCACAGTTTCATGACCACCAATTTCACACAACTGGCTGAGCTATATACGGAGCTGTTTCTCTCTGCTCCTGCATATGTTTAACTCCTTGAGTTACTGGACGTCATACTTTAAAAAAAAAAAACTAGGCATGAAGAGAGAGGTCTAAGAAGTTCAAAAGCAATATCCTAAGCAGGACTATGAAATGAATAGTGATAAAAATCAATTTTCAGAAGGAATTTGCAAAAATTGACTTCAGCTGACAAGATGCTTTTAAAAAGAGATGAATATGAAGACCTTTGTTTAGGTTTTTTAAAAAATAGTAAATTATACAGATTCAGGATATAAGGACTCTTGACTTGTTTTTCAGAAAAAGAAAATCAGAAGATCTAGTTGACACAAGTTAAAAAGTACAACTATAAGTAAGGTGTCCCCCACTTCTCTGTCAATTTGTGCTACTATGATGGTTTGGGAGTTGCTGTAATGTTAGAAGCTATACCACTGGTATTTCAAATATCACCTGAGTTACCGGTGATAGACAGGTTTCAGTGAAGCTTCCAGACTAGGGAAAAGGACCTGGAGACACATTTCTAAACAAACTGACCTTATGAATAGCAGTACAACTTGTCTGACAGTGCCAAAAGATGAGCCTCTCAAGTTGGAAGGCTCTTGAAATATAACTGAGGAAAACAGAGGCCTAGGGAGGGTAAAAAACACCCAGGGGCAAACTGTAAGTTGCATCCCTCCCCTTAACTTCAAGATGAATAGACACTGACAGCTGCAATTCATCAACACAACTGTTTTCTCCTCACTTGTCTAGCTGCCTCAGCTGCGCACCTTTTGTGTTTGTGGCACATCAGAACTGTCATTCCATACCTTCTCTGGTGCCTTCTTGGACTTATGCACAAAGGCAAGTATCCTTGTACCTTCCCCTCCCCCCACATACATACACACTATGCATTTGTTTAAAAGAAAAGTTGTTTCCTTAGAGTTGATGATGTAGATGGAGCAGAGCTTTGGAGGGCCTTCGTTTGTCGGTACAGTATGACTCAAAATGAGAAGCAATAGCTCCCAATGTCATTAATAATTGGAAGGTGAAATGTGGAAACTATGAATCTAGGAAACTTAGACCTTGTTGAAAATGAAAGGGTAAACATAAAGATTCGTGTCCTAGGCATTAGTGAACTAAAATGGCCCTTTCTAATCAGATAATCATATGTTCTACTATGCACCACACAACCAGCCTGTTGCTGTCAAGCCAATTCCAACCTATAATAACCCTATAAGGCAGAGTAGAACTGTCCAACAGGTTTTCCAAGGAGTGACTGTATCCAAACACTTAACCCTGGCACCACCAGGGTCCCTGGTCTACTATGCAGAGAATGACAAATCAAAGAATGGTGTCGCATTCATTGTTGAAAAGAACATCTTAAGATCTATCCTGAAGTATAACACTGTCAGTAGTAGGATAATATCCATATGTCTACAAGGAAGGCTATTATTCGAATTTATATACCACTCATTAATGCTAAAGATAAGGAAATTGAAGATTTTTACCAACTTTTGCAGTCTGAAATCTATCAAGTACACAATAAAGATGCACTGATAATTGGAACATGATGATTGGAACATGAAAGTTAGATACAAGATGAAGGATTGGAAAATATGACCTGGGTGATAAAAATGACACCACAGACAATATGATAGAATTTTGCAAAACCAATGACTCTATCATTGAAAATGCCTTTTTTTCCATCAGTATAAATGGTGACTATACATCTGAAGGAAACCCTGGAGGCATAGTGGTTAAGTGCCACATCTGCTAACCAAAAGGTTGGCAGTTCAAATCTGCCAGGTGCTCCTTGGAAACTCAATGGAGCAGTTCTACTTTGTCCTATAGGGTTGCTATGAGTTGGAATCAACTTGATGACACTGAGTTTGTTGGGGTTTTTTTGGTATACATCTGGAGTCACAAGATGGAATACGGAAGAATCAAATTTACTACATGTGTGGAAAGACAATAGAGAAGTTCAATATATCAATAAGAACAAGGCCAATGGTTGAGTGCATAAAAGACCACACGCAAGTTTAAGTTGAAGCAGAAGAAAATTTGAACAAATCCATGAGAGCTGAAGTATGACCTGGAGTATATTCTACCTGAATTTAGAGACCATCTCAAGAACAGTTTTGACACATTGAATACTAATGACCAAAGACCAGATAACTTGTGGGATGACATCAAGGATGTCATACATGAAGAAAGCAAAAGGTCACTAAAAATATGGGAAAGAAAGGAAAGAGTAAAGTGAATGTCAGAAGAGAATCTGAACCTTGCTTTTGAACATGGGGTAGCTAAAGAGAACAGAAGATGAGATAAAGTAAAAGAGCTGAATAAAATTTTGAAGGGTAGCTCGAGAAGACAAAATATTGTAGTGAAATGTGCAAAGATCTGGAGTTGGAAAACCAAAAGGGAAAAAGATGCTCAGCATTTCTCAAGATGAAAGAATTGAAGAAAAAATATTCAAGCCTCAAGTTGCAATACTGCATTCTGTAGATAAAACATTGAGAGATGCAAAAGCATCAAATGAAGATAGAAGGAATACACCAGGTCACTGTATCAAAAAGAACTGGTCAACATTCAGCCATTCCAGAAGATAGTGTGTGATCAGTAACAGATGACACTAAAGGGAGAAGTGCAAGCTGCACTGAAGTCATTGGCAAAAAACAAGGCTTTGGGAATCAGCAGAATACCCACAGAGATGTTTCCTCAAATGCATGCAATGCTGTAGGCACTCAATCTATATCAAGAAATCTGGAAGACAGCTACCTGGCCAATCTGGATAGATCCGTATCTGTGCCCAATGAAAAGAAAGGTGATCCAACAGAAAGTGAAAATTATCAAACTATCATTTATATCACACACAAGCAAAATTTTACTGAAGGTAATTCAAAAATGATTGGAGCAGTACATTCACAAGGAATTGCTAGACATTCAAGCCTGATTCAAAAGAGTGCATGCAACAAAGGATTTCATTGCTGATGTTAGGTAGATCTTGGTTGAAAGAAGAGAAAAACAGAAAGATGTTTCCCCGTGTTCTATTGACTATGCAAACGCATTCAATGTGTGGACCATAACCAATTACGGTTAACCTTATGAAGAATTTTGAGTTCCAGAACACTTATTTAAGTTCATGAAGAACTGTGTATAGACCAAGAAGCAATACTTCAAAGAACAAGAGGGTACTATGTGGTTTAAGGTCAGGAAAGGTATATGTTAGCATTGTGTCCTTTCACCATATTTATTCACTCTGTATGCCAAGCAAATCTGGGGTATAGGAAGAAGAATGTGGCATCAGATTGGAAGGAAGATTCATTAACATCCTGTAATGTGCAGATAACACAACCTTGCTTACTGAAAGAGATTAGGACTTGAAGCACCTGCTGGTGAAGATCAAAGACCACAGCCTTCACTAGGGATTACACCTTAATATAAAGAAAATAAAAATTATAACAACTGGACCAATAAGCAACATCATGTTAAACAGAGAAAAGATTGAGGTTGTCAAAGATTTCATGTTACTTGGGTCCACTGTCAATGACCATGGAAGCAGATGTCAAGAAACCAAAAGACATTTTGTATTGGGCAAATTTCCTGCAAAATGTTACTTTAAAGTGTTAGTAAGCAAATGTCACTTTGAGGACTGAGGTGTACCTAAACCAGGCCAAGGTATTTTTCTATCACATCATATGCATGTGAAAGCTGGACAATGAATAATGAAAAAAAGTTGATGCCTTTCAATTGTAGTGTTGGCTAAGAATATTGCCTATACCATAGAATGCCAGAAGAATGAACAAGCCTTTTTTGGAAGAAGTACAGCTGGAATGCCCTTTAGAATTGATGATTGTGATGTTTTGTCTCACAAACTTTAAACATATCATCAGGAGGAGCCAGTCCCTGAAGAAGGACCTCACACTCAGTAGAAAGTCAGTGAAAAAAGAGGAAGACCTTGAATGAGATGAACTGACACAGTGGCTACAACAATGAGCTTAAGCATATCAAGGATTCTGAGGACAGTACAGGATCAGACAGTGTTCCATTATGTTGTACCTAGGGTCGCTATTAGTCAGAACCAACTTGACAGTACCTGACTATAATGACACATAAGGTGCTTGCTAAAAAGCAGAACTTTATTAGCAGCATCTCTGTACTACACTGGTCACACCTGGAATAACTGCGCTAAACTGGATTACCATACCTTGTAGAACACAAACTAAATGTTACCTCTTTCTACCTTCTCTATGTAGCCCACTGCTATCTAACTTCTGTCCCTCTGACACCCCTGAAACTGTTACTGCCAATGGTCACCAATGACCTCAAATTGACAAATCCGTGCCCTTGCTTCTAGCCTTGATTCCTGCCCTTCCTTGGGCCTCTGATATCATTGACCACATGCTCTTTTTTTGTCTTTTATATCATTCTCTTATTTCTCCTGACTTTTTACCCTTCTTGTCTTTCTGTTCCACAATATTACTGTATCAGAAAGTTCAGTCTTTGTCCTTCTTCTCTGTGTATACATGCTACGTGGTGATTTCAGCAACTCCTAGGACTTCAGCTACCTCCTGGAGGACAATAAAGTCCAAATCTATGAGTCTAGCCCATACTCATGTCCTAAGTACTACCAGTTATATGTAACTGCTTCCCAGAGACAAGTGCCTCAACATATCACCCAAACCAAATGCAATAAAACTCAACATACATAAAGTCAACTCAGTCTTCCCTCAAACATCTTCTTTTTCTACTTTTCCAGCTCTTGCTTCTCTCTTTTTCCTACTCCTTTTATTTTATCTTGCTTAACAGTGCTATTATCCATCCAAGTAGACAAAACCAGAAACCTCAGAGCTCTTCAAATTCTCCCTGTTCCTTAGCCATAATAGCATAGTAGTGACTGAAATTCTACCTTCTCAATTCATCTTCTATTCACCTCTTCCTGTCAGTATCTCACCTCATGGTATGATTTATATGAAAGCAGACAGTATCTCTCGTTATTATCCCCTGGAGACCAGAAACATCATCTCTTATGTTGCCGGCCTCAATGTATATCATTAAAAAATTTCTTCTTGAAAAAGTTCAATTTACTGTATGCTAGAACATCTTATGGCTCAGTGATTAAGAACTACAGCTGCTAACCAAAGGGTCAGCAGTTCTAGTGCACCAGAAGCTCCTCAGAAACCCTGTAGGGCAGGTCTAGTCTGTGTTATAGGGTCATTGTGAGCTGGAATCAATGTGATGGCAACAGGTTTGTTTTGTGTGTGTGTGTGTGTGTTTTCCTATATCTGCTGTAGAAAAAAATCTCAAATCTCAAAATCTCTTTTTTAATAATTTGGGACTAACAGTGAAAGAGGGGAAGAAACTAACTCCTGTTCTCTGATTTTAAAGCGTAAAAGAGCCAGCTAGTGTTAAGAACTACCAATAACAAAACAAAAATGACTTATTTATTAATTCATTCTTTCCATATATATTCATTGACTGCTTTGTGCTGAGATGATTTCCTTTTTGATGTAAACAAATGGCAAGATACATTGTGTCATGGATCAGAAGAGCCAATAACGTTAAGATGTCAATCTCCCCAAAGGGCTAAAATTACTCTAATACCAAGGTGAGAAGATAATGAAACAAGGAAGCTAGAATATCAAAAATTGAACAACAGAACACAGTTAAAGAAAATGTTAACCCACTGTGAAAAATGTAACTATGATTACCAAACAATTTGTATAGAAATTGGCAAACAGGAACCTGAGTTGTTGTGTAAACCTTTGTGAAAACCCACCACCATCAAGTCAATTCCAATTCCTAAGGACCCTATAAGACAGAGTAAAGCAGAACTGCCCATAAAGTTTCCAAGGGACACCTGGCAAATTCAAACTGCTGACTTTTTGGTTAGCAGCCATAGGACTTAACAACTATGCCACCAGAGTTTCTAACTTTCATCAAAAACATCATAAAATGTTATTTTTTAAAAAGACATCAATCGCTCAAAAATATCCAGAGATTGAACTAAATTTCAAGCAAAATCTCAGCAAATATTATGCAGAAATTGACAAGCTGCTTTTAAAATTCATACAAAAATACAAAGGATCCACAATACATAAATAGTTTGAAAACCAGGAAAAAAAAAAGCTTTTTAAACTTAGAGACAGGCACTACCTAACTTTAAGAGTCATCATAAAGCTACAGTAATCACATGCGTGTGATAATAATATCAAAAAGACAAGTAGAAGATGACACTTCCTATGATCAAGCTAACAATAAAGACCCAACAGAAGACATGAATGGATTGTATGTGACATTCTAAAGCCCTGAACATCAAAGGGAAAGTTGAAAAATCAGGCTGAGCAACAGGGAAGATAAAGTAGGTCCAGAAGCACCTAGGACTGGCCAGACCTGACCCACTGTGAATCAGCTGCAGCTAGGGTAGTGAAAGGTGTGGTAAATGGTGGCGTGCATTTGGAGGGAGTCCTCCTCAGTGGGAGAGACAGACCAGCTAGCAGCTCACTGAAAGAAGATGAGGCACAACAGAGAACACCAAAGAGTAAGTCACCAAATCAATATCATTTATAATAGTCCCCAAGATGATAAAATACTCAGGAATGAATCCCACCAGAGAGTAAAAGACCTATACAAAGAAAATTATATACACTGCTGCAGGAGTCCAAAAGAGACCTACATAAACGGAGAAACCTACCTTCCTCATTGATAGGAAGATTCAACATCATAAAAATGTCTATTCTACTCAAAGAAATCTTTAGGTAAAAATGCAGTCTTGGTCCAAATTACCATGGCATTTTTTAATGATATGGAGAAGTAAATCACCAACTTCCTATGGAAAGGGAAGAAGCCCCAGATAAATAAAGCATTAGTGAAGAAGAACAAAGTGGGAGGCCTCACGTTATCTGACTTCAGAATCTATTACACTACCACAGTATCAAAACAGCCTAGTACTGGCACAAAAACAGATTCATAGACCAATAGAACTGAATTGAGAATCCAGACATAAAATCATCTACCTACGAGCAGTTGATATTTGCAAAGGTCCAAAGCCCATATTTTGGGGAAAAGATAGTCTGTTCAGCAAACGGTGTTGGCATAACTGGATATCCATTTGCAAAACAATGAAACAAGAGCCATGTCTCACACTATGCTAAAAAATAACTCAAAATGGGTCAAAGACTCTAAGTACAAAATCCCAAACAATAAAGATTATGGAAGAAAAAATAGAGACAATGCTGGGAGCACTGATACACAGCATAAACAGAGTACAAAACATTACTAACTGCACAAATCTTTAAGAGAAAATAGTTACATGGGAACTCCTAAAAATCAAACACTTATGCTAATCCAAAGATTTCACCAAAAGATAAAAATACAACTTACAGACTGGGGAAAAAACTGGAGATACAACAAATCTGATCAGTGCTTGATCTCCAAAATCTAAAAGATATTCTAAAACCTCAGGAGCAGAAAGTCAAATAACTCAGTTAAAAAAATGTAAAGAATATGAGCAGGCACTTCACCAAAGAAGACATTCAGGCACCTAATACACACACAAGGAAATGCTCGCAGTCATTAGCCATTATACCATCTCAACCTAATACAGCTGACATTAATCCGAAAAACACAAAACAATAAATGTTGGAGAGGCTGTGGAGAGTCTAGAACACTTTTACATTGCTGGTGGAAAGGTAAAATGGTGCAACCACTTTGGAAATTGATTTGCTGCTTTCTTGAAAAGGCAGAAATAGAAATATGATACAATTCAACAATCACACTTCTTGGAATATATTCTAGAGAAATAAGAATTGTCACACAAACAGATATACATACACACCAATGTTTATTGCAGCACTGTTCACAATAGCCAAAAAAAAAAAAAAGATGACATCAACCTAGGTGTCCATCAGCAGATGATGGAAAAGCAGAGTAGGGTATATTCGCATGATGGAATGCCATGCAATGACCAAAAGATAACTGTGAACTTTGGGAAACATTTCTTAAAATGAATGTATCCAGAAGGTACTTATGATGAGTGAAATTAGTCAGATGAAATGTGACAAATATTATATAAGACCACTATTACAAGGACTCAAGAAAAGGTTTAGACATAGTAGAAAACAGTCTTTGATGTTTAGTAGAGCTGTAAGGGACAGAGAGGGGTATTCATTAACTAGATAGTACATAAGAATTAAGTTTAGTCTGGCACAACTGGACTAAATCAAAAGCCAGGAACTTTCCTAAATATAACCCAGCACTTCACCTTAGACAGAGTAGCAGAGGCAGGGGTCTGATTTCAGGGAACATCTAGGTCATCTGGAATAATAAAGTTTTTTTAAGAAAACGTTCTGCATCCCACTTTGGTGAGCGGTGTCTGGGATCTTAAAAGCTAGCAAGCAGCCATCTAAGTAACATCAATTTATCCCAATCCACTTGGAGCTGAGAGAGTGAAGAACATCAAAGACATAGGGAAAGATGAGCCCAAGAAACAAGGGCCACATAATCTAGAGACTGCAACAGCGTGAATCCAGAAGAACTAAATGGGACTTGGCTACCACCATCGACAGCCTTGATAGGGAACAGAAAAAAGAGTCCTTGACAAAGCAAGAGAAAAATGGGTGCACAGAACTCAAATTCTATTAAAAAAGACCAGACTTGATGGTCCAATAGACTGGAATGTCCCCAGAAGACATGACTCTTGGGCTCCGTGTTAGCCCAGAACTGAAACAATCCCCAAAGCCAACTCTTCAGACAAGATTGGACTAAACAAACAAAAACAACCCACTGCTGTCAAGTTGATTCTGACTCATAGCAACCCTATAACAGGGTCAAACTTCTGCATAGACTTTCCAAGAAGTGGCCGGTGGATTTGAACTACCAACCTTTTGGTTCCAACTGTAGTCCTTAACCATTATGCCACTAGGGTTTCCTAGACTGGACTCCCACCCACTACCCACTGCCGTCAGGTTGATTCTGACTCATCATGACCCTAGAGCTCAGGGAAGAACTGTCCCATAGAGTTTCCGAGGAGCACTTGGTGGATTTGAACCACCAACATTCTGGTTAGCAGATGTGTCACTTAACCACTGTGCCACCAGGGCTTCCTAGACTACACTAGAAAACATGAAATGATACTGACCAAGAGCATGCTTCTTGGCTTAAGTAAATGCATGAGATAAACTGAGTGGCTCCTGTCCAGAGACTAGAAGAGAGGGCAGCGGGGGGCAGGAACTAGATGAATTGACACAGGAAATACAGGATGGAAAGGAGAGGGGTGCTGTCACAGGGTAGGGAGAGCAGGTAAAGTTTATTACACAGCAATGTATGCGTAAGTTTTGTGTGACAAATAGACGGATTGTAAACTTTCATTTAAAGCACAGTACAACATTTTTTAAGAAGAATAAAGTAGCTCAATGAAACAGAATAGAGAGTCCAGAAATAGTCCCATATGTATATAGTTGTTTGACTGATGATGATAAAAGAGACAAGGCAATTCAGTATGGGAAAGGATCATCTTTTCATTAAATAGTGATTGAACAGTTGGATATCTACATACATATATAAACTCATATAATGCATTCAGTGGGGGAAAGGGTCATCTTTTTATTAAGCAGTGATTGAACAATTGGATATCTACATATACATATAAACTCTTATACTGCATGTATCTTATACAAAAATTAACACATAAGAAAACATAAGTTAAAGTTCTTCCACTCCTGGTTTATGCAAATTTCTTAAGTATAACACTAAAAGCACAGTCTATAAAACATTGAAAAATTTACTTCTGAACCTCAAAAAATGCTGATAAGAGAACTGAAAAGACAAGTCGCAGATGGGGAGTCAATATTTGCAATCTTACATCTGATAAAGGACTTATATCTAGATGATGCGAAGATATCCCACAGCTCAGCAATGGGGGGAAATACATCACCCAATAAAAATTAGACAAAAGATCTGAGCAGACAACTAATATAGAGTATAGCAAAAAAAAAAAACAAAAACAGACAATTCCTATTTAAAAATACAAAGAGCCAGTAACTGTCTAGAAAGGAAACTCTGATGGTATAGTGGTTAAGTGCTTTGGCTGCTAACCAAAATGTCTGCAGTTGGAGTCTACCAGGTACTCCTTGGACATTCTATGGGGCAGCTCTATTCTCTCTTACAGGATCACTGTGAGTCAGAACTGACAGCAAAAGATTTGGTTTGATTTTAATACTGATCAAGAAACCCTGGTAGTACAGTGGCTAAGAGCAAACAGATCAGCAGTTTAAATCCACCGGCTCTCCTTGGAAACCTTGTGGGGCAGTTCTACTTTGTCCCATAAGTTTGCTGTGATTTAGAATCAACTCCAGGGCAATAAATTTGAATTTTTTTTTTTTTTTTTTTTTTAAGTATTGACAAGGATTTAGGAGGCCAATAAACTCTTCTACATTGTTGATGGGAATGTAAATTCAAGACTCTTTCCTGGAAAGTCGTTTGACAAAAATTTAAGTATGTGTGTCTCTATCAGTGCATATAACTCTTGCTTAAATAAAAGCTAACATACATACACCAAGATGCATGTATAAAAATGTCTATTGCTTCATTGTTTATATACTAGAGAAAAACCAGGAACTGTGTGCATGTCCATCAGCAGGGAAAGACATGAACATTCAGCCTATGAAATACTAGGCAACAATTAGAAGGTGAATATATGTACTGAAAAAAAAAGAGAGAAAAGAAAACAAAGTATGATCTCATGTATGTAAAACATTGAATGTAAAAGTATATAAAATGACAGCAAAACAAAAGCCAAAAGTGTAAACACAGACAGTGGGTCAATTACGTGACAGTTGGCATCACTAGGTGACAATTGGCATCAATTAGGTGACAACTGGCCCAGCCCAGAGTGAACTAAGTGATGGCATAAATTACTGGGAGGTGTAGTTCCCTGGGGATCACCAATGTAGCCATTTAATAAAAATATTGAACATAAAAATATCATCCAGCTGATAGTGTGCTTACTAGTAAATCTAGCAGGTCCTCTGTATTTGTGTCCTGGCAGATTTTAAAATAGACACATCAATAAACCTGAACATTGTACTGCAAACATCAAAGTGAATGAAAGGTCCATCTAAGGCACAAGAACTGGTCTTTATTATCCTGGAGTAACAGAGGAGAAAGGAAAATCAGGAACAGGAGGAAGATACGGGATGTACAGCTCATTGCCTCTGTGAGCAACTGCCTTCTTTGTCATAAAACCAAAAGAACTGGATGGTGCCCAGTTACTACTACTGAATATTTTTGATAAAATTTCTACAGATGAATCCTGATCAAAAGAGGGACAATGCAGAACAGAATTTATAACTCCCATTTAATCCATATTTCTGGAGCCATGAAGTCTCAATAAACCCCTTGTTCTGAGATAATCTTTAAACTTTAAACCAAAAAATGCTCCCTAAAGTGTTGTTACAACCAAACAACAGTCTAACTTAAGTAGTAAAAATAGTGTATGCCTCAGATATTATGCTCTTTTAAGAACTATCTCTATGGCATCAATATTTGGATCGGACTCAACGGCGCTTGGCTTGGCATATGGCATCAAATTGACAAAAGTAACCTGAAAGATTAGCTAGAAGCCTTAAAAGGCAGTGAGTTTATATTAACACCAGAAGGACAACTCAGAAAATGAGTGAGAATGGTTGCACAACTCAGAGGATGTAATCAGTGTCACTGATTCGTACACACAGAAATGGCTCAGTTGCAGTATGCTTTGCTGTGAATTATTCTCAACACCCAGCAACAAAATAAGTGATTTAAGGAATAATTGAAAACTGGAAGATAATGACTAAAATTACTAAATTCCCTCAGCGCTTTTCTTGGAGTTCATGATCTCCCCTCATCTGGTGTTGACAATAATGTCAAAGCTAATTTTCACCCTACCCCCAGCCCTACTCCCACCACAGCACTGAAGACTACTGCCGTAAATACTTGGTTCTCATTTTTATCCATTAAGAGTATAGAAATAAGTCACCCTTGAAATTTATCTCATTTAATTACCTGATAATTGGCAGGCCAGTATCAGAAAATTTGCCACATGGTGCCATGAAACACAATGCAAGGCCTTTTTCTGAGCGGCTCAGGGCCTAGGAGGGACTTAGGATCCCCTAAAGTTTAGTGTGCCTGTCAAGCAATACTTTCAGCCATATATGAGGATCCCAAGGCTTCAGGCTCCAGTAATGCATTTCGTTACAAGCTTAGGGTAAAGAAAAAAAGAAAAAAAAAACCTGACATTTTCCTTTTCAATAGTTCTTCAGTGCAGAATGTTTTCTAATGTTATTTTTCTTTGTTTTGCATTCACTTACCATTTAAGCAAAATACTTACTTAAGGCCAACAATTGAAGGTTGAATGTAGGTGGAAAGTGAGAAAAGAGATGGCAATGAAATACTATAAAAACATGAGTTTGACTTCATTTAATTTTCCAATGAATCATGAAGATATCATGCCATCACTAGCTTTAATATGAAGAGTAATCAATGCTCACAACTTTGGAAGTTTAGAAAAAAGCTAGCCAAGCACAGTTTGGAAACCCTGGTTGTATAGTGGTTAAGTACTATGGCTGCTAACCCAGAGGCCAACAGTTTGAATCCTCCAAGAGTTCCTTGGAAACTCTACAGGACAGTTCTACTCTGTCCATAGGGTTGCTATGAGTCAGAATTGACTTGGTGGTGCTGGTTTTTGTCTGTTTGTTTTTGGTAAGTACAGTTTATTATTCATTCACTAGAATATCATTAATAAGATTACTGACTGCCTCCAGAACTTACTGTATTCTAGCCACTAGAATCTAACCACTCAAACTTTTGGAGGTTTGCTGACACTTTGACCCCCAAACATGCTCAAAACATTGTAGTCATTATATTAAAGATAATGATTATTGTTGTTAGTTGCCATCAATTCTGGCTCATGACTGCCATATATAAAATAGCTTGATTGCATAGTGACAGAAGGTAGATTCGTGATTAGCAGGGGCCAAGGGACAGAGAGAACAGGAAACTACTTGGTAATGGGCACAGAGCTCGGGTGGAGGTGATGAAAACATCTTAGAAACAAATAGTGGTGATGATTGCACAACCTGGTGAATACAACTAATGGCACTGACTTATACACTTAAAAACGGTTCACTTTGTTATATATATTTATGTTGTATGTTCGACCACAGGTAAAGATAAAAATAATGGCTTGTGGTGAAGAAAAGCAGGGTAAGAAGAGTGAGTTCTGTAGCTGCAGCAGAGGCACTGGTGCAAGGGTCCAAGTGAGAGATGGTGGTGGCCGGGATTGGATGGCAGCAGCGAGACAGAGGTACACAGATATAAAAACACATTTTGGAGGCAGAAAAGACCAGCTTTGTTAATGGACAAGATAATGGTTAACTACTAAAAAGGAAGAATTAAGAATAATGACTAGGCTCTGTCTAGGTGATCTAGACAGAGAGGTGGTACCATTTACTGAAATAAGAATGACACAAATTAATAGATCTGATGCCAGAAAATTTAAGGATTCTGTTTTGGACTCGTAAAATCTGAGATGTGTGCTAGACATTCAGGGGAAAGATGAAATAGACCTTTGCCTTATGAGACCGAAGAAATCAATCTAGGGTCACCGACATATAAGAGGTAATGTTCAAAGAATGAGACACTTGACCTTGGAAGTATGGAAAGGTTATAGATGTTAGTAATGATGGGCTCTAAGTTATGACCATGGACTGAGTGAAGGACAAGATTACTGGAAGAGAGGACGTTAAGGAAGCGAGATGACTGTATATTTTAAGGATCATCTTGTGGATATTGAAAATACTGATAAGCATAGCAATAGTAGTCCTGGAAAAGAGTCAAGATCTCCAAGGAATGAAAGGGAATGACCAAAGGGACTTAGATGATTGCAGCGAGGTGAACATAAACTAATGGCGTGACAGTCAGATGTGGCAGTCTTAAAAGAAGAGAGCAGGAGAAAGGTCTGGCAGGATCATCAAGAAATAAAGAGGATTCTCACCTGCCCCACATCTAAGCTCGGTGTTGGTGTCATAAGAACCGTGAGACAGAAAACAGTCGTTATTCAAAGCAGTTTCAGGGAAGAGGTATTATCAGGGGAAAGCCAGATTTTAGTGAGAAAGCAAGAAAACATTCACAGAAGAGGCTGAGAACAAAGAGGATGCTGCTGGTGATTCACATTGAGTTCCAGAAGGCACAAAGGATTTCACAGATGGAGAAGCATGGGACACATGCTAAGAAAGAGGGGTGGAGGGCTCCAAAGCCTTACGGGAATTAGGGGTTCGGGGTTTAAGGATAACTCAGGAAACTCAGTACCAGCAAGAAGGGAGAAGTTATTAAACACTACGCAGGCTGGACCATAGAAAAACAAAATGTTCTGAGTTGTGAGTTTCCAGTTCACAATAAGTCCACCACGAGTTAAAAGCAAAGGATTCTTTTCATCTCAGCTTTTAAAGCCATCCCATGTGGCTTCCCTTTTTGAACACTCCTTCTCTGGGTCCTGCCTATTGTTCATTCCCACCTTGTTTCTTTCCGAACCGGTGATGGGGAGGCTTGCAGAAGGAGCTTCAGCAATGCAATCAGGTTTTTCTTCCTTTTTTTCATTTGGTCTCTTGGATGTTACCATGTTACAAGAACTTCTGTGTCTATCTTCATCTTGAGTTGCTATAGAAACATTGAGTTTCTGTCTACAGTGATGGAAAATTCAGCAGTGGACATTGGTGAGGGTTGCACAATATGATTGATGTAACTGGTGTCGCTGAACTGTACACATGAAAAGTGTTGAATTGTTGAATTTGTTATACGTTATTTTTTACAACAATAGTTGTCATGGATTGAATTTTGTCCCACCAAAAAATGTAGTAACAATTTGGCTCTGCCATGATTCCCAGTATTTTGTGATTTTCCTATGCTGTAAATCCTAATCTCTGCCTGTGATTAATAGATTGGATACTGTTAAAGAGGATTAGGGTGGGACTGTAACACATTTCCTAAGGTCATCTCCCTGCTCCATTGTTTCCCTGGAGCATGACTCATACCACCTTTTATTCTACAAGGGATAAAAGGAAAGAGAAGGAAACAGAGAGTTGCAGACCTCATACCACCAAGAAAGTGAAAGGGAGGCCCTTGGCCAGCCCAGCTCCGTCTTGCTACAAACAATAGTTAAGAAAATCATGTTATAAATATTAAGTCCTGAGAACTGACTTTTCTCCCATCCATAAGAATTCACCTTGTACTGGTTATAAGTCACACGGCTATTCTTTCCTCTTAGGAGCATTGATTAATTGTTCTTTTTATCTGCTTTCAGTTATTCTCCAAAACCATTGAACTGAATCACCAGGTAGCTTGGATGATTATCAAGCCCCAACTTGTTGGAGCCATGCAGACCCTACAAACAATATTGTTAAAACATGGGCCCAGGAAATATTAACCAGCATCCCCCTGGCTCTATGGCACTTGCCTTGGCTGTCCACCCCCCAACTCCCAATCTACTATATAACCTCCAGGTTTAGCCTATACATGCAGGCAAGCTTTGGAGGAACCATTTCGCCCTTGCCTCAATAAATATCCTCATTTGATCAGCTCACTTCCTGTCTCAGTACTGGCTTTGTGGACAGGAGGCATGGATCTGTGATTGAGGTTACAAAGGCAGCACAGAGAGCAGCATGTGTCTTTCAGACCTGAGGGTCCTGCACCAAGACCAAAGAGGGACTGGTGCAACACAAAGAACTTCCTCTAGAGCCAACAAAGACAGAAAGCCTTCCCCTGTGGCAGAGACCCTGAATTCGACTTATGGCCTACTGGACTGTGTATGAATAAACTCTTCTTGCTACAACCATCCACTCATGGTATTTCTGTTAGAGTAGATACTAGATGACTAAGATAATGATTTTTTTTTTTTTAATGCCCTTGCTACCCTGGATTTAGTATGTGTCAGATCCCAGGATAAGAGAAGACAAAACCAGTTGTTTTTCACATGAAGGGCTCTTCTTCTTCCATCTCATAGAGCAAAATTGTAATCTTGCAACTACATATTTGCTTGATTGCCTTTCCATTAGATTATGGATTCTTTCAGGTTAGGGGTCACCTCCTAGAACATCACTGTCACCAGTGCACATAGTTGCTTGATTATGCAGTTGCTTAATAAATTTTTGTTGAGTAGTGGAAAACCTAGTTCATGTTCTTAGAAGCCTAAATTTAGCTGTGAAGAGATGGCAGCAATAACTGAATCTGACTTAAGAGTAAAATTCTTTGAAGTAGCCCTGAGGTGTGTACTGAAAAAAGATGACGCTCTCATTAAGATCAACTGCTCTTTTGCAAAAACTGTATTAGGAAGATTAGGTTTGTGACACATACTTGTTTAACAAAGAAGAATGGATTGGGGGAAAGAATTGTTAACGTTCTTTAAGAAAACTTAAATAACTTGTCAGAGGTTGAATTGCGCCTCCCCCCCCCCCCAATATCTGTTAACTTGGCTAGGTCATGATTCCTAGTATTGTTTGGGTGTCTATTATTTTATCATTTGATGTCATTTTCCCCATGTATTATAAATCCTTTGGACTCAGGGTCCCTGTACTGAGAAGTTCTTTGACCAGAGGAAGGTTGATGACAAGAAGCTTCCTCCAGAACTAAGAAGACAAAGCCTTCCCCTGGAGCTGATGCCCTGAATTTGGACTTGTAGCCTACTAGACTGTGAGAGAATAAATTTTGGTTTGTTGAAGCCATCCACTTGTTATATCCATCTAGTGCTGTTATAGCAGCACTAGATGACTGAGACAAAACTATTTTTATCATATTGCTTTGCAGCACCTCTGTCATTCTTTTGTGTTTGTCACCTTTTGCTAAAAAGGACAGTGATACAGAATCTTATCTGTACCTTCCTATCTTAGAGTGAACAGGGAAGAAAGAAATTACATTAGTGGAAAAGATTACTGAACCAACTGGATGATATCTGACGTCGTGAATTAATTAAGGGACTCTTACTTGGGATTTGGGGCTTCTAACTGTCAATTGTACATCTCGTCATTAGTGCTTTATTCCTTTATGCTTTCAGGATAGTCTGTTTTAAATAATTATTGTTAGCTGCGTTCAAGT
This sequence comes from Heterohyrax brucei, assembly GCA_028571685.1. Taxonomy (NCBI): domain Eukaryota; kingdom Metazoa; phylum Chordata; class Mammalia; order Hyracoidea; family Procaviidae; genus Heterohyrax; species Heterohyrax brucei. The sequence goes on from CM053142.1 coordinate 130,514,605, forward strand.
CAGCTCCCGTCTCATGGCACCCTTGCACAATGGTGGCTGACCCTGCACCACGCCCACGATCACTTGTAGGCCAGACTGCTGTGAACCTTAGAGTTTTCTTAGCTGATTTTCAAAGTAGATAGCTGTCTTAGTCACCCGTTACTGCTCTGACAGAAAATGTCATGATTGGAAGGCTTTATGAAGAGAAATTGTTATTGATACAGTCCAGTGAGCCACAAATCCGCTAAGTTATGAGTCCATTCAATAAGAGAACTTACCACAGTCCGACAGGCTAAGTCCAAGTGCAGTGAGAGCATCTCAGCACAGGAACCTCGGGTCCAAACGACATGTGCTACTCTTGATGCTGCCTTCTTGGTGGTGTGAAGTTGCCAACTTCTCTGCTCGTTTCTCTCCCTTATATCCTGCCTCGCCAACATAGCTGCAGCCCATTCTCCATCATCAGTATCACAGAGGCAGGATTCACAACACATGGGAGGAATGACACTAGGAGTCATAATATATTATGACTCCCAGCTGAGTGAAATCAACACATTTGTTTCTGAGGACACACAATTCAACCCATGACAATAGCCAAACTTTTCCTCCTAGTTCATCTTAATCTGGGAAAGAAACAAATGCACTGCCGTCAATTTGATTGTGACTCACAGTGATCCTATTGCACAGAGTAGAGCTGCTTTTTCCAAGAAGCAGCTAGTGAATTTGAGCTGACGACCTTTTAGTTAGCAGCCACACTCTTAAACCACTGCACCACTGGAAATTCAGTGTAAACCTGCTCAGCATCACAGCAGCATGCAAGCCTCCAGTGACAGACAGGTAGTAGCTGTGCGTGAAGTGCATTGGCGTAGGTTTCCCGCATGAAGACAAGAATTTTGTCACTGAACCACAACTGTTCTCGTGTTTTCAAGAAGCTGCTCTCAAAATACAGCTGCCCTAGGAAAATGTTATTATGTGACACTGGACCATCAGTGAACTTCTAGGAATCTTATTTGAGGAAGTTTCCTGCATTGGGAAACATCTCTTTTAAACAAGTGTCCTGTTGTCTAAAACATTTTTTTTCTTAAAAAATAAGTCTTCCTATAGTGTTCACTGCGCTGTCTCTTAAGTGCATAAAGGGACTCTTGTTTATTGAGTACCCTCACTCTGCATTTTGTAGTACACGAAATGAATGAGAAATTGCCTTTGTTTTCAAAAACCTGATAATCCATTTGATAACTGATAATCCAAAACACGCGTAATATAATTAGAGAACAGTGCAAGTAGCATGAAATAAAATGTTTTACAGACCATACACTTGATTTAAGGTGTTGCCCAGTAAAAGGCTTTGCAGTGTTACCCACGAGCAGACAGATCAGCCACTGATACACTGCAGTTTATGGGATGCATAAAAGTCTGCTCCACCTCCCAGTCAGAGGGCCTGAAGCTCTGTCCTCAGAAGGTGCCAGACTCCACCATTTCCTGACTAGTTTCTCTTTCAAGGCAGTCCTGGTTGAGAATGTGATTTGGGGAGCCGGCCTGCCACTTACAAACTGAGGAAACTTGGGCCTCAGTTTCACTTTGCGGAAAGGGGGAATAGTAACAATCTCAACCTCAGAGAGCTCCATGCCCAGAACTTAGCACTGTTTTTACTACGGGGTAAGTACACAATAAACATTTGTTACCATTAAAACCCCTGTGTCTACTCCAATTAATCATCCAATCAACAAGTGTTTATCAAAGAACCTACTTGTTGCCCACTTTTGGGCTAGGAATAAAATGCTCTATTAGAATGAAAAATATAAAAATAGCTTTCATGTACAAGTGATTGTTTTGTATCCTGTACTGTGCTAAAGATTTTCAGTGGCCTGCATTGTCTTCTTTACTCTTCTGAAGCGATACTCTGGGGCGAGGGGTACTCTTAAAACTAACCCTTCATCCTGTAATGATTCTTTACATAAAGCTCAATTTGCTCTCCCTGCACTGCAAAGTCATTGCCAGAGCTGGTAAGCTATCTACCTCATCAAACCAGACTCCTTGCCATCTGCCTCGGTGAGGTCCAGTGAATCAGTCCCCTTTAAGCCAGTTGTTGTCAATTCTGACTCATGGCAAGCCCACGTATGAACTGAACTCCACAAGGTTTTCAATGACTGAATTTTTGAAAGCAGACCACCAGGTTTTTCTTTCAAGACACTTCTGGATGGTCTGGAATCTCCCGTTTTCCATTCATAGTTGAGCACTTTATTTGTACCACCCACAGACTCTAAATCGCAGTCAGCCCTCCTTTATTTACCTGTGAATCTCCACCAGCCTGCTTTCCTGCCTCCCCTCCTATGGCTCATCTAATAAATCTAGAAATGGCCTCTCATTTCACTTCTGAGAAGCCACTTCCCATTGTCTCTTCAGAGTACCTTTTCCCACCGACTGCCTCTGACGAGGAACGGAAAGCAAATGTCTAGGCCTCCTTTTGGTGGAGTCGGGAAGCCACTCCTCTTCAAGCCCCACCTGAGGGTCACTGCAACGCTGGGAGCAGACCCCTTCATGGTTTGCCGTTTTGAGTGTAACTCTTTTGGTGAACAGCATGCAAATGTGTTTTTTTTTTTTTTTTACCACCAACATTCCGGTTTAGTGTCTGAGAGAGGAAAAAGATAAAAATAAACAAGTTTCCACATTTTAAGGCAGAAAACCCTCTCTGTGGTTTCTCTGGTGCTGCTCTACCATTCAGAACTTCAAGTCACTCAGCCCAATGAGCTGCAATTTTCCTTATTTGCTAACTTGATGTTCAAGTTAAAAAAAAAAATGATTTCCTTAGTAGCATTTGATTTTGATTTTACTGAAACTTGTGTGATTAAAAACATTCTTGTACTATGGGTATGTGACCTTTAAGGTACTTGAAAGGGAAAAGTAATTCTCATAAGACTAGAAAGAACCTTGTTTCCCAACTCAGTCTCTTCTCACTTCAGAAGTAGAGACACTTGGAATAAGCCTTTTCCTCACTGTGTGCTGGAATTTTCTCCTCATCCCCATCTTCTCCTCATTCCACTTCAAGAGGTCTTCCGGGTCACTGCCCCATTCTTGAAAATGGTAGTTTCCCAGGTACCATCAAGTTAATTCCTACTCATGGTGACCGATGCGTGTCAGACAAGAACCATGTGCCACAGGGTTTTCAGTGGCTGGTTTTTCAGAAGTAGACTGCTAGAACTTTTCTCCCAGGTGCCTTAGAGTAAGCTCAAACTGCCTACCTTCTAGCTAGCAGCCAAACACACTAATCATTTATACCACCCAGGGACTAGCAATGGTAATTACTAGTCCACAATTATTTTTCCGGGTTTCAAACTTCGTGTCATTCAACCTGAACTCATAAGCAATGAAAGACAAAACAGCTACAACCACAAGTCTTATCTTTTAAAAAAAATCTCAAAACACAGGAGCTGAAATAGATGGCTAAATTCTCTGCCAGAGAAACATTAGTTAACAATTTAATAACTTGGTATCCTTGGAAAGATGCAAGCTTCAGAAAGTCAAGTCTACAGGACGTTTTCTTGGATTGTGGTTACCGTAATGTTTCGTGGTGTGTCCCTCTTTGTAGCTGTCTCCTCCAATCTGTTTTCTGCTTTGATGATTCACCTCTAGTAATCCTGAGTCGTGAATTAAAATTAAGTGGGGAAAGAACTAGGAAGAACAATTGCCGTTTCTAACTAAGTTATGACAAATAATGCCTTAGTGGGTGTCATTCTATAAATTGAAAGGTGTTCTATAGTCCTGGTGTCATAGTTTGTAGACTTGTATGGCTTTGGAGTCTGGCCCTGTTACTTCTGGACCATTCAGCCCCCGTGTGTTGACCTAAGGAAACTGACATTGGGGATTTCCTGACTCCTAGGCCATAGTTTCCAGAGTGTCAATTCCTCATTATGCAATGCTTTCTACTCTGATCATAGTTCCTAAACTTAAAGATTAAAAGATGGTATAGATTCTGTTACCCAAGATTCCTAGTGCCTTCAACTCACCTAAGATCAGTTATTCATAATTTCTATTGATGGTTTTAGTGCCTTGTACATAGCACCCTCAGCAAATGGGGACCAAAAAGAATAAAAAGCTCTTTTTAATCTTTTTGAAGATTCATCACTTACCACTGATTATAAACAAGAGAAGGGAAAGGTTACAAAGTTGAAAACTGATATATGCACAGATCTGGAAGCCTCCTTAGAATTCAATAGCATTAAGGTTACAGGAGGGTTACCCACCTGTTCCTAACTAATTTTGGAAACATACGGAGGCAACTTTGATTGTCACAAGGATTCTAGAAGTTCTACTGGCATTTTATGCCTAGGAAATCAGGGATATTAGAAGACCTGCAATGCATGGCACAGGTCTGTACAGTGAAGAATTGTCTCTTGTTCCATGCAACATATATACACTATCTCCCTTCACTTAAGAAATGATTCTACATGAGAAATCCTTTATCCCCATTTGACACACTCTTCTGGAGGTTAGTGAAGAAGTTTCGTTTTCCCTACTTGCCAGAAAATCCTGGTCCCTAACACTGAGCCTTCTGACCCAACTAATCCAGACAGTATTCCCTCCTCAATCCCTTTGGCTGGTTTATCTTCCATGGGGAACTTGTCAGACCCCTCTAAAGACGTTTACCCTACCATCAAAACTGATTCCATACCTAGACTAGTAAGAAACTATTTCAGACATAGAAAGGCACAAAGGTTAATGGCTCTTGTTATTTTAAAATGGAAAGAAATATTCAGAGAAAATTTCTGGAAACATCATGGAAAGTTCATAGGCGTAGTAAGATAGCTTTGAACCACTATCCTGTTGTGATACCCTGAGTATGCCTTTGTGAGGGCTCCAGGAATGTTCTTTTTAGTTCTCATTTCTTTTTAAATCATGAGGGAAAATTATGAGATACAGAGGATTCATTTCTTTCCTCCCAATTTAAAACAGCTTACTCTTGTTGGGGAGATGGGAGTTGGATAGTGGTTTTTCTTACCCCCATGTATAGGGAAACAAATAGGCTATGCTTGAGCCACCTTTCTTTTCTTTTCCAAATGATAAGTTGTAAGCACTGGATATATGATAGGCTTGAAGGTAAATGGTTATCATGAAAACATAAGTGTTAGGACAGAAACTGAGTTTTATTTGGTTTAACCAGGAAATAATGAACATTATTGTGGTCTTTGAATGACTTACAAAGAAAAACTTTTCTTGTTTCTTGAGTTTTGAGAAGCAGCACAGTATCAAAGTTAATTTACAGATTTTGTCCCTGTGGCCAACTATAAGTGCTGTAAGAACCACTTAAGGGTGAAAAGGAAAAAAAATAGAATCTGCTCACCTGTATGTACTCTAATGCCAAACACTGTCACTATACCAAACTGAGCAATGGCTGTGTCAGCGATTAGTAAGACTCTCACTGCATTAAATACACCAGTTCTCACCTTTCTCATGAAGAGTGCTCCTGATTAGTCACCCCTATTCCCAGCCCCATCCACTCAGAGACAAACAAGTCTGCTTTCCCCTTGAATCAGCTGATATTGCTTTCCCCATTTGAAGCCTGCTCAGTTGAGACTTTTTTGTTTACTTTATACCGCCTACTTCCTCAAAGTCAAAAACAACCCTTACTTCACCAATCTGAGCTAAAAATAGGACCACCCACACAGCCATGTAACATTACATTAAATCTGTTTATCATTTTCAAAACATTTTCCATGATACACAGTATTGGTTCACTTTCCCTGTACCTGAAAGCCTGAGTTAATTAGTTAGCTCACCAAGGGATGCTTTAATTTTTAGAGAACTGTCTGATGGTCTAGTCACAGCCTTAAGAAAATGTGATAGGCAAAGAGATGTGATCATTTTGAAGGTCAGGGTAGCAAGGCTGAGGATCTGGGGACCATGGTTTCAGGAGACACCTAGGTCAACCGGTATAACAAAATTTACTAAGAAACTGTTCTGCATCCCACTTTGGTGAGTGGTGTCTGCGTCTGAAGAGCTAGCAAGTAGCCATCTAACATGCATCAACTGGTCCCAATCCACCTGAGGCAAAGAAGAATGAAGAATACTGATGACATAAGGAAAGTATAAGCCCAAGCGACAGAAAGGGACACATAAACCAGAGACTACACCAGCATGAGACCAGAGGGACTAGATGATGCCCAGTTACCACCAATGACCGCCATGATAAGGAAAATAAGAGAGTTCATAATTGAGTGAGAAAACATGAGGTGCGGAACCCGAGTTCCTATAGCAAACCAGACTTGATGATCTCCCAGACTGGAGGATTCCCAGAAGACATGACCCCTAGACACTGTTAGCCCAGAATTAAAACCATCCCTGAAGCCAACTCTTCAGACAAAATTTGGACTGGACTATAAGACATAAGGAAGACCTGGTGATGTTGTGGTTAAGAGGTACAGCTATTAACCAAAAGACTGGCAGTTCAAATCCACCAGGTGCTCCCTGGAAACTCTATGCCGCAGTTCTCCTTGTCCTGTAGGGTTGCTACGAGTCAGAATCAACTCAACAATAATGGATTTGGTTTGGGGTTTTATAAAGCATAAAATGATACTGGTGAAGACTGTACTTCTTGGCTCAAGTAGATACATGAGCCTAAATGGGAAGCTCCTGTCTGGGGGTGAGATGACAAGGCAAAATGGGACAGAAGCTGGTTGCATGGACCTGAGAAACACAGGGTGGAGAGGAGGAGTGTGCTGTGACAGTGTGGGGAGAGCAACCAGGGTCACATAACAATGTGTGCCCAAGTTTTTGTATGAGACATTGACTTGAATTGTACACTTTCACTTAAAACACACACACGCAAAGAGGACTAACGTATCTGAAAAGAAAGACCTGGGGGCAATAATACATTTGGGAACTGAGATAGGCCCCAGTGAATGTGCTAATCACTAGTGCTTCCTGGAAAGAATCACTGCTTATCTTCCTGTCGGGGATTGAATTGTATCTCCCCTCAACTTCCCTCAACCCTCCCCAATACCCCTAATTCCCCCCACAAATGTGTGTAGCAGTTTGTCTAGGCCATGATTCCTGGTATTGTGTAATGTCCCTATATGCTTTGCATCCTGCTTCTATGTTGTAAATGAGGAAGGATGGACAGTGGTCGTGTTAATAAAGCAAGACTCAGCCTATAAGACAGTTTTACGCTTTGAGGCAATTTCCTGGAATATAAAAGAAACAAGCTGATGGAGATTTGGAGATCTCGTATCATCAGGAAAGAAGCAATGCCATGCTGAGAGCAGAGCACGTCCTTTGGAAGGACCAAGGGTGCCTGTGCCTCAGAATCTCCAACTTCAGGGGAAGAGTGACAAATGGCCCTTACTAAAGAGCTAACAGAGAAAGCTGTCCCCTAGAGCTGATGATCTGAATTTGGACTTGTAGCCTAATGGACCGTGACAGAGTAAAATTTCTCTTTTTGCAGCCATCCACTTGTGGTATTTCTGTTACAGCATCACTAGATGACTAGGATACTTCATAAACACTCGTGATGTACAAATGATCCACCTGAGTGTGAACATCTGGTTGTGTGTATTCCTCAGCAAGATGCAGTGACAAAAGACAGACTTATAAACACTGCTACTGCATCCCACCAAAAACATGCTGTAGCCCACAAATGCTTCTACCACGCATGAGAATGATAATTTTCCTATCTACAATTTTGCTGTTGTTTACTAGTTAAACTAATAAAGAAAGTCTGCCTTGAGCACTATGGTTTTTAAAGAATTATCTGTATGGGACCAAAGTGATAATAGCCACCTGAACAATTAGATAGGAGCTTTGGGGGAAAGGTCAATGAGTTTATGTTAATGGGGGAAGAACAAGTCAGTAAAGGAGAGTGAGAATGAATGGACAGTTCAAAAAATATAATCAATGTTTTCCTACCTATACTAACAAGTGTCTTAATGTGTCTATGACTGGACATGTAAATATCATGAAGACACAAAAATTTCAGTTTTTGTTTTTTGTTAATCGTTAGTATCACCATTTTTATCATAGTTAAAGAATAAACACATTTTCTGTTCTTGCATCCTTGCATTGACCATACCATTGTGCTGCTGTGACAATGAGCTAGAAGAAAGTCAACCACATTTATGATGACCCAGAAAAATGGAACAAGATTATACATTAGTATTTGATGAGGCCATAATGGATTTTTCTTGCCTGCAATAGAATTGGTTTCCCAGAATCCCTTGGTGAAGACCACGTCCCAGAATCCCTTGGTGAAGACCACGTCCCAGAATCCCTTGGTGAAGACCAAGAAAATTTTTCATAGAAAAATGCTAGTTGTATGAAGTTAGGCTGTTACCGTTGTTGTTAGTAGCTGTTGAGTCAGTTCTGACTCAGGGAGACCTCATATATAAACTGAGTGAAACTGCTCAGTCCTACACCCTCTTCGTAATTAGTGAAGTGCTCGAGTCCATCTCTGCAGCTGTTATGTGTCCTTGCCACCCTACAGGGCTCATCTTCTATCACTGTAACAGACAGCATTCGGTTGTTAGCCATATGATTTTTTTGAGTTAGTTTTAGGGTGTAGATCTCCTGTCCTAGTCTGCTTTGGTCTGGAAACTCCACTGAAACCCATCCACCACAGGTGACCCTGCTGGGATTTGGATGCATTTCTTTGACTGATCTAAGGGGTGGGCAAGCCTTACTCTTCTAGCTCTTAATTTTTTCTTTCAAATCATTTGAAATCCCACTCGATGGCACTTGGCTAGCCATCAAGTCGAGTCTGATTTATAGCGATCCTAGAGGTCAGAGTACGACTGCCCCATAGAGTTTCCAAGGAGCGCCTGGAGGATTTGAACTGCCAGCCTTTTGGTTAGCAGACATAGCACTTAACCCATTATGCCACCAAGGTTTCTGTGTCTAAATCATAAGTCTTTTCATTCTCGTAGGCACTTGGCATTGGCAAGAGTCTCGGCTTTGGAAGCTCAGAGACTTGGTTTTTCTCAGCTTCCCGTTGTCATATCACTTCATCATGACAACAACAAAGAATAACCTGCTTCAATAAGACAGCACCTCCAAGGTCAAATGAATACAGAGAAAATGAATGAGTTAAAAATTCAAAATCATCTCACCACACATTCTTAACATGTTGTTATTGTGTGCCACTGAATCAAATCCAAGTCATAGAAACCCTATATGACATTACAGAACTGCCCTATAGGATTTCCTAGACTGTAATCTTCATGTGATCAGATTGCCAGGTCTTTTCTCTAGAGCAATGGCTGGTAGGTTTGAACTGCCCAACTTTCAGTTAACAGCTAAGCTTTTAATCACTGTACTACCAGAGTTGCTATATCTGTAAGCCTGAGGTAATAATAATTCTATACAGGCATATCTTATTTTATTACAGCTTGTCTTGTTGTACTTCACCAATATTATATATTTTTACAAATTAAAGGTTTGTTGTAACTTGTATCAGGAGAGTCTGTCAGTGCCATTTTTCCAATAGCATATGTTCACTTTGCATCTCTGTGTCACATTTGGGTAATACTCTCAATACTTCAAACTGTTTTGTTATTATTTTATTTGCTACTGGGATCTGTGATCAGTAATCTTTGATGTCACCACTGTAATTGTTTCCAGCACTATAAACTGTACCCATGCAAGACGATGACGTTAACCAACAAATGCGCATGTTCTGTTCTACTGATGACCAGCTGGTGTTTCCCAGTATCTCTCCTTCTCTTTGAGCCTCCTTATTCTGTGAGATACAGCTATACTGAAATTAGGCCAATTAACTACCTTGCACTGGCCTCTAAGTTTTCAAGTGAAAGGAAGAGTGGCATGTCTCCCAATTTAAATCAAAAGCTAGAAATGATTAAACTTAGTCAGGCCAGCCTGTCAAAAGCCTACGCGGATCAAAAAGCTAGACCGCTTAAGCCAAACAGCCAAGTTGTGAATGCAAACGAAAAGTTCCTGAAGGAAATAAAAAGTGCTACTCTTGTGCACACACACGTCGTCTGATAATTATATCTGCAAACTTAATTGTTCTAAGTGCTACATATTTCATTGCTGAATATCAATCACTATGGTCACCTTCAAAGTATTCCCCTTGAGAAGCTGTACACCACTGACATCGCCTAGTCCACCCTTCAAGGTAATTTTTGAACTCTTTCTGGAATGGCCATTGCCCACGGTAGCAAGGTGGCAAGTTCACGAACTTAATTTTATGCTTGTCTGTGAGGGAGTTTTTAGCCAGTAAGCAACTAACTACTGGAACACCCTACTTACTCATCTGATCTGCCCCCCCAAATTTTTTTTCTTTACCAGAAGATAAAGGAAGTATCGAAAGGATGACATTTTGATGACATCAAGGGCAACGTGATGACCATTTCAGAAAAGGAGTTCTAAAATTGCTTTGAAAGGTGAAATAGGCAATGTCATCACTGCATAGCTTCCCCAGGGGAATACTTGAAAGGAGACTATAGTGATATTCAGCAATGAGGTGTGTAGCACTTTTTCTAGGATGAGTTCCTGAGCTTGTCAGTTCTTGTACAAAAAAAAAAAAAAAAAAGGAAACAGCCTTAATGTTGATGCGAAGAAATTTTTAGTGGTCTAGCCAGAAGATCAAGCCAGCCACAACATTCCCTTAATTCAAAGCAAGGCCCCAACTCTCCTCATTTCCATGCACCCTGAGAAAACTTCAGAAGAAAACTTGGAAACTAATAGAGGTTCGGTCCTGAAGTTTAAGGAAAGAAGACTTCTCCATAACATAAAAGTGCAAGGTAAAGCCAGTAGGTATGTAGGAGTTGCAACAAGTTATCCAGAGATCTAGCTAAAATAACTGATGAAGTTGGCTACACTCAACAAGAGATTTTCAGTGTAGCTGAAACAGCCTTGTACCTAAGACTTCCAAAGTTAGAACAGAAAAGTCAGTATCTGACATCAAAGGGTAGACTGACTCTCTTGTTAGGGACTAACCTAGCTCATGACTTTAAGATGAAGCTGTTGCTCATTTACCATTGCAAAACTCATGAGGTTCTTAAGAAGTGTGCTAAATCTACTCTGACCATGCTTTGTGAACGGAACAACAGAGCCTAGATGACAGCCTGGATGACACCTATTTAGTGAATATTTTAAGTTCAGTGTTGAGGCCTACTGATTAGGAAAAAAGTTCCCTTTCAAAATATTACCACGCATTGACAATGTACCTGGTAATCCAAGAGCTTTGATGGAGATGTACAAGGAGATTAATATTGTTTGGATGACTGGTAACATATAATGTCCATTCTGCAGCCCATGGGTCAAGGGATAAATCTGATCTTCAAGTCATATTATTTAGAAAACACATTTCATAAGGTTATAGCTGCTATAGATAGTGATTCCTCTAACGGATCTGGGCAAAGTAAATTGAAAACCTTCTGGGAGAATTCACTGTTCTAGATGTCCTTAAGAACATTTGTGACTTATGGAAAGAGGTCAAAATATCACCATTAGCAGGAGTTTGAAAGAAGTTGATTTCAACCCTTCTGGATGACTTGAAGGGTTCAAGACTTCAGTAGAGAAAAACTGCAGAAGTGGTGGAAATAGTAGGAGAAAGAGAATTAGAAGTAGATCCTGAAGACTGAATTGCTGCAATGTCTAGAAAAAACTGAGCAGATGAGGAGTTGCTTCTAAAGGATAAGAAGGTGGTTTCTTGAGATGAAATCTACTCTTAATGAAGATTCTGTGAATACTGTTGAAATGACAACAAAGCATTTAGAATATTACATAAAATCAATTAATAAAAGCAACAGCAAAATTTGAGAGGATAGACTCCAGTTTTGAAAGAAGTTCTTCTGTGGGTAAAATACTGTCAAACAGCACCACATACTACAGAGAAATCCTTCCCCAAAGAAGAGCCAATCAGTGAGATAAACTTCATTGTTTTCTTGTTTTACCAAATTACCACAGTCACCCTAGCCCCCTCGAGCCACCACCCTGATCGGTCAGCAGCCGTCAACGTCAAAGCGAGACTTTCCACCAGCAAAAAGACTGTGACCTGCTGAAGGCTTAGATTATGGTTAGCATTTTTTGTTTTGTTTTGTTTTTTTAAGCAATGAACAAAAGCAAACCCACTGCTGTTGAGTTGATTCCAACTCATAGCAACCCTACAGGACAGAGTAGAACTGCTCCATTTAGTTTCCAAGGAGTGCCTGGTGAATTTGAATTGCTATCCTTTTGGTTAGCAGATGTAGTGCTTAACCACTACACCACGAGGATTTCATTTAGCAATGAAGTATTTTTGAAGAAAGGTTACATGCTTTTTTTTACACTTAATTCTGTTCTATGCTTAATAGGCTATGGTGTAGCATAAATATAACCTTTGTATCCACGGAGAAATGAAAAATTCATGTGACTTGCTTTATTGCAGTGGCCGGAACCCATATGCACAATATTTCCAAGATATGCTTGTAATAGGGTGTGTGTGTGTGTGTGTGTGTGTGTGTGTGTGTGTGTGTGTGTGTGTGTGTGTGTGTGTGTGTGTGTGTAAAATGAGGATTCTTCTTAAGGTAAGTTTTGAGAGTGAGATAAGTTTTAAAGAAACTCAAAAATTTAGACTTAATTACTTATTTAAGCCCTGAAGAAACTCACGGAATGAAAAAATCTGCTTCATTTTCACATCTCACACAGTTCAAGGATCTTGACGTTCAGAATGTCACAGGACCCCTCCCAGAAATTGTGTTAGCGTTATACTGAGTCATATTTGCAAAGAACTTTTCAGTTGACAGTTACAAACATTCTGTCATTTGATCTTCACAATCTACTTTGAGTTAGTCAAATTCACGCACATGGTGTGTGCTCCAAATCTTCATAAAGACTTGGTATTTCTGAATAGCAGGTGCTCCAGAAAGAATCATAAGCTCACTTAAGTAGAGCTTTTATTCCAACATGGCCACTTATTCATTTGAACTTCTTACAAGACTCTTCACAATTCACATATGTCCTCTTATCTGTAGCACAACATGAGACATCTGTTTTTGTCTTTCTCACCTCTCTGTTGTCTCCATGTCAGCCTGTTTATATCCCTGGTCCTGAGCCAATACTAATACATGCAAGGCATATAACAGACATGTCGTTTTATCATTCTCAACAACTCAGCGGGAGTCTGATGGAACACTACAGAGTTCTGACATCCACTGGCTTCTCAAGCCCCAGAACTCCCTGCCCCTTCCTCTTTCCGAATTGTCACTTTGGTCAAGTGCACTTGACCAAATGCACTGATATGTACCCTGATCACCTTCACCCTATGCTAGTTCCATGCTCAGAAGACTACTGCCATGGAAACCCAGCCTACTAGTCAGGGAGTCCAACCTCATTTGGACAGATTTCTCAAAATCACCTGTCCCAAAAGTTGAGATTGTAAACTAGATACCCCTACATTCACCCCCAAAATGCCAAGTCACAGCCTCTCCCTGGCTTCCCTAATGACTACCTACAGCTGTACCCAACCCCTAAAGTTAAGTCCGTTTCAAAAGCCCTATGTGCACAAGTTCTAATTTCACTTATCCTAGATACAAAAGCTCATAAAACTTACCTATTAGCCTAAGTAATGACACCCAACAGCAAGAGAACCACAGTCAAAAACAAACAAATCAAAGACTTCTGATGTACTGACTTCTCTAGTCCCCTGCTTCCTCTCTCTATTCTTCTAGAACTGGAAACTTCTTCATATCTAGAAAAACTGAAGAGAATTTCTCATATTTCAAAATCTAGTGATAATAATAACAGTAGCTAATACTTACCAAATATTTTCTTCTTTCCAAGAATTTCGCATGTGCTGTCTTATTTAATCTTCACAACAGTCTTGTGATTTCTATTTTGGAGATGAAAAAATGAGGCTTGAAGACAATGAAAAGCATTTCTAAAGTTTTACAATTAATGGAACCTAGATTCAACTGAATTCTGAGCAATGGCTATTGACTCTCACCTACAGCTTATGTATCACTAGTTTTCCACAGATACTATTTTACACTAGTCCATTACACGTCCTCAGGGGTCAACACCCAGGATGTCAATGGTTCTCTGATGTGGTTTTACATCTACAGCTCAGATGGTAGCAGCACATTCACCTTTGATCCTTCATCACCATCTGAGCAAAAGAAGTCCTGTTATGGGGGTGTCGGATTTCATTTGAAGTTAACAAAGCAGGGTAAGGTACTCACATTCTTGTATTTTCTTCTATGAGCACACCTGTACTGCTTATATTCCAGACAAGCCAGAATTAACTCAATCCTCTCTAATTCTTTCAATCAACTCTTCATTGAATATTTGATAAAGTCTAACATTTAGAATTATAATGAAAAACTAAAGAAGGAAATAAAATTAAAAAATGAAAAACATACTTTTAGCAGCTGGCAAAGAATTCTTCACGAAGAAGGCTGACTTCCTTTCAAATGATCTGATAAGCCTCAGAAGTTGGAAACTTTGGCAGAGTTGTGGTTAAGAGCTACAATTGTTAACCAAAATGTCAGTGGTTAGAATCTACCAAACACTCCTTGGAAATTCTGTAAAACCACTAAGACCCACTGTCGTTGAGTCCATTCCAACTCATAGTGACCCTACAGACAGAGTAAAACTGCCCCACAGAGTTTCCAAGGAGCTCCTGGTGGAGCTGAGCTGCACAACTTCAGGTTAGTAGCTTATAGCAGTTAACCACTACACCACTAGGGTTTTCTGGAAATTCTATAGGGCAGTTCTACTCCATCCTGTGTGTAACTTTAAGTCAGAATCAACTCTACAGCAGCAGATTTATTATAGAAGCTATGTCAGAATTGACTGGACAAGACTACTAACAGACTGTAAGCTGAGTCCTTGGGGAAATGGAAAAATACTTCAAAGGAAGAAAGAAACTACTCTGTATAATAAAAGAATGAGCGCCCACAAGTTCCTGGAAGGAAATCCTGGTGAGGAAAAGAAATGGGGTTTTGCATGGACAAGAGATGAATATCTCTATCCCCTGTGGTGGCATGGCTGAAGAAGAACCTTTAAAATGGAAATCTCTTGAATATGGGCTATTCATTTTTTCTTTAACTTCTTAAAAGACCTTCACAAGTATCCTTTGCTCATTAATGATGGTGTGCAAGTGTGTTATTTTGAGGAGTTAAAATCTATATCCAGGTTAAAACAGATCAAAATAAAGCCCACATGTGGCTGTAGGGCAAGCTGATATGTATGTTATAGTGACAACAGAGACCACCTATGTCCCACATAGTTTAATTTGCAGAATTGAGACTTGAGGCTATCTGGGTCAACATAACTATTTGTTTCAGGAAGTTCTTTCTTCTGAAAATACTGCTATAAACCACTTAAAGTTTTGCTGTTTACTCCAGGAAATTACTAGAATTTAATTTATACAAATAGTTTGTTTTACTGGACAGGCTGCTCCTTTCTTAGGGCAATAGTAAGACAGAGGTCCCAGCCTGCAGAAAATTCCAGTGCCTCAAGCAGTGGCTGGACCTGTAGCTTTACCTTAACATCTGGTTTTTTTCTTGACACACCCCGTAGCTTTACATTGAAATCCTGGTTACTCCTTAACTGATGCCCAGAACTAGAGGAAATTGGCAGAAACCAATTTAGTCAGCATATTGACATTCACAGAAACCCTTTGGCTTATTAAATACCTCAAACATAGTAACTTCCCCACCTCTGGGTGGAATTTAACCACCATTTTCTGAGCATGCAATGCAAGAAGTTATGTGTAGACCCCGGTGTGCCCTCCCAGTAGGATTAAGAATGTTGCTAATGCAAGTTATATAAATATTCTCACATGCATTTACTGAAACCAGTTGCCATGAAATAGATACTAACTCATGAAAACATGAAGTCAAAGTAGAACTATGCCCCACGGGGTTTCCAATGGCTCTTTTTTTTTAAGTAGTTCACTGAGCCTTTATTCTGAGGCATCCCTGGGTGAACTGCAACTTCCAACCTTTCGGATAGCAGTCAAGAACATTAACCATCTGTACCACGCAGGGACTCCGACACATAAGTTAATGTATGCTCTATAACCACCAAAATCAGGAAATTTACATTTTCCTATTAAGCCCTGTACCACTGAGTAGAGTGACTCATTAGCAACACTCTAGGACCTCGTACAACTGCTCCATAACCACCCCACTGCCGATGAGTCCATTTTAACTCACGGTGACCCTGGAGGTCATGGTAGAACTTTCACATGGAGCTTCCAAACAGCCCCTGTTGTATTTGAGAGGCCGGGGCTTCAACAGCTGCCCCGGAGGCCTTCCAAAGAGCAGCTGGTGAGATCAAAGTGCTTGTTGATTAGCGACAGAGCTTTTAACCACTGCTCCACCAGGGCTCCTGTCCACATGTCATTCCCATCTAATCCTCAGATGCCTTTCAAAGTTTATCAACTGTCCGAAAAGTGCCTTTCATAACAAAAGAATTCTGTTCAGAATCTCATATTTTATTTAACTGCTATAACCAACTTCACTATAGAATGCCCCTCATTGTTTACTCTTTTCTTCGCTCATATAACCTTGATACTTTTGGAAGACTACAGACTGGTAAGTTTTTAAAATGTTCCTCAAGTTGGGTTCATGTGATATTTTCTCATGGTTAGATTTCTTTGGCAGAGTTCTCATAGGAGATCTATTGCATTCATTTCTTCATATCCTGTCAGGAGGCATGTAATTTTTATTAACTCCAATACCAGTGATGTTCTGTTTAACCACAGGAATGTTAAGGGGGGAAATCCCAGGTTCTTGCACATATGACTCGTTGGCCAATAAAGGAGAGACTGGGGTGGGAGAACAGGAAAGTCATCTTTATTTTGTTGTGCAAGGAAATTGAGGCAGCCAGAGCTGCTGCTGCCAAGACTGCTGGCCAATGGCAGTTATGTTTCAATGGGTTGACAAGTAGGAAGTTAAGTCAGCAGCATTCTTAATCATACTATGCAGGTACAATGGGGTTTACAACCTTCAAGCAAAAGCAGGATTCCAATGAAAACTCATTGCCTTTGAGTTGATTCTTACTCATAATGACCCTATAGGACAGAGTAGAACTACTCCACTGAGTACTCAAGGCATCCATGTCAGATTTGAACTGCCAATCTTTTGGTTAGCAGATGTAGCACTCAGTCACTATGTCAGCAGACTTTCCAGAGCCCAGCAAAGTAAAAGAAAATGATTTTTTTCAATACGGCACTATAGGAGAAGAAGCCAGGTAAAGAATGCAGTCTCATGGGGCCTCTATCTCATAAGAATTGTGTCTTCTGGGCTTCTCCTATAAAATCACTCTTTTCCCATTGGTAATGAATAATATTTTGTAGAGAAGTACTTGGAAACTATGTAAATATCCTGTTCCTTCATTTACTTATTAAGAATGGTGTTTTAGTCATCTAGTGCTGCTTTAACAGAAATAGCACAAGTAGATGGCTTTAAAAAGAGAAATTTTATTTTGTCACAGTCTAGTAAGTTAAAAGCCCAAATTCAGGGTGTCAGTTTCAGGGGAAGGTTTTGTCTGCTGGCTCTGGAGGAAGGTCCTTATTGTCCTTTCCAAAGGATGTTCTCAGCTCCGAGCACTGCTTCTTGGTGATATGAGATGCTCAGATCTCTTTGCTAGCTTCTTTTCTTTATATATCAAGAGATTTTTGTGTCTCAAGTCACAAAACAGTGTTACACCTTGAACCCTGCTTTATCATCACAACTGCTGCCCATCCTCCCTCAGTAACATCATAAAGGCAGATTTACACCACACAATACTGAGAATCATGGCCTACCTAAATGGAAACAAATTTTAGGGGGAACACAATCCATGACAATCAGTGTGTACCTGATGTAAATAGTCTCTTATCTTATGCAATCATTTAAAATAGATTACTATCTATTTGGGTGCTCAAATTGTCCCAGATTTGGCCACTAGGAGCCCCTTCAAGCTAGCTTCTGTGCCTTTTGATATATCTCTATTATTCTCTGACCACTTCTTGGCTTTCCGGTACAACAGGGCTCAGCTTGTACTTTCTCCAATAGAACTCTGAAATCAGCGAACTCTGAGGAATTCTGGTTCCTTTTAGTAGAGAATGGGGTTTAGAAGCCAAAAATCTATGTAGGTAGTAGATATTCTCAATGTTATTGCTATATTGCTTCTCTCAAACTCTCTCAATGGCAGAGCCGGGGACATGCACACAAACAGACACGGGTCTACCATTATCATTTATTTCTCTCTCTCTCTCTCTCTCTCTCTCTCTCTCTCTTTCTCGTGTGTGTGTGTGTGTGTGTGTGTGTGTGTGTAAAACCCAAAACCCACTGCTGCTGAGTTGAATGCAACTCGTAACAACCCTCTAGACAGAGTAGAACTGCCCCTATAGTTTCCAAGGAGCACCTGGTGGGCTTCAACTGCCAACCTTTTGGTTAGCAGCAGTAACACTTAACTAGTACACCACAAGGGTGAATTTAATTGTCAGACCTCATATATACATATATAAAATATCTACTTGCATACATGCATGTGTGTATAATGCTGTATATATTTAATTATGCTTAATATATATACACACACACATTTGTGAATATGGATGTCATACATACATATATGCAAGGTCTAACAATTAATTTCGTGAACTCATCCTAAAAAAAGTGCTACATACTTCGTTGCTGAATATCACTACAGTCACCTTCAAAATACTCCCCTTGGGAAGTTATACACAAACACCAGTGCCTAGTCCACCCTTCAAAGCTTTCTTGGAACTCTTTTTTCTGGAATGGCTATCAGAGCTGTCCTAGTACTACCCTTGATGTCCTGATGTCATCAAAATGTCTTCGTTTCAGTATTTCCTTTATCTTGAGGTAAAGAAAAAAGCTACTGGAGACCAGACCAGATGAGTAGGGAGGGTGTTTCAATAGTTATTTATTTACTGGATAAAAACTCCCTCATAGACAACTAGACAATTAAGTTCACAAACTTGCCACCATGCTACCTTGAGTAACGGCCATTCCAGAAAGAATTTCAAAATTGCTTTGAAAGGTGGACTAGGCGCTGGCGCCTGTGTATAGCTTCCCAAGGTAGTACTTTGAAGACGACCGTTGTGATACTCAGCAACGAGACATGTAGCACTTAGAACAACTAAGTTGTCGCTGACTTAACATCAGACTTCGTACTTAATCAACCATTTCGTATACGCATCCCTCCCTGCATCATGCATCCTCCCCCCTACCACCCGAAAATTCTGGGCTACCACGCTGCATGGATCCCATATCTCAGGGAGTTTGCTCAGGGGAGGGATGGGGTGGGTTAGGGCAAGATGAGGGATAAGGTACAATTGGAGGAGAGTTTAGAAATAAAGCTTTACATGCAGAGATAAGCAGTTTGGACTGTTTTTCATAGCAGAAACTCTAAAGTGGAAGATAACATAATTAAATCTGTATCATGGAACCAAACAGTGAAAGTCCAGAAATTGTTAACAGAGCCAACCAAGTGCCGTCGGGTCGGATCCGACTCATGGAGCAGTGCGTTTAATGGTGCGTACTCCAGTTTTAAGGAGTCAGAGTGACAAAGGTTAAAGCGATTGACTGCTAATAGAAAGCATGAAGGTTCAAAGCCAACAGAGACTCAAGACAAAGGTGACAGCTTTGACAACCCCACGGGGCTGTTGTGAGTTAGAACTGACTTAACAGCAGTGGATTTGGTTTTGTTCGGGAAGGAGAAGATGAAATCCAATTTTAAAATTTCCACAGGGAAAAATGACATTCTACCTGTTAACTTACTATATACTTCATTCTCCCGGTCCTCACTTAGAAAAGGTCTGATTCAACATAAATAGTTGCAAAATTATACTTTATTCATACATATTAAATAAATGAGTTACTTTCCATTGGGGTACAATCACAGTTGTCAACAATATTATGAAGCACCAGGCATGAAGTCACATGAGATGGTATGTTTTTATCAGAGGATGACAGGTCAGATCACCTGACACATAAAATGCTACCTGACATACTATCAGATCAGTAGCTTAGATCACAGATACGTTCCAAACATGGCAGCAACTGATGGAACCATTCGTAAATGTTCATTGTATCATCAATTGAAATAAATGCACAGCCCACAAGATCTGATCAAGCTGGCTACCTAGTTGGTCCCTGAAATAAAAGCCTTATAATCACGTAGTCTTGCCTAGTTAGCGAGGTAAAAAGGGTCAAGAGAAGTAGTCACAGGATACATGAATTATAAATAATACATATAATAATAGATATTTACTCTCATTAATAAAAGTTGCCATTATAAATAAATCTTTGATTGATGAGTCTAAACACATATTCCCCATATAAATAATGTAATATATTAAATATTAATAAATAGATTTAGATTTAAAAATTCAAATACTGCAGGCAGGATGACCATTATTCTGATGCTCTCCCGCCTCGAGACTGATTCTGTCTCCTTTTTCGTTTCCTCAGGATAGATTTGGGTGACAGATCATTCATCACCTTGGTGAACTCACTTATCGCTTTGCGTTGGACATTCTGGTCATTTACCTGATGGGGGAAAAAAAAAACAGGAAATTAATTTCATACATCGGGATACTCAGCTGTTCATGTTCATGCCATGCTCAGTGAAAATGGAAGTATTCCTTAAAAAACAAAATTGGTGACTCTCACTAGTAATGTATTACTTTAACATACAATGTTGATTTTTTTCAGCATTAAAAGCTAAAATTATGACTAAATTTCTACTTATGCTATAATATGATGAAGCACATCACATATTCTTGAATTTGCTACAGTGGAATTCTCAAAACTATATAGTGAAAACAGACCTAAGACCAAGTGGAGAGAAAAAAAAATGTGTGTTTGAGTCCTGTGCATGCATTAACTCTACGATTTTGAACAAGTCACTTAAGTTCTCTGAAATTTTATCATCTAAACATGAAGAGATTATACTAAATGATCTTTTGGCACTCTACCACTCCTGTGACCTAATACTTTTAGAGTTTGCTGTAATTATCCAAAAAGAAGATTATCAACTGTGAAGTGTGGAGAATAACCTAGACAGCCAGGTACATGAAGCCGGAGACTTAGTGCCCTCCCTAAATTCCTCCAGCGCTTCTGATACTTGTCAAAGTTTGAGAATCAGTGCTATAGAGCAAGTGCTTTGTAAACACTAAGTCCAAGACAGATGAAAACTTTAATTTTTAATTTCTCCACAACAGATCAGTCTCATTATTGCTATAATGATTAAAACTCATCATACTCATATTCAATAGTCAATACTTACTGATACATAACATTTTAAAATTAGTGATTACAGCAAAAACTCTCTTTGTACCTAACTTTCTACATCAGCAAACTGAGCTACTTGCAATTCCGCTCTCTAACCTACAGGACCATTTGAGCTGACTTCATGGTTAAAAAAATGAGAACTGTTTACTTCCACCTTAGCTCTGCCAGTATATTTCCTTCCAATGCTGGAAACACTGTGATGGGTCACCTTAACATAGTTCTGAGAATGACCAAGGTGGCTAGATTACAGCAACTAATTATTAGAAGGGCATAATATGCCTAATTGAAAATCCCAGTGGCATAGTAGTTAAGTGCTACAGCTGTTAACCAAAAAGGTCAGCAGTTCAAATCTGCCAAGCATCCCTTGGAAACTCTATGGGGCAGTTCTACTCTGTCTTAGAAGGTCGCTATGAGTTGGCATACACTTGTCGAGTTTGGTTTTGGTTTCGGTTTGGTTAATATGCCTAAAATTGGATAGCAGTTGAGTAAAAAAAGACAATTGTTGAGAGCTCCATTAAGATTGCTCATCATGAAACGGAGGTCCTGGAGCTTCCAAAAGGATGAGCGGAGGGGTACAATAGATATTTTGACTTTCAGGGCTGAGTTACAGCATCATAGCCTTCCCTAGTGGCTGTGCATTTACAAGTGACAAATGTCACTCTCCATTGTTCAAAAAGAATTTCCAAGAAACTAAGAGATTTACACAGGACTGGGAGCAGCACTGGATTAGGACAAAAGCTGTCTGGACCTCTAGCCTGTGGCTGCTGGAAATCTGCCTAACATTGTAAAACACTATTGGTGGCAAGTAGTACAGTTTAAGTTTTCCAAGACTCTGTCTCCCTACTTAAAGTGCTGAAGACTAGAGAAATCCTGAAGAGCAAGTGCTCATTTCAGCTCCTGAGGACTTATGTGAAAGAAGGGGAGAAACAGAACTAGACAAGGTAAAAGGTAGGCACAGATCTTGACAGAACCCATGTCGCTGTTGCTCAATTCCATTTCTATCAAAGCCAAACTCCCAGATAATGTTTTGAAAAGCATAATTTGTCTTTATGCTTCAAAGCTATCTTTCAGCACTTAGAAGTTTTAACAGCAAAGATTTAAGACAACTTCCAGAGATAAAACTCTGGAGTCTAAGGGTTTTTCTAGCTGAGATGTTCTTGTATCCAAAAGTTAACAGAGCAACCCTTCAAAAGGTATAAAAGTCTATCTTTTCTCTCTCTCTAAAAACAAGCAAACATCAAGCATTCTTACCTCTAGTTGGGCTGCATAATCTGAGAGGCTGACCAGAGCCTAACAGTGGGATGAACGCTAGTGACTCATCAAAAGCCTTCTGGACCAAACAGATTGCCACAGAGTCAGTTCTGACTCATAGTGACCGTGGAGGATGTAGTAGGACTGCATATAAGGTTTCCAAGGCTATAAATCTTAGTAGAAGCAGACTGCCACATCTTTCCCCCTGCAGAACAGCTAGTGGGTTTGAACCACCCACCTTTTGGTTACGAGCTGAGCATTTAAACACTGTACTACAAGGATTCCTTTCAAAGGGCTTGGTTCTCTAATGTCTCACTCTCCCTTTTATGCAAGCCTTGTAAAAGTGTAGGGCAAAGGACACCGCAGAAATTCTGAGGTGAGCCCAATGTGTTTCTTATTAAGACAGGGAGACTGAGCCCCAACTATCCAAGTGATTCATCTGAGGTCATACAGTACCTTGGTGGCAGAGCTAGAGGGAGAATACAGATCTTCTCACTCCCTCCCACTGCTATTTCCACCAGCACAAGTTGCCTCCCATACAAAGTAGGAGAATTTCCATCACATAAACAAGGGCCAATGAGAGAATTACTTCTCAATAAAGACACAGTTGATGTAGAGTCAACAGCAGCTCATAGGGGCCCCACGTACATCAGAGGAGAACTGTGTGTATTCTGCAGGTTTTCAGCAAGTGATTTTTTGGAAAGAGATACCCAGGCCTTCCTCGAGAGGGGTCTCTACCTAGACTCAATCTCCAACCTTTCGGCTGGCAACTAAGCATGTTCAACTTTTCCACCACCCAGGGACTCCTCAGTAGTTTCCTCTAGTTATTCACCTACTTCTTCCCTAGATATGTTCATTCACCTGTCATTATGCAATAGTCACAATGCCAGCATTTTTCCAAATTACAAATTTCTATGATTTCCATATGACTTTGCAAAGAAACCCAGAGAATGAATGGAATCAGGTAGAGGAGTTTCCACCACAGATTCATTTCATTGCTTTCATAACTATATTCGGTAGTTAATTTCTACCTTCTGGAAGTCAAAAAGAATTAAAATCTCCCTACCGGAGTTTTCATCACTTTTAGGAAATCACTCTGCTTGCCGGAGTTGCTGTTGAAGAACTTAACAAAGAGGTCTTCCCTGAGGATCTGCATGCTTTTTTGGATGCTCTGGTTGCCTTCCAAGTTGTCAAAGATTTTGAAGTAAAAGGAAACAATTTGGCTCTGAATTATCTGTTTGTCACTCTCCTTGGGAGAAAAGAGTACAGAGAGGATGTTATGAACTTATCTACCAGAAAATGAGCAGCAGAAAAGTTGTACCAATGGAACTGTTGACCTTACCTCTTTCCAATTATTCAAAATATCTAGGAAAAGAGGTCCACCATCCGCTACATCTGACTCAGTTGCATTCTACAAAAAAAAGAAAAAGAGAGAAAAATTAGTTTACAATTAGTCCATAAAATGCCATACAAATGTACTCAAAATTTTATTGAACTCATACACTGACAAAACTCACTGATTTTCTTGTCAACCCTTTGTTTGGTTCTAAAATTTATTATTTCTAATAGCTATTATGGCAGACTATCATGCTCTTTTCACTTTATTTTCTAGTGAACCCTTTAAATTGCAGTGTCATAAATGAATTCAATAACACTGGAAGCCTGGTGATAATTGAAGAGTCTCAAATAGCTGTAATAAGCTAAAGAAAGTTTTCAAACCTAGTTTTTTAAAGGGAAAAAAAATCTGCAAAGACATTCCACTAGAAAACACTGCCCCCTGTGGCACAGTTCTCTATAACATCAACCTGTCACAGACACAATACGCTGATATTACTGTACTGGCTTTGCAAGACAGGTTAAAAAAAAGCCACTACAAAAGTGACTTTATTTTACTTTGCGTACATAAAAGTTTGCAGATGTGTGAATATTTTCATAGCAGCTATTAGTATAATAGCTAAATTTATGACAAGTAAACCATTTAATATGCAAGTACTTGATTTATCACAATGGATGAATGGAGTTTCACCACAAAACTAGTAACACATCACTATGCTGTATTTCCATATTATGCTTATCTTTTGGAAAAGGCATGAATTCCCTCTAAGTCTCGGCAGGAAACTGAGCAGAAAGTTAAAATAATACCTAGATCATCCAGTTAACAATTTCACAAATTGAAAAAGAAACTCATAAAAAATTTTAAACTGTAAACTAAAAAACTATGACTACTACAAAAATCTCAGCAAGTGACTGAATTAAGGAATAAGTTACAGGAAGTACAGAAAAGGTAATACAATGTTAGAACCACTTTCTGAAGAAAAAACAGCTGTCCCAAGTGACTTTTTTTTTTTTTTAAGCCAGGGTTTTAATAACTTCGCCTTCTCCGACTCGATGGCACTTGGCTGGCTTGGCTTCTTTTACCTTAGTTGAGAAATTATTTCCTATTACTACTTTTAAGTAATAATCTTGAGCTTTTATGCCCCTTTTATAGTAGCCTGAGACTTCAGAAACTGATAGCCCATTGCCATTGAATCTTTTTCAACTCCTAGGGACCCCGTGGAACAGATACCTGCCCCAGAGGATTTCTCAAGGTTGTAATCGTTACGAAAGTTAATTGCTACATCAGGCTCAGACCACCAGCTTTTTGGTTAGCAGCTGATTACTTAACCTCTGGCAGCCAGTCATTTTTATCAATATATGGAGTACTTGATTTATCACAATGGATGAATGGAGTTTCACCACAAAACTACCAACATATCACTACGCTGTATTTCCATATTATGTTTATCTTTTGGAAAAGGCATGAATTCCCTCTAAGTCTCGGCAGGAAACTGAGCAGAAAGTTAAAATAATACCTAGATCATCCAGTTAACAATTAACAAAATAACACCAAATCTTCTCAAAATGACTGTAGGCTGGAGATACTAGCGTATCACTGTTACAGCTGCAAGTCCACATTCAGTCATTTTCAACCTACAAGCAATTACAAGTAAAAGGTCATACTTACAAGATGCTCTTTCAGGATCTGGATCTCTTTCAAAAAAGTTGACTGGCAGTAGCAACCAGAAGAACCCAAAAGGATGAAAAGCTGAAAAGCTAAGGTGTAACTTCTATAATTCATCATTTCAGAGAGAGTCAGGCCCAAGTCACTGAAACAAGTAGCTTCTGTGTGAAGTTGGTCAAGACCAAAGGACTTGGTTGATCTTTCTTCCTAATAGCAGATCTACTGAAGATCGGAGCACTGTGTCGCATCTCCGTAAGCTGCTGGTATTTATACTTGATTGAAGTCTCATCAGGATTACGTATTTTTCACAAGTTTTTTTAAAATGAGATGGTGACAGATAGGCAAGGATGCTAGTTAGTTCGCATTAATAACTATGGTTTTGTGGCATTTGGGTGTTGTAGTTAGAATTTCCTTTCAACTCCTTGGGTCCTTTGACGATGATGCACACCCATTATGTCCACCTGTGCCATTCTTGCGGGATTGCCTGAAAGCACTTTTACTTCACACCATTTTGGGACTGGAAATTTTTTTTTTTTTTTTTTTTTTTTTTTTTGCACCTCTCCCCTTTACCTCTGTAAAATGTTGACTCCTCATCCACAGAGCACCTTGGTCATTTGTTTGTGGTTGGGAACAAGCAACAAAGGAAATTCTAAGGGCTCTCAATCCTTTACAAAGGGGGTGTCTTTTAGAAATTTTCTTGCAAATAACCAGAAAGCAAGGAAAGAGTGTGGTTAAAAGACAAATGTGGTGAGGAAGTCCTTCATCAGAGTTGGCTTGTAAAATATCTACCACAAGTTTCAAGTTGCTCTAGACCACCACTGTCCAGTAGAAATATAATGTGAGTAACATAGGTGATTTTAAATTGTCACCAGACAATTGTCACTACCCATTAACAAAAGCAAAAAGAAATAGGTAAAAATATATGTACATACTAGATTTAACCAAACACATGCGAATTATCATTTCAACAAATGTCAATACACAAAATTATTAATGACATAATTTTCTTTTTCTCATCTTCGATGCTTTAAATCTGGTGTGTATTTTGTACCTATAGCACATCTCTGTTTGCACTAACTATATTTCAAATGCGAAATAACCACAGGTGGATCGTGACTACCATATCTAGCTCCTGTATTGGAGAGCTCTAGAAAATCAATTATTCTAAATAATCCTTAATAACAGAGAATCATTCTTTTTTAATGTTCTATTTCCATTCCACTCAAATACAAAACATCTCCTCTTCTCTCGGTAATTGATTCATGACGTACAGTATTGGGGATGATACAGAAGGCCTTCTCCTCCAGGTCACTTTGCATTTCTACCTGCATATGCACTAGAGTATCGTGACTATGAATGCATGCAGACTTGAACCCTGGCTCCACTGCTATCTGGCTACGTTCTCTTGAGTAAGTTTCTCAACTTAACTTGTATGTGACTCAGTTTTCCTATCTGTAACACAGGCCTAATAGGGTTACCATGAGTTGTAACTGACTTGATGACAACTAACGATAACAAAACTTTCAAATTTTGTCTTCCATAACGTAAGCACTCAATAAATACCATCTATTGTTATTTAGCATATGCCAGTATAGCAGGCCATAATTTGACCCCTAAACCACCAGCATCTCCCAACCAATGCACCTCGTGTGCAGCCACCACCCACCTGTCAGTGGTACCTTGCATGTTTCTATGGTGCTAAACAGGTTTCTGCAGAGCCAAACTGAAACAGAAGACTAAGAAAGGGCTGCTGATCTACTTCTGAAAATCAGCCGATGATAACCCTATAGAATACAGTACAAGACTGTGCAGTTCGTAAATGATCCACATTGGATGCTTAGGACTAGGTAGCACTTCATTCATTGGGTGGGGAAGGAGGGGCAGGGAGGGGTGTCACCATGAGTTGGGAACAACTTAACAGCAGCTAACAACAACACTGGTGTTAAGGCATGTTGGATGACTAGTCATTCCTACAAACACACACCTTGAAGCTCTGCTCAAGTTGCTCCTTTGGTCTTGGGTTCCTTTTTACCACATCTGTCCTCCGCAGAGTGATACCTATGAAGTCTAACAAGTAAGTTTGCAACCTCATAGTAGAAAAAGTGCGACATACCTCATCGCCACCGCAGTACTCCCGTTGGAAAGTTACCCACCAATGCCAGCACCTAGTCCACCCTTCAAAGCAATTTTGGAACTCTTTTTCTGGGCTTGGCTTTTTCTGGAATGGCCATTAGAGCTGTTGTCCTATATGTGTGGATTTTAAGGATGTTGTCCTTGATGTCCTGAATGCCAAAATGTCTTCTTTTCAACATTTCCTTTATCTTCCGGTGAAGAGAAAAGTCATCGAGGGTAAGGTCAGGTGAGCAGGGAGGATGTTGCAGTACATTTGTTTGTTTACTGGCTAAAAAGTCCCTCACAAACAACTATACAGTTCTTGAACTTTGTCACCATGTCAACATGAGCAATGGCCATTCCATAAGGAGTTCCAAAATTGCTTTGAAATGTGGACTAGGCTCTGGTGTCAGTGTATAGCTTCCCGAGGGGAATAATTTGAAAATGACCATAGTGATATTCAGCAGTGAGGTAAGTAGCACTTAGAACAACTAAGTTTGTGGATTTGTCAGACCCGATTTCCTTCTAAATCTAGCTTACAAACGTGTTCGTGAGAGCTCCCCTAATAGTCCTACTTAAAATTAATGTCAACTCTTCTGCACAAGACTATCACTCGTTTCAAACCTTTCTAGAGTTCTGGTCTTGAATTTCATATGACAGTTAGCTATGCATGTGTCTTTTCTCAGGCTAGATTAAGATCCTTAAAATCAGAAATTCTGTTTCATCATTTTTTTACTTCTTTTTCTCTAAAACAGCATGGTGATTTGGCCATAGACAGTGCTAAATCAAGGTGCTTTTGAATGATTAAGGATTTATTTGAGTTGTTTGCCAAGTTTTGGTTCCAATACTATTTGGTCTAACCTGTAGGAAACCATTTATAATTAAGTGCAGTTTATGATCAGTGTTGGAAATACAGTGCTATGTCTGCTTAGACAACATCTGCTGTTATGGATTGAATTGTGTCCCCCAAAACATGTATCAACTTGGCTAAGGCTATTATTTCCAGTATTGCATGATTGTCCACCACTTTTTGGTCTGGTGCAATTATCCTATGTGTTGTAAATCCTACCTCTGTGATGTTAACGACAAAGGATTATTAGCAACTGTGTTGATGAGGTAGGACTCAACCTCTGAGATTAGGCTATGTTTTAAATCAATCTCTTTAGAAATACAAAAGAGAGGATTGAGCAGAGAGACAAGGGGACCTCATACCACCAATAATGCAGCACTGGGAGCACAACATATCCTCTGGACCTGGGGTCCCTGAGTTGAGAATCTCCTAGACGAGGGGAAGATTGATGACAAGGCCTATACCCCAGAGCCTGCAAAGAAAAAGCCTTCCACTGGAGATGGCCCCTGAATTTGGACTTCTAGCCTCCTAGACTATGTGAGAATAAATTTTCTGTAGAAAAGTGTTAAGACTGCACTCTGTCAAAAATGGAAAACATACTACAGCAAGAAAAATAAGGCAGTCCCTTTGAGTTCCAGCTCTGTATATACTGTATATATTGATACAGGTACCAATACATATATAATATATTTTGAATATACATCTATACCAAACTAAACCCATTACTGTTGAATCCATTCTGACTCATAGTGACCCTACAGTGCAGAGTAGACCTTCCCCTTAGGGTTCCCAAGGCTGTAATCTTTATCTTCCTCCCTCAAAGTAACTGGTGTGTTCCAGTTGCTCAACTTTCAGTTAGCAGATGAATGCTTAACCACTGAGTCACCAAGGCTCTTTGTATGTGTATACAAAATCTAAATAGACTTGACAAAAAATATAGGTGGGTACATTGAATATACATCTATATATCTGCACACTATCAAAATACACCTGTGAAACCACAGCATCAGGTTAAATATGGAGTATGCCATGAGTCAGATCCTACTCGATGGCACTTGGCTGGCTGGCTGGCTGGCTGGCATGCAAATTATATTACCTACAAAAAGTTCTATAAGGAAATATACAGTCCAGGGAATGTGCTTATAGGGTGATACAAGGACAAGAAGCCATTATCGAAGCCATGATACCATTTACTATAGCCCCCAAGAAGATAAAATATCTAGGAATAAATCTAACTAGAGAAATAACAGACTTATACAGAGAGAACTACAAGGTCTTACTGCAACAAACCAAAAAAGGCTTACAAAATTGGAGAAATCTACCCTGTTCATGGTTAGGAAGACTTAACATTGTGAAAATGTCTGTTTCACCTAAAGTGATGCACTTATACAGTGCAATCCCAATACAAATTCCAGTGTCATTTTTTAATGAAATGGAGAAACGTATCACCAACTTTGTTTGGAAAAAAAAGAAACCCTGGCTTAGTAAAGCACTACTGAAGAAGAGGAACACAATGGGAGGCCTCACACTACCTGACCTTAGAACCTATTACAGTGCCACTGTAGTCAAAACAGCCTGGTACTGGCACAGAAAGAGACAGATTGACCAATAGAATAGAGTGGAGACCCCAGAGATGCCCCCATCTTCTTATGAACAGTTGATATTCAACAAAGGCCCTAACATTGTAAACAGGGGTAAACAAAGTCTCTTCAACAAGTGGTGTTGGCAAAATTGGACATCCATCTGCAAATAAAACTGAAACAAGACCAATATATCACACCTTAAACAAAAACTAACTCTAAATGGATCAAAGACCTAAATATCAAACCTAAAATGATAAAAATCATGCAAGAAAAAATAGGATCAATGATGGATGTTCTAATACACAGCTTAAACAAACTTCAAAATCTAACAAAGCACAATTAACGGAAGAGAGAATAGATAAATAGGAACTAGTAAGAATCAAACACTTTTGCTCATCCAAAGACTACCTACAGAATAGCAGTTGTCTGAGCTCCATAATCTACAAGGTTCTACAAAATAACAACAAGAAAAGGGTAAATAACCTAGTTAAGTGATGGGCAAAGGAGATGGGCAGACACTTCACAAGACAGGACATCCAGGTAGTCAAAAGACACCTGAGAAAATGCTCACAATCATTAGCTATCAGAGAAATCCAAATCAAAATTACAATGAGATACCATCTCATCCCAATAAAATTGGGCATGATCCAAAAAATGTGAAACAACAAATGCTGGTGGGGCTGTGGAGGGACTGGAACTCTTCTACACTGCTAGTGGGATTGCAAATTGTTGCAACCACTTTGGAAAGCAATCTGGCACTTCCTTCAAAAGCTGAAGATACATATACTACTTGACCCTGTAATTCCACTGCTTGGAATTTATCCTTCAGAAACGAGGGCTGTCTCATGAACAGACACATGTACGTGAATGTTTATAGCAGCAGAGTCCACAATAGCTAAAAAGTGGAATCAACCCAAATGCCCATCAACAGATGAGTGGATAAACAAACTATGGTACATATATTCAATGAAACACTATGCTATGCTAAAAAACAATGATGATTTTAGAAAACATCTCGTAACAAGGTTTCAATAGAAAGATATTATGCTGAGTTAACTCAGCGTCAAAAGGACAAATATTATGTAAGACCTCTGTTATAAGAACTTGAAAATAGAATTATCTGTGGAAGAATAGAACTTTGATGGCTACTAGGGAGGGAGGGAGGGGGTGAGGAATGAGGGTTTATCATAGATGAGATAGTTAGTTGATAGATGTTAGAAATGTTATTCATTTACTGTAATAAATAAATAAAATTAAAAAAAAAAAAAACACAAGCTATGCCTCAGGCACTGAGTGCCTTCCAGGAAACAAATGACCAAGCTCTGAGATACTGAAGGGAATATATTCAATGTTCTGGAATGGAGCAAAAACTAGTTCTCTCTATCCTGAATTTACACATTGGAGTATGATGTTGGGAATAAGTAGTTAAGAATAGTAGGATCCATAACAGGGAGTTATATGCTGTTTGGGTACTTACACATTGAAAATGTTTTTTCAGAGTCACAGACATACATTAAGAATACACTTGCACTATGTCAAATACCTAGGTTTAATAACTATAAGATTAAAATCTCAACCTTAATGTCTCTTACCAACATTACTGAAGCACACAGTTATGGAATAATGAAGATGATGTATGGTTTACCCCTCACTTTTTAGTTTTTCTAATCAAGATCCAGAGAAACTAAGTTATGTGTCTAAAACAATTCAACTGGTTAATGCAGAGGTGGCTCTAGAACCCAACACCTTTTCTTACCTCATCTGCCCCACAGTCAGTACCATTAAGTATGTTATATGTGTTTGTCGTTAGCTAGGAAACCCTGGTGGCTTAGTGATTAAGTGCTACTGCATTTACTAACCAAAAGCTCAACAGTACAAATTCACTAGAAGCTCCTTGAAAACTCTATGGAGCAATTCCTCTCTGTCCTTTAGGGTTACATGAGTTGGCATCAACCTGACAGCAGTGGGTTTGGGTTTTATAAAAGTTAGTTGTGTTGGAGACCTGGTGGTGCAGTGGTTAACAGCTCAGCTGCTAACCAAAAAATTGGGCAGTTTGAATCCTCCAATGGTTCCTTGGAAACCCTATGGGGCAGTTCTACTCTATCCTATAGGACCACTATGAGTTGGAATTGACTCGGGAGCCAACAGGTTTCGTTTTTTGGTTATAGCTGCTTTAGAAGACCTGGTGGCATAACAGTTAAGAACTCAGCTGCTGACTGAGATGATGAGGACTCAGACCCACCCAGCAGCTCCTCAGGTGAAGACTCTAGTGATCTGCTCCCATTATGACAATAGCCTAGAAAACCTGCAGGACAGGCAATTCTACACTGTAACATAGAGCTCCCGAGTCAAAAAGCAGCTCAGTACCACCTAACAGCAACAGCATAGCTGTGGTAGATACAGTAGATTTGAATAATTGCAGCTTTAGGCTTTGGTTTTAAAGATATTTTCTTTCTGTAAAGTTTGTGAGGTAATAGTCACTCCTGAATTTCTAAAAAAAGAAAAAAAGGTAAGATTGCAAATAAGGGTTTTTTTCATTCTTAACTAGATGTGCCAGCAGGACCAGCTTCATGGGCGTGCGACCTGCATACTCTCACAGCGTCCTGTGCTTAAAAAGACCCCACAGTTGGTTTAATGCTCTCTTGTCACCATCTTGAAATTCTAAATAATTTTTTTGAAAAGGGGCCTGTGTTTTAATTTTGCATGCACCCCTGCTAACTATGTAGCCAGTCTTGCATTCCAGAAAAAAAGAAAAAATCACATGCTGTTTGGTTTTCATTTTTTAATGTTGTCACTACAATAGTATATCCTTTTATGATCTTTTCCTGTCTTGTCAAGAAGAGTTTACCAAACAAAGAAGACGTTTCTCTCTCTTTTCTGCCTGTAAAACATTTTATGCGGCACATGCAAACTAGAGGTTTCACACTTTGTTGGCTCAGCCAACATTGAGACTACAGAGTAATTCACCACTAAGATGTCCTTTAAAAGTTTTTGCAAAGCCATCAGGAGCCAAAGTGTGACCATATTACTAACACAGAGGGGCTAATAACTTTCTTTTTTCTTTTCAGCCACACTTTCTTTCTGAAAACTGGCTATAAACTGTGTATTAAGCGTCAGCAAGACTTCTGATCATATCTCACGCTATCCTCAGTATTGACTGAGTAGGTAGTCAGTAAGACAGAATTCACACCTTGGTTGCCCTTTTTCCTCTGTGATCAGCAGTCACATCCCTAGTACTCACAACCGAATTATCTCATCCAAATTTTGGTGTAGGTTTCTTCCACTGAGCGTGAGTCAAAGTTGGATTTATTCCCCCACGCCGTGTTGACTCCTGGGTGGAACTCCTGACATCACGCTAGCTGAGCCTACGGGAGGAAGCATCACATACCAAATGGAAGTCCGTATGGAGTCAGAGTTTCCCCATGATTTGACTCATAAAATCCTATAGGTTAGCGGAGAGTTTTCTGAATCCCCCTTTTTCTCTTGTGCCATTTGGGAAACATTGAGGGGTGGTTCTAAGAATACAGGAGACATACTATGTACACACAGTACAGTCATTAGCTTAAAATATTTCAGTTTGACGTCAAATGGGATTGCACACTGATAATATAGAGCTTCACAATCCCCACTTTGAAGGTCATATTTTTGTTCTACAAGAAGTCATAAAGCACCTACTAAGTGTTACATAGTATCATAGCAGTCTAGTCGATTCAGATTCATAGCAACCCTAGAGGACACAGAATTGCCCCACAGGTTGGAGGTCCTTCAATGGAGTGGGTTAGAATTGCCAACCTTTTTGACTGGCAGCTGAGCCCTTAACCACTACACCACCAGGGGTACATATTTAACATAGGATTATGTCAAAAGGATGAGGCAGGTCTGTTGAGAAAATATTTTTCTATATCCTAATTTCAATCTATCAGTAAGCTTTCAACAAGTACCTACTACATATCATAGTTTTAGAGGTTATGAAGAACAGTGAGACAATTCAGCAGGAATGTAAGTCACCACATTGTTAGCTGCAGCTAATTCCCATATCTGATTAGCTTGGTGGGTATCCACACCTTTACTCTCTTCTTGTGTGCCTGTCCCAGGGGGATTCAGGAAGTTGAAGAGCACTGATTGGCAAGAGATTAAAATACACACACCGACTCACATATCTGAAATAACATATTGGAGTCTGTCCTTGTAGACGCTCAGCATTCTTGCTTACTAAGTCCAGATATAACTTCTGAATTCCTTCTCAACAGAGAAATCTGGATAAAAACCAAGACAAATCAAAACCACTGCCATCGAGTGGATTCCAACTCATAGTGACTCAGTTGGACTGCATAGAACTACCCCATAGAGTTTCCAAGGAGTACCTGGTGGATCTGAACTGCTGACCTTTTCCTTACCAGCTATAGCACTAACCCACTACGCCACTGGGATTTTCAAAATTTTAGATACTACCAATTCATTAATGTTTTCTCACCTATTTTCTGTCTCGGGGCAAAGGGCTACTTGCTTCTTGGATGGTGGTGTCTCTGAATGGCATAAACAGCTAATGTACTCAGCTACTAACTGAAGCGTTAGAGGTTCAAATCTTCCTACAGGCACCCCTGGAGAGACACCCAGCAACATACTTCCAAAGAAGTCATCTGTTGAAAACCCCATCTAGCACAATTCTACTGACACACATGGGTCACCATAAGTTACAACTGAATCAAAGGCAACTCAAAGGCAACTGGCTACATCTCTTAGCTAGATCCTCTAAGTGACCTCCATCATATTACAAAAAAGTAGAAGGTATGACTTCCTACTCCAAGAAATTACTATGGGGGAAAAAAATGTTCAACCTATAAAACAATGTAATAGTAAGATCTTTGAAATAAGAGTAACAGCTCAAATTTGGGTCCTGAATCTTCTAATTTGATGCAGCATTTTATGTGAAACCAGTATCAGTACTTTAAGTCTCAGCTACATCATCTTAAAAATGAAGAGTTAGACCCCATAACTCTAAGTTTCCTTCTGCTAACATTCTGTTTCTATGAATGTGATTTACGAAAAATATGACATTACTAAAGACAAGAATTACATGAAGTAGAGATCTAGCAGATTTAATAATTGCAAGGGAAATAATTGCCTGAAGGATGGAAACGGTGGGGAATTTCATTAGTGAGTTAAGGTAATTGAATTGAACTTTGAAAGATCTACAGAATTTGCATCTTTCACAGCTTGTATTTAACCCTCCAGTTCATGTTCCTTTTTTCCAATGATCTCAAGAAGTAAATTATGCTCTGGGTGGTCCCTGAAATGGCACTGAACTTTGAAAAGATGGCTGGTATATTCATATTTTTCCATGTTACATGGAAACAGAATTTTGAACCCATGACTGTCCAGTGAATACATCTTTTCTTTACCTGAGTTTGATGTTATTATTACTGTATCCCCAGTCCCTGAACCAATTCATGAAGTACCTAAGCCAAATTTTCATCCACTACTTTTTAATGTACATAATTTAATGGCTGTAAAAATAATATGGGAGACTTTAAATAAAAGAAACGAGACAATAAAGATCCTAAGACAAGAAAAAAAGAAAATCACCTGTATACAATTCATAGATGAATTCCATTACTATTTTAGAACAAATTCTTTCATATTTTTTCTTTCATATTTTTTCCATGTACACAGTGTCTGGTACACAATTTGTTGTTGAATTAGACTTTGTGGATTAGATGAATATGAGGCCATATAATACGGTAGATAAATACAAAAGTTACAGAGTCAGGTTTTTTGGGTTCAAATCATGACTTTATTTCATATTATCTGTGAGATGTTTGATGAGTTGTTTATCTGTAATAGTGGAACGCTTGACACTTAGTAATAACCGAAAAAACCAAACCCACTGCCATGAAGCCAATTCCAACTCATAGTGACCCTGCGGCCAGAGTAGAACTGCTCCATAGAGTTTCTAAAGAGCTCCTGGCAGATTTGAGTGCTGACCTTTTCATTAGCAGACATAGCACCCAACCACTATGCCACCAGGGTTTCCACACATAGAGATGGTTGAATAAATACAGCAAACATTACTAGTGTCTTCCAATATCCAAGTATAATCTCCTTCCTGACATGTGAAATAAGACTGCACAAGTTCTTGCAGTTTCCTGGGATCTTGTGACTAGTTATAACCAACGAGCTCTGACCCAAAGTAATGTGTTTTACTTTAAAGCAAAGGCCCACAAAGCTCCCATGAAGCCTTTCAGCTGTCTCTCCTATGGTGTCAATGACAGTAAAGGTCACATGTTTTGAAGACTTCACATGAATCACAGCAACTGAATACACACATCAGCTCTTCTCTCTTTCAGAAACCCTAAAATAGTAATAAGGAGAAACTAAGCCTCAAGGAAAAAGAGAACAAAACAACTACAGATAACACATGTCCATAAAGTTACAGAAGCTGGAAGGAGAGCTGTTGAATAATTAGTAACTAACTTTACCTTTAGGTTTTCCCACTGAAGCAAAGACTTACACTGGAGAGTTTAACAAGACAAAACACAGTACACACTGCAGATCTGCAAAAGAATCAGAAAGTTGGAAATATACACAAGATGTAGTTAGGGCCCCTTCAGTCAGCTCAACCAGGCCACAGCCCCCACCACACTTGGGTGGAAGATTGCAAGTGTACTTTGTAGCCAAGCTCAGCGTGTTCAGCACAGCTGAGGAGAAGTGACATGCCTTGATTAGAATTTAATTGAGGTTAATCATGCTGAGCAGGGAGGTCACTAGGCTTCCAGAATTCTGGTTACTATTGTTGTTATTAGTTGCCATCAAGTCTGTTCTGACTCATGGCGACATTATGTATAACAGGACAGCAGAGTGCCCGGCCCTGTGCCATCTTCATTACCGTCTGTGAGTGGCTATTGTGTCGATCCATCTTGTTGAGGGTTTCCATCATTTTTTCTGACCCCTCGGCTTTATTAAACACAATGTTTTTTTGAGTGCCTCCCCATCTAGGGAACTCATCTTGCAGCACTTTATTTGGACAGTGTTCTGTTGTTATCCGTAAAGATTTTGTTGGCTGATTTTTGAAAGTGAAACTCCATAGTCTCAGTCTGGCAGCTCTGTTGAAACCTGTTCTTCCTGGGTGACCCGGTGGTGTTTGAAATACTGGTGGTATAGCTTTCAGCACCACAGCACCATTCAAGCTACCACTGTACAGCAAACTAAAGGAAAAGTCGTAGCCCAGAGTCCTTACTGTCAGGCTTGTATCCCCCAAGCAGGTGACTAGAAGTTTCTTCTCCAAGAAGAAAAGAGATACTGAAATTTCAGATTCTCCTACCAGTTTGACAGATCATTCTGCTAGGATGCTTGTAAGTCAAGAAGCCCCACCACTATGTACAACGCCCCCAATACAATATTTAGGATTTCATTATTAAATATAACTAACATTGATGATGACCAGCACTTCAGGAGGTATTTTAAGAATAAAGGACAAAGTTAAAAAAAAACAAGAAAATCAGCCCAGGAGGCACAATGTGGCATAAAAAAAAGCAGGGGCTGGGGGGAGGGGAGGGAACAAAATAGAAAAAGAAGATCCATGAAACGTAAGAGGATATAACATAAAAGAACACTCAGAGAAGAAGAAACAGCTCTTAGAACTTAAAACTATGGCAGAGAAATTTAAAAAGTAGCAAAGGAAGTAAGAGCAAAATTTAAGAAATCTGTAAGAAAGAATGAAATGACAGAGATGGAAAAGCATAAAAAAGAGTTAAAAAAATGACTTAGGAAACCCAACACTTAAATAACTGTGAACAATTCCATAAAGAAAAAGAAATAACTAAAGGAAAGAAACTATTTAAAAACACAAGTTTCCAAAATGAAAATCCCAAATGGTTGCCCAGCAAAATGGGTAAAAAATGAATAAAAGATTGACTCTAGTCAAAAGTCAGAGTCACTGCCACTGAGTCGATTTGGACTCATAGCAACGCTGTAGGTCAGAGTAGAACTGCCCCACAGAGTTTCCAAGGAGTACCTGGCAGGTTTGAACTGCTGACCTTTTAGTTAGCAGCTGTAGCACTTAACCACTATGCCACTGGGATTTCAATGTAAAGATATCTTAGATACAGAGAATCTCCACAAAGTTCAGGAAAGAAAAAGCAGATCACATACAAAGAATGAAGACACAGAATGCCATCACACTTGTCAATAGCCAGTTCTAGAAGCTAGACTTTCAATGGAGCAATACCTTCAAATATCTGAATTTTAAAGACGACCAAACTAGTTATTGGCAACTGTTAGAATAAAGACAGTTTTTGTTTATGCAAGATCTCATAAAGTTGTTTCTCATGAAATAAAACCCAGTAAACCTAGTGCCGTTGTTAACTCCAGAAATAAGAAACGTTGGGATCCAGGAAACAAAAGATACAGCACAAGGAAGAAGATTCTCCTGCATAATTGTGAAGAGAGTCCAAGAGTACCAGGCAGCATGCCTAAAGAGCAACCGGTCCTGACTGAGGGA
Source organism: Heterohyrax brucei (assembly GCA_028571685.1). Lineage (NCBI taxonomy): Eukaryota > Metazoa > Chordata > Mammalia > Hyracoidea > Procaviidae > Heterohyrax > Heterohyrax brucei. Next base: position 130,553,120 of record CM053142.1, read on the forward strand.
CCGGTGATAAATATCTCCCAGAAGGAAGCATAACTTATATGTGTTTGCCTGTCCTAAAGAGAGATTCCACCCTGTCAGAGATTTGGGGGACGGAAGGGAGCAGTTAGTGATAGGTAATGTGGAAAGCTAAGAATACCAAGCAACAGCAATCACCAACTTTAGGAAAAACAAAGAAAAAAAAGATAGAATATAACAAATACTGTGAACGATATTTATCTAAACAAAATGCAACTTTTACCAAAAAAGTATAGTATCATTTCTATTAGCCAGAGATTTCCAGAGAAAGGAAACCAATGTTCTCAGTTCCAATTCTGCATACAAGAGAACAAAACACTGTCTGGTTCCATGCCATCCTTACAATCACTGTCATGTAGAGCCCACTGTTGCATCATTGTGAGAAAGCCAATCGGAATAAAGAAAATCCACTGCCATTGACTATGAGTCAATTCCAACTCACAGCAACCCCATAGGGCACAGGCAAACTTCCCCACAGAAGTTCCAAGAAGTGCCTGATGGATTTGAACTGCCTACCTGTGGTTGGCAGATGTAGCATTTAACCACTTATGCCATCAGGGTTTCAGTAAGAGCTAATAGGAGATGGTAAATGCAGAGATTTGCTTTAAGGAACTGACGCATGACCAGCAACAGTTTGGAAACTCAGGCAGAGGTTAACTTTGCAATCTTGAGTCAGAAATCTGTGGGCCAGGTCAGCAGAACAGAAAATGGACAGAAGCCAACACTGTCGTCTTAAGGCAGAACCTCGTTCTTGTCAGGAGCCCTGGTGGTGCAGAAATTAAAGACCCAGGCTGCCAACCAAAAAGCCAAAAATTCACCAGCTATTCCTTGGAAATCCTATGGGGCAGTTCTACTCTATTCTATAGGTTCACTACAAGTTGGGATCGACTTGATGGCAGTAGATTTGGTTTCTGTTTTTTTACAGAAAATCTTAGGTGTAGCTCTTAAGGCCTTTCTACTGATTAAATTACTTAGACTAGTCTTTTTCACTTAAAGACAGCTGATCACAGATGTTAACAATGTCTACAAAATACCTTCACAGCAACAGCTACATTAGCGTTTGACTAAATAATTGGCTTAATAAGTTGATATATAAATTAATCATCACATAGCTATAATGGGAAGATATGGAAGTGGGGAAAACTAAGTGTAAGGGTGAAGCACAAGATAATTAAATCACAATTTTACATAGTAAGAAGCGCAGAGATACTATGTAAAGTGAAAGAAAGGCAATGTAAGAAATTAAGAGCAATATAATTGTTGCCGTTAGCCGTAAGTGAGTCAGCTGCAATGCATGGTGAGCCCACGTATAACAACTGTGAAACACCGCCTGGTCCTGGGCCACCTTCAGGGAAAGCCTGATGGCGTGATGGTTAAATGCTGCAGCTGCTAACCAAGGGTCACTGTGAGTCAGAACTGACTCAACAACAGTGGATTTGGGGGGCATATAGTAAGTACCTTCCAACCCGGGAGGCTTATCTCCCAGAACTGTATCAGGGAATAACTGTTGTGATCCAAAGGGTTTTCACTGGCTAATTTCGAGAAATGGACCTCCAGGCCTTTCTTCCTAGTCTGTCAGTGTGGGAGCTGTACCACAAACCTGTCCCCAATGAGTGATCCTGCTGGTATTTGAAGCAACCAGTGGCATAGGTTCCAGCATCTCAGCAACAGGCAAGCTACTGCTGTGTGACAAACTGACAGAGTGGTGGTGGAGTCATATGAGATAAGTAGAAATAGTGAAAATAATAAAAATAATAGAAGGCACTTGGCTTGGCTGGCAATGATTCTCTTGGAGGAGTATGTTTCAGCAGCAGGAATTTATGGCTAAGGATTTGCTGATTTTTCTTACAAGTCTTCAGGGCCTATTCGATTTTTTTCTTATTATACAATCTCTTCTGTTATAATGAGTTTGTTTGATATGATTATCTCACGGCCAAAAAGCAAAGAGAGAAATTATGTTGGTAAGATGTGGGAATCATTTTAGTGCATACTAGACCACCATGCTAGTGTTTTAGGACAGTCAAGGACAAGTTTTCTCACAATTAAGAGACAACCTTAACAATATTTAAAGACTGAAAGAAAAAGCTGAAGAGTTACAAAAGTGTTTCCCTTTGATGCAAGTAGTGGTTGGTTTAGTGGCTTCAAAAATTACTAAACTTTCCACTATCTGGGAAGCACCAAGTATAGATGAAGAAACCGTAAATTCTTTCCTTCCAGTAACAATACAATGGACTACTGGAGACAGCTACACCCCAGAGAGAATTTTGACTGGGATGAAAATAATTTCCATCAGAAGCAAATGTCACCAGGCCTTGTATCTCATTAGAAGAAAATTTAGCTCCAGTTTTAAGGGTAAAACGGATTGATGAGCTGAGATGTGAGGTAGAAATTCCACTAGAGATTTAACAGTCCTTGTAATTTTATCTTATTTTATTTCTTATTGCTTTTGTTAATGCTGTGGTGGCAAAGTTCAACAAACATTGATGGTTTGCCCCAACAATAGTTTCTAAAAAAAACCATTGCCATCGAATATAGTCTGACTCAAAGTGGTAGAGCTGCCTCATAGACTTTCCAAAGCAGTAATCTTTACAGGAACAGATAGTACATCTTTCTCCCATGGAGCAGATGGTAGATTCAAACCATCAACATTCTGGATAGCAGCCAAGCACTTTAACCACTGTACTACTAGGGCTCCTTAGTTTTCCCATACCCAAAAAAGCCTGTTGCAGTCGATTCTCTCCTCATTTATAGTGACTCTCTATCACACAGCAGAACTTCCCCATAGGGTGGCCAAGCAGTGGCTGGTGGATTCGAACTGATGACTTTTTAGTTAGCAGGCAAACACTTAACCACTGCACTACCTGAAGCTCCCAGTTCTCCCCATAGAGCAGGTTATTTTTAGTTTGAGGTGTTGCAGAACAAGAGGGTTTGGGGAAACACTTAAAACTGCTATAGCAGCAATTCATGTACCTCTATCGCTTTGGTAAAAGTAGGAATTATTTTTTATTGCACTTTGTTTGAAGGCTTACAGAGCAAGCTAATCTTTCACGAAACAACACACACGTTGGTTTGTGACACTGGTTGCCAACCCCACAACATGTCAACACTCTTCCCTTCTCAACCTTGGATTCCCTATTATCAATTTTCCTGTCGCCCCCTGCCTTCTTAGCCATGTCATTAGGCCAGTGTGTCTATTCAGTCTCTTCTTTGTTTTATGGCTTGTCTAATCAAAGGCCTCAACGCTAAACCTCAAGAGTGACTTCATTACTGAGCAGAAGGATGTGCAGGGACCATAGTCTCAGGGTTTTTCCAGTCTGTGTCAGACCAGTAAGTCAGTCTAGTCCTTTTATTTTGTTTTGTTTTGCTTTATTTTATTTTAGAGTTAGAATTTTGTTCTGCTTTTTCCTCCAGCTCCACTGGGGACCCTCTACGGTGATCCCCATCAGAGCAGTCAGTGACGGTAGCTGGGTACCATCTTGCTGTACTGGACTCATCCTGGTGGAAGCTATGTTAGTTGTAGTTCACTAGTCCTCTGGACTAATCTTTCCTTATGTCTTTGGTTTTCTTCATTCTCCCTTTCTCCAGACAGGGTGAGACCACTGAATATCTTACATGGCCACTAACAAGTTTTTAAGACCCCAGACTCTACTCACCGATGTAAAATGTAGAATATTTTCTTTACGACCCATATTATGTCATTTGAGCTGGATGTTTTCAGAGACCATGGTCCCCACAGCCCTCAGCCTCGTGATTCTGTCCCCCAGAGAGTTTGAATACGTCTATGGAGCTTCAGTGACCTTGCCTGGGTCAAGCTGTGCTGTCTTCCCTCGTATTGTGTACCGTCTTACTGTCCACCAACATTGCCAAGACATAGAAATTATTTTTACAGAACTATTGTTGAAATGTAGCCCATATCACCGCTTCGTTGAGGATGAGTTTCATCTACATGTTGCCACTTTCCAGGTTAGCCAAGGCCATTATTTGTCGCAATAGCATGTAAATTGAAGGCTTATAACCTCCAAATAAAGATGGATGAGGACAAGAAAATCTCAGTAAATGCGTATTTAACACCAGCAAAATTGGTAAAGGACAGAAGTTATTGCAGCCAAATATTTCTATCAGTAAAAATAATGATTATTGTTGTCAGTTGTCACTGAGTTGCCTCCAACTCACCGCCAGCCCCGCGTGCAACGAACAAATCACAGGCTGGTCCTGCACCACCCTCACGACTGTTGGGGTGCTCAAGTCACTATTGTAGCCACTGTGTGTTCTGAGTGGCTTCCAACCTAGAGGGACTCATCTTCCAGTAGTACCTCGCAGTATTCTGCAGTGATGCCTTCAGTTTTCATTAGCTAATTTTGGGAAGGTCTCCAGTCCTTTCTTCCTAGTCTGGAAGTTCCCTTGGAACCTGTTCACCATGGATGCCCTGCTGGTATTCAAAATACCAGTGGCATAGCTTCCAGCATCATAAAAACATAAAAGCTATCACAGTACAACAAATTGACAGATGAGCAATGGAAAAATAGTGCTTACTCTTGTTGCTATTAGATGCTGTCTAGTCGGTTCTGACTCACAGTGACCCTATGAACAACAGAATGAAACCCTACCCGGTCTTGAGTCACACCCACAATCATTATTATGCTTAAGCCCATCCTTGCAGCCACTGTGTCAATCCATCTCTTTAAGGATCTTCTTCTTTTTCACTGACTCTCCACTTTACCAAGCATGATGTCCTTCTCCAGGGACTGATTCCCCCTGACAACGTGTTCAAAGTGTGCAAGACACCGTCTCACCATCTTTGCTTCCAGGGAGCACTCTGGTTGTACTTCATCTGCAACAGATTGGTTTGTTTTCTTGGCATTAATAGTCAATAATAGTTACCTGTGACTAGTGATTTGTGTATCTCATCTCATTTAATTCTGATAAACCGTTAGGAAGATAAGCTTATTCTTGTTTTACAGAGGAGAAAAATGAGGCCCAGAGAGGTTAAGTAACTTTCCCGAAGTCATCCAACTAACCAGGGACAAAGCCAGCTGCACCTGAATCTACTGTTTGTACTCTCAACCTTTCTGCTCCAACCAAGCTAGGCCATAATTGTGCAATGCCCACCACTCTCTCATCTGGTCCTGGAAGCTTTGTGCTCTCAATATTATATCAATACTACAAAGTTCTTCCTGTCACACATACTAAAAAAATTCTGAACAATCTTAGCTATTACACATTTAAGGTATGTGGGAAAACTCATGGATGGAAGACAAAGCTGAAAAACCAGGCTCAAAACAGAGAAGCTAGACTAGAAATTCTGAGCCCCAGAAACTACTCAACCCAGCTTCTTCCAGAGCACCATGCAGTAATATCTTAGTAAATTCTAATGCCTTTTTCCTCCATCTGAGCACTGCTACATTCCACCGGCTGCTCTTGAGTCAGGTGGCTGCCTCTTGGCAACCAATCCCATAATGAAGAGAAGGATCTGCCAGGGATCTCCTTGTGTTTTCGGTAAGAAAGCAGGGGCCCAGATTTACCAGCTCGGCCTAGCTCTACCTGTTGAAGGTGATGAGATTTTCCAAAAGAAAGTTAATATGCCAACACAAAGGGAAAGATGTCTGGTTGTCAAACAAGTAAACAAAAGGGACAAATATCCTGAACCTGAATTTTAAGAGGACTTCATAAAATGACAAAACCCTCACTGGAACTGATAAAATTATCTTTGTTGCTTTTAACATTCTAGGACTGCTCTGAGCCTTTTAAGACTTCAGAAAACAGCAGTGAGGGAATCAGCACTGCAGTGACCACTCAGATGCTGAGCCAGCTGATGCTCATTCTTCCTGAGAAGAGTCTGCCAGCTTCATATCTACTGCACCACTGAAGTACTTTGATTCATGCACCTTCCACTCAGGATTATCTTCTTCAATGTCTTGTAATTTGAGGGGATGACAAGGCCATTTTCTTCATTTACTAGTCAAGCAACTTTTAATTTTGTTCTTTACAGCAAGTTTTTTTAAATTGCTTTTTGGTTATTTTCACTAAAATTTCCCTAATTTCACAAAGGATCTCTGGTGACTGACACTTACAGGCTTGGCACACTGTTTCCATTTTGAAAGGCAATAGATCCTGCAATGCCAAGTTAGAAAATTAAAGTTCTCAGCTTTTGTCTTCTCAGTATATTTTTGGTTCTCTCAGGTTATAACATAGATATATTACCTCAGGCAACTCTAAGGTGGAGTTAATTTTTTTCACTAAGATTTGCCATAGATACATCTGGGGTCTTAAAATCTAGCAAGTGGCCATCTGAGGAACATCAATTGGTCCCAACCCATCTGGAACAGAGGAGAATGACAGACATAAAATGCAAAAAGAAAATATAAGCCCAAGAGACAGAAAGGGCCGTATAACCAATAGACTATATCACCACGAAATCAGAACTAGGAGGTGCCCAGCCACTACCAATGACTGCCCTAACTAGGATGCAACCTACACTCCCTGATGTAGCAGGAGAGAAATGAGTGTGCATAACTAGAACTCCACTGAGAAGACTAGATTTGATGTCCAATGGACTGGAGGGTCCTCTGAAGACGTGATCCCTGGATTCTCTGTTAGCCCAGAGTTGAAACCATTCCCAAAGCCAACTCTTCAGACAACGATTAGACTAGACTATAAGATATAAAATAATACTGGTGAAGAGTGTGCTTCTTTGCTTAAGTATATACATGAGGCTAACTGGGCAGCTCCTGTCCAGAAGCAAGATGAAAGGGTGGAAGGGCACAGGAGGTGGTTGAACGAACATGGGAAATAGAGAGTGGAAAGGAGGAGTGTGCTGTCACAGGGTTAGGAGAGCAGCTAGAGTTAGGTAGCAGTATGTGTGTGCAAGTTTTTGCATGACAAATTGACTTGGATTGTACACTTTCATTTAAGCACAATATTTTAAAAAAATATTTATATCACAAACTTACTAATTTACCCTTTTTGAAAATTAGACACATCGTTTTCTAATTAGAATCCTGTACCATGACTTAACATCACATTTATTTTGTTAGGAAATCTACTGAAAAAAAGAGTCTCTGGGTGGTGCAAATAATTAATTACTCAGCTGTTAACCAAAAGGTTAGCAATTCAAGCCCACCCAGAGACACCTGGGAAGAAAGGCCTGACAATCTACTGCTGAAAAATCAGCGATTGAAAACCCTGTGGAGCATGATTCTCCTCTGACACACACAGAATGGCCATAAGTCAGAACTGACTTAATAACAATTTTTTTTCTTTGTTAAGCAAAATGCATATCCTCCATGCTAGCAGGTTATCTTCTTCCCAAACAGAAAGGAAAATCAATCACAAGTGGGAAATCTAATGGCAAAGTGTCATCAGTCTGTACTGCCATGAAAGCAAAAAGACTTAAAACTGTGAATTATTTCTTATCAGGCTAGGTTAAATTTGAAGAAGCATTTTTTTAGGCAGATGTTTCAGCAAGAAAAGCTCCACTCCATTCTTTGGCCTGTGGTCGGGGGTTTCCCCAAGGTGCCTTCCATCTCAACAACAAGCAGTGACTTAGCAGGTTAGGTTTTCTTTTTAGTCACCTGATAGGATTTCCCAGGACAGAGGTGTTAAGCCAGTTTGACCTGACTTCCTACCTCCTTCCTGTGGGTCACCCTGAGGGAGAAGGAAATATCTCTTCTTCCCCAACTTGGCACTGACGTCATACTTCCTCTCTCTTTGGCAGAGTGCACTGATACTTTCACAGAAGCTCCAGCCTTTAGTGACTGCATTGCTGCCACGTCTGTCTGTGGCAGGCTGGTGCCCTGTCACAGAGTCTGTCAGGAAGCTGCTTCACTTCCCCTCATTCAAAGAGCTGTAAAAAAAAAAAAAAAAAAAAAAAAAAACCCACCTGCAGAGGTCCCAAGTCCTCGGTGGTTTTCGTACCTCCCCTTTTCTGAGGTAGCTACACCCATGGCCACAGTAGTAACAGCTGAAGTGAAGGACCAGAAACTATGCAAAAATGCAGAAATCCATGCCAAATGAGTGCTCTAAATAACCTCTCCTGAAGCTTTTTCTCATTAAAAAAATTTCAAGTTACCCCACACATCTGTCTCATTCTCTAGATTTTTATATTAAACAAACCAAAGTAACCAGTTGCTACCAAGTCAGTTCTGATTCATAACAGCCCCATGTGAGTCAGAGCAGAACTGCACTCTACAGCATTTTCAATGGCTGACTTTTCAGAAACTGATCACCAGGCCTTTCTTTGGAGGTGCCTATGAGTGGACTCGGAAACCCTGGTGGCGTATAGTTCAAATCCACCAGGAGTTCCCTGGAAACTCTATGAGGCAGTTCTACTGTGACCTCTAGGGTCGCTATGAGTCGAATCCGACTTGATGGCGGTGGGTTTGGTTTCTGCTTTTCTGTGTGGACTCAAACCACCAACCTTCTGTTTAGCAACCAAGCACATTAACCGTTTACACCAAGCAGGGAGTGTTACGGTGCCAGAGGACATGAATTGTCTTAGTTTCTCTGGTTCCAAAGCTCCCAGTTTTGTACACAGAGCCCAGTAACTGCTGACCGCCAGGCCTGAGTGCTGAGCCAACAAGTTCATTTGATAAAGGCTGCAAGCCTTAAGAGACTTCAGTTTTTAGCAATAATTCAGCGCCAAATCCGTTTGGGAAATAGGGTAAGCCTCACTACATACGCTGATTCTGGCTTCTAACTAAGCCTGCTCTCTCTTTTCCTAAGAGGAATGTATATACCAATCACAGATGCTGCTGCTAGCAGTCGTTCCCATCATGTACTTATGACAAGCCATTGTCATGAATGACTGATGGACTAACTTGGAATTTAGAGAAAGTAGATTCATGCCATAACTGTTCCTGTTGTCTTTATATGGGGAACTTCTCTTCCTTGCAATTACAATGATAGAAAATGTCATTAGTTAATTGTACTATTTACATATATGTATAGTGTGTGTGTGTGTGATACATAACCAAATATACAACCTTGGTGGTGCAATGCTTAAACGCTTGGTTGCTAACAAAAAGGTTGGCAGTTTGAACCCACCAGCCACTTTCCAGCAGAAAAGACTGGGCAATCTGTTCCTTATAAAAGATTGCAAACTAGGAAACTATGAACAAGTCTACTCTGTCACACAAAGTTACTATAAGTTGGAATCAGCTCGACAGCCTGCAACATACCAAGTCACTGGGACCAAAAAAAAGAATTGGTAAATGCCCAATCTTTTCAGGAGGTAGTATATGATCAAGAACTAACGGTACTAAAGGAAGACATCCAAGCTGCGCTGAAGGCACTGGTGGAAAAACGAGGCTCCAGGTACTGAAGTAACTGAGATGCTTCAACAAAGGAACGCAGCGCTGAAGAACTCACTCATCTATGCCAAGAAATTTAGAAGACAGCTATGTGACCAAAGAGATTCAAATTTGTACCCATTACAAAAATAGGTGATCCAACAGGATGTGGGAATTATTGCACAACATCATGAATGTCACACACAAGTAAAATCCTGCCAAAGATCATTCAAAAGCAGTTGCAGCCATACATGGACAAAGAATTGCCGGAAATTAACATCAGATTCAGAATAGGGTGTGAAACAAGGGATATGGTTACTGGTGTCACATGGATTGTGGCTGAAAGCAGGAAGAAGTTTACCTGTGTTTCATGGGCTATGCAAAGGTCCTGGAGAATGTGGATCATAGAAAATTGTGGATAACATGATGAAGAATAGGAATTCCCAAACAACTAATTGTGCTCATCAGAATCTTCTACATAGGCCAAAAGGCAATCAATCTAACAGAACAAGAGGATACTGCATAGTTTAAAATAAGGAAGGGTGTGCCACAGGGTTGTATCTTTTCATCATTCTTATTTAGTCTGTATGCTGAGCAAATAATTTTGGAGGTCGGACTGTGTGAAGAAGATTGCAGCATCAGGATTGGCAGAAGACTCATTAACAACCCAGGATATGCAGATAACATTACCTTGCTTGCCGAAAGTGAAGAGGACTCGAAGCACTTACTGAAGATCAAAGATGACAACTTTAACACAAGTCCTCAAGTCTGGAAAAATAAAGAATATAATGATAAATGAAGAAAGTAATCAAGTTGTCAAGGATTTTGTTTTACATGGATCTGCAATCAATGCCCCCGGAAACAGTGGTTGAGAAAACAGTGTGTTAGGCAAATTTGCTGCAAAAGATTTGTTAAAGTTTTAAAAGCAAAGATGTTATTTTTAGGATCAAGGTACACTTAACCCAAGCCATGATATTTTCAGTTGCCTCTCATGTATGTGAAAGCCACACAATGAATAAAGAAGGCCAAAAAAGAATTGATGCCTTTAAATTACGGTGTTGATGAAGAATATTGAATCTGCGTGGGACTGCCAGAAGAATGAACAAATCTGTTTTAGAAGAAGTAAAACCAGAATACTTACTAGAGGCAAGAATAGCATGACTTCATCTCACATATTTTGGACATGTTATCAGGTGGGACCAGTCCCTGGAGAGACATGCTTAGCAAAGTTCAGTGAAAAAGAGGAAGATCCTCAAAGAGACCTATTGACAGAGTGTTTGCAACAGTGGACTCAAGCAGTGAGGATGGCACAGGACTGACTAGTGGACGTAGGGTAGCTAGGCTCACTGTGAGTTGGAAACGACTTAAGAGCACCTAACAACACGTCCACATATAATTTAATTGTGCACAGTACTTGTGTATTATCTTTTCACTGTTAATGTCATCTTTTAAAATATTTCCAATGATGTTCATGTCATTATCCTTCAAATACAGATGCTAAAATTCAACTGATTATTTTTAAGGTTTATGACCCAGTTTATTAAAATGTACAACATTCTCATAACCCAACCAAAAAAACTAAGTTCTAAATTATTACTAGTTTTACCAAAAGCAAAGGTCAAAAATAGATTTTTCTTTTAATTCATTGCCAAACAGCATGCCAAAAATCAAGGCTTGAAAAACATTTATTGATATACCTGGCTGTCTCCTTCATCCTTCCAACTTCACTTCATATTCTAATTGTGTTCATGTATTCATAACCAAACCAAAAGGAATCTATTACCATTTTGTTGCATAGAAAGCTTTTATGAGAGTAGAACTGACCCCTGGGGTTTCCAAAGAAGAGCTGGTGAATTCAGATACTTAATATTTTAGTTACCAGCCCAGCTCTTAACCACTGTACATAGGCACTGTTTATCTCCCCCCACCCACCCTTGGTACCAACATTTAAGTATTGTAAAGATCCATGTGTAACTTTTTTAGTACCCGCCTTATCATTCTCTTTAAATAAAGTAACCATTGTCCAGAGGTAATAAATGGTTAGGATTTTAGCTAATACAATTTCATGAAATTCTACTCTACCAATAGCATGAAGAATTTCTGATTCATCCATACTGGCTAAACATAATGATGAAACGATGGATCAAAAGGTGAGTTTCTCCAACTTGGAAGACTTCTGTGTCCTTACTAAGGCTGCTATTTCTTGTTGTAGACTTGCAACAGAAGCACTGTAGGGGGAAAATACCCCAGAAATTTATGCTCCACCCACGCATCCCCAAAAGTGGGTGTCCCAGGGTTCTGCTTTCTTTTGTCTCTTACTCTCCCTTGGTAAGTCTCTTTGTTACTGAACCCTAGAAAGTGAGTTCTGTCTGGTGTGTTCAGATCTGCAACTAATCTGGACACCAATCTTTGACGAAGAGAAAGTAATTTTATTGCAACGTGCAGAGCTCCCCAAGCTATGGAGAAGCAGGGCCTACACATGATTTGGACAGAAGGATGGCAGTTCACAGATGTACTGGGGAGGGAAAATTCTAGAAAGCAGCCAGAAACAGGAGGTGATATGGGTCTTGTGGACCTCTCACTTTGCAGTAGGGTCTGGGTGATGATTTTTCTTCCAGTTCATTCCACCTTTTGATTCATTCATGGTCACAGCTAGACTTTCTGTGCGGGTGGGGTGGGCCAAACCTGACTTGGCCTAGTTTAAGGACTAATGGAAATTAACTGGCATTCACAGGGACAAGGTACACCTTTATTCTTGTAGTTTTACTACTTCTGTATGCTAATGGTCTCTCAATCTCTGTTACCAGCAGAGATCTCTCTCTGGAGCTTCTCACCCACAGATCCTGTCGCTGCATGAACACCAGTTGGAAGCCACCTTGTTTACGTCTCTCTGTCTAGGTGAATTAGAAACAAACACGAGCCACCAGGCAGGAGGGAAGAGAGGTGTCAACAATTTTCATTCTAAGGACCGTGGTAGGAAGGCAGAAAGTTCAACTACATTTCAAGAACCAGAATCAAGACTTGGAAAAAGAGAGGGACTCAGGCTACTGCTCTCTCAAGTGTGCTCTCTCTTTGATAATTTCTCTTCTCCTTCCTTCAGTGCACATTTGCTCTATTCTGTCTCTTTCTCCATCTTTCTCTGTTCCAGCCTCCCCACAGGACAAAGGCTTGCCACCTCCCAGAGCTGGAGTTTTTGCTTGTCCTCTGGTTCTAGCCATAGACATGGACTTGGCTGTCTTGGAATAACAAATTAGAATTCTCAATAGGAATTGCTTGACCCATCTGGATTGCCTTTTGTCAGCCTTGCAGAAGTTGTACACCCTGCTAAGGGCTTTGTAACACAGAAACACCAGAAAGCACATTTCCTGAATCTTCTCTGTATATTTCCAGATTTCTGTTGTTAGTTGCCATCAACCCACAGGACCTGTGCATAACAGAAGGAAACAATGTCAGTCTTGTACTGTTTTCATAATCACTGGTATGTCTCAGTCCGTTGCTATAGCCATTCTGTCAGTCCATCTCATTAAGAATTCCCCTGACATTCAATGGCCCTCCACTTCACCAAACATGATCTCCTTCTCCAGCAGTTGGTCCCTCCTGATGATGCATCCAAAATAAAACTGGGGTTGGTACTAGCACCCATTTCAGATTTATTGTGAAAGGTGGCTATGAAACATCTGGAATTCTGCCTGGCTTTGAGTGAACTAAGATGTGGTTGTTATTGTTGATGCTGATGATCCTCATCATTACTATTGGCACTTGCCAGCACTTGGTCGCTTCAATCTGTAAAGCTACACCTTGAGAAATTGTCACCAGGTACGAAGATAGGAATAGATAGTAGAGAGTTAGATTTACCTACGACTGGAGTTTTGCCAGGACAGGGTGGTGAGGGAAGAAAAGGGATAATGGCAGACCATTAAAGTAGGCTGGATACTGAGGAAAGTGAAGTGTAAAGAGGGTAAGTGGTGGTGAAAAGATGTTAGGATTAAAGAACTGTTGGTGGGATTGAATGATTGCTGGAGTTGGCTGCCAGAGGAGATGAGCTGAGAAGCTGTACAGTTGGATTCCTGAAGCTGAGATAAAACTGAACCCACTGCCACTGAGTTGATTCTGACTCATAGTGACCCCACAAGACAGAGTATAACTACCCCATAGAGTTTCCAAGGAGCACCCAGCAGGTTTGAACTGCTTACCTTTCAGTTAGCAGACACAGTACTTAACCACTACACCACCAGGGTTTCCAAAATTGAAATACTGAAGGGGAATAGGAACTGTCAGTGTATAACACAAGGTTTAGGATCTGGCCACAACAATAGCTGGTTAATGTGGGATAAAAGGCAAGATCTAGGGGAAAGAGAGACAATGGGATTAAAAGACCAGAATGTTGAAAGACCATCTGTGTGGATACTGAAGTTTGTAATAAGTGTGACGTCAGAGTGAACCACTATGTTAAAATCTTTCTGGAATGAGGAATGACTGAGGGATCAATAGATGACTTCTATAGGCAGTCTAAAGGGTGATATAGTCTAATGGGCAATTTAAAGCTGGAAAAAGCTATAGAGTTTTAGGAAAAAGAGGAGAATGTTGTGGTGCAGAGTTGTGATGAGACATAAGAAAGACACTGAAACTGTCTTCACCTACAAGCTGAGGTATGCAAAAGGAAAGGGAGAGAAAGCAGCCAGACCTTGGGAGAGCTGCAGGGGACTCAGGTCATTAGGACAGGTTAGTCAGTTATGCAAGAGGTGAAGGGAATATTCAGCAAAAGTGTTAAAGATGTAAGAATTTTTCTGGTGACTGACAATAAGTTCCAAGCTTTAACAAGAGGATTTCAGCAGTTGAGAAGGTGGTAGTTGGGGTCAGAAAAAAGGAAATGAGGAGTCAGATGGAAACGAAAATCTGGGGATTAGGGGGACCCGAGTGTCCTAGGCTTCGGATGGAACCTGCCTTAAGCAGGAATAAAGAAAATGGCAGTACTGTCCCTTGTGGTCTCCAAGCCAAGAATGGTGAGGAAGCTGTGAATGTTAAAGATCCTGCCAGCAGCACCCGCTGCACTCTTGCCAATGACAACACGAAGACTGAGGGAGGGGTGGTTTTATGTTTCAGAGAGAGAGGAGTTCCCCCAGGGGGGAAGGGGATATCCATGTCTGCATTAATACCTACTGATGGAGCCACAGGGGGAAGACTCCCTAAGAGAAACCAGAGCAGGACGGAAACACTGGAACGACTGAATGCAATTCCTGGTTCCAGCAGGAGATACAAGAGCTATGAGGGAGTTTAGGAGCCTTGGAATTGAGTGTTTCTGTTTCATTGAGGAGGAAGCTGAAGTTCAGAGGAGTATATAGACCTGCCCCAAATCGTACAACATGTTGTCAGCAGAGACCTGTGTAATGTGTCTTAGAATGTTTGTCTTCAACAGTAATTATCAAATAGGAAAATAATCAAGCATTTAAAGGAGAATCAATTTGTTATTTGGGAAACTCACTAACAGGAAGTAGATAAAATACATTTCTAAATGTTCGTCATATTCCACCTAATATTTCTATCAGGTAGCATTACAATCAGTTGCTACTTCAATGGTGGCACTACTGGACCCTGGTTACAGAACAGTACAGTTTGATTTTCCTTTTGTATTAGTATTATAATCACCAATTATGGACTCTGTAGTGAAACGTCCTGTTATATATAAAATTTAAGTAATGTCTTTCAAGATTTACATTACAATGCTCTTAGGGAATATTCTTTAAAAAAAACTATTGATACATTAAAAATCCAAGTGAATTCTATGTCTGAAAGCTTTCTTTCAAGTGATCCTTAAAATAAAAAAAAAGAACTGCTGTACCACTGTAGAAATAGTTAGAGAGCCCATGTTACTTTTAAACATATTGCTTCAATGATGTTTGTGAAATTTTATGAAGCATTGGATACGTTTTGATTTTTTTTGAGGGCTCTCAACTAAATGTTACTATCTCTTAGGCCTTGTCTTACCTACTGTAGACTGCCTTAACTGCCCAGTTATGAGCATTTAGACTCTGAATTGATACTCTGAGACCCAAAATAGTTCTCAACATAATGTAATCATTTTTAAAATCGTTTTTAGAAAGCTTAAATTGGTTCTATACCTAGGTCCACATTGAGTTGCTTTTAATTTCTTAATCAGATTACCTGTTGCCATCAAGCAGACTTTGACTCACAGTGATGCTGTAGGGGAGTGTAACTGCCCCACTGAGTTTCCAAGGAGAGCCTGATGGAGTTGAACCACCACTTTTTGATTAGCAGCTGTAGTAGTTAACCACTATGCAACCAGGGTTTCCAGATTCCTCTTAGGAAAAAAAAAAGTATTTTAAAAGTATATTAGCAATTGGATCATTCAGTTTTGCTGCAACTCGCTCTTATCCATTGATTTGGAAACCCCATTCTCTACCAAGAATTGGCCCTCTGATGCGGCAGCAAGGTACCATTAACTATCATTTCCACCGACAGCTGAAGCTGTGGTTTTGCATTCAGCACTTTTTTCCTTGAGTGGAGTATGAAACAAAGTTGTTACTAATGTAGTAACGTGAGTAATCAACCAAATTTGTGGTTGCTCCTACTGTGAAAACTTTTCTTTCTCTGTAGGAAAGTGTCATTGGTCATTCCCAGGATATTACACATGAGTAGAAAAAAGTGAATACTGTTGGCTCTTACATATTTTGTCTAGGAAATAAAACTTAATTCTTCACTTGTGGTTAAGGGCAAGTTATTGTGGTGACACACATCGTTTTTTCGTTGGGAGATGAGCTAAGCAGGAAGCAGTAGACTGAGAAGAGTCATCAGCGAATTTTACACTCATTCATTTTGTTTTAATAAATAAGAATAGCAAACATTAGTTTCTGAGTTCTTATTGGACTATCTTCTATTCACTTCAAAACAATGCTTGCCATATTAATGTTTTGTTTTCTTTAATGTCCTCTCCCCACCCCCTGCCTTGAAGACAAATATAATAGATTTTCCCCCTCTCTATCAATGGCAGGCTGATTCTTCTTTTTCCCCATTGAGTTGGCATCTCAGATAGACAATGAGAACTAATTTCATTTCTATAATCAGGTTTCACTCTAAGGCCATCATAGGAGAACCTAGTAAAAATAAATTGGAATGGGGCTCAAGCCAGAGCATCACCTAAGTACATGGCTGCTTGTTAAAATGGTAGGTACAGTCTGAATAATCCACAGATTGGACAACTTTGAATCTTTCCTGAATCCACTCTTCCCTCCAGCTGTACCATCTTTTCCCTGTTCCAAATCACCATCATCTCTCATGTGGACTACTGCAAGAGTCTTATAATTAGTATTCCAAGCTTTCACCCCTACAAACAAGAATGAGATTCAGTAAGTATGTCCAGAATCCTCTGTGGTTGCCTGGTGTTTATGCCATGCAGATTGTAAAGTATCTTTATTATCACAATAGCCTGCACCCATTTTGCACATGTATTATTTTCCTAAAACTTCAATAACAAAGTACTACAACTGGGTGATTTAATACAACAGAAAGTTATTCTGTCTTAATTTCAGACAGTAGAAGTCTGAAATCAAACTGCTGGCAGAACCGTGTTCTCTCTGAGATCCTGGGTAGAGGCCACCCCTGTCTCTTCTGGCTTCTTGTGATGGCTAGCGCATCTTGGTAGTCCCTGACATACAGATGCAGCACTCCTATCTCTGCCTTCTTCATCATCACACGATTTTCTTCCTTTTGTGTTTTTCTCTCTGTGTGTCTCTTCTCCCCTTTTTATAAGGACACCAGTCACCTTGGATTATGAACTACCCTACTCCTCTATGACTTCATATTAAATAATTTCATCTATAAAGACCCTGTCTCCAAATAAGACCACATTCACAGGTAACAGGTGTTAGGACTCCAACATACATTTTGAGGGGACTCAGTTCAACCCATAACTCTACATAAGTTCACAAGAGTGTCATGAAATGTTCCTGTCAATAACTCAAAACTGAATCTGGACTTGCCTTTCTACCTAACTACCGGTTTTCAGAAATTTTGAAACTAGAGGAACATGGTAAATGTCCCTAGAAAGATACAGGCAGCAAAATTCAGAAGGTGACAAATTCTATAGGACAGATGACAAATGTTAAAATGAACAAATAAATAAAAGGCAAGAATATGGGAACTGTCATAGACTAAAGTACATCAATTCGTTTGGAGGAGGAGTATTCTGATTCAAATAAACCAACTGTAAACCCTGGTGGCATAGTGGGTTATGTGCTATGTCTGCTAACTGAAGTCTGCTAACTGAAAGGTCAGCAGTTCAGATCCACCAGGTGCTCCTTGGAAACTCTATGGGGCAGTCCTACTCTGACCTATAGGGTCACTATGAGTCAGATCCAACTCAGCAGCACCAGGTTTGGTTTTTCGGTTAAAGCAATTTATAAAATGTTCAATATGATAGTGTTAATAAGTTATTGTTAATTTTTATGTGAGACAGTGAGTTTAGTTGTAGAACTTTTTCAAAGAGGAGTCTATTCCCTAGAAATGCTGACATATTTATGTATAAAACTATGGCATTTGAAATTTTCTTTAAAATAATCTGAGGTGGCAGAGTGAGAGCTATTGGTAACCCAAGATTTGAAAATATTGGGAGTTTTTTAAGTTGAATACTGGGAATACACAAGTTTTTTTTTTGTTTTTTAGCATTGTCTTTAGTTTTTGGTAAGTTTCAAAATTTTATAACAAAGAGCTGAAAATATTAATAGAAATGAAATCCTTCAAAGACACTTGCATACTCTCAAAATGAAACCCAAATTCCTCACGCTGTTCTAGGAGTCCTAGAGCTATTTCTTGCCTCCTTCGCCAACTCGGTCTTGTTCCGTTTTCCCTGCTTACTACACCCCTGTCACCCTGGTCCTTTTTCTGTTCTCTGAATACTCCAGGGTCTTCCTCACTTGAAAGCCTTCACATTTGCTGTTTGCCTGGCATGGTCTTTCTACAGCAGCTAGCATGGCTGTCTCAGTTTTGATCGTGGAAGTTTGAACCATAATGTGAATGTCATTTCATCTCAGAAATCAGTCCTGAGCATCCTCTCTAATATAATCCTCAGAGTACTCACCCACTTCCTGCCAGTTACTGTTTATGGTATTACACTATTAATTTCCATTATAGTATTTATCATATTCTGATATTCTCTGTTTTGCTGCTGTTGTTACTTGTTTAATGCTTCTCCCCACACCCCATTAGAATGTAAACACCTCTAGAGCAGGATATTCCTTCTTTTCATAGTTATTCCCCAGTGTTAGAACAGTTCCTAGCACTCTGTACAAATTGCATGGAGACATAGTCTGACCTCTTTGTCTAATTTCACAATGCAGGCAGAGAAACAAACAAGGTCAACACCAGCCCAAGGCTATTAGATGCAGGTCAAACACACCTCTCTCCAATTCTTTCCACTGATTCTGACACCCGCTGTCCTTCCCACGGCATTCTCTACTTCTGTGCTGGGTTGATAATTTGTTGCAACGGCCAGGCAGAACTCACAAAATGCTCACAATTAGGGGATTTCTTATGGGAGTAACAGGTTGTAACTCAGGATCAGGATCAATAAGCTAAACTCCAGGATCAGGAGCAGGAAGCACGCTGGCAGTCTCCGCTCTTCAGTGCAGGACAGCTCTCTCCGTCTCCTCTCACGCAGGCAGGATTCTCTCTGCCCCCTACAGACAAGTTTTGGCCCTTAGCTCCAGCTGGAGACTAGCCTCTGCTCTGTTTAGGGAAGTATTATACAAAGGTAACTCCTGTGTCAGCGCCCAAAGGCACATGACTCCACCTGCAAGCCTCCCCCCAAAGGTACTCATTTCTGTGCGCAGTGTGTCAAGGTGCCCATGGTAGCCACCTAGCTGTGTCGGTTGGGAAGTCCACCCATCTGTTTGACGCCAGCCTTCTTTCTCTGCTGCTGTTTCTCTTTCTCTGCCCTTACTTCTCACCGTCCGGTGCCTTCTCTGGGTTCTAGCTCTCTGTCTCCGTCCCTGAGTCTAAGAGGTTCTCAACACAGACACTCCATGTCCAAAAGGACCACGGTCCAAAGAATGTCTTCCATTCCTGCTCTTCTCTTTGTTTTCTTTTTTTTTGGTTTCTGGTTTGGGCCTCTCTCTCCCTGTCTCTCTCTCTTTTTTAAGTAAATTTTATTGTGATTGAAGCACAAGTAAACAATCCAACTTAATTTGCCATATAGTGTTTGTAACTCATACCACCATTCTACTCTATCTGCTGTCGCTTACTTTCCCCACCCCCCGTGACAGCACACTTCCCCATTATCACCCAGAAATTCTCGTGCCCGTTTGGCTAAGACCTGTCCGCCCCTTGCCCTATCTTCCAGCCTCCAGCAACGAGCTTGTTGGCAGCCCCCATGCATTTATTCAAGCGCAAATATTTGTTCCGTGCCAGGATCACAGCAAGTCTGATACAGCACATCTCAGTCTTTGTCTGGGGAGCTGTCATCACTGTTGGATGCAGTTTGAGCTGAAAGAGTTCAGAGGGCATCCAGACCGAAGCGCCATCGATTGTGGTCATTTGGTAGGATTCTAATTCTGCACGCTTATGTTTCTCCTTCCACGTCAGGGGCTGTGTGTTGTACACCCCAACTTGGCAGTCATTGGTGATGGCCAAATGGCTCTTATTTCTTGATGGTGGTGAGGTCCCCTTACACTTCGGGATGGTTTCCTGTAAGCCTAAAAGGATGGCAAAACTGACTAATCTCCTTGTTAGGGTCCCATATGCCTTATTTGCATGCCTCAAGGGTTTTATTCAGCTTCTTCGCATAGTCTGCAGGCTTCTAATGCACTTGGTGTGTCACAAACACCTTGTTTGCATAGCTACATCCAATCAGTATGTGGGAATTATAGGACTAGGCATGCAACGGCGCTTGGCTGGCGTGACTAAAAAGGTCATATTAGGTAATTCACTGAATCACATACTTAGTGAGCACTCAGTAAATAGATATAGAAAAAACAAATGGCTTGTCATAAATGAATAAGGATCTAGGAAAGGGAACTGGTATCAGAGGTATTCAGTTAGCTAGTCAACAGGGCACAGCTTCGAACTAAAACCCTAGATAGTCAAAAGTAAAATATGACTAAGATTCTCTAGGTGGAAATAAGGCAGGAGAAAAGTCTCAGAATATTCAAAATGTTCCTCTCAGTTGGGCCAGAGATGATTGTTCTATAATAATATCCAAAATTTCCGGAGCGGTGAGATCATTGTGGGTTAGAGCGGAGCAGCTGTTACTGCTGTTGTTGCTAGGTGTATCAGTTGATTCTGACTCGCTGTGACCCCCATGTGGGTTTCCTGGGTTATAATCCTTAGCAGCCAAGTTCTTAACCACTGCACCACCAGGGCTGCAATCTTTACAGAAGCAAATGGCCTGGTCTTCTCACATGGGGCCACTGGATGAATTTGAACCTCCACTCTCTTGGTTAGCAGCCAAATGCATAATCATTGTATATGCTATCTAAACACATAAGCACCACCAGTTCAAAAGATGGTCCAAGATGCAAGGCACAAATGACCTGTATTACTTTTCTCTCTCTCCAACCCTTATTCCTTCTTGAGGTGAATGAAATTTCCAGTCTCTAAGAAACTGAGACTCATGTAATTCGTGAACTACACAAGGTAAGTTGGTCTATCAGGAAAGGAATAAACAGGGGAAAGTATCAACAAATTATCCTTGTTAGTTGCCATTTCCTTGGCTCCACCTCACAGTGACCTTATATAGAATAGAACAAAACACTGCCCAGTCCTGTGTCACACATTAGCATGGCAATAATTCATATTCTTTATAGCCCTACAAATACACAGGGAATGCAAACCACAACCAAAGTTTCCTGTTTATTGGCTCAGTTCCAAAACTGAGAACGCTTTCTTATCTAGGACCTAAATTTTGACACAGAATGATGACAGTCATGATCTTGATTAAAGAATAATTCATTGACTTGGCTCTTAGAATGCCTTTCCCAAAGTCGCAGGCTGGTGGGCAACTCTGGTACATTCATGGAAAATGAGCAATCTTAGCATGATTCACAGAGGATGCTGGCAGCAGGTAGTCCACAGTTAAAGCTAACACAGTTACTCCAACAGATTGGTTGTCTTAGGTCAACCACATCAGGTGATATGAGAGTGAGTAGATAAAACTCTGTAGCTCGGTGAAGTCTTTAAAGTAGGTTAGATTATATCTTCATTTCTTCCCTTTATCTCTATATTGATCCATACTCTTTTGCCATGTCTTGACCACTAGATTTAAAAAAAAACAAAACTCAGTGCCCTCAAGTCAATTCCAACTGATAGCAACCCTATAGGACAGAGAGAACTGCCCCATAGTGTTTCCAAGGAGCATCTGGCAGATTTGAACTGCAGCCTTTTTGGTTAGCAGCTGTAGTACTTAACCACTATGTAACCAGGGTTTCCTAAGCATTAGATTAGACAGAGTTTATTTTCCTGCTCCAGTGATGTTCGGATGGGCTGTGTGACTGACTTTGGCCAATGAATGTTAACAGACATCATGGAAACAAAGACTTAAAATATGCTTGCTTTATTTTGCTTGGTTTCTTGCACTTTTGCCATGAGAAGGACATGCTCTAGATGGCCACAGGTCACAGAATAAAAAAATGCATGGAGTACTTTAAGAAGTGGAACAGCAGCCTGAAGTAGAACATCCTCAGTTAACTCAGAGACCCATAAGCAAGACACTGTTATTTTTCATTTGTTTGTTTGGTTGGTTTTTTGTTTTCATTGTGCTTTAGCTGAAAGTTTACAGACAAAGTTAATTATTCATTCAAAAATTTATACACATACGGTGTTGCGACATTGCTTGCAGTCCTGCAATGTGACCATATGCTACCCTTTTCTATCCTGGGTGCTCTGTATCCATTCATCCAGTTCTAGTCCCTTCCTGCCTTCTTGTCTTGCTTTTAGGCCCAAGTTGCACATTTAGTCTCATATACTTGATTGAACTAAGAAGCATATTCCCCATGTGTTGTTTGTTTTGTAGGCCTATCTGATCTTTGTCTCAAAAGGGATCTTTGGGACCACTTTCAGTTCTGAGCTAGCAGAGTGATGAGGGGGCATAGCCTCAGGGGTCCCTTCAGTCTCTGTGGGACACACTTTGAATAAGTCTTCTTTAAACCCAAAACCAGCTTATCTTATTTAGTGAATTATGTGTGCTTTAAGCATTCTGTTCTTCTAAAGAATTATCCACAAGAGGTCAAGTTGACGACAGCAACTTGAAAGGCTGGATAGGAAACTCAGGTAGACAGTGAGTTTATGGTAATAACAGTGGAATAACTGGAAAAGGTTAAAGAGAAACACAGGCTATCTTTGTTATCTAGTGCTGCTGTAACCGAAATACCGTAAATGAATGGCTTTAACAAAAACAAATCTATTTCCACACAGTGAAGTAGGCTGGAAACCCAAATTCAAGGTGTCAGCTCCAAGGCGAGGCTTTCTGCCTCTTTTGGTTCTTCGGGAAGGTCCTTCTCATCCATCTTCCCCTGGATTAGGAGCTCCTACATGCGGGAATCCAACAGCTCTGCGCCCAGTGCTGCAGTCTCGGTGGTCCACCTGTCTCAGTGTGCGGTCCACCTGTCTCTCTGCTGTTTTCTCTTTCATGTCTCTAAAGAGATTGCCTCAAGGCACGCTTCACTCTTGTGGATTGAGTCCTGCCTCCTTACTGAAAGGGCCACTTATCTCACATCATTAACATCACACAGGTGGGATTTACAACACACGTGAAAATCACATCAGATCACAAAACGGTGTACGATCATACAGTACTGGGAATCATGGACTACCCAACTTGCTACACATATTTTGGGGAGACACAATTCAATCCACGACAGTGGCACTACTTGAAGAATATAATCAGTGTCACTGAATTGTACATGTAGAAATGGTTGAAATGGTGTGTCTTTGGCTATGTATAACTTTCACTATTTTTTTTTCTTTTTTAAGGAGAGAAGTGTGTTCCACAAAGAGGGAACAGAGTGCACACATCCCTAGGGCTGATATGGAAACCCTGTGGCATAGTAGATAAGTGCTGTGGCTGTTAATCAAAAGGTTGATGGATCAAGTCCACCAGGCACTCCTTAGAAACTCTATGGAGCAATTCTGTTCTGTCTTATAGGGTTGCTATGAGTTGGAATCAACTCAACGGCAGTGGGCTTGGTTTGGGGCTTGGGTAGGGTGATACGGAAACCATGGTAATGTAGTGGTTAAGTGCTACATCTGCTAACCAAAAGGTCAGCAGTTTGAATCCACCAAGTGCTCCTTGGACACTATGAGGAAGTTTTACTAGGACCTGTGGGGTCACTGTGACCCCACAGGTCACAGGGTTTGGTTTTTTGGTTTTAGGGCTGACACTTGTTTCCAAGGCATCATTATTATGACTGGTTGAAATCTATGCCCTACTAGTTATTCTATATTTCATCCATCACCCTTGAAGATGTTCCTGACAAGAGGCAGTTGAAAGACTAGGGTAGGAGAGTCTCAAAGAGCAAGCAAGCGCAGTAGAGAGGAGAATGCTGTAAGATAAGACTGAACGAGAACACACAACACCCTGCAAGCCAGGCCAGAGTGAGGAGAGTAAGGTGACTAGGATGCAGTGTTAATGAGGCATTCACTCACAGGGAAATGCAAGCAGCATTTGCAAAGTCCTGGGGGTCAGCAGAAACCTTGGTAGCATAGTAATTAAGTGCTATAGTTGCTAACCAAAAGATTGACATTTCAAATTCACCAGGTGCTCCTTAGAAATTCTATGGGGCACTTCTGCTCTGTCTGTAAGGTTGCTATGAGTCTGAATCAACAGCAGTGGATTTGGTTTTTTGGTTTCTGAGGATCAGCGCCTCCTAGATGCTTCATTGGCCTCATCTTCGTTCCAGTTCTGCTGGATTCTGTTTTATGAAGCTTTTTTATTAAGCCAGAGGCAATTAAAAGTCATTGAGAGATTTTGAAAGGTGAGGGAGGTGGGTGTCATAATGGGATGTGCACTTTGAAACGTTCCCCCTGGTTATGCAGAATAGGAGAAAGCTAGCCAGAAGGCCAGTGTGGGCAGTAGATGGTGCTTATGAGAAGTGGGATCTGGCTGGGAACTCAGACCTTCTGCAAAGGCTACATGGGCTCTCTGGAATATCTTGCTCAAATACGCTTCAGTGTCCCCACAACTAACCTTCACAGACTATTCTGACTTCAATAGCTATCATCTATAATCTCGGTAGTATAGGATCCAACATAATACTCTTGCCTGGCTCTGAGACCTCAGTACGTACACCAAAAGTGTTTCTGGAACTTGGGGAAAGGACCCCAGTACCTGCACCAAAAGTAAGCCCACGAACACTGGTCTCAGCACCTGAGCATTGCTGGAACATCAACTTATCAGAAAAGACAGAAATAATGTAGAAGTTGTTGCTGCTAGCTGCCACTGAATCAGTTACAACTCTTAGGGATTCTGTGCACAGCAACCGAACAAAACACTGCCTAGTCCTGAGTGACCCTTACATTTATTGCTATGTTTGAGGCCACTATTGCAGCCACTATGTCAGTCCATCTCATTGAGGATTTTCCTCTCTTTTGCTGATCCTCTAGTTTACCAAACATGATGTCCTTCTCCAGCGATTGGTCTCACCTAATAACATGTCCAAGGTATGTGAGATGAAATCTCACCATCCTTGCTTCTGACAAGTATTCTCACTGTACTTCTCCTAAAACAGACTTGATTCATTCTTTGGCAATTAGCTGTATCTTTAATATTTGTGGTGGTCACAATGATGTCAACTCAGCTACTCCACATTTAGCTGCTGTATTAAGTGGCAGCGTGGGGTTTGTGGTGGCTTCCCACCCCTCAGCTCTCTCATCTCTGGACCTTCCACTACTACTGCTGGTCTGCTCACGTAGCCAGGAGCTCCTGCTCTCTTCTTCCAGCATCTGGTCCCTGGACTTGAACTAGCAGCTGTGGATTCATCAATCCTTACAGTCAGCACTTGAGAGTTCTGCTCCCTGACCTGTCAATCCTGGGCTCACCAGCTTCTGCCGCTTCGTCTCACCACCAGCCTGGGACCCACTGACCTACACAAGCGGTGATCTAGAACTCTGGTCTCTGACCTGCTGACTGTGGGTTCCTCAGCTTCCATGGCCATGTGAGGCTTGTGCTGGAACTTGGGAAATTCAGCTTCTGTGGTTGTATGAGCAGTTTCCTATATCTATATCTATATCTATATCTATATCTATATCTATATCTATATCTATATCTATATCTATATCTATATCTATATCTATATCTATATCTATATCTATATCTATATCTATCTATCTATATATTATAAATCTTTCCTTGTACCTACATGTGTTACTGGTTTTGCTTCCCTAGAAAACCCAGCCTAAGACAATATTCTTTTCCAATAATGTAATTTAAAGACATCAGTTCTTCCTTGGTCTTCTTTATTCATTGTGACATCTTGAGAAGTGTCAAGCACCTTCTTCGTTTTTGGTTTTCTAGCTCTAGGTCTTTGCACATTTCATTATAATACCTTACTCTGTCTTCTTGAGCCAGCATTTGAAATCTTCTGAAATACTAGCAGCAAAAGAACCACTGAGTATAACTCCAAAGCCCAACAACTGTGTCTATGTCCCCCAGGTACCAAGTCTGCAAGGGGTGAAATGTAAACTGGAATTAGGAAGCTTTTTGTTGTATGTAGCAAAAAAAAAAAAAAAAAAAAAACTCAAATTGACTTAAAACAATGAAGGAGATTAAGTCTACCAGTTTACTAAGAGACAGTATGTTACCGGACAAAACTCTGGGTTCACGCCACTTGCCATGGATCGAATTTCTGAGACAGGAACTTGGGAAAAGGATCAAAGGTTTCTATTTCTGTGCTTCCAGCAACAGAGGGGACAGACAGCGTCTCCGAAGTTGTCAGGCAAAGGAAAGGTTTTTAAAGGGAGAAGCTATAAGCAGGTCAGGTGCAGGTATCAGGGTGAAACAACACTGACAGCTGGAGAGCAGCACCCATCCAGTAGAAGGCCAGGTGAAATATGCATCAGGAACTGGGAACTGGGGTCCAGAGGGTGAAGATACATGTATCAGGAACTGGGGTCCAGAGGCTCTCAGTTGTCACCTGAGCATGGGTCCTCAAACTGATGCCTTCATTTGTTTGATGATCCTAAAAAGAAGCTGTAAAGGCTGTAAAGATTTTCTCAGTGATTCCTGCAAGTTAATGCGTGATTTCCTGCCTGAGCCAGGTCATGTTAAGGAGCCAGGAATGTTAACAAAAGCAGGTAAAGAATTAGTCCTGACTACCCACTTCAATCTTCTTTGAAAATGGGGCCCGCCTCCAGCTTCAAGTACATGTTTGAGTCATAGTTTAATTTAGCATCCAGATTCACTTCTTCACGATTCTCCGGAATTTGACCTCTTGTGTTGGTCTCATTGTTTAGGCTAAATTTCTTCATAGTAATAGCATGCATCCAATAGCAACTGTTAACAATTGTTCTCATTCACATCAGAAAGATACAACATTCCTTCTTTTAATTACAGATACAGAGTTTATAAGCTTCAGAATGATTGGGCTGACCCTGAATTAATCCCCATGCCAAAAGACAAACCAGCAAATCCACTGCCATCAAGTTGATTCTGACTCATAGCCACCCTATAGGACAGAGTAGAACTGCTCCATAAAGTTTCCAAGGAGCACCTGATGGATTTAAACTGCCAACTTTTTGATTAGCAGCCCATAGCACCTAACCTCTATGCAACTAGGGTTTCCTAACAGCTAGGTTAATTCTGTTGATGCTGTGTTGCCTGGACCACTCAAGGCACAAGGACCTTGACCAACCTGAGTCCAACCTTTGAACCAAGTATGGGATCATTATTACTCTAACTGCATGGCAGCTACTCAGTGTCAACAACCAGAGATGCCTCATTGACCATACTAGATAAAATAGTAACTTTCTGTACTCACTCTCCTCCTTTCCCTAACCTCTTACTTTATTTTTGTTCTATAGTTCTGATTCTCCAATGTATTACATTTTAATTGTTGTTAGTGCCAGTCGAGTGAGTACCTGAGTCATGGTGACCCTATGAGTTCCATGAGATTTCCTTGACTATAATCTTTATGGAAGAAGATCACCGGGTCTTTCTTCTGCAGCACTGCTGGGTAGGCTTGAATCACCAACTTTTTTATTGGTAGCTGAATGCAAACCGTTATCACTACCTAAGAAGCTAATTTTCTATAAAACCTGAAACACATTGCCATCCACTCAATTCCAAGTCATAATGACCCTATAGAAGAGAGTGGAACTGCCCCACAGAGTTTCTAATGAGCATCCAGTGTATTCAAACTTTGGACCTTTTGGTTAGCAGCTGAGCTCTTAACCACCGTGCCACCAAGTTCCCTAACTAATTACATATTTGTATTAATTTATGTGTTGCATGTCTTACAGAAGAAGACTGTAAGCTCTGCGAGAGTAGAGGATTTGTTTTGTTCCCAGTGCCTAGAACTGTGCCTGACATAAACAACTATTTATTGGATGAATGAATGAATGAGTGAGTCGGTATAGCATGTGTAGCTGATAAGGAAGCTGAGGACTGCTGTTGTGGAAAAGTTAACTGTGAATGGAAGAACAACAGGACCGTGTTTGGAGTCTGAAGCTGAGTTTGAAGCCAAGTTTCTGCCTGTAAAATGGAAGTGATTCCTATGTGTTACGTGCTGAAGGAAAAGATCTAGAGGCAGGAGAGTTTGAAGTGCAGCCAGCATGCTCTTTTCCTAGTGTAATTCTACTGGAGGAAGAAACTGACTTCCATCTCTTATTTCAAGAGGCAAAGAAAAACGTCAGGTACATACTAACATTTTGGTAGATATTGATAGCTAGACTTTAATGGCTCTGAGAAATTAACTGAAAAGGATTGGGCTTGTGAGCTGCAGAGGACTTGTAAAGCAAAGAAAATGGTGAAGAAAATAAAGAATTTCACTTTAAAAGGAAGAATGAAAGGAGTATATTGGGTGGACAAAATGGCATGGAGAAGGACATGGAAACATAAATCAGAATGTGTCATACAAACCAAACCAAAACCCAGAGCCATCTCATCAATTCTGACTCATAGCAACCCTATAGGACAGAGTAGAACTGCCCCATACAGTTTCCAAGGAGCGCCTGGTAGATGTGAACTACCATCCTTCTGGTTAGCAGCCATAGCACTTAACCACTAGGCAACCAGGGTTTCTAATGAGGGGCTTTAAAAAAATCATGGACCTATATCAAGGGAGGAAATCTTGGTGGCCTGGTGGTTAAGTGCTATGGCTGCTAACCAAAAGGTCGGTGGTTCAAATCCACCAGGAGCTCCTTGGAAACTGTATGGGGCAGTTCTGCTCTGTCCTGTAAGGTCACTATGACTCAACGGCAATGCATTTTTGTTTTTACCAAGGAAAGCATTCAGCCAAGGGGTAGTGAGAGGTAGATTTGTAAATCTGCTCAGTCACTTAATTCAGCAAATGCTTGTTGAACATGGACTATGTGCTGGACTTTTGGTTAAGACTGATGGATAATAGAAGGTATGCAATGGACTCTGCAGAGTGTCAGGTTAATGAGCTGAAAAGAGATCATGCTGTCTCATGGAGTTATTTTAAGGATTAAGCAAATTGTCTACCTAGAAGGGCTTTGTAAACCATTATGCTCTGGAATTATTAGTCGGCTGGTGCTGACTTGGTAAAAGCGGCATTTTAAGCCATGCACTTAACCAGGAAGCCACAACCAATATATTTCTGAAGATCACATAGTGTGTCAGAATTTAAAAAGCATAGTTACAGATAAAGTGGGAAATCCCTAAAATGGATTAAACACCATCAGGTAACAGATCTGTTTTATGCCTTAAGAGCAGAAACTTCTACAATGAGGTTATAAACTCAACTTTTTCCAGATTGGACTCAGACTCTAAGACGTCTGTCCTGAAGTTGACAAAACCTTTTTCTGTTATCTCATTTAGAAGTTACTTTGTGGCACATTGCAAATGACTAAAAGAAATAGGAAGTCACTACAAAGCTCTGTATCTAATAGAAACATAGGAAACAATCAAATCTATGTGTCATGTTCTTCAGAACAATCTTCTTTCATAAAGTGACCTTCTTAGCAGTAACAGTCATTCTTCCAAAGCATCTTTTAATGTCAGAATTATTACAGTTGTTAATACAGAATTCTTAGAATGCTTACATCTCTCTTAATTCTGACAAACTTGCCAAAACCTTGGTTACATGTAATAAATAATGTCTCATTAATTCTTTCATTTGACTTTTTGTGTCCCTACTATGTTCTAGGCTTTTATTTAAATATTAGTAATACAAAGATCAAACAAAGTGTAAACCTTGTTCTCAAGGAGCTTTCAACCTGTTGAGAGTATAAGGGAGTAAAAGTAGGAATACAGCGCAAAAAATGGCACATTATAAGTAGTTAGGGGACATCCTGGCAGCAAGAAAAATCCAGAGGATGGACAAGAATATGAAATGTGGCAACAATGACTAGGTAGTCATAAACAACACGGACAGGGCCTCTGTTCTCATGAAGCTTATATTTTAGTGGGTCAGAAGGAGAAATAAGCAAGAAAATCAACAAAGTAATCTGGTACAGTAGAAATAATACAAAGAAAATAAGCAAGGTGACATGATTAGAATCACCAGGAGGAGAGAGGGAAGTCTTCTTTAGCTAGGTCAAGAACATCTGGAAGGAAAGGTGCTTGAACTGAGACCTGGGTGGAATGCATAGGACTGGGGGGAGGACATTGTAGCAAGGTCACATGCCCCAAATCGGGAGTCAACTTTGCACATTTTAGAAACAGAAAGACCACCAAAGAGATGAGGCCAGAGAGGAAGTACCAACAGCTCAGGTAAGACTTCTCAGCCATACAATAAGGTTTATTCTCATGCAAGTGAAGTCACAAAAAATACTAACCTGGAAGGTATAATGCTTTGATTTACTTTTAAAGATCCTTCCAGAAGCTGTGATGAGGCTGCCATCAGAGGCAGAGGTAGGACGAGACAAGAAGATCTTCTGCAGGGAGAGCTCTTTAGTTGCTGTGCTAGAGATATCAGTGGCATGGGCCAGGCCATGTTGCTGTGAGCAGGAGGAGAAGCAGCAGTGTACAGGTACATTTGAGAGACAGAACTCAAAGAATATGCTGATGAATCTGGTCTGGGATGTGAGAAACAAGAAGCAATCATCTAGTGTCATCTACATTGTTGGCTCAAGGGTAGGTGGTAGTTTACCATTTAATAATAATTACTCATGCTTATAAAGTTTTTGTTTGTACTAGTAATAGCTCTAACCACTTGGCATGTATCACTTAATTAAATGCTTCAATTACCTTACAAAATACTTATCATTACCATCATCTTGATTCCAGATAAGAAAACAGAGAGCTCGAGAGATGAAGCTTACCCAGCTAGTAAATGACAGCCCATGACAGAACTCCGGCTCTCTCGGCTCCACAGGCAGGGTTTAACCATTATTACTTCATTCTGCTTTGTATTACCAAAATGCTGAAGACTCAGGATGGGGTAATATTAGAAGGAGAAACAAACCTTCTGCTTTTGACCTATTATGTTTAAATGCCTTACATAGATATGACAAGAACACAACTGGATATATAAGTATGGATTTCAGCAGCTGGGTCAAGCCTGGAGATATAAATGGAGTTATTAGCATACAGATTATGTTTAAGCTTGTTAAATTAAATATACCTAGAGTAGTTGTGTGCAATGGATGGGAAGGGGGCTGAGTCTGAGCTCTAAGGTCCTCCGATACATACTATTTAGATAGAAAAGGAACTAGCATGGAAGACTGGGAAGTAATAGCCAAATGAGAAAGGAGGAAGCTTAGGAAAGTGTGGAATCTCAGAAATGAGTGATTAAAATGTTGATTTGATTTTCAGGCGGGCTCTGACCTCACAAGATGGCTACAACAGTTCTGGTTTATAACTTTCCTAGATCAAGACTCATAAATAAGAGAGAGACTCTTTCCCAGAGCTCCTTTGAAATCCTGACATTTGTTCTGATTGGGTCTTCTTGGGTCATGGGCCCATCCTTGGATTCTATACCAGTTTATCCTTTGGCTAAGGTAGCCAAAGGGTAGAGTGCTACCCCTAACACATGGATGAAAGTGGTAGAAAAGTAGGTCCCCAAATGAAAATCTGGAACTCCACCATCCAATTATACACTGTACCTGCCTGGAATTTTGAAAATTGTCATATCTAAAAATCCCAGAGAGAATAAATTTTTGTGAAGAGAATCTTTCTTACCAGCATCAAAAATGGCCTCAAAAGATCACCTTACTAAATGATCCTTGTTGCTGTTCCTCATTACGCCCCTACTATATCTGCTCAGGAAACCCCGGTGGCATAGAGGTGCTACGTCTGCTAACCATAAGGTCAGCAGTTGGCATCCATCAAGCACTCCTTGGAAACTCTGTGAAATGGTTCTACTCTGTCTGATAGGGTTGCTAGAATCGACTTGACAGCACTGGGTTTGGTTTTTTTTTTTCCGCTTTTAATATCTGCTCAGGATAAGCCAATCTAAGTCTGATCTAAATGAGGCAAGACTCAAACATACGTGATATTGGTAAATGGAAACACAGCCAATCAGCAGAGCCTCAGTTTGAATCACTTGCTTTGGAAACAATTCAGTTTAAAAGAAATGTGACCACATGATTGGGAAGTCTTTTGACTCACCTCCTTACAGAGTTTCTATCCTGTCTGGAAGGTGAAGTTAGGAAACAGGCCTTGGTTAGGGTTTTTAGCATCACTGGCAAAGGAGTTTCTTGGTTCCTCCCCCTCATGACTGCACATTCCATTCACTCATTTACTTATTCACTCATTCAGTCATTCACCAAAAGTTTGCTGAGCATCTACCCAGGTCAAGGACTGTTTAAGTCCTGGAGACACAACAGTGGACAATAAAAGACAAAAATCTCTCCATTCACGAAACTTGCATGAGGGAGATGGACTACACCAAATCAAGGTTAAAAGGTAAACAATTTGTATGGTATGTCACCCAAATGACGAAACCCACCACCGCCACTGAGTCAGTTCATACAGAACAGAGTAGAAATGCCCTATCAGATTTCCAAGGTTCTAGTCTTTATGCGAGCAGACTGCTACATCTTTCTCCCGCAGAGTGGCTGGTGAGTTCAAACATCAACCTCTCCGTTAGCAGACAAGTCTTAATTCGTACACCATCCACCAAAAACCAAACTCATTGCTATCTAGTTGATTCCAACTCTTAGCAACTCTATAAGAGAGAGTAGAACTGCCACATAGGGCCTCCAGGGAGCAGCTGGTGGATTCAAACTGTTCATTCATCTTCCGGTTTAGCAGCTGAGCGCTTAGCCGCTGTGCCACCAGAGCCCCTTCTATGACATCCTAGGAAGTAATAAAACTATGGAGGGAGAAAATGGGATGTGGAGTGTCGTGGTAGGAGGTGTTCAGTTTTAAACAGAGTGACCATCTCTGTAAGGCTTGCTTGTATGCGACAACTACATTTATTTGTGAAGAAGTTTTTTCTTAACCAGTTAAAATCACAAAAGCAATGATGCATGAAGGCATTGAATGAAAGGTGATGACTGGGGCCCTATGAGACATCAGTATATTGCCCTTGGTCCTTAAAGGCTGCTGGGAGTTAATGGATCAAGTTTAATTTCCAGGAAAGTAGAGCACACCCTGAATTGGCTGACATTATGTGTTGCTTTCTTTTGGGAGAGTGAGAAGCAGAAAGAATTAGAGGGAGCTTTGGGCAGACACCTGAGTAGTGAGGGCCTCTTAACCCTGGAGGATTCTCATACCCCATCTCTGCCTCTCACAACAAACGCATGTATCTACATTCCTGGCTGGGTTTCTCCCTGTCTGTAAATATCCAGAGCAGCAGACAGCTGGTAAGAAACAGCCTCCCAGTTGAGGCTGGGAAATTTTGGGAAATGTCATGTTTATAGCAGAATCTTGACAGGAGACATTGACCTTGTAGTGGTAGAAAGGAAATGCAGTGTACCACCCAGGATGTGCTTCTACCTGCAAAATTACCTGGAACGTTAAGACCAGTTTAAGTGTATCATTTTTGCTAGGTTCAGGTAAAGTTCCAAATTTACTATTGTGAAGAATGATCTGTAGGACATTTTAGGGTATACAGAAAATGTAAATGAAGCCAAGCCAAGTGCCATCAAATTTACATATAAAATGGGTGATCAATTTAACAAGTTATCAGGGAATGCAAACTAAAACACTGAGACACCATTTCTAGCCATCAGACTGGAAAAATAATTTAATGTTAATAATATTCAGTGGTAGCACAATGTGAGGGAAATTTGCACTGTAACAGTTATGGAAAATAATTTGGCAGTATTTTACCTATCATTTGATCTGCAGTCCTGCCTGTAGAAAGCAGTCCTATAAAAACATAAGTATAGATCAATAAAAGTGTGTGTTTGTGTGTGTGTGTGTGTATAAAAAGACCACTGGCTGTGCGGTGGTTAAGAGCTACAGCTGCTAACCAAAAGGTCAGCTAATGGAATTCTCCCTCTGTTCCTTAGAAACTCTATCGGGCAGTTCTACTCAGTCCTATACAGTCCCTGTGAGCCCTGATCAACTTGAGAGCAATGGGTTACATATGCCTATTTAATGAAAAGTTTCAAACTGAGGCACCCATGTCAGACCTCAGAATGGTAGAGCCAGTATGCATTCCCAGGAAATGAAAGGTCGGGATGTAAACCACCTTGGAAGAATATGTCAAGATGCAAATAATTTATTCTTGGATAAAATGTGTTCGTGACTAAAATCCTGTATAATTGATTAGAATCATGTATAGCCAATAAGAACCGTGGGTAACCAAACCAGCTGCTGCCGGTTTTCTTCACATTCTTGATACTAGCAGCCTCTCATCTAACTCTCAATTTGGGATTCATCAGTCCCTGAAACAGTATGGGTCAGGAGAAGCCACCAGTTTGACCCACAGATTTAGGACTTGTCAGCCTCTACAACAGTGTGGTCCATTTCCTTAATGTACTTGTGTGTGTGTGTGAGTGTGTGTGTGTCTGTGTGTCTGTGTCTGTGTCCGTGTGCACGCACACTTGTGAAGACCGGCAATTGAGTTCATGAACTCATCCTAGAAAATGTGTTACATACCTCATTGCTGATATCGCAATGGTCACCTTCAAAGTACTCCCCTTGGGAAGCTATGCATCAACACCAGCACCTAATCCACCCTCAAAGCAATCTTGGAGCTCTTTTTCTGGAATGGCCATCAGAGCTCTCATTGTGTTACCCTCGATGTCCTAAATGTCATCAGCACATCTCCCTCTCAATATTTCCTCTAGCTTCAGGTAAAGAAAAAAGTCATCAGGGACCAGATAAGGTGATTAGGTAGGGTGCTCCGGTACAGTTATTTGTTTACTGGCTAAAAACTCCCTCACAGATAATTGTACAATTAAATTCTCTAACTTGTCAACTTGCCACAGTTCACAATGTCCATTCTAGAAAAAGTCCAAAATTGCTTTGAAGGGTGGACTAGGTGCTGGCCTTGGTGCACAGCTTTCCAAGGGGAGGACTTCAAAAGTGACCATAGTGATACCCAGCAATGAGATAGGCAACACTTAGAACAGTTAAGTTCGCTAACTTAATGGTTGGACCTCATGTCTGTGAGTGTGTGCGTGTATGAAAGTTCAATCAGCCTGAAAATATATATAAATAAAATATGTTTCCATCGAATCAATTTCAATTATGGTGACCCTATGGGACAGAGTGGGACAGTTGCATAGAGTTTCCAAAGAGTGCCTGATAGACTCAAAACTGTTGACTTTTTGGTTAACAGCTGTAGCTCTTAACAACTACACCACAAGGGTATCCAATATATGTCTGTGTGTGTGTACACATATATGTATGTATACATATATACAGATATGTATTTCCTTGCTATGTATGTGTATATATATGTATACGTATAGTTGGTTTTGCTTCTCTAGAGAACCCAGCCTAAGATATCATCTAATGTGTATTTTCCCTTCTCTTTCCAAATACAACCAGATTCATGACTATCCAGAATAAAGACTGCGTTTCCACACCTTCCTTGTACCTATTTGTAGCTATGTAACTAAGTTTTGCCACTGATGTGGGAACACACATGATGTAATGGGTATTGTGGAAGATAAGCCAAAATTACAACCCAAATTCTGAACCTAAGAAAAATATGTGATAAGTTTCAAGAAGCTAGAATTCAGATCAGCATAAGCAGTTTTCTAACAGCCAGCATTATTTAGAAATACAGAAGAATTCTCCAGATCATATTTAGCCTTTAATAACTGCAATTAGTCAAGCAAATGTATATGGGGGAAGTTTTTATAGAGAAGATCCTAGTATAGAAAGCTAAATTGGACAATGTTGTCTTATTAGAACTTTCTATTAGACCATGATTCTATACTTCTATGAAGTTCAAATTTCAAGGCGTTCTAAATTAGATGTTAGAATCTCAATACAGTACATTCTTATTGTTCTTATTTATTGCAAGTCAGTAGAAAATATACAACCCTAAAGTCACTCTAGATTCTCCCCGAAACACCTAACTGTAAGTCCTGTCCCCCAAATCTCTTTTCCAGTTTCACTGCCATTGTTTTTATTTATTTATTTTTCAGTGTCATTTTCTAAATGCCTACTATATGCTAAGCACCATGCTCAGCTCCGAGGGCATAACACTGAGTAGCGCTAAGTCAGTGTCTTTCAGAAAGAGATAAGCAAACAAACATAAAATTATAGCATAATGTGTTAAATGCAATTCTGAAAATATTCTATGCAAGGAGCATCTAACCCAGCCGGGGAGTTAGGGATGGAGAATCAAGGAAGGCCTGCCGGAAGAGGTGACACCTGAGCTCAGTCTTCAACAGTACTTCACCTTGGTACGATTCGTCC
Source organism: Heterohyrax brucei (assembly GCA_028571685.1). Lineage (NCBI taxonomy): Eukaryota > Metazoa > Chordata > Mammalia > Hyracoidea > Procaviidae > Heterohyrax > Heterohyrax brucei. The sequence continues at coordinate 130,589,375 of CM053142.1, forward strand.
TGACCTCCACTCTGCCACACTTTGTACATATCTCCATTATGGTTTGCATAACAACTGTGTAACAGGTTGTTTTCACGTGTGTCTTCCCTGCTAGACTATAAGTTGCTAACAAGAAACTATGAGGTTTATTTATCATTACTGCCTTAATCATAAATGACCAGCAAAGAATCAGCATTCAATAAATTTTTATAGAGTTGACTGACTGGGTCTAGTTTTGCTTAATACCTCACAGTCATAGTTAGGGAAGTACATCCTTATGAACGCATATGATGTATCGTAACTCATAGCATCTGCTTTTGAGATTTTCTGGCTGATTAAGCTTTCACTTTTTGTTCCTCCCACTGTGCGTACATCTGACTGATCCAGAGCCCTCACTAACAAGGCCAGTGACTCCATAGCTTCCTCCCTTGTAGGCTGCAGTGGCTATGGCCACCTTGGAGGTGACTGCTCTTCCAGAGGGGTGATGTAGGAAGGATGACAGCAGTACGGCCATCCTGGAACCCCTTCTTCAAAGCTACAGTCATCAGAACCATGGAATGACTGAGTGAGCATGCTTACGTAACTCCAGCTCTGGAAACAATGACAGAAACTCTGAAACCAGTTTGAAACCTGAACATCATGGCTTGAATTTTTCTAAACTGGTACCTGTGGTTAAAATGATCAAGTTCTAATTTCAAAGTATTTCTAAGATGAGCCAGAATGAGCAGTGGAAATTCATTATAATGCAGTGTTTCCCAAAGTGTGAGACACATTCCACCAGGGTTTTGTAAGATTACCACCAGTGGTTTACAAGATGATACTACATGGTACACAAGTGAATACGTTTCAACTCAGCTAAAAATGTATTTATTGAAATTTGGTGATTGATTGTAAGACATATATTTATTTGCAGTTACCTTCTATTTGGAGAAAGCAAAAAAATGTGTTCCTGAAATTCATGAGTATTCAACAGTAGTATAGTTTCTACCAGAGGACAAAAGTTGGGAAGTGCTGTGACATCACAGTCCTCATGCCAACCCATGAATGTGTGGCAGGAGAGGGTGCCAGGGCCCAAAGAAGCCTTGGAAACCACCTAACCAATTCACTATTTTATTCACTTATTCGTTCAGTAAATGTTTATGGCTTACTTACTAAGGCTCTGGGAAGAACTTCAGTGATTCACCACAACAGTCTATTGGGAGAGAAAGATGCAAGTGTGCACACAGTAAATTAATGATGGTAAGTTCTGTGAATAAGTGCAGCACTCATGAAACCATTAATAGCAGAATAAAGTTTGAACTGAATTTTAAAGGATCAGGAGAAATTATCCAGTCAAAGCAGAGTTTAGGGGCAGGGATGGGAGCAGGTGATATGAAGAACAGAGCGTGAATAAGACAATGAAAGGACCAGAGTATCTGGACCACAGAAGGCCTTCAATCCCTTGCTGTGAAGATGTAGGCATAGACCGTGCATGGTGGCAAATTTCAATCAGGACCAATCCACAAACAGGCCCAAGAGACTGAGTCTCTTGGCAATGACTACACATTCCAACAGCAGCAAAATGAAGGCCCCGACCTGTTTTTCTCACAAGTTGGCACATTTACCATCTATTTATAGAGGACCCACTTGTATGGGCACTGGTCTAGGTGTTGAGGACCATCCAGGGTACAAAACAGGCAAAACTCCTGCCCCACAGAGCCTACATTCAGACGTGGTAGAGGCAGTGCATAAACAAGTCAACGTAAGCATCTCAGTGTACAAGAAGTTATTAGAGAACAGTGAAGCCAGAAACCGTGGTAGCATAGTGGTTAAGAGTTTGGCTGCTAACCAAAAGTGTGGCTGTTCAAATCTACCAAACTCTATGAGGCAGTTCTTCTCAGTCCTACAGAGTTGATATGAGTCACAACTGACTCCACAGAAAAGATGGGTTTCCTTGAGAAGGGGTCACCATAGTGTAAGGGTCCCTCTGACAGTGTTGGCAGAGGCACGAGGGAAATCATGGCTAACCAAATCTCTTCATCTCACTGCAGGACTCTTTTCAACACACCACACGACTCACTGGCATTTCAGGCTCCTTCTGCTACTCTCTGTAGCAAGGAAATATGCTGACAAACAAAACCTTTTCACTGTAAATCTAGTCCCCTATGTAGGATCTGGAAACCCTGGTGGCATAGTGGTGAAGTGCTGCACCTGCTAATGAAGAGGTTGGCAGCTCAGACCCACCAGGCACTCCACGGAACCTTTATGGGCCAGTTCTATTCTGACCTATAAGGTCAGTATGAGTCAGAACTGACTCGACAGCATCTACCAACAGCAAGAAGTATGACCCACAAAATATACAAATGATATTCTACCAGAAGATACTCGTCTTTGTAAATGCTAAATGGCTTTTGAGTTTATAAGGTATCTTGTGGGTATTTGGGATATGCAGCTACTTCCCAGAATACAATCATCCCTGCTACAGAGAAAGCCAGAGGGTTTGCCTGTAAAACTGAAGACTTGACCCTGAGCCCATGGTGATCCCACCAAGATGGTCTCTTCCCAGCATACTAGGTTATCAGCTTCTCTCTAACAGCTGCCTTTTCCGTATACCAGCCTTTATTCAAACACAGTAAGAAGATACTCTTTTCCCAGTGTTTGAAAAGAATTTATATGTGACTAGACACTAGCACGTGAATATTCCCCACCCTATGTCCCCATCTTCATGATGACTTTTAAAATCTGTTTGCTATGGATTGAGTTATATCCCCTCAAAATACGTGTTAAATTCCTGACTCTTGTACCTGTGGAATCTACCAGGTGCTCCTTGGAAACTACGGGCAGTTCTACTCTGTCCTATAGGGTCACTATGTGTCAGAATGGACTCAGAGGCAGTGGGTTGGTTTTGGTTAATTAAAACACACACACACACACACTGCTCCTAACTGAGTTTAGCAACATTTTCGCTATTCTGGTCAAAGCAAAGAATTGGAGAAACAACAAACATCAACAAACAAAAATGTTGAGTTCCATCAACCCAAAAAACTGAGGGAGTCAGGGGGAATTTTATCCCTAAAGACCTAAGTCCTTACAATAAATGCTTCTTTGCTGGCTGGCAAATAAATGTTCCACAGTCTCTCTGATGTCTAGAGTGCCTAAGTTATGAGACAGCTTTGGAATGATTTGTAACCAAGACTGGAGACTCTGGACTCTGTGGAAGTTCATCACAACCTGAGCTGCGTAGGGTGCTTGTTTCTGGAAAACACCGACTTCCCAAAAAGCAGGGCTTCAAGAGACCATGGGTGCACTGTCTCTTCCCTGAACCACACACAGTAAAGTCAGGGAAAGATTCATGATTTCTCAGATCTCCACTCCCAACCCACTGCTGTCAAGTCAATTCCAACTCATGTCGACCCTAGAAGACAGAGTAGAACTGCCCCACAGAGTTTCTAAGGAGAGCCTGGCAGATTCAAACTGCTGAGATCTCCACTCTAGCCTTTGAAATATTCCTCAAGGAAGAAGGCTGCCCAGCTACTGATAGCCCAGGAGCCTGCCCTGGAATTCCTGGATTTGCAGAATGGAATAAAGGCAGACATCTGATCTCACTCTTGCCCATCCCCTGCTGCCCACTGTGCCTCTCCTTGGCTTTGTCTATCAGTGAGGTCCCCAACATGGACAAGAGGTGGAACAACAGTGTATTGATGGGGAAAGTAACAAGGGGGCAGCTTGAGTACAACCAGCTGCTCCTTGGAAACACTGTGGGGTGGTTCTACTTTCCTATAGGGTCACTATGAGTTGGAGTAGACTTGATAGAAATAGTTTTGGGTTTGTGGGGATAATCACAGAACTCTAAATCACAGTGCTATATGCAGCACGTGCAGCTGAATGTGGCCCACCACCTGGACAGGCTGCCAGAAACTGCCAGTACCTTGTATGGGCAGTAACAGAGACATGGAATCCACTTAAAGCAATCTAATGGTCATGCCATTTCACTCATTTTATTAAAGGGCTAGTTGCCCAAATAAGTTTTAAACAGTAGATACAATTACTGTGGTAGAATCTAAGTTCCATTTAGGCTTCTATTTGCCCTCTATCAACTTCCCTAACTGTACAGCATCCGGAAGAAGCATTATCAAGCTTCAGCATCATCTCAACTCTGATTACTTGTGGTCTTTGTGGCTTGGGTTATCAGACAGACATTCCCAGTAAATCATTCAAAGCAGCTAGTTGACTTGTGTATCCTATCTGATCTGATCTGTTCATTACTCATTGCACTCAATGAAATTCTAGCATACATTCATAAAAAGGATATCAGGAGAAAGAAACATTCATTTAACTGAAATTAATGTCTGCTAAGAGCTAACCTGGCAACCCTAGTTGTATAATGATTAAGTGTTGCATCTGCTAATCAAAAGGTTGGCTGTTCAAATCTGCCAGGCACTCCTTGGAAACTCTATGGAACAGTTCTACTCTGTCATATGGAGTCTCTATGAGTTGGAACCAACTCGACAGCAGTGGATTTGGTTCTTTTGGGTTTTTTGTTTGTTTTTTTTTTAAGAGCTAAGTTCACACTGGGCATTTCTTAACAATCATCCACCCCTTAAGTAAGTGATGATCGCATGTATAGCATACACATACAAGTCAGTATCACTATGTTGTTTGCCAGAAATCTGTTATGTACCCTCTACAAATGTCATACAAGCTAATTTAAGTTATACGCCCTTTAAATTAAATCTATGCAACACACCTTTGAATCAAAAAACAGGTTCAGGATGAAAATGTTTCTTAAAAGTACAAACAATACATACATCATCAATAATTTGCTTATTTCCAAAACATTATTATATCCAATTCTTCTAGTATATTCTGAACCATTTTACTACCTATTGGTAGTCAGCACAGAATTTGGGAAGTGAAATACAGTTAGAAATGTATTTCTGATCATTCTCAGTATTTCACAATAATTATCAAATTAATGCACTTGGCTTTTTGGTTTACTTAATGCCTTCCAGGAAGTTTTGAATCAAAGAAAAGATATCCAGTTCATTGATGGCTTTGTAGACTCCTTTATTTCCAATCTGCAGATAAAGTACAAATACAAATGCAGAAATTTTTCATATTTTTAAAAAAACATTGATTTTTTTTTCCTATTTCTTTTTTTTAGAATACTTACCCCATGAAAGATTGTTTTTATTCTGGTAATGGATTTCACCTCTGTAGCAGATGAAGGCCAGAAAATACACTAAATTTGTTGAGAAGACACTGCTAATACCCACTCTCCCATCCATTCAATGTGCGTTTATTGAGCATGCACTATATACTGGGTACTGGGCATGCTCTGGCAGATAAATGATACATGATGTCTGTACTTACAAGGATTATAGCCTTATGGAGGATGCCTCCTCCATAATCGTACAGATTATGATTGAACAGTTGGCCATTTCATAATCAATCCAGAAACAAACAAAAAAATTAAATTTACAGTTTATGGTAAAGCTTTGTAATGCACGAGACTCCACGATTTATGGGGACAACCTACTTCCAACTGGGTGAGCATGGAAGGCTCCTTTGAAGAGACATTTAAAACAAGACCTCAAAAATGAGAAGGAAATTTCTACGTAAGGAAGTGGAGAGAAGATGTTGGAGGATGCATACCCACTGCTGTCATGTCAGATCCGACTGGTAGTGACCCTAGAGGTCAGAGTAGAACTGCTCCATAGAGTTTCCAAGGAGCACCTGGTAGATTTGAATTGCCAACCTTTTGGCTAGCAAAAGCCAAGTGCCGTCGAGTCGGAAGCAAACACAGCGCTTAACTCACTACACCACCAGGGTGCATAGGAGAAAGTCATTAAGGCAGAGAGAGAGGTTGTAAAGGCCTAGAGTCAGGAAAGAGCTTAGTGTTTTCCAGAAACTGAGAGAAAGAAGCAATGGTGAGAGTGAGAAAGACAAAGACACGAGAAAGTTTTGAGCATAAGTTAGGAGTTGGAATTTCATCGTAAGCTCAGGGGATGACATGAAACGTGGGAATGACAAGAAAAGATTTGCTTTTTGAAAAATAACAGACAGCTGTTCACAATGCATGGGACCATGTGCAGGTATAAACTGCCAGGAGAAAACACCCAGAAAGTTCATTTTAGTCTTAAAATTAGAAGGAGTGGTTGGATGTCTTGAGAAACTGGCTTGTAACCCAGCTGAAGAAAATGCCAATCCCCTTTGCGGAGATGAATTTTAAAACCTTAACTGATTATGGGAAACCCTGGTAGTATAATGATTAGTGCTACAGCTGCCAATCAAAAGGTTGGCAGTAAATCAACCAGGTTCTCCTTGGAAACTCTACGGGGGCCGTTCTAGTCTGTCTTGTAGGGTCACTCTGAGTCTGAACTGGCTTGGTGGCAATAGGTTTGGTTTGAGGGTATCTGATCATGAGAGCCCTTGGGTAGTGGAAATGGTTAACTGTTCAATTACTAGCCAAGACCGACAGCTCAAACCCACCTCAAGACACCTCAGAACACAAGCCGGACAATCTGCTCCCTAAAGGTCACAGCCTTGAAACCCTATGGAACAGTTGTACTCAGCACACATAAGGCCTCCCCGAGTCAGAATCAGCTTGACAGCAATTACCAGCATCTGAGTATAGAAACCCTGGTAGCATATTGGCTAAGTGTTACATCTGCTGACCATCTGAAACACTGTGGAGCAGTCCTAACTCTGATCTGTAGGGTCGTTACGAATTGGGATTGACTAGACGGCAGTGGGCTTGGTTTTGTTTTTTTGGAGCATAGAAATTGCTTAGGCATCAAACATGAAGAAATTACCATCTTCACCTATTCTCCCATAAATTTCCCAAAGGATTATTTAAAGAGTAGGGAATAAAGAGATAAGAATGTCTAACTTCTCTGCTTAATTTTGACACACAAATCCTAGCACTGAAAGAGACCATGGAGATTGTATATGTCAATTCTTCTCAATTTACAGATAGGGAGACCAAGCCCAGGTGGTTAAGTCATTCATCCAAGACTTCACAAGAGGTCCTACCTAAGTGACGAAATACCAGAGGGCAATATCAGTAAAGAATAATGCTTTGTTAAGACCCATAAAACTGAAGCAGTTAAAGGATAGCATCTATAAGAATGAATGGAATCTCTGAGTGGTACAAATAATTAACATGTCCAACTGTTAACAGAAAGGTTTGAGGTTTGAATTCACCCAGAGGTGCCTCAGAAGAAAGACCTGGTGATCTACTTCTGAAAAGTCAGCCGTTGAAAACTCTATGGAGCAAAGTTCTACACTGTTTCATGTGGAGTCACCATGAGTCACAACACACTCAATGACAACTGACTGGTATATTAAAGTGAGTAGGTATGACAAAAGTCAACCAACCTACTTCAGGAAAGTTTGTGTCAGAGTTGTATCTTTTCATCATGTTTATTCAACCTGTATGCTGGGTGAATACTTTAAGAAGCTGGACTACATGAAAAAGAAAGGGACATCAGAATTGGAGGACAACTCATTTACAACCTGCGTTATGCAGATGATGTAACCTTGCTTGCTGAAAGTGAAGAGGACATCAAGTACTTACTGATGAAGGTCAAAGACCACGGCCTTCAATATGGATTATGCCTCAACATCAAGCCAAAAAGAAAATACCGTGCTGCCATCAAGTCAATTCTGACTCATAACAACCCTATAGGACAGAGTAGAACTGCCGCCATAGAGTTTCCAAGGATCTGAACCTGGTGGATCTGAACTGCTGACCTTCTGGTTAGCAGCTATCACAGTTAACCACTGTGGCATCAGGGTTTTCTATCATGAAGAAAACAATAAGCAAAATTCTCGCAACTGAAACAATAAGCCACACCATGATAAAAGGAGAAAAGATTGAAGTTGTCAGATTTTATTTTACTTGGATCCATAATCAACACCCATGGAAGCAATAGTCAAGAAATCAGCTGACATATCATACTGGGAAAATATGTCACAAAAGACCCTTTTAGTGTTTAAAAGCAAAGATGTCACTTTGAGGACTAAGATGTACCTGACCCTGGTGGCATAGTGGGTAAGTGCTACAGCTGCTAACTAAAAGGCTGGCAGTTCAAACCCAACAAGTATTTCTTGAAACTCTCTGGGGCAGTTCTACTCTGTCCTATAGGGTCACTGTGAGTCAGAATCAACATGATGGGAACAGTTTTGGTTTGATCCAACCCATAGTGTTTTCAGTCACCTTATATGCGTGCAAAAGCTGGGTAATACATAAGGAAGGCCAAAGAAGAACTGATGCCTTTGAATTAGGTGTTGGAGAAGAATACTGCATATGCTAAGAACCGACCAAAGAACAAACAGATTTGTCTTGGAAGAAGCACAAGTAGAATGTTCCTTAGAAGTCTGGATAATGAGACTGAATTTCACTTATTTTGGATAAGTTATCAGGAAAGATCAGTCCATGGAGAAGGACATCATGCTTGGTAAGGCAGAGGGTCAGAGAAAAAGAGGAAGACCCCGATAGTGGTTGAAACAATGGACTCAAGTGCAGCAACAATTGCAAAGATGGTGCAGAACAGGGCAGTGTGTTGTTCTGTTGTACACAGTGTCCCTATGTGCCAAAATCAACTCCATAGCACCTAACAAAAACAACAAAGGTCAACCGACACATCTCTTTAGGCTTGAACACAAATAAGACACAGAGGAGATAACTCAGGCTCCTTTTCTCATCATGAGAAACAGAATTAAATTATTACACAGTCATATCTTGACTGCTATAGGAGGAGTTCAGTAATGGTGGTGATGGTGTCATGGCTCAGCCCAAGAAACTCTGTTTTTAGGTCAGACCCTACAAAGAAAGAGACACTTCCTATGAAAGGGACTTTGACAGTTAGGTACAGAGAGTGCTATGCTCAAGGGTTTACTGAGACAGAATGTTCAGGTTAAGGTGCGGTTTGATTCACATGCATAAGCTAGGACCTCCCTATGATAAACCAACAATCCAAACTCATTGCTGTCGAGTCGACTCCAACAGTTTGCTACCCCAAGCACTCCTGTGATAAGAGTCTGAATTAAGAAGATATTCTAGCCCAGACCAGATCCTGTAAATCAAAAAGAGTATATGACATCTTATGGCAGGACTGAAACAAAATCCATCTCCCAATCATGCTGACAAAGAGTTGTACATTAGTGTAGAAGAATGAGATATATCCCAGATAACCTAGTTATCACATAGCGACCCTATAGAACAGAATAGAACTGCCCCAGAGAGTTTCCAAGGATCACCTGATGGATTCAAACTGCCGACCTTTTGGGTAGCAGCTGTAGCAGTTAACTACTACACTATATGGGGTCGCTATGAGTTGGCAGTATGTTTGGTTTTGGTTTTCTAGCTAAGGTCTGTACCAAGAATCAGCAAACCTTTACTAGGTAGTGAATATTTTAGGCTTTCCAGGTCAAAAGACAAAATCAAGGATATTATACAAATACTGGAAACCCTTGTGGCATAGTGGTTAAGTGCTACAGCTGCTAACCAAAAGGTCAGCAGTTCAAGTCTACCAAATGCTCCTTGGAAACTCTATGGGGCAGTTCTCTTCTGCTTATAGAGCCCCTGTGAGTCAGCATCTACTTGACAGCAGTGGGTCTGTAAGTACTTAGAAACACTTAGCAAGAAAGAAAGCCAATTCCCTCAAATCTCTTTGTTGACAAAATTCAAAACCTACAAACAACAATTGCTTTTTGAAATGTAAATATACCAATGGAAAAAAATGAATTCTTTTGGAGATGCCTTTTCACTTAATTAGAGTTCAAAGTTAGCATTCCCTTTCATCAAATTGATTACAAGTGTTCATCCATGAAAACCTTTCTTAGCTTGGAAACCATTTAGAAAAAAAAGATAGTTCTCAGGCCAGATTTGGTCTGCGGAGCACAGGTTGCTGAACTTGGGCCTTTGCAAGCGAGGCAATGGACTACAACAGTGAGGTGCTCCAGCTTTGGAATCAATCAGCCCGGTCCTCGTTTTGTTGCCTGCCAGAGGCACTGTGATGGATCACTTCTGTGTGGCCCCTATAGCCATGGCCAGGTAACTCCCACCCAAGTGATCGGGTAGGACCATGCAAAGAAAGAGACTGTAGCTCACCAAGAGGACTCCTCAGTTTTGCCTTAAAAGAAAGCCAATTTCAGAGCAGAGACAGAATCCCACCACCACCAAGGAAGAATACCAAGGAGCAGAGGGAGTAAATCCATTGGAAGCAGGACCCCTGAGATGAAAAGAATCTGGAACTAGGAGACAAAGAGCCCAAGAAGCATTGGCAGACAAATGATGGCAGGAATTGGCAGTGGGCTTCCTGGTCCATAGAGTGAGAAACCTGTGTGCCTGGAGTGCCACCAGGGACTTGCTCATAGGGGCTAAAAGAGCTTTGTAGCACTCACCTGAGCAGGGCAGAGGCCTAGGGCCAGAGAGAGGTGTGCTTGCAAGCACAGCTGAAAAGAGACTATGCTATTGGAAGAACTGGAACTTGAGCATTCCCGAGCCTGAATTGTCACCCGTTACTTCCCTAACATGCCCAATAATCATAATACTGTCCCTGAGTTCTGTGTGGCCTCTGCAATGAGTTATCATACTCAGTGGAGAAGTAGAAAATGTTGTGGGAGGGACCCCTAGGCGTCAGAGTTGATAAAGATGATGGAAAGAGGAGGTGCTTGGGCTGTTGATCTGGATTCTCCTCCCTCCTTATCAAGTTAGAGAAGGTCACACACACCCTCATGCCATTTTTATACCAGCTAAGTGATCTTGGACAAGCTGCTTTAACTTTTCTAACCTTCATTTTCCTTGTTTATCAAAAATAGTAAAGGAGAACACTGCACAGGTTTTTTGTTTGCTTGCTTTTTAACGGTGCTTCACATAACACCTTGCAAATCATAAAACATTGAATAATAAATATTGGCTACTATTATTTCTACATAACAGTAAATTAAACTACATAGTCATTTTCAATAAGTCCATCTGATAACCTCAAAAAGACCCAAGAAATCCTTTGAAGTATTATTCTGTATGTGTACCTAGGTTATTAATAGTAATAATAGGCAACATTTCCTAGGAATTTATTATGTACTGAAAACCACTGCCATCAAATCAGTTTCCATTAGTAGCAATACTACGGGTCAGAGTAGCACTGCCCATAGAGCTTCCCAGGAGCCCCTGGTTGGTTTGTACCGCCAGTCTTTTGGTTAGCAGATGTGGTGCTTAATTGCTGTGCCAGCAGGGTTTCCAAGGTGCTAAAACCCAAAGCCACTGCTATCAAGTCAATTTTGACTCATAGCAACCCTACCGAACAGAGTACAACTGCTTGTAGAGTTTCCAAGGCGCACCTGGTGGATTTGAACTCCAAGTTTTAGGGTTAGCAGACGTAGCACTTAACACTATGCCACCAGAGTTTCCTTATTATGTACTAGGCCTGTGAAACATAATTTATGTGTATTCTCTCACGGACTCTTTACCATAATACGTTTTTGACTCTGTTACAGTTAAGATTTTCTACCTGAATGACAGGCTACACACCTGCTTTTGAGAATACTCTCTGGGAATATTTCATGTTATACTTAATCACCTTCTGCTACACGGACTCCTCCTTCCCTCCCGAGATGCGCATGCTTTAACCTGTCATTGGCCTGTATGTGAACACACAGAAAAATTTTGTCTTCATAGTCAATGATCCTACATCTCTTTTGACAACGATAGTGCCGTTCTTCTTCTTGATATAAAATGTCATTTCACTCAAAGAAGTAGAATTACTTCACAAGTCTGTTATTTTCCTCTGTTACAAGCTTCCCTTTCTTTCTACAAGCAATAAAATTGTGTTACACTAAATAACTACACGTAAGTAATGGACAAAACTCTTAATTCAAAACAATTAAAACACAATTAATTCCACATAGGCAAACCATGTTCTTAAGTTAGTTAAGTAATCTAGTCTACTAGGCTCTGTTCCTACAATCAAAGACTTAATTTTCTATGTCCAGACTTGGACTCATTAGTATTGCATTAATCAAGGAGGAGATTCATTTGTTTCTCCAAGGACAAATGTTCTGGATGCTGGTCTTCACAAATTAGTCCCCAGGCCAATAGAGAAAGAAGCGATCCCACCCGCTGTGGACAAGGCAGCTAGCATCAGAGAAACCAAAGCAAGCCAGATCAAACCCACTGCAGTAGAACTGCTCTGTAGAGTTTCCAAGAAGCACTTGGTGGATTTTAATTGCTGGCCTTTTTGGTTAACAGACATAGCTCTTAACCAGTATGCCACCAGGGTTTCTCTGTGAGAGAACAGAAAGAACTTATTCATTCACTAAATCTTACATAGAATATCTGTTATGTGCCAGGCCCTCTTCTGGACACTGAAGATATAACAATGAGCAAAGCACAATTATTAAATAAAATAGCTGTAAACAGGAAAACCAACAACCTACAAGAACAAGATTATAAGGTAAAACTTCAACAGTTCCAAAAGCTCTCTTCCTTGTCTTAGTTTCCCTTCATAGGAAGTCGGAAATACGGACAAGATTGTTAAGTAGAAACAATCATTGCCAACATTTACTTTGTTGATATAATGTGTTTGTAGTAAGATTTTAATTAACATTAGCTCATGCAGTCCTCACTAGAACCCAGGGAAGTAGCCAAAGTGGACACTATTAATATCACCACTTTGCAGATGAGGAGACTGATGCATAAAGGATGCTATGTTCACACAATAAGTGAAAAGAATTGGTATGTGAACCTAAGCATTCCGGCTCCAGCGTCTGTATTTACTCTAACTGGATTCACTCTGACTGGATTCCTGGAAGACCTGGTGGCATGGTGGTTAGATGCTATGACTGCTAATCAAAATATCAGCAGTCCAAGTCCCCCAGGCATTCCTTGGAAACTCTATGGGACAGTTCTACTCTGTCCTATAGGGCTGCAATAAGTCACAACTGACTCAATAGCAGTGGGTGGGTTTTTTATGATTGGGTGTGCCTGTGTGTTATAGATAATTAAAATGCTAACTAATGGTTGGAGGTTTGAGACTACGCAGAGGCTCCTTGGAAGAAAGGCCTGGTGGATCTACTTCTTAAAAAAAAAAGTCTTTGTAAACCATATGGAACAAAGTTCTACTCTGCTTATACACGGGTTGTCATGAGTCAAAATCAGTTCATCAACAAGTGGTATGCTGAACCAAAAAAAATCATAGCTGGAAAAGATACTCAAGTAAATTCAGTCTCCAGTTGAAAACTTTTAATATCCACTTACAAGGAAAGATTAACTCCAAGATCTCTGCTCCATCTTACATGAGGGAGGGAAAAGAAATATTGGAAATGACTTTAAAAGACAAGAGTGAAAAGGAGAACTGGAGAGAGAAACAAATTTCAACCTGAAGATGAATAATGTCATCATAAAGATGGAACCGCATGTGTGTATGTTTGTGTCATTTGCTTTGTTTGTTCATTTTGTGCTTCACATTAAAACTACAAAAAAAAATCTCAAAACAGTCTAGTCCCAGCCAAGACAGCAGCTAGCAGTAAGATTTAAAGAAGTTTAACTACTACTTTATAAGTGAAACATTTACATGGATGCCATCTAAGCCCTTCTGTCCTGAAATTATCAGACACCAAAGTAGTTGGCTCAAATTCTGCAATTTGAAGAAAGAGGTTTCATGAAGAGCATGAATACCTGTCAAACCCTAGAACCATCTCAGACTTCCTAGACACAACAGCTAATTACAAAGTACAGAGGAAGCTAACCACATGGTGCAACACTAAACAAGAATGTTCTAGAATTTAAATATTGAGTGCTTAAGATGTGAGAGCAAAGTATCCACTCAAATTCTGTGTGTTAAATAAGTAATGTAACACTAAGGCATTTCTGCCCACTGTGCCTTCTACAAAGGAACCTTCTCCTACAATGCATCCCACAGGGGGGCAGGAAGGACAGGAAGCACTTCTGAATTCACCTATGTCTAAGGCTTGCATATGCCTCCTAGGAAGAGCAAGGAGAGGAAACAAACAGGGCCTTGTAAAGGCGCCAGTGTTGCTATTACACCCTGGTTTACAGCATCTTGAGTTCCATTTACTATAAATGATTCCAACTCACAGCAGCCCCAAAGGGTTTCCAAAGCTGTAAACCTCCAGGGAAGCCACCTGCCACATCTTTCTTCCTCAGAGCAGCTGTTGGTTTGGAACTGATGACCTTCCAGTTAACAGTCCATCATTTTAACCACTGCAGACTCCAGGGCATCCAGCACATACTAAATACTGAAGAAATGCCTGTTGAGGGAATATATGAATAATCAACCAGTCAAATGCAGGTATCTGCTTGCTGACTCAGCACCCACAAGAATCCTACCAGTTTAATAATAGCTTGAAGCATGACCTAGGCAATAGTGTTCATTATATTTTTTGTTCAAAGCAATTGGATGAAACTTTAGTTTGCGTCCTAAAACTCCTAGTGTGTTTGAAAAATCAGACAAATTTGGATTTTGAGTGACAGCTAAAGTAAAAATGGAAAATCACTCTCCATCAATAATTCTAATGAAACAAGACACATGGGTTAATGAATGGAAAGTTCCACATGCTACAGTCTCACAGACAACGAGCTGCTCATAGTATATACTCTTGAAGAATGGTGTCAAATCCTCTCTAGAAAAGCGATTATGTGATATGACAAACAGACATAATAGTCTCACAATCAATACCCACTGCCGTCAGGTAAATTCTGACCCATGGCAACTCTGTAGTTATACTACACAGAGTACAACTGCCCCATAGAGTTTCCAAGGAGTGTCTGACAGATTTGAATGGCCAAACTTTCAGTTAGCAGTTGTATCGCTTAACTACTATGCCATCCGGGTTTCCATCAATAAGAGAGTGTAAAGCCATGCGTAAGATCTTCTACATTTTATCCATCTAAACATACAACTTCAGATTGCAGTCATCTTTATCCATCTGTTTAAGTTTAGCTACATGGCTAAGATAGATCCTAACTCTAGCCATGGTCTAGGTTTTCTGAAGCTTCCCCCCTGCCAAAAAAATATAAATGGTAGCTATAGGATTAGAATAACAACTAAATCAAATTTTGTTCTACCACAGTAGATGTGGTTTTAATGAGTCTTTATAATGAGGATTTATAGATATCATCTAAGGTACATTAAAAACAGTTGAGAAAAGAGCATCTGTTCAGCTGACACGCACGCACACAAAAATTGAATGTCACTTTGATAAAAGCACAAGCACTAGGCCACCTACACAAAACCATTGAGATCAGGAAACTTAGAAAGAAAAGAATAAAACATGCCTTGCTGGAGGAAAGCACGACTGTGCTTGCAACCAAGTGTTCACTAAAGGAGGAAAGAATGAGTAAACTGTTAGCCAAGTGTCCTGAATTTGTAAACAGACACTGTTCTTAAAAATCACAAATATCCAACACTGGCATAAATATATACCGGAAGAGATTACAAAGCTTATCTCATTTCTATATTTCCTATAACTACTGCAGTTATCTGATATTAATATGGGTATAGTCTCACCTAGAATAGTCTTAGACCCTCACAGAAAATTTCTCAATGTTGTCATCATTGAAAAAAGAACAAGAGAAAGCCTTTAAATACCATGATACAAGTAAATACTAGATTAAGATGGCTTTATTATAGATTTATTTTAATTCTCAACATAAATATCATTTGTCAGTTATTCTACGTAATTTAATACATGAAGAAAATTCCAAACTCAGCAGTAGAGCTGTGCCCCATGATTTGAACAGATAAGTTATGTATCATTAAACAAGGAATGACTTTGTCAGCAGACACTACATAGCATAATTAAAGAACATAATTACCAAGATTAAAACCAATTCTACACAAATGATCTCTTTAAAGTACTACTGTAAACTGTACACATGACATGTGGTAATATTAACATTAAGCCCCAAGAAGGCATTTGATTGCTTAACAGAACCACTCCTCTGGAAACGGTTAGGAAAACGTAATTGAAAGAAGATGAGCGTTCTATGTATGGAAAGCAGTAATGGAAGACACAATTCTTCAAAACTACCACATGCTAGATCCCCCACTCTGTTACATTATTTTGTTTAACTATCTCATAAACCACAAGATGAGTTTGTTATTATTATTGTCATTCCTTAACAAGCTAGGAAATTGATGCTAAAGGACATCACAGGGGAATTGCAGAACTGGGATTTAAAACCACATCTGTCTATACTACCAGGCAATTAAATTCAAAGTCTAATGTACTCCTAGAATTTTAAAAACTAGCATTTTTAACTTAGCAGCTAAGCAAAGAATAGGAAAGTGTTGGTCTTACATTCTAGTTCTTGCTTTATTAGTTGGTTCAACCAAATGCAGTTCTATAAAAAAATAAACTTTAAAATTATGTGACCAAATAATTGTCAGGTTGACGTGCTAGCTGTAATTAATGGTACAAATTACTTAGCAAAACCGTTACAAGAAATGCCAATACAAACCAGACCGTAAAACGAACCACATGTAATCAACATGAAGAAATATATCTCTCAAATTACCAGTGACTGTCCAGGCTCTTAAAATGTTAATTAGAAAGATGAAGAAATCTTGAAAACTAATGAGGTTTTTTTTCAGTTTCAAGTTTGATCACTAACAATTAGGCATAAATTGTTTTATGAATTCAAATAGGAAACTGCGGAGTTCACTTTGAAGTCTGAGAATATTTGAGCTCGGTAAGAATGTGGGAAATGTTTTCTCGCATACACATAGACCACCTTTCCAAATACCATGGTTAGCTAAGATTATAAAAACACATATTTTTTTTTATAATTATGCCAAATCAAATCAATTGAAAAATAAAATGTAATATTTATACAAAATAAAATACCATGTCAAGAGTTTGGGCCCAAAACAGTGAGATGTCCTGCAATTGCAGAGGTATGCGATTTCAGACCCAAAGGTGGGCTGTGAGGCTTAGCGCAGTACTATGTCTTAAAAGTGGCCCAAAAAGGTGCCAGTCTTGGTGGACTTGCAAAGAAGCCAAAAGGTGAATAACACAAAGACATTAGAAAGATTCCATAAAAATGAAAAATAATTTAAGAGCATGAGTTAATAATGACACTAAAGGAAAATGCAAATAAAAATGTCAGCAGCTCATTGCTCACCTTGAGAGAATTCTGTATACTGAAAATTGGTAAATAAAGAAAAAGAACCAACTATCTATCTTTTTTTTTTTTTGCTACAAGTACAAGGACCGCCAATTCAGCTTGGGAACTCATACTGGAAAAAGTGCAACGTACCACATTGCTGAATATCACTATGGTCACCTTCAAAGTACTCCCATTGGGTAGCTGTGCACCAACACCAGCACCTAGTCCACCCTTCACAGCAATTTGGAGCTCTTTTTCCCAAAATAGTCAGCATAGCTGTCATCGTATTACCCTTGATGTCCTGAGTATCATCAAAATGTCTTCTTTCCAGTATTTCCTGCATCTTCTGGTAAAGAAAGAAGTCATTAGGGCCCAGATTAGGTGAGCAGGGAGGGTGTTGTAATATAGTTATTTGTTTACTGGCTAAGAACTCTCTCACAGACAACTATACAATTAAGTTTATCAACTTGCCACCATGCTACTGTGTGCAATGGCCATTCCAGCAAAAGCTCCAAAATTGCTTTGAAGGGTGGGCTAGACACTGGGGTCAGTACATAACTTCCAAAGGGGAGTACTTCAAAGGTGACAGTAGTGATAGTCAGCAATGAGGTATGTAGCACTTAGAACAATTAAATTGGCAGGCCTAATTGTCAGACCTCATGATTCCTTATGACAGTCAATTAGTCATAGGTAGGTTCAGTTTACAGAATTATTTCAGCTTATAAACAGAGAAGGCATAACAGAATTTTAAAGATATTTTTAAACTGCTGTGAATCAAAGGCTCTAGATAATAATCATGAACACATGCTAACATCACAAAAATAGAGAATATACATTATGGGCTTCTCGATGAAACAAACAACAATGCCTATAAAGTGTTCTTACCAAAGCGTCATGCCTGATTCTGATTGCGTCTGTCTGCATAATGCTACTACAAGAGAAGTAAACAGAAAATCATATTAAACAACACTATGGAAATACAACCAGGCAGATAATAAGACAAGGAACCCAATTTCTTTAACAGATAGATTTCAAAAAGAATGAGGAAGGGAAAGAGAAAGAGGAGGAGAGAGAAGAGGAGGAGAAGGAGAAATATGAAGGGGTAACTTTCACCTAAAAGAAACTTAAGTGATATACTTACCAATTGCAATGTTTGAACTTTGCTTGGATCCTAATTAGAACAAATTAACTTAGAAAACTTGTAAGACAGGAAATATGAACACTGATTGAATTTTGAGAACTCAATGTTAATTCTTTAGGTATGATAAAGGCAGTGTGGTATGTATTTTTATAAAGAGTGAGTTCAAATCTCTTAGAAATAAATAATGAAATAGTTCTGGATGAAATAACATTATTTCTGGCATTTTACTCCACCCAGTTCAGGGTATGAAGAATGGGGGAGGTGGGTTAGAGGTATAGATGAATCAAAACAAGCTGGGTCATGGATACACAGAGGTCTGTCTTCTATTTTCTTTCTACTTTTGAATATGCTTAAAATGTCCAATAATAAAAAATTAGTGAATAAAGCATGGTCAACAATAAATAATGTAAAAGATGAAGCAAAAGAGACCAGATTTACATTTCCATCTGAAAGAACTAAAAAGTAAATGAGCCAATGGTTTACAGTATCTTAAACACAAGACAAGAAGGAAAGGAGGTGAGCTCTACAATTCCCTGAGCTTTATTAACCTGAACCCTACAATTTTCCCAGCTTTACTAACCTACTAACTTGCTGGAGAGGTTTTGCAAGTTGCAGAGTAGGAAGGTAAAATGGTAGGTGGAGACCAGCACTCTTGTTTAGTTGAGGACAGAGCATACCAAAAAGGAGAAAGCCCCAGATACCTGCAGAGGGACCCCTTGAGTCTTCAGCTGAGAAATGATGAGAGGATGAATGTGAGGAAACTACCAAGGAAAGAACCACCAAGAGTGATTACAGTGACAACCCCCAAAACTCACAAAAAGACTGATGTAATACTTATCCCTACCAGTCAGAGTAAAAATGCTTATAAATCACAAGGAACTAAGTTCACAGAAATGTATTGCCTCAGTGGAGGTACAAACCTAGCACTAGATTTAATATTGCTTTCATCCTGCCTAACAAAACTTGAAAACAAGATCTGAATGGATCAATCTTTTACAAATAAATTTAACTGGATCATAGGATAAAACTCGATATTTCCAAGAGCACTAAAATATCAAGGATACAAAAAGTCACATTTCAAAAAGTCACATTTCAAAAAGTCACAGTGTCTGGCATTCAATCAAAAATTACCAGACATGCAGAGAAGCAAAAATAAATGATTTATAATGTGGGGTAAAGTCAATTCATTGAAACCAGTGCATAATTGTCATAAATTAGAGAGTTAACAGACAAGAATATTAAAAGAATCACTGTAACTCTATTCTCTATGTTCTAGAAGTGCAGGAAAGATTGAACATGCTAAACAGAGAAATGGAAACTATTAATAAGACTTTTGGGAATAAAATCTACAATCTTCAGGATGAAAAATGCACTGAATGGTATTAAAAGCAGATTCAATATTGTGGAAGATTAGTGAACTTAAAGACATAACAGTAGAAATTTTCATAAAAGAAAGAAGAAAAAAAGACTGAAAAAAAGGAAAACAGAAAAAACAGCATCAATGTATTAATAGCCTAAAACAGGTATGATTTGAGTCCCAAGAGGAGATGAGACAGAAGAGAGTAAAGAATTTTTTTAATATATAATGACTGAAAATGTTCCAAATTTGAAGGAAACTGTAAATTCACAGATACAAGAAATGAAAGAAACTATACTTGTGAACATAATATTCAAATCACTTTTAAAAAGCAATTAAAAAAATCTTTATACAAGAGGAGGGGCATATGACATACAAGTTTTGTACAGCAAAAGAAAAACAATTCAAATAAAGGAGAAGCTAGAACATCTAGACATTCACATTTCAAAAAGTGAATCTAGAGAGAAAACTTACATCATTCAGAAAACATAAATGGATGTGGGGAGTGAAGGCAACATGGCACTATCGACAGAAACACCACACCATCCTTCTATAGCAAAGACCTTAAAAATTAAGTGAAATAGAGACAGACATCAATCCTGGAGCCCTAAGCATAGGACAAAGAGGTAAAGAATTCAACCAAGCACCACAAGAAATAAGAAACTGACAGAACAGTGAGTGGGAAGAGATCCAAGCAGAGATCCCTTGTGAACTAATGCAGTCCAAATATGCCATCTTGGGCACCTGTCAGAGATTGGTGGACAGAGAGCACGGGAAAGCAGATTCATAAAGCTCCCAGCAGGAAACAGGGCATCTGGTAACCCCTGATACACACTTTCCCACCCCTCACCCTTCATTCCCTTGCTTGACCCTTGCCACTTCCCAGCAGTCATGGGCACTGGGCCAAGAGATATGAGCTTCATTCCACTGGCTGTACCCTGCCCACACTGGCTGACTCCTTCAGTGTCAGTTCTTTGTTGCTTTTTTCAGCTTCTTTTGGTTTCTTCCCTGCCTCTCACTTCTTCCCCCTCCCTTCTCTTCAACACATAACTCCATGTGCCACCTTTGCTGCTTCTTGACAGACTGTGAAGTGCTCACCGGAGAACTGCTTCCTCCATCCACACTGCCACACTGCTGGGATCCCTGGGGCCTTTTTTGTTTTTTGTGTTTCCAGTAGGCATCCTAAATAAAATGTTCACTCTTCATGAAAACTCTCAATAAGATATACACATAAGGGAAGTTTTTCAACATAATACAAGGCATCTCTACAAAACCAACAGTTAGCATCATTCTTAATGAAGAGAGGCTGAAAACACTGAGAATAGAAAAAAGACAAGGATACCCTTTGTCATCATTCCTTTTTAACATTGGGAAGCCCTGGTGACATACTGATTAAGTGCTATGCCTGCTAACCAAAAGGTTGGCAGTTCAAATCTGCCAGATGCTCTTAGGAAATGCTATTGGGAAGTTCTACTCTGTTCTTCTATAGGGTCACCATGAGTTGTAATTGACTTCACTGCACTAGGTTTGGCTTGGGGGTTATTTAGCACTCTGCTAGAAGTCCTACTAGGGCAATAAGGCAAGAAAAAGAAACAAACCACATCTAAATTGTTAAGGAAGATGCAAAACTGCTCCTATTTGCAGATGATACGATACTATACATAGAAAACCCAAAAGAGGCGGAGTCAAGATGGCGGACTAAGCACATGTCTCCTTATATCCCTCTGGAAACCAAGACCTGAATTGACAATCAAACGGAGCCTTCTGGTCACCTAATCAGCCCCAGGACACGGCACAGGGCTGTTACTTTAGACTTCATTCTACTGAGTGAAAAACCTCCTCTCTTAGGCTGACTCCCATGCCTGGCTATCCTTGGCTCTCATAGACTGAAGGTAAACGCACCATTTTGACTTTTTTTTTCCTCTGTCTTGACCGGTGGGCGGAGCTGGGTCTTGCCTAGCAGCTAGACTCAGACACGCTGCTGGGAGGACAGGGAGGCAAAATTCCCATATTTTGAGAGCCAGGCTTGGGACTCTGTTAATCTAGCCACGTTGAGCCTTTAGTTTTATATCTGCCTGAGTGGCGTTTGTACGGAGTTTCACAGTCAGTGTGTGGGACACTATGCTGGATACGAAGATTCTAGCGGGACCTCATTCTTAGCCTGGGAGCCAGCACCTGCAAACAGGACAGTGCTTCTCTGACAGAAAAGCAGTAATTTACCTAGTGCCACCTGCTTTGGGGGTCCTGCAACAGAATCAGAGGAATCACTACCTCTCAGCACCTTTAGCCCTTATGTCTGCTGCCTGTGTGGAGGGTGCCATCTTGGATACAGTGGCCGCAGCTGGACCTAATTCTTAGCTTGGGAGCCAGAGCCTGCCCACAGGAGAGTGCTTTCCTATCAGAAAAGCGTACTCTAAGCAGTGTCATCTAAGGCTAGGCCCTGTCAGCAGAGGCCAACAGGGCAGTAGCATTGCTGTATTCTGAACTAGTTTGTATCAACTGGGGTTGGATATAGTGGCGCTTACTTTGCCAGTTGAGAAGAGGGACCTCTAGACCTGAAAACCTAACTGACTTATGAAGTGGTCAGATATCTTTTGCTTTACATTTTAAGATAGCCTACAGACACATCTGCAGTCCATCCTCACAGTACCTCTGCCAGCCTCTACATACTCACATGGGTCCCAAAAAGCAACAGACACTTGTGGCACACAAGAAATCAGCCACGGCTTCAGAAGGCTCCCAAACAAAGCAACCAAGGAGTTTTCCAGATGAAGAAACTTTTAGGAAAGCATCAGAAAGTGAATACAAAATGATTATACAGAGCCCTTCTAGACCTTATACAAAATGCAGGAGAACAAAATGAAAAATTAAGCAAGATGTTCGATCTGATGGAACACTAGTACTCTGAAATCCAACAGATCAAGAACAAAATCAAAGACATAGAAACTTCCATGCAAAGCCAAGAAAACAGAATGGAACAAATAGAAAAAAGAATTTCTGACTTGGAAGACAGAACTACTGAGGCCAGCATCTATGAGCAGAAATCAGAAAAAAGAAACATGAAATATGAAGAAATATTAAGAAGCATGTGGGACTCTATTAAGAGGAACAACCTTTGATTAATTGGAGTCTCTGAACAGGGTGAGACATCTGAGAACACAGAGAGTATCGTTGGTGAGCTGCTGACAGAAAACTTCACAGAAATCATGAAGGAAGAGAATATAGACATCTCAGATGCATATCATACACCACCCAATATAGATCTCAAAAGAAAGACTCCAAGACATATTATAATCAAGCTCAACAAAATGAAACATAAACAGCAAGTCTTAAAGGCAGCAAGACTCAAAGTAAAGCTAACATTCAGAGGGAAACCCTGTAGGCTCTCTACAGATTTCTTAGCAGAAACCATGCTGGCATGGAGACAGTGGCATGACACATTCAAAGCCTTGAAGGAGAAGAACTTCTGACCAAGATTTATATATCCTGAAAAACTATCTTTCAAATACGAAGATGAAATTAAGACATTCCCAGATAAACAGAAACTCAGAGACTTTGTAAAAACCAAACCCAAACTACAAGAAATATTGAAAGAAGTTCTTGGCTCTGGCTTAGAAGAACAAAACCACTAACTTTATATTTTAGAACGATTTTACTACTCAAAACTCTACTCAGTTAGGGAAGGCTCCAAAGCCAATCACAGCTTTGATAAGGAAAAAAGCAATCCAGTGATCATCATGAAAACTATGGGGTCATCATATTAAAAAGAGGGATGTACTACAGTTGTTATAGTCCTTCCAGATGGAGAAGAAGATGACAAGACTGGTAGTAATTAAAATTGGGTTTATGTATAGTTTATCAAGGGGGATCGTAGGGGCAGCTGTAAAACACAACAAAGATGTATCATATCATTTCAAGAAATGTAATACAGGAGTCTCACAACCATAAAACCAGCTCTGAAAAAGGTGAAAAATCAACTCACAAAAAAGAACGTCCCAGAACAGACCAATAAGAACAACAGAGAAAACATCAACATAAAAATAAACACATCACAATGGCAGCACTGAACACATACCTATCAATAATTACATTGAATGTGAATGGACTGAATGCTCCAGTAAAGAAACATCGAGTGACATCCTGGATCAAAAGACATGACCCATCCATATGTTGTCTACAAGAAACTCACTTGAGACCTAAAGATAGGAACAAACTGAAAATTAAAGGTTGGAAGAATATATATCAAGCTAACAATGAACAAAGAAGAGCAGGGGTGGCAATTCTAATCTCAGACAAAATCAATTTTAATGTCATATCCACCATCATGGACAAAGATGGACACTATTTATTGCTGAAAGGTTCAGTACACAAGCAAGACTTAACCATATTAAATATTTATGCACCTAATGTCAGAGCACCTAAATATGTCGAAGAAACACTGACTACACTCAAAAGAGAGTTAGATGACTCCATCATAATAGTGGGAGACCTCAACACTCCACTCTCAATACTACACAGATCATCTAGAAAAAAACTCAGTAAAGATACAGAAGACCTTATTGCCACAATTAACCAACTAAACCTCATTGATATATACAGAACTTGCCACACATCAGCAGACAACTACACCTTCTTCTCCAGTGCACATGGAACATTCGCCAGAATTGACCATGTGATAGGCCATAATGCAACGCTCAACAAAATCCATACCACTGAATTACTGCAAAGCCTCTTCTCAGATCATAAAGCCATCAAAGTTGAAATCAATAGCAGAAAAAACATAGATAGAAAGTGGAACTCTTGGAAACTGAACAACATCTTGCTCAAAAAAAAACATGAGTTATAGAGGAAATCAGGGATGAATTAAAGAAATTCATGGATTCCAATGAGAATGAAAACACTTCCTACCAGAACCTATGGGATACAGCCAAAGCAGTGCTCAGAGGTCTGCTCATCTCCATAAATGCACACATCTGGAAGGAAGAAAGAAACCAAATCAAGGAACTAACTCTACAGCTTGAACAACTAGAAAGAGAACAACAGAGGAACCCCTCAGGCACCAGAAGAAACCAGATCATAAAGATTAGAGCAGACCTAAATGAATTAAATAATAGAAAAACAACTGAAAAAATTGAAAAGACCAAAAGCTGGTTTTTTGAGAAGATCAATAAAATTGACAAACCACTGGCTAAACTTACTAAAGAAAAGCAGGAGAGGAAACAAATGACCCAAATTAGAAATGAGAGGGGGGTTGTCACCACAGATGCAACAGAAATCAAAAATATCATAACAGAATACTATGAAAGACTGTACTCTAACAAATTTGAAAACCTAGAGGAAATGGACAAATTCATTGACTCATACCACCTACCCAAATTATCACAACGTGAAGCAGAACAACTTAATAAATCCATTACAAAGGAAGAGATTGAGCAGGTCATCAAAACACTGCCAACCAAAAAAAGTCCCGGCCCAGATGGCTTCACTTCAGAATTCTACCAAGCATTTAGAGAAGAGTTATCTCCAACACTACTGAAACTATTTCACAGTACAGAAAGGGATGGAGTACTCCTAAACTCATTCTATGAAGCCAGCATAACCCTGATACCTAAGCCAGGGAAAGACCCAACAAAGAAAGAGAACTACAGAACTACAGAACTAGACTCATGAATCTAGATGCAAAAATCTTCAACAAAATTCTTGCCAATAGAATACAACAACATATCAAGAAAATAATCCATCATGACTAAGTGGGATTCATACCAGGGATACAAGGCTGGTTCAACATCAGAAAAACAATTAATGTGATTAACCACATAAATAACACAAAAGACAAGGATCACCTGATTTTGTCCACTGATGCCGAAAAGGCATTTGATAAAGTCCAACACCCATTCATGCTAAAAACTCTTAGCAAAATGGGCATAGACGGCAAATTGCTCAACACAATCAGGGCCATTTATACAAAGCCAATTGCCCACATCATCCTGAATGGAGAGAGACTGAAAGACTTTCCCTTGAGATCAGGAACTCGACAAGAATGCCCACTTTCACCTCTTCTATTCAACATTGTGCTAGAAGTTTTAGCCACAGCAATTAGACAAGACCAAGAAATAAAGGGCATCTGCATTGGCAAAGAGGAAGTTAAAATCTCCCTGTTTGCAGATGATATAATTGTATATGCAGAGAATCCCAAGGAATCTATAAGTAAACTACTCAAACTGATAGAAGAGTTCAGCAAAGTCTCGAGATACAAGATAAACATAAGTAAATCAGTAGGATTCCTCTATACCAACAACGAGACTGTTAAGGAAGAAATTATTAAATCAATACCATTTACGATAGCCCTTAAGATGATTGAGTACCTAGGAATTAATCTAACCAGAGAAACAACAGACCTTTACAAAGAGAACTACAAGCCCTTACTACAAGAAACTAAGAGAGACTTAGATAAATGGAAAAACCTATCCTGCTCATGGATAGGAAGACTTAACATTGTGAAAATGTCTATTTTACCCAAAGCAATCTATTTATATAATGCAATCCCAATACAAGTTCCAGTGACACTTTTTAATGAGACGGAGAAACAAATCACCAATTTTGTTTGGAAAGGGAAGAAGCCTCGGCTAAGCAAGGTACTCCTAAAGAAGAACACACTGGGAGGCCTCTCACTACCTGGCTTTAGAACATATTACACTGCCACAGTGGTCAAAACAGCCTGGTACTGGTGTAAGAACAGACAGATTGATCAGTGGAACAGAACTGAGACCCCAGAGATGACACCATCTGCCTATGAACAATTGGTATTCGGCAAAGGCCCTAAGACATTAAACTGGGGTAAAAACAGTATCTTCAACAAATGGTGCTGGCAAAATTGGATATCCATCTGTAAGAAACTGAAACAAGATCCATATCTTACACCTTATACAAAAACCAACTCCAACTGGATAAAAGACCTAAATATCAAACCTAAAACGATAAAGCTCATCCAAGAAAAGGTAGGAACAACAATGGAAGTCTTAATACACAATATGGACAGACTCCAAAATCTGTCAAACAAACCTCAATCATCAGAAGAAAAAATAGATAAATGGGATCTATTAAGAATTAAACACTTTTGCTCATCTGAAGACTTTATTAATAGAATTAAAAGAACACCTACAGAATGGGAAAAAAATATTTGGCAACTCTACGTCAGACCGACACCTGATTTCCGTAATCTATAAGATACTACAAAATATCAGCAAGAAGAAGATAAACCATCCAATTAAGCGATGGGCAAAGGAGATGGACAGACATTTCACTAAAGAAGAGATCCAGGCAGCCAAAAAACACATGTGGACATGTTCACGATCTTTAGTTATTAAAGAAATTCAAATCAAGACGACAATGAGATACCATCTCACCCCAACAAGGTTGGCCATGATCCAAAAAACACAAAACAACAAATACTGGAGAGGCTATGGAGAAAGTGGAACCCTCCTACACTGTTGGTGGGGTTGCAAAACGGTCCAGCCTCTTTGGAAAGCAATCTGGTGCTTCCTTAAAAAAATGGATACTGATATACCATTTGACCCAGTAATTCCACTACTTGGAATATATCCTACAGAATCAAGGCCTTTCGTGCCAGCAGACACATGCACCAGAAGGTTTATCGCAGCACAGTCCACTATAGCAAAAAGACGGAATCAACCCAGATGCCCAACAACAGAA
This sequence comes from Heterohyrax brucei, assembly GCA_028571685.1. Taxonomy (NCBI): domain Eukaryota; kingdom Metazoa; phylum Chordata; class Mammalia; order Hyracoidea; family Procaviidae; genus Heterohyrax; species Heterohyrax brucei. The sequence goes on from CM053142.1 coordinate 130,616,681, forward strand.
GAATGGATAGGTAAGCTATGGTATATATACTCAATGGAGCACTACGCAATGATAAAGAACAATGATGACTTCAGGAAACATCTCATGACCTGGTTTCAACTGGAAAACATTATGTTGAGTGAAAGTAGTCAGCGACGAGAGGACAAATATTGTATGAGACCTCTACGATAAGATCTCAAAAACAGACTTGGGTATAGAAGAAAAGACTCTTGACAGCTGCAAGGGAGGGGAGGGAGGGAAGAAGTGGGGGAGGGTTTAGATTAGATAGTTGCTAGGTATCTGGTTGGGTGAAATCGGTGATAGCACACATTAGAAACAAGAACAATATTAAGTGGACTTAAACATAACATAAGTACTCCTTCCATCTTAACCCAATATTGCAAGGATAGAGTAGTTGGGGCAGGGTGCAGGGGACCATGCTCTTAGGCGAAAGCGAGGCCAATTGGCACAACTAGCATTTTGCTAAGAGGGCTTTCTGAACCCCACGTTGGTGAGTTGCGTCTGGGGTCTTAAAAGCTGCCAAGTTGCCATCCGAGGGCACGGCAAATGGTCCCAACTCAGCAGGAACGGATGCTCACTGAGGACCAAAATGACATGGGGGAAAGACAACCCAGAAGACAAAGAAACCCACATCAGTGGGTGCCTACATCGACTTGGGACCGGAAGAACCGGATGGTGCCTGGCCACTACCAGTGATAGCCGCAATGGAGCTCATTAAGTTGAGTCTCACTGGCAACACAAGAATAAAAAGGGGTGCACCCTAAGATCCCCACTAAAAGACCACAATTGATGGTCCAGTGGTTTCGGGGTTCCCCTGGGAGCATGGCCTCTTGCCCTGATGCTGCCCTTGACCATAAATCATAACGAAGGTCCACGCTTCGGACAGGAATGGATTGGACTTGGCGATGCAGAGTGACCATATATTGGTTGCACTTTATGGTTCTGTACATCTATAGGATATCATCCTGCTGACCTCTGGCTGGAGGAAGGAGAGTGGGTGAAGAGGAGGGAAAAAAGAGACTGTTGGGAGAACGAGACATGTATGGAGCAAAGAGGAATAGTGTGCTGTCACCAGGCAGGGAGAGCAGTGGAAGCTGCATATAGGTGGGCATGTAAATTTATACAGGAATGTACATTTTCACTCAGTTATATTAAATAAAAAAATTAAAAAAAAAAGAAAACCCAAAATACTTCACGAGAAAACTACCGGAACTAATAGAAAGACTCGTAAAAATAGTGAGATACAAGCCAAGCATACGGAAATTACTCAAATTCCTATACACCAATATAGAGAAAGATGAAAAGAAAATCAGAAAAATAATACCGTTTACAATAGCCCCTAAAGGAATAGATCTGCCCAAAGCAATTTACACCTATAATGTAATCCCAGTTCAAATACCAACAACAGTCTTTAAAGAGATGGAAAAATTAGTCACTAAATTTATATGGAAACAGAATAAGCCCCAGATGTGTAAAGCACTACTGAAAAATAAAGTAGGAGGACTGACACTACCTGACTTCAGAACTTACTGCATAGTTGCAGTAGTCAAAACAGCCTGTACTAGCACAGTGACAGATATCTTCACTTATGGAACAGAACTGAGAATCCAAATATAAATCCATCCACCTACAGTTGTCTGATCTTCAACAAGGATCCAAAGTCCATCAGATGGGCAAAAGACTAAACATACAGTGCTGGCAAAATTGGATGTCCATTGGTAAAAGAAAAAAAAAAAAAAAGCAGGTCCCATACCTTACACGATACACAAAACTAATTCAGAGTGTATCAAAAACCTAAATATCAAGCCAAAAACTATAAAGATTATAGAAGAAAAAGTAAGGCCAATGCTAGAGGCCCTAATAAACTGCACTAACAGAATACAAACCATAACTAACAACACACAAACTTCAGAAGATAAGCTAGATAACTGGGATCTTCTAAAAATGAAACATGTTTGCTCATCAAAACACTTCACCTACAGGTAACTGCAGAGACTTCAGACTAGGGGAAAAAAAATTGGCTAGCACAAATCTGACAAAATCCTAATCTCTAAAACCTACAGGAAAATCTAATGCCTCCACAACAAAAAGACAAGCAATCCAATTTAACAACAGAAAGAAGTGAACTCAGATTTCAACAAAGAAGACAGTCAAGCTTTTAACAGACAAAAAAGGAAATGCTAGCAATCACTAGCCATTGGAGAAATGTGAATCAAAACCACAGTGAGATACCATGTTACCCTGGCATTACTGGCAGGAATCAAATGAAACAGAAAATAACAAATATTGCTGAGGCTGCTGGGAGAGTGGAACTCTTACAGACTGCTAATGTGAAGGCAAAATGATAAGACCACTTTGGAAAATAATGCGACACTTCCTTAGAGAGCTAGAAATAGAAATACCATATGATTTAGCAATCACACTCCTAGAATTATATCCTAGAGAAATAAGAACCATCATATGAATAGCTATGTGCATACCTATGTTCATTGCAGCATTATTCACAACAGCAAAACGATGAAAGCAGCCAAGATGCCCATCAAAAGATGCATAAACTTTTTAAGACATACACATGATGGAATACTATGCAACGATAAAGGGCAAGTATGAATCTGTCAAGTTCTCACAAAATTTGCATGAATCTAGAAAGCATTATGCTGAGTGAAATAAGTCAATCACGAAATGACAAATATTGCATGAAACCACTACAATAAAAACTCACGAAAAGGTTTACACATAAAAAGAAGCAGTCTTTGATGGTTTTGGGGGGGTGGCAGTCATGAGTTGGAATCAACTCAACAGCAATCGGTTTAATTATTTTTTATGTATTTGCTGTTTCTATGTTGACTATGTTTAGTGCCCCTTTTCAGTTATGAAAATAGCATATTTAAATTAATGTTATCCACTTTATGTTTTGGAAACCCTGGTGGCGTAATGGTTTAGTGCTATGTCTGCTTAGCAAAAGGCCAGCATTGCCAATCTGTCAGGCACTCCTTGGAAAAGCTATGGGGCAGTTCTGTTCTTCCTCTGGGATCACTGAGTCAGAATCAATTCGACTTCCTGTTTTTAACTTCTAGCTGCAAAACTCTGCCCCAAATACTAAATTCAGAGTTCCGCACAGGGCAGGTGCTCGGTAAATTGACTTTAAACAGATTACAGCCTCTGCTGCCAAAAACACAATTGTATGGCTGGCCAAAAGATTAAATATCAGTTCCCTAAAGCTACCACTGCTAACCACAAGGTCTGCAGTTCAAATCCACCAGGCGCTCCTTGAATACTCTAGAGGGCAGTTCTACTCTGCCCTCTAGGGTCGCCATGAGTCGGATTCGACTCGACGGCACTTGGCTGGCAAAGCAATGTCCGAAGTGACTTTCTAAAGCTCAGGTTATTCCTATCACTTTCTTTTTCCAATTTCACAGGAGTTGTTGGTTTATTCCAGAGTATAAACTCTGTAGCTTGTGAGACAAATTAACAGGAGCAAACTATGGTAAGGAAACCCTGCTAGTGAGAATGTAATTAAGTACCAAATAAGGGAGCTTTTAGTGATACAGTGATTACAGAGTCATCTGCTGACGGGAAGGCAGCGGGTTGAACCCACCAGCTGCTGGGGGGCGGAGGGAGGCGAGGCCATAGGGAGATGTGGCAGCTGGCTTCCTAAAGAGCCACAGCATTAGAAACCCTACGTGGCAGCTTTAAGCTTTCCTACCAGAAACCCTGGTGTCGTACTGGGTTAAGTGCTACATCTGCTACCCAAAAGGATGGCAGTTCAAATCTGTCAGGTGCTTCTTGGAAACTCTATGGCTTAGTTCTACTCTGACCTCTAGGGTTGCTCTGAGTCAGACGCTACTCAGTAGCAGTGGTATTTTTGTAGGGTCAATTTGACTTGGAATCTTGATGGTAAACAGATTTGGTTGATTAGATGATGTGTTCACCTTTGGCCATAAGGGGGAGCCAGGCACTTTAAAAAGCCTCAGCAATCGGTGACCACACTGCTCAAATACACTGGCTCGAATCCTACTCAGCTAACAATTGTTTTATCTCTTCGCTGGGGAGGAAAAGTTCTTAAATCCCGAAGCTCCCAGACAGATCTTTATTTTCTAGTCTTTTAATTTGGAATACTGCCTGTTGGAATTATAACTATCGTCCTATATTTTGTAACTATTTGAGTCAAGGGAACAGAATCAGTGGTAGAAACAAATGTGAATTTGAAGGTTTGAGGTATCCAGACACACTGTGCTCACATTAGGATTTTTTCCAGTCCCTAATCATTATTAACAAATTTCTCTTATAATGATGTTAAATAGGATCACCCATGCACCTAAACAGAGGAACCAAAGACTCTAGCATAAAAGAAAAAAAAAAACAAAAAACCATTGCCATTGAGTCAGGTCCAACTTGTAGTGACCCTAGAGGTCAGAGTAGAAAATTAGCAGGAACCTTTTAGAAATCTCATTTTTAAAACAGTTGCAGAGGCTCCCTGTCCTTCAGATACTGAACTGGAAAGGACTTTCTATGAATTTGAATGACTTCACCCAGGCCTATGTGACTGCCACAGTCTTCATAATTTTCCCCAATATAGAGTCTTTCAGTGGATTTTTCCTGTCCTCTAAGAGTCTTGTAGGGCTAAAAATTCCATTTTATTGGAGTGATAATAAATAGACTAATCAACTGGTCATAAAGGAAAAATAAAATTAAATAATCATTCAACTTAAGTTTAAGAGACTATTTGTAACTGTTTCCTGCCTTAATAATATGTCTTTATAGGTTAAGTAGAGTCCTGGAGGCACAGTTGCTCAGAGTTCAGCTGTTAACTATAAGGGTAGCAGGTTGAAAGTTCAAACTTTCTAGCTGCTCCTTGGAAACACTATGGGACAGTTCTACTCTTTCCTGTAAGGGTGCTATGAGTTGGAATCAACTCAACAGCAATAGTTTGGTTTTTGATAGGTTAAATGTAGAATAAACTAAAGCTAAATGTTGATCTTTCTATTATTTCAAGCAAGGGAATGTGGTCCAGACCATTATTCCTGTGTTCTACAAAAAACCCAAACCTTCTGCCTTCTAGTTGATTCTGACGCATAGCAATCCTGTAAAACAGAATAGAACTGCTCTGCAGAGTTTCCAAGGAGCACCTGGCAGATTTGAACTGCTGACCTTTTGGGTTAGTAAACATAGCACTTCCCACTGTGCCACCAGGGTTTACATGTTCGACAAAGAGGTACTAGTTTGTGATTTTTTATTGTTGTTATTTTAATGGAATGTGGGAGCTTATGAAAAACCACACCACCTAAGTCTCCCCAAAAGAAGACAACTTCCAACACCAACTAACCAAAGAAAAAGAGAATATGAATTTGCCAAAAACTTCTACCTAACTAACTGGGTCACACTTAAAAATGCCACTGTCCTTTGTGCTAGAATTCAGGTTACAGGGCATTAGGCCCAAGAAAAAGACATTCTAACTTTTAATAAAAATCAACTTTCAACTGCCTAGTATTAAAGTCTCAAAAACTTTAACTGCCAAGTGAAGAAAATTCTTCTCCATCTGGCATTCCAAGAACTATCCCTCTTGGTGCTATCTGCAATGCACAATCACAGAAAACTTGAGAGAGAAGTATGAGGAGCCCAAGCATGGTCACAGGAAAGATTCAGCATCCCTCCCCATAGTTAACATTGCACTGAGCCTAGATTCTCCCTTCCCCAGCACACCCCATTCCCTTCACTGGTCTACTGTTAATGTGGGTGATCATTTTTATGGGACAGTTCTATTCTTTCCTGTAAAGTTGCTATGAGCTGGAATCAACTCAACTGCAATAGTTTGGTTTTTGATAGGTTTTTTTTTGTTTGTTTTTTATTATTATGTTCTTAGTTAATTCCCCATTGCTTCCTGGAACAATGACGTTACTTCAAATAACCTAGATACCAAAAGGACATACTCACTTTTTTTCTTTTTATTTTCTGTTTTACCCAAGACTATGCCTTACAAAAGAACCCTGGTGGTACAGTGGTTAAGTGTTTGGCTGCTAATTAAAAAGTTAGCAATTCCAATCCACTAGCTGCCCCACAGAATTCTATAGGGTCAGTTCTACTCTATCCTGCAGTGTCACTGCCAGTAGGAGGTGGAATCGACCCAACAGCAATGGGTATGGGTGTGCCTTGAACAGGGTGCCACTACAAAACTCATGTACATAGATAAGAAAAAGATAATCTAAAAACTCTCATTACAAAACTTTAAAAAATTAAGAAAAATAACAGTCTCAAACAGTGCCTGGTACCCAAGAAATATTTGCTAAGCAAATGAAAAGATTACTTGGAAATCATGTCACGAGGTAATGGTTATGTGTATACTGCTGTACCTACTTACACAGTGATCCAGTTTCTGCGTAACACTGTGGAAGTCTTCCACAAAGCATACTCCCTGCAAACTGGCAATTGGAGGTGGCCATAAATGTCTTCTATAAAGGAAAGAAGTTGTCCTTGAAATTGGCAATTTTTCTCTAAATGAGATAAGAGACATTGCATAAGGTAAACTATTGATAGTTTCATTTTATGAATGTCTCTGACATATCCACCTTGATTACTATTTTATAGCCATCCAGAAAAATAAAAGTATAGAAAAGAAAACATCAAACAAGTAGAAAAGGAAAAAAGAAAAATACTCTCTGGCTTACCATAAACAGGTTTTTCATTTTCTTTTTTAATGGTCTAATATCTTTGATGTGATCTTCCTAAAATAAAACAAAGAGAAATAAGTTTTATCCAGGATTTTGAGTGCTCTAAGCACTGTCTATACTTACTGGGATTGTTGCCTTGAGCCACGCCATCTTGGCAAAGAGGCTGTCCACAGCTTGGGTCATGGTCTCTTTGGTGCTGCAGTTTATGGTGAAGAAAGATTGCTTGTGCTTGGCAATGACAAGAGACAGAGTGACAAATAGCAACCCAGATCTCAAAATTCAGTTCACCCACGTTTCCTTCTGCCCTCCTCCGCACTCACTCATGTCACTAACAGCAGCCAGAGAACATTTGTGCTGGTTAGATCAGAGGATAACCTACTTATTTTAGCCCTCAAAGCCACCTCTCCAGTGATGCTGTAACAGATAACTTACAGTTAATACACAAAAAGATCACTTTGGTCTCTCTGTTTTTCAGAACTTGCTTTATAACAACAACAACAAAAATTGACCACACCATCCGTGACATTAAGCAAGAGCTCAAGCTTACTGGTAAGATTGCGCTAGTGTTTCAAAAAAGAAAACCAACTCAGACCTTCAGTTGCAATCACAACAGATTTCATTATTTCAGTAGTCGTGACATACCACGCCAATGAGAATGCCTGATCTCTAGAAGACCATGTGAGACATATATACCCCCATATGAAAAATCTCCTTCTCTGAATCTCCAAAAACTTAAACCAAGAAGTAGAATGGAATGACCTCTGTGACCTGCTCATAACTCCAAAATGGTTTTAATTATCCCTTGCCCAATCTGTCTTATGGCTGTACCTCTTCGCCTATTAACATATGTTTATTAAGGACCTATCTATGCAAAAACCTGTGCTAGGTACTAGGGACCCACCAAAGAGGATGCCCTATGGACTCCCGTCCTCAGCTCTGTCTCATTTCTCTCTATTCCAATGAGTATGGTTTATGTTAGGTATATATCAGCCCCAGCATGAAAGGTAGACACAGCATGGAAGCAGTGACTGGTCACTATAGCATAGCATGGATAGCATTACATAATAACAAGAGCAAATTAACATTAAGAATCTGGTTGTGAGTTTTAATATGTTCATCAAGACTAGGTAAAGTTGAGATCAAGCATCATAACCCAAGACTAAGTTCTAGACCAAGGCAAGCATGGTTACCAAAGAAGCAAGGAAGAAGAAAAGAATCATATGGTGAGTGAGACAATGGCTTGCAGGGTTTCATTCACTTTCATAAAGGGAGTGGGTGTCTCTGAATGCCCCAAGACTATTTTCCATAGGAGCACCTTTTCTGAGCTTAAAGATAGATTTGGGTGAAGCACACACCCTCTCAAATGAAATGAGAATGGCACACAATAAGCCACAACAGAACATAGCTGCTGGGGAGTGAAACACGAGGCTTATTAAAATTTTGTTAAGAAAAAAAAAAAAAGATATTATTTTTAGAGTGGCTTAAAGGATGTTTGAACTAGGATGTGAAAAACCTAAACATTTTTGAGCAGATGAATGCCTACTATTCAAAATTCCTTAGGAAGAAAAGAATGTGAACAGCAAGAATCAAGAGTTCAAATGCGATCACAGGTCATAGGACTAACAGCATTAGCAGACGTGTATGGACAATCAGCACTAAATTGCCTATATCACTACCAAGTCTAAAATCTGCCTAATCATATAGCTTATCAACACACTGTGTGGGTACAATACAAGGACAGCACAAAATGCCTTCAGGAACCATGTACAATCTTGAGCAGGTAATCGGGGACCACTGATGTGTACAAACACAACTTATGTGCAGCTCACACTGCAAATATTGATAAAGTTGATGTGAGTCTTGGCTGTTTGGTAACGTCAAGTAGTTTCACCTCCATAAATGTGCTATACCCCACAAACCCATCAATACCCAAGAGAGACCATATATTATCCAAAGATGCCAATGATTTGGTTTACAGCTATCTCAGGAAAACTGCGGTCATTTCTTTTTCTTCTAGAAACTTTATCTCTCCATTGATCATAGCCATCCTACACCTTAGTCAGTAGACTGATCTCCTTATATCCTTTTGAGCAGTCATATCTGACCTTGAAGCACAATAGCAACCAATATAAAAAATATCCAAAACACAGGTCATAAAGTCGATTGTAAAATGAGTTCTTAAGTAACAGAACTATTAGAATAAGTGCTTAATATCTTTGGAAGCACTAATTTGAAAGAAAGTCCTCTGCTCATTTGAGTGTATGTTTATTATATCATGTTCACGCATTTCTTATACAGAAATGTAGAAAAATTAGTATTAATTGCCTTTGAAACTCAGATCCACCGGTCATTAGTTTTACGTCCTTAGGAGAGTTACTGATCCTCTTTAAGCTGTTGATTTCTTTCATAATTAAAATGAGACAATAATTATCCCTGTTTCAGCCAACTGTCATGAGCAAATACATGCATACATATGTATACACATATATGTGTGTATATACACATATTATAAATATGTGTATATATTATAATATATATGTATATATTATATATTATAATATGTATATATAATATGTATACACACATTTATATACATATATACACTCATGTATATGTGTGTGTGTGTGTGTGTATATACACACACATATGTGATCATATAAACAGCATGCTTAGCACAATGATACCTGTAGAGGACTCTGAAAGTGGTAGCTATTGCATTATTATTTGTCAAATAGTAAAAGCACATGAAATATTCTGAATGATGTTAAAGTTTGTTATTTTGCACCTTCAGAACCTTTGAGAAATTGTTGAAGAAAGTGAGGAAAGTAATGGAGGAGCAATGATCTAACAATATTTTGAAGAGCACATGGGCATGAAGAATTCAATTTATACTACGTAAGTCCAGCATGCATACTAAGACAATTAAGGGGATAGATTGAGGAGGCTGTTTCTGTATAGCGTATGGGAGAATATGCTGACAACATAGCTACCCAAGAACACAACCGAGCCAGTTCTGAAGTATTAGCATGGCAGTTATTTCTCTTAAAATCCAAGTACCCTCCACACAAAAGAACCCTAGCTACCATCTCTGATGACCAAGCATATTCAGTGAGCAGAATAAGTTCACCAATTCGTACAGAGAACCAAAGTTCTCTTTGAACTATTAGCTTACCTTTGTATCTGTTCTTCTATGGGAGAAAAAAAAAAGGGATTCCTAACCTTAACTTCTCTAAGACACACACTTTTTCATGTTACAATGTCTCTGAATGCAGAATGTGTTTTCTATGAAGTCTTATAGCCACAGTTACCCAGTCAAGAGTCCAGATGCAGGTCTCTTCCTATACAATTGCCAACTTGTTCACAACCGTTAATGATGCCATCACTTCAACTGAACTTTATGAATAGTTTTACTATAGGTGTTGAGTTTAATCATTGTTTTAATGCATCTTCAGAAAGATTACACTGTAATTCAACATTGAAAGAGAAGTTACTGTGTCCATAGAAAAGCACAGAGCAGCAATGGTGTATCAATTTGGTACTCTGTTTGTTAGCTGCTGTCAAATTGCCACTGACGCCTGGTGACTCCCTATACAACACAACGAAATATTGCCCAGTCTTGTGTCATCTTCATGATCATTGGTATGCTCCATTATTGTGACCACTATGTATTTTGAGGATCTCCCCACCTAGGGTGGCTTTTCTCCCATCACTGTATCAGACAATGTTTAGCTGTGAGTCACAAGATTTTCACTGATTAATTTTCAGAGGTAAATTTTCAGTCCACTCTTCCTAGTCCATCCTAGTCCGGAAGCTCTGTTGAAACTTGTCCACCAAGGACAACCCTGCTAGTATTTGAAATACCGGTGGCATAGCTTCCAGAGTCACAGAAGCACAGAAGCCACCACAGGTTGACAAACTGACAGATGGGTGGCAGAACTTTTGATACTAGAAATGCAATTATTTTCCCTTTTTTATTATTACTATGATTGAACGAAAATGTACATTCCCATGTAAATTAGCATGCTCACCATCATGGATTGAATTGTGTCCCTCCAAAAACATGTGTAGCCATGTGGCTGGGCCGCGATTCCCAGTGTCTTGTGACTGTCCTCCGTTTTGTGGTTTTCCTATGCTGTATATTAAGGATTAGGGTGGGACTGTAAATCACTTTATAAGATCACCTCCCTGCTCCACTGTAAAGACTTTCCCTGGAGTGTGGCTTGCCCCACCCTTAATCCTTTCAGCCTGCAAGAGATAAAAGGAAAGGGAAACAGAGAACTGGGAACTTCACAGCATCAATGAAGCAGCACTGGGAAAAGAGTGCGTCCTTCAGACCTGAGGTTCCTGTGCCAAGATGCTCCCTGGACAAAGACTGATGCAATACTGGACTTTCCTCCAGAGCAGACAAGGGGGAAAGCCTTCCCTTGGAGAGGACATCCAGAATTTGGACTTGCAGCCCACCAGACTGAGAAGGAATAAACTCTCCCTTGTTAAAGCCATCCACTCTGTGGTTAGAGCAGCCCTAGCTGACTAAAACACTCACCTATATGCAGCTCCCACTGCTCTCCCTGCCCGGTGACAGCACACTATTCCTCTCTGCTCCATACATGTCGTATCCTCCCAACAGTCTCTTTGTTCCCTCCTCTCCACCCACTCCCCTTTCTCCAATAAGAGTCAGCAGGATGACATCCTATAGATACATAGAACCATAAACTGCACACATGGTATGGTGACTTGGCATTGCCAAGTCCAATCCACTGTTGTCCAGAAAGTTGACCTTCATTATGATTTATGGACAAGGTGGCATCAGGGCCAGGAGCAGTGCTCCCAGGGGAACCCTGAAGCCTCTGGACCATCAATTGCAGTCTTTCAGTGGAAATCTCAGGGTGCACCCCTATTTGTGCTTGTGTTGCCAGAGAGACTCAATTTTGTGAGCTCCATCATGGCTATCACTGGTGGTGGCCAGGCATAATAGGTTCTTCTTGTCACAAGTCAATGTAGAGACCCAACAACGTGGGTCTGTCTGTCTTCTGGGTTCTCTTTTCCCCATGTCATTCTGGTCCTCGGTGATCCTGTTGAGATTGGACCATTTGCTGTACCCTCAGGTGGCAAGTTGGCAGCTTTTAAGACCCCAGACACCACTCACCAATGTGGGGTGCAGAGAGACCTCATTAGCAAAATGCTAGCTGTGCCAACTGGGCTTGATTTCACCTGAGAGTGAAATTTGCTCCCCGACCCAGCTACTCTGTCCTTGCAGTATTGGGTTAAGACCAGAAGAGTACTGAAATTGTGTTGAAGTCCAGTTAATATTGATCTTCTTTCTAATGTGTGCTGTCACCAATTTCACCCAGCGAAATTTCTACTAGCTATCTAATCTAAATCCTTCTTCCCTCACCCTCCCACCCTCTCCAACCTTGCAGCTGTCAAAGAGTCTTTTCTTCTATGCATGAGTCTGTTTTAAGTTCTTATTGTAGGGGTCTCATACAATATTTGTCCTTTTGTTGCTGGCTACTTTCACTCAGCATAATGTCTTCCAGTTGAAACCAGGCTAAGAGATGTCTCCTGCAATCGTCATTGTTCTTTACCATTGCATAGTGTTCCATTGAGTGCATATATCATAGTTTACCTATCCATTCCTCTGTTGTTGGGCTCCTGGGATGATTCCACCTTTTTGCTATTGCGGACTGTGATGCAATGAGCATTCGTGTGCGTGTATCAGCTGATGTGAATGGCCTTGATTCTGTAGGATATATTCCAAGTAGTGGAATTACTGGGTCAGATGGTATATCTAGATCCATTTTTTTAAGGGAGCTCCCAGATTGCTTTCCAAAGAGATTGCACCATTTTGCAATCCCACCAACAGTGAAGGAGAGTTCCAATCTCCCCACAGCCTCTCCAGCATTTGTTGTTTTGCATTTTTTGGCTCAAGGCCAACCTTGTTGGGGTAAGACAGTATCTCACTGTAGTTTTGATTTGAATTTCTTTAATGGCTAATAATCGTGAGCATGTCCGCATGTGTTTTTTGGCTGCCTGGATCTCTCCTTTAGAGAAGTGTTTGTGCACTTCCTTTGCCCATCACTTAATTGGATAATTCATCTTTTTCTTCTTGATATTTTGTTGTGCCTTATAGATTATGGAAATCAGGCAACAGTCTGACGTATAGTTGCCAAATATTTTTTTCTTATTCTGTAGGTGGCCTTTTAATTCTATTAATAAAGTCTTTGAATAAGCAAAAGTGTTTGATTCTTAGTAGTTCCCATTTACCTATTTTCTCTTCTGATGATTGTGGTTTGTTTGACAGGTTTTGAAGTCTGTCTGTGTTGTTTATTAAAACTTCTATTGTTGCTCCTACATTTTCTTGGATGAGTTTTATCGTTTTAGATTTGATATTTAGGTCTTTTATACAGTTTGAGTTGGTTTTTGTAGAAGGTGTAAGATACAGATCTTGTTTTAATATAGCAAAGATGGATAACCAATTTTGTCAGCACCATTTGTTGAAGAGATTATTTTTATCCCAGTTTAATGTCTTAGGGCCTTTGTTGAATATCAACTGTTCATAGGCTGATAATATCATCTCTGAGGTCTCAATTCTGTTCCATTGATCAATCTGCCTGTTTTTGTATCAGTACCTTGCTGTTTTGAGTACTTGGACAGTGTAATAAGTTCTAAAGTCTGGTAGTGAGAGGCCTCCCACTGTGTTCTTCTTCTTTAGTAATGCTTTACTTATCTGGGGCTTCTTCCCTTTCTAGACAAAGTTGGTAATTTGTTTCTCCACCTCATTAAAAAATGTCACTGGAACTTGTATTGGGATTGCGTTACTAAATAGATTGCTTTGGGTAAAACAGACATTTTCACAATGTTAAGTCTTCCTATCCATGAGCAGGGTAGGTTTCTCCACTGATATAAGGCTCTCTTAATTTCTTGCAGTAAGGTGTTGTAGTTCTCTTTGTAAAGATCTACTATTTCTCTGGTTAGATTTATTCCTAGGTATTTTATTTTCTTGGGGGCTATAGTAAATGGTATTGATTTGGTGATTTCTTCCTTAATAATCTCATTGTTGGTATAAAGGAATCCTACTGATTTACTTACGTTTATCTTGTATCCTGAGACTTTGCTGAACTCTTCTGTCAGTTTGAGTAGTTTCCTTATGGATTCTTTGGTATTCTCTGCATATACAATCATATCATCTGCAAAGAGGGAAATTTTTAGTTCTTCTTTACTGATGCAGATACCTTTTATTTCTTGGTCTTATCTAATTGCTCTGGCTAGAACTTCTAGTGCAATGTTGAATAGGAGAGGTGAGAGTAGGCATCCTTGTCTAGTTGCTGTTCTCACTGGAGACTGTTTCAGCCTCTCTCCATTCAGGATGATGTAGGCAGTTGGCTTTGTATAAATGGCCTTTATTGCATTGAGGAATTTGCTGTCTATTCCTATTTTGCGTAATTATTTTCATTTGATGGAATGACAAAAATTGCACACTTTTTTGCAAAGCAAAGACCAAGTGCTGGATGTTAAAAACATATTGCACCATCATTTAAGCAGTAGTACTTTCTCTTCTTTCTTAGTGGCAAATAATCAATGGTACAAATTTCAAGAAGTAGCATCTTAAATTCATTGAAATCTAACTTAATATTTTGTAGGCTAATGGGGGAAGGAAATTTTTATATCCTAAAATGGAAGACAGGGGTGAAACTAAACACTTCATATTGTATTTGAGGACCCCAAAAGGATTAGAGGGTACAGTGACTAGTGCCTACTCTGACCACCCAGACTATGTCCAGAGAGGAAGAATCCGGGTAAGGTTCAAGCATGTTTAATCATGTACACATGGCACGCGGTGTGTAAAAGGCACAAGACTCCAATCTGTGTGGATGTCAAAGCCCATGTGTTTCCGACTGTGGGACACATCACATCACTGTCATACCACACTGCTAAGCAGAGCTCTGTGAAGGTATGAGCCTTGTGGGTAGACTATAGAAAATAAGAGACAAGAGAGGGACCTAAGGGAAAAAAGAAAGAGATGGAACAAAAGAAAAGAACTTAAAAAATAATAAAATTTATGTTTTTGCTATTCTTTATAAGCCTGGTATATGCATTCAAACAATATCTAATTTTACATAGTGCTTCACAAAGCAGGTTGGTGGTTCAAGCCCACTAAGAAACATCTCCAAAGAGTGGTCTTGGCAATCTACTTCCCAAAACCTTAGCCATTAAAAATCCTGTGGAGCATAGGTCTACTCTGACACACACATGGTCACCATGAGTAGGAGTCAAATAGACGATAACTTGTTTCATTCTGGTTTTCACAAGGATGTCTCTTAGTCTTCCCCGTGCTTCTGTAAAGGGTAGCAGAAGTCTTGTGTGCTCCAGTGTATCAAGAGAAAGCTGTCACTGAGAGAAGTCAAGTGATGTGCCCAAGGTCACTATTCTGGTTTGAAATGTGGCTCTGAAAAATATGTTTTGTAAATGCTAACCCCTATACCTGTGTTATCCACATATATCTATTATGTCTATTCAGTTTGTTGTACTGTGGAGGATTACATGTTGCTGCGATGCCAAACGCCACATCATGGGTGTTGAAATACCAGCAGGGTAACCCATGGTAGATAGGTTTCAGCTGAGATTCCAGACTTAGACAGACCAGGAAGGACTTGGCAGTCTACTTCTGAAAAGAATAAGCTGGTGAAAATTCCATGAATAGCAGTAGACCATAATGCTTGAAGATGAGCCTTTCAGGTTGGAAAGCACCCAAAATATGACTGAGGAAAATCTGCCTCCTCAGAGAAGCCATAAAGCACTGCTCCCCAGTTGATTCCAACTCATAGTGATCCTACAGCTTAGAGTAGAACTGCCCCATGAGGTTCCAGGGAGTACCTTGCAAATACGAATGGCTGCCTTTTAAGTTAGCAGATATAGCACAGAGACATATCACTAAGCCACCAGAGTCAACCTTAATTACATGAATGGAATGAACCTTTCAAGACCTTCATTTGCTGATGTGACATGATGGCACAATTCAAAAGGAGAAGAAACAGCTACAAATATCCATTAATAGCTGGAACAGTGAATGTAAGAAGTATGAATCCAGAAAAGTTAGGAAATGTCAAAAATGAGATGGAACACATAAAAACCTATGTCCTAGGCATTAGTGATCTCAAATGGACTGGTATTAGCCATTCTGAATCAGATGATCATATTGTCTACTATGGTAGAAATGGCAAATTGAAGAGAAATACTATTGTGTTCATAATCCAAAAGACCATTTCAACACTAATCCTGAAGTACAACACTGTCAGTGACAGGACAACATCCATATGCCTACAAGGAAGACCAGTTAACACAACACTATTTAAATGTATGAACCAACAATTAAGACCAAAGATGAAAAAATTGAAGATTTTTACCAACTTCTACTGTCAGAAATTAATCAAACATGCAATCAGGGTGTATCAATAAATTACTGATGATTGGAATGCACAAGTTAGAAATAAAGGGGAAGGATCAGTAGTTGGAAAATATGGCCTTGGTAATAGAAATGATGCTGGAGATCACGTGATAAAATTTTCCAAGACAAATAACTTCTTCACTGCAAACACTTTTTTTCACTGACATAAATGTCCACTGTGCACATGGACCTTGCCAGATGGAATACAAGGAATCAAGCTGACTATGTCTGTGGAAAGAGACAATAGAAAACCTCAATACTATCAGTCAGAATAAGGCCAGGGTCCAGTTTCAGAACAGGTTATCAATCACTCAAATGTAAGTTCAAGTTGAGTCTGAAGAAAATTAGAACAAATCCAAGAGTGCCAAAGGACTGAGTATATTCCACCTAAATTTAGAGAGCATCTGAAGAATAGATTGAATACATTGAACACTAATGACCAAAGACCAGAAGAGTTGTGGAATGACATCAAGGACATCATATAAAGAAAACAAGAAGTCATTAAAAAGATAGGAAAGAAGGAAATGACCAAAATGGGTTTTAGAAAAGACTCTGAAACTTGCTCCTGAGTACTGAATAGCTAAAGCAAAGAGAAGAATTCATGAAGTAAAACAGCTAAACATAAAACTTCAAATGGTGACTCAAGAAGACAAAGTAAAGTATTATAATGACATATTCAAATACCTGGAATTAGAAAACCAAAAGGGAAGAACACTTTTGGCATGTCTTAAAGAACTAAAGAAAAAGTTCAAGCCTCAGGTGGTGAAAGTGATGGATTTTGTGGGAGAAATACTGAACAACACAGGAAGCATCAAAAGAACATGGAGGAAATACACAGAATCACTGTACCAAAAAGAATTCGTTGATATTCAGACACTTAGCACATGATCAGAAATCCATGGTACTGAAGGAAAAAGTTCAAACTGCATTGAAAGTATTGGTGAAAAACAAGGCTCCAGGGACTAATGAAATATCAACTGAGACGTTTCAACAAATGATGCAGCACTGGAAATAGTCACTCATCTGTACCAAAAAATCCAGAAGACAGCTACCTGGTCAACTGACTGGAAGAGATCAATATTTGTCTCTAGTCATAGGAGAAGTAATTTAATCGAATGTGGAATGCATCCAGCAGTATCATTAATACAACACACAAGTAAAATTTTGCTGGAAATCATTCAAAAGTGACTGTATCAACACATTGACAACAGACTGTCAGAAATTCAAGCCAGACTCAAAAGAGGGCTTGGAAGTAGGAATATCATTAGTGATGTCAAATGGATTGTGGCTGAAAGCAGAGAATACCATAAAGATGTTTACTTGCATTTTATTAACTATACAAAGATATTCAATTGTGTGGATCATAACAAGTTATGATTACATCATACGAACAAGAATTGCAGGACACTTAATCGTGCTCACAAAGAACCTGTATATAGACCAACAGGCAGTCGTTTGAATAGAACAAGAAGATATTGGGTAGTGTAAAGCCAAGATAGGGGTGTGTTGGGATAGTATCCTTTCACCATACCTATTCAATTTGTATGCTGAGCATATAACCCAAGAAACTAGACGACACGAAGAAGGTGGCATCAAGATTGGAGGACGACTCATTAACAACCTGTGAAATGCAGAAGAAACAACTTTGCATACTGAAAGTGAAGAGGCCTTGGACCACTTACTGTTGAAGATCAAAGATCATGGCCTTCAGTATGGGATTATACTTTAACATAAAGAAAACAAAAATCCTCACAAGTGGGCCAGTAACCAACATTAGGATAAACAGAGAAAATATTGAAGTTGTCAAGTATCTCATTTGACTTCAATCCACAATCAACACTCAAGAAGACAGCATTCAAGAAATCAAAAGATGCATTGCATTGGGCAAATCTGCTGCAAAAGATCTCTTTAAGGTGTTGAAAAGCAAAGATGTCATTTTTAAGTAATAATATGTGTCTGACTCAAGCCATGGTGTTTTCAATTGCCTCTTATGTATGTAAAAGCTGGACAATTATTAAGGAAGACCAAAGAGGAATCAATGCCCTTGCATTATTCTGTTGGTGAAGAACACTGAATGTACTGTGAACTGCCAAAAGAATGAACGAAGTTGTCTTGGGAAAAGTATAGCCAGAATGTCACATACTTTTGACATGTTATCAGAGATCAGTCCCTAGAGAAGGACATCCTGTTTGGTCAAGTAGAGTATCAGCGAAAAAGAGTAAGACCCTCAATGAGATGGACTGACATAGTGGCTGCAACTATGGGCTGAAGCGTTACAAGGATCATGAGGATGGCAAAGGACCAAGCCTTGTTTCATTCTGTTTTACACAAGGTCACTAAGAACGGGAACTGTTTGGTGACGTCTAACAACAGTGATACCTGTTGTCATAATCTCGTTCAGAAATGAGTTTTCTTTCTTCTTTTGGTGAGGCAGTATCAGTGCAGGTTGTTCTTAAATCAATCTCTTTTGAGATATAAAAGAGCAAATTAAGCTCAAGCGAAAAAGGAAGCACAGCTGGGGAAGGTAAAGGCCAGGCCATGTGAAGACCACTGTGACTGCCAACGAATAGAAGCTGAAAAGTAGCAGACTCTTTCACCTATGCTAACGCAGAGAGAGAGCCTTCGGTTACAACCTGTACCCTGAATTCAGACTACTGGCCTCCTAAGCAGTGAGAAAATAAGCATTTGTTTTTTAAAGTCACCCCCTTGTCATGTTTCTGTTATAACAGCACTAGATAACTCAGGTGGTTTTCAAGCCAAGAAGTCACAAATCTGGGGCTTATTGATGCCCTTGAACTATAAACCCAGTGGTCTTCACACTATATTATCTTGCCTGTAGGCTAATGAATAAACATTACTTACGTGTGATCCCTGCAGTCTTTGTGGTGCGGGGGTTAAGAGTTCAGCTGCTGACCAAGAAGTTGGCAGCTCAAATCCACAAGCTGCTCTTTGGAAATGCTACGTAGCAGTTTAATTCTGCCCAATAGGGTCACTACAAATCAGAACCAGCTCAATAATAACAGATATTTTTTGGTCTTGTATGTGATTCCAAGGTCTTCTGAGCAGTGTGAAAGCACAGATTTATTAAAATCTTTCCACATTGCAATAGCTACAATGAACTATTAATACGATATATAACTTTGTAGGTTTCCAGTTGTTTTAGTACTTTCATGTTTGATAAATTGCTGTCATAAATTGATGACATTTCATTCTCTGGCAATAAAATGTTCATCACCAACAAAACCTGTAGAAAATATAGAACTCTAACCATGATTTCAAAAAAAAGTCAGAAACACATTTTTGATAATAGCCCGCCACAAAGGATGATGGAGAACAGCCTTCTGTTGGTCTCCCCATCATCTAGCCCAGAAAAACTAAAGAGAACAAAAAGATCCACAGTATACAAAGCATCCTCTAAAGTTTCATTTAGGTATGTAGGACTTAGAGATAATCTTTCTACCTCATTTTCTAAGTGCATCAAAAACGACCATTGACAGTGATAGAGTAATAACAGAGAGAATTTAGGCAGAGGTTAGAAATCACAACATGAGAGTCCTAGAAATAGCTGTATCTCTTCTGTCGAAATTTTTTCATTACTGATCTATTTTTAGAGCTCTTCTGACCCTAGGACAGTCAGCATAAAACACGTGATAGATTTTCCTTGAGCATAGTGCATTTGAATGTAAATTTGTGGGTCAGTAGCAGCATAGTGAAAACCGTGGTGGTCTAGTGGTTAAGTGGTACTGCTGCTAACCAAAAAGTCAGCAGTTTGAATCCACCGGGCACTCCTTGAAAACTCTATGGGGCAGTTCCTCTCTGTTCCTAAAGGGTTACTATCAGTTGGAATTGACCTAAGGGCAAGGAATTTAATAGGTAGTAATATGATTTCTCCCTTAAGGACTTTTTGTTGCTCTCAAGGTAAAATTCAAAATTCTAACAATAGCCTAAGGCCATCTTTGATCTTCCCTATTCTCTTTACTTTTCTAGTCTCTTCTAACTGCTCTCCACCTTACTCACCACCCCAGACACAGCAGCCTATTTGCTGTTCTTCAAACCTGCATCTCAGGGCTTTTACACTTGCTATTTTCTTTGCCTGCCTCTCACTGGTATCTTCAGGCCTAATTCTTTCAACTTTTCAAGTCTTTGGTCTGATTCCGTGTGGGACCTCCCCAAATGGACTTTACAGAAGCCTTGTGTTTAGGAGCCGACCAAGAGATGGAGGCTGAGATTGTATGACAACTTCCTTTCACAACATTTTGCCCCATCACGAGTTACCTTCCCACACTTCTGGGTATTAACTGGTTCCTGCAACAGTGGTTAAGTGTTCAGCTTCTAACCAAGAGATCATCAGTTGGAATCTACCAGACGCTCCTTGGAAACTTATGGTGCAGTTCTGCTCTGTCCTATAGGGGCTCTATGAGACAGAACTGGCTTGATGGCAACGGGTTTGGTTTTGGGTTTTACAACAGTTAAAGACAAACGGATTCTACAATCTGCCCGTGACACTTCATCTGAATGTAGATTCTTAGAAGTCAGAGTCTTTCAGAGACAAAAGGGAACAAGAGAGGCCATCTAAAATGATGCATAAGATGTGATACACAGATTTACTTTCTAATGTGACAAAAAAAGAAAAACTCATTGCTATAAAAGAAATGACTGAGAAGACAACAAAGACCTTCAATTTGTTGAAGCCATCTAGTTGTGGTATTTCTGTTGTAGCAGCACTCTATGGATGAAAAGAAACTACTTAATGCTGAGTACTTTAGTCTTTGAGTGTTGCTGTAATAGGAATATCACAAGTAGATGGCCTTAACAAACAGATGCTTATTCTCTCTGTTAAGTAGGCTAGAAATCCAAATTCAGGGCTTTAGCTTCAGGGAAAGGCTTTCTGTCTCTGTCAGCTCTGGAGGAAGGTCCTTGTAATCAATCTTCCTCTGGACCAGGAGCTTCTCAGTGTAGGCGCCCCAGGTCCCAAGGGCACAGTCTTCTCCTGACACTGCTTTCTTGGTGGTTTGAAGTTTTTCTGCCTCTCTGTTCACTCCTCTTTTTTATATCTCAAAAGGGATCAGTTTAAAACACAGTCTAATCTTGTGGATTGAGTCCTGGCTCATCAACACAGCTGCCACTAATCCCATCTCATTAACATCATCAAGACAGGATTTACAACACTTAAGAAAATCACAACAGCTGACAAAGTTGTGGGCAATCACACTACACTGGGAATCACGGACTGACCAAGTTGGCAAATATTTGGGGGCGGGGGCGGGGTGGGAGAGCACAATTCAATACATAACAGTGGGAAAGAATCACCTTAAAGAATAAGAGGAAACAGTAGCTGCAGCTCTTCCAGAGCTATGGATAGTGACAGATCCTACCAGCTAGATTAAAAAAAAAAAAAGCTCATAATTCAGAAGACATTGAGTACTCAGACAGGTTAGGTTGTTTTTGTTAGCTGCTGTTCAGTCAATTTTCAACTTAGAGCAAACTCCTCTTCCAAAGTAGAACTGCTCCACAGGATTTCCTAAGCTTTAATCTTTGTCCACAGCACATGATTGTTCTTTCCTCCTTGGAGCTGCTGAATGAGCACGAACCACAAATCTTTTAGTCACCCAGGCTCCTACTCACTGCAGGTTGTTGCTGCTGTTAGATGCCATCAAGCCAGCCCCGACTCATAGCAACCCTATGTACAACAGAACAAAACATTGCCCAGACCTGTTCTAGTTTCACAAATTTGATACGCTTGGTCTCATTGCTGCAGCCATTGTGTCAGTCCATCTCATTGAAAGTCTTCCTCTTCTTCTCTGAGCTTCCACTCGACCAAGCATGCTGTCCATCTCCAGTGACTGATTCCTCCTGACAACATGTCCAAAGTATGTGAGAAATAATCTCACCATCATTGCTTCTAAGGAGTATTTCTGTTGTACTTCTTCCAAGACAGATTTGTTCATTCATTTATAAGCCATGGTATAGTCAGTATTCTTCTCCAGCACCACAATTTAAAGACATCAGTTCTTCTTCCGTCTTCTTTATTCATTGCCCAGCTTTAGCAGGCACATGAGCCTGTTGAAAACATCATAGCTCCCATTAGGCACACCTTAGTCTTTCAGCTGACAGCTTTTCAATACTTTGGAAAGGTCTTTTGCAGCACATTTGCCCAGCGCTATGAGTCTTGATTTCTCAGCTGCTGCTTCCATGGGTGTTGACTGTGAGTCCAAGTAGAATGAAATCTTTGACAATTTCAATCTCTTCCCTGTTTATGATAATTAACCTGAGAAGACATACTGCTGTTGACCTGTCTGATAAATTTTTTTAAAAATGAAGAGCTTATAGAATCAAACAGTTTGCAAGAAAATTAACTAGGTTCCACGAAAAAAAGCTCAAGAATACAAAAATATCCACCACCTCATCTGTAAATGGTAATGGTAAAGATAATATTCATGATCCATAGGTTCATTAGGAAGCGCTGTGGGTGCAGTTGTTCAAATTGTAAAAAATGAGAAGATAATACAAAAAAATAAATAAATTTCAAAGCGTATTCTCCAAAGAAGAACACAAATGGCCAGCAAACACATGAAAAGATGCTCAACACAATAAGGCATTCAAAAAAAACCCCAAACCCAAATCTGTTACCACTGAGTTGATTCCAACTTATAGCAACCTTTTAAGACAGAGTAGAGCTGCTCCATGGGGCTTCCAAGGGGCAGTTGGTAGGTTTGAACTGCCAATCTTTCGGTTAACAGCCATGGCTCTTAACCACAGTGCCACAAGGGCTTCATATTACTTACTGTTAAGGCCATTGTTGTTGAGTCAATTCAGACTCATAAAGGCCCTGTAGGATGGAGGAGAACTGTCCCATAGACTTTCCAAGCAGTGCTTGGTGGATTTGAACTGCCAACTCTTTGATCAGCAGCTGTAGCTCCTAACCACTATGACACCAGGGTTTCCGTATTAGTCACTAGGGAAATACAAATCAAAACCACAATGAGATAACCCGTCACACCGCTACAACAGCTACTAATCAGAAAACAGCAAGTGTTAGGGAAGATATCGAGAAACTGAAACCCTCCTGTGTTGCTGGTGGGAAAATAGTGCAGCTGCTACAGAAAATAGTTCAGTGATTCCTCAAAAAGTTAAACACAGAATCACCATATGATGCAGAAATTCCATTCCTAACCTAAAAAATTTGAACTTAGGACTCAAACAGCTGCCTGTACATCAGTGTTCACTGGAGCATTATTCACAATAGTCCAAGGCTCTGTCCAAGATGAATGGAGAAGCAAAAGTAGTATGTCCATACAATTAAATATTATTTAGGCACAAGGAGAAATGAAGTTATAATGCATACTATGACGTGAACCTTGAAAACATTATGGCAAGTGAAACAAGTCACACACGAAAGGACAAGTAGTATGGGACTTCACTTGCATGAAATATTGACAACAGGCAAATGCATAGAAACAAACTCATATCAGTGGTTACCAGGGCTTGGGGCAAAAAGCAAATAAGTAGTTATTGCTTCTGTTGGGGTGCTGAAAAACTTACCAAGCAGTGACTGTAGCACAACATGATGAGTGAATGTATGTCACTAAGTTGTACACTTAAAAATGACTAAAATGACACAATTTTATAATTTTAATTGTGCTTTAGGTGGGCATTTACAGAACAAATTATTTTCTCATGAAACAATGAATACACTAATTGTTTTGTGACGTTGGTTGCCACCATTTCGATGTGTCAAAATTCTTTCCTTCTCTACCCTGGGTTTCCCGTTTTCCTGTCCTTTCCTGTCTTCTCATCTTTGCGTTTGGGCAAATGCCCCCATTTAGTCCAAAGATTATTTTTGTTTTCTGTGTGAGCACCCTTTCTTGAGTTTTTATAATGGTGATCTCATACAGTATTTGGCCTTTTGTGATTGACTTTTTTCATTCAACATAGTGCCCTCTAGGGGCATCCATGTTGTGAGATGTTTTGTGGATTTATCAGTGTTCTTTATCATTGCATAATATCCCATCGTATGTGCGAGCCACAATTTGTTTAGACACTTCGGTTGTTTCCATCTTTTTTACTATTGTGACCCAATGTTGCAATGAACATGGGTGTGCGGATGCTATTGTTGAGACAGCTCTTACTTGTCTAGAATATAGTCCTAGGAGTGGGAAGCCCTAAAGGTGCACTGGTTAAGAGCTCAGCTGCTAAACAAAAGACTGGCAATTCGAACTAACTAGCTGCTCCTCAGAAACCCTGTGGAGCAGTACCACTCTGTCCTATGAGCTCGCTATGAGTTGGAATAAACTCAATGGCAAATGGGTTTGGGTATGGTATTTCTATGCCTAGCATTTTAAGGAAGGCCATATTGTTTTTTACAGTGGTTATGCCATTTTACATTTCGATGAGCAGTGTGTAAGAGTTCCAATTACCCTGCAGCCTTTCCAACATTTATTATTTTCTGTTTTCTGATTCATTCCAATAACGTTGAGGTGAGATGTTATCTCATCGTAGTTTTGATCTGTGTTTCTCTAGTGACTATGGGTTGCTATGAGTCTCATTCAAGTGGACAGTAATGGATTTTTAGTGACTAATGAAGTGGTGAGAAGCAAAGATGTTACCTTGAAGACTAAGATGCCCTAGTGACCCGAGCCATGGTGTTTTCAGTCCACACATATGCATGCAGAAGCTGGACAATGAATGAAGAATCGATGCCTTTGAAGTGTGGTGTTGGTGGACTACTGAATATAGTCTAAAAAGAATAAACAAATCTGTCTTAGGAAGAAGTACAACTGTAATTGTTCTTAGAACCAGGGATGGCAAGACTGTCTCACATAGTTTGGACATGTGATCAGGAGGGATCAGTCCCTAGAGAAGGACCTCATGCATTCTAAAGTAGAGGGTCAGTAAAAAAGAGGAAGACCTTTGACACGATGAATTGACACAGGGCTACAGCTACGGACTCCAGAATAACAACAATTGTGAGGATGAGACAGGATCAGGCAGTGTTTCCTTCTGTTGTCCACAGAGTTGCTATGAGTCAAGCCTGACCTGACGACACCTAACAGCAGTGACTGATGGCGTCCAGCATTTTCTCCTGTGTCTGTTAGCTGCCTGCTTGTCTGGCTTGATAAAATCTACTCACATCTTTTGCCCATTTTTAAGTGAATTTGTTTGGCTTTTTATTATTTAGGTGTTGGAGTAACTTCCAGATTTTAGAAATCAGACCTTTCTTAGGTGTGTCATAACAAACATTTTTTTTCCCAGTCTGTAGCTTCTCTTTTATTCTTTTGACAAGTGTGTTTAATTTTTACAAGAATCCTAGTTGTCCAGTTTATCTTCTGGTATTTGTATATTGTTAGTTATGGCTTGTATTCCATTTATGCCATGTATTAGGGCCTCTCATGCTTCTATTTTTTCTCCCGTGATATTTGTAGTTTTGAGTTTTATATTTAGATCTTGGATCCAGAAAATATCAAAATTTTTGTTATATTTTCACCACAATAAAAATTCAAAAATAAAGAAGAAGCAGTAAAAAACAAAAAAAACTACCCTCTGAAAAATAAAAAGAAATAGCACCTATTAAGAAGGACCCAACTAGTCAATTTCTGTTAGGTGGTATTGAGGTTGAATTATCCACATATTGTGAGAATAACATACCGGATGAAAGAAGGGCCTGAGACAGATGAATCCCATAGAAACGCAAAGAGGACTGTAACTAGAAGAGGCATGTAGGGTCACCATAAAAATTCTTAGCAGCTATAACAGGCAAAGAGGAGAAGAAAGACGAGCGACACTCAAGAGAAGCAGCCAAAGGGTAAAGTGAGGTTGAGAGGAAATCAGAGTGTAATAATCTTCCCAGCTTCTAGCCGGCACAGGAGCTCTACTGACACAGAGATCCCAATGTGTTGCACTTTGTGGAAGCAGCAGATGAGGGAAAGCTGAGCCATGGATGAGAGCCAGGACACTCCTAGACTAAGGCAGGGGAGAGTTCCTGAGACTCTTTTAGGGAATAGGACACACTGAACTAAAAATCAAAAATCGAACCTGTTGCCTTCAAGTCTTGTCAATCCTTACTCGTAGTAACCCCACAAGATGGAGTAAAACTGCCCTGTAGGGTTTCCAAGGCTTTCATCTTTACAGTAGTGAATGGTCACATCTTTCGCCTGTGGAGCTGCTGATGGGTTCAAACCTCTGACCTTTTAGTTAGCAGGCAAATGTTTCACCACTGCATCTCCAGGCCTCCTTCACATTGACCTAAACACCTCTGTTTCCCTGTGAATAAAGCCACAGGAGAAATAGGAAAATGTTGTGTTTGGGTTTGGGGCTTTTTTATAGAGAAAGTGTTTTAATTTTAGAAATCAATATACTATTGTGTCTGCTTTTGTTTATTGGAGAGTAAAAAATTTATACCCAGCACAGATATGCTGAAGTCTAGCTTTATTTATTTATCCGTAAGTGATCTTATCTAAATTATGGAAACCTTGATGGCATAGTGGTTAAATGCTATGGCTGCTAACCGAAAGATTGGAAACTCTATGGGGCAGTGCTAATCGGTCCTATAGGGTGGCTACGAGTTTGAATTGACTCAGTGGCAGTGGGTTTGGTTTTTGGTGGTTGCCGCAGAGACAAACATATCCATGGAACTATTTTTATCTAATACAAGTGTCTTCACACAAATAGAATAAAACTGTCTGTCTTCAATTCTTAAATGAAGTGCTGCATGTTAATGAATAATACAATGTAAATTAGAGACTAGTAGAAATGCTAAAGAATTACTTTTCTTATATGATCCTTATGTAACTCTTGTTTTCCAGGCAATCCAAACTGAGGGTCACAGTAATAGGCACACACCTGTTTTCTCTGGCTCCTCTACCATTTATGCCAGTGTCAAGACCCATGGAGAGTCCTTCTAAATACTGGCTAGCATGTCCAGCAGATGTCTTGCACAAACTCTGATTAGTTTTCTGCACCACCTGAGTGTTGCCATCTGCCAATGAGTGAAGAGCTATTCAACTCTTCTGCCAATGCCAAGAGCAGCAGCAATGCTGACATGCCAGGCAAATGCTAGTCACTGCCAGTGATGTCCAAAAAACAGCTGTGCTTCCTTCAGCAGACACCAACCAATGACAGAGCAACCGAGACTCCCTTATGTGGCTGCCATTATTGCCAGAGCTGCCTTCTAGAAATGAAGAAGACACAGGCACTTTATGCGTTATGTTCACGGGCTTTCAGAATTTTTAAAACTCTTTTTTTTAGACCTTTGTCCTAGGACTAAGGCATTTGTGAACACACGAAGTCTGGGCTCATTGTACCAGCCTTCATCTAGATAATTGCTTTTTTTTTTTTTTCCATCTATTGTGATTGAGTTGCAAGTGTACAATCTGATCTAAATTCTCATGTCTATCTATGTGCAGCTCCCATTGGCTGGTGACAGCACACTCCTCCTTTCTGTTCTACACAAGTCATATCCTTTCAACAAATCCCCTCTTCTCCACCCTCCTCACTCCCCTCTAGTAAGAAAACAGTAGGATGACATCTTATAGATGCATAGAACCATAAAGTACACACACCATATGGTCACTTTGTGTTGCTGAGTCCAATCTATTCCTGTCCGAAGAGTTGACCTCAGTAATGATTTACGAACAGGGGCAGCATCAGATCTAGGGGCCATGCTCCCAAGGGAACCCCCAGGCCTTGAGACCATCAATTGTGGAGTTCTCAGGGTGCAAACCTTCTAGTTCTCATGTTGTCCCTGGGACTCAACTTTGTGAGCCCCATCATGGCTGTCACTGGAGGTGACTGGGCGCCCTCTGGTTCTTCTGGCCACGTGTTGATGTAGTTACTCATTTACACGGGTCTGTCTGTCTTCTGGATTCTCTTTCCCCCATGTCATTTTTGTCCTTGGTGATCACCTGTTCCTGCTGAGTTGGGACCATTTGGTATACCTCAGATGGCAGCTTTCTAGCTTTTAAGACCCAAGATATCACTCACCAGTATGGGGTGGAGAAGACTCTCTTAGCAACAGGCTACTTATGCCAGTTGGCATTGATGTCCCCTGACAGCATGGTCCGATGATCACTCATTTTTATATTTTCAACTCTTTGCTAGTTTTCAAATGTGACAATCCACTCATTCATTAGACAAGTAAGTATTGTGTGCCATCACATACCAGGGACTGTTCCAGGCTTTGAGAATACAGAAGTAAATAAAAGAAACAAAAATTCCTGTTCAAATGGAGTTTACATTCCAGCCATGGAGGCAGAACATTTTCTCCTTTTAGAAATGGTTTATTTTGTTCTCATTTCCTAAATCTTCCTTCTGCTCCCACATCTAAAAATTGGAGGGCCCAAAGATCAGATCTCTTCTCCTCTGTCCATGTTCATTTCTCAGATGGAAGAATTGTTATGGATATTGTTATGGTGGGAAAAATGGTCTGTAGAGTCAGATTTAAGTTTGAATGGAGGTTTTGCCATTTTTTTAGAAGTGTGAAGCCAAACTTGAGTGGAGAGGAGACAAGCACATGATAAAAGCTTTAGATTTCATTCTTAACGTGAAGCCATTCCATTGGGGAAATGGGAAAGTGCCATAATCTGATGTTTTTGTTTTTACAGTCTACTCTAGCTGATGTGTGGAAATAGACAATAGAATGGCATCTAGAGGCTATTATAACATTCAGAGAAAAGACAAGGGTGGCTTGAGTGAGTCTAAGCCATTGAAAATGTGAGAAATGTGTAAATTCAGCCATTATTTTCAGGTTGTAAACCCTGGTGGCAAAATGGTTAAGTGCTATATGGCTGCTAACCAAATGATCCAAAGAATTCCTCACTTGTTTGATGTGCAGAGTTGGGGAAATAAAAGCCAAGGTTCCCACAACTGCTTTTGAAATACATACGATATCATGTAAAGTATTTTAAAGTCTCTTAGAAAATTCTTCCAATTTGAGGGATAAACTTTCTTCCACTTATGGCTCACTTTCCAGAAGGTCAGTTGAAGGCAAATGCTGTGCCAAGTTTTGCTCCTGGCATTACACTGAGACTTATTTGGAAGAAGACAGGAAAGAGTACTAAACCCAAGCTTATTCCAAAAATAGTGAAAATTAGTTCATCTGTGAGCATTCAGCATTTGGGGCTCATACCTGGAGATATTAACTTTATACACCAGTGAACCCATGTCTTACATGATATGTGCTTATCAGTGACATTATTTTACCACAAAGCTTGGCTTAATCCTTGACAAAGAAAAATTTAACAGTATTAGAAACCCTATGGTGAGTGATGAGAGTCAGCAGAACAAACAGCTGGGCCGTTTGGTATCTGATTGTTTAGAGAAGGAAACACTTAGATGGCTGACCACTGACTTTCAGTATCTATGAAAAGACCTACACAATCTCCTGAAGCCCTTTCCCCCAAGGAGCCACTCTTCAGTGCTGTACGTCACCTGCTCATTTCTCCTTACTATGACCAGTTTAGCCTCTATCTTTACCTCTAATCTCTCCACTCTGTACCACGGTACAAATATTAAAGATGTACAACTTTATCTCTCTCAGAGTGTTTCATATCGTGCCTATCTCCCACCCATAGGACTTGTCTATCAGTGCTAAGCTCCACTGTTAGAGAAGACTCCTAAAACTCAGTCAAAAACAAAACTGTTACCATTGAGTCAATTCTGACTCATAGCAATCTCATAGAACAGAGTAGAACAGTCCGCCAAGGATTTCCGAGGAGCAGCTGGCGAATTCTGTCATACTTTTTTTGGTTAGCAGCTCTACCTCTTAAGCACAGCTCCTCATTATCTTGTTTCCTGACTTAAGGGAACAGTGGAGAATGCCCTCACTTTACGCTAACTGAAACTAAAGCAATGCGTCTACAGACAGAGGATGCATGTACCTCTCATGAGTTATATCACCCCTTTCTTTTATCTACAAACTAATAATGAAGCAGATGGATCTTTTTCAACTTCTTACCTTTTTCAATTTCCTAGTTAGTGCTGAAAAAACTTAATAAATCTATATAGGTGATACAGCAAAGAGCTTTGAAATCAGAAAGACCTGGTTAGGCAAGGTCAACTACTATGGTTAAACAATGTGTCTCTGATTCAATTTATCATCTTCAAAATAGGGATAATGATAATATCTGCCTTATTTGCTTATTCATTTATAGGAGGCTGTTCGCACAGTGAGCAGATGGGAACCATTAAATGATGATAATGATAATTTTGAAGGAAAAAAGTCACAAGATTTAGGAAATTGAAGTTTTTATTAGGACAAATAAGCATATCTCTATAATTATTGTCATAAATGTTAATAATAGCCTTAAAATCAATAGCAATATCATGTATTTCTATAAATAAATTCATATCAATAAAATACCATAAATAAAAAGTATACTTATGACTGCAAATAAATTAATAAATACAAAGTATTTGTTACACGACAGCATAAAGTTATTTAAAGGTTTTTTTCTTCTTGAAGGAATCAGAAACAATTTTTTGTGAGAATAGATAATAGCTTAAAAAATAAATATTTTCTGTGTGTAACACAGGAGTTAAATAAAATATTACTGACAAATAACTTCACACTTGAGAGGTCCACTTGCTAGTCAGACAGACATGAGTGACATTGTTTTCCTTTTTAAGCTAGTCCCTGGCTCATTTGGAATCCACCCATAATGATGGAGTTTGAATTCCCATTTTACATTAGGTAAAAAATAAAAATTGCACATCCTGTTGTTTTTAACAGGCAAAAAGGATAGTTCTTCATTCTCCAGCTCTGCTCTGGTCAAGCACAGGCACTCCTCAGGGCCATGAACAGCAAACCCAGTTCTCCAATTGCTTTAATCTCTCCACTCTCTCCAAGCTGTGAAACAAGAACACAAGAGCATTTGAGCACTTTGACCCCGCCTTCCAAGAGGAACAAACTAGACTGAGATGGCATGGTCAGGTGGGTGGAGACACAAAGCAGCTTTAGCCTTTTGAAAAAGACTATAATAAGCGAGAACATAATAGGACTTGCCAAAGACGTTAAAGCTGTGGTTCTTGGAACTGAACAAGCACCAGCAGTTACCATCTCAACTATACTGCACATGCACGAAGCTGGTCAAAGCCTGGGCAGAGGGTTGACAGCCATTTTGCTGACCAAAGCAGGCACATCAAACTCAGGCTGGGACTTGGGCATCCTGAGTGCCATTCATATGGCTTGCCAGGTGTCAAAGTCCCATAGTTGCCTATGACCAGTTCTTTATTACATCTCAGCTAAAATAGCATTCAACAAAATCACACATTTACCAATTTGAGCTTCATTTACTCTTACCTACTTGACAGAAAACAAAACAGATTTCACTTTTTTGGGAAAAATGCCAAATAAGTCCTTCCCAGTTGCTTTAATTAATAGAAAGTCAGGCACAGGTCTTAACCTACAGTCCTTTTCTCCTCCTTTCCAGTAGTACGTACATGCAGCTCCCAAACCCACTGGGGCAGAGAAACCAGATACAAACTCAAAGCACTTCCACAAAAATCCACCCATTAAATGTGTTTCAGATTATTTCAGGAAAAAGCATGAGTCAGCACTGTTTTCCAGACTTTGTTCTCCTCTCTTTCACCACCCTACCTTTCCGTGTTCCTTTGATGCAGTGCCAAAGGGTTTGTTTTATATCTCTGACTCCCAGAACCCTAAAGAAATCTGAAGCTCCCCTTGGTTGCTGGGATCCACTCTCCTGCAGCCTGCACCGCCTTTTGATGAGCAGCTAACAGCACCCAGGTCTGTCCCTCCCATTTCAGACCAGTCAAGCTTTTCTGCATAACTTTCCTTTCTTGTGTGTATTTTCTGGGGCTACAGAAAAAAAGCACAGTCACTCTTCCATATGGTAGATATGACAGTTGGTTCTCTGTAAAATGGATTAAAGGTTTTAAAATCTCTGTTTAGCCACACTGATCACTATCAGATTTTTCTCACTTTACTTTTAAAAAGACAAAAAATATGCTGACATCAGGGATATTTCAAACAAAAAGTACAAAATACCAATAAGTCAGTCCTCTGCACCTGAGAAACGTTGCATCACAAGAGAATTATTCTTCATGTGAAAAACTGTGAAGGTTTAAGTTGCCAACAAAAGAAATATTTATGTTTATGACACTTTACTTGGAAAGAAGTTTAAAATATATATCACCCTGGGGCATAATGATTAAATGCTACAGCTGCTAACCAGAAGGTCAGCAGTTCAAATATGCCAGACACTCCTTGGAAAAGCTATGGGGCAGTTCTTCTCTGTCTACAGGGTTGCTATGAGTTGGAATCAACTCTATAGCAGTGGATTTGATTGGTATATATTTTATATATATGGTCGGTATACATGTATATGTACATATATATACTTGTTTTTGCTGTTAGCTGCTGTTAACTCACTTCTGACTCACAGCAACCCTATCAGCAATGGAACAAAACAGTACCCAGTCTTATGCCATGTCCACTA
This sequence comes from Heterohyrax brucei, assembly GCA_028571685.1. NCBI lineage: Eukaryota > Metazoa > Chordata > Mammalia > Hyracoidea > Procaviidae > Heterohyrax > Heterohyrax brucei. The sequence goes on from CM053142.1 coordinate 130,649,248, forward strand.
TAAACATATATATATATATACACATATGTGTGTGTGTGTGTGTATATATAAATCAAGATCAAAAAAAGAGGGAATTAAGGTTAGGTTTGATACTGAAAATTCTATCAACTAGTGCCTGCTTATTTCTGAGAATTTAATTGCACCTTCTTGCAAGAGCATTGCTTTCTCACCTACGTATCATTTGTCAGAATCCCTGGATGTTGAAAACATTTAACATACTTAAATGAAAGTTTAGAGGTTGACTTCCAAACAGAGGCAATTTGGAAAAAAGATCTGGAGATCCACTTCTGAAAAATTAGCCCTTGAAACCCTATGGAACACAGTTCTACTCTGACGCACACCTGGAATCACTATGAATTAGAATCCATTAGAGGATCACTGGTTTAATCATTCCTTTGGATTTGAGTGAGTCACAATAGTTAGTCTGGATCTTTTAATGTTGAGTCTTATCCTCAACTAGACCACCCAAGAGTATCCTTTATTATGGAAATGTACACTGGCTCATGATAGACGGATGCTCATTAAAGATTTCTTGAGGAAAGGAAGGAGAAAGCAGAAAGAAAATGAGAAGAAAAGAGAAAGAAAAAATAATTTCCAATTCAGATTTCCTTTTCACTAAAATAAAAAAAGTCTTTGCTAGTGTTTTCACTCTATTTAAAACTCTGAAAAAAAAAATCAGGATTTTTTTCCCAATTCTTGCTTACAAGCAGAAATCAGTAGCTGTTGGGTATAATATTAGAATCATTAAATGTAAGTATCAGCTCATTGCAGAAATTTTCCCTATGTGGCACTCTAACTCATTTTTTATGCTGTTTTAAGCTTATTTCTCCAAATTTTAAATAATCAAATTAATGTCCTAAAAATCACTTCAAAATAAATCTGTCCAGGGACTTCCCTACCTTTGACATGTTTTATACACATTGCGTAAGTCAAGAGGAAACTGAAATTCCTCTATGAATTAATAATTCTAAAACTAGGCATGAATTGCCGCTGGGAAGAAGTGCTGGTCTAGAAGACAGGAGACCTGTGTTCCAGCCCTAGCTCCCTCATTCACTGTTTGAGATCAGAGGTGATGAGGCTAGATGGCCTAAGTCCCCAGAAAGCTCTAGAATTCTATGATTTACAAAATTTAGAAATTGATTTCTAGACACACACATACAGTTAAATAATCATACTGCTAGTGGAAGAATCAAATAGCAATCAGAGTAGGAAAAAAAAAGAAAGGAAAGAAAGCCAAGTTTTGCCTTTCCCATTTAACAGCTTAGCATAAACAGCTACCGGTAGTACCTTTTTCACAGTGTCCTTCAGCTTTTGCACATTTCTCTGGATATGCTGGTCATCACCCTGAATGTGCTACAAATAAAAACAAGAGGAACTATTTTAACATAGCTATGGTGAAGTTTAATGAACCTCAACCTCTCTGTGGGAAGCATGTTGCACTTCACCTGGCTTTAAAACTTCTAGTAATTCTGCCCACAGTGACCTAGATTTCACCAGTGGCCTAGATTTCCTAGGCTCTTGAATTGCCTTGGACATCAATCCGATCATTTACCTTACACAGGACCTCTCTTCACCTTTAGAAAGCCTACTGGAGTTTCAGTTTTTGGATAAGCTTGAGGGGTTTACGGAAATTCACTCAGGAATAAACCCAAATGAATTGTCTTCAGAAAAAGAAAGTACACAGTTACCACGGATGAACAGTAGCCTCTCCATGATAAATGCTAGATGTCCATTCCACTCAAACCTTTTCTCAGAGTATTACGTATTCAGAGGCATCAAGTTCACACACCTCTGGCTCTGCCACACCCTGTTGTATCAAAAGGGGCAGCAGCTACTGCACACCCATCCTGAACATCAAACCTTCCTATTTTCAACTTTTTCACTCTCTTTTTCTTCTTCCTCCCCTCCCCCCCAGTAACTTTAACTCAGGGTTTCATTTTCTCATCTAAGCTTTTTGCCTTAAAGCTCCCAATACCTTGCTCCTCACACATAACCTGAGTGGTTATTTTCTAGGGACAAGTGAAGAGTTCACCCACACATTTTTTTAGACCTCTTTCAACCATCATAAACTCAAAATTTGACTCAAGCAAAAACAAACACTGTCTTATTCCAAATAACTTTTGGCAATAGTAAAACTGAGGCAACTTTCACTGCCAATATCCTGGGAGTAGAGGGGACAAGAGAGCAGGGAGGGAAGAGCAGACTTAAGGCAGAGAAAACCAAATCCACCGCCATCGAGTCAATACCAACTCATAGCGACCCTATAAGACAGAGTAGAACTGCTCCACAGTTTCCAACAAGCACCTGGAAGATTTGAACTGCTGACCTTTTGGTTAGCAGCCATAGTACTTAACCATTATGCCACCAAAATTTCCAAAGGGACTTTAAATGGAAGAAGGAGAGAAGTTAGGAAAGCAGCTAGGAATGGGGGGACTTGGGCTGAGAGGAGAACTTACACATTGTCTTAGCTTGTTGCTCAGTCTCTCCAGGAAGGGCACCACCTCCTGCATATAGGGCTGGAATCCATCAGAATGGGGAAGCAGCACTTCTTCAACAGTGAAGTTCAGCACCTGCTTCATCAGATAGCAGTGTTCACTCACCTGCAGAGCCAGAATTAAACAGCAGCAGTCAGATAATCCAGAAGATCATCACTGCCCTTGGAATAACCACGGCGGGCACCCCGCCCTGCTCCTCTTGACCAGGCTTACATGGACTCCGTGAAACAGTTTCTCCCCAATGAGACGAACGTCAGTGTTGTTATCTGCCAAACCGGCCTGGAAAAGAAGAAAAGACTAAGTTTAGAAAAGACTAACGCTTAGGAGACAGAAGAGAAATTTGTAAGTAGAGGTGTACCACCCAGCTCCTCTACGCAGAGCAATCCCATGAAGATCAAAGAAAGCCAGATGGGTGCATGAGGTTAATAAACTGTGTCAAGGCATGAAGTGGAAAAGAAATGATTAGACGGGCTACCAAACGGCTTTACTTTGAATAAAACTCAGTGTTCTGTATCCTGAAGAGTCAGAATGAAAGATCGTCTGGTAAAGCCAGTTCTTTAATGAGTCTATAACCTCAAAAACAATTGCAGTCCAGTTGATTCCAACTGTAGCAACTCTATGGGGACAGACTAGAACTGTTCTGCTGAGTTTCCAAAGAGAGGCTGGTTGATTCAAAATGCCAACCTTTTGGTGAGCAGCTAAGTTCTTAACCACTGCACCACCAGGTTTCTGAAGAATCTGTAAAGGGATGTGAAAAACTATCCCTTGTCTACCAGTAGTATAAGTGTTTGGTAGTTGAAAGCCTTAGAAATGCTCCAAAGAAAATTATACACACTATTCTGATTCCAAGTAAATAAAATGCGAAAGATGGACTGACAAGAGTACCTCCTTAGCCAGCATGAAGGTGCGGTTGGTGATATAGGGCTGCTGGAAGTCATCCTCGTCAAGCCTGCAGTGGGAGTTGATGGGCAGAGCCTCCCCTTCCTGCACCCACAGGGCAATGAGCAGGAGGCAGCCGGCAGCCAGAGTCCCCACAAGGGACGCACTCACGGGCTTCTGCAGGGTGGCCATTGTGGACAACTCGAACTCCAGCGATTTGTGATTAGGGAAGGAGAACCTAGTATCATGGGAATAAGAGGTAGACATAACATGAGCGAAAAGTGTTCAGTTGAGAAATATCATGCCCCTCCAAATCCAATTATAGCAAGTTTGCTGAAACATTTACCTGTTTTCAGTGATTCTTCTTATGATGTGAGGGGTAAAGTTGCTGCTTTTATAGCCCCCAGGCTACTAAACTTTTGTGTCTTTGTGAAAAAAATGACATCAGCAATCATCTAATTTCCAGTATTGTCTTCTGAGAAGTACCTAACCACCACAAGAGCCCACAAAGAGCCACGTCCTAGTCTCCCCACTTTGCAATGCAAGTGTTTCCCTAAAACGTCATTACCGGGGCCCAGAGGATGCTGTCATTCATAAATGCCAGAAATCTTCTAAACCCTACATCTTTTTCAAAGAAAACAATTGCTTTGTCTCAGTAGAATCCAAGTTTAGTACAATAGTCTTTGATCTCTTAGAGTAACTGAGTAAGCATCTTGGTCACGGACCCATTTTCCTATGAGCTTTGTAGACTTTTCCTCATTAGAGCTGATCAGAATTAAAGAACCCACATCCTACTTCCACTGCTTTACAGTAATGACATCTTGGAAGCACCTGCATTTAAAAAGAAAAATTAGATTTCAACTATTTTGCACTCTTTATCCTAAACAAGGAGTTATGTTTTAAAAATAAGAGTGTTGCCTAAGCTATCCACTGTTTTGCTTCCATACTGGGGACTTATTCTTAAGCAGTCATAGCAATCATGGTAGATACAAGTACATTTAAAATTTTTATTCACCAAATTATAACTGATATCAATTTAATTTCAGAAATAGAAATTCTAAACAATCTAATCACTTCTTTTTAACCATACAAGTATTTTTAATAAAAGAGTATAGTGGATTCCGCAGAAATGAATTTGTCTCGAAATTTTATATATATTTATTCTAAACAATACACAAGTAAGTTTCAAAGTCGTATTTCCAAACAATCTTACATTTTTATTATACAAGTGGATTTCTGAAGAACAGAATCTGGCAGTGTAAGCGTTGTTGTAAGGTGCCGTCGAGTCAGTTCTGACTCATAGCAACAGTAGGAACAACAGAACAAAACACTGCCCTGTCTTGCACCATGCCCACAGCTGTTTTTATGCTTAAGTCCATTGTTACGGCCACTGTGTCAATCCATCTCTTCAAAGGTCTTCCACTTTTTGGCTGACCCTTCCATTCTGCCAAGCATGATGTCATTCTCTGGGGAATGACCTTTCCTGACAACAGGTCCAAAGTACGAAAGACGTGGTCTTGCCACCTTTGCCTCCAAGGAGCACTCTGGCTGGACTTCTACCAGAACAGATTTGTGTCTTCTTTTGGCAGTACATTCAACATTCTTCTCTAGCACCACAATTCAAAGGCGTCAGTTCTTCTTCTGTCTTCTTTGTTCATTGTCCAGGCAGCATAAGGGACAAAAGTTGAATTTAAATTATTAAAAATGCACTTCATCTTAAGTGATACCTAAAAACTAGTTAGGAAGGGAAGTAGATTTTAGATAAGCCTCCCAGTTCTAAATTGATAGAAGAAAAATCAGAAAAAAATTGCAGCCTCTTAATGGAGCTGGCCTCGAGCACAGATGCCCAAACAGCGCTGGCTGTTGTCTTCTCACCAGCAAAACTTACTCTTTCCCGCAACTATCTATTAGTCTTTGGAGGTATTTTCAGTAAGTTTAGCAACCTGCTTTCAAAATACAATTCATCTACTCCTTAGATTGGAATACGAATCAGGGAAATTTAGTTTAATCAAATTATTCCCCTCACAATTAGTTAAGATCAGGAGTGCTGAGGGCCTGGGAGAAGGGCAGAATTGTAGAATCTTGAACATTTTGTGAGATGGTACAAATCCAGGTGAGGTGCCATGTAAAGTGTTGGGATGGCATGGGGACATGGCATTTGAGAAAGTGGCCTTAGGAGAAACATGCAATAGGGAAAGTTAAAGAGAGTACATAAAAACACATTTATTCCAAATGTTTGTTTAGGACTGTTTATAAAGATGACAAAACTTCTTTACCCAGTTTCCATTTTTGTGCCAAACTCTGTACAGTAGCACCTTGAAGAATGTCTGGCACACAGAAGGTGATGAATAGATACCTGCAGAGCTTTGTCACTGACCATTTTGAGATCACAAGGTAGTGAAACTAGATGACCTAGGTTCCTATCAAGTTCTAGAATACTGTGATTTGCAAAATTCAGAGACTGATGTGTAGATACACAAATGCATCTATCTACACATGCACCTAAGTAAATAACCTTTTGGTAGAAGACTCAAATAGAAATAACAATGTATAAAAGGAAAACAGCATTTGTTTCCCATATGTAATGACTTAGCATAAGTATGGAAACTCTGGTGGCATAGTGATTAAATGCTACATCTGCTAACCAAAAGGTTGGCTTTCAGATCCACCAGGCACTCCTTAGAAACTCTATAGGGCAGGTCTACTCTGTCCTATAAGGTTGCTATGAGTTGGAATTGACTCAACAGCAGTGGGGTTTAGAGTTTTAGCATAAATATGTTACAAATGAGTATTTTAATGTAGGTGTTCTGATGTTTAATGATTAAGTTTTCATTTAACTTACAGATTAATTTGGGAAGAATTAATATCTTTATAATGAGAACTTATTGCATCCAAGATTATTGACCATCTCTTTAAGGAATGTCTTTAAGATTATCTTCTGTACCCTTTGATGGTGTTCCAAAATTTTCTCCACTGACGCTTTATGTATTGTGCTTAATTCCTAGTTACTCCATAGAAAAAACAAGATGTTGTCCATTATCACTTTCACCTAGGTGTGCTGAGTACCAAAGTGGCATGGTGAGACCATCCAGATACTCATCTCCTGAAAACATAGAAAGCAAGTGCTGCTTACCAGGGTCAGAGGAGAGGAGGAAGTAGAGGCATCTGGCAAAGAACAAAAACTGGAGACTGAGGTTTCTAAGGGAAAATTTATTTCACAGCTCTACCCAAAGCTGACCCTGAAGAGACCCAAAGCCACTTCCTACCTTGCCTACTCTACCCACCCTGCCCTGCTATGGCCTGCCCACAAGGACACCTGTCAACCACAGCCACCTTTCCCTTCTTCCTGAGAATGAAAACTCTCATCTTAAACAGTAGATTATACCCATGGGAATGTATCATAATATAACCAAGTATATTTTTTATTCTAGTAGTGCGAAGTACTGAAATCAATTAAAAACATAGAATAAAACAATATTTACGCAAATTTATCACTACTCTTGTCATCCAAGCAAAATTCGACATTTGCTTCCCAATGCCTGCCATCTATTGTCATTGATTTAGCAAACTGTTCTATTTCTGTCCTGTATTATTTTGACTAGTAAATAGAAAGAATATAACTCACATTGGATTACACCACCAGAGATTCAAAGACATAGTTAATTATCTAATATCAGTGAGTGATTTATTACAGTCTGTTTTAGTGAGGTGGCATGCTGCTCTAACAGAAGTACCATGAGTGGATGGCTTCAAAGTTTATTCTTACACAGTTCAGTTGGCTACAAATCTGAATTCAGGGTGTCAGCTCCAGGGGAAGGCTTTCCTTCACTGTCAGCTCTAGAAGAAGGTCCTTGTATTGTATCAGTCCTTGGTCAGGGAGCATCTTGGTGCAGGAACCTCAGGTCTGAAGGAAGCACTCTACTCCTAGTGCTACTTTCTTGGTGGTATAAAATTCCCATACTTGATATCAGAAGAATTATTCTTTTATTACTTTATACCATCTGGACATACAGTTAAACAAGTTTACTATTTGGAAGGGCTAAAAGGCTACTTGAAAAGATAAACCAAAACAAACTGAAATTTTCACCAAATGATGGTTCTTGCATCAAAACAATGCATCAGTTCAGGTGGCACAGTCTGTGAGCGAGTTTTAGCCAGTAAACAAAGAACTGTACTGGAATACCCTCCCTACTCACCTGACCTGGCCCCCAGTGACTTTTTTCTTTACCCAAAGATAAGGAAATACATCTTTGAATTGTGGTGCTAGAGAAGAATGTTGAATGTACTGCCAAAAGAACAAACAAATCTGTTCTGGTAGAAGTCCAGCCAGAGTGCTCCTTGGAGGCAAAGGTGTCAGGACTACATCTTTCATACTTTGGACCTGTTGCCAGAAAAGGTCATTCCCTGGAGAATGACATCATGCTTGGCAGTATTCTATGACAATAGATGGCAGGAATTGGGAAGCAAATGTCAAATTTTGCTTGGATGACAAGAGTAGTGATAGATTTGCATAAATATTGTTTTATTCTATGTTTTTAATTGATTTCAGTACTTCGCACTACTAGAATAAAAAATATACTTGGTTATATTATGATACATTCCCCTGGGTATAATCTACTGTTTAAGATGAGAGTTTACATTCTCAGGAAGAAGGGAAAGGTGGCTGTGGTTGACAGGTGTCCTTGTGGGCAGGCCATAGCAGGGCAGGGTGGGTAGAGTGGGCAAGGTAGGAAGTGGCTTTGGGTCTCTTCAGGGTCAGCTTTGGGTAGAGCTGTGAAATCAATTTTCCCTTAGAAACCTCAGTCTCCAGTTTTTGTTCTTTGCCAGATGCTTCTACTTCCTCCTCTCCTCTGACCCTGCTTCTTTTTCCTTCCAACTCTTGTAGGATTAAAGGTGGCACAAGCCATGCTCTGAGGAAACTCTCCTTACATTGGAGCAGGGATGTGATCTTATGAAGGATTTTATTCCCACCTAAATCCAGTCTACTAACCACAGGCAGAGATTAGGGTTTACAGCATCAGAAGACAGCAAAACGGAGGGCAATCACACAATACTGACAATAATTGGCCCAGTCAAATAACTATGCACATCTTTCGGGAAACACAATTCACTCCATGACACTGTTCTTCAATCAGTATTATGATTATTCATTTTTCTCAAAAGCATTTTGCATAGGTTAAATATTATTTTTAGAAAACTAATTTAAAAAAATACACATTCAAAACTCTAAGTATCTTGATGAAGTTTTATCAGAACAGCTCAGCCTCTGATGGGAAAATTGTGGGCCAAGTAAACTAGATATTTCTTAAATTCTCATGACTCTGTGGAACTTTTGAAAATAAGAATGATGAAACAGTTCCAATTTTGAGATGATTTGGTTTTAAAACATCACAAGGATTAATTCTGAGAAAATGCTCCTTTGTCACCTTATACAAATGTACTTTGTCACCAAGCTAATACAAACACTGTGTGTAGCTATGAATTGGATGAAGCATTGCTAATTTGGGTTAGTTGGTTAAGATTTGAACAAGTGTCAAATTTGAAATGCACTATGTTTTAAAAGAGATTCAATTTAGTTGTGACTTCCAACTTCTTGCAACCAAATGAACTAAGCTAATAATATTTCATTCTGTTTTTCTTGAAAAATAGCTATTTTGTTACTATTGGAACATTGTACCAGGAAGGGGGTCTTGGAGGCAGAGCCACCACGCACTATAGGCAGAAGCATCTTGTTGGCCCTCTGTAGCAAAGACTTGAAAACCTAAGTAAAACGAACAGAAACACCAATCCTAAAACATTAAGTACCAAACAAAGGAATGTAGATATTGATCAAATATCAAATGGAATGAAAAACTAACAGAGAACAAGAAGGGCTATGGAGTGGAGGTCCCATACCAGTTAACACATCACATTTGCTATCTTGGACTACAGACACAGCGTATGGGAAAGCGACTTCATGGTGCTCCCAAAAGAAGAGAGAGCACACTGTAACCAGGGATACACACTTTCCACTACAATCTTTCTCTCTATGAGGCCTCACTGCCCTGCCACCTGCTAATGGGTCGTGGTTGCTCCCTGAGAGAAGTACCAGCTCACTGCTGCCAAGATCTGTTCCACTTCCACCAGCTCACTCTTTCAGCACCATTTTTGTTTGTTTGTTTGATATATATATGCATATGCATGTGTACGTGTGTATGTGCGAGTGTGCGTGTGTGTGTGTGTGTGTGTGTGTGTGTGTGTGTGTGTGTGTGTGTGTGTGTATACAAGATCTGACAAATCCGTGAACTCATCCTGGAAAAAGTGCTACATACCTCACTGCTGATCACTACGGTCACCTGCAAAGTACTCCTCTTGGGAGACTATGCACTGACACCAGCACTAGTCCACCCTTGAAAGCAGTTTTGGAACTCTTTCTGGAATGGCCATTAGAGCTGTCATTGTATTACCCCTGATGTCCTGTAGGTCACCAAAATGTCTTCCTTTCAATATTTCCTTATCTTTGGGTAAAGAAAAAAGTCACTGGGGGCCAGGTCAGGTGAGTAGGGAGGGTATTCCAGTACAGTTCTTTGTTTACTGGCTAAAACTCCCTCACAGACTGTGCCACGTGGACTGATGCATTGTTTTGATGCAAGAACCATCATTTGGTGAAAATTTCAGTTTGTTTTGGTTTAACTTTTCAAGTAGCCTTTTAGCCCTTCCAAATAGTAAACTTGGTTAACTGTGTGTCCAGTTGGTATAAAGTAATAAAAGAATAATCCTTCTGATATCAAAAATTGGTTAGCAGCATCATTGTGACTCTTGATTTGGACTGATGGAAATTTTTGGTCTTGGAGAATAGGCTGACTTCCACTGTACACTTTGATGCCTTGTTTCAGGGTCATATCGGTGCACTCATGTTTCATCACCAGTGAAAACATGGCCCCAAGTGTCATCTTGCCTCTCCAAAAGGTCTTGGCAAACTTTGACTGTCCTACGCTTTCACTCATCGGTGACCTTCTTTGGAACCATTTTTGTACTCACCTTTCTCACATCAGAAACCTTGGTGGCATAGTGGTTGATAGCTGCATCTGCTAACCAGAAGGCTGGCAGTTTGATTCTACCAGGCACTACTTGGAAACTCTATGGAGCTGTTTTACCCCTCACTATAGGGTCACCATGAGCCAGAAGCGACTCAGTGGCACTGGGTTTTCTCATGCCAAGATTTTTAGTTTTTCATAACTGTTTCTTTATTGACATTTACTTGGTCTGCTATTCTTCTCAGTCAGGCAACAATTTTTGACACATAATTTGATGAATTTTTGTGGCGTTTTCATCAGTTCTGCTCATTACTGGCTACCCTGAACTTTCTTCTTCACTGACGTTTTCTCTCCCCTCAGAAAAAAGTTACATCCGTTTGTACAGTGCCACTTTCTTCACGCCACTGTCGCCGTAAACTTGGATTAACATGTGCGTGATTTCACTTCCACTCTTGTCAAGTTGAACAAGAAAGTCAGTGTGTGCTAGATGTTCTAATTTCAAGCTCCAACATTCTCATGATGGCACACAAAAAATGCAATAACAATGAGTGCCACTCAGCAAGACGGCACGCCAACGTGAACACAGCTGTGAGACATAGATATGTCAAGGTTATGAAATCTTACCAAGTTGTTTGTACAGTGCTGCCAGCATTAGCTTATGGTGGCAAGTTCATGAATTTAATTGTCAGACCTCGTGTGTGTGTGTGTGTGTGTGTGTGTGTGTGTGTGTGTGTGTGTGTGCGCTTGTGCGTGCACGTCTGTCTTTTTTGTGGCTTTTCTCTCTCTCTCTCTTTCCTGTCTCCCATACAGCTACCCTGTGTGCTATCCCCTCCCCTTCCTGACAGACTGTGATTTGGGGTTGGTGGGTTGGTTGATTAGTCAGTTGATTGGTTAGGTTTCTTTTACGTTCTTTCTCTTTCTCCGCTTTTCCACCTTTCCTTTCCCCTGTGCTCCACCCCTGTGCACCGCTTTTACCCCTCTGGAGGCATCATACTGTGCAGCTAGAACGGAGAGTCGTTGCATGTGACTTCTTGGATCTGTACCACTCTCACCAACTGGCTTTCTTGGTGTCATTTTCTTTATTCAGTTATTGTTAGTTTTCTTTTTGTTATTATTTGTTCTCTCCCTAGCTTCCTTCCTTCCTTTCCTTTCCCCCATCCACTAGCCCCATGAACCACCCCAACTTTTTGGTGGGCTGCTTGTCTAGAGAGGCCCTGGTGCACAGCATCCCCAAGTCTGCACTTTCCCCATAGGCCAGTTCCCTCGGTGCCATTTTTTCTTTGTCTCTCCCCCCTCCTTTTCCTTCTTCCAACCACATAGACCCTGCACTGCCCTTTCAGACTATCCGTGGCACACCACCCATAGAATAAGACAGCAGCTCACTGCCAAAATTCCACTCCACCTCCAAAGACCAGTGCCCCCAACAGCATGTTTTTGTTGTTGGTTGTTGTTATTTATTCATTTGTTTGATTGTTGATTTATTCTCCTTTTCCTCTCCTTTCTTTTCTCCTGTCCACTTGGCTCCTCATGCCACCCATGTTACTTCTCAAAGACTAGGCTGCTCAGCTTGAAGGCCACCAGCACATGGCCTTCCAGGTCTGCCCCATCCCCAGCCCCTGTATTCTACAATGCCATCATTCTATTTACTTTCCTTTTTTTAATTTAGTTTTTTACTTCCTTTTTTGCCCTTTTTTTTTTTACCTTTGTTTCTCTCTTTTCATTCAGCCCGTCAGTTAGCTCTGCGCATCACAAACACCCCTTTCTCTCCGCATCTCCAAGCTGTACCAAAGCAGCCCCCCAGACCTCACATGGCACTGTTCATCAGCTACACCCCATCAACCCCAGTTCCTCCTGCAATCAACACATGAAAGAATAAACAAACTACGGAACATATACATAATTCAACACTATGCAATGATAAAGAACAATGCTGAATTTGTGACACATTTCACAAAATGGGTAAATCCTAAGGACATTATCCTGAGTCAAAAAAGTCAATCACAAAAACATAAATATTGTATGAAACTACTATCATTAAAAAAAAAAAAAAAAAAACTCCTGAAACAGTTTACACACAAAAAGAAGCAGTCTTTGATAGTCACTAGGGAGAGTAGTGTGAGGAGAAGTGGGACAGAAAAACACTAAGTAGGCTATACCCACTGCCGTCGAGTTGGATCCAACTCATAGCGACCCTAGAGGTCAGAGTAGAACTGCTCCATAGAGTTTCCAAGGAGTGCCAGGTGGATTCAAATTTGAACTGCCAACCTTGTGGTTAGCAGATGTAGCACTTAACCCACTGCACCACCTGGGTTTCCAAATCGGCTATAGAAAAGTGGTAACTTTGATGAAGAGTAAGATAGAACACAACACTGGGGAAACCAGCACAGTCTGTCCGAGGCAAGGACATGGAAGTTCCATAGACACATCCAGACTCTCTGAGGGAAAAAATTACTGGTCTAAGGGCTGTTGGAACCATGGTCTTGGGAAATAGCTAGTTCATTCGGCATAACTTGGTTTATAACTAAAATGTTCTACGTTCTACTTTGGCAGGTAGTATCTGAGTTTTTAGGAACCCAGGCAATGTGGTGGTTAAATGTTACATCTGCTAACCAAAAGGTAGGCAGTTCAAACCCACCAGGTGCTCCTCGGGAACTCTACAGGGCTGTCCCACTCCATCCTGTGGGGTGACTATGAATCAGAATCAACTCAACAGCAGTGAAGTTTTTGTTTTGTTTTGTTTTTGGTATCTGAGTTTTTAAAAGGCTGTGAATACCTATCTAAGATACTCTGCTGGATTCAAGCCATATGTAACAAGGGAGAAAGAATAAAACTAAAGACACAAGAGAAAAATCAGTCCAAAGGATTAATGGACCACAACTACCAATGCCTCCACCAGACTGAGACTAGTATGACTAGAGGGTACCTAGCTACCACCACCGACTACTCTGGCACACCACCCATAGAAATCACACCACCCATAGGATCACAACAGAGCATCAGGAAAATATGGAACAAAACTTTAATTCATACACACACACACACACACACACCAGACTTACTGGTCTAAGAGGGACTGGAGAAACCCTTAGAGTATGATCCCTGGACCCCCTCATAACTCAGTAATGAAGTCACCCTTGAGCTTCATCTTTCAACCAAAGATTAGATAGGCTCATAAAACAAAACAACACTAAACGAGCACACCACCTCAAGGATAGGGGAGAAAGGGCAGGAGTGAACAGAAAGCTGGTAATGGGGAGCCCAGGGTCCACATGAAGAGAGTGTCGCCAAGTTGCAGGGTTGGCAACCAATGTCACAAAGCAGCATGTATATTAATTGTCTAGTGGAGTCGGATCCGACTCGACGGCACTTGGCTTAGTGAGAAACTGTTCTGTAAACTTTCATCCAGAGGACAATTTTTAAAAAATTTTAAAAAGAAGGGATTCGTGAACTGACTTTTAACAATAAAGATACAGTATGAGAGCAAAATAATTATGCTGGAATGGCCTCTGAATTAATCTGAAGTGGGCCTTGCATTTGAAAAAAAATATAGAGAAAGAGAATATACATAAATATTGAACTGGAGCTTAAAGTTTACTGGTTAGTTAATCAATATGCCTTCAGAGAAAGTTGTTCTTATAAAATTCTATCCTGTAGACTGTAGCATCATTTCTGTCACCAAGCCTGTACTTTCCAACTATTTATCCTTCTTCTTTGTTCCCAAAGTTTTCATTCCAATCACCAGTAGTTACCAGTGCTTCTTGATTACATATTTGATCCACTGCAGTCTACAAAAATTGGTTTAAAAAATTTTTCAGTTACTTCATCTTTGGTATTAGTGGTTGATGTGTAAAACTGCTCTTTCTATTGCTGACAACATTGTACTTCAGGGTATATCATGAAATGTACTTTTTAATGATGTATGTGATACCTTTGTCATCTGAGGCAGAGTAGACCATACGCTTGTCTGATTCAAAATGGCCAATATCAGTCCATTTTAGTTCACTAATGCCTAGGATATAAATGTTTACACATTCCATTTCATTTCTGATGATTTTCAAATTACTAGACTCATACTTCATGCATTCTGTATTCCAATTATTAATGGATATTCAAAGCTGTTGTTATTCATTTTGAGTCATGTCACATCAGCAAATGGAGATCCCCAAAGCTTGACTCCATCCATGTCATTAAGGAAGACTCTACTTTAAGGAAGCAGCTCTTACCTGCTTGTATTTTGAGTGCCTTCCAACCTGAGGAACTCGTCCTCTAGACCTAAATCAGACATTGTTTCAGTGCTGTTCATAAGGTTTTCACTAGCCAATTTTTCAGAGATAGATTGATATGTGTTTCTTCCTAGTCTGTCTTAGCCTGGCAGCTCTGCTGAAACCTGTCCACCATGGATGACTCTGCTGGTATTTGAAGTATCAGTGGCATAGCTAGCATCATAGCAGTGCCATCCATCATAGCACAACAAACTGACAGATGAGGAGTGGACAGATGACGTGTGGACCCCATCAAAAGTAATTCACAGGAATCAAGTCAAATGTGGAAACAGACAATGACAAGCTCAGTATCATCAGTCAGATCAAAGACAGAGCCAACTGTAGAATAGACCATCAACTGATCATGTGCAAGTTCCAGGTCGAAGCTGAAGAAAATTAAAACAAGTCCTCGAGAGCCTTGAGTATGTCACACCCAAATTTAGAGACAATTCTGTCTTAGTTACCTAGTGACACTATGACACAAATACCACAAGTTGACAGCATTAACAATCAGAAATTTATTCTTTCATAATCTAGAAAGTTATGAGGCCAAATTCAGGACACCATCTCCTAGGGAACGCTTTCTCTCTGCATCATTTCTGGAGTTTTGTCATTAATCTTCCCCTGGTCAAGGAATTTCTCCGTGTAGAGATTCCAAGTCCAAAGGATCTACTCTGCTCTGAACATTTCTTTATTGGAAGTGTATATGTGGTCCCTCTCCTCTCTGCTCAAGTCTCACTTTTATATATCAAAAGAGATTGACTCAAGATAAAATTTAATCCTGTAAACTGAGTCCTCCCTTATTAATATACTGCCTCTGACCCTGCCTCATTAACATCATAGACATCAGAATTTGCAACACACAGGATAATAACGTCAGTTTACAAATGGCCTAGGCAAGCCGACACACATACGGGGGTGAACACAACTGAATCCGTAACACGATCTCAAGGATAGCTGAGACACATTGAAACTTAATGACTGAAGATCAGAGGAATTGTGGCATGATATCTAGAACATAATACATGAAGAAACCAAAAGGTTTCTTAAAAAGATAGAAAAGAAGGGGGGGTGGATATCAGAAAAGACTCTGAAACTTACTCTTGAACAGCAAGTAGCTAATGCAGATGGAAAAACGATGAAGAGTTGAACAGAAATTTTCAAAGAGCAGATCAAAAGGATAAAGTAAGTAGTATAATGAAATGTATGAAGATCGGGAGTTAGAAAGCCAAAAGGAAGAACATGCTTAGCATTTCTCAAACTGAAAGAACTAGAGAAAAAAATTCAAACCTTGAATTGAGGTAGTAAAGGATTCTATGGGCAGAATACTCAGTGACACAGGAAGCATAAAAAGAAGATGGAAGACAGTCACCATACCCAAAAAGAACTGGTCAATATTAAACTGTGTCAGGAGATAGCATATGATTAAGAACAAATAGTACTGAAGGAAGAAGTCCAAGCTGCACGAAAGGCACTAGCGAAAAACAAAGCTTCAGAAACTGACAGGATTCCATTTGAAATGTTTCAACAAACAGATGCAGTGCTAGAAGTGCTCACTAACCCATGCCAACAAATTTGGAAAACAGTTTCAAAGCCAGTCAACCAGAAGAGATCTATATATGTGCACATCCCAAAGAAAGGTGACCCAACAGAGCATGGAAATTATCAAACTACATCACTAATTACAACACACAAGTAAAATTTTGTGTAGGATAACTCAAAAACAGTTGTAGCAGTACACTGACAAAGAACTGCCAGAAATTCAAGCCAGATTCAGAGACGGTTGTGGAACAGGTATCATTGCTAATGTCAGATGAATCTTGACTGAAAGCAAGGAATACCAGGAAAATTTTACCTGTGTTTTGTTGATTAGGCAAAAATATTAGGCTTTGTAGATCATAACAAGTTATGGAAAACATTGCTAAGTGTGGCAATTCCAGGACACTTTACTGTGCTCATGAAGGCCCTATACGTACAAGACATAGCTGGTCAAAAAAGAAGAGGATACTACATGATTTAAAACCAAGAAAGGTATGTGTCAGGTTGTATCTCTTCCCCCACCTTTACTCGTGTGGACTGAGCATATAATCCAAGAAGCCCAACTGCATGAATAAGAAGGTAGCATCAGCATTGGAGGAAGACTCGTTAACAACTTGTGAGATTTAAGTGATACAACTTTGCTGAAAAAGAAGAAGACATGAAGTACTTCTCAATGAAGCTCAAAGACCACAGTCTTCAGTATGGATTACACCTCACCGTGAAGAACACAGAAATCCTCACATTCGGACTGGTAAGCAACAGGATGAGAAATGGCCAAAAGGTTGAAATTGTCAAGGATTTCATTTTATTTTGCTCCACAATGAAACTTAGGGATGTTGCTGTCGAGAAATCAGATGACACAGTTCATTGGATAAATCTGCTGCAGAAGACCTCTTTCAAGCAAAGACAGCACTTTGAGGACTTAGAGCACTCAGCATGCGGAGCTGGTCTCTAGAGGTGTGAACTCCACGTTAGCCGTGAGTGAACCTGCATTTTACATGACTTGCGCTTACCAAGGAGCCACTCTTCAGGGCTGCCCTTCATCTCCTCGTTTCTCCTTGTCAGGGCTAGTTCGGCCTTTACCTTTACCTCTAATCTCTGCACTCTAGCACTGTACAAGTATTAAAGAGGTACAGCTTTATCTCTCTTAATATGTTTCATGATATTGTGCCCATCTTTCACCCACAAGACTTCTCTATCCGTGCTAAGTGACACTATTAGAAAAGATCTCCATAACACAGTCAAAACACAAAACTCATGGCTATCAAGTTGATTCCAACTCATAAGAACCTATAGGATAGTGTAGAACTGACCCCTAGTGTCTCCAAGGAGCACCTCTAGATTCAAACTTCTGATCTTTTGTGGTTAGCAGCCGTAGGTCTAAACCATACCTCCCCATTATCTAATTGCCTGACTTAAGGAGGAAACCCTGATGATGTAGTGGTTGATTGCTCTGGCTGCTAACCAAAAGGTTGACAGTTTCAATCCACCAGGCACTCGTTGGAAACCCTATAGGGCACGCAGTTCTACTCTGTAGAATTGATTCAACAGCAGTGAGTTTTTGGAAACCATGGTGGCTTAGTAGTTAAGTGTTACCAGAGGGTTGTCAGTTCAAATCCACTTTATACTCCATGGAAACTCTGTGGGGCAGTTCTATTCTGTCTACAGAATTGCTGTGAGTCAGAATTGACTCAGTGACAGTGGGTTTAGTTTGAGTTTTGACTTAAGGAACAGCGGAGACTGCCCTCCATTGGCATAAGGCTAAATAGAACTAAAGCAATTCAGCTACAGCAATAGAGGCTACATGTATTTCTCCTGAGTTCTATCATTCCTTTCCATTATCTACAATCTGCTAACAATGCTGGTGGATTCTTTTCAGTTTTGTACCTTTCTGAATTTCAGAATTGCATGTTGAATCAACTTAATAAACATGTATAGGCAATATAGCAAAATGCCTTGAAATCAGAAAGACATGGTTCAGTAAGTATCAACTACTTTTAGTTAAATGATGCATCTCTGGTTCAATTTTCTCCTCTTCAAAATGAGGATATTAGTAATATCTGCCTCATAAATATGAGGTCTTTGGCCCAGAGAGTGAATGGAAATGATTAGATGAAGATGATAATGATTTTGAAGGGAAAAAAAAATCACAAGGCCCCAAGATTCAGGAAATCAAAGTGTTTATTGAGATCAAATAAGTGATTTTCCTTAATTATTGTCATAAATAATAATAGCCTTAAAATCAAGTAACAGCATCATATATTTCTATAAATAAATTCACATTAGTAAAATGGCATAAATAAAATGAATACTTACAAGAATACATAAATTAAAAATAAATTAACAAATATTTGTTATATAGAAGCATTAAGTTATTGAAGATATTTTTTTTCCTCCTAAAGAAATGGGAAGCAGTCTTGTTTGTGGTAATAAATAATTGCTTGAAAAGATAATATTTTCTCTGTGTTAGACACCAGTTAAAATAGTATGTTATAGATAAATCTCTTTATGCCTGAGAGGTCAGCTTGCTAGTCAGACAGACACGGGTGATATCGATTTCCTTTTTAAGCTAAGCACTGGCTCACTTGGAATCCACCCATAATGGTAGAATTTGAATTCGCATTTTCCATCAGGTAAAACTAAAAATTGCACATCGCTCTGCTGTGGTCAAGCACAGGCACTCCTCAGGGCCATGAACAGCAAGTCTAGCTCTCCAATTGCTTTAATCTCTCCACTCTCTCCAAGCTGTGAAACAAAAACACAAGAGCATTTGAGCACTTTCATTTTGCTTTCCAAGAAGAAAAAACAAAACAGATTCCCAAGACCCTAAGGAACACTGAGATGGCATGGTTAGTTGGCTGGAGACATAAATAAAGCTTTAACCTTTTTACAGGCATGCAAAAATGACTTGGGTTGTATACTTTCACTTAATCATAATTTTAAAAAAATTAAAAAATAAAAAAGCTTTAGCCTTTTGAAAAACACTATAATAAACAAGAGTGTGGAAACCCTTGTGGTGTAATGGTTAAGTACTATGTCTGCCAATTAAAAGGTTAGCAGTTCAAATCTGCCAGGCACTCCTTGGAAACTCTATGGGGCAATTCTACTCTGTTCTATAGGGACACTGAGCCAGAATAGATTCAACAGCAGTGGATTTTGGGTGATCAAGACTATAACGGGGCTTACCAAAGACCTTAAAATTATGGTTCTTAGAACTCGGTGAGCACCGTCACGTGTCGTCTCAGCTATACAACGCGTGTATGAAACTGCTTAAAACCTGGGCAGAGGGTTGGCAGCTCCTTTCCTTACCAAAGCAGAAGCGTCAAACTTAGGCTGGGACTTCAGCATCCTAAATGCCATCCATGTAGTTTGTCCTACAGCCATCTACAACCAGTTCTTTACAACAACTCAGCTCAAGCAGCCTAAATCAGAATCACACACCTACCAACTTGAGCTTTATCTGCTCTCACCTTCTTGACAAAAAGAAAAAAAAAACAGCTTTCCCTTTCAAGGGAAAAATACCAAATAAGTCCATCACAGTTGCTTTAATTAACAGAAATTCTGATACAGGTCCTAGCAGCCAGCCCCTTTCTCCTCCTTTCTAGTAGTATACAGGTGAGACTCTCAAACCCAATAGGACAGAGAAACCAAATTCAAACTCAAAGCATCTCCGCTGAAATTCATCTGTTAGATTTGTTTCAGATTATTTCAAGAAAAATCATAAGCTATCATCATTCTCTTCACTATGTTTTTCTTCCCACCTCTCCTGTCTTTTATCACCCTACTTTTCCATGCTTCCTTTGACATAATGCCAAAGGGCATTTTTTATATCTCAGACTCCCAAGGTCCTAAAGAAGTCTGAAGCTCCCCTTGCCAGCTGGTGTCCACTCCCCTGCAGCCTGCACTCCTTTTTGTCTAAAGTGATGAGGAACTAACATCTCCTAGGTCTGTCCCTTGCACTTGAGCTTTCTCTGAATAACTTTCCTCTCTTGCTTTATGCTCCTTGCAAACTCTGTGTGTACAGTTCTACTCTGTCCTATAGGGTTGCTGTGAGTCAAATAAACTCAGCTGCAATGGTTGGGTTTTTTTCCCCTTTCATGCACTTTGTGGGGCTACCAAAAAAAGCACAGTCTTCCACGTGACAAATGTGAGCACTGACTCTCTGTAAAATTTATTAAAGGTTTTAAAATCTGTTTTCCTGTATAGTTACCATCAGATTTTTCTCATTTCACTTTCATAAAGTCAACAAAATAAGCAGAGATCAAGAATATCTTTAAGCAAAAAGTACAAAGCAGTTCTTGGCTATGGCACACTAATATTCAGCCCTCTAAATAATGCTCTATAATGAGAAGATTATTGTTCATAATGAAAAACTGCAAGCCTTCTATATAGAGAGAGAGAGTTCAAGATCAAAAACACAAAAAAAGGAAAATGAGATTAAGTTTGAGACTCAAAATCCCATCACCTAGAGCCTGCCTATTTCTGACAGTTTAATTGTACCTGCTTGCAAGAGTATCACTTTCTCAGCTATTTATCATTCCTCAGTGGCCCTGAGTTGTATAGGCTGTTAACACACTCGAATGACAGGTTGGAGGTTCAGAACCAACCAGAGGCACCTTGGAAGAAAATTCTGGAAATCTACTTCTGAAAAATCAGCCATCTATAGTTCTGTGGAACGCGGTCCTACTCTGACACACATAGGGTAGCCACAAATCAGGATCAACTATAGGGAAACTGGTTTAATCACTTTTCTAGATTTGGGGAGGTCATAATACTAAGACTGAGTCTTTTGATGTTGAGCCTTACCCCTAACTAGACCACCTGAGATTATTACTCACTATAGACATGTATGCTGGTCCATGAGAGACAGATATTTGTTACAGATTGGTTGTGGGAAATAAGGAGGAAGTCGGAAAGAAAAAAGAGAGAGGAAGAAAAAATTATTTCCAACTGAAGTTTATTTTTCACTGAAATAAGTTAATCTTTGCTAATGTTTCTACTCTATTTAAAATTCTGTTTTAAAAAATCAGATTTTTTTCCTTCGTTTTTGCTTATAAATATCTCTTAGATATTATATTAGAATATTTCCATTTAAATATCAATCATTCTAGCAATTTTCCATATATATAACTCCGGCTCTTTTCTTATTACTATTCTAAGTTTATTTCTCCAAACTTTAAATCATCAAATTAATGCTTTTAAAAATCATTTCAAAATAAATTTGCCTCAAATTGACTTGGATTGTAAACTTTCCCTTAAAGCACAATAAAAACATATATATTTTTAAGGATCAGTGGCTGAAAAACAAATAAAAATTACAGAGATTGTCATTGAAACAAATTTTTAAGATTGTTATTTGCTTTAGTTAATTGGTTTTCATTTTGCCTTCAAAATAGTGTAATGAGGACCACTCCCTGTGCTTCTGCCTCAGCTGTTTGCTGCTGCAGCTGCAGGAACTGAAACAGACACACAGCACCGTCCACTAGGGCAGAGACTGAGAGGGGAGTCTGCACCGGCACACACTGGACCTCAACCCAGGGAAGGAGCAGGGTGGAGGCACTGGGGCCAGGGAGAAAAAGACCAAGGGATGGGGTCTGAATGTAGAGAGCAGAGGAGTCTTAAGGACAGAGAGAGGGGGAAACTGAGGATCAGAAAAAATTATATCCATAAGGATTCTTAATATTCCAGAAAATATTTTAAAGCATATTTTTCTAACAAATTCATGAAGAATTTGTTCTTAAATATACCCTTGAATAAGAATATTTATCAATGAATAATACTTTATTTTCAATAAACATATTTATGCAGAAAATAAGTAAATAAATAGATTTGCCTAGGGCACTTCTCTGCTATTGAATGAGTTCTACCAAAACTAATCATATATTTCATCTGAGGAAATGTACTGGTCTGGCATTTAGGAGACCTGTGTTCTAGCCCTGATTCTGTTGCTGGCCATTTCAGATCATGTGATAATGAGACTAGATGGCTTAAGTTTCTAGCAAGTTCGAGAATTCTATGATTTCCAAATTTTAGAAATTGATTTCTAGATATATAGATACATATTTATTCACTAACACAATCAAATAATCAACCTGCTAATAGAAGAATCAAATACATATCACAGAGTGGAAAAAAGAAAGGAAAGAAAGAAAAACAGTATTAGTCTCTCCTATTTAACAACTTAGCGTAATAATTATCCACAATACCTTTTTCACAGTGTCTTTCAGCTTTTGCACGTTTCTCTGGATATGCTGGTCATTGTTCTGAATGTGCTACAAATGAAAACAAGAGTATTTTAATATGGTCATAATGAGGCTTAACGAATCTCAGCCTGTCTGTCTGAGGCATGTTACCCTCCACCTGGGATAAAAGCTTGTAGTAATTTCACCCACAGTGACCTAGATTTCATTAATGACCTAGATTTTCTGGGCTTTTGAATTCTCTTGGACACCGAAATCCAGTCACTTCCTTATATGGGACCTCTCTTCAACAGTAAGAAATCCTACTGAGTTTCAGTTAGTGGAGATGAAATCCCAAAATTGAACTTTGTCAAAACCATGTCTTCAGAACAAGAAATGTACTTGCACATCAAGCCAAAACAGTAGCACCTCTGAGATAAATACCAGGTGTCCATTCCAGTCAAAAATTCCTCAGAGTAATAATAAACGTGCTGAGGTATCAAGTTCACACACCTCTCACCCTGCTACTTCTCATGACATCAAAAGGGGTAGCAGTCTCCGAACATTAAACCTTTCCACTTTTCTCTTTTTCACTTTCTTTTTCTTTCACATTCCTTCTCGCAACAACTTTAAGACACGGGTCCATTTCCTCATCTAGGCTTTTTGTTTTAAAGCTCCCAACACTTTCCTCATCACACATAACCTGAGTCACTATTTTCTAGCTTCCATGAGCTCTTCTTTAGACCTTGTTCACCACCATAAACTCAAAAATACGATTCAAAGCAAAAAGAAACAAATAAACACTCTCTTGTTCCAAATGACTTTTGGCAATAGCCTTGCTGAGGCACATTTTCCTGCCAATATCCTGGGAGTAGAGGGGAGGGGACGACAAAGGGAAGAGGAAGGGTCAAGGCAGAGGCGGGGACTTTAAATGGAAGAAGGAGAGAAATAAGGAAAGCAGCTAGGAATGGGGGAACTTGGGTTGAGAGGAGAACTTACACACTGGCTTAGCTTGTTGCTCAGTCTCTCCAGGAAGGGCACCACCTCCTGCATATAGGGCTGGAATCCATCAGAATGGGGAAGCAGCACTTCTTCAATGGTGAAGTTCAGCACCTGCTTCATCAAATAGCAGCGTTCATTCACCTGCAGAGCCAGAGTTAAACAGAAGGGGTCACAAAAGGCAGACATCCAGAAGGCCCAAGTCACCATCACCACCCTTGAAATAACCACAGTTGGCACCCTGTCCTGCTCCTCTTGACCAGGCTTACGTGCACTCCGTGGAACAGTTTCTCCCCCATGAGACGAACTTCAGTGTTGTTATCTGCCAAACTAGCCTGGGAAAGAAGGAAAGACTAAGTGCCTGGACACTTAGGAGACAGAAGAAAATTCTGTAGTCAGAGATGTACCCCAGTTCCTCTCCCCGGACCAAGGAAAGAATTCAAAAGTATACATGAGTTTCGTAGAATATACCAAGAGTGAAGCAAAAAGAAATCATTAGATGAGGTGCCAAATGGTTTCACTTTGAGTAAAGCTCAGTATTATGAATCTATGGTTAAAATGAAAGGTCCTCTGATGACCCATCTCTCCAAAGAGTCTATAACCAAAACAACATGTTGCTGTTGAGCTGATACTGACTCATAGCAGCTCTATATGACAGAGTAGAACTGTACCATTGGGTTTCCAAGGAGGAGCTGGTGATTTCCAACTGCTGACCTTTTGCTTAGCACTCAAGCTATAACCATGGCACCACTAGAGCTTCAAAGAATCCATAAAAGGATGAGGAAAACTGTCTCTGGTCTACCAGCTGGTATAAGTGTTGGACACTTCAAGGCCTTGGAAATGCAGTGAAGAACATTTTTACATACTCTTCAGATTCCATGTAAATAAAATGAGGGAGATTGAGACACAGTGGAACTGACTCCATGTGGTTTTTAAGGAGCAGCTGGTGAATTTGAACTGGTTAACAGCCAAGCTTATAACCACCATATCTCCGGGGCTCCAAAGAGTCTACAAAAGGACTTGGAAAACTACCTCCAGTCTATCAGTGAGTATAAATGCTGGGTATTTGAAAGACTTAGAAACACTTTAAAGAAAATTGTACACATTATTCAT
Organism: Heterohyrax brucei; assembly: GCA_028571685.1. NCBI lineage: Eukaryota > Metazoa > Chordata > Mammalia > Hyracoidea > Procaviidae > Heterohyrax > Heterohyrax brucei. Next base: position 130,673,730 of record CM053142.1, read on the forward strand.
GTTCCAAGTAAATAAAATGAGAAAGATCGATTGAGAGGAGTACCTCCTTGGCCAGCATGAAGGTGCGGTTGGTGATATAGGGCTGCTGGAAGTTGGCCTTGTCAAGCCTGCAGCGGGAGCTGAGGGGCACAGCCGCCCCTTCCTGCACCCACACGACAATGAGCAGGAGGCAGCCGGCAGCCAGAGTCCCCACGAGGGACGCATTCACAGGCTTCTGCAGGGTGGCCATTGTGGACAACTCAAACTCCAGCGATTTGTGATTAGGGAAGGAGAACCTAGTATCAAGGGAATAAGAGTCAGAGACAACATGAAGGAAAAAGATCGGATGAGAGGTATCATGCCAAAAAAACCAATTATAGAAAGTTTGCTGAAACATTTACCTGTCTTGATGATTCTTCTTGTGATATGAGGGGTAAAGTGGCCACTTTTATCGCCCCCAGGACCCCAAATTTTGTGTGTGTGAGAGAGAAAAGTGACCTCAGCAATTATCTAATTTCCAGTGTTGTCTTCTGAGAAATACCTAACCACCACAGGAGCCCACAAGGCGCCACCTCCTAGTCTCCCCACCTTGCGATGCAAGTGTTTCCCTAAAACGTCACAACCAGGGCCCTGAGTATGCTTTCACTCACAAATGCCAGAAATCTTCTAAACCCTACATAGTTTTCAAAGAAAATGATTACTTCAACTCAGTAGATTCCAGGTTTAATATAATGGTCTTTGATCTCCTAGAATAACTGAGTAAGCATTTTGGTCATGAACTCATTTTCCTACCAGCTTCCTGGACTTTTATCTCATCAGAGGTGATCGGAAAGAAAGAACCCATGTCCTATATTTTCTACTGTAAGTAATGACATCTTGGAGGTAACTCCATTTTAAAAACTAATCGTATCACCACTATTTTATCATGCTTAACACTGAACAAGGATTTGTGTTTTGAAAATGACAGTGTTGCTTAGTCTAATCATTATTTTCTTCACATACTGGGATTTTTTCTTAAAGACTCATAGCAATCATGCTAGATACAAGTACACTTTAAATTTTATTCATTGAATTATATTGAATATTAACTTAAATTTTGGTATGGAAATTCTATACAACCTGATCACCATTTTTTTTAGCATGCATGTGTTTTCTAATAAGAGAACATAGTATATTCAGCAGATACAGACTTATCTTAAAACTTTATATGCGTTTATCCTAAACAATTCACAATTTTCAAAATCACGTTTCTAAACAGTCTTACAAAATGTTTTTATTATACACATGAATTTCTAAAGAAAAGAATCTAGCAACATAAGGGACAAATTTTGACTTTAAATTATTAAAAATCCATTGAATTCTAAATGATAATCTAAAAACTAGACGGCAAAGAAGCATATTTTAGATAATTCTGGTTCTAAAGTGACAAAAGAGAGGGACTATGCTGAGCAGCTCGGTTGGAGGACCAGTGAGCGTGGCCCCCCTGGATCTGCACCTCTGTCACTGATGTTCTCCCTCAGCATCATTTTATTTACTAATGTGTTGTTTGTTTTCTTTGTTTTTGTTACTGATTCTTCTTTCATTCATCCTATTCATGCAGCCCTATATGTGACCCCCAACTCTTTGTGAGCTGTGCTGTACTACTTGTCTAGAGAGCCCCTGGCACACAGCCTCCTTGAGTCTGTACCTCCTCCACAAGCCAGTTCCCTCGGTGCTGTATTTCTGTATTTTTCTTTATCATTCCCTTTCTCCTTTTATCCACACAAGTCCTGTGCTACCCCTACCCCTTCCTGATGGTGTGTGCTGTGCTACCTGGCAAGAGAGACATCAGCTCACTGTTATCCCAATTATGTGCCACCCCTAATGCTCGACACCACCAACACCACATTTTCTGTTGTTGTCATGGTCATTTTGTTTTCATTTGTTTGATTTATTGTTGGTTTATTCTCTCTCTTTCATTCCTCCGGGCCACCTAGCCCATGGCACTTCTGAACAGGTCTGGCCTCCCAGCTAGGCAACCACCAGCACATGGCCTGCCAGGTCAGCCACACCCTCACTTGCCAAGTCCTTTAGCGCCACCATTTTATTTACTCTTTTCTTTTTCTTTTAGCCTCTTTATACTTTTTTCTCTTTGTTTCTGTCTCTTCTTGCTATTCATTTGCCCAATAACTTAGCTCTGCACATCACACCTTCTCCTTTCCCTCCTGCCAATCTGTGCCAAGTGCTGAGTGCCCCATCCAGAAGGAGTACTGATGTGATCCCCTGGACCTCAACAATGTCCATGAGCTCTGCCCCGTTGCCTCAAGTTCCTTCTGCAAGTTACCCATCCCCATCACTTCACCCTCTCTGGACCTGCCCTGCTGCACCATCACTAAGTGCCCAGCCTGGAGCACATGGACAATTTGCTGATAAGTATCGTGCCAGTAGATGAGCAAACAAAAAAACCACCCACCTTGTCTTCCCAGACAGACCAAATAAAAAAAAAGCAGGACAAAACAATCAAATCTACAACTAATAATAAAGAAAATAATTCCTGAATCTCCCAGAGACAGTAAGCAATATCTATATATGTATATGCACACATATATATGTATACATATAGCTTTTTTTAAGGTTAGTATGGCTCCAGAAAGTGCCCTGATAAAACATCAGTTGATCTCCTGCTACAAGACAAGACACTAGAACTATGTGGTGGGGACTTCAGAGCTCTAATATTCAGGGTTTTCCAATAGAGGAAGGAAAATGTAGACAAACATTAAGGCAAAACCACGCAAAACACAGGCCAAATCATGCAAAAGACAGACAAAGCAGTGTAAGGAATAAGGAAAATAATAAAGGAAAAAAATCAAAATAAACAACTAGGAATTACACAAGAACTGTAAATAGAAATCTAAAAGATAAACAACAAGACTATAGAACAGCAATGCAACAGGTTTCAGAAGCAAATTTGAAACAACAGAAGACAAGATCAGAGAAATTGAAAACAAATTATTTTTTTCAGGAAAAATTAAGAGACCTGAGAACAATGTGAGATACAATCAAAAGCAAAAATTTGCATGTAATTGGAGTTCCAGGCGGGGGAAGAAAACAGAAAACACAGAGAGGAGCAATGAAGATTTGCTAACAGAAAATTACCCTAATGTCATGAAAGATGAAAAGTAAACTATCCAAGAAGTTCAACAAACCCCATTTTGGATAGGACCCAAAAGAAAAAGACTAAGATGTATCATAATCAGACTTGCTAAAACCAAAGAAAAAGAAAAAAATGCTGACAACAGCTTGAGAAAGACAAAAAGTCACATACAAAGGGGAAACAAGACTAATCTCTGGTTACTCAGCAGAAACCATGCAAGTACAAAGTGAAGAGGCCAAAATATACAAAATCTTTAAAGAAAAAAAAAACCTCCCAATCAAGAAGAATATGTCCTATAAAACTCTCACTTTAATATGAACATAAAATTAGGAAATTTCCAGATAAATAGAAATTAAAGAACTATGTAAAAACCAACCCAAATTTATAAGAATTATTAAAGGAGTCCTTCAGTTAGAGAACTAATAACAACAGACAACAACTCGAATTTACCACTTAGCACAGCATGAGCCGGATACAAACCTAGATAAGAAATCAAATGGGGATATTACAACAGAGCCAACTGAAATAAAAATGATCATAGCAGAGTATTATGAAAAACTATACTCTGATAAGTTATAAAACTTATAAGAAATGGAAAAAAAATTAGAAAACGCATCATCATAGATTGAATTGTGTCTACCCAAAGACGTGTGTAGCCATTTGGCTGGGCTGTGATTCTCTATAATTTAAGATAGTTCTCTATTTTGTGTATATGCTGTATATTAAAGAGGACTACAGCGGGACTGTAAATCCCTTCCCTCCCAGCTCCATTTCAAAGGGAATTTCCCTGGAGTGTGATTTATCCTTTAATCCTACAAGAGATAAAAGAAAAAGGAAGCAAACAGAGAACTGGGAACCTCATATCATCAAGAAAGCAACAGTGGGAGTAGAGTGCATCCTTCAGACCTAAGGTTCCTGCACCCAGATGCTCCCTAACCAAAGTCAGAAGTAACACAGAGACTTGCCTCCAGAGCTGACACAGAGGGAAAGTCTTTTCCTGGAACGGACATCCTGAATTTGGACTTGTAGCCTACTAGACTGTAAGAATAATTTTTTCTTTGTGAAAGCCATCAACTTTGTGGTATTTCTGTTACAGCAGCACTAAATGACTAAAACACTACCTATCCAAAATAACACGAACTGAAGTAGCAAATCTGAACATTGAAATGGAAGACAAATTTCTGAATTCATCCTGTGAATACAGCATAACCCTGAAACCCAAACCAGGAAAAGCACCACAAGAAAAGAGAATTACTGACCAATATTTCTCAGAATATAGATACAAAATTTCTCAACAAAATTCTAGCCAATAGAATTGAGCATCATATCCAAAAAATAATATACCACAATCAAGTCAGCTATAAAAGCATGACTCAACATTAGAAAATCAATCAGCATAATCCACCACATGAATAAAATAAAGGAATCACATGATCATCTCAATCAATGCTTAACAGGCATTCAACAAAGTCTAACATCCATTCCTGATACCAACTCCCAATAAAATAGGTATGCAAGGGAATTTTCTCGACATACTTAGGGGCATTCGCACAAAGCAACATCATTTGTTAAGAAGAGTGACTGAAAAAATTCCACCTTAAGAGCAGGAACAAGACAAGGATGTCCTTTGTTGCCACTCCTATTTAGCATTGTGCTGGAAATCCTAGCTAGAGAAATAAGGTAAGAAAAAGAAATAAAGCACATCTAAACTGGTAAGGAAGAAGTAAAACTCCCTATTCATGGATGATGTGATACTAATATAGAAAACTCAAAAGACTTCATGAGAAATCTACTGGGACTAATAGAAAGATTCAGCGTAGTAGCAGAACACAAGGTAAACATACAAAAATTAGTTGGATTCTTATACACCAAAAAAGAGAACAATGAAAAGGAAACCAGGGGGAAAACAGCATTTATAACAGCCCATAAAAAAAAAAAAAAAATACTTAGGAATAAATCTGACCAGGGATTTAAAAGACTTATGCAAAGAGAACTGCAAAACACTACTGCAAGAAACCAAAACAGGCCTAGAAAAATGGAAACACATACCACATTCATTGATAGTAGAGCTAACACTGTGAAACTTGTTAATTCTACCTAAAGCAATTGACAAATATAATGCACTCTTGATCCAAATATGAAGAACATTCTTTAAAGAGATGAAACAACTAATCATTAACTTTATAGGGAAAGAGAAGAGTCCCCAGGTAAGTAAAGCACTATTGAAGAATAAAATAGGAAGAGTCACACTACCTGACCTCAGATCCTACAGTGCAGCTACAGTACATGAAACCACTTGGTACTGGAACAATGGCAGACACATTGACCTATGGAACAAGATTAAGAATCCAGATGTAAATTCATCCACCTTCAGTCACCTGATCTTCAACAAAGACACAAAAAGGGGGGAAAGACAGTGCAGGTAAAATAGAACGTCCATCTGCAAAAAACAATGAAACAAGACACATACTTCACACCACACACAAAAACTAATTCAAAATGAATTAACAATATAACATTCATAGAAGAAAAATAGAATCAGGACTTGAGGCCATAATACACAGCATTAACAGGATACAAACCATAACTAACAAAACACAGACACTAGAAGATAATCTAGATAACTGGGATCTTCCAAAAAACTAAACATCTGTGCTCATCAAAAGACTTCTCCAAAAGAGGAAAGAAAGAACATATAGACTACAAAGAAAAAATTGGCCACAGTATTAACCAATGAAGATCTAATCTCTAAAATCTACAAAAAAATCCAGCACTTCCAAAACAAAAAAGACAAAGGATCCAATTAAAAACTGGACAAAGGATATGAACAGACACTTCATCAAAGAAGACATTCATGAGGCTCTCAAATATATGAAAAAATGTTTGAAATCACTAGCCATTGGAGAAATGCAAATCAAAACCACAATGAGATACTATCTCACCCTACATCACTGGCACAAATCAAAAAACAGAAAATGAGAAATACTGGAGTGGCTTCAGGGAGACTGGAACTCTTACGTACTGCTGGTGGAAATGGAAAACGGTACAACCATTTTGGAAAACAGTGTGTCCAAGAATCCCACTCCTATGACTATAAACTAGAGAAATAACTGCCATCAAACAAATAGACATATGCACACCTATGTTCATTGTAGCATTGTTCACAATACAAAAAGATAAAAACAGTCTAAGTGCCCATCAACAGAAGAATGGATCAGCAAAGTGTGGTACATATACACACAATGGAGTACTAGGCAACAAAGCTGAATCTGTGAAACATCTCACAAAATGAATGAATTTGGTCAGTCATGAAAGGACAAATATGGTATGAAAAACTGCCTCTATAAAAACTCACAAGAAGATTTACTATCTCACAAAAAGAAACAGTTACTAAGGAGACAAAGGGTGGAACAGAAAAACACAAACTACTGGAATAAGGGCTGTGGGGACCACAGTTTCAGGAACATCTAGCTTGGTTGGCATACTATAGTTTACAAAGAAATGGTTCTATATTCTACTTTGGTGAATAGCATCTGAATTCTTAAAAGCCTGTGAATAGCCATCCAAGATATTCCATTGGTCTCACGCCATCCAGAGGAAGGGAGAATGAAGAAAACTAAGGACACAACAGAATGGTTAGTTCAAAGGACTAAAGGATCACAGCTATCACAGCCTCTATCAGACCCAGTCCAGCATGACTAGATGGTTCCCAGCTACCACTGCTGACTACTCTGACAGGGAACACAACAGAAGGTTGTCAGGGAGAGCTGAGAAAAAATGCGGAAGAAAATTCTAACTCACATGCACAAAGATCAGACTTACTGATCTGACAGAGACTGGAGAAACCACTGGAGTACGACCCCCTGACACCCTTAGAGCTCGGTCACTCTTGAGGTTCATATTCCAGCCGAAGATTAGACCGGCCCGTAAAACAAATAGACGAAATGAATACACCAGCTCAGGGTAGGAACAAAAGGATAGGAAGGCACAGGAAAACTGGCAATGGGGAGTTTGGGGTCCAGAGGGAAGGCAACAAGCGTCACAAAACGGTATGAAGAGTAATTATATAATGAGAAGTCATTCGCTCTGAAAACCTTCATCTAAAGTATGACCTAAAAGAAAAAAACTTTCGAAAAGAAGGGGTTCTTGAACCCATTTTTAATAATGAAAAAGATACCCAACCCACCCAAGTGCCAAAAAACCAAATCCGCGACCATCAAGTCAATTCTGACTCACTGAGACCCCATAGGACAGAGTAGAACTGCCCACTAGAGTTTCCAAGGAGCATCTGGCAGATTCCAACTGCCAGCCTCTTGGTCAGCAGACGTAGCACTTAACCACTACACCAACAGAGTTTTCATACAGTAATAGGGAGCATAATAATCGTGTTGGAATGGTGTTAGAATTAATCTGAAGTGAGCTTGCATTTTGAAATAAATAAATAAGACTAAATCTAAATGTTGATTAGGGAATTGAAACTTAAACTTTGCTGATGTTAATTCACTAAAATGCCTTTAGAAAAAGTAGGTCTTGCAAAATTCTATCGTATTGTCTTCCGTATCATCTCTAACACCAACATCATATTGTCCAATTACTGATCCTTGGTCTTTGTTTGCAACTTCTGCATTCCAATAGCCAGTAATTGTCAAGGAAATTTGATTTCTTATTTGATCAGTTTCAGAGTGCAGAAGTTGATTTTAAAAAATGGCATTAGTGGCTGGTGCATAAATTTGAATAGCAGTCATATTAACTGTTCTTCCTTATAAACATATGGAAATCATTCTGTCTCTGACAATGTTGTACTTCAGCATACATCTTGAAATGTACTTTATAATGATGAATGTGATGCTTATCCTCTTCGATTTGTCACTCCAGGCATAGTAGACCACACACTTGTTTGATTCAGCGTGGCCAATATTATTCCATTTCATTTTTGATGACTTCTAATTTTCCTGGACACACAGTTCATACATTCCACATTTCTATTACCGGCAGCCCTGACCTCTCTTCATTAATGATATATTCTCTCTTCTCAGAAAAACATTTAACCCATTTGTACACTGCTGTTTTCTTCATGGCATTATCTCCATAAACTTGGACTAACACGTCCCTGATTTCACTTCCACTCTTGCCAAGTTTAACAAGAATTTTAATGTTTGTTCCTTGCTCTAATTCAAGCTCTAACACGTGATGACATACAAAAACATGCAACAACAATAATCAATGCCACTTATCAAAATGCCACCACATGTCGACATGAACACAGCTGTAAGACACTGATAAACAAAGGTTATGAAACCTTACCAAGTTGTTTCTGCTGTACTGCCAGCATAAGCACGCGGTGACAAGTTCATAAACTTAATTGTCAGATGTAGACAGTGGAGAAACTCAGTATCATCAATTAGATGAATGATGACACAAGAACAAGTCTGAGGCCAACTGTGGAACAGACCACCAATCCCTGGCATAAAAGTTCAAGTTGAAGCTGAAGAAAATTAAAATATGTCCTTGAGAGCTAAAGCATAAGCTTGAGTATATCAACCAGAATTTAGAGATGATGCTTAGTTACCCAGTGATGGTATAAGAGAAACACTACAAATTGATGGCTTTCACAAACTGAAATCTATTCTTTCACAGTTTAGGAGGCTGCAAGTCCAAATTTAAGATGCCGTCTCCCAGGGAATACTTTCTGTCTGCTATTTCTAGTGCAAATTCCATGTCATCAATATTCCTATGGCCTATGAGCTTCTCTGTGCAGAGATTTTGGATCCAAAGATCCACACCTTTCCTGTCACTCCTTTATTGGTGATACGAGGTCTCCCACCTCTCTGATTGATTGTGCCTTTTACATCTCAAAAGAGATTGGCTCAAGACACAGTTTAATCCTACAGATTGAGTCCTGCCATGTTAACATAATTGTCTCTAGTCCTGCCCCATAAATGTCATTCAAGTCAGCATTTGCAACCCATAGGAACTCATATCATTTCACAAAATGATGAGTGACGACACAATACCGAGAATCATGGCCTAGCCAAGTAGACACACATTTTAGGGGAACACAACTGAATCTGTAACACAATCTCAAGAACAGATATGACACACAATGCTAATGATAGAAGATCAGATGAGTTGTGGAATGATACCCTTGACATCATACATGAAGAAAGCAAAAAGTCATTTAAAAAGAAGACAGAAAGAAAAGGCTAAATTATATTAGAAGAGACACAGAAACTTGCTTTTAAACATCAAGTAGCTAAAGCAACTGGGAGAATGACGAAGTGAAAGAATTGAACAGAATATTTCAAAGAGCAGCTCTAGAATACTAAGTATTATGATGAAATGTGCAAAGACTGGAGTTAGAAAATAAAAAGGAAGAATATGCTCAGTATTTCTCAAGCTGAAAGATCTGAAGAAAAAAAAGTCAAGCCTCAAAGTTGCAGTAGCGAAGGATTCTGTAGGCAAAATACTGAACTACACAGGAAGCATCAAAAAAATATGAACAGCATACAGGGTCTTTGTACCAAGAAGAATTGGCCAACATTTAAACATTTCAAAAGGTAGTATGTGATCAAAAGCCAGTGGTACAGCAAGAAGAAATCCAAGCTTCACTGAAGGAAATGGCAAAAAGGGGGGGGGGAACCCTCCGGAAATTGACAGGACACCAATTAAAATGTTTCAGTGAATGGATACAGCCCTGGAAGTGCTCCTTTCTGTATGCCAAGAAGTGTGGAAGGTAGCTACTGGAACAATCTACTGGAAGAGATCTAGGCATGTCCCCACTCTAAAGAAAGGTGATCCATTAGAATGCAGCAATTATCAAACAACATCATTAATATCATACACAAGTAAAATTTTGCTGAAGGTAATTCAAAAGCAGTTGCAGCAGTTCATTGATGGGGAGCTGCCAGAAATTCAAGCCAGATTCAGAAGGGGACACGAGCCAAGGGATATCACTGCTAATGTCAGGTGGATCATGGCTGAAAGCAGAGAAAACCAGCAAAACGTTTCCCTGTGTTTTATTGACTATGCAAAGATACTGAATTGGGAGGATCATAACAAATTATGGAAAACATTTCAAAGATTAGGAGCTCTAGAACACTCAGTTGTGCTTATGAGGACCCTGAACATAGACCAAGAGACAGTTGTTATAGCCAAGCGGATACCGTGTGGTTTAAAATGAGGTAAGTTACGTGTCAATGTTATATCTTTTCACCATGTGTATTCAGTCTGTGCTGAGCATACAATCCAAGGAATTGAACTGTATGAAGAAATTGCCATCGGTATTGGAGAAAGACTAACAACCTGTGATACGCAGATGACACAGCTTTGCTGGCTTTAAGGGAAGGAGACTTGTAGGTCAGTGACCACAACTTTTAGTACAGATTACACCTCAACATGAAGAAAACAAAAATTCTCACAACTAGACCAATAATTAGCACCATGATAAACAGAGTAAAGGTGGAGATGGTCAAGGATTTCAATTTTATTTTGTTCTATAATCAATACCTACAAACGCATCAGTCAAGAAATCGGATCATGTGCTGTGTAGTGCAAATCGGCTGCAAAAAGACCTCTTTTGGTGTTAAAAAGCAAAGAGGGCTTTGAGAACTTTCAGAATTCAGCATCTGGGGCTCGTATCCAGAAGTATTAACCCCATTTTATCTATGACTAACCTGTATCTTACATGAAAGAGGCTTATCAATGAACTTATCTAACCACCAGATTTGACGTAATCCTCAGCAAAAAAACTTAACAGTCTTAAAAACTTTGTGGTGAGTGTTGAGTGGTAACTGTGGAGTAGCCTGTAAATAAATCCGTGGTTTCTGATTGTTTGGAGAAGGGAATACTTTAAACAGTTGACTGCCAACTTTCATTGTCTATAAAAGGACCTGCACAATCCCCTGAAGTCCTTTCCCCAAAGCAACCACTCTTCAGTGCCACTCTTCATCTGCCCCTTTCTCCTTGCTAGGACTAGTCCAAACTTTGTCTTTACCTCTGCTCTCTACTCCGTACCTCTGTACAAATATTAAAGATGTACAACTTTATTATTCTCAAAGTATTTCATTTTCCAAGTACTTCTCTGTCAGTGTTAAGCTCCACAATTAGAGAAGACCCCTAAAACACATTCAAAAACAAAACCATTGTCTTCAAGTTGATTCTGACTCTTAAATCCCTACAGGATAGAATAGCGCTGTCCCTAAGATTTCCAACAAGCAGCTGCTGGATTCAAACCGCTAACCATTTTTGGATTGCAGCCATAGCTCTTAAGCACAGCTCCTGGCTGTCTTACTGCCTCGCTTAAAGGAGCAGTGGAGAATGCCTCCACTATTCGGCTAACCACAGCTCATACAGTCCATCTACAGCAACAGAGGCCACGTGTATTTTCCCTGAGTTACATCGCCCCTTTCTTCTATCTACAAACTGCTAATACTGCAGATAGATTTTTGTCAGTTTCTGACTTGCCTTTTTCAATTACAGAGTTACATGCCTTATCAACTTACAAATGTTGATATCAGAAAGAACCAGTTCAGTAAGTGTCAACTCTTTAGGGTTAAACAGTGTGCCTCTGATGCAATTTTCTCATCTTCAAAGTGCAGATAATAGTAATAACTACCTCATTTTCTTATAGTGAGAAATAAAGCCATTTATATGATGTTGTTAGCCAGTAAGCAACTGGGAAGCGTTAGATGATGATAACAATAATAATTTTGAAGGGGAAAAATCACAAAGTCACAATATTTAGGGAATCAAAGCATTTATTAAGGTCAACTAAGCATATCTCCATAATTATTGTCATAAATATTAATAATAGCCCAAATCAAGCAATATCATATATTTCTATAAATAAACTCATATTCATAAAATGGCATAAATAAAATGAATCCTGACAACAATAAATAAATTAATAAATATGAAGCCTTTGTTATACGGAAGCATGAACTATTTAAGTTTTTCCTTTTTTTTTCCTTTTTAAAGGAATGGGAGGCCATCTCACTTGTGGAAATACATCATTGCTTAAAAATATTTTCTGTGTCTAAGATACCAGTTAAAATAAAATGTTATTGGCACCTCTCTTTATGTTTGAAAAGCCCACTTTCTAATCAGATATGGATAAATGACATTCATTGTTTTCCTTTTTCAGCTAAACACTCGCTCATTTGGAATCTACTCATGATGGTAGAGGCTGACTTTCTTTTGCCTTCAGGTAAAAGAAAAAAATGTGTGTGTCTGATTGTTGTCTGTAACAGGTGAGGAGGGCTAGTTCTTCATTCTCTAGCTCTGTTCCGGTCAGCACAGGCATTCTTCAGGGCTGTGAACAGCAAGCCCAGCTCTCCAATCGCTTTAATCTCTCCACTCTCTCCAAGCTGTGAAACAAGAACACAAGAGCATTTGAGCACTTTGACTGTGCCTTCCAAGAGGAACAAACTAGACTGAGACGGCATAGTCAGGTGGCTGGAGACACAAATCAAGCTTGAGCCTTTTAGAACAAGACCATGACAAGCAAGAGTACAGAGGACTTGCCAAAGACCTTAAAACTGTGGTTCTTGGAACTCAGCAGGCACCAGCAGGCATCATCTCAACTATACAGCACATGTATGAAGCTGCTTAAAACCTGGGCGAACAGTTGACAGCTCCTCTCCTTACCAAAGCAGGCATGTCAAACTTAGGCTGGGACATGGGCATCCTGAGTGCCATCCATATGTCTTGCCCCGTATCAATGTCCCATAATCACTTATGACCAGTTATTTATAACCACTCAACTCAAACACCCTAAATCAAAATCACACATCTACAAACTTGAGCTGTAGTTTTTCTCACTTTGTAGCCAAATAAAAAAAAAAAAGATTTTACTTTCATGGGAAAAATACCAAGTAAGTCCTTCCCAGTTGCTTTAATTAATAGAAAGTCAGATACAAGTCCTAATAGCCAGCCCCTTTTTCCTCCTTTCCAATA